>JARTUT010000012.1:0-1470425 GCA_030674115.1 Micraspis discolor | reverse complement strand
CTTATGTTTCCTGTCCTTCCACAGATCTTACCACTGGTCTTATCGGGCTGTTGTTTTCTTGTGGAATGTTTGCTGCCGAATAAAGCAGCTTCGATATCATTCCTCTAGGATACCCATTCTCCAGAAGGATATTAAAAAGTTTATCCATGGATCTCCTCAAAAAACTGGGGTGACATATTTTGTTCACTCTTTTCTTCATCTCCCTTATACAATTTACCTTCACTTGTACTTGGTGGTCAGATTTAAAATGTATTATTCTATCTGAAGCAGTTTCCTTTCTATGCCAGTCAAGATGAATGACATTGTCCACTCTATATAATCTTGTATCTAAAAAACTACCAGATTTGTTGGCGTCCTCCAATTCGATGGTAAACTGTATATGTTGGTTATAACTGTTAAAAATTTTCGACATTTTCGACATCATCTTTGTGTAAGGCCGCAATAAGATCGTCCACAAATTTTTTAATGAATGCTACTCTATGCACCAACTTTGGGGTGCACTCATCTAACACATGGTCCATTACATATGTGCCAATATCGGGCTTATTTTTGAGCCCATAGCACATCCAAAAATCTGAACATAAAAGTTACTGTCAAATGAAAAACAATTATTGCGAAGTATGAACTTTATGATTTCAAAAAACAGATCTTTTGGCAATTCTGTATTACTCGAAATGTTGTTCCATTTCTGATCAAGTACATCTACAATAACTTCTTCACATAGGTTTCCAAATAGGTTAACCACATCTTTTTTTTTTTTTTTTTGCCCTTGAGGCAGGGGGAAGCTCTACCAGCCGACCCGGCAGCTAGGCGGTACTCAGGCTGCCGGGGTGTGTGGGGCTCGCACCCACTAAACCACCCTCCTCGCTCCTGGAGGAAAACCTCGGAAACAGGCGTGAACCCATGCATCGGGGGAATTCCTCCTCACCTTCTTCCGCCCTCTCTTCCTCTCCCTCCAGTAAACCATTTCGTAGAATTGCTACGTCAACTTGGGTGTATAGAGCCCGTCTATCCTCTTTGTTTTTTTTTTTTTAACCATTTCGTTCTCTATCTTGGAGCTCCTTCTTCTTCATCACGGCCACCACATATTTATATATTTGATTCCACTCTTCCTTGCTATTCAGCATACGTGGCACGATCTCCTCCACTACTGGCACTTCCCCCAACGCCTGCCTTAGTCTTTCCCGCTCTGTCTCCCATCGCCTGCACCTCACGAAGACATGTTCAGGGTCATCTTTGACGTCACACTCCTCACACAAATCATTATCTGTCTTCCCGATTCTCTTGGTAAAAGTGCCGAAAGACCCATGTCCCGTCAGAAACTGCGTGAAAAAGTAATTCGTCTCTCTGTATTCGCACTCCAACCAAGCCTCCAGGTTCGGTATGAGGCGCCTCGTCCACGCCGCCTTCTCTCTCCCCTCCTCCCATCTCTGCTGCCACTTCCTTCTTGTTCTTTTCTTTGCCATCCTCCTATTTCCTGGCAGTCTGCTGCCTATCCGATACAAAAGACATACCTCCTCCAACACCAGGTCAATGGGCGAGACGCCCGACACCACCTGAACTGCCTCTGCCGACACCGTCCTGTACGCGGATGCCACCCTTAGGAGTCCCCTCCGCTGCACTGCCGCCAAAACTTCAACGTTTCTCCCCACCCTCAGTGCCCCTCTCCAAACGGGTGCCGCATAGGTGATAGTGCTCTGCATGACGCTGTACAGGATTCTTCTTTTTGTGTAACTTGGGCCCCTTATATTCGGCATCAGCCTTGCCACCTTGTCCATCCTCTCCTTGGCACTTCCCGCCACCTCCCTCACGTGGTCTGTAAACCGCATGTTCCTAGCGTATGTCACCCCCAGGTATCTAATTGTCTTTGAGGGCATTATTTCTTTTGCGTCAAACCTCACCTTCAACTGCCCTGCCCTTCTGGGATCTTTGACCATTAGCATCTCCGTTTTTTCCACCGCCACCTCAAGTCCTCTGTCCTCCATCCATCTCTCCACCTGTGCCAATGACTCCTCTATCTTTTCCTTCACCTCCTCCTCCGTCTCTCCTCGACCGCCAGCAGGAGATCGTCGGCGTATGCCATAGCTGTCACCCTGCTCCTGTATTTAATTTACAGGACTCCGTCGTACTTCAGGTTCCAAAACCTGGACCCCGCCACCGACCCCTGCGGCACCCCCATGGTGCATGTGTGCTTTACACTCCCAGCCTCGATCACCCTGTCCCCAAAATAACTCTCCGTACATCTCACCAGGTATTCGCTTACCTCCCTCTCCTCATCGCTTCCACCACTCGCGGCCACGATGCCATATTAAAGGCGTTTTTAACATCGATGGTCACCATTACTAGCCATTTCTTGTTTGAGCCTCCACCTTCCCATTAACCGCCATCATTGCAGACACCGTCGATTTCTTTTCTCACGAAACCATGCTGATTTTCTGATAATCCCCGCTTTCCTCCAGCTCAGCATTAATTCTCTCCACCAATAATTTTTTTCATAGATCTTGCCTGCTGAGTTGAGCAGGCATATCGGTCTGCAACTCGATGGGAGATTTGGGTCTTTCCCCTCTTTGGGAGCAAGACCACCCTTGCTCTCTTCCATTCCTTCGGAAACACTTGGCGCCTAAGTAAGTCATTGTACATTTGTAGCACATTTTCCGGCATTATCTCGTACACTCTCTTCCACTCCTCCGCGGTAATCCCATCCGGACCCGGTGCTTTTCCATTTTTGGTCCTTTTTAGGCCATTTTCAGCTCTTCGTGAGAGAAGCATATTACTTCGTTGATGGGTCCTATTGCCCTCTCCACTCTCCTGCCCGTCGACGGGAAAAGTTCACGAAGGATCTCCTTCCTCCTTCGATGACCCTGGACCTTACAATTTCCGCAAAACGGTTGTTCCTGCAATCTTTAACCATATGGTCACTGCTAGTGCAGTTTCTGCATTGCCGACTTCGATCTGAGTTTATGAATTCAGCTGCCATGTGCCCTGCCTCCCAACACCTATTGCACCTGGCTATTATGCTCCTTTCCTTGATATCCACCATCGAGAAACCTATTTTTATTCTTCTCATCTCTACAAGTCTGCATGTGATGTCTTCCTTTGCCACTTTCGTGGCCGCTTGTCTCCCTCCTTTTAGTGGCCTTATCGCTTTAATCTCCAGGGTCTCACTGTTCAGCTCCTCCCCCAACGCTTCAGAAATATCCTGCCTGATTTGAGTCTCGTTTGCGTCTATGTCCAACCTGTAGATGTTGGCAGAGCTCCGTTGTCCCCTCCCGCATTCTTTCTGATTTTTGTTCCCCCCATGTTTTCTTTATTTGCTTATAAATTTTATCTGTGTCCTTGCTTCCTTTTTGATTTTCTAGGAGCAGGTGACCTTCCCTTGTTTGCCTCATACCATAAATTTCATTTCTAATTTCTTTATTCCCTCCAATGTGCTTCTTGAGGTTAGCCACCATTTGAGCATACGTCTTGTTCTCTTCTTTTTCTATCACGACCGCCTCTGTTTCGTACTTTTTCTTAATACTATCCGGTCTTCCCCTCTCCGTCTCGTGTAGATATATTTCTCCCTCGAAGTCATACATGGCACACTCTATCACTTTTCTCTTTATTGTTAACTCCATATCGTTCATTATGACTATGTGCAGAGCCGCTGCTTCTCTTGACGTTGCCAAGTATTTTATTTTATTACACGTGTTTAGAACCGACATTACATCTCCCTCCTCTTCCGCTGAGCCCCCTATATGTACGTTGGCGACATCTTTAACCAGTTCTCCATTTATCTCAGCGTATCCCTCTGTCCTCTGGGATATCACCTCCCCTTCCCTTATCTTCCCCCCTTTAACGTATTCCATAAGACGTTTTGAGTTCCCAATCAAAGGCTTTATTATTTTCAAATAACCTATCCTTTTGAAAGGTGCCACCACTACAATATCTCCCTCTTTCTGTTCTGTTATTCGTTTGGGGTTTATTTTAACCCTGTACGTCTCTTCGGGCCATTTTTTGTTCATAAGGTCCTCTAATTCTGTTTTGGTCATTTCCTCTTTGAACTGTCTGCGGATGTCCGCCGCCGACACGTCGTGTGCGATTTCCGCTTCCTTTACCTGACAGCCGAAATCTCTCTTTTCTGTGTCTTTTCCCACCATATGTGCCTCTTTAATTTCACCTTCAACCATCTCTCTCATCTCCACCAGTTTCTTCGTGGTCTTCTCACTCAGGCCCTTCTCCTCCTCTACTATATCTCTCAGCCCCTGAACCACACTATTTAATACCGACAAAACATTTACGTATTTACCATCCATTGAGGCCTCTAACGGGCTTTCGATCCTCTTTCTTTTACATCCTGTCACTAACCATTGGAGGACATCATCGTCGCCCTCCGGTGAGAAAACATCCTCCTCCATTTCTGCCATTGTCTCTCTTCCTTTCGTCGCTGTAAACTCCTGTGGATGAGTATGCATGATTTTTCTCGATTTTCCGAAGATTACGCTTTCTTCTTCCTTTTTCCCTTCCATAGCTATATTTCCTTCCTTAACCCTAGTGGGTTTTTCTCCAGTAGCAATAGAAGCTACCTCTCCCTGGAGTGAGAGAGGAGCTACACGGTCACCAGATAACGGTCGAGTTTGGCCCGCGCGACCACCTCCCCCGACCGGTACTGGGGTATCCAGCCCCTGCACCGTAGGCGTTTTCTTTTTTCTCGACTTTTTCATCCTGGTTTAGAAGTTGAGGGCAGTGCAAGCACACATCCCTCCGTCCTGAGGCAGCCATTGTCCTTACCGAAAAATCCGTCCTGGGGGTACAGGAAAAAAAAAACCTCCTAGCCCTCGGTAAACCTAATAGCGTCGGAGGGGGAACATGGGAACAGTATCTCTACCGCTTTTGGGTGAAGGGAAATGGCAAGGCTGGGTTTTATCCTTACCATGGGGAGCGGACAGTCTTAGTTTTTGGCTGCTCCTCTGCGAGCCTGTTCGGCATAGGTTACCCCATCCGAGACAGCCCCAAAGAGTCCTCACAGCTGCTTAAGCCCCCGCACCACGTCAAGGTGCTGTCCCCGTGGGGAGGTTAACCACATCTAGGGAAATGATAACATAGTTTTCATCCAATACAAAGTCATCAAATGAGTCTTTGATAAAATATTCATTATTTCTATCATAGGCCAGAGTTAAAATCTCTGTCATAAACCCAGTCAACTTTCCAATAGGGCTGTTAACACTCGACACAATAGGTCGTAATGGATATCCTTGTTTATGTAATTTACGATTACCATAAATTTTGGGGCAAACAGAATTATATGATTTTAATGTTTTAGCTTCACTATCGTTCAAAATATCAAGATCTTCCAACCTTTTAACAAACCCATTACTCTTCCTCTGCAATGTGGGGTCTCCTTGAAGAGGTTTAAAGCTTTCCGCAGTTACTATTTCATACATTTTTTGTTTTTAGTCATCACGTTCCATTATTACTGTAACAGAACCCTTATCACTATTTAGAACCAACAAATTGTCATTATCTTTCAAAAATGTTTTTGTTTCCTTATACATTCTATCAGTGTATGAGTTTGTACCTCTATTGTTATGGATAAAATTGGTGATGATGCTAGTTATTTTAGCTCTAAGAAGATCTCGGTTTGTATGGCAAGCTATATATATATATATATATTCTTTTGAACTTTTGGCTTACAATATTTATTTAGCAAACAATAAAACATAAAGATCAGAGCTTAGTGTCGGGGTGTCATACAATTCGGCTTATGACATAAAAGCCTAGGGAAAAAACCTTAACTCCCCGCCTGAGTGTGAAAGTACAAAAATAAGCTGAAATATATTTGAGGAATTTTTTTCTTCAAGAGTGGTCTTTTATTGCTGAAGACAGAGACTTCTTCAAGTTGCCCACATCGAATCTGGAAATAAAAAGACAAAAGCAGAAGAAATAACTGAATAACCAAAATACGTATCATATCGGTTTGAAATTTATAACCTATTCCAAGAAAGAATCGGAAACATCATAAATTACCCTAAATCCATCTTGAAATTTATATGTGGGATAATTATTTATGAGATGAGGTATTGTTTCTTCTACTTCTCCACATTCACAACTTGCCCTTGGATCTGAGTTCCATCTGAATAGCATGATGCTATTGATACGACCATGACCTGTTCTCAATCGATTAAGAACTGTCCAATTTTTCTTGGAAGATCAAAACTAGGAATTGTTTCAAAAGGATCAGAAACGAGATACTTATTGAACATTTTGTAAGAGTTCCACTCAGTCTTCCATAATTCTTTATCGCTTATGTTTATATTGAAGAACGTATTATGCCATAATGGTTTACATGGCTTCAATCTGGGAATTATATTTTGTGAAATACATGAAAAATAAATACGATGTATGTAAATGCAAATTAAAGGCATTGGAAAAGGTTAGCCGACGCCATTGTGATTTTTACGTTGATTTCGTCATTTGGTTATTTGTCAACTTGCCGGTGGCGAATTCCTTTATTCTTTTCGGATTGGTGGTTTGAATAGAAGGAGAATCAACAGACGAAGATAGAGTTACCCTCCTGGTCCGAACTAACCAAACCCTCGAAACGATGAAAAATATAGGGAGAACCACATTATGCATCATGGCAATGCCCGAAACAAGTATGAATACTCCATTATTTTAAGCAATACTAACTTCTACCGAGAATGATTTGATATTAACATCTGAAAAGATATAATGCATACGAGGGTTGCCTTTTATATATTATTTCTGGATAAGAGAACATAAACAAATATTAACAATCGAAAATCGCTCTATTGCTTTTCAAAGTATTCCCCATTAAGATCTATACACTTTTGCATACGTTGAACAAATTGTCGAAGTACTTTTGCCACTCTGATTGAGGTATCTCCAAAACATGCTTTCTGAACGCATAAACAGCTTCTTCAGGTGTCGAAAAACGTTGACCCCTCATTTTAGTTTTCACGTGCGGGAATAAAAATAAGTCATTCGGTACCAAGTCAAGACTATACAGCGGATGACTCATCAAATCGATGTTTTGAGTTCTCAAAAATGCAGTTGTTTGAGCTAATGTGTGAGAGCTCGCATTGGTGATGGGTGATCCGTCTTAGGCGGTTGGTTTTCCTAATTTCTTGGAAGACAGCTGGTAAACAAATAGTTGTGTACCACTCAGAATTGACTGTTCTGCATTGTTCTAGTGGTACGATTCAGATATGTCCAGTTTTTCCGAAGAAACAGGCGACCATTTCCTTGAATGTGCTTCGTGCGCAAGCAACTTTTGTTGGATATGGCTCATCCTGATACACCTGTACAGTAGACTGCTTTTCATCACCTGTCACGATGTCATAGACGTGCTTCGAAGCACCGCGATCATATTTTTGGAACATTTCTTTCGACCAATTGACACAAACTTTTTTTTGAGTGATTGACAAATTATGTGAGACCCAAGGCGATCAAATTTTTTTGACGGTCAAATCTTCATGCAATGTATGCTGATCCCTCTAATGCCTAAGATTGTCTCAATCTCTCAATAGGTCTCATGTAGATCTTGCAACATCAATTGGCGCACAGCATCAACGGTTTTTGGAACAACAACTGCTTCTGGGTGACCTTCACGAAATTCGTCTTGGAGTGAATTACGATCTCAGTGGAATTCACTATACCATCGATAAACACTGGTCCTTGATGGAGCTTCATAACCAAAAATTGAATTAAGTTCATCGATGCACTGTTGTTGAGTTAATCCACGTCAAAAGTTGTAAAAAACAATCGCACGAAAATGTTCACGATTTAATTCCATTTTTTGGTCGAGATGAATCTTTTAAGTTAATGTAAACAACACAAATAGCGCTCGTGCGTCAAAACGTTCTGTCTTTGTATAACCTCAAAAATGTGAGGCTTTACGATAGAGCTCTCAGTTGGCAGATTGCAACACTAGGGTTGTCCAACCCCGAAATATAAAAGACAACCCCCGAATCACATATAAAATAAAGAAGTTGAAGGTACTTCCGGTTAACTTGGATGTATTTTATGAACGAAATAAATGTACATTGAATGCTATTTGCGCAATTGTACTGACCTGCAGAATTTAATAAATATTATCCTATTTATTCAAAAGATATTTATATTTACCCTATATTCAGGGTGTATCATTTAAGAGTGTCCACTCTCAATAAATTAACATTATTCATGGAATTATGGTACCGATATAAAAAATACACAAAAAAAATTCTAACAAACAGTATTAGTAAAAATTTAACACCAATTCTACATTTTCTCACTATGTTTGCATGCAACTGTGATCACCTTCTATTCGAAAACAAAATGAAAAAATTAGATGAAGATAGAACAAGTTGTTAACGAATAAAATACAATAACATGAGAAGTATCTCAAGATTCATTTCCGGGACCTGTTTTATCTTTCATCCGTATCAATAATTTGTTTGACATTATACAAGCACAAGGTTGGGAAGCATTGAAAGAGAAAACATTGAAAAATTGGGAGATATCAATAAACATCGTTTGGCGTCGAAGAAATTCACACTTAATATTGATAAAAGTAAATTCATGTTATTAACAAGTAAAAGAGAAAATTCAATAATTTTGATAGTTTTAACATCTACAATACTAAAATATTTAAAACTGACAATATTAAATACTTGGGGGTGTACATTGATAGTCACCGAAGATAGGACGTATAATCTGAATATGTAATTAAAACAGTTAGAAGGCTGCTTCCCCACTCCCAATTCATGGAAGACATATGTGACTTAAAAGAATTAAAAGTATTCTTCGTAGGTGAAACCAGATTTTAATTACGGCATATTAAGTTGGGGTGGCTTAGCAGATATCTACTGTAGAAAATTGGAAGTTATTAAGTAATGGATCCTGAAAATTATGTTCAGAAAAAGTATGATGTATTCAACTGAAGAGCTATACAAGAAAGCAGCATTTTTCCATGCTAGACAAATATATAGAAAATTGCTCCTTCTTCATCAGCATAAACAGCCAAAAATAATCCTGATAAATAAAGAATGATTTGAAATTACAGGCAATCCAATTCAGCTACCACAAGACAATGCGTTAAAGCTTTGATTTGATAAACAAGTTTAAATAATCAATATGTCAATATTAATATCACTCTATAATTCGTGCTTTTCTACATACATTATTCTACATTAAATGAACCATTTCGATTAATTTATCAGCAACTTAAACTAAATCGACAGATGTCAATCGAATACGTATCAGTGAAACCATAGAGAAGTGAAATTTTTCACAGACTTTTTGACATTTTTCTTTTCAGATTTGACGAAAAATTTTTATTTCCAGACGAATAATTTGGGTTTTTTTCTGTAAGTTTTATGAAAATTGCAGGTGCTTGGAGATCGGAAATTTCCTGTGGAATGTAATCAATTGACATTAACTTCAACATCTGTGATTGATTGCCCTTGAATAAATGATGAATAATTTCATCTTCTATACAAGAAAGTTAAGCAATGAAATTTGAGAATATGCAAGATCAATAACGTCCATAGATGCACTTGTTTTCATCTAATACGTTAGAAATCTTATGAGACATGAAGTAATGAAAACAAATTTTTGGAAGCTTTTTAAAAATGCTCTTGCATATCGAGATTTGCGAAACCTTGCTAGCCTGATTCTGATTCGTTGTTCAGATATTGAGGGTCGACACTTATAAATGAGACACACTGTGTTTATGCTTGTGCATAGCGAGATAATAGATCTCTTTCAATAATTGACATTCATGAGTTAACTCAAATGAGTTTTAATCAAATTTGAGCATCTTCAAACGCATGTACGAGTAGCTTGACTTCAAAGACCAACCACATGTCGGTTCTCATGCAATCGTCACAATAATGACTGAGTGAAGAACATCCGTTAGAAATACTATACCACAATTCCGAAACAGAAGTTTCGATTTTTGGTAGAAATCAATGAAGCCTTTCATGGCTAATTACCGGATGATATGTGGAATAGACAGGAAGAAATAAATAGGGGTATTAGAGAGTAATTGGACATGTGATACACAGATCTAAGAATTCTAGAGGAATCGGAAAACATTCAACACTTCATATTAGGGTTCGTTGAAAATCAAGGGGGCTTATGCAATTATCATTTTTTAAATAAACACTTTTCTTGATGAAGTTTGTTTTATTGGGAATTTAATCGATAACTATAAGTAGTTCTTCGAAAGAATGACAATATGAGTCACCATCTGAGCCGAGGCGAAACAAGTTTTATTAAGTAGTCGATATTAGTTCAAGTATTGTCCATAACTTCCTGGAATTCTTCAAAATTTTTATTGCTTGGATAATGGAGTATTGCGATATACTAGTAAGGCTAAAAATGGATAATTTCCACTATGTAAACATTTTTTTAATAAAATTTTTATTGTTTGTATAGTCCTTTCAATTATTCCATTAGACTGATGATGAAGAGGACTTGATAAAGTATGTTTGAAATTCCAATTATTAGCGAAAGCTTTGAATTCTGAAAAAGTTCTTTTGGGATACCTTGTCTTGAGAAAATATTTTTCAAATTTGTTATAATATTACTTGAAGTAGTGTTCGAGTACAAACTTGATATTTCAAGGAATTCAGCTTTATAATCTTTCAATATGAAATAATTTCGATTATTGAAGTAAAATAAATCAATCCCAACTCGAATCCATGGTTCATTGGAAATATCATGATTAATTAGGAGATCTTTTACATTTTGTCTTCTATACAGGTTCTTTCACGAGGAACCTCACCCATATTTATACGGGAAACTACCGAACGTATTTTCATGAAATTCATCACTTATAAGTATTTCACGATGCTGATGAAATCTAAAATATTTCCAAGGCATGAGCACCTCCGGTTTTTCCGGAAATGACGTCAACTTCCGTTTTTCAAATTACAACACCATTTTTTTATTGCAGAAATAGATTCCTTAAAAAATTTCAAGTTATTTTGATGTAACATTTTTCTGTTTTGATTGAAAATTTCTCTCTGAGCGAAAAAATTCGAAAAAAAAATCGAAAATAGAGCTCCGCTGAAACAAGAATAACTTCGAGGATTTTGGATGGAAAATTTTCATTTTTGGGATTTTTCAAGATGTAAGATTGATGTATCCACTTTAAAAATCGAAATCGCGATTCATGATACAGAGGGCGAAAAAATCGCTATCAAAGTTAGGGATGACAAAATCGTGAAAAATCAATTTTTTCAAATTAGAACCCCATTTTTTTATGGCAGATATTGAATCTACGTTAAAAAATAATGTGAGTGTATGCATCACACCCTTGCCCTAAAGTGGATATTTTCTGAGTTATTCACAAATAACTGTTTTTCCTCTTGAATTTTCAGCTATTTCTTTTCCCTTCAGGCCAAAAAGATGATGTTTTCAGGAACTGTTACTTAAACCATGTTTTAGATTTTACTACCCTAATATGCAAGAGAAAAAAGTAACAGGTTGTTCCTAAATAGATGGCTAATTTGGATTCGAATTTGTATCGAAAACCTCTTTATTTCAACTAATCGGCCATCGGTTTTCGCTTGATAAATAAATAATTCCTTATGAACCATATGCAAAATCTTACCATGTTTTACATTCTTTTTTTAAATGATAGATATCATTAATTACATCTGCATAATTCTTCTTTATTCAGTAGCATTTTGTGTTTACGATTAATTTAGTGATAATTCGTGTTAAGTTATAAAATCGATCACTATGCCTAATTTTTACCAATGAAGATGAAGATAGAACGATTCGAATGTTCATTGAGAGGTTTCCTGACCGACCCAGACCAACGAGAGATACCATTAACAGAACCATGACAAACTTGAGAAATGCCGGATCTTTCGTTAAGAAAATTATACACAGAGAAAAAAGTGTAGTAAAAGATGAGAACAACGAAATTTCAGTTCTTGCATATTTTCGTGTGAATCCTCAAAATTCTTTCAAAGATGCCGAAATTGCTCTGGGATTATCTCAATCGAGTGTTTGGAGAATATTAAAAAAACATAAAATGCACACATATAAATTCAATAGGGTACAGCATTTGAAGGAAACTGATTTCGTCAGGAGAACAGAGTTTTGCGAAGCTATGATGATTCTATTTCAAGAGAATGAAAACGTTTTGGACTGTATAATTTGGACAGATGAATCTAAATTCACAAAGAATGGTTCTTTCAATAGGCATAACAGTCATTATTGGGATGAAGAGAACAACCACCACTTCAGACAATGGAACTTTCAAGAGACCTGGAGTTCCAAAGTTTTTTGAGCCATCAAAAATAATGCAATTCTCGATGTTCACATTCATGATGGGACTTTAACTAGTAAGATAGAACACAACACATGTTTGCATTATTTAAAGAATGTTCTTCCTTAGGAGATAGATATTCTGACATATTGACTCAAATAATTGAGCCGCTTGTACAGAACCATAATGACTTATGGTATCAACAAGATGGCGCGCCTCCACACAATTCACTCAATGTGTCAAATATCCTGTACAGGCTATTTGAAGATCGATTGTTGGCGAACAATGGTCCACATCTTTGGCCACCACGTTCTCCCGATTTAACTCCTTTAGACTATTATGTTTGGGGTAGGATAAAAAATATTGTCTACTCAACTCCCCTAACTGATAAAGAGGACTGCATAGAACGAGTCAGAAATGCGTTCAGGTATGTTCAGATTTTTAGATTCATAGTTTTGAAACTCAATTTGGTTTTTAAACACTTTTGCTGATCTCTTCCTCCCGATGAAATAAGAAGAGCAACGCACGAAGCGTTCCTGAGACGTATAAATAAATGTCTAGAAATTAACGTTCAAAACTTTGAGCATCTTCTCTAGTTATAACTGCAAGAGTTTTCCATGTAATAGTAACTTGAAGTCGGTTTCAAGAGGGGGTGAAAAATCTACAGCATCGTTCAAATATCAGTTCCTGAAAATTTCATCTTTTTGGCGTGAAGGGAAAAGAAATAGCTGAAAATTCAAGACGAAAAACATTTTTTTGTGAATAACTCAGCAAATATCCACTTTAGGGCAAGGGTGTGATGCATACACTCACATAATTTTTTAACGTAGATTCAATATCTGCCATAAAAAAATGGGGTTCTAATTTGATAAAATTGATTTTTCACGATTTTGTCATCCCTAACTTTGAAAGCGATTTTTTCACCCCCTGTATCATGAATCGCGATTTGGATTTTTAAAGTAGATACATCAATCTTACATCTTGGAAAATCCCAAAAATGAAAATTTTCCATTCAAAAACCTCGAAGTTATTCTTGTTTCAGCGGGGCTCTATTTTCGATTTTTTTTTTCGAATTTTCCCGCTCAGAGAGAATTTTCCAACCAAAACAAAAATGTTACATCAAAATAACTTGAAATTTTCTGAGGAATCTATTTCTGCAATAAAAAAATGGTGTTGTAATTTGAAAAACGGAAGTTGACGTCATTTCCGGAAAAACCGGAGGTGCTCATGCCTTGAAAATATTTTAGAATTCATCAGCATCGTGGAATACTTATAAGTGCTGAATTTCATGAAAATACGTTCGGTAGTTTCCCGTATAAATATGGGTGAGGTTCCACGTGAAAGACCCTGTATATATTACATGTTTTACAAGAACCAGTCATATTATCAATTTGCAATGATGAACCAGGTATAAACATGTCTGTTTTTCATTTTTTATTCACCCATATGTCCTGTATGTAATTGTTTCCAAGTCTCTAAGTTCATTCGGAATTAAAATTTTGTCACCTTTAAATATTAAACCTTCGATATGAGAAAATTCATTCTTAAAAGTCTCAGGAACATGCAAATTATTTTTTCGATTTTTTTTGTCATTTAGAAATCCCTTTTTCATTGATTTTACTATATTTTGCATTTTTTATAATTTCTTTAATTTTTTTAATTTTCAAATCTGAAACTGGTGAATTTTTTATTATTGAATAAATAGGCATATCAATATTTTTTCTAAAATCATATTCTTCATCAATATAAGCTCTGGACAAAGCATCAGCAATTTCCAATTCTTTTCCTGGATTATAAACTAATTTAAATTGGTAAAGTTGAAATTTTATCAACATTCTTTGCAATCTGGGAGGTGTTTTAATCAATTTTTTTATTAAAATTATTTTGATTTTGATTTGAAAACATTGACTCCAATGGTCGATGATCAGTTTCAATAATGATATTTTCATTAGCAAATAAATATTGATGAAATTCTTCACATTTAAAAGCCATTGCGAGCATTTCTTTTTCTATTTGTGCATAAGATTAATGAGATTCTGTTAAGGATCTTGATGCACAAGCAATTATTTTATTTTTCTATTTGATACAACTACCTAGACCTTTTGAGGATGCATCACATGATATTGTTATATCTTCATTCGGTTGGAAATATCCTTATATGGGTTCCCTGGAAAAAATAATATCCTTCGAAGATTAAAAAGAATTTTGTTGTTCATGATTCCACTGAAATTCAATATTTGATTTTAAATTCATTTCTAAATTTTAAATCATTTTTTTCCCATTTTATTCCCAATTATTTAATATATTCCACAAAATAGAATTCCCAGATTGAAGTCACGTAAACCATTATGGCATAGTACGTTCTTCAGTATCAACATAAGTGAGAATTATGGAAGACTGAGAGAAACTCTTACGAAATGTTCAATAAGTATCTCGTTTCTGATCCTTCTGAAAAAGTTCCTGGTTTTGATCTTCGGAGAAAAATTTGGACAGTTCTAAATCGTTTGAGTACAGGTCATGGTCGTACCAATAACATGCTATTTAGATGGAACTCAGTTCCTAGCGCATGTTGTGAATGGGTTATAAATTTCAAACGAATATGAGAAGTCCCTAAAATATATTTCAGCTTATTTTTGTATTTTCACGCTTAGACGAGGAGCCAGGGTTTTTTTTACTGGGGTTTTTTCCCTAGGCTTTTGTGCCATACGCCGAATTATATGACACCCCGTCACTAACCCCTGATCTATATGCTTTATTGTTTGCTAACTAAATATTGTCAGCCAAAAGTTCAAAAGAATATATATATATAAATATATTTGATTTTAATAAATTTCTTGGTAGTTCGGTTATACTGGACGCATTTGGAATGAATCTCTGTTAATATGCAATCATGTCTATAAATATTTCTACATCTTTTTTATTTTGAGGAATTTTATATAATAAACAAAAAGCATTAATTTTTTCTTCATCAGATTTCATACCATTTGCAGTTAATATGTGGCCCATATAATTCAATTATATTAATGCCAAATTTACATTTATGTTTATTCCATTCGATTTTTCTTTCCAATTTCTAAGGCCGTTTTTAAAGTTTCGTCATGTTCTTCAATGGTTTCTTGCGAATATCAAAATATCATCTACGTTAATTTTATTCCTTTAATAAATATATCAATTATACGTTTGAAAAATATTTCAGATGAATTACGTAAAACATATGGTAGTCCATTTGAAACAGTATCTACCGAAAGGAGTATGGAATGTTGTGAGTTTCTTACTTTCTTCATCCAATTTGATATGCCAAAATCCATTACTACAATCTAGAGTACTGAAATAGTTAAACTCCTCACAATTCATATGTTAATTCTTTTAATGATGGCATATGGAAATGTTCACGTTTTATAACTTTGTTCAAATCCTTTGGGTCAATGCAGATTCTAATATCATCATTGGGCTTTTGTACCATAACTATTGAGCCGGCCCAATCGGTTGGCTCCGATAATTTTTCTATAATTAACACTCATTGAAAGTGACACATGATTTTCTATATTTTGCCTCGAATATTTGGACAAAGTTTTCTAATTTTCGGCATATATTCTGTTCCAATATGCTCAACATATTAATATTAAGACCTTTTGTGTAGAAAACATAAGTTCAACTTTAGTAAGGAGTTTTCGATTTCATTATGTGTTTCAATCAAATCTAAAAAATGAAGGAAAAAAATCGAATCAGTGCAATTACAATGTGTAGATTGAATTGTGCATTTTATTACCAGTTGTTTTGTATATTTGAAGTTTATTATGAAATCGTCTGTAATCCATTATTCAATTTTAGCGTTACAGATATTTGTACCATATTTGATCTCCATAAATTTCTCTTTTGTAGTCTTGAAGATGTGGAAATATATCTACGAAACGTTGGCATTAGTTGCATGTACTGTTGTGACCAACCATTTTCCCATAATTTATGTGAAAATCAATTACAGCATGTCTCAACATGGAAGTGATCTATTATACCATTGATTTTATTCTTCTGATCCTCTAGATCGCTGTTGGTATCTTTGAGCAGAGCTTATCGACATGGAGGTTCCTTTTTTAGGTCGTATCAACCGTGAAACACAGTAGATCAACCGCACGTTCCTTGTGGTAAGTATAAGTTTTTGAGTTTTGCCTATATTTATGCCATTAACTGAAAACAAGTATGCTGCATGATCCAAAGAGGCTGCAGCTTTCCTCTAAAGAGATCTCCTTCCACTTTCACGATACAGGTGGTCGTATTGATTAGGTATACAATTTTTCCACAATCCAAATAAATAATTTATAAATATAACAAAAACTATAGGACCTAAAACAGATCTCTGGGGAACTCCTAGAGTTATTTTTCGTTTTTTTAGATAATTTGCCAGATATATCGACCTCTTGGAATCAGTTATTCAGGTATGATCTGATCAATTTATGAGTATGTCCCTTATACCTTGGTGGTATAATTTTTTCAGTAGAATTGAGTGGATTACATAATCAAAGGCTTTATTCAAATCAATCGATGTCAGTATTGCTTCCTCCCTGTTTTCAATATGAACTCTTTCAATATGAACATTGTATACCCACCATCGTCGTTGTGACGGATCTTTTTTCCTGAAACCATGTTGACAATCCGTCAGAATTGCCATCGATTCCAAGAACTTTTCAACTCTCAAATTGATGAGGGCCTCAATTATAATACTTATTACTTGCAAAATAGAAATTTTCAGTATCCATAAACTTTCTGATCTCATTTTCCATAAAGTGGAATAACTAAAGCAATTTTCAATTCATTAGGGTAGATCCCCTGAATGAAACAAAGGTTTATTGTTATAGTCATCTATCGAATCTATAATATAATCTCAATAAGATATCCTTGGATATTTTGTTTTATATTTTTATTTCCACTCTATTTCCCCAGTTGTTGTCTCATAAAGAAACATAGTCTCACATTGAGTTGGTATGTTTGTTCTCCAATAATTTCATACTCTTCTGTTGAACACCCATTTTTGAAAAACTCTAACCAACATTTGTAGAGAAATCACAGAACTTTTTCGACGATAGGTCTCCATATTGTCTGTTTTTTTTGTCTGCCTTCGTTTCACCGTTAATTATATTCCGTATTGTTTTTGTTCTATTAGTAGATTTATATATTTTGTGTTCATTACTTCACTGACATAAATTTTATATTTCAATTTTATAGTGATATTTCAACTTTTTCCATGGATTGAATTATTTTTCGATCTTTTCTGCCTGGGCAATTTCATGAGCTGCATCAACTTGATTTTCCAATGTGGCTGAATTTGGCTCGACTTTTGTTCAGAACTTTCATTTATTTTTCAGAGAAACTGCTGTCATATATATATATTTGTAGAAGCCTTTCACGGAAGGATTGAATTGTGGCAGCATTTCCTGATGGCAACATTTGGTCCTATACGGTATTGTTAAGAGTTTCCACGAATTGGTAAGTATTGGTATCATTTATAATAAATTCTAAAATTTTTAAATTTTATTTTTTCAGTCTTTTTCATTGACATTATCTTCAGCACCGGAGAAATACTGTGACAAGTTGAGAGTAACCGTGTCCAGGATACCTGAATTAGGTTCCAAATAACAGAACATTATTATTCACGGAGGTAGTAGATTTTACTGTAACTCTGGAAAGCTCCAGAAAGTAAGCAAGCAAACCATAAGATTCCATCATCTCAACCAAACATCTTTCTTAATATTTTCTAGGATGTCAATGTTGAATCTCCCACTAAACTAGTTAGTGCCACTTTTCTGAAGGAGCTTCATTCAATACCAGAACCAGAATACTCAAAAAAAAAAACCGATACATCCCCACCAGGAGGTCTGTATACACATAAATGAATTGTATTTCTATTTAAATCCAGCATAAAACATATTTCAATTTGTTTTTCCACTGACAGTGAGGATATTTTATCCAATGGCCTGGTATCTATATTAGCTTCATTCGGGTTCGTATTTTTCTGACTGTTCTGGGACAATCCTCAGGGTGCGCAGAACTGATGCGTTATAGCTGAGGATTTTTGGATCATTTTTGGACCATTCTTGGACTGTCAGAAAATTATCAGAGAAATGCAGAACCCGAACAGCAAAATGAGGATTAAAAATGGAGAGAGATGGGTACAGTTTTGGAGGTTCTTTGTTTAATTGCGTCTGCCAGACAACAACTTTCAAGCACTTAGTTGTTTTTTCATTTCTGTTTACGAATATTCGTCAGGAAATGTTTGACAAATAATATCTTGTATGAAGGTAAGTAGTGATGTTTCTGTAATAAGCTGTATAAATACGTTAATTAGGTATATTGTTTCCAGGCTTTCACTAATTGTGTGAATAAATAAAAGAAGCATTAGGAATAAGAGACAAAACTAATTGTGGTTGGGAGTCAAGTTTTATTTTGGAGTTCTCAATCTTACAATCCATAAAAATGAATGACTAATTAAGATGGAAAGAAGAATTATTTGTACCTAGATGTTAAGAGAATATAAGACTAGGTGATATTTTCTTTTGTGAAAATCCATCTTGATCAAATGGAAAATTAATACAATGGGTATTAGAAAGAATAGTGGCCAATTATCGTTAATGCTTACTTCAGGATAAACATCGGTATAACCTGCAACAAAATGGATATTCTCTTGTGGAGTGTACAGAAAAATATGCAGAGAGTTTGAACAGTTACTCAAAATTCATAATGCCAAAATATCACTAAGTGTATCCGTGTGTAAAATCTAGTCATTGTACTCCGTTGTGCTACTTTTTGCAATAATCAAACCATTCCCATTTTCTTTTTCAAAGCTATTTTTTGTAAGATACTGGAACTTATTAAAAAACAATGAAATTATGATTGCAAAGTATAATTCAGCAAATCAATTGTGATATTAGAAATAGCAGACAGCATGTATAGTATTATATGTTTTTATTTTTGTGATTCTATTTAATCAACTGTGATTTAAAAGTTTCAAATGCTCTTTTAATTACATTATAACAGAATTTTGATTTGTCATATTTGCAGTTTCAGGATTGTCGATTCCTAAAATATGTTTATTGGGGTATACCTAATTTTCAAGAATTGGATTCAAAACGAAAGAATGTTTATTTCAATCGACAAAAGTATAGTCCATTGAAAAGTTACATTTTAGGTTGCGTTTTTTAGAGGACGCAATTTTATTTTTTTGATGTGTAGGGGGGGTCAGTGTAAAGATAAAACCAAGTTTGTGGGGTCGCCACCCTTGTCCCACTGCCGCCATCTTGAAAATAGGGGTTGAAATGGTATTTACGATATATCTCTTGAACTATTTATTGTATAAAAAAAATTTATTGAAATTTTTTGTTGCAAATTAAATTCTCTACAACTTTGCTTCAGTAACTTTTTGTCGTAGAACTATAAATAAAAAGTTATAAGCGAAAATCTCCGGAAATTTGAGAAGAAAATTTATATTTTTCGATGTAACTTTTTTTTATCATTTTACGAAAAAATGATGTCTGACCATTTTTGTACATCGTTTTTTGAGGAACAACTTTTATTCGCATCATTTTTTCATTAAGTCAATAGCTAAGGTTTCACAGCGCTCCGAAGTGAGTACTATTTTTCAGTACTCTTAACTACTTAACAAATCTAACTTTATTATACTTCTTAAAATTGTATTCTCGGAAATGGGTTTCACTGTTGACCAAGCTGAATCAGATGCTCTTATCGTTCGTACTGCTCTTGCTGCATCTCCATTATTCAATACCGTTACTATTGTAGCTGAAGATATTGACATAGTGATATTGCTCACAGCACTTGGCAGAAAACAAGCAAATGTATTTTTTTTAAAACCATCAAAAGGACGAACAGCAGAACAATTATATAGTGCATCAAGTTTTATGTGCGGAGATGTCATTGCAAATAACTTGCTGTTTCTTCATGCTTTTTCCGGATGTGACACAACTTCAGCTCCTTACAATATCGATTAAATGAAATTTGTGAAAACCCTAGAGAAACATTAAGAGTTTGCAAGTGGAACGGCTTTGTTTCTCAACAAGAGAGTTGACCCTGCTTTGCTCATTGTAATTGGTGAACGTTTTTTTATCTCTTTATACGGTGGTAATAAAGATGATAGTTCTCTTGACAGCCTAAGATACAAACAATTCGCCAAGGCAGTGACAAAAAGTACATTTAACTTATCCTCACTTCCTCCAACACAAGACACAGCTCGGTTTCATACTTTCCGAGTCCACCATCAGGTCCAGTCGTGGCTTGGTAATTATAATGATCCTGAAGACTGGGGCTGGAAAAAATGTGGAAAATTATTGATGCCAGTGCAGAACTCTAAACCTCCAGCACCCCCTGAGCTTCTAAAATTGATCTTTTGCAAATGCAAAGGAAACTGTGGAGCGATGTGTGGATGCCGAAAAGCAGGAATGAAATGTTCTGCAGTGTACTTCCATTGTTCTGGAGAGACTTGCAGCAACGTAATGGAACTCTCAGATTTAATAAATGAAAATGACTTTGATGATGAACCGCCAACATTAACACCCCTTCCTTCTCCAGTTCTCCCACTGGTATTTAATTCAGAAAGCCGATCAGATGCTGAGCCGCAGCCTGGTCCATCGAAACGGCTGAGGACGGAGTAGTTCTAATTTAGAAAATCACCGTGGATTATGCCTATTGGGGATACCACGTAAAAAAACGCGCCTCTAGACTGTACCTCGTGGGTGGTGGGGAAAAGAATCAATAATTAATTATTAATAATATTGCAAAATTTGTAATTAAAAAAGTTATAATAATAAAGTAAAAAAAAAGAAAAAAAAAACAATAACTGATGACATGTTATAGGTACACACGTATAATATAGGTATAGTTAAGAGTACTGAAAAATAGTACTCACTTCGGAGAGCTGTAAAACCTTAGCTATTGACTTAATGAAAGAATGATGCGAATAAAAGTTGTTCCTCAAAAACGATGTACAAAATGGTCAGACATCACTTTTTCGTAAAATGATAAAAAAAGTTACATCGAAAATATAAATTTTGTTCTCAAATTTCCGGAGATTTTCGCTTTTTTATTTATAGTTCTACGACAAAAAGTTACTGGAGCAAAGTTGTAGAGAATTTAATTTGCAACAAAAATTTCAATAAATTTTTTTATAAAACAAATAGTTTAAGAGATATATCGTAAATACCATTTCAACCCCTATTTTCAAGATGGCGAACGTGGGACAAGGGTGGCGACCCCACAAACTTGGTTTTAGCTTTACACTGACCCCCCCTACACATCAAAAAAATATAATTGCGTCCTCTAAAAAACGCAAGGTAAAGCCTAAAAAATGTAACATTTCAATGGACTAGTATTTAAGTTTGACGATCATAGTAAATTGGGTGAAGATATCTGAACATATATTATATGTATTTCAGGCAACAACTTAGTACGGGTAAATTTTCAATGTTTTGTGGAACCCCATCATTTTATGCTTTAAATGACCTGAGTGGCCAAATGCCTCGTTAGTTGGTAGATAAATCTCTTGGATAAACAATAAGATGGTTCAAAGAAAACTCATTTCAACCCTGAAATCTGTTTGATAAATTATACAAGGGATCGAACACTAATGTAATGGATTTTGAAGAAACTGGTTGTTTGTATTTATTAGATGTAAACAATTGGTATATCAAGCTGGTAAAGGGATTGTGTTTGATAGTCTGTAAAGTTTTTAGCTTTTCATGTGAGTGTTTGACCTTGTCCAGACCTATGGGGGAGTGCTGAAATTAATTCTTCAAATTCTTTTTTGTATGTGTATTAGTTTATATGAATCTGTTATGGTAATCAATATAGTTTGGCGTCAGTGCTTCAAATCAAGCATTGCTCTATAGTTTTTGTATCGGAAGGTAAATTCTTGTTTATATGATCTTTCTTGTTGATTATTCTGATAGTTTCTTGGTGCCTTATATAAGAAAAATTGTTTATAGAACTAATATCTGTTCTGTTTTGGCATGGGTACACTAGTGATCTATCATCAAAGAGTTGGTTTTCTTTGAAACTCAGATATGTGTTGTTAAAAATTCAATCGAGCTGATACTGAATCTATATTTCGTAGAATTAATTTTTTCATTGTGAATATTAGTCTATACATAATTGTGCTCTATTTGATAAAGAATCAATGAATAATTTTGCATTGTATTCAGCCTCATGAAATCAGTTCATTGGATAAATGTATTTCAAGGTGAATCTCGTGACATTTAAATTTGTTGTATTACCCATAAATAAAAAAGCTTCTTCATCTTTGCAGGAAATCTTATTTCACATCCACTATATCAAATCAATTTATACCTGAAATCTAAATTAATTCAATGATGTGATAATAACTAGTTATACAGATCTGAACCTGAAAATATTTCCAAAACATTATTGAACGCAAAGTAAAATTGGTAAATCAGTTAACCATACAATTTACCTATAAGGTAAAGGGATTGCTCTGAAGCTTATATTTCAGTTTATACTATCAGTAACATTCATGTGTTAATGCAACCACTGTCTGAATATGGGTGATGCAACAAAGCACAGAAACTAGATCTATCAAAATGTTTTGTTTGATACAGTTTCATTGTTCAGTATTCATGAGGTGGGATTATATATATTTTGAGAATTTTAATAATTATTAGTAATTTGAATTGCGCTGTTTCTATCAACATTAAATTTTTGGTTTGTCGATGAAAATTTGATAAAACATTATTGTAACTATGGAAAACAATTTCATGCAGACGAAACTCTCAAACAGAAAAAGTTAACTAGGAATTTCATTGATAATCAGGTTACTGATAAATAAACTTAAATAAACTGAGATTCTCATTTCGATTCATCAAAAATTTGAATTTTTGAAATATACCTAGATACATGCGCACATTACCTTTTTGAATATAATGATTTTCAATTGTTAATTTAAAAGGACCTTTTAATGCAATTGGTAGTAAACTTTGATGCAAAGGGAAATCTTGATTTATTTCTCGTCTAAAATTACGAATTTACCACAAATTGCGTTTTCAAGTGATCATTGTTTAAGGGTTGGTAGCATTTGTATTCCCCAAAATATCCTGAACTGATACCTGCTCTCGAATAGGTACCGATTTTGACTATACTGGAACTGTACTGGGATTGTACAGAAAAAACCCGAACAGCGAACCAATTTGAAGATTTGGTCCAAAAATTGTCAGAGAAAACCCCGAACAGGTTGAATTTGGCAAAATGCCCTCGTAAGACTATTTGAATCGGTTGCAGTAGAAAATTTCAATTTAATTCTCCTGATCATATAAGCCATAAATTGAAAGAAAAGCAAATAGATTAATGAATATGTCAATAATGAATCATAATGCACATTTTTAATATTGCCGATTTGTTGACGAGAGCTGAAAAAAATTTTTTTTGAGAAAGCTATTCTTCACATACTTAAAAATAGTTAAGGAATTCGAAATGATTATTTAGAAAACTTAAATCATTGTAATAAATAAAGTTGTACTATTTCCTGCAATTTGAATTGGACAACTCAAGGAAATAAAGAAAACTCGTAATTCTGCTCCTGAAAACCCTTTATAATATTAATTTATAATAATTTAACTTAATAGCAATTTATGCACGATTTGAAACCATCTATGTTTAGATTTGTTTATATCTGTTAACGGATGCAGATAAAATTCAAACATTTCAAATTACGAAAGAAATTGGTTAACTCCTCCCTCCTAAGGCGGTTCTATGGTAAAATCCTAAAATGGTCCTGAGGATAGTCCCAGAACCGTCAGAAAATAATCAGAAAAAAATCCTGATATAACCCGAACATCGGACTACTCGGTTCGAAATTAGTCAGAGAAAACCCGAGCACCGAACACTGAAATGCGCATGATTCTGATGGTTCTGGAACAGTCAGAATTTGAACCCGAATGAAGCTATTATCCCTGCTCAAAATTGAACTCTCTCCTTACACTAAATCATAAAGCAAGTGAGTATCCCTGTGTAATAGTTTTACTCAGTTGATACTGTTTCAACCTATGTTCTGTTATACCTATGATATCATATTTTCCCTCGAATAAAGCATGTGAAAATTTTGAATCTCGTTTGATAGACATTGAATATTATGTTAAAAATCAACCAGTATTCTCACTCGGCAGCACTTGTTCTCTCCCTACGTCCTCAAAAAACTGAAATCTTTTCACCATTACCCCAGTTTTCTTTTCTTTTTGTGTTACAATAAAAATTTTAATCATCGTCATCAACATTTTTGGTTTAATTTTGTTTTAAAAATCAAAGTTCTTGTTGAAACACACTTTATTTTGTCGGACGAGAGCTCATCGCTCATCTGATTCATCGGATATGTTTACTTTTTTTGCTTTTCACCATCAATCCTCTCATATAAAAACTTAATAATTAATTCTTAATAATTAATCATTATTAACATTTGTCTTCGGATAATCTCCTCCTTATCTTCTAATCGTTTTAACAAATAGTTTATTTCCGTATTTATGATCTCAATGTCGTCATTTGTATTGATCTCAGTATCATGTCGATCGTCACAGTTAAAGCTCGTAAATTTTTTTTTATAACTTTTATTTTCATTTATAACTCCTGAACCATTCAACCGATTTGATCCAATAACGAACTCCATCGAGATATTTGGACAATTAACCCTTTCTGAAGATATGAAAATCTCCATTGGAAAATGAGAAAATTCGCCTTGACATACTCAAAGTTCAATTCGTATTCTTCATAAGGAAGTTGAACCCAATCGATTGATACCGTTGGGCAAAACGATAGAACGTTATTCTACTAGTTTTCTAAACCAGAACAAGCGCGCAAAAATGTTATCGTGAGGAAGTGTTAGTGCTTTTCTATATTTTTATATCATTTGATATTATTGCCCTATTTCTTATGTTGATGAACAGTCAGTATCCCTTCACGTTATAAACTACGAAATGAATCATTGAAATAGACATTGCTATTAAACTTCATTTCATCAGTATAAAGATATCTAAATGAATCAAGTGATGATTAAGGAATTACCTTATGCGAAGCCCCGAACTCAATTGGTAAATGCATTAAGGAATGTTGTGCGGATCAAGATATAGTCATTGAGAATGAATACGACTTCATTCATAAAGCAAGTCTGCTTCTGGTTGTGTTTATGTATATGTCTGCACTGAATAGACTGATAATGACGATCTCGATTTATTGAATACTTATTTCAACTTCCTGTCACCTGATCAATGAGTTTCCTCAGATTGCTACATCCCGTCTGAATGAAAGGTATATGAGCAAAAACTGAGAGCATCAAACCTTTGATGAAATTATACCAGCAGTAAAATGTCGTAATTTTTTTCATTTTGTCGTCGTCGGAAACAGATTTTATCATAGATTACTAATATTTACCTGGAACCTAGGGTTTTTAATGTTTGACTTGAAACGGTAAATCTAGTTCGGAGATTTGTTTGTTAGCCCCACCGGGTGCGTTCCCATTGTCTATGGACATGGGACGTATTCAAACAAAAATTTGTTCAAGTATGGATGTTATTGATATCTCACTTTTTCTCAAATTTCATTTTCGTATCTTCTCCCACCTGAATATATTAGAATATTTTTTCATTTACTGAAGAGCAAAAATGCTCGATGCTTTTGCAGATACGTATTGGATTGACATCGATCGGACTTATTGATGCAGTTTCAGTTGAGGGAAAATTAATCAAAATAATTCATTACGGTGAAATAATGTATGTCGAAAGATTGCGCGGAGACGGATGCAAAAAATTTTATTTTTATCGAAACATTTGATCGAATTCAATTCTTTTGTCTGTATTGAGGACCAAAAGGACACTCTCAGAGTATAAAAAGCATTATCCTACACTTACGAGGTGTCGAAGGGGGCACAAAGAGTGACAAAATTCACGGTTTCTCAAAAACTGTACATAGGATCGCAATCAAATTTTGCAGTAATATTGAGGCCCATAGCAACCTGGATCTGAACATACGGTATGTACTTACACCTAAAGGGGGACAAAGAGGGGCACCAGAAGTGAGGCTTTTGAGATTTTTCAAGCACTGTACATAGGATCGGTATCAAATTATGTAGTAATAGAAAAGCACTGACTTGAGTTTTTAGGAGAAGGAAATTATAGCTTGGAACAAAACTTCATTTCCACTTTTCACATCTTTTGCCATCTTTGTCTGGAAAGTAGAATCTTTCCAGTGAAGGTTTTTTCCAATATTCCTATGACAAGAAATAAAAGAACAGTTGAGAGTTGATCCCTCTGCCATCTGAAATTGAACATAAAATATTAGATCGTTAAAACTCAATTAGAATGTATGAAATAGAAAACTTTCAAGTGCTTAATTTACATTTTCAAAACCCGTAGACTTAGATTCGTTTAAAGTACAGATATGGAAAAATTTAAAGGATAAAAAAATTCCATATTTTTGGACAATTTTCAACAGGCCATAACTCAAAGAGAAATGTTTGTACAAAAAATAAAAGAAGGAAATTGTAGATCTGACTGTTTAGTTTTTGTATTAGAGCTTTAAAATTTTTAAACTACAGTGGTTTTTTAGCGACATAAACATTTTCAAGTCAACACAACAACGCAAACTTAAACTCAGACAGCTCATCAATGACGTTCGAAGAAAATATTTAGCATTAAAAAAGGATCGTAAATTATGGTAATTAAAAAGATTCCAACATTCTCGAAGAATCTTTGGAAGCATATCCCAAAAATGCTTAGCGCTTTATTCGACAATCGTTTAATAGAGAGGCACAAATTGAATTCACTTATGGTGCTAGATATGAACATAGCACATCTACTTGGAGCTTGGGTGGTAGCTCCCAAAATTTTGATTTACAAAGTGGTAATATTTTTGTTGATGATAAATTTCATTTTCCTAGCAGCGATGATCTCAGGAAATTGTTATTCAACAAGGAACCAGAAGGATTCACACGAGAAGACGAGGAGAATTATAAGCAGATATTAAACATCAGTAACGTATATAGAAGGGAGTTCAATCCATCAAACAGATCAAGGCATTTATTGGCCATAAATACAGGGTATTCGGCACATACACCGACAAATTTTTTTGGGGCGTTGGTAGGGTCATTTGCTACCTTTTCAGTCTAGGAACCTGGGTCTTTAGTATTACGGTTACGGAGGTATGATTTTTTTATTAGGTTTTTCTAAATTACCCAAAATGTACCCTTCGAAACCCCATAACTTTTTTTGAGTGGGCTTTTACATGCATTTTTTTTATTGTATTAAGTCTACATGAGTGTGTGTTTTGAAAAAAATGTATTTATTGTTACAGATAACACTACAAAATTAACACGAGGGTCTTTTATTAAAAAAAAAATATGAAAGTATGAAAACATCTCCACTCCTATTGAAATTTAAAAAAAAGTTACAGCTATTACAAACTTAGTTATATTTTAAAATGTTCTTTGGTTTATAACGTTACTAACCATATGCTATTTACGTAAGTCAATAAAAAAATAATACTGCAAATAAGGTTTTAGTCAGAAGAGTGAAGAAAGTCGCACCTAAATAAAAGTACGGATTTCGACACAACAAAGCGAGCAAGGAAATTTTACCTGTCCGTTTTAGACGCGTGTGAATTATTATTACTATTTCTGTCCTTAGGTTGGATTGGGTTAGTCGCCGCTGACTTGACCCTACCGTTATTCGAGATTTAACTGTCTCTGCTGTTAGAAGTGTCTGTGCCGCGTTGTTCAGTTTTTTAAATTTGTATTTTTTTGTTTTTGTTACTTTTATCTACTTTTTGCTACTGTTGTTTTAATTTTGGTTGTTGATATGCCTAATTTCACCAACGCTGAGTATGCTGATATGGTGATGGCAAATGTCAAGGTCGATGGTGTTGCTCGTGCAGCTCAAAGGATTTATCAAGCCACATTTCCTGATCAAAGATTACCCCACCACGAAACATTCTCGACGACTTATCGACGATTAAGAGAGACTGGAAACTTAAATTTTCAAGAGCCTCGGGTCAATGTGAGGCAACACCATGTAGCAGTTGACGGTCAAATACTTCAAGCTTTTGAAGAAGATCCAACTACAAGCAATCGTGTCGTTGCTCGAAGACTCAACTTAACGACTTGGAAAGTTTGGTCAGTACTTCGGGATAAAAATCAACACGCTTTTCATTACACCCCGGTACAAGGTAAATGAACTTTTTTATTGATAAATTTGTCCTTTTGACTGCGAAAAAATTGTCACAGACTAATGAATTTAACCGAGAAGGAATCACAAATCTGCACAATTTACATCACTGGGTACCTGAAGATGAGAATCCCCACGTGAAAAGGCAAATGAGTTTTCAACAGTAATTTAGTGTTAACGTTTGGGCTGGTGTGATAGGAAGACATCTCATCGGGCCACACTATTTACCGGCTCGACTAAGTGGGCCTGCTTATTCGCATTCTTTGCAGGATGCTCTGCCGGAGCTACTAGCCGATGTTCCGGCCTTCGATTGTGCCGATTGTGTTCCAGCATGACGGTTGCCCGGCACATTTCCTGAGAGAAGTTCGAGATCACCTCGACAACTCTTTTCCAAATTCATGGATAGGCAGAGCCGGCCCCATCCCTTGGCCCGCAAGATCTCCAGACCTAACACCCATTGTTGAGTGTGATCCAGCTTATTTTACTGAGCTCGTCGAGTGCGGCAAATTGAATGTGGGTTGGTCTAGATGCAGCGTGTACGAGTATATTTCAGTTTTCAGGTGCTACAGATGCGGAAATTTTTATCACAAAGCTATAGAATGCACGGCGGAAGAAAGGTGTTTACGATGTTCAACTGAAAATCATAAAACTGAGGATTGTGATAGTGGAGAGGTCAAATGTTGCAATTGCTTATCAATGAACGAAAAATATTCTCTCAATCTAAAAGTAGATCATAATATATTCGATATGAATTGTCCTGTATATTTGAAAAAATTGAAACGAGGAAAAAAATATCAAATTAACGCCTTCTAGTAGTCAATAGCAATCGAGCTCTGTTTCTAGACATTTTAAGATCATGCATAAAAATGTAAATTCCTTGAGAAATAAACTAGAAGAAATTGAAGTTATACTGAAATCGGAAAAAATTGATGTTGTATGTATTACGGAGCACCACCTGATCACTAGGGAGTGTAATCATTTAAATTTTGAGGATTACACATTGAGTAATATATATTGTCGTAAAATCAAAAAATGTGGAGGAAGTGCTATTTTTGCAGGGATTCTCTTATGAATGGGGTGAAAGAAATTACCAAAATCACGGATATGTCATTAGAAAACGTTATAGAAATGAGTGCCATCGAGATATCCGCAAAAAAGATAAAATGTACATTTTATCAATTTATAGACCGCCAAAAGGAGAAATAGCATTATTTATGAAAACATTAGTTAATGTTTTAAATTTAATAAGCCTCAACAGTAAGGTTAGGATTATCCTATGTGGTGACTTCAATATAAACAATTTGGAGGATGGCGCACCCCGTAAGCAGTTGGTTGATACCCTCGCTTCCTATAATATAGTAAGACTTATTAACAGTGCAACAAGGGTGACAAAAATTCTAAAACTGGCATAGATTACATGTGTATAAATGAGACAGAACGGGTTGCAAGCTGCAATGTTGTTTTTGATTCTCTATCTGACCATTCGTCTCAGGTGTTAACACTCATCGGTAATGAAGTTGAGCCAGCGGTCTGTAAGTACAGGAGAATAACTACGGAACAAAATTCTAATACTTTTCGGAACCACCTGTTGCGGGAATCATGGTCGGAGGTGTAAACCGTGGCTTGAATCAGTTCATTGCGAATGTGAAACATTATATCGAGGTATCATTTCCTATGAAGAAAATTATTTTAAACAATAGACAAAAGACAAAATCATGGATAACACCGGGAATATATAAATCTTCAATACAGTTGAAAGAACTTTGTGCTGAATTAGTAAGTAGCGACTTTGATGGGGAAAAAACGCAGTACTTGTTATATCTCTCGATTGTGCGAGCAATATTTTAATTACAAAATCGTAATATCAATAAATATAACAAGTTTATTTAACACTTTATTCTCAACGCCTAATGGTACAATGCTAGTGAAATAATAATCATCGAACTCAAATACATAATTCTCACATGTTCTTATCTACATATGTACAAAAAACAATCGCGTTCATGCGACGCGAAAATAAGAAGCATATACAGGTGCTCCAAAATTATACTATATAACACCTCTTCCCCAAATTTTTGAAAATAAATATGTATAACATAATTTTCATGCACATTTTAATAATATAAAATATTTCAACCAAAATATTTTTAACTTCCATACAAACTCATTAAATTCTATATTATTCATTCATATCCAAATCTATCAGGAATTTTCCTATTACGTTTCGGTCTACTATTACTCGAAGTGAACTCTTGAGAAACTTCATTTGAAGATGTACCTTCTTCAATAGTTGTAACTGGCAAAGAAAATTTATAAAACCTTTCAATTTGATCTAAATGCCGTTTAGTGATCAACCCGTTGTTTACATTATACATTTTTTTACCGCATTTGCCTAATATTGTTCCAGGTTCCCAGCGTTCCTTATTGTTTTGATAAACTTTGATGAGAACACTGTCATTTACTTGAAATGATTCCATTCTATTTCCACGAAAATATAATTTCTGATTCAGTTGACTTTTCAGAACCTTATTACCGACCTTATTATTACGGCAATAATGAACTGAAACGTGTCCTTATATTATGCCTGAAAAAATTTCAGAAGGAGTTACTCCTGTGGTGGAATGTACCGAGTTCCTATAGTCAAATAAAAATTTGCTAATACAAAATTAATGTCTTGACTTGTATTATCAAATATGCACCGCTTCAATCCATTTTTAATTATTTTTACTCCTGCTTCCGCCTCGCCATTTGATTGAGGATGGTAAACGGAGCCCGTTACATGTTCAATATTATTCGCCCTTAGAAAGGTTTGAAATTCATGGGACATGAACTGTGGGCCCTGATCTGAAACTATCATTTTAGGAAGTCCAAACCTAGAAAAATCTCTCTCAACACTCTAATAGTAGCCTGGGAAGATATTTTATGCATAGGATACGCCACCAACCACTTGGAATGAGCATCCACCACCAAAAAAGAAATAAAAATTTCGGAAAGGTCCGCAAAAATCAATGTGCAATCTTGACCATGGGTATTTTGGCCATGGCCGAGTGGATAATTCGGCCTTTGACGGACTTACACTCAATAAATTACAATTTTCACAATTTTGTGTGATTTTTTCTATATCCCTATCCATTTTTGGCCACCAGAAATATGATCTTGATATTCCTTCATTTTTGAAGTACCAAGATGTGTTGCATGTAAATTCCGTAGACATTTATTTCTTCTAATTCTGTTATTCCGAAATATACAGCCCAAATTGACTGATAACTCGAATCGTTTTCTAACAAATGACTTGAACCTGTCCAATTCATAACAAAATGAAGGCCATGTGTTATTTTGAATAAAATGAATTATTTTCTTCAAGAATTTATCATTTTTCATCGCATCTTGAACATCTTTGAATTCCACCGAATATTCCATGGCTTCATCGATTAAATTTGCCAGATCGAGCTCTGTATCGATATCGAACATATTATTTTCCTTATCGCTTTGAATGGGCAATCGCGATAACCCGTCTGCGAGATTCTTTTCCGATCTAATGAATTTGATTGTATAATTATAATTTGACAAAATCAGTGCCTATCGATGTAATCGATTTGCAGAAAACTGGGGAATGGCTTTATTTGATGAAAAATACTAGTTAAGGGTCGATGATCTGTTTCCAAAACGAAATGGTTACCATATAAATAATCGTTGAATTTACTCAATCCAAAAATGATTGATAGACCTTCTTTTTCAATTTTAGAATAGTTTTGCTCGCTTGAATTTAATATCCTAGAAGCAAAAGCTATGGGTTTATCCTTGCCGTCCGGAAATATATGAGAGATTACTGCTCCAATGCCATACTGAGAGGCATCAGTAGTCAATTTGACAGTTATTTTTGGTTGAAATGGCACTAAAACATCGTCGGACGTCAATTTTGATTTTACAAAATTGAATGCAGTTTGACATTTCTCTGTCCAATGCCATTCAACCGATTTTTTCAATAAGTTATATAAAGGAGCTAAATGTGTGGACAAACCTCTAATGAACTTATCATAATAATTATCAATCCCAAAAATGATTTCAGCTGCGATACATTATCTGGAATAGGCGCTGAGCGAATAGCTTCAATTTTTGAATCACTGGGGTGTAAACCCTCAGAATCTATTCTGTACCCTAAATATTCTACGGACTCTTCAAAAATTTACATTTTTCAACTGAAATTCTCAAACCGACATCTTGTAACTTTTTCAAAACTTTATTCAATCTCTCTAAATGAATTTCCTCAGTCTCACCGGTGATTAATATATCGTCAAGAAAAATTGTGATACCCGGTATACCTGATAAAAGGCCCTCCATAATTCTCTGAAAAAGGGAAGGGGCGCTTTTAATACCGAATGGTAATCGATTATACTGAAATAAACCAAGGTGCGTATTTATTGTCACTAATGGTATGGAATCCTCGTCCAAAGGATTTGCTGATATGCGAAACTCAAATCAAGTTTAGAAAATCGTTTTCCGCCACCTAATTTACAAAATAACTCTGCAGGTTTCGGCAAAGGATACATATCATCTTCCAAAACGGGATTAAGTGTAATTTTAAAATCTCCACATAATCTGACATTATTATCCTTTTTTAAAATCGGAACTACGGGAGTAGCCCACTCCGAATATTCAACTGGTTTAATTATTTTCAACTCGACAAGACGTTTCAGTTCATTTTCAACCTTCAATTTCAATGCGTAAGGGACAGATCTAGCCTTACAAAATTTGGGAGTACATACTCCGTTCTTTAATTTTAATTTAATTTTACCCTGATTGAAGGTACCAACACCCGGTTCGAATAACTTGTCAAATTTTACCTTCAGTCGCTCTATTAGACCAAAACTTTCACAATAATTCACGGGAGAAAGAACCAAATTGAAAATGCGGAGAAAATCTCTCCCTAGTAATGGTGGTCCTCCATTTCTAATAATATAAAATTTCATAATTTTGGGATAGATATATTTAGAATTAATAATATTGACATTGACTTATATAAATCCAACAGCTTGAAAACATTCTCCCACATAAGAAGAAAATTTTTGATTTGTTTTGTGAAGCCCACAATGAGAAAAATTATCTTCATAAAATTTTTCTGAAATAACACAGACACTCGCTCCAGTATCAATCTGAAAATCAATAATCTTGTTCTCTATTTTCAATTTAAACTTAATTGGTTCATCAGTATTATTTTCACAAATGTTGAACAACGAGTAATTTGACTCTATAAAATTATGTTCTTTTTATTTTTCAAATCATGTACCTGTTTGTTTTCACGACACATTGGGGCTAGATGCCCTTTTTATGACACTTATGACAGCTGTAATTTTTGAATTTACACTCACGAGTTTTGTGATTTCTTCTACCACAAACTGCGCAGGCTTCCGTGGTTCTATTAGGAAAAGACTAAGATGGTGACCTTGGCTGCGTCGATCCTTTTCTTTCCTGTGACGTGTTGGTGTGACGTACCTGCTGATGATGGCGCACATATTGAAGAGGTTCCGTCTTCACCGTGGAAAATTGAATATTTTTTTTCAAAATGGCAGACTCCTTGTTGCTGGCTATTCTTATGGCGTCTTCCAAAATTATATCACCTTCTTCCTCAAAAAGTCGATCTCGGATTGGCCCTTTCAGCAGTCCCATAATAAAACGTTCACGTAGACATATATTCAATTCTTCCTTGAATTTGCAACTGGCCGCTAGACTTCTCGTTCGAACAGCCCATTCTTTTTACAGATTCATCTGGATGTTGTATAGCACTGTAGAATTCATTTCTTGCTGCAAAAATGGATAGTTGTGGTCCAAAGTGCGTGTTGAAGAGTTCTAACAATTCATTATACGATTTGGATTCTGGAGCAGCAGGCATACAGAGGCTGAATATGAGCCTGTAGGAATTTTCCGACAGTAAATTCAGAAGAATGGCACGTTTTCTGGCACCATCCGTGATTTTATTCGCCTCAAAAAAATTTGTTAACCTGGGCTTGAAAATTATCCAGTCATTATTCACAGCATCAAATTCTCTGAGATGTCCCACTGTAGAAGTACTTTCTTCAGACATATTTATCTTGAAATATTGATTGTGCTGATAATCGAGAAACTATAAACACTAAGAAAACTCGTCGCCACTGTTATGTCTCTCGATTGTGCGAGCAATATTTTAATTACAAAATCGTAATATCAATAAGTATAACAATTTTATTTAACACTTTATTCTCAACGCCTAATGGTACAATGCTCGTCAAATAATAATCATCGAACTCAAATACATAATTCTCACATGTTCTTATCTACATATGTACAAAAAACAATCGCGTTCATGCGACGCGAAAATAAGAAGCATATACAGGTGCTCCAAAATTATACTATATAACACTAAAAAAATACAAAAATATATACGGAAGAGTATTAAACGCAGCAAAAGGAAGTATAATAAAGCGGTGTTCCTTGAAACGGAAAACAAATCTAAGGCGGCTTGGAAGATTATAAACTCGAATATCAGAGGGAAAACCAGAAAAACAGGTGAAATCAATAAGATTAAAATTGGAGATGATGTTCTGGCGGACAAAGAAGGTATTGCTGAATATTTCAATAATTTTTTTGTTAACTCTACGGCGAAATTGAGCAGAGGGTTGCCTCAGCCGAACGATGTGTTTAATATCTCGTCTAGGGTGTCAAAATCTATGTTTCTATCACCAGTAGATAAAAACTGATTTCGGATGTTATTAAAAATCTGAAAAACTCGAATAGTGTAGGCGTAGACGGTATAAGTGCAAAAATGTTGAAAGAAAACGTAGATCTGATAGCTGGTCCATTGGAGCATCTTATAAATATGATATTCGAGCAGGGAACATATCCGGAAGTATTGAAGGAAGCAAAATTGTTCCAGTGTACAAAAAGGGAAAATGTAGAGAACTACCGGCCAATAGCACTGGTACCAGTTATATCGAAGGTGGTGGAAAGAATTTTTTTGATAAGATCATCGTATTCATGAGTCTTGCATCCCGCGCTGCATGGTTACCTGAGGAAAAAATCAACGACAACAGCAATTTATGATTTTCTGAATAAGGTATATGATAGTGTCAACGATAAGATGAAAACACTGGGTATCTTTATGGATCTCAGTAAAGCATTCGACCTGGTTAGGCACGAAATATTGTTGGATAAATTAATGGCCTACGGACTGCGGGGAAATGTATTCGAGACTCTTAGGGACTATTTGACGGGTAGAAGACAGATTGTTGAGTTGGACGGTGTGAGGTCAAGTGTGCGGGTTACTGAGTGCGGAGTTCCTCAGGGATCTGTGTTAGGCCCGTTACTTTTTATATTGTATATGAACGACTTACCTGATCTGGATCGTAGAGATTTATTTCATCAAAATGTTTGTAGATGATATCAGCTATCTGTGTAGTCAAGCAGAAAGAAAGAGCCTAATAAAGAATGCGCAAAATATGTTGAAAAAATTTGTGGAGTGGTTCAATAAAAACAGATTGTACCTGAACCTGGACAAGACAGTGATCATAAATTTCACACCTAGAAACAAGAACAACACAGAGTCACTTTCAATAAGAAATGAAAGTAAAAGCATAAAACAGGTCACTGAAACGAAATTTTTGGGTTTATGGCTGGAAAGCAGTTTGGACATGTGGATTCAGTTTGCGGAAATTTGTCGTCCTCCTGTTATGCTCTATATAGGTTGAAGAGTTTGACAGATTCTGGTATAATGGTGATGTACTATAATTCTCACATCTTTTCTAGAATAAAATATGGCATTATATTCTGGGGCTGCTCGTCATTGTGTTTGAGAGTATTTCGACTGCAGAAGAGGGCTATTAGATTGATTGCTGGAGTGCCGAGGTCTACCTCTTGTAGACCGTTGTTTGTTGAGGGTAATTTACTCACCGTGCCGTGCATATATATAATGGAAGTAATAATGTTCACTAAATCAAATCTGAATAATTTGAGGCGAAATAATGATTACCACGACTATTGCACGAGGCATGGGAGTGAACTCTCCATACCTGCACATAAGTTGGCTGTTTGTGAGCAGAATCCATCTTATATGGGAATACTTCTATATAACAGACTGCCGCATTCCATAAAAGATCATCAAAATCCGTTTGCATTCAAGAAGGCTGTGAAATCTATGCTGCTTGGAAAAGGATGCTATAGTATCAAGGAGTTTTTGGAGGATGAGGGGTTGAAATGATATCGAGTGGTTGCTTTGTTTTCTTTTGAAGTTGGGTTATTTTTTGTTTGGGATTATTCAAGTCCTTAAGTTCTTGCCACTTGTTACATTTTATTTTCTGTTGTGCTTTTGACTTGTCCTATATCGTATAAAACAGTCTTAGGATGAATAAATTTACTGTACTTTACTTTACTTTACCTTTAGATTACCATGTCTGGGGTAGAGCCGAAGAATTGGTTTATTTCACAGAAGTACCTACAAGAGAGGTGTTGATTGAACGCATAAACGCGGCATTTGTGGTAATGAAAGAAGAAATGTTGCTAGCCACTACAACGGTCGAAATCAGAAAAAGGTGTCGGGCGTGCATTCGAGTAGAGGAGAACAATTCGAACAGAATTTAAGTTAAAGAATCGTGTTATTTTACTTTGTAAATAAACAATCATACAAAAACTGTATTTTACTAAAATCTTTCCTTACTTTGCTATTTTATCTAAAACACTATTTGTAGTATTTTTTATTTATTGACTAACGTAAATAGCATACTTTTAGAACCGCGATAAACCAAAGAACGTTTTAAAATAAAATTAAGTTCGCAATAACTGCAACTTTTTTTATTTCTTTTAGAAGTAGAGATGTTTTCATACTTTCATATTTTTTTTAATAAAAGGCCCTCGTGTTAATTTTGCAGTGTTATCTGTAACAATAAATACGTTTTTTTCAAAACACACACTCATGTAGACTTAATACAATAAAAAAAATGCATGTAAAAGCCCACGCAAAAAAAGTTATGGGGCTTCGAAGGGTACATTTTGGGTAATTTAGAAAAACCTAATAAAAAATCATACCTCCGTAACCGTAATACTAAGGACCCAGGTTCCAAGACTGAAAAAGTAGGAAATGACCCTACCAACGCCCCCTAAAAAAATTTGACGGTCCATGTGCCGAACACCCTGTATAAATATATTATTAAGAAACTTGGTGGTAAAATGATGCGATACAACGACAAAGCGATAGAGTATAGATATTGGGACATCATTAATGAATTAGTTGATCGTTTGTGTTTATTGCATGCGTCAAAAAGAAGCTGGTAATACCTAAAAAAACGAAATTGAAGCATTTGTGCAGGGCCCCCGTAAGGGCTACTGGCGCCTGTGTGCAAAACATAATTTTGGCGCCCCTTACGGCATTTCGGAATATCTTCTTTATGGTAGGTAGGTACTTGAAATAAAGCAAATAACTGAACTTTAAAAGTCATTTATTTGTAGACTAAACTATGAAAAAGAAATAATAATAATAAATTCCTGTTCACACTCATTTTAAAGCATTTACTTAACTAATGGGGTAATACACGTTGTTCATAAATACTAGAAAATAAGCTAAAACTAAAAATCACAATTTTTAGGAACAAATAACAGAGATGTTGCCTACTGTCTACATATACAACGTTTTAATGAGAAAGCGCAACACCTTAAATTAGTTCAGAATCGTGAGTAGAATCGATTCCACTAATAAAAATAGGGGTTAAATTTGAATAAAAATAATATTCGTAATTCTTTTACAATAAAAATTCAGAAAGCACTGACGTGAGGTCAGATTGCTTTGGCGCTCTTGTTGAGCTACTTGCAAGTAAATATTCAAACCTTAACAAATCTATAAGCTCTCTGATCGGGTGAACAATAGTCTTTTTCCGTACTATGGGACAATGTGATGTAAATATGAAAGCCTAATGAATAAACAAACCTTTATCTCAATTTGAAAATAACTACTCATAATTTTCACCAAATTTTGTTCTATGCTTCTCCTAAAAACTTACGTCATTGCTTTTCTGAGTTTTGACAACGCCATCAAATTCTTTCTCTATGATAAATAATTTTTGATTAATATTACGTCTGTGCTTTTCTGAATTTGACAACGTCATCGACATCGAATTCTACCTCTATGAATTCTATGAAAATTTTGATTGATATTACACCAACTGACACTGATATCTAGGTCCGCAAGTTGTCAAACGAATATCGATCTGTGATGGCAAATCTTTCAATGACAAAGCTCGGACTTCATGACATTTCTATTTTTCTCTTGAGTAAATGAAAAAATCATATCTCCAGAACTATAAGCTTGTCGAAGTCGAGAGTATTTCTGTATACGTCTGATAAAACTGCACCATAAAAAATTTTTTATTTGAACAGTGTCATTTGAAAAAATTTTTTTTTTTGTTGCTCGAACCTATTCGGCCGATTTGACCGAATAACGAACTCAGCCGAGTTATTTATACCTCAAACCTATTCTGAAAGTTTCAACTCTCTAACTTCATCCGTTCGAGAGTTATCGTGTTCACGGAACGGACGGACGGACGGACGGACAGAATCGATTTTGACCACGGATTATTCATCAGTAGGTCCAAACAAAACGATTGATACCACTTTTGCCCAAAAATTCGAAAGTCACAGACATTTGGGCAAATTGATAAGCACTCTGTTCAGGTGAACAAGAGCGCCAAAAATAGGTTGAGTTGTCTGAGGTTTTGCGCTTTTTCACTAACACGTATATAAGTACTACTTTCTACTTATACTAAAATATTTTATAAATATGCGGATACTTCTAATAACAAATACCTAGGTAACTTAGTTATAAAATCAAAATTGATATCTAGGTACAATAGAAAAATTGAAAAATAGCTGTTGTAGTAGCGTCGCTACTGTAGCGATATTTTCCGCGACTTTGCTGTCAAACTAGTCCTACAGTTCTTAACCGATTTTAATAGGATCTTTTGCATTCGATAGGGTATGGTCTAGGGATGCCGAGAAGGAAAGGAAAGGATGAGGCGTAGCGGGGGACTCTTTTTATTTCTCAACCGAATTTGAACGGACTTTTTTTTATTTAATAGAGTATAGTCTAAGGATTACAAACACTCCTGTGTGACTACTTTTTGAAAATTCGCTGAAGTCAGTTATGGTCACATAATGACTTTTATCACTTGTTTATTATATGTATTAACTATTTTTGGGCCCTTGGTTTTGGCGCCCCTAAAGGATGGCGCCCGTGTGCATTGCACACTTTGCGCATATGGTAGCGGGGGTCCTGCATTTGTGGATGAGTTGAGTGAAGCAAGAGTTATATATTAGTTGACGTTGTTTGTTGCGAAATTCATTCTACCACCTACAATGGATAACTTTGGTCAGGTAGCATACACTCGCAACTTCTCATCATCGAAAAGGTTGCGAGTTGATTATACTTTTCCATCATTGACCAATAGGGGTGATTATGATTTTGGTAATCGTAAGCTATGTAATGTGAAGAGACCAACTGAAAAAGTGATCTGGTGACTAAGGAAGTCCTAGACATGGAATTGTTCAATCTTCCATTAAGTTGAATGATTTTGGAAGTAAATTAGAAAAGCAGAGAGAGAAATTGCAACGCATGGCTGATAAATTGAAAAAAGTGTGAAGTAATTTCAAGTTTAGTATCAGCAGAGTTGTCTACTTCAAACACACACTCTACACATATAGCCCAAGATCCGATCATTGAATTGTAAGATTGATTGAGGAATTCGCAGAAATGTCACAACCATCCAAAGAAATAATTCAAGTTATCAAGGAACTTCACCATCCTGCGCGTAAAAAGTTCTCTCAACAAAGAACAATTATTAAAGGAATAGATGATCTCTGGCAAATGGATTTAGGTCAGCTTAATAAGCTCGCCTCCAGCAATTATGGTTATGAATATATTTTGGTCGTAATTGATTACTTTTCGAAATTTGTATGGGTTAAAGCAGTGAAATGAAACAGGCAAGGTGGGGACTTGGGCTTTTCTCGATATCCTTGAGCATAATACTGGTCGAACGCCCATAAATTTACAGTCTAATCAAGGACAGGAATTCTTCAACCGACAATTTCAAGAACTAGTTAGAAAACATAACATCAATTATTATAATGCCTACAGTGAGATAAAAGCAGCAATAGTGGAACGAGTGAAAGGAACGCTGAAGGAGGCGCTTTATAAGAAATTTAGTTTGAGGGGAACTTATCGATGGATTGATATACTTCAAGACGTTGTGAATGTATATAATAATAAAAGACATCGAACGATTGGAATGAAATCAAATGATGTAACTAGGAAAAACGAGGGTGACCTATATAACTTCGCATGCAGCCACATAATAATAGCTGCGCCCCAGACCTAGAAGTGGAGCTTTGTACCAAGAAGAATTGCAAAAGACAGCCTGATGTTTATTTGGTTGAAAGAGTATTGCGCAGACTTGCAGACAAGGTTTTGGTGCGATGGCTGGGAATGAGTAAAGAACATGATTCCTGGATTCAGTCAGAAAACAAACTTTGAGCAACCATGTTATCACCAATATATGAGTCGGCGCTAAGTGAAAATGTTTCTGATATGAATTCGAATCCTGAATCATATAATTTTGCAGTTAAAAACGAGGAGCACTACCTGATGAACAGACAATTCCACCTGGAAATTGAATGTGAATTAGGGTCTGCTTCTCTATACATTGATTGTGGTATAAGTCCGGCAAGACAATTTACACTTGCTGTCAAGCTGAGTTGTAAAGACTGTGTGATATCCTTTGATGATTGGGAATGGAACGCGCCGATAATATAAAAAGGTTGAACCAAATAGGCCTGCGAAATTTCACAGAAATTGATACTCTAGAGTTCATTCCAAACTCCAAACGGGCCTTATCCCGTTACTTTTCAATCTTATAATGGACGACATCATTGAGAGGGTGAATGCATTGGGATTGGGGTATAGAATGAGTAACTGTTTGATCAGCATAATTTGTTATGCAGATGATGCGACAATACTGGCGGAAACAGAAACCGAACTACAGAGGCAGATCTCCACCAGCAAGACCAAATGTATGACATTTTCAAGGGAGCCAATAAGGTGAAAAACAGTGATAACGAACAGATAGTCGAGCAGGTGATGTCCATAAGATACTTGGGAGCGGATCTTGAGAGCGGTAACGATCCGATGAAGAAACTGAGGTCACAAGTCAATAAATCATCTGTTATATCGGGATGTCTGAAGGATATTGTCTTGGATAACAAGTTAATGCATATAGAAAACAAAGCATGCATATACATGGTGAGTCTTTGCCACTGCGTTAACCATAGATTCTTGACGTCAAAAGAAACATTTTCTTCCCATAACATTTTTCCAAATTTAGCCCTGTTCAAAAGATATAGGGTGTTGAAATTTCATAAAAAATTTAATTTTCACCTGTAATCTTCAAACAACAATATCAATTGAAATGATCTCCAGTAGGAGGTTTTTGATAACAGTCATGCATATTTTGGCATCATTAGATTTATTCCATTTCTTGTGGGTTTCTCACTACTACTCTATAGATTGGTTAAATTGCATGAAAAATAAATATCGCATGAACTAAAGCTCCGTATCTTGTAATTCCTGGAATCATTACTCTTTTTTGCAGATAAAATCATTCCTCATCTTTCCTCCTACATTGCACCATTCTTGAGATATTTGAAGTTGAAAGGAATTGAATCGATATAATTTTGTCCAAATTTTCTGATATTCCCAAATCCAACTCTGTGCTGAAATGATTCAATAATCAGATATGTTAAATGTTGCCATATTTTATGTCTTTATGAAATATTTCGACAAAAGGTTGGGGAAATCTCTTCAGTCTATGGTTCCACCACTAAACACTATAGATGAAATTAACCACTGAACAATTTTTGTCCTACATTCACTACAAAATCTAAATTGCCATTTGCTGTACTCATTATTAATGATGACTAGCACCTTGTTTAATATTTAATCCAGAGTAATACTCCATAATAAATAGAGAAAAGATTTCCATCACTGCATAGATACTTCGGTATATTCTCATGACCGTTGAATGTATTTTCTGTCAGGACCTGTTAAATTGAAGACTTGTCTTTATGAAGAGCTGTTATGTTATGTTATGTTATAGCTTCAGACTCTCAGGGTTCATCAAATTATATCTATTCTAACATAAGAATGCTTCAAATTAAGCTCATATGAGTTTTAAAAAGTTTAAGTTTTTTCACATCTTTATTTCATACACCGATTTAACCTGGTTCACAAACTTAGAGATAATGTAATTTGACTGACTTTCAATATTTCTGAATGTTTGTTATGATGCATTTTTTAATTAAAATTCAATCAATATTGAAACTGGAAGCTATAGGCTCATAAACCAGAAAGATTAGAATGGAAATGTATTTTCTGACCATAATTATTTCATACTGAATTGAATAATTTTAAACTATCGAAATTATTATTATTATTTTCTTTATAATATTTTCCACATTTTTTAAGGTACAAATAACTGTTCACAGTTTCAGAACAGAATCAAAACAACAAGGAACCAAAGAACACTATCTTATTGGGAACTACCCACCACAGAGACGTTATAATAACATTTTAATGTGATAATAATTCACTCTAGTTATTCTGAGAAAAATTATAACTAAAGATCAATAATGGTTACATAAATTATCATTCATTAAAAAAACTTTGCAATTATTAATTTTTTTTCTCTCCTGGGGTTCAGTAATAAATTAATATTCTATGGTAAGGTATTAAAATTTGACATAATCTATGAATAACCATTATTCAATATTCTGTTTTTGTTTACATAATCAAAGCAGATATTCTGATTATAAAACCAATAATTTACTCATGTTCAGTAATTAATTATAGTCCTTACAGAATAAATTCATACTAAGGATCTAACAAATTTTTTTTCATTAAAGAATACGTAGTTGGTTTTTTCAGAATCAAATTGATCAAACTCAATTTCTTCAAGCAAGTATAATTGTACACCTAAATCTGGGAATACTTGTAATCTATCTAAGTAAATTGTTATTGGGATTCAGAAGAGAAAATAATCATCAAGCAAAGTAACATCACTTTAAAATAATTATTCGTAGTGACATCATTCATTGCTGTTGAAGATTTCTGAAAAGATTTTCATGTTTTCAACAGTATGATATCAAGAGACCTCATAGACAAAGGAGTCAAGGAGAAGAAACTTCAGAAATATAAGTGTTTGGAAAATCATAGATGATTATTTCTGGTTTTGAGTGAAAAAAAACAATGTGACAACCTCTTGCCTTGAAAGTTTTCATAGAAATGATGGTTTTCATGATTTGGAAATTTTAAGAAGAAAATTACAAATGTATGATGATAACATCCAATAATTCTGAGTTTTTTTTGGAATTTCTCACTAGAAAGGGATGGTTTATAATCTTGAAGTAGAAAGAAATTATAGTAGAACAGCAAAAATCTATGTTTATGGTGTTGAATTTTTTTTACCAGAAAATTAGTATTTTGTATCTTCCTTCTGGATATGGACCTCATCGGATGAAACATGAGTGAGTGAATCATTTCTTAGAGGGAAAATAATGTTTTTAAACAATTCAGATTCATTAGTGGATGCTGTGGAAGGTATTTTTCATTCAAACTAAACTAGACTACAGAGGGGTATTTGCCCAATGTGAAAACTAAAAATGCTTATAACTTTTTAACGCAGCTGAATTTGGAAAAACCGTAATGGAAAAAGTGTTTCTTTTGATCTCAAGAACCTATGGTTAAAATTAACGCAGTGGTCAAAGACTCACCCTGTATAAAACATGTGTAATACCAATACTCACATACGTCATTGAAACCAGGGCCGACACAGGCAAGAAGAAAAGCATGCTGAGAGCAGCTGAGATGAGAACACTGCGAACAGATGCGGAGAAGACATTTAAAGATAGACAGAGAAACGACATAATCAGAAAGTCATGTAAGATCGAGGACATAGTAAGATATGGAAGGAAGAGGAGAAGATATTGGAACGAACATGTGGAGAGAATGGAAGTGAACAGAATCTCATATAGAGTAAAACAGACAAAACCACCAGAAAAGCGTGTTCCAGGAAGACCACCGAAACGTTGAAACGATAGCTGGCAGTGAACATCCCAGGAAAACCTATCATAAACAGACCACAAGGTCTCCGGAAGAAGAAGAAATATTACTCGAAATATTCCCAATAAATTTTTTTAATACTTCACACCAAATAATGTATTTGAACAAAAATTTGTTCATATATGGAGGTCATCGATATCTTACATATTCTTACGTATTTTTGTTATTCAGTTCTTTTTCTGCTTTTGTCTTTTTATTTCCAGATTCAATGTGAGCACCTTGAAGAAGTCTCTGTCTCCATCAATAGAAGATCACTCTTGAAGAAAGAAGTCCCTGAAATATATTTCAGCTTATTTTTGTACTTTCACACTTAGACGGGGAGCCAGGGATTTTTTACTGGGGTTTTTCCCTAGGCTTTTATGTCATACGGCGAATTGTATGACATTCCGTCACTAACCCCTGATCTATATGCTCTATTGTTTGATAACTAAATATTGTCAGCCAAAAGTTCAAAAGAATATATATATATATATATTCGCAAATTTCATTGTCATAGCCTCCTCACACCAGAAGATGCAATTATTTTTTCATTTACTCAAGAGCAAGTATTCACAGAAGTTAAAATTAATGTTTATTATTTACGTTGACATTTACTTTCCGTATCCACTCAAAGCTCATTGAAACTTACTAGCTGCCGTTAAAAACGGAACTACAGGAAATAGAAATGTGAAAGAGTCCGTTAGAATTTTCAATGCTCGAACCTTTCACATATACTTATTCGATCGACATCGGTTGGACTTATTAATTCAGTTCCAGTTGATGGAAATTTCAGTTGGATGAATAGTTATTTTTAATTTGAGATAAAGGTTTTTTCATTCATCTTTGCCGTTATACTTGTATCACATTGTTCCAAAGTACGGAAAAAGTATCTAGAACAAGTGCGCAATAGATCCTGACCTCACATCAGTGCCTTCCAATTTTTTTTATGTCATGTGCTAGGATTGGATTTCGGTTCACGGAAAATTTCTTTTACGGCTCTGTTCAGTGAAAAATATTATATCTCTTGACAAATTCACACCACGCATGCAGCAATCTTCAAGAGCATATTTTCAATTTATCTTGTTTGTCCTCTTGAATAGAGATGGAAAGCAACACAAACATTTCATTTCGCCGTTGTTGAAATATTATCAAAAATCATATTACTAAGGCCATGTTGGTCATCTAATTGGGAGATGAAGGACTTAATCTCCTCTAAGCTCATCTCTTGTTGAGTGGTCTGCCTCTTAATCAGATCTGCATTCCTCAATTCAGGGATCACTGGTGATACAGCCTGTTGGAATGCAGATCTGGTTTCTTGAGCAGTTAGCTCAATTACCTCCTCATAAGCTTCATACTCGCGCACTATCAGTCAAATCTTTCACAGAAATCATCGACCGATTCGTGATTCTACATTTTTATGGAGTACAAGCGAGCTCTCACTGAGTGTGAGTCACATTAGACTCGCACTTCCTGGAGGACCTCAGAACTCTAATTATTTCAATAGGATCTCTGATGTTGAGAATTTTCTTGTGGTAATTCTCGTCAATCCTATTGATAATAATGTCTCTCACTTAATTGATTCTCTTCGATCTGCTGGCCTCTGACCAATTATGGATGCTCCTACTTGGTTCTATAACGTCCAACAGGTCGGTCGTGAGAAGTTCAGACCGCAGATAATCCATCCATGCTTCAAAATTGGAATTTTACTTCAGCTTATAATCTCTTTTTATGTTTAGCTTGGTGCTAAACAGCTCTTGTTCAACAAGCTCACCAAAGCTCTCGTATTTGTGGGATTGTCCACAGTGGGTTTTGCCCGTTTTGCCTCAGGCTCGCTGACCTCAGTGGTTTTCTTCCTAGGAGGCATAAGGGCCAAGTTCTTTGCTCCAAAATTTTGAGGCGGGTCTTCTCAGACTCCAAATTGTTTTGTGATATTTGTGCTAAAGCCTGAACCATAGACCCTAGCACTTTGCATCACCTCCTTCAATATGTTGGAGATTTGGTCTGTTGCCAACTCATTCCTCTTTGTCTCTTTTTCTGTCTTCCCTAAAAATTTTAGCTGTTTATCGGCAGCTTTTACAGTGATATCTTCGACTACTTTAATCACTCTTTCTGGTGTAAAGGTCTTCGATTCCTCTGTAACATTAACTTAGTTATTATACCTGGATTTACTCATGATCTAGATAAAAGTATCTAGAACAAGTGCGCAATAGATCCTGACCTCACATCAGTGCCTTTAGAATAGAAATGTATTTTCCAATTTTTTTGATGTCATGTGCTAGGGATTGGATTTCGGTTCACGGAAAATTTCTTTTTACGGCTCTGTTCAGTGAAAAGATATTATATCTCTTGACAAATTCACACCACAACATGCAGCAATCTTCAAGAGCATATTTTCAATTTATCTTGTTTGTCCTCTTGAATAGAGATGGAAAGCAACACAAACATTTCATTTCGCCGTTGTTGAAATATTATCAAAAATCATATTACTAAGGCCATGTTGGTCATCTTAAATATAGTCTTTGTTTAGTTCTCTCTCTTGTACATATTCTATGGTTCAAGCAAATGCTTAGCTAAAACTCTCAAGTTCATGTCGTTATTTCCTACCTCTCAACCCAAAGAGTCCACGCATTCCTCATTTCAATAGGTTTTGGACCCAGAAGGCCGGCCACGTGTTTATTTTGTGTTTTGTTTCGTGAGTTACGTGAACGCGAACAGTTTTTGAGTGCTAAGATGTCTGTATTATTTATTTAGCAAGTATTCCTAAGTTGTTTGGACGTGAAAATTACGCTGATTGAGCTTTCGCTTTACAAAACGTGTTTGTGTTAGGACTCACTGATTGTATTGATGGGTCCCAAAAAGATACAGTGTTGGTGAGCAAAGCGAAAGCAAAATTATTCTCACATTGGACACTTCGCTGTAAATTCATGTGAAAGACTGTAATTCGGCTAAGGGCTCGTTTATACTGGCTGGTACCTTATGCCCTAAGCCCTTACCTTATTCCGTATGCCGTAAGAATTTCAGTAGGTGTTTATACTGGCTGTTAACTTAACCTTAAGCAGAACATAGAGTTTATGGATTTTGCTCTATGCTTATTAATAATTCGTCATTTTGAATTTGTGTTTCTACGTTTTGATACGTGCTGATCATCTTGTATTATAATTTATGATATTATTTGAAATTACCGCTATTAAAACAGAGATCCTTTCTGTATTCAATACTCTGATATAAATAATTGACCCTCTATAGAATGCGCATGTGTCAAAAAAACTCGCCCAATATTACATTTCCTTAATTTGTCTTACTTATAAGATAGTCTTATACACTTATAAGATAATCTAATCTAATTATCCAATACAATGTAAGTTGTCCAAATTATTTATGATTATATATTTCTATGAATTTGTCCTAGAAGTTGAACATTTTACCGGTAAGGGAAAAGGTTAGGGAATGAGTATGAACGAAAGCATTGAATTCCTATGGTTCAACTTTTTAAAGTTAAGGTTACGGCATAAGGTACCAGCCAGTATAAACGAGCCCTAATGAAGTATGTGATAAGCTAAAAAGACTTTACGAAAGATAGTGGTTTCGCGCGAAAAATCGGCTTGTTGCTGAAACTAATCTCATTGAGATTGGACAACTATGAAACGATGGAAAATTATGTGAATCAGGTGATAGGCACTTCCCAAAAATTAGATCGATGTGGTTTCAAACTTATTCAAGAATTGATTTGAAGTTTGATGTTTGCCGGTTTAACCGAAAGGTACGAGCATATGGTCATCGCCATTAATCATTCCGGCTTTGATGTTACAGCAGATTCCATCAAATTGAGGTTGCTGGACATGAACCTAGGTGGCGCTAGCCTTGCAGAAAACTCTGCATTCGCCATCAAAGCATTCATCCATGGATACAGAGGTGGCAGCACTAAAAAGGCAAATAAGCCAAAAAATGAAGTGATTTGTTATAAATGTAGAAAAAAAGGACATTTCATGAATAAATGCCCGAAAAACAAAAAGCAGGAAGAAATAAAATGTGCATTCAATGCAGTTTTTCTCACTGGTTCATTTGACAAGTCCGATTGGTATGTTGATTCTGGCTGCAGTGTACACATCACTTCGAGAAAGGAATGGCTCAAAAATGTAAACAATGAAATAAAAATGGCTAATGATAATAAACTTGCTATAGAATATTCGGGTGATATAGATATTACAACTATAGTGTTACGTTTTTCCTCAGCGACATAGAAAAAAAATACAAGTCTTCTTTAAACTAATTTATATTCACACTTAACTAACAATAATCAATAATTTATATACACAATTTATCTACAGAATTTCACTAGGAACACCTGTTTATTCGTCGGCAAGTTCTATCCATTAATGAATCCATGAATCGGCTTCAGTCATTTATAGCCGGCGCTGTTTTTTCTAGAAGTTACCAGAAAGATGCTTCACCTTCCAGAATGATCGTAGCGGTCTCTTTTATGTCACATAAATATGCCACCATTAATCGTTTTTATGTGACAGCTTTATGGCGAGCGGTCCCTTTCATCATGTTCTTAATCCCTTCGTCGGCCCATGAAGCGGAACTCCTCCGCCGTCGCTGCAGTCCCCAAAATGTTTAATTCGGTTTTGTTACAATAGCCAATAATGAGCAACATTCTGTCATCATGTTTCAGAGCTTTTGATTAATTCATTATCAGCAAACCAATTGATAAAGAATGGAATTGATGTAAAATTCCACAAAAATGGATGTGATATTTTCAATAAAAATAAAGGGTTAGTTGCTACAGCAATTTTAGAAAATAATGTTTATAAACTGAATTATGTTAAACAAAACTCTGACATCGTAGCAAATTCAGCAACTTCTGCAGTGACATGGCACCGAAGGTTTGGTCATTTAAACCATAAAGATTTTAATTTGATGAGAAATGGACTGGTCGATGGATTTCAATGCACAGACAGTTTGTCGAAGAGCCCTGATTTATGTGAAGTTTGTTATAAAGGTAAACAAACAAGATTACCATTTAATAAAAAACGGCATAGGGCAAGTTCTGCATTAGAGCTAATCCATGGAGATCTGTGTTGTCCTATGGAAGCAAAATCTATAGGAGGCTCAAGATATTTTTTCATTTTAGAAGATGATTACAGAAAATGGCGTTTGTCTATTTCCTAAAAGGCAAAGATGAAGCTTTTGAAAATTTTCAAGAATTCAAAAACCATGTGGAAAACCAGAAAGATTGCAAGATCAAAACTTTTAGAAGCGATCTATCATTTAATAGTAATGAATTCAAAGCGTTTTATAAAAAACATGGTATTTTGCATCAAAAAACAAATGCCTATACCCCTCAGCAAAATGGTGTGAGCGCGAGAATGAATCGCACCATTGTTGAAAAAGCTCGTTGTTTGCTGTACGATGCCAACATGGAAAATTTGTTTTGGGCAGAAGCAGTGGCAACTGCAGTATATCTTAGGAACAGATCAGCAGTTTCAGGTATTAAAAAAAAACCCGTACCAAATGTGGTTTGATCGAAAACCTGAGGTGAGCAGAATAAGAGTATTTGGTAATAAGGCTATGACTCTGATACCCAAAGAAAAGAGGAGAAAATGGGACAAAAAATTCAAAAGGTTGGTATTAGTGGGTTTGAATGTTACTATTAAGGGTTACAGGTTGTACGACCCAATAGCAAAGCAGGTAATTGTAAGCAGATATGTCATCGTTGAGGAGACTACAACAAAGCCTTCACAATTTACGATGCAGCTGGAAATACCAAAAGCAGTGGGGGCTGAGATAGATAAAGATTTTCCAGATGATGAACATTTGGATGATGATGTGTTGCAACCTATGATCCCAAGAAAATCACAAAGAGAACCTAAACTGAAGCAATTTGAGGATTACGTGACATATGTCTGTGTACAAGACACGATTCCTGATGACCAACCGGTGATAGTAGAAGAGACATTATCCTGTTCAAATGCAGATGAGTGAAAACAAGCTATGTTAAAAGAACTTGATGCTTTGAAGAAAATGATGAATGGGAGTTATTGGAAAATGCTCCAGAGTCACAACTATTGTTCCATGCAAGTGGGTGTTCAAAAGGAAGAGTAGTGATAGTGGAGAAGTGAAATATAGTGCACGTTTAGTGGCAAAAGGTTGTGCATAAAAGTTTGGTATTGACTATGACGAAGTGTTTTCTCCTGTGGTCAGAAATTCTACTTTAAGATTACTAATGTCATAAGCAGTTAGTTTGAACTTTAAAGTAACCCATATAGATGTAAAAACAGCTTTTTAAATGGAGTACTTGATCAACCAATTTTCTGAATCTGACCTGAGGGTTTTGTCTTGCAAAGTCAGGAACATAAAGTCAGGAACATGGACTTAAACAATCGTCCAATGCATGGAATGATATAGTTAACCAAGCAATGTCAATATTAAGTTACAGTAGTACAAAACTTGAGTCATGTTTGTTTATGAAGAAAACTAAGAATTCATACAGTTTGGTTGCGTTATATGTTGACGATTTTCTAATATTTTCAAATGATGACGAAGAACTAAAAAATTTAAAATTGAAATTAGGTCAAGAGTTCAATATTAAAGATTTAAGTGAAGCAAAATATTGTTTAGGGGTAAGAATAATCAGAAATCTTGAAAAGAATTCAATTTTTATTGATGAGGAAGAATACATTGATAAGATTTTGATTAATTCTGGTATGAAAAATTGTAATCCTGTCAGTACACCTTTAGATTGTAACTCAGATATTGAAAAGTTGAAAAAATCAGATAAAATTGAAAACAATTTACCTTATCAGGAACTCATTGGAAATCTCATGTATGTGTCTATTTTAACTAGGCCAAATATTACATATGCAGTGAATTATTTGAGTCAATTCAATAATAATTATACACAATACCACTGGCTATGTGCTAAAAGAATATTAAGATACCTGAAAGGCACAAAAGATCTCAAATTATTTTTTTTTTAAGACTGGCTCTTTGGATTTAGAAGGTTTTGTGGATTCGGATTGGGGGTCTGATAAGGTGGATAGGAAGTCCTATACAGGTTATGTGTTCAAGCTATCAGGCGGAGCGATTTCATGGAAAAGTGTTGAACAAAAAACTGTTGCACTATCAGTACCGAGGCTGAATAAATGGCAAAAAGTGACGCTTCTAAGGAGGCAATTCATTTACGATACCTGTTAAATGAAATTCATGGAGGATTAGATTGTATTACCATCTTCAATGATAATCAAGGGGCTATCAAATTGTGCCATAATCCAGTTTTTCATGAACGTACAAAGCACATAGATTTAAGAATGATATAAGGCATCATTTTATCAGAGAGATTGCTGAAAACAACATCATAAAAATTGATTATTTAAATACTGATCACATGACGGCAAACAACAAAAGATTTAGGAAATGTTAAACCCACCCGATTCCTTCCAGATTTAGGTTTGAAATATTTTTGATAAGTGGGGGTGTTGAAATATTATCAAAAATCATATTACTAAGTCCATGTTGGTCATCTTTAATATAGTCTTTGTTAGTTCTCTCTCTTGTACATATTCTATGGTTCAAGCGTATGTAACGCTCTGTAAATAAAGGCAAGCTAGTCGTTAGCTAAAACTCTCATGTTCATGTCGTTATTTCCCACCTCTCAACACAAAGAGTCCACGCATTCCTCATTTCAATAGCCGTGTATCCCTAAACTGGGCACCTCCTTTCTCTTACACCCTATTCATAAATCCTCAAATGCTTCTGAAAACAAAGTTCGCGGGACCTTTTCTTGTGTATTAAATAACGAGTTTTCTCGCTCCCTAAACCAAGATGAATTTCCTGTACAGTTCAGTATTTTGGCGGAAGCAATCATCAGACCGGGCGGGTCCCCCATGAGTAGCGACTAGGATCAAATTAGACATTCCTCTGGCATGCCAGAAGATAATCTTGTACATATAGATAACTCAGAACGTGACTGCATACAAATTTGATACCCGCACAGCCTACACAATAATGAATTTGTTGGCACAATCTGGGACCTGGAACGAAGGATAGTCAGGACCACCTACGGACTGAAATTGAATTGAAATATAATATTCTTATCCCTTAAACATTTTCTTAACAGAAATAGGAAGATAAGGTCTTGCACGTATACAGGATGAGCATAAAGATAGTTCGATAAATAAATTTATCACTCCAAACCCATTTTATGACAGATATATCTTTCCAAAATGACGAAATTAAAAAATTTGTCCGATTATTCCACTCATGTACGAAAATTCAAATTAGAGCCGTGGTATTTCCGAAAAATTACAGCGAAAAAACACGTTGTTATGTCTCCATGGTTATTCCACTTTCAACCAATAATAACATCTTAACAACGCAAAATTTGTTTAGTTTTTATTGTGAACTAGCTGACCCGGCGAAATTCGTACCGCCTCATCGTTGCTTTGAGGCACTCTTTATTTTGTATAGCTAACCTATCTCATGTATTAGTACCTACCTATGCAATTTGAACTGGAATATATAATATGCTCCATATAAAAATGAATTCCCATTTCCCTGGTCTCGCCTTACCTGAGAAGGACTTTGCTAATTTTATTAAATAAAAACAAAATATATATTTTGATAATAACGTTTATTTCATACGGTTCAATAATTTCACTTATATTTTTACAAATCGCTATTGAACAACTTGGCACTTTGAAGTAAACACTGCACTCAACACCACTCGCGCTTTATAAAGCAACTAATAGCCTCTATAACTTTCACTGCTTCTCTCTATTTTAATGCTTTTTGATAAACTATATTTTTAGTTTTACGTTCTGGCGCGTAAATAAATAATGTTGATGGTTTGCCGACACGAGAACAGGCGACATATAATTGGCCATGTGAAAACATGGATTTTCTAGGTTGATACCACATACACTTAGCGACTGCACTTGCGATTAATTTATTGACATTGCAAATGCAAGCCGCACTGGAAACTGTAAACGTTTAAAGCTGAATAGCTTATCGTTCGGTATCATAAGGATGCGTGGGATTGAAACATCTTCGCCTTTGTACTTCCCTTTAAAAATTGTTGCTTCGATGACGTTGTTCAATAATTTCTTCACCGCAAGCAAGGGTGCCATTACACAGACGTGGCTGGTTTATGTTCCGTAACATAATAATTACAGATCCGATTTTTAATTGCAGATTATGAGGTGGTAAGCCTGGCAATTCCAGCGTATTTAAAAATTCTGTTGGATAATTGACAACTTCATCTTCATTAGTAATGGAATCAACTGATTTGTAATTCTTCAATTCGCCAGCTATTTTTTCTTGAATCTGAAAATTCATTTCATTCACATCAACATTTTTTGCGGCCAATAGAACACGTTCGCTTGGCCAAACGTGATTTACGTAATTTTCAGCAATGTTTGGGAATACCATCTCCATGAGTTCGGTCTTTGATTCACAAAAGTTACAAAAATTGGCAGGGAATGTAATGTATCCAGACATATTTTTATATATAAAAGAAATGAAAAGAAGAAGATATGACGTGAAGTGAACTTACCGTGCTTAACAAATACTTTTTAGCATCTAGCAAACACAAAAACCAAACAAAAATCTTCTTAGTCTTTAAAATTAAACAAACTAATATCAAAAACTAAAATTATCGTTACCGCGGCATATACAGGGTCTTTCACGAGGAACCTCACCCATATTTATACGGGAAACTACTGAACGTATTTTCATGAAATTCAGCACTTATAAGTATTTCACGATGCTGATGAAATCTAAAATATTTTCAAGGCATGAGCACCTCCGGTTTTTCCGGAAATGACGTCAACTTCCGTTTTTCAAATTAGAACAAGTTATTTTGATGTAACATTTTTCAGTTTTGGTTGGAAAATTCTCTCTGAGCGGGAAAATTCGAAAACAAAATCGAAAATAGAGCTACGCTGAAACAAGAATAACTTCGAGGATTTTGGATGGAAAATTTTCATTTTTGGGATTTTTCAAGATTGATGTATCCACTTTAAAAATCACAATCGCGATTCATGATACAGGGAGTGAAAAAATCGCTTTCAAAGTTAGGGATGACAAAATCGTGAAAAATCAATTTTTTCAAATTAGAACCCCATTTTTTATGGCAGATATTGAATCTATGTTAAAAAATAATATGAGTGTATGCATCACACCCTTGCCCTAAAGTGGATATTTTCTGAGTTATTCACAAAAAACTGTTTTTCGTCTTGAATTTTCAGCTATTTCTTTTCCCTTCACGCCAAAAATATGAAATTTTCAGGAATTGTTACTTAAACCATATTTTAGATTTTACTACCCTGATATGCAAGAGAAAAAAGTTACAGGTTGTTCCTAAATAGATGGCGAATTTGGATTCGAATTTGTATCGGAAACCGCTTTATTTCAACTAATCGGCCATCGGTTTTCTCTCCAGTGATAAATAAATAATTCCTTATGACCCATATGCAAAAACTTACCATTTTTACATTCTTTTTTTAATGATAGATATCATTAATTACATTTGCCAAATTCCTCTTTATTCAGTAGCATTCTGTGTTTACTATTAATTTGGTGATAATTCGTATTAAGTTATAAAATCAATCACTATGCCTAATTTTACCAATGAAGATTATTTAAATCTCATTCTACTTCATGGAGAATGTAATAAAGTTGTAGATAGAACGATTCGACTGTTCATTGAGAGGTTTCCTGACCGACCCAGACCAACGAGAGATACCATTAACAGAACCATGACAAACTTGAGAAATACCGGATCTTTCGTTAAGAAAACTATACACAGAGAAAAAAGATGAGAAAGAAGAAGAGAACAACGGAATTACAGTTCTTGCATATTTTCGTGTGAATCCTCAAAATTCTCTCAAAGATGCCGAGATTGCTCTGGGATTATCTCAATCGAGTGTTTGGAGAATATTAAAAAAACATAAAATGCACCCATATAAATTCAACAGGGTACAGCATTTGAAGGAAACTGATTTCGTCAGGAGAACAGAGTTTTGCGAAGCTATGATGATTCGATTTCAAGAGAATGAAAACTTTTTGGACTGTATAATTTGGACAGATGAATCTAAATTCACAAAGAATGGTTCTTTCAATAGGCATAACAGTCATTATTTGGATGAAAAGAACAACCACCACTTCAGACAATGGAACTTTCAAGAGACCTGGAGTTTCAATGTTTTTTGCGCCATCAAAAATAATGCAATTCTCGATGTTCACATTTATGATGGGACTTTAACTGATAAGATAGAACACTACACATGTTTGCATTATTTAAAGAATGTACAGAACCATAATGACTTATGATATCAACAAGATGGCGCGCCTCCACACAATTCACTCAATGTGTCAAATATCCTATACAGGCTATTTGAAGATCGATGGTTGGCGAACAATTGTCCACATCTTTGGCCACCACGTTCTCCGGATTTCATTCCTTTAGGCTATTATGTTTGGGGTAGGATAAAAAATATTATCTACTCAACTCCCCTGACTGATAAAGAGGACTGCATAGAACGAGTCAGAAATGCGTTCAAGTTTGTTTAGATTTTTAGATTCATAGTTCTGAAACTCAATTTGGTTTTTGAACACTTTTACAGATCTCTTCCTCCCGATGAAATAAGAAGAGCAACGCACGAAGCATTCCTGAGACGTATAAATAAATGTCTAGAAATTAACGGTCAAAACTTTGAGCATCTTCTCTAGTTATAACTGCGAGAGTTTGCCATGGTTCTTCTAATAGTAACTTGAAGTCGGTTTCAAGAAGAGGTGAAAAATCTACAGCATGGTTCAAATAACAGTTCCTGAAAATTTCACCTTTTTGGCTTAAAGGGAAAAGAAATAGCTGAAAATTCATTACGAAAAACAGTTTTTTGTGAATAACTCAGAAAATAACCACTTTGGGGCAAGGGTGTGATGCATACAGTTACATTATTTTTCAACGTAGATTCAATATCTGCCATGAAAAAGTTCTTATTTGAAAAAATAGATTTTTCACGATTTTGTCATCCCTAACTTTGAAAGCGATTTTTTCACCCCCTGTATCATGAATCGCGATTTCGATTTTTAAAGTGGATACATCAATCTTACATCTTGAAAAATTCCAAAATTGAAAATTTTCCATCCAAAAACCTCGAAGTTATTCTTGTTTCAGCGGAGCTCTATTTTCGATTTTTTTTTCGAATTTTCCCGCTCAGAGAGAATTTTCCAACCAAAACTGAAAAATGTTACATCAAAATAACTTGAAATTTTCTAAGGAATCTTTTTCTGCAATAAATAAATGGTGCTGTAATTCGAAAAACGGAAGTTGACGTCATTTCCGGAAAAGCCGGAGGTGCTCATACCTTGAAAATTTTTTAGATTTCATCAGCATCGTGAAATACTTATAAGTGATGAATTTCATGAAAATACGTTCAGTAGTTTCCCGTATAAATATGGGTGAGGTGAAAGACCTTGTATTAAGGATAAACTCTACCTAATATCGTACGGTTGTTTACTCATAGAGAGCGGTAGGTACATTGAATAGAATTCATTAACTTTAGTCCAGACCTTTTCTAGACCATAGAGTCTACAAAAACAGAATATAATTACAATCTGTGCTTATTCATTGGAATTATCCTTTTGGTTTCTAACATTTCTGAGAAGTTTTCTTAATATTTTTTTCCGTAAGAACCATGAACAGCCTATTAGAAATCTACAAAAAAAAATTCAGTCAAATCGGTCAAGCCGTTTTCATGTTATGCCGTGACAACGAAAAACGAGTTTCATTTTTATATATAAAGAATAAAAAGAAGATGGTAAATGGCATATTCTTCAATTTCTACTTGATTCGGTGAATGATAAAAATTTCTTGGCCCATGAGGGGATCGAACCCGCGACCTTCGCGTTATTAGCACGACGCAACTGAGCAACTGAGCTAATGGGCCTTTTGATCTCAAGTTTTTATCAGTGAAAGCAATAATGATTAAAGAATTAAAATGTATATTGTTCAATTTTCCGAGAGATTTTCTTACTATATTTTCCCTTAAGAACCATGTACAGCGTATTAGAAAGCCACAAAAAAAAACCCAGCCAAATCGGTCAAGCCGTTTTCATGTTATGCCGTGACAAAAACGGGTTTCTATTCTATATATAAAGATAAAAGGCGCTAGAGTCCGTAGCAATCAATACTTTTCAGATTTTGTTGTCAAAATGACATCAAAAGTCGTAATTATGAATCGTATTGGTGCAGTTCCAGAATATGGAATCAACGAAAATATACTGAATAAACTGAACCGTAAAACACAGCAAAGTCTTGAAAGAGTGGCTTGAGACAATTCACCTCATTTTGCAATGAAAAAATAACTTTATCAAGGCACTTGGATTTATTTTAAAAAGCTAGGCATACACAATATAAAGAAGAAAAACGGCGAAGAACAATCAGTGCTTTGTTGAAATTATATGGAATGTTACGGAGAAATTGCTGCTGGTGAAGTATTTTTAAGATTATAATATCAAAATTAATCCAAACAAATTGAGTTTGAATCAGTTAGAGATACAAGAAATGCCAAGACAAGAAGTTTACTATTACGAGGTATTGACAGCAAATGCAAAGTATCGGCGGCTTTTTGATGACTTGAAAAAACTCATCGACGCTCGCGACGAGTTAACTCCTGAGGGCAAACAGAAAAGGTTTTTTTTTGTTGTCTAATGAATTGGTATATATAGAAGGTACAAGGGCAGAAACAACTTTTTTCGAAGAGGAAACCGACAACCTTGGAGCAAAAACAGGTTTAATCCAGTATAACCTCGTTTTTTCAAAAACAGCGAAAGGGGGTGATCGAAAACTCACTAATTCAAAATGGATGGTAAGAAACAATAAAAGTTTCTGCCCAGTAAGAATGAACTTAAAACTCCAAGACAAGAGAAAGAACGTCACCAACAAACGATTATTTAACTGCCACCCTTATTGGGAAAGAACCGGAAACTGGTAAAACAACAATCACAAATAACAAATCTTTTCCTACGCGCTACCGCCGTAACTAAACTGGGCAAAAGCGGAATATCAGACCATAATTTGTTAAAAATATCTGTTTATTCGAATACAAAATCGATGTCATACTATTCATATCCAGATCACCACCAAAATATTATTTAACAAATGAGAGAACATGAAAAAGAACCACTTCAACACCATATGACTTAATTTTCTAAAGCAAACAGCACCAGCAGCGGCCCAATGGAAGAGTCAATATTAGCACATCAATATTAAAATGTGATAACAATAATACTTTCCAAAATTTTAATTTTTACTGTAAATAAATAAAATAGAGATTTGGTGAATATTCTGGACAATTTCTTGTTATAATTTGAATAATAATAACTTGTTTATATTATTTGCCTTTTTGCTCACCAATATGTAATATATTTTGCATTCATGAAATTTTCTTCCCAAATATCATTCATGCTTTGAAATAATTCGGAAAATTTTTACTTATGTGAGTTTTCTTCACAAATTTCAATCGGCTTTCGAACATGTAAAATTATAAGAAATGACATATGAGTAAAAAATTGTCTGATTTTTTAAGCAGTCGAGGTATTATCTCCGAATAACTAACTAAAAACGGTGAATGTCACCAGATTGAAATTTCGTGCATGATTGTATGTAGTTGTCTCTTTCTTTCAAATGAGATGAGCTAGAGTTTTCATATTTTCAATATTGTCCAAATGTCGCCATCAAGTTCGTTATTGTTATTGTGTGGAATCCGTCAAACAGGTATGGGTATCTGAAATTTAGTTTCCTCAAAATCTCCTAGAATATCTATCCGATCAATTTGAAATTCCGAACTGTTTGATTGACACTGAAGTAAAGAAGTTTGCCGCATTTTGTAGAAATCCTCAACCTAAAAGTTTTTTAAAATCGTTTTTTAAAAAGATTAACATCGGATCTCATCAATTATTTGTGCATATATAGACGTCCTTATATCTTGCATGTTCGGAAAGATCATTTTAATTTTATGATCATCTGAAATTTTTAGGAAAAGCGCGCTAAATCTCCTGAGCTCCCTACAGAGCTTTTTTATATTTTATTGTAGAATTTAGCATTTTTTGGTCGTGGGACGTCGAGTGGGTCCCAGTGCGGACCTGGCTTCGCAGTTGAAAAGGTGATATCCGATATTTAGTGCATCTTCATGTACCGACGATCCTAAGATGACAAGCTAGTCTCATTTTATTTATTGGGCCCAAACTGTTTATTTATTCGACGCCGGGTAGATTAACCCTCTTGACGTTCTCAAATTGGAGGGATCGAAATGACTTTTATGGTTATTTATTAGGGGGTCAAGTGCGATGGTTGACATTGTGGTGGAATCGCATTGGATAAATCTAATGTGGTTGAGATTTTAATTAGGTTAAATTAACAATAATAATAATAATAACTCTCAAGAGTTGTGATAAATATTGGGAAAGGGACGCTGGTGGGAACTATGGTAAACCCCATTCGTTGAAAGTGGACTAATGAGAGTGTTTAGGGATGTACATAAAAAAATTACGAAAGTTCCTGGAGACTGAAGGTTTCCATCGAAAGACACTCTAAGTTCAGACGCTCATAAGAACGGTAACCTTGGAGAAAAGATGTTAGACGAAAGACGAATAGACGTTTCGCGAGTTAAGAACTTTTAGTCGAAATTAATTCATTATTGTATTATAATTCTTGATTCCTAGTATTTTTAATAAAAAGATTCGAAATCAAAAAAAAATTATTTTGCCGTGAAGATTCTCACAAAACCGATACGAGTATTAAAATTTTCGATACACAATCTCCTAGATTTGTTTTGGAAATTTATAGGTATTTTTTCACATTTTTATTTCATAGACTGATTCAACTTGGTTTACAAACTAGAAAGATTTGACTTCATAGAATTATTATTTATGCAATAACCATCATCTATTATTGTTCCATCATAAATTTCTCGTCAACTAGAATCAGAATTGAAACTGGAAGCTATAAACTCATAACAAGCCAACTAATGCCTAGGTGCTAATATGGGGCACGCTGATGTTTTATGCTGAATGCTTTCAGCTACTACTGAGCTCTCTCTACAGCGATCGGAAAAGATGTCCATCTTCAATACATGCCGCAAGTATACAGGGTGAGTCTTTGACCACTGCGTTAATTTTAACCATAGGTTCTTGAGATCAAAAGAAACACTTTTTCCATTACGGTTTTTCTATATTCAGCTGCGTTGAAAAGTTATAAGCATTTAAAGTTTTCACATTGGGCAAATACCCCTCTGTAGTCCAGTATAGTTTGAATGAAAAATACTTTCCACAGCATCCACTATTGAATTGTTTGAAAACATTATTTTCCCTATAAGAAATGATTCACTCACTCATGTTTCATCCGATTAGGTCCATATCCAGAAGGAAGATACAAAATACTAATTTTCTGGTAAAAAAAATTCAACATCATAAACATATTTTTGCTGTTTACTATAATTTTTTTCTACTTCAAGATTATAAACCATCCCTTCCCAGTGAGAAATTCCCAAAAAACCTCAGAATTATTAGATGTTATCATCATACATTTGTAATTTTCTTCTTAAGATTTCCAAATCATGACAACCATCATTTCTATGGAAACTTCCAAGGCAAGAGGTTGTCACATTGCTTTTTTTTTCACTCAAAGCCAGAAAATATCATCTATGATTTTCCAAACACTGATCTTATTTAAGTTTCTTCTCCTTGACAGAGACCAGTGAACAGGTCTATGAGACTGTTAAAAATATGGCAATCTTTTTCGAAATCTTCAACAACAATGAATAATGTCACTACGAATAATTATTTTACAGCGATGTTACTTTGCTTGATGATTATTTTCTCTACTAAATCCCAATAACAAATTACTTGAATAGATTACAAGTATTCTCAGATTTAGGTGTGCAATTATCTTTGCTTGAAGGAATTAGATTTGATCACCTACATTTGATTCTGAAAAACCAACTACGTGTTTTTTCGTTAGAATCTATTCTGTTTAGAATATAATTAATTACTGAACAAATTTTTGGTTTTTATAATCAGAATATCTGTTTTAATTATGTAAACAAAAACAGAAATATTGAATAATGGTTATTCATAGATTATGTCAAATTTTAATACCTTACCATAGAATATTAATTTATTACCGAACCCCAGGAGAGAAAAAAATTAATAATTGCAAACTTTTTTTAAATGAAAGATAATATCTGTAATCAATATCGATCTTCAGTTATAATTTTTCTCAGAATAACTAGAGTGAATTATTACCACATTGAAATGTTATAATAACGTCTCTGTGGTGGGTTGTTCCCAATAAAATAGTGTTCTGTGGTTCCTTGTTGTTTTGATTTTGTTTGAAACTGTCAACAGTTATTTAAAAAATGTGGAGAATATTATAATAAAATAATAATAATAATTTCGATAGTTTAAAATTATTCAATTCAGTATGAAATGATTATGGTCAGAAAATACATTTCTTTTCTAATCTTTCTTCTTTATGAACCTATAGCTTCCAGTTTCAATATTGATTGAATTTTAATTAACCAAGCATCATAACAAACATTCAGAAATACGAAAACTAAGTCAAATTCTATTATCTCCTAAGTTCGTGTAGGTACCAGGTACCAGGTTGAATCGGTGTATGAAATGAATATGTGAATAAACTATAAACCTACAAAATAAATCAAGGAGACTGGATTCGAAGATTTTAAAACTCATATGATCTTAATTTGAAGCATTCCTATGTTAGAATAGATATAATTTGATGGACCCTGAAAGTCTGAAGCTATAAAGAACCAGCTCTTCATAAAGACAAGTCTTCAATTCAACAGGTCCTGACAGAAAATACATTACCTATTTCAACGGTCATGAGAATATATCGAAGTACCTATGTTATTATTATTATTATTACAGTTTGAGAAGAGTTGAGAAATAAATTCTATAAACTCACAAAACAACTTAACAATGAAATATATGTCACAGTACTGAATACAACTAAAAACTAAAGAACAATTAACGAGAAACTAAACCAGCGGACCATCGGTCCAGAGAACTCTTGAACCCATTCACCGACGCAGCGTTCACCACGACTTCTGGCAGAGCATTCCACGCAGCAAAAATCCTGTTTGGTAAAAAGTGCTGTCATCCAGAGAAGTTGAACTTCTCCTTCGCCAACTTCAGATTGTGACCTCGCAAGTCCCTACGTGACCGTCACCTTGCCGCGGTGTAGGGCTTATGACCTGCTTGCAGGTGTACTAGGAACGGTCTAGAGGTCAGTCATGATCTTATTGCGGAGCTTGGCTCAGGCTCGAATACCCAAGATTCAAAACTGAGAAGGGAATGCGTTCCCGTAGCATGTCCTAGCCAATGACGCGATGATTGGTACCACGGGGGGGCAGTCCAAGCCCCTAGGTCGGAAGAGCTTTGTCTCTTAGACTTAGATACTGCCTCGCTTGAGGAAGGACTCGTGGTGGCAGTGGTTGAAAGCCCGCATGCTGGGCGAGAGGGTGAAACCTCGACGGGTGAGCTGCGTTCTCAGCTCGGGCGCTAGCCTGCAGAGCTAGTAGTGACTTGGATAGTGTTGCGGCTTCACTAGTAGTGGTTAGGCTTGGGTAAACCGATACCGAACTAGAAGTTAAGCCTGAGGCTTAACGTGCTGGCGTGGACATTTCCGGCCCAATGCCCTCATGTGGGGTACGTGTGGCGAAAAGAACGACCATGAGTCAACTTCAGGCCGCACGATAAACTGCATGCTTGGGCAACCAAGTAGGCACCAGAGCTCTCTGTGACCTCGCAAGTAACTCAGTGGATTACGGCTGAATAGGTATGACAAATCCACACCGAACAAGCCATGGAAGGCTCTGTATGCCGTGATCAGGTCCCCCCGCAGACGGCGGGCCTCGAATGACGTGAGGTGCATCACGGATAGTCTTTCCTCGTAGGGAGGTCTCACAAATCCGTACGACATCCTAGTAGCCCCACGCTGGACAGATTCGAGTAAACGGGCATCTCTGAGCAAAACAGGTGCCCACACGGGATCGGCGTATTCGAGAATTGGTCGAATGAAAGTAGTATAAAGGATTCTGCAGGTCTGATGGTCACATCTTCCAAAACTCTTTCGAATCATGTAGAGCATTCGTTTGGCTTTGCTGGTAATAGCCACAATATGTTCTGACCACGACAGGTCCTCAGTGATAACAACTCCAAGATCACAGTGGGAGGATACAGATTCGGTGACATGATTGGGCAAATGGTATATCTGTCGTGGGTTATTTTTACCCATGTGGAGAACTCTACACTTGTCCATATTGAGTGGAATCAACCACGTATTGGACCATCTCGTAATTGCGTTGAGATCATCCTGTAAAACATGGAACTGGGTGAAGGGATTCCCGTAGATTTTGGCATCGTCGGCAAACAACGAGCAAGCCGACTTTACCACTGAAGGCAGGTCTGACGTGTACAATAAAAAGAGGAGCGGGCCCAGAACGGAACCCTGCGGGACGCCACTCACCACCCTCCTTGCAGAAGACAGTGAGCCACCGACGCGGACCCGAAAAGTCCTATCGGAAAGAAAAGCCTCGATCCGTCGGAGCAAATCACCACGAGTCCCAAGGTTCTCAAGCTTGAAGAGAAGACGTCGGTGGGGCACATGGTCAAAGGCCTTTGAGAAGTCGAGATACAAAACATCCACCGGTACACGAGCATCAAGCATCCTGCTCCAATCGTTGGTACACGACAGCATGTTGGTGATCACGGACCGACCTGGCAGGAACCCATGCTGGCAATCTGGTATGGTTCCAGACAGAGAAAATTCAAGAATTTTTTCATGGATAATTTTCTCGCAGATTTTTGATATTATCGGAACCAGGCTTATTGGTCTGTAGTTGTTTGGATCGAGCTTGTCGCCTTTTTTGAAGATTGGAGTGACCAGAGCCTTCCTCCAGCTCTTCGGCAGGGAACTCGTAGCAAACGATTTCGTGAAAATCATCGATAGTGGGAAGGACAATGGAGCAGCACAGTTTTTGAGAATATGGGCAGAAATTCCATCAGAACCAGGAGCGCTAGAAACTTTCAAAGAAAGAAGAAACCCCTCCACATTTCCCGGGGTGAACTCCACATAATCTAAACAGCCAGGTTGGCCGGAAAGACTCATTCCAGGCAAAGCAACCGGCTCATTAACGAAGTTGGCAGCGAAGGTCTCACCCAATGTTTCGGCAGCCTCAGTCGCGTCCTCACTGGGGCATCCCCGTAGGTTGTTAACTAGGGGAGTGGTCACCTTTGTGTTGAGATTAGATCTAACATACTTGAAGAATTTTTTACGGTCCTTAGACGACGCAAGATCGGACTCAAACTTGGATTTGGCCATTTTCATCCTGTTTCTCATTGTGTCGGAATAACTCCGATGAGCCGCATAGTCAGCTGTCGTCCCGCTTCGCAGATAACGCTGCCATAGTGATTTCTTCCTCCGCGCCATCCGTAAGATGCTACTGTCGATCCACGGCTTGGATGGAATAGAGGTCGAGGAAAGGAAAGTGGTGCAGGTCTCGCACTCGTGTAAAAGCCTGTCTATTCGATGTCAGCATCTGAGCGGAACAAAAACTGCCAATCTAGGTCGGCCAAGTTGGCACCAAGCTGCTCATAATCAATGCGTTTTACACGCTTAGTCACTTTGTTTGACATGGAGACCCTGAGCTGAGCTTCATTAATAATGAATACAGAAAATGGCAATTCAGATTTTGTAGTGAATGTAAGACAAAAATTGTTCAGTGGTTAATTTCATCTATTAGTTTTTAGTGGTGGAACCATAGACTGGAGAGATTCCCCCAACCTTTTGAAGAAATATTTAATATAGACATAAAATATGGCAACATTGAACCAATCTTGTTATTGAATCATTTCAGCACAGAGTTGGATTTGGGAAAATCAGAAAATTTGGACAAAATTATATCGATTTAATTCCTTTCAACTTCAAATATCTCAAGAATGGTGCAATTTAGGAGGAAATATGGAGAATGATTTTATCTGCAAAACAGACTAATGATTCCAGGAAGTACAAGATACGGACCTTTAGTTCAACGATATTTGTTTTACATGCAATTTAACCAATCTGTAGAGTAGTAGTGGGAAACCCACAAGAAATGGAATGAATCTAACGATGCCAAAATATGCATGACTGTTCTCAAAAACCTTCTACAGGAGATCATTTCAATTGATATTGTCGTTTGAATATTACAGGTGAAAATGCAATTTTTTATGAAATTTCAACACCCTATATCTTTTGAACGGGGCCAAATTTGAAAAAATTTTATAGGAAGAAAGTGTTTCTTTTGACGTAAAGAATCTATGGTTAAAATAAACGCAGTGGTCAAAGACTCATCCTGTATACAGAGGTAGGCACAACCTCGTCTTATATGGCGACAAGTCGCCGTTCAGTTTCCTAAACGAGGAAGCCTGCTTTCTGCATGAGTGTTAATGTCCTCTCTATATATAAAAGGCTCAGATAGTGTTCCAGCTACTTCTGAACCATCCCTGGGCGTGATGACAAGTGGATGGATGATAACTGAATCATACCTCCACAGTTCTTTCATTCCTTCGGCGAGCTCAGAGTATTTGTTCATATTCTGACCGTATACATGTTGAATATTGTGGTCTTATGGTAGTAACATCAATCATATGAATTGTGCTTCGTTTCTTGTCCATCAAGATGAGGTTACGACTGTTTGCTCTGATAGTTTGGTCAGTCTGCACCGGCCGATTCCAGTATAATCTAGTGCTTCATTATCTAGGACCTCATCTGGCTGATACCTGTAATATGGTGGCAAACTATTTTCAAGTCGTTACGTGTTTAGGGCTAGTTGCTGATGAGCAATTTTCGCTACAGTTTCATGTTTTTTTGTGTATTCTTGGTTTGCAAGTGTGGTGCATGCTCCAATAAGATGTTCTATTGTCTCCGATTGTGTTTCACACATTTTTAACTTGTCGTCTATCGATTCCTTGAGAATATACTTCCAGTAGTTACGTGTGGCTCTAACTCGGTCTTGTATTGCTATTATAAAACCCTCTGTTTCTTCGTAAAGCTCTCCTCTTTTCAGCCATTTCTTGGTTGAGGAGCCCTCCACGCTCGAGTTAGAGAGCATATGCAGATAGGTTCCATGCATTTTCCAGTTTTATGAGGATTATTTGGGCTATTTCCATTGTCTATACGGTTTAGTTGAACCGACGTTTCGGCAAGCATTCGCCTGCCGTCCTCAGGGTCTTGTTGATGTTGTGGTTGGTCCTGAGAAGGACCGTTTTTTGCCAAACTTGGTCTGTCTGGACAATACTTTTTTCGATTTGTTGTTATTGTGATGGAATTCGAACGCAGGTTATCTAGTTGCAATTTTCGCAATTCCAGTCACTTCTAACACTTAGTCTATGGAAGCAGGTAACTATTATAGAATTTTAGTTACATGAGAAGTCATAATTTGTGTTAGAGGTCACCTTGACCCAATCCATCTGCGCAGTTGGTGTGCGCACAAGTATTACTTCATATTTTTCTGCTAGGTCGTGATATTCAGTAAGTTTGGTTGTTTCAGCTTTTTCTAGGTTGTGATTTATGTGATATACCTATTAAGTAAGCTTCCTTTTTGATCGTATTTATACATGTGATGTCAGGTCTATTATTTGGTGTGGGTCTATCGGTGATGATGTGGATGTCCCAGTACAATCTGTAATCTTCATTTACCAGGATTTTTATGGGGGTGTATTTGTAGTGAGGCGTTGTATCTTTAAGAAATCCACATTTCCTTGGCGTACTATGCCTGCTGTAAGATTGTGTCTGTGTAGATATAGGGGTTGCCCAACTGTTGATAGCTTTTATTTTGTTTGCCTTGTCATTCAGTTAGTTTTAATATCTTGCTCTGCTAGTTTCAAGTTGTTTTCTTTGAGAATGGTTTTCATTGCCTTCTTTAGAGTTCTTTTTACTGGGAATTCTATTCTTGTTTTCCATTTCGGTTCTTTTTTTACTTTTTTTTTTTTTTTGTGCTTGCTTGATTATTGCTGCAGCTGCACAAAGTAGACTATGGTGTAGATGTCTCCAATTGTTTCCATAGAGTAGATTTGGATGGTAATGTGTTCGTTCATTTTCTTTTGATGCGTATGTTATTGGATTTGGTTTGAGTTTTGGAAATTTCGGTCTTCCTATTGATTCTGTGCCCATAAAGTACTGCATTGGTTGCTAGAATTGCTGAATACAGAGGTTTAATTTCAGATGTTCTTCAGTTGTTGAATATTAACTGGTACTGGGACATCATTAGGTTATAGGTAGTTGTTGGTTGAAATCATTTATTTTAATTATCATCATCATCTTCATTATTATTATTATTTTATGAGGTATAAATTAATGAAAAATTTGTTGACAATGTTTTAAATATCTTGTAGTATAATGATTTCCACTAAATTTTGCCAAGTCGTTTCAACCTGATTCAAATATATTTTAAGTTACAACTGAACCGAAGAATATTCTAAGAGTTATAGAGGCAACCGAATTCCAAATGCTCATAACTCCTTAAGAATTGGAAGGATTTAGCTCAATAACTAACTAGACCGAGATATTTGGACAGTTAACCTTTTCTGGAAATATAGGAGCTCTTGCTAATCCATTTCGGAAGATAGAGAGTACATGACCGGCCGTACGCACATAATCTAGTTCGGCCCAGTATTCATCATCAGGAAGACAAACCCAATCGATTAAGACGGCAAGATTTTAGGCAGAAGAATAGCACGCTGTTCTTCTAGAACAAGAGCTCGATAAAACAGGGCAACCTTGTGATTTGAACAAAAACCACCCGAAAATTCTACAGTAGCAATATGTTAAAATAAACGCATACGACGTTAAGAGTATTTTCATGCTATAACAATATAATTTTGTTAACTTCAGACTAATTCAATGAAACTGAATTGTACTTTCGTTTATATGGGTCTTCCTGTAGCTTCTTCCACGCTGCATCGCGGACTGGTCCAAATACTATATTTAGGTACTTGAAACGTTCCACATTATTTTTACCGAGCTTCTTTAAATTCAATTCCGTCTTTCTTTCGCATATTGATGGCCCAATCTTTCAAAATCAATACCAACTCGTTTACGCTCCTGTATTCATTCAATTCGTATTTTAGTTCATAGCAATATTCCACAAATACTCCCCGTACGTATCTATAAATTTGGGTAATATTTTTGGTAATTTTTCTCTGATGGGGACATATATACTTCGAAAATTCTGTTTACTGAAAAGTTACATTTGGAAATTTTAAAATTAACTTGGAATGAAGTTGTCAAATACGATTATGTAGTCATAGGGACCGATAATTGCGCTGAATGCAATTTTTTATATTTATATTCAATTTTATAGTGTTATGCAAATATTGTTACAATAAAATTGTTACACAATACTAGGGCTCCACACGTGTACCTTGGCGCCCTTCGCGTGAACGAGCTTAACTTAACATTCAGATAATAAAGAACGTGTCTGCATAAAATTTGATCCGGACAGAGCGTTACACAATAATGAATTTGTTGGCACAATCCGGAACGAAGGGTAGTCCAGACCGCATAGGGGCACCGGTCGATAACTAAACCCTCCGGATTCTATCACAGAAAACGCGCACTCTGACGTTGCCAGTTTTCGTCAGATTGCCTGGAATATAACTTCGGTACAATTTTCCGCATGATGATGTCGACGGCCACGAGGGGAGGGGATATGTGCTTAATCATTTTAAAATATGGATTGACGCTCGATTTCTGCCTGTCGGCTAATCAAACAATACTGAGAAAATCCATCATCGGTTATCCCAGATGAATGTAAACGATTTGTTTTAAGAGATTATAGGGTATTTTCATATATGAAAGATTTCTTGGGATTAACTTGAATTATAGAGGATGTTTTAGCACCACGAATAATCCGTACACTTCAGGAACAGATATTTCTATCAGATAGAAGTATAAGTGATAATATTGAGTTCATTGAATTCGAACAAACTGTATTTAATTAAAATTTTGAAAAGTATCGACGTGTGGTCAAGAGTTTTTGTGCGCTTGTTCTAAAGACTATTTCCGGATTCTGGAACAGTGTGATACTGAAACAACCTCCACAATGAATGAACAAATCTATTTCTCAAATATGCTTATTGATCAACTACTACATTAAATAAATGGATCGTTCGCACCTGCCATGGTCACCTGTGTTACAGTTAGTTCTTTTCTATTCTTTCCTCTCTTGCCTTGGTTTCACGGTTGCCCTACCATGAAGAAGACAATGACCAGGAATACGGAAAGTACATACCAAAAATTACTATTTCTGATTCTATGACTTACTGCGGAAATTCTCACGAATACTTTTATGATTATAAGTAAATATGAAGATTAATTAACTTCTACAATTGAAGAAAATCTACAATAAAAGTTTTGTTCGAAACTCGAATTATCTTCTCTGAAAGCCAACCAGAAGAAGGTATATAAACTCCATCAGCAATTTTGTCCTTTCGAACACTTTATCTATTCAAGTCCGAATTGAAAAAAAATTCAGAAAAGCAGGTTAAAAGCTTTTACTCGCTTGGTATAAAGTCATCTCCCGTACTCTGGAACAATGTGACATGAATAATGAACAAACCTTTATCTCATATTAAAAATACCTATTGATAGTTTTACTGAAGTTTTGTTTCTAACTCAAATTTCCTTATCCTAAAACTCCTTGTCAGTGTGTTTTTGAATTTTGATAACGTACATTATTTCCTCGTAATAATTTTTCTAAAACTATCCGACCGATGTCAATTGAATACGTTACTACGAGAGCATAGAACATTGAAATTTTTTACGGACTTTTTGACATTTCTCTATTCTCTTAAGTGAATGAAAGGAAACGATGATATCTTCTGATGGTAGGAAGCTACTACAATGCAATTTGGGAATATATAAGATGTCAAGAAACTTCATAGATGTAAAACATCCAATATTCTATGAGGTATTGAAAAAATTTTCCAATATTCTAGCTTTTCATTGAAAAAATTTCATTTCGAATTTTCACAAACTTTTCTTCCAGTTTTTCAGATATTCTAGGAGTTATAAAGAAATTTCACTCATAACTCTGATTTTGTTTCAACCTAGTTCAACATATCGAGATAATTGGACATCGTTTCTTCCTGAGTTATAACTTTCGATCCGTTAGATATTCTAGGATGGAGAGCCGTTAATTAGTAGTTTTATTTAATTTGTCATGGTTTCATATTTTTGATTCATTGGACGAACATTTCAATTTCAATTTATATTTCTTTCGAGATTATAGACTTATGTCTCAACTCTTGTATTTAACCTAATAATAATAATGCATAATAATTTAACCTATTCTGCAAATATGAATACTATAGCTCATCTTCTTTGGTTAATAGGTAGTATACGACCTTTAAAACAAACACCCTTAAGTTTGACCCTGTATTCTCCATCAGAAAGTCGAACCCAATCGGATAATTGGAAATTATAGACATTCCGAAAAAAAGATAGCACGATGTGCTACTACATAAATCGCGCAAAAATGATTCTTCAGAATCGAATATTCTTAAACCTCAAGAACGAACTTAAGGAGGATAAATCGTCTCCTATAGACATAGCAGAACATGAAACTTTTCCAAAAGACGATTTTTGGTCAGACTTGCCCGTACATGACAACCTCCAATTCACTGAAACAAAGCCATTGCTTCTTCCGTGAGACCCGAAGTAAATGACAAGCGCGCAAAAACCTCCATATCTTTTCGTGACTTTTATCTACTATAATTAAATTTGGAATTATTTAAGTTATCGAAAACCTGCATAGATGAACGAATTTTTGTTTCAATTCTACGGTCTTATGAGCTATGAAGCATTAAAAAAATATATTTTGGAATTTTTTAAAATGTCTCTAGCCCGTCGATTTCTACGAAATTTTGGAAGCCTATTTATTTCTACCTCATGTAAACATCTTCCAAGTTACAACTCGATCCGATAGATATTCGAGGAGGAAAATTCCAGAAACTCATAACTCCTCAACGATTAGCCGGATTTTTACCAATAACCTATTATGTAAATATGGAAACTCTAGCTCATCTTTTTCGGATGATAGAAAGTTTGCGGCCATAGTTTTGACCTCGGATTCTTCATCAAGAACAATCACAACTTTCATGGAATCAAGCTTTAATAATAGATTGAAAACATGAGCTGCTTTAATTGATTTATCTTCGCCATATGACACTGTGTGGAAAGATTTTCAAACTCTAAACCCATCTGAACTGTGGAAAAAGTGTTCAATTATTAGAAAATTTGTTACCTGATGAAAGGCTTTGTGTTTTTATTGACAATAAGGGTAGCCATTTCAAAACATTGAAAAACGGTCTATCTCCTTTACTTATCAATTTAAATCTCAGTGCAGCGTTGGATTGGCCATACAGTTGAAGTGGCATTTGCCAGCCGGGCCCCAGCCTGCGCGGGCCCCACGGGCCTAGGTTGCGGGGCATGCGACAACCGTAGCACAGACCTCTAAATATTTCGAACTTCTAGCTCTTGTTGAATCCTATCACCCTACTTTTGTACTCTTGGCTGAATCCTGGCTTCGTCCAGATATTCCGAACGACTTGGTCGCTTTGCCGGGCTACACTATTTACAGAAGTGACAGTACAACAACGATGGGCTACGGTGGTGTGTGCATTTATGTGTCCAGCCACCACAGTTCATTTTCTGTTCAGCATTCGAGTCCCAAATTTCCTGGAATCGACTCTTTATTTATCGATCTCTTCAAGGGCGATTCCCGCCATTTCTCGGTTGGATGCATCTATCGTCCCCGCCCCTCTGTTTCTGATGCACCACTCACCGCTTTGCTCGCAGGTATTTCAGCCAAGAAGAGGAATCTCTACATAGGTGGTGATTTCAACATTCCGGATGTAGTTTGGCCCTTATCATCAAAAATCTATAACACGGCATCAGCAGATTTCGTTGACATGGTCCGTGGTAGTGATCTCATCAAATTGGTCAACTTTCCAACTCAACTTTCAGAGGCTCACAGTCTCCTTCCCTCCTGGATTTAATTTTCGTTAATGACAACGACATTGTGTCCAACATCGAACAATATCCACCATTCGGGAAATCTGATCATGTTGTGATTCAGTCAATTTTACAACTTAAATTTCCTTCCGCAAATAATAGAGCTACCAAGTTAATCAAGATCAAGAAACTTGTTAGTTTGACCGAAGAGGTTGACTGGGTAAGTTTACTGCAACCTGCTACTGATGTAGAGCAGACTTTTTTACTGGGACTTTACTGGGTTTGTATGACCGCTGCACGGTTCCAAAAGATATTTCTGTCATTCCATCAAAACCTTGGATCAGTGGCAGTATCCTCAAGCTGATACGTCATAAAAAGTCAATCTGGCAGAGGTATATTCGTGGCGGTATGCGAGAAGATTATTATACACACTCAGCATTTTCTGGTTACTTATCAGCCACAATAAAAAATTCCAAAAGTGAGTACGAACTTAAGATAGAGAGTTCTAAAGATAGAAAAAATTTTTTCAAATGTGTTAGATCAACTTTGAACTCTAAAGTGGATACACCTGTGGTCTACGACCAGAATAACAAACTTTGTTCGGGCCCAGAAGAGACTGCTAATGTTTTGGCTGATTCCTTTTCAGCATCTTTCACTCACGAAACTGGCCATCCTCCTAGTATGATGAATCCTCGCATGTCACCTGAACTCAGTGATGTAATTTTCTCTTCATCCATCGTGGAGACCCACTTGTCTGCTCTCAAAATTGACTCCTCACCGGGCTCTGACGGGATCTCATCTAGGCTTCTAAGAGAATGTGCTCACTCAATTCCGTCGCCTCTTTCTCTTATATTTTCCCGCTCATTTGCGACTTTATCTGTGCCGTCTGTGTGGAGGAGTGCTGCGTTGTGCTGCTAACTATCGTCCTATCAGCCTGGTTCCAATTCATGGGCGGATTCTCCAATTTGCGCTGGGTCATGGCCTGATCCCACAATGCCAGCATGGTTTTTTGCCGGGTCGCTCGGTAATTACCAATCTGCTCGAGTGTGTTGATGCCTGGTCGATGTCCCTCGACTACCTGGACTTTTCTCGTGCATTCGACCGTGTGCCCCACAGGCGCCTCCTTTACAAGCTTGAGCACCTTGGAATTCGTGGGCTCTTGCTTTCTTGGATTGAGGCATTTCTCCTAAACCACTTTTTCCAGGTTCGTGTTAGGGATTCGCTTTCTTCTTCAAGAGATGTTCTGAGTAGAGTACCCCAGGGGTCTGTTTTGGGTCCACTTCTATTTCTACTCTATATATCTGGCTTACCCTCATGTGTTGTCTCGCATATCTCGCAATTTGTAGATGACACCAAAATATTTGGTAATCCCATCGGTGCCAACTTTATTCAGTACGACCTTAACTGCATCTCGAGGTGGTGCGAAGACTGGTAGCTGCCACTCAACGGTAAGAAGTGTGTTGTTCTCCACATGGGTTCTCGGAATCTACGACAGCAGTACCTGCTTAATGGTATCCCGATTCCTGCTTCGAACAGCCGTAGTGATCTTGATGTAATAGTGACGGATACTTTGAGTTGTGAACCAGTACAGTTAATTTTATTTATTCTTGGTTAGATATCCATTTCTAAGGTTGAGGAGTGTATGTCTTTCAGTCGAACACTACCGTGCGCCAGCGCCCAATGACTTCACTTCAGGAAGGTACCGATCTCGATTCAATACGATAAATACGATTGTTAGTTTGTGAGGAGATAATCTTGTTCTAATTCTTTTTAACAACCATATTAGCGATAAGCTGAAATAATAATAATTTTTATACTTAATATTAATAATTAGGACAGTGGTGCTTGGTGTTAGGTAAGTTATTTTGTAAATTTTGTTTGTCATCTCTCCTCAAAATTTATGTTAGTTAGTTTTAGAACTGATTGCTTCACGGCGTTCTCTGTATGAATAAAAATCCAGCAACCTCTCATCCAGGACTTTGATTAAGAATAATCCCGTTCCTGCTCAGTTGGTCTGAGCATATATCTCAAACTGTGAACAGGGCCAAAAGATCCTTGTTCCTGATGCAGAAATCCTTCGGCAGGTGTGATAGGCGTACATGTGCGCTTGTTTACCGAACTTATGTGCGACCCATCCTTGAGTTCGCTGGTCCTGTGCGGTGTCCGGTTCTGACTCGAGATCTGTCCTTCCTCGAAAACCTCCAGCGTCATGCCGCGCTTCTTCCTTACGGAATTTCGCGCCCCTCGTATAACGAAAGACTCTCTATATTGAACTTGTCTACGTTCGCCGACCGGAGAACTCGTGGTGACATTATAACAACTTTCCGCTCTTTGCACGGTCACCTGTTCACGATGAATACGGATTACCGTTTACGGGGTCACTGTTTGAAGCTGAACTTCAGGACCGTTCAGAGGCAGCACTTCTGGGTGAATCGGGTGTTTGGTGTGTGGTACTCTTTGCCTTCATCTGTGGTTGGGTCAACGTCTGTGAATACATTCAAGAACAACTAAGATGGTTTGGTCCGTCGTGGGTGATTTGGAAGGACTGCCTGTTATGTATTTTTAAGTGTTATCTCGTACTGTATGATCAAGCACTTTTTGTTGTTATATTTTATATTTGTTTGTGAGTTTATAGGCATTGCCTCAACTCTAATCTGTTGAATAATAATAATAATAAAAATCATAATTCATGATCCACGCATAGGGTTGCCAGGCGTCCGGATAAAGCCGGACATAGTTAGGATTTTTGATAGTGTGTCCGGCCAAAACAAACGGTGTCCGGATTGTTCGGCTTTTGTTAGGATTTTATTTCGCCAACGAGTGAGCGCCGCAGACAAGTCGACGCCGTTCGCGTCAACTCGACCGTCAGTCTTTCCTGCAGCCCGCAATACCGAATGCGTACCTGCGCTGCACCCTGCACCACACCCCCGCCAGATATATTCATTCCCTCTCTTGCTATTCTGTGCATGTGCAGTAGTCAGTTGTGTTAATTCCTCTATTATTAACGCATGTTCCGTGTTTCGTGTCATTATTGCGCACTGCAGGACCTGAAGTTGCATCGTCAGTTTTTGTATTCAGCGACCATATAATTTTCGTAAGTATTGTTTGTATTATACCGTAATGGTGCTTCTTCAATTCAGATGAGGTAAAGAACAAATGAAGCAGTAATTTTATATTTTCAGGTCTCAAAATGCCAAAGAGAAAATGTGTTTTTTCAGAAGAATTGAAAAGAACATATAAAATATTTGAGTCTACAGCAGAACCGTCGGAGGTGAAGTGTGATCAGTTAATATCAATAGCCAGTAAGGGGAAATATGATCTTGAAAAGCACATAAATACTGAAAAGCATCGCAAAAATATAAGAAGTGCTTCGTGTTCATCGAAAATAGACAATTTTGTAGGAAGATCAGGACCTAAAACCGAAGTTCAGGCTGCTGAGGCTACTTTAGTTTTCCACACGGTGAAACACAATCAATCATTTAATTCATTAGACTGTACCACTCCAAAAGTGTCTCTATGCTGACTCAAATATTGCAAAAGAAGTGAGCTGTGCGAGAACAAAGGCAGAAGCAATTCTGAAAAACGTTCTTGCGCCATATGTCTTAAAAAATATATTGGAAGACTTGTCTGATATAAAATACATAAGTGCTTCCACTGATGCAAGCAATCATGGTGCTATTAAGTTATTCCCGCTATTAATTCAGTATTTTGATTATCAGAAAGACGGAATACAAGTCTCCTTAATAGATATTCAGTCACAACAAAATGAGACATCCGAGACTATATCTAATTATGTTTACGATTCACTGCGTGACAAAAAAATTTCAGGCAAACTAGTAGCATTTTCGGCTGATAATGCTGCTACAAATTTTGGCGGCAAAGGCAGAGGAGGACAAAATAACGTTTTTTTCAATTTAAAAACCCTGACGAACAACCAGAATATTATCGGAGTCGGCTGTATTGCGCATATTTTCAATAATTCCGTCCACACTGCTCTTGATTCGTTGCCCTTGTGTCTCGAAAGTATCGTCATGCAGATTCACAATCATTTTGCTACATTTACCGTACGTACTGAGGAACTCAAAAGTATTAGCTCAGAATTAGACATTCACTTCAAACAAAAACTTTATCACTCAAAGACGCGCTGGTTGAGTCTCTTCCCAGCAATAGAAAGGATTTTACAAATGTTTGAGCCCCTTAAGACATATTTCCTGAAAAAGGAAAAGAACAATGCATCCAGAACTTTGAGAGAATTTTTTGAAAATAATATTAACGAAGGCTATTTATGGGTTGTTCATTCTTTCATGGCCTTTTATCATAATCGCATCAAAGATACAGAGAAGACTGATGTTTCTATTAATGAGATTTTGGAAAACTGTTCAGAGATAATGAATAGCATAAATGCAAGGATTGAGCAGGACTTTTGCCCATTGAAAGTGACATCTATTTTGCGTAAATTCAACGACAGCAATGGTAATTCTGAACAGGTTATTTCCTTCAAGGAGGATATAAAAAACATGTACATTATTGCAGTACAATATTTAAGATCTTGGACTGAAATCTTATACAAAAATACAGAACATTTCAAATGGATGACTTTAAAAGATGTTCCTGAATGGAATCAAGTTTCCGATACTATAGGTATTTTATTACAAAACAACGTTGAAGTCAACGATAGCAAATGTTTTGACCAACTGCAAAACCTCAAAAGTTTTCTGAACAAAAACAAAGAAAATGTTGAATTCCAAAAGCTGTTGTCACACAAGAATATTTTAAGTCGATGAGTAGTTAGGATTGTTTTTCAGAATTCCTGACTATTTGTCAGTATTACTTTGCAATTCCAGGACATAACTCAAATGTTGAAAGAGTTTTCTCATTGATAGGGCAGCAATGGTCAAAGGAACGCAACAGATTACATGTTGACACTGTTGCTAAAATGTTGCTTGTAAAATTCAATTTAAAACATTTGACTTGTAAGGATTTTTACAACAGCATTTTGAAAGAAACTGATCTTTTGAAGCAGGTTTCTGGCAACTCAAAATACTCATAAATATTTGTATTGTTATTTTATTTGTTAAAGAGGAGTAGTTATATTTTATAGAAGTTTTTTTGAGATTGTTTTTTGTTTTGTTTCAATAAAAGAAAATAATTCCCAATTATGGCTTCATTTTACTGATTTGGCATTCGAATTTATTTATATTTCACAAGAATTCAACAAGATTCATGGTCTATATCGAAAAAAGCTTGATTTTACATATAATTTTTTGTCGTTATCTATTGATACTGAGACATAGTTTTGTTAATATGGGGTGTCCGACTTTTTTATCAAAATGTCCGGCCAAAATGGCTTGTCTGTCCAACTATTAGGTTTGGCGACCTGGCAACCCTATCCACGCATATTCCGAAAATTCATTATGTTGACCCCAGTGTTTTGAACATCTTCCACGCAAGCAGTTATTATCATTTCCAAAATTCAACAATTTACAGCAAAATCACACAAATTGAAAATGTAAGTTTAAAATTTCGAGCCTGTTCCTCACTCGTTTCAGTTCATTGTTTGTGTGAGAGTTTTTTTTTTGAGTGTTTCTATGGTATTTGTTATTGTGGTCTTTATCCTCCAAGCATATTGTCGATCTTGTTCTATTTCAGAGCCCTGATGAAAACTATGAAATAAAGTCGAAACTAGTTGGCCTTTTTTCTAAAAAGTTGTTTTAGTAAACAAATCATAGATCTATACATCTGTGAAAAGAAATTTTAATTCATACCATAGGTCTCATCATCATTTTTTCTGTTTTCGTAATTTGGACTTGAATAAATAAGGTAGATATATTATAAACAAGAGGTTACTAGAAGGAAGATATCTATTTCTATAATAAAGTTATATATTCTTAAGGTTTATTTTAAGAGAAGGGAATTCGAACATCGAATAAAATTGAAGGCAAACTGCGAGATGCGATCTTCAATTTAAAGTACAGTTTGTTGATTTTTTCACATTTATTACGGCGGCTGATTTTTTTGTATCACACTGTTCCAGATTCCGGCAAAAGTCTTAAGAACAAGTTTCTGACATCACGTCAGAGCTTTTCCACATTTTTTACGAAGTTGTTTTTGCATATTAGTTCTTGTCCATTTAACTAGTTGAACAGCTTGCTATCGTTTTGACCAAATGTCTGTACTTTCCGAATCTAGAACCGAATTTTTTTTTCAATGGACTTCTCTATAAAGAATGGTCAAACTTGAGTAGTCTATCCATATAATCCCTATCCGAAAAAGACGAGCTAGAGTTTTCATATGTTAAGAATAGATTAATTGATCAAACATCTCGGTTAAGTTCGTTATTGCTTCAAATGCGTCCAATAGTTCAACCGTTATGAGCATCAGAAATTTGATTTTCTCAATAACATTGACATGAAGGAAGCATAAGCAACCTGTATGATGTAACTCTAACCCAGGATTAGATAATAGGGGTACACAAACAGGAGCAGCATGTACCAAATTCGTTCATTTCCTTCTGCTACTTGTGGATTCACCCGATATAGCTTTCCTAGATATATTTGATCTCCACGATGGATATAGTGTTTGAACTTTATTAATCCTTGGTTAGAGTTATACCATACAGGTTTCTTATGCTTCCTTCATGTCAATGTGTTAGATTTTCCCCCGAATGAGAGGTGCAAGTGTTGAAGATATAACCTGGTCGCTCGCTCCTGTTTGTGTACTCCTATAATCTATTTTGTCTTCTAACTATCTCCTTATTCCTAAGGTTACCTCGCCCTGACGAAGCCTATCAGCAGAAACACGTGTCGGCAAGTACCATCTTCATTTATTTCCTTCTGCTACTTGTGGATTCACCTGATATACCTTTCCAACATATATTTGATCTCCTTGATGAATATCGTGTTTAAACTAATAAGCATTTACTTCGGGTCAATAAGAGTTGACTAATATCTCAATTTGTCACGGTTATAAATTTTAATAACCCTTTTTAGCGTTCGATGACACCCCCACTGAATCGTTCGCGATACTCGTATTCAAAAAGTGGATTCGAATTTCTTTTTCCACCCGAGCTATGATATGAATGGGTGAGATATTTCGATTATTCTATCATTCTGCAGGAAATTGTCCCTTTATTTTACGTATGAAAATCGTTTTAAAACGGATTACGATTTCAATGGTAATTGGAGTTACCTGAATTTTTGTTATGAGATCACATTAACGTTTGTTGTATCTTCCTGTGATTTCTCACGACTAATTTGTCGGATAATTGCCATTACTGGTAAAATTTATAAAAGGGCTGCACATTATACAGGGTGTTCGGCACATGGACCGTCAAATTTTTTTGGGGCGTTGGTTGGGTCATTTGCTACCTTTTCAGTCTTGGAACCTGGGTCCATGGTATTACGTTTACGGAGGTATGATTTTTTTATTAGGTTTTTCTAAATTACCCAAAATGTACCCTTCGAAGCCCCATAACTTTTTTTGCTATTTACGTAAGTCAATAAAAATAATAATACTGCAAATAAGGTTTTAGTCGGATGAGTGAAGAAAGTCGTACCTAAATAAAAGTACGAATTTCGACACAACACAGCGAGCAGGGTAATTTTACCTGCCCGTTTTAGACGCGTGTGAATTATTATTACTATTTCTGTCCTTAGGTTGGATTGGGTTAGTCGCCGCTGACTTGACCCTACCGTCATTCGAGATTTAACTGTCTCTGCTGTTGGAAGTGTCTGTGCCGCGTTGTTCAGTTTTTTAAATTTGTATTTTTTTGTTTTTGTTACTTTTATCGACTTTTTGCTACTGTTGTTTTAATGTTGGTTGTTGATATGCCTAATTTCAACAACGCTGAGTATGCTGATATGGTGATGGCATACGGCAAGGCCGATGGTGTTGCTCGTGCAGCTCAAAGGATTCATCAAGCCAAATTTCCTGATCGAAGATTACCCCACCACGAAACATTCTCGACGACTTATCGACGGTTAAGAGAGACTGGAAACTTAAATTTTCAAGAGCCTCGGGTCAATGTGAGGCAACACCATGTAGCAGTTGACGATCAAATACTTCAAGCCTTTGAAGAAGATCCAACTACAAGCATTCGTGTCGTTGCTCAAAGACTCAACTTAACGATTTGGAAAGTTTGGTCAGTACTTCGGGATTAAAATCAACACGCTTTTCATTACACTCCGGTACAAGGTGAATAAACTTTTTTATTGATAAATTTGTCCTTTTGACTGCGAAAAAATTGTCACAGACTAATGAATTTTATTAATTGTTACAGGTCTTCATGAAGGCGATCCTGCCAGACGGTTGGAATTCTGTAGATTTTGCTGCACGCAGATGTCGATGACAACTTGTTTCTAAAACGAATTTTATGGACAGACGAATCCTGTTTTAACCAAGAAGGAATAACAAATCTGCACAATTTACATCACTGGGCACCTAAAGATGAGAATCCCCACGTGAAAGTGCAAATGAGTTTTCAACAAAAATTTACTGTTAACGTTTGGGCTGGTGTGATAGGAAGACATCTCATCGGGCCACACTATTTACCGGCTCGACTAAGTGGACCTGCTTATTTGCATTTTTTGCAGAATGATCTGCCGGCTACTAGCCGATGTTCCGGCCTTCGATGAAGACGTGCCGATTGTGTTCCAGCATGACGGTTGCCCGGCACATTTCCTGAGAGAAGTTCGAGATCACCTCGACAACTCTTTTCCAAATTCATAGATAAGCAGAGTCGGCCCCATCCCTTGGCCCGCAAGATCTCCAGACCTAACACCTTTAGATTACCATGTCTGGGGTAGAGCCAAAGAATTGGTTTATTTCACAGAGGTACCTACAAGAGAGGTGTTGATTGAACGCATAAACGCGGCATTTGTGGTAATGAAAGAAGAAATGTTGCTAGCCACTACAACGGTCGAAATCAGAAAAAGGTGTCAGGCGTGCATTCGGAGTAGAGGAGAACAATTCGAACAGAATTTAAGTTAAAGAATCGTGTTATTTTACTTTGTAAATAAACAATCATACAAAAACTGCATTTTACTAAAATCTGTCCTTACTTTGCTATTTTATCTAAAACACTATTTGTTGTATTTTTTATTTATTGACTAACATACATAGCATACTTTCAGAACCGCGATAAACCAAAGAACGTTGTAAAATAAAATTAAGTTCGCAATAACTTCAACTTTTTTTTTATTACTTTTAGAAGTAGAGATTTTTCCATACTTTCATATATTTTTTTTTAATAAAAGGTCCTCGTGTTAATTTTGTGGTGTTAACACGTGTCGGCAAGTACCATCTTCATTTATTTCCTTCTGCTACTAGTGGATTCACCCGATATACCTAACTTTCCTACGCTTATTAGTTTACCCAAAACTGTGTAGTTTGGTTTTGGCGCTCTTGTTCTTGTAAAACAGCGTGCTATCGTTGTCACCAAACCCACTCGGCTCCAGGGAGTGCACAAAGTACCTCCTCGGCTAGCTCTAGAGCTGAGACTATTTATAAAGGGGCGCCACTTTCTTTTATGATAATACAAAGAAAAAAAGAGGAAAGTACACTAAAGATCTCAGGGTCGCAAAAGAGAGAAAATAACGAACGCACTCTCAGGATGCCAAACGAGCCCGATCACACAAGCTGGAGGTAGTGGCTGGTAGAAAGAATATAGAGCAATTATTTAATAATATAATGAGCCCAAATGAAATACACAAGGTCCCTCAAACGAGGATATATCTTACAGAAGGTAGATCACTAACTAGTTCTTACTTCACAACCCGAATATTCGATATAATGCTTTATCTCTTACTAAACAAACAGTAATATCACCCCAAGGTATATACTTAGAGCCTCGATGGTAATCGTTACAAATAGCTCTTTACTTATATCTAAGCGACCTTCTCGATAGGTCGGGTTTTATGTACTAAACAGTATTCACTGAATTGGGCCTCTTTGATACTAATCAATCTTAACTAAATTCTACACACTAACCTTCTATAACAGTCTAGGTCGTGGCTTGACTGAAGTACAAAAGGATATAGTTTCTCAACCCATAATTATTCTCACAGTCTCGTAGATGGAAACTGGGCTCAAATATATTCCTGGGCCAACGTAGTACAATTTCTCACAGTAATGCGCCCTGGATAGACGACAGGTGTGGTATCTTAGATGGCGAAATCTGGTGGAGGTCCCCAAAGACAGCTCCACGGCAGCTCGACGGTAATTCAAAGACAGCCTAGACAAACAGCTCGAAGACTTCAAAGACAGTTCAGAATCTGCGGTACCTCGCAACGGTACAATAATAATTCCCAATTCGAAGCAGAATGATGCAATCCCACGTCGTTTTTCCAAACAAATACGCCACTCCGCTAAAGCGCAAAAATCTCACCAACGAACAAACCAAACCAACATGATAAGATTTCTCTCAGGGCTTCAGTTAAAATCCTGTTCAGATCCGCAAAATTGCGATTAATTACTCCAGGACATTTCAACCAAATATGCGGGAAGAACGATGTAATTGACAACCTACGTCACAGACATGACAGAATGACAGTATGACAGAAAAAGACCACCGACAATGGCGTCCATCGAAACGTACGAGATAAGCTGGCAAACTACTGCGACTAACGCCACCAGTTCGGTTTGCAGGTACTAACTAGAGCGGGAATTTTGAAACCGTGACATCGTTTCGCCCAAATGTTGTTATTTTCGAATATCGGAATGAAAATGGTCTCAATCGATTAAGTTCAACTTCCAGATCAAGAAACCGTGGTCAAAATTGAGTACGCCTGGTAGGCCGGAGAAATGCAAGGGCTATGTATATTTGGGACCGCTAATGTTCAATGAACTTCCATTGAATATAAGAAATATCGTCAGCACAAAAATTTTCAGGAAAAAAATGAAGAAATGGATATATACAGTCGACAGGGCCCACATCATGCAGTTGATTGATAAAAAAAATTGCTATTTTCGTCCTCTTTATGCAGTTGATTGATAAAAAAAAGAAAAAAACAAAAAATACTACTTTTGCCGTCGTCTTTAGTTTTTGTTGGGTTTTAGAATTTTTATTTTGGTTGTTGAATATATGTATAGTACTCAACACAGGTTGGTCTCTTTGTGAGTCTCCTTTTTTTTCTGTAGTATATTTCTTATGGATCAGAATTTGACTATTGTGCACCTTGTGTATCTTAATTGGTTTATATAAATTTGAAATTTTGTACACCTTTGAAATATACTCTTTATTATTATTATTATTATTAAGATTTCTTTATTTGTAACATTCTTTATAATAAATCATAAGATTTATTGATTATTCGAATATGTTATTCATAATTGAAAACTCTAGACCATTTATTTAGGCAATAATTATTTATAATTAGGAAAGTTTATTACTAAAAAATAAATGTTGTATGGAATTATACTGTTGGAAAAGAGTATTAACAATAAGAAAGCATTTTTTGCCATCAAACAAATCTTATTTGGAATACGAACTCCAATTATTCATGTCAAACATTGTGCATTGAATTATGAATGACATAAAATCTATTAATCAATAATTAATATTGATTGGACACCAATAAGTGTATATTAACGCTCAGATCTTTATTTTACCGCGAATTCGACAACTTGAATCGACTTGTCGATTGTTCCCTGCTCCCCGCCAATTCCCTTAGGGTTGAGAAGTCTGCACATATGCTTATTGCCACTTTCTCGTATTGAATTTGTTTTTGCGGTTTAGTTCTGTGATTTACGAAATACCTAGTTTTATTTATAAAAGAAAAGAGGGTGACCTCAGAATGGACTTCCAACTATTAAAAAAATTTTTGAGTTAAAATGACTTGAACCACTTGGTCGAGTTTCTTGAAGGTTAAGTCTAAATTTCGTATTAAGTTATCAAAATTGACTCTCTCAGAATATGATGCATTTTGATGATATACGACAAATATCAGCTTTCTTCACACTGGTACACTTTTACCGAAGAAATCGATACTTCGTTCTTAAGCATGGATACAGAAGCAGAAGATCAACTATGACCGCTTTAATAGACGTTGTTGAGAAAATATCCAACGCACTAAATGAGGGAAAAAAGGTCGAGCTGACATTGTTCGACTTGTCGAAGGCATTTGATAGTGTGGTACATTCGATCCTGTTGAAAAAATTTGAACACTATGGAATAAGAGGGCATCCACTGAACTTGTTAGCATCTTATCTACACGATAGAAAACACTATGTGAATTCTGGACGAAGCCGGTCTAAACTGCGATGTGTCAAAAAAGGTGTTCCTCAGGGTTCTAGTCTAGAACCTATTATGTTTATAGTATACCTTAACGATCTACCCGGAAACATCTCCTGTGATGATATTTGGAATTACGCTGATGATACCTCATTTTAAGTATCGGTAGAGTCATTGAGAACAAAAACTGAAAACGCCCTTAACAGCATTGGTGCTTGGCTCTCTGACAAGGATTGTACCTTAACAGATCAAAGACCTTGAAGATAGAATCAACAAGAAAAATTCGGAAAATGGAGATGAAGCAAAATTCATAGGAATAATGATACAGGATAGTTTCAGATTCAATTTACATGTTGAAGAAGTGGTAAAAAAATTATCATCCGTATAATTCGTTTTAAAGAGCTTGAAAAAGATTGTGAATGAGGGAATTATGGTTTCTACCTATCACGCATTGTTTCGCAGTAGAATGTCCTACGGAATTATAATCTGGGGGACAGTCCGCTTTGTAGCGACATCTTCCTCAAACAAAAGAGACCAATACGGATTATGGCAGGTATTGGGAGTAGAATCTCCTGCAGAGAGCATTTCAAAAAGTTCAAAATACTTACCTAACTATCATCTATATTCCACACGACAGAAAATTCAGATATGCCTTACCAGAGGTTGGATTTGACGAGGATGGGTTTCAACTACTGGGGAATTAAATTTTATAATCGTCTACCAGACCATGTCAAGAACGCCAGAAATTTTAAGAGTTCTCCACATGAATTTTTAGTTGATTAGTCGATTTATAGTTTCGATGAATTTCTGAACTGAATATATATATTTTTTTGTCGTGTATTTTGCATATACCTACTGTGTTTGTTTTTTTGTGCTTCTGGTACCAATACGTGTATAGGTATTATATTTGAAATAATTTTTTATACATTGACTATTAGGTAATTACCGTGTGTTATGTTATACCTGGTGAAATAAATAATTTGATTTGATTTGAAGATGGCATGTGTTTTTCCTGTTGTTGTTGAAAAAGTAAGGGAAATTTGGCATTTTACGGACACTCGTAGATTCGGTTGTTTTTCTTAAGTTTTATTTACGAATATTTTGAACCAACTATTGTATTTTGAGTGAAAACATTTTTTTGCAAAAATTGATTTTTTTCATTTTACACTGTTTGAAATGGTATAAAATATCTTTACACATCGTTTTTTGTTGATACTGAACATAACCAAGCTAACCATATCTAACCTGATCAAAAAATTCATTTAAGATTAAAAAAAAAATTTAGAACAACAACAAATTTTTTTGGCAGATATAAATTTCATATTTTTCAAATTTCGATATTGTTTATTTATACCTAATTTAAAATAACCTCACAAAGTCAGATCAGAAATCACGAAAATATAGGAGAGGTCATTAAATGACAAAGTAACCGTCAAGTTTTATATAATTGAATTTTGAATTTTTGTATTGAGAAATCGATCACGAGCATCCAAATTCAATTGGAAATTGGTCTGTTCGAGATATTCTCTTACAAAATAGTGCTATTATTAGCTCAATTCAAATTACGAATCATTATTAAAATTCTCAAAATATATATAATCCCACCTGATAAATACTGAACAGTGAATCTGTATAAAACAAAACATTTTGATAGATCTAGTTTGTGTGCTTTGTTGCATCACTCATATTCAGACAGTGGTTGCATTAACACATGAATATTATTGATAGTATAAACTGAAATATAAACTACTTCAGAATTCAGAGCAATCCCTTACCTATATAGGTAAATTGTATGGTTAACTGATTTACCAATTTTACTTTGCGTTCAATAATGTTTTGGAAATAATTTCAGGTTCAGATCTGTATAACTAGATATTATCACATCATTGAATTAATTAAGATTCCAGTGGGTATGAAAGATTTCCTGCAAAGACGAAGAAGCTTTTTAATTTATGGGTAATACAGCAAATTTAAATGTCACGAGATTCACCTTGAAATACATTAATCCAATGAACTGGGTCTACTTTTGAGATCCTTCGGTACTTTCTATGGCACTATCAGAAACACTAATTCGGCGCAGAACTCCCCACTCCATAGAGTTATGATGACATATACCTAATGTTCTTTGTGTGAACGTTGATATTTTTCATGATCCATTGGTAAGGTTGAAGAAAACTATCAGAGCCAATCTTGAGGCCTCTGATCGATAATTTTAGGATTTAATGTAAGCCTGTTTTGTTCATTTTTCAGGTTGGTATTTTATGTTATTTGGTATTAGATAATAGGTTCTTGTTATTTTGTGAATGTATGATTTAGGAATTTCCTCGTTGGAAATAGTTTGTATAAATGTGAATACTGTTTCTGGGCGAATGCCTGTATGTATTCAATGTGAATAAATAAATAAACAAATAAATAAACTGATTTCATGAGGCTGAATACAATGCAAAATGATTCATTGATTCTTTATCAAATAGAGCACAATGTATAGACTAATATTCACAATAAAAATTAATTTTAGGAAATATGGATTCAGTATCAGCTCGATTGAATTTTTAACAACACATATCTGAGTTTCAATGAAAACCAACTCTTTGATGATAGATCACTAGTGTACCCATGCCAAAACAGAACAGATATTAGTTCTATAAAATAGCTTTTTCTTATATAAGGCACCAGGAAATTATCAGAATAATCAACAAGAAAGATCATATAAACAAGAATTTTCCTTCCGATACAAAAACTATCAGGGGGTGGGAACTCGCCTACTACAAAGCTGGTCACGTTTTTCTTCGACGAGCGGTAGAGACATCTGTTGTCGTCTTAGAAGCTCGGATCGGTAAATTAGTACTTCTCAGTAGTGATCGGTAAAAACGGATTTTATCAGACCTCACTTGGTGGACTTTATGAAGAGTAAGAAACTATTTTATGATGAGCATGAACTGGTTGACTGAAATGGTTTATTCATTTTCAACTTATTCAATTTAATTTAATTTAAATGGTTTATTCTTACTGTGTTCCCAATTGCTACAGTGATAGTAATGTCAAAAGGTATGTGTTGCATTCATATAAGTAGTAGTTTTGGATTAACTTATAACTCACTAAAAATGTACTGTGAATTAATATTTTCTGTAGCAATTTCATATTTGTAGTAATTTCTGATTAGTAAAAATTTGGGACAGTTTCTAACACTGTTTTCTTTCTAGGTTTTTCATTACACAAGTTGAGGGTGTTAGAAATGTTTGGTTGGAAAGAATCAGAAATCCATGTTTTCATTCATCCAAAAGTGTTATTTGCATAAAGCATTTTCATATGGATTGTATAGACCCTCATGGAAAGCTGAAAAGATTTGCTCTACCAACACTTCATTTGCCAAGTAATTCATTCTACTCCCTATGATTATCATTTTTGTAATTTCAATAATCTTTCAGATTATGTAAGCATATTTTGTCTACCCTCCAGAACTCCTGAAGAAACTTTGAGGCAACAAGGTATTTATATATAAGTGAACTGCTCATGGTCATTGATTATAGTTTTGGGTATTCCACTTATAGTAGGTTTCATAAAAATCGTCTATCAGAAGATTCCTAGAATACTTCAACGGATATGTGAGATTTACCGTTGAAACGCCAAATTCAAGGAATTTCAATTAATAAGTTTATTGATTTTGCGATGATATTATTTCTGTACTTTTATGACAGAACTATTTATAAAATTTTATAGGAAAAAAAAATTTCAGATCTTATGACCCAATAATGAAGATGGCATCCGAAAAAGTATCTAAAAGAAAATAGACTTTTAGAAATTGTTTCTGTCATAAAAGTATAAATCTAATGCATTTCATGCTTAAATTGATGTATCTGTCACTAATATTCTAATTTATTCTTTCAATGTATTTTCATAACTTGATGAGTAATTGTTGCATAATTATTCTTGGTTCGTTTATTCTTTTCCACGATATTGAAAATTTTTCTAAATTGATAATTTACTGCATTATATATATATATTTCTAAAGTTTCTTTTTTGTTTATTTACTTTCATCCTTCAAAGATTAAATATGTTCTTTCGATTTGAATCCAATTTTATTGAAAATTAGGTATACCCCAATAAACATATTTTAGGAATCGACAACCCTGAAACTGCAAATATGACAAATCAATTTTCTGATCAAATGATATTTTTTATTTGAAACTTTTAAATCACACTATTAAATAGATTCACAAAAATAAAAACATATAATACTATACATGCTGTCTACTATTTCTAATATCAAATTGATTTGCTGAATTATACTTTGCAATCATAATTCATTCAGTATCAGCTATGATTGAATTTTATAAAAACACATATCTGCGTTTCAATGAAACGGAACTTTGATGATAGATCATAGGAATCTGTAATCAACAGATATTATGACTAAAGATTGGCGCTTCTTATATGAGCTCTAAGCCGGGACCAAATAATCATGCCAGAAAGATCATATAAACAAGAATAGTCTTCCGATACAAAACTATAGAGCAATGCTTGATTTCAAGCACTGATGCCAAACTATATAGATTACCATAACAGATTCATATAAACACATATACACAAAAAAGAATTTGAAGAACTAATTTCAGCACTCTCCCATAGGTCTCGACAAGGTCAAACACTCACATGAAAAGCTAAAAACTTTACACATGATCAAACAAAATCCCTTTACCAGCTTGAAATACCAATTGTTTACATCTAATAAATACAAACAACCAGTTTCTTCAAAATCCATTACATTAGTGTTCGATCCCTTGTGTCATCAAAATCTGTTTATCAAACAGATTTCAGGATTGAAATGAGTTGTCTTTGAACCATCTTGTTGTTTATCCAAGAGATTTATCTACCAACTAACGAGGCATTTGGCTACTCAGATCATTTAAAGCATAAAATGATGGGGTTCCACAAAACATTGAAAATTATTTCTCATTTCCATTACCTGTATTAAGTTGCTACCTGAAATACATATAATATATGTTCAGATATCTTCACCCAATTTACTAGGATCGTCAATCTTCAATACTTTTTTCGATTGAAATAACCATTCTTTCGTTTTGAATCCAATTCTTGAAAATTAGGTATACCCCAATAAACATATTTTAGGAATCGACAATCCCGAAACTGCAAATATGACAAATCAAAATTATGTTATAATATAATTAAAAGAGCATTTGAAACTTTTAAATCAGTTGATTAAATAGAATCACAAAAATAAAAACATATAATACTATACATGCTGTCTACTATTTCTAATATCACAATTGATTTGCTGAATTATACTTTGCAATCATAATTTCATTGTTTTTTAATAAGTTCCAGTATCTTACAAAAAATAGCTCTGAAAAAGAAAATGGGAATGGTTTGATTATTGCAAAAAGTAGCACTACGGGGTACAATGACTAGATTTCACACACGGATACATTTAGTGATATTTTGGCATTATGAATTTGGAGTAGGTAACTGTTCAACCTCTCTGCATATTTTTGTGTACACTCCACAAGAGAATATCCATTTTGCTGCAGGTTATACCGATGTTTAACATTAACGATAATTGGCCACTATTCTTTCTAATACCCATTGTATTGATTTTCCATTTGATGGGGAAGAAAATATCACCTAGTCTTATATTCTCTCAACATCTAGGTACAAATAATTCTTCTTCCCATCTTATTTAGTCATTCATTTTTATGGATTGTAAGATTAAGAACTCCAAAATAAAACTTGACTCCCAACCACAATTAGTTTTGTCTCTTATTCCTAATGCTTCTTTTATTTATTCACACAGTTAGTGAAAGCCTGGAAACAATATACCTAATTAACGTATTTATACAGCTTATTACAGAAACATCACTACTTACCTTCATACAAGATATTATTTGTCAAACATTTCCTGACGAATATTCGTAAACAGAAATGAAAAAACAACTGAGTGCTTGAAAGTTGTTGTCTGGCAGGCGCAATTAAACAAAGAACCTCCAAAACTGTACCTATCTCTCTCCATTTTTAATCCTGATTTTGCTGTTCGGGTTCTGCATTTTTCTGATAATTTTCTGACAGGAGGACTGTCCCAGAACAGTCAGAAAAATACGAACCCGAATGAAGCTTATATGAACAAAAATAATGAAAATTAAACACAAAAACCGAAAAATGGATACGGTTGGATCATATTTCTATTTCTTTTTAAATGCCCATAATTTTCAAATTGCATGGGAAAGATTTTTTCTGATTCTTCTGATAATGTGTTTTGGGATATCCATATTGATATGAAACATATATATGGCTGATATGATTTCCCAAAATTTGAATCATTTCATGTGGAGTTCGATAAGTGCACCGAGGAGCAGACTGACCTCACGTCTGTACTCACAAAATGTTTTGTATTGCGCCGAACTCAGAAGAATATAATCAATTGAATTCAATCTTTAAAATCTCTCTTAAATTATAAAGAACTAGAGTAAATTTTTAAGTTCACTAATGCATTCATTAAATTTTATCAACCCGAACAATGATTTACAATCAAGGAAATAGAGCTCAATCATAACCCCTTGATGTCTGGAAACAATCTAAGAAGTCCATGATACGAAAAAATTAATTTCCGGATAAAGTTGAATGCCGTTTGGCAAACGCGCATTCCGCAGATGTGTTCGTTTTCGCTAGTCACACGGTCAAAAAGAGGCGGCAACAGTAATTCCCGAACCTCGAATATGAGAGGTACTCAGCCGCCTCTCACCGCGCCTTCGTAGGCTGCCAAAATAATTTTTGAGGCCCTCGGACGCCAAGGAAGACAGTTCTGGAAATATGGAAAGCTGATCACTTCTATTTACAGATTCGATGTTATCTTGAAGTCCTGTGATGCGTATTAGGAAGTGTAGGTTTTGAGTGACACGAGAAGAATCCGTTTGGAGGGAAAATGACGAGACAGCTCTACGCACAAACGGTATGAGTTTGAGAGATAGTTATTAGTGTATTCTTCTTCAAAGGGAAAGTTTCCGATAATCCACAATGAAATTGAATCGATAGTTTATCATTTTCATTATTAGATAAATCTTCGATATTCAGAGAGTTCTTCAATATTTTCCAAAGGAATTTTTGCTAAGATTACTGATATTTCCAATTCCGTATCTCTCTAATTATATTAAAATATACAGAATGTTACTTAGATTTTATACTCAATACTAGAGAGTTTTTCAAATAGATCACCTATTAGATTATCGAATATTTTCAATGGTTTCTTTTATCTCAATTCACCTTCAAAACATTATTATATTTTACGATCGCTTCAAATCTTATTCAGAAAAATATTCATAACTTGGGGTTGTTCCTTGCAGATCACCAAACGAATGTACACCCATAACATTTTTCGCTACATTTCAGCAACTTCAGATATTGACTACGAACTATTTTCAAGAATGTATTTGAGAATATTTATAAGAGGGTTGCTTTTTATATTTCGGGCTTGGGAACAAAAACAAATACTAATCATCGAAAATCGCTTAAATGTTTCTCAAAATATTCCCCATTAAGATCTATACACTTTTGCATGCGTTCGAACCAATTGTCGAAGCGCTTTTGCCACTCTGATTGAGGTATCTCCAAAACATGCATTCTGAACGCATCAACCGCTTCTTCAGGTATCGAAAAACGTTGACCTCTCATTTTATTTTTAACGTACGGCAATAAAAAGAAGTAATTCGGTGCCAAGTTATGACTCTACGCTGGATGACTCGATGGTTTGAGTGCTCAAAAAAACAGATGTTTGAGCCGATGTGGTCGTGCTGATGAGTGATCCGTTTCGGCAGTTGGTTTTCCTGATTTTTTGGAAGACAACTGGCAAACAAATGGTTGTGTACCATTCAGGATTGACTGTTCTGCATCCAGTTTTTCCGAAAAAACAGGCAACCATTTGCTTGGAAGTGCTTCGTGCGCGAGCAACTTCTGTTTGATTTGGCTCATCTTATCGAAGACGTGCTTCGAGGCACCAAGATCGTATTTTTGGAGCATTTTTTTCGACCAATCGACTCGAGCCTTTTTTGATTGATTGACAAATTGTGTGGGATCCAACACGAACAAATTTTTTTGACGGTCAAATTGCAATATTGAATGTATGCTGGTCCCTTTAATGCCTAAGGTTGTCTCAATCTCACGATAGGTCACATGACGATCTTGCAATATCAGTTGGTGCAAAGTATTAATGGTTTTCGGGCGAACTTCACGATTTTGGAGGACCTTCAAGAAATTCGTCTAGGAGTGAAGTACGACCTCGGTTGAATTCCCCATACCATCCATAAACATTGGTCCTTGGTGGAGCTTCATCGCCAAAAATTGAATTAAGTTCATCTATGCACTGTTGTTGAGTTAATCCACGTCGAAAGTTGTAAAAAATAATCGCAAGAAAATGTTTACGATTTAATTCCATTCTTTGGGCGAGATGAATCTTTTAAGTTACTGAAAAAACACAAATAGCGCCCGTATGTCAAAACGTTCAACCTCAAAAATGTTTTACGATAGAGCTGTTATTAGGCAGATTGCAACTCTAGGGTATCCCGAAATATGAGAGGCAACCCTAGTATAAATTCTGCCAGGTCAGATAGAACACGAAAGAGATCTTCCAAATGAGGTATCGCAATAACCCTTATCCTTATTCAAGATCAGGTTATTTGCTCGCTTTCATTAGGGATTTGCAGTCAAGAGAGCGATAAAATTGTTCCCCCTCTAACTTAAAGATGATAAATCCGGAGGATTATAATCCATTGTTTTATTTATTAAGATCATTCAGATGATATCAAAGATTCTCATTTCAGGTATCCGGGCCAAATGGACATTACTTACTAGTAGCAGGTAAACCCGAATACATAGGACAAGTTCTGGCTTCATTGGCAGTTTCTCTTGGACCTCTTGCAGCTGGCCTGAGCAAAGGCTACAGCTCACCAGCTATTGCATCACTTCAAGAAAGAGATGCAGGTGCATTTCTTGTCAACGGCCAGCAAGCTTCCTGGCTGGCAAGTCTTTCGCTTCTGGGAGCTCTCTTTGGAGCGCCATTAGGAGGAGCTGCAGTCAGGTGGGGAAGAAGAAAAGCCTTAATATTTGCTGGTGCGCCTCTATCATTATGCTGGATCCTTACAGTGTTCTCCGACAGTGTGGAAGTAATGTGTATTGCTGCATTCGTCAGCGGTTTTCTCGTTGCAATTGTACAACTATCTGCCCAAGTATACGTAAGTGAAATTGCAACACCAAGTATAAGAGGAGGTTTGAGTGCTCTCCTCAAAATAGCTGCACACATTGGGGTTTTGGTAGCTTTCGCAGCAGGTGCCTTCCTGGACTGGCGCCAACTAGCGGGTCTGATTTCACTTGCCCCTGCAGCTATGTGTGTAGCAATCTGGAAAATACCTGAGAGTCCAGGTTGGTTAGTACTCCGAGGTAGATTAAGTGAAGCCGAGGAATCTTTGCGATGGTTACGTGGTGAAAACGCTGATTTAAGATTCGAATTATCGGTTTTACAAGCTCATGTTCTCAACAAAACAGTAACCGTTAGTCCAATTTTATTAATGCTCAGTCTAAAAACTCCAATTTTTATAGCCTGTGGCCTAATGTTCTTTCAAAGGTTTTCCGGTGCAAATGCTTTCAATTTTTACGTGGTTAGCGTTTTCAAGGAAACTTTTGGAGGTACCAATCCTCACACTGCTGCAGTAGCTGTGGCAGTTGTTCAACTACTATCATCGCTGTTGTCGGGTCTTTTAGTGGATGTAGCAGGAAGGCTACCTCTCTTGGTTGCATCCAGTGTACTTATGTCATTTGCTTTAGCCTCCTTTGGTTCTTTCGCCTATTATGAAGACGTTTATCCTAAAACCGTACCAAATATAGATTGGATACCATTACTTTGTGCATTAATATTTACTGTAGCTCACACTCTAGGCATCAGTCCCATATCGTGGTTACTAGCTACTGAATTATTTGCATTAGAACAAAGGGGTTTAGGTACAGCTATAGCTACAGGTTTCAGTTATTTTTGCGCTTTCATTGGTGTTAAAACATTTGTGGATTTTCAGGAACTTTTTGGCCTCTACGGGGCCTTTTGGCTATATGCCTTCATCTCTATATGTGGACTCTGTTTCATCGTTTGTTGCGTTCCAGAGACCAAAGGCAGGGATCTGGCCGAAATCGATGCGTTTAGATGACATAACGCAAACGGCGGCATAGCTCCAACGGTAGCTGTGAGCGTTGTTGAAAGGTATTGCTGAAAAAAAAACTGAGAAAACAATCATTGAATTTGTAGTGACTTTTTTTAGGGCCCAATCCAAAAACAACTATGAAATTAAAGAAAACATTACGTTATTTGAGCCGCGGTGGTTGACATTGAAAAAGATTTATCTTATTTCCAACGACTAGAAGGAGAAAAGAAAAATCTTACCATTTCTCTTCATTAGGTAATAATCTTCAATTAAGAAGAATATAATGCTTATACTAGAAATTTGAATATTTAAGTCCACAGGGTTTCCACAGAAAGATGAGAATTTATTTCAACCATGGAGCAGGCTTATTTCATATATTATTTTGTTTAGACGACTTCTGATTGAATTTCGCGACTATGAAAACAAATTCATAAATAAGAAAAAAATCATAAAGCTAATTATCCATCAAATAATCATGGTTTCTATATTGAACTGAATATTTTTACTCCATATATGCAATATAATTTATAAAATCAAAAAATTCATTATTCTGTCTGTCGATTTTCAACTGAGATAAAAATAATGGTATGTGAAATAACGATATAAATAGGGTATTTTTCATTTCATTCGAAGATAGGTTTGAAGGTAGTATCAGGTACTGTACTGACATAACTGAAGTTTTCAAGGTAGTTCGAGAGTGACACAGAAATAAATATACGATGAAGTTGAATGTGCACACCACAGGATAAATAAAAACAAAAACCAACATGGTGTACTTCAGTGTGTTGTTTATTGTTGTGTCAAAAAACTAGCGCTTTCGGTCTAATTAATGCAGACCATCATCTGGGTTTTTTCCCTCCAGAAAACCATCACAAATGTCACCAAGCAAGTGAAAATTTCACAACATAAATGGGGTACATTCAAATGGTAAAATCAACTTCTGAAATATATAAAATCTTTTTTTGAACGTCGTTGAAGTGGATTTTACCATTTGGATGTACCCCATTTATGTTGCGAAATTTTCACTTGCTTGCTGAGATTTGTGATGGTTTTCTGGAAGGAAAAGACCCTGATGATATAATAACAACACACTGAAGTACATCTTGTTGTTTTTTGTTTTTAAAAATAAATCAGTTTAAACCTATAATACTAAGGACCGGCCTCTAGATGGCGGTTAATCCAGGATTATCTCTTTGTTATTTCTCGCATTAAAAACCATCAAAAGTTCATCTATGATTGAACAACCTGCCCTAAGCTTGCATACATGACAGTGGAAGTGACACCACTCACGATCCCGAATTTTGTTTGTAAGTTAACCTGAAATGAGAAAATTGTAACCTTTAAGTGCGAAGTTAGCAGCGACATTTTCGAAAAAAAAGGATAATTTTCTTGCATTGGTTAGTAAGTCGTTCGTAACTATTTGTAAGTCAAAAATTTTCGTTTGTGAGTTAACCTGAAGTAAGAAAATGTGATCCTTAAAGTGCGAAGTTGTTATGCTACTCTTAAGTTTGAATTATAGGAATTATTAATAAAAACAGGATGATTGAATTCTCTACTTGAAGTGTATAATATTTACTTTATAAATGGTCGACTTATAAACGCTCGTGCCTTTATAGCCCTAACAATACTTTACAATTGCCACAATATATGATTCTTCAATTTTCTAAATTAGCAGAACTTGTGATTATCGACAAAATATCAATAGAAAGATAAATGAGATCTAAGTAATTTCTAAAATCCCTACAATTCGTTAATTCATTAAATTCAGACACTACGTCAATTGTTACCCTGGTTTATATGGGTCAAATAATTCGATTGAAAACCTTACAATCGACAAAGAGAAATAGTAGCCTGACGCCGACAAAGGCAAGATGGTTGCGCTATTGAATCGGAGTTCTTACATCCACAAGATATGTTATTGATAATTAAAAGATTGGATCTGACCTTATTCGTTCAGTAGTTGGTGTTAATGTAGCCCTTTAATTGAGCAGGATAGTTGAATCCCGGTATCTCAGGGAGCAGTAGAATCTTCCTCTATTGCTTGGTGATTTTCAGGAATTCAAGAAACCTCTGGCTATGTTAATCCATGCCCTCGCCTAATATCCAGACCACTTAGCTTATAGTTAAAAAAGTCATCTTCATGTTTTGAAAAAAAAAATCTAAATGAGATGTTGTGCGGCTTCGAAATGTTCTGAAGACAATAGCCACTGTTATATCTTCTACTGTCGTGAACTCAGAAGAAGAAATCCTAATTTTCGATCATTTTCCACTCTGAAAATGTACATTAATCTCTTCCAAGAGCCTTCTTCTTTCGAATGAATAAATATAAACAGAACAGCAGAAAATTGCGATAAGAAAAGCGGACAAAAGTCAATCGCTCATTCAAGGCATGCATTCACCATATATCGACGATTATGGAAAGAAAATATGCACCAAAAAAACTCACAACGAAAAATACACCCGTTAGAGAATAGAGGGCTATCTAAGTAGATTTTTTAATTTTATAAGCACCCACATTTTGGAAAAAGATGGAAATTTCATTTGCATTGCTTGGGAATGCAACTAATGTGTGTAACTATATGTGTATAAGACTGAAATTTTTATTTGTGCGTTACCCTGAAGTGAGAAAATAGCATATTTTAAGTGCAAAGTTAGCTCGCACATTCAAATAAATGAGGAAAATGTTTTTTGTATTCATTATTGACTCTTGAGTAACTAGTGGTAACACCAAATCTTCATTTTCAATTTTAGCTTCACTTCGATAGTGATAATTATATGGAAAGTTACTATTAGAATTAGAATAACAAAATACGGAACCAGAAATTTTCCTTGTTCATTAGTTGTCTAATTTTTTCTCAAATATTATAAGGTTCCAATGGACATGGACACAGCACGTGTGGACCAGAAAACAAAAATGTCCGTTCTATGTAATATCAGTTTATGGACGTATGAAAATTTTTATGTTATGAATGCCTTCTTTCGGTCTACTAATGCGTGCGAAATATGGTATCCTTTTTAGAACGTTTTTTTTGCTACAAATTAATCGGATGGATATTCTAGACTAGATGTTATTGGGGAAAATAAATTTCAGATGCTCATAACTGATGAACTATTCCAAGGAGATATCTGGACAATTGACCTATTCTGAACATATAAAGCCATTTTTTTTTTGGTGAAATTATAGCTCTTAGTTCTTCTGGAAACAAGGAACATGGAAAATATATCGTTAATAAGCTGGAAACAGCTATTTATAACAAAAAAAATTACATTGAAAACCTTACAAACGGTGTTGTCCTCATGTCCTCATTCTCTAAAATATGAACACATTTTTCTCCAAAATTGCTATATTGAGTTAGTGGATGTCACTATGGAGGAGCAAGAACACCATGTATTTGTTCCAACATGCACGCTACAGTTAAATCGATATAATTCACGGTTTCGAACAAAAATGTTTGAAATAGTTGAGAATTCCAATATATTTTCTCAAATAAATGCCCATTATTGATTAATCAAAATCGGGTTGATATAATATGAATTCAAACAAAATTTCCACTAGTTCAATTATTGATTTAATAAAACTGAGTGTGGTCTATCCCTCAGGTAACTATACCACTGTAACGCACATACGACGGAAATATTGTCAGAATATCCCATCATGGTAGAATAGTGAAAAGATAACATTAGTCGATAAAAATGGGATCAGTTCCACCATATTGGTACGCGATTTCAGTTAAATTTTTACATTGGTTCAATTTTTTATCGGCTTTGTGCATCTGAATAAAACACTAATCATAAAAATAAATGCAGTCAAATTTTATATATACGCTTCAAGTGTTTTTTATGAGTGCTCAATAACCAGAGCATACATCTGATTGGAAGTTCATAAAATCTGAATCAGCTTAATCGGTGCTATTTTCATGTCGAATCAGGGGTGCAATTTTTTCCTAGCTCAATTGCATGTCATGTCGTCCCCTATTTATTCTATATCGAAGGAGTATCCTCATTTTAGTCTGTATCTTTCTCAGTATTCTTCAAATACACCTTGACTAACACTAATGAAAAAAATCGCCAAAGATCATCAGGGTTGTATAGGTTTGGTTACAGGATTATCTATATTTTTTTCAAGATGTCTTAATGAGAATGAAATCAATATTTCCTTTTTTAGAACGTATCATGTGTCTGAAGGATTAATCCATTCATCAAATGACTGACGCCAAACGATAATGGATATAGATCTTCAGTGATATTTAGGAAAATTGGCGAGTATTTGACAGCGGTTTGAAATAAACCTACCCAACAAAAAGTGGGTCGAAGCTTTCGATAACGTATAGCATGGAGACATGAATTGATGACAAGATCCAGAATTCGGGCCTTTGTTAGAAATGTCAGGAGCCACGTCATATATTGTGGGTTGTCAAATACCGGAATGTACGCTGAGTTAGCTTGGTTTTCTGCCAGTGCTTCATACAGAAATAGGAGACAGATTGAGGTGAAATAATTCAAGTACTAAATTTCTTCGTTCTTTTAATTGGAGGGTCTTTGAATTTCAAGGCATAAGTCCAAATCGAATCAATTTTCTGAAAAAATCGATTTCCATTACTGTCTATCTCAAAAGGAAAATAATAAAATGAACGTTCATAGTTGATGGCTGAAACTAACGAGAGATCATTTTGAGCAATGTTGAGAAAGAAAAAAGATTGTTTAGTCAACATGAAAAGGAGAAAATTCGCAGTCTCAATATCAGATGAAGCAAGATAAATAGATCGCTATTTATTTCATCTTACAGACAGTGAGGGCTTGTCCTATGAGGCAAATGAGAGGGTGCCTCATCAAAAAATAAGAGATACGGGACGGAAAAATTTTTCGAATAAATTATCACTTTTTGTTCAATACCAATTTTCCAATCTCACGAACCTTATATATTCATCTGAACTCCTCATTTAATATGCGGTTGAGGTATTCTCAACGCACTTCCTTGTTTAAACTAGCATGTTATCTACGTATTTCAGAAATATGAATATGCTGTTAATATTACTATTGCGCTCTACCGTTCGGATATCCATACTTTGGAGAATATATTATTAACTGAATAGGAAATTTTCAGGAATTATATTCTTGAATGGTGGTAATGTCCCAACCCTAACTGAGCAGATGTATCTTGTTTCCATTTGAACGAATCATCATGAGAAAAATAGTAATTAACTGTAACATAAGTACTTCGGAGTTACATTAGATGAATCTGTCACAGTTACAAGACTCGTTTAAATGATCACGCCAGAAACTGAAAACTAGGAACAAAATTTTTCAAAAGTTAGGTGGATCATTTTGGGATGCTGATGCCTCATCTCTATGCACAGCATCTTTAGTCTTAGTTTTTTCTGTAGCTGAGTACTGTTGCTCTGCTTGGTTCAATAGTGTATACACACACAAAAATTATGTACAATTAAATTTATGAATGAGAATAATCTTGAAAACTTAAGATCTGGCTGCAGTTCTGAGTTCTTGGAACAAATGTTCTTTTCTCAATTTATTTCCAATTATTCCATAGACTCTATGAAGTAGAATACCCAGATTCAAGTCAGGTGACGAACATACTATTACTTATGGTGCGTCGACATTTTAGTCATTTTTTGATTCAATAATTATAATGAGGTTATTGATTATTTCACAAGAAATATCAAAAGGAATTTAACCCAAAGGTGCTCTACCACTTATCCTTCGTTGTATACAAATGCACATTGGAGCATATTAAAAGCTAAAATCAAAAACAATAAGAAATTATATGAAAGGCAACAAAAGATCAATACATACAGATACGAGCATTTTAAGAGAAAAAAAATGTCTTGATCTTTTGCTTGAACATATTTTGATTGAGCAGCTTGAAATTCTCAGGAACGCCTTTCTAAACCTTACAAATATTAAAAATGAATCTTCTCTTGAAAATGGATGTCCTGTGACGGGGACATGACAGAACATTTGCCCGAAGTACGTTGGTGTTATGTACATCCGTTCTGTAAAATAATCTATTAAATTGTTATGGGGAGCTTCTCTTCGAAATGATATTATGAAATAGACATAGAGAGTGAAATTCAAAGCAAATTTACATCGGAAGCCATCTCAACTATTCCAACTGATGAGACACATGATAATACCAAAAATGAATCTAATACAGGAATTCTGCACACGCTGGGTCTGCACGATATGTGAAAGTATAGCAGTCTCAACGCTCCATGAACTTTCTGAATCATCAAGTCAAATCAAGTGATGTTTTTTGTTTTTCGAATCTTTCTTTAACGATTATTTTGTTTCTGTACGAACCGAATACGAGATCAAATGATTTTTTCGCATTCAATTCCAACGCATGTTGCTCGGCGATGTCTGCCAGTCAATTCAAATCATCATTCATTCTCAATGCTGCATCATTTAGGTCACTGGTAAAATAGAAGCAGAGCTGAAAGTCGTCTGCATAAATAAGGACAATACCGAATGAACATTTCCATCCTAGCGACCTTTACCACCCAACTTAACACTTTGTGAAGGTTCCGCCAGATATGACCCGAAAAGTTGAAGAGCATCACCACAGATTCCACGAGATTCTAAAATTGCCAAAAGGACATCATGCTTAACCGTATCGAAAGTCCAGCAGAAACAAGACCACATCCCAGCAGTGCACCAGTGGAGCTGTATTCGAGACGAAAACCTGATTGAACTCCAGGCAAACTAGAATTTTTTTCGAAATATTTAGCAAGTTGGTCAGCAATTATTTGCTCATACAGTTTGGATATCCCTGAAAAAATTCGGATCGATCTATGATCGGAGAGCTCACGAGCATTATCAGTTTTAGGTGTAATATGTGCGTGCTTGCAACTGTAGAGGACGTTGAACTAAGTAGAATTGAATTGAGGATATTCATAATGAATGGAAGGATAAGCGGACATCTTATTTTAATGAACGATACTGAAGGATTATCGAATCTAGAAGCACGATTTTCAAGTTTTTACTTAAATATCAGGACTCTTTCTTCATCCACAAGACGAGAATTAAACTGTCCCAAGCAAATCAGTCTTTGTCTCTCTAACCGTCCAATACCAAACTATCCCATTTAGGGGATATTTTCCTCAGAAAATAATCATATATATCATCATTGTCCAATATAATAGCCTATGCACTAAGTTTGTGTTTATTTGATTTCATTTATTGGCATGAAACATTTAGAATATATTCATTTGTTGTTTTTTTATGATCAAATAAATATTATTATTATTATTATTATTATTATTTCTTTATTTTCGTTTTTCTCCATCGTATCGATGGGTTATTATTAGCTAATCTACGGGTCAGTACCAAGTAGATTAGCGTTCACGATTGTGACAAAAATGATCGGGTAATGTGACATGTGTTAAGAATAACTGCTTTCTGCATGAGTGGTAAGGTTCGTTCTATGTGTAGAAGGGTCAGATGGTGTTCCAGCTTGTCGTGAACCATGCCTGTGGCCGTGATGACTAGCGGATGGATGATAACTGAGTCATAACTCCACAGTTCTTTCATTTCTTCAGCGAGATCAGAGTATTTGTTAATTTTCTGACCATATGCATTTTGAATATTGTGGTCTTGGGGTACAGTAACATCAATCAAATGAATTGTTTTTCGTTCCTTGTCCATCAAGATGAGGTCCGGTCTGTTTGCTCTGATAGTTCGGTCAGTCTGCACAGGTCGATTCCAGTATAATCTATTGTTTTCATTATCAAGGACTTCTTCTGGCTGATACCTGTAATATGGAGGCAAGGGATTTTCCAAGAGTAACGTGTTTCGGGCTAGTTGCTGATGAGCAATCTTCGCTATGTCATCATGTCTTTTTGTGTATTCTCGATTTGCAAGTGTGGTGCATTATTATTATTATTATTATTATTATTATTATTATTATTATTATTATTATTATTATTATTATTATTATTATTATTATTATTATTATATTAAATATTATTATCAGGATCATTAAATTTGAGATGAGGTCGTGACTTCTTAGATATTCAAGGGCATTTAAGTTCCTTCCATTGTTCCCTACTAAGATCATTCAAGTTAATATAATGAAGATTTAACCGCTTTTCTTAAGCTATGACACGATTTACTGCATTAAGCAAATACTTGTATTCCTCCCGTATAGCCTCCGTTTTATATTTTTTATGTCACCCTTGTCCTTAACCCTCATCAAACCTCATCAGTCATCCATAGTGCACACCTCTTCGATGTTCTAATAACTCTTGCACTTCTCATTAGTATCATACCTACGAAATAACCTTGAAAAATAGGTATCAGAAATGTCCTCGAAAAACAACTACTCATGAAACTACCTGCATTCTGTGATGATGAAAATCCTTGGCTCAATCTTGGTTTTCTGCGCTTTCAACTTAAACGCTACACACTCGCGCCGAGAAAAGGGAGACGGACACAAGAAGGCTGACGTCGCAATGCCATTTTCATTACTCAAAATAACATTTGATGTTGTTGTTATTATAAGTCAAACTGAGAACGGGCAAAATCTTCGAGCCGATAGAAAGAATATCAACATAATGGATGATATAAATATCCTAAATAATCTGGAAAAAAATACATCGCATAGGTATGGCTCAATGAAATAAATTTTACAGACGGTATTGATCACATTTGAAAAGATTCATACGGAATATCATCCAGATGCGTAACAGAGAGAAAGAGACAAAATGTTTCAAACACGCATTACTGAATCATTCTGCCAGAAACTCGAGAAGGGGAAAAGATAGGACATGAGGAAGACAATTCATTTCAACCATCAGAAATCTACATATTCGCATTTGTTCGTTGATATTTCCGGAACGGTTTTTTGCAGATGTCTGCGTCTCACAGTTCAATCGGCTGTAACGATTATTGGAAATTGGATTACATTTTTATCCCGATCAGTTAGCTGCAGCAGACCCTCCTAATGAATATCTGTTCGCCAGAAAATCGAAAAGGGCTGCTGATCCCATTAAACAGATGCCTGAGGCGAAATCAATTAGATAAAAGAAGAATTTTGAGTGAGGAAGCTGATACTAGTAATGGAAAATGGTTCTTGGTGTTCTCTTCCATCGTTTTGATGAAAATTGATGCAATATTAATTATCTTCAAGTTATTTTGAATGTTAGAGTAAAAGTGGGTATACAAGGTGTCCTGGGAATAATGCTAAGGATAGATTAATGATGAATTCTTACAAGTATTAGAGCTGCTCAAAATTGGGGTGATATACTTCATTTCACAGAAGAATGCGTTAATGAAACACATTCTCAGAGAGGTTTTATTCTATATTAAAAAAAATTTTCAAGAGAAATTATTGAAGTCTAGGATAATCTAAACTCAATAAGGTAGAATATTCAACAAATCATTTTTATACGGGGTAATTAAGGATGAGACCGTCAGTTTTTTGGAGAAGTTCACACTAGTCAAGACATTTTCGAAACAATATGCGGTTTATGGTTGGACTCCTTCATTGGGAGTCTACAAAGTTATTTTTCCGATTTGATCGGTTTTTTTTTCATTCATTACTTTGATATGTGTGTCGCATAGCTTAGTGGAATAAAGCCTTAACCTTTGATGTGGAAACCCGAAATGTCGTAGGTTCAAGTCCGGGGCTAGGAAAGAAATTTTCTAGCTTTCGGTATGCGGCCACCATTCACTATTGGGTCTAAAATTAACAGTGCTGTGCCTAACGTGGCGTAAGGACAGAGTAACAAAGCCTACACAGAACACACACTGGTTAATCTAACTCGCACAAGTTTGAATTAGCTTCTGAGGGGTGTACATTGATATATGTACACCTAGGTAAGCCAGTATAAACATAAACATGAACATAAACATATGGCTTGATGAATATTCATGAAATTTCCGGTGTAGTACAATTTGGATTTATAGTTGCAATAATTTCAACACTTTTTCAAAAACACGGGGTGGCAATATGATGAGTTCAGATTGAATTTGCAGGATGTAAAATGGCCCTGTATATTTCGTTTTCAAAAATTTTATACCTGCTTCATATTTTATCGTGAGTTTGTATTACTGAAACATTTTTTATTTTTTTGGCACACGTCCAGTTTTCCTGGAAAGAATTTTTGAATATAAACAATTTTGGAGTTTCACCTTAAGGCAGTGAGGATATTCTGAACTCCTTAGTTAAACTGTATAGTCCAATGATACCAAGCTCTTCCTAAAGTGGTTTTTCCATATTCGAAGTTCATTTTAATACCTCACACTATAATGTATAAAATCATTCAATCCAGAAAATATCAATATAAAGGATGATTCATTTAGAGGTAATTTTTTTAATGAAAAAAATAGATAAAAAAAAATTTATTTCATAATTTTTATGAACGAATAAAAAACCATTCTTTACAATTATTTTTTGAAGATAATTTCTTTCAAATGCTGAGCTCGAGTACGGTTAACAAGATCCATTCGATAGTTTCAATTTTCGATGAGGCGTGTGAGTGTTTCGGGTGATATTTCTCCAATGACTCTAGTAATATTGGCCTCCAATACCTCAATTGTAGTCGGCTCGTCCATGTAGATTTTGGACTTCACATAGCCCCAAAGGAAAAAATCAAGAGGTGTGATGTCACATGATCTAACCGGCCAATTCACTGGTCCGAAGCGTGAAGTTATCGCTCGCTGAAATGCTCTCGCAGTAAAACCATGGTTTCAGGGGCTGTATGGCAAGTGAACTTGTTAAACTACTTTTCGTCGAGATCACGGGCTTCAATTTCTGGCAACAAATAGTCAGTTATCATGGTGCGATAACGGTCACCATTCATATTAGCATTCCGGCCGCCCTCTGTTTTGAAGAAATATGAATCGATTATTCCACCGGCTTATAAACCACACTAAACAGTCGTTTTTTCTGGATTTAACGACAATTCTTGAGACTCTTCGGGTTGTTCATCACCCCAGATTCGGACATTTTGTATGTTCACGAACCCATTAGGCCAAAAATGGGCCTCATCGGTGAACAAAACCTTGAGTGAGAGAAAAGAGTGGATCCTCTGCAAGCTAGCCAAAAGTCCAACGACTAAAACTGTAGGTCGGGCGGCTTCAGTTCTTGAACTAATTGAATTTTTTAAGCTTTCAAAGAAAGATCCTTACTTAAAATCCGCCAAGTCGTTGAATACGAAAGTCCAAGCTGTTGAGAACGGCGACGAATCGACACTTAGGGACATCACATACACTCTCCCCCACCGGCGCTATATTATCTTGACTACGAGCTGGATATTGCCTATTTGGTCGCTTATTATCCAATAACTCTTTGCAGCGTTTGAAAGTTCTGTATGCCGCCTGTCCACTCTCGGATGTTTCGTAGCCAGTATAGTCTTTTTCTACCTAATCCTCTTCTTCCACCTTCGATTTTGCCTTGAAGAATGAACCGTAGGAAGTGATATTGTTTTCCGCGTGGATGTGTCCCAAGTATTACATTTTCCTCCTCTTAATATGGCGGAGAGTTCCTGGTCCTCATTTCTTATGTGTTCGCTCCAAGATATTTTAAGCATTTGCCGCAAGGTCTACATTCAAAAGCTTCAATTTTATTGATTGCTCTTACTGTCAATGTCCATGTTTCTACCCCGTATAATAGGACTGACCACTCGTAACATTTAAGCATTCTGTATCTAAGCTCAAAACTCAAATGTCGGTCTACAAGGAACTTTCGAAGCTTTATAAAAATTGTTCTTGCTTGTTGTATCCTACTCCCTATCTCTTGGTCTGGGTCCCATCTTTCATTCAGCATACAACCCAAGTATCTGAACCTAGCAACTCTCTCAACAACTACTCCATCTATATATACACTCTAATGTGCATTTGAGGAACTACTTTTACTCACTACCATTACTTAGGTTTTATTTATGTTTATTTTCAAACCTTAATATTATTTACGGGAATTCCGTTTATTTTAATACCTATAGGACTCTTGTATTTTGTATTTGTATTTGCCTCCGCAAATACTCTTTCTGTATATAAATTAAAAAGCACTAGGGACAAGATACAACCTTGTCTTACACCCTTTTTTATTTAAAACACTTTTTTAGGCACTTATTCAAATTTCCACTTTCTGGTTCCAGTATAAGTTGATGTTATCATAAGATCATTTTTAACGTTGTCGAATGCCTTTTTGTAATCTGTAAAGCACATATATGCATTTTTTTCCTTGATTTTGACAAATCTGTATAGTGTTTGTAGACTGAAATCACTTCTCTGATTCGAAGGCTTTCTTGAAACCAAACTGGCTACTCTATCAACTTCTTCGCATTTTTTGTAGAGCCTCGTGTGCAGAATTCGAAGGAAGAGTTTTAGAAAATGGCTCATTAGGCTGATAAGCCGATGCTCTTTACAAGTTTTTGCGATGTTTGATTTTGGTATCGTAATGAAAGTCATGGTTAGGCAATCTTCAGGAAAATGCCCTGTATCATATGTTGCTTAATTAATTGGAATGTCTCCGAATACATGTTATCATGTCTTAATAAAGGCAAAACCAAGGATTAAAACAACATTCATATGGAATGTTCGAAATTATTTCCTCTTTTGTGAATATGCATATATTTACGACCTTTTTATCGATTTCCAATTGACCTTCAAATGGAGTATCGATTTTGCTTTCAGATGTTACATACATTCCTTGAAAGTTCTTTCTACTTGGTGTTCTCTATTAATTATTTCTACCTCATAAACCTTTATTTATAGATTTCCCGACGCAAAATAATCTGAAAGGTTCAAATCAAATATTTGATGAAAAGTCATAATTTTCAGATTTTCTACCAATATTTGGCTTGGAATAGACGGAAATTTAATTGTCCCTCAAATTTTTGCGGATATTTTGGAAATCTTTCACCAAATCTTCTGGAAAATGTACCTATCCGTTCTATGCGAGAAATTACCATATGTAAATTATCCGAACTGTTAGATTAGTCGTGGATGCCCTATATCATGACCACAAAGAACGTTTTGAACCTTCTACATTATTTTGCTTAAGGACATCTGAAAACAAAAATTTTAAAGGTTGAATTTAGATATAGAGAACTCCTAATTCTAGAATTTTCGAGGAATGTCATATCTTGAAGCAAAACTAATCCCTCATTAGAAGGAAATTTGATAAAAAAAAATCGCTAATATGTACAGGGTGAGCAAAATTAGCTGTCTACTGAAGTAATCTCAAGATCTATAGAAGATAAACGAAAACTGATGACACAATCTCTAGCTCTTTTTTCCTGAATAATCCGAATATGAAAATAGATTCAGCTTACTATTCATAAGTTTTGAGTTACGAACGAAAATTGACAAATTCTCGTTTTCAATAATGCTGAATAACTCGCTTCTTTGAACTCGTACTCGAAATCTGTTGTTTCATTCTGGAGCGTATTCTTTTAGGAGTGATTCAAATATTATATGATTGAAATTTTAATCCGGCCAATTTTGAGAAATGAGAAGGATTTATGATTTCTCAATCGTATAATGGTTTCAAAAATGTATCACATGTTACCATTCACATGAAAAAAAAACTTTTATAATTTTTCTGATTTTCAATTCACTATTGAATTGAAGAAGGCTGGCGTTACCCCATAGTGATATCTGAATATACATGCTGAACATTTTTGGAATCAGCAAAACTTTTGTAGCAAGATGAGAGAATTTTCGAATAGAGTTTACACTTGAGAAATCATAAATCATTCATATTCCTCAAAAATGGATCAAAGTTTTCAATCATATAATATTTGAATTACTTCTAAATAACTGGCTCCAGAATGAAACAATAGATTTCGAGTACGAGTTTCAACAAGCAAGTTATTCAACTTTATTGAAAATGACAATTTCTCAATTTTTGTTCATAAACCAAAATCTATAAACAGTAGACTGGATCTGTTTTCATATTTGGATTATTCAGGAAAAGAGCTCGAGAATGTGCTATAAATTTTCTTCTAGCTGCTATAGTTCTCGAGATCTCTTCTGTAGATAACGAATTTTGCACACCCGGTATTCACAAAAGAGGAAATCTTCTCGAATATTTTATGTGAATGTTGAGTTAGACCTTAGTTTTGCTTTTTATAATATGTTTCGAATCTTTAAGCTGTAGTTGTTGTAGGATTTTTGGTTTACTTAGGTACGTATAATGATATTTCTTGAATAAAATAATTTTAAACATCAGAATATGAGCTTCACTATCCAACTCAGAATATACTCACTGCTTTGGAATGAAATCACAATGTCGGTTATCTTTAAAATTATTTTCTAGGAAAACTAGACGTCTGCCAAAAAAATTAAATCGCTCCAGTAATGTAAACTTATAAACGGAATGTACAAGGTGTTTTTTTACAAGCAAATCAGTCTTAACTTATCATAATTCCAATCTATAATTTCGGAAAAGTATTAGAATTATTGAAAGTCGGCAATATTGTTGTTCTACAAAGAAAATTTCATGAATATTGATCAAGTCATACCAAAGTTATGAATAAAAGACTAATCTTTTGAATCGGAAAAATCCCCTCACTCTCAATAAAGGCTTAAATCGAACATTGTTTCGAAACTGCCTTGACCGGTGTAAACTTCTCTTTAAATCTGACGGTTTCCTTCGGAATCTCCCTTTATATTGCTGGTACTTCCTAATTTGAATCCTTTTTGTTGAAATACATATGAAAAATTAAAAAATGAATATGACAAATCAATTTGAAATTGAAAAAAGAGTTTTATTGTGACACAATTTTAAAATCCAATAACAAAACGATGACAACTTGGAATATCATTCATCCTATTTCAGGCCAATCTAGTGAAAACAATATTCAGGAGATGTTTCAGATATTGAGAGGTTTAATGAACATGGTGTTTCGACAGCACCTAAGCTTTTTGCGAAATCACCGAGATCTTGTAACAGAGATCTTAAATGTAGGTGAAAATCATTTTTTAGTTGGAGGTTCGAAAGTCGAAGGTATATCATACCGTAGAACAGTTGAAAAATAAGGCATCATGTGAACATGATCAGGTTCCGATGAGTTATACCAAAAACTGTTTGTAGTTTATAATAGGTCCACTGTGCCATATCATAAATCTTTATTTTCAATGAGGTATCTTTCCAAATGATCTCATAGTGGCTGTAGTGGCTATCTGTAAAAAAGGTTCAAGAGATGATTTAGGTAATTATAATACCATAAATCTTCTGTCTCCTTTAGCAAAGGTGATCGAAAAAATTTTGATAGAAACTGAATTGATCAACTCCCATTTAAGCGAAAAGGTCTCTGTTAAAATCTGGATCCTGATTATCATCTCCGGCGTAAGGATCAGAATCAGATGATGACAGTATCAAAATGTTCTGTAAAATAAATAAATATCATTTTAAATTTGACTGAGATTTGTTGTTGCTTGAAATATAATTATTTTATTAGTTTGTGTGAAATACCAGGACAGGTAATAATTTCTCATAGAATACAGTATTTGATTTTCATCATACAAAGTAAATACTTCCATTCGGTAATAATTTCAGAATATCATTTTTTGAAGTTATTCTTGTTTGTTTAGCAATTAAATATGTGGATCTTCCTAAGTAAAAAGATCCGTTACCGAAACCGTCAAATTTCAGGAAACTTGATTCGTCTTCCACATGTTTATGTAGATAATAATTAACATTTGATGAAAAACTAACGTGAATAAAGTCATGGTACTCCATCACAAATTTATGGAATACATGAATCGATTTCAGTGAATACAAAAAGAGTTTTTATTTTATATCCCCATCAAAGCTTGTAAGTCAGCGGATCTTTGGGCATATTCTTCGACTTTCAGGATACTTGGTACTTCCTCCACATCCGAAACGAGTGATGCTAAATTAATTTTCACTTTCAATGTTAAATTGTTAGGGAAACAGAAATTAAATGAAATTTTGACATTATCTCGAAAAATTTCTATGGGTTAAACTGTTGAGAAGAATATCAAGGTACTCCATCACAAATTTTGTAAATTTATTCACAACTTTATGGTATAAATTAATAATAAAGATAGATTTTTTGGAGAGAAAAGTTAATTTTTCATAATTATTTCTTATCATTATCTCCTTTTAGCTCGTTACACTTAACCCAACTTGTTCATGGTTACAAATCGCCATAGAAACTGGTTTGGTTTTGCCTTAAATAGATGCATACAGTCCTCCGAAGTTGATACACGATTTCGTTTTTGGGCCACTGTCAGCCAACGGGGAACCCATCTTTCCGATAGGTTCTTCATCTCGAAATATTGATGTAAAATATTATTCAAGCATTCGTAATGTTAAGCATCTCAAAAATCCATGATATCATGGATTTTATAGACCATATCATCCGTAGTCCTAGGCGGTCCTCGTCGAACATTAAGGTTAGGCCTCGTATGAATTCAATGAACTAATATCTGATGGTCATCATAGGAGGTGCATGGTCTTCCTAAACAGCTACCAATCGGCCTTTGATTTCCGCGCACACCTCTCCCTCTAATTGCAAGAATAGCGATATTGCTCCTTTTCCATTTTCCAAAATAACAAGAAGTTATTTAGTATGAACTGGTGGTCGTTGAAGGATGGTACTCAAGATGGTATATGTTATCTATTGTTTCCTGTTCCAATAACGAGTACTTATCAATCCAACCTCGTAATACTTCTAGACTCTGCACCAATAGAAGGTGATAAAATTCATCGAAACGTTGCTATGAAACAAAGAGTTATATTGGTTCCTTTACCCATAACTGAACAGCAGATGAGAGTTTAAATTGAATTGGACATTTCAGTAAATTTCGAACTTGAAATAGTTCTGATCTAAGATGGCGATTTACATAACCTTCAAACCTTTCTTCACAAATTGATCACTGCACGACGTTAATTTTTTTACATTATAAAAAGTACACTGACTCGTCTTTTAAACAAATAAATTGACAGATTGAAATAAAATTTTGAGTGTGTTAATATGAGCGATGGACCGTGTACCTAGCGCTTCCTATGACAATAAGATATAAAGTAAGTTAATGGGATGAATAGCCTGCCACAATATTATCGTACAAAATGTCATCATCTTGTTGTTTATGGAATTCGCTATAAATCGATAAAAAAATTTATTCTTCAACGACTTTCAATTCGAATTTTCCAATCAAGAAAATCTCAATTATTTTTCAGTTTTTTGTATATCCTAGAGAACACCTGTACTGTGTAGCTATGACACATTCAGAAAGATAAATATCTACTAGATCCAATCCTGCTCCTCAGTTTCATTTTCACTTTATCGAAAACATCAACGATTTCTGAATGAATAATGAAAATTGAATATAATTCGATTCGGCTGTACCTAACCCCTTTGTCGGTTCAATATTTGATAGATAGAAAATTTCCATTTCGCTGATGGCTTTCTGATTCATGAAAGGTCTTGTATCAAACCCATCAACGCCGATAACTACCATAATTTAGAGCTTATAACTTCTTCCATTAGAGTAAATCTATTTTATATCATTGTGATACAACTTCTATAATGATTGACAATAATTATTTCATGGTATATGAAATGACATGACAACGCTGATACGAGTACGAAAAGATTCAAGTATCTAAATGAAATTGTATCAGTCATGTATTTAAATTAGCTTTATAGACATTGTTATTCTGAAATATAAAATTCAAGACACCAGATGAATTATTCAGATTCAGATATAAATTGCTAATTGAACTTCTGATAACAATGTGAATCTCAATGAATAGTACGATCAAATTAGTTAAGAAATTTTCCGAAAGAAGTGCACCGGTGTAACAGGCTGATTCGAAATACCAATTGAACCATGTCAAAATCCGGCACATGAATCGAATTTGGAATCTTGAGTTAAAGCCTTATATGTGAGTTTCTACAAAAAATTTTAATTTTCATACACAATCGTCTTATTATGAAACTCTGATCTACAGCTTCTGTTACTTTTCAAGTCTCATAATGTGCTTGACCAATATTGAAACAAGTTTGAAACAATATACATAGAATAAAATTCAGAATTGAATGTCCTGATATCTGGACGGTTCTTGATATGAAATGAAAACACTATTCCAGATATGAAAACAACAGAAGAATCTATGAAGAAAACGTAAAAACGCTATACAATGAAGGACTAAGTACGAAATCAAGCGAAAACATTCAAAACAGCATAAGAGATAGGAGCAAAAACCAACTAAAGTAAGTTAACAAAGTTTGAAAACTAATAAAAAATCATTGTCATTGATATAATAGAAAATAGTGAAATGTCAACTATATAAAACGGTTTGAAAAAGAAAATTATTAGTACGAAAAAGTCAGACCGCATTAAATAAAGTTAATTGAAAAAGGTGAAATATCATAAAAAAACTCTCCTAAAAATCTTCAAAAATCATTTGAGGTCATGCCAATGATCTAAAATAGTTTCATCAAAATGGGCAATGTCGTAGATCGATAGAAGAATCAGAATAAATATAATTAAAACGAATAAAAATGAATTAATTCCAATTACTTACTGTGGTAATATTACCCACTCGATCATAAATATACTAAAGAGAAATAATGTGATTTTTTCTTTTAAAAGCGTCAACACTTTGCGATATCATTTAGTGAGAAATAAAGATAAACTGAGTTCCCTTGATTGTTCTGGGGTTTATATGTTGGAATGAGGTTCGAGTGGTTGCAAATCTGTTTCTTACTTATTTACTGAATTAGCATGATTTCCATGATAGGAGTACCAGAACTGTAATAACGATAAATTTAAAATTACTGAGATATTGCAAAATTTTTGGTTTATCAAACAAAGTTTTCAGTATTTTTTGTTGTATCTTGATGTCGTCGAAATTTTCTAAAGTAGGAGCTTTGATCTAAACATCTTTTGCATTTCAATCTACATTGTTAACACGTTCAGTTAACAGAAGATAAGAATGAAAATATAAAAAATTTAAGCATAGTATTTTGCAATGTTCATTGATGAAATAACAGTTTCTGTTGGTATTATCTTCAAAAATGCCTTTACTTTCTGAGCATCCCTAAGTCATTGGTTCCCAATTCAAATCAGCCAGTTTCACTGTCATAATCTGTGTTCTATGATTATGAACAAAAATTTAATATCGGAACATAGAGAATATAGATATTTTCGTTACTTCGATTTTTATGATATGAAAACGGTTTTATAGTCAATTTCCTGTATTGCATAGTGATCCATTAGTCAATTGTATTAATAGTAGATAAAAGTGGCCATATTTATTTGGAAACTATTGGAATTTGTGACCTATAAATGATTACTGTTTGTAAATTAATATAAATTTCAGTTGTTTTTTATTTGAATGCAAATGAAATTTATGTCTTATATGTGATAACTGTTTTGTAATCTATATAAATAGGATATTAATATTTTCGATGTTCCTCTTAGTTCTGAATATTTCGATTTACTTGGAAGATTTAAAGTGGAGAATTATTCATTAATCTTTGACTAAAAATATTTTACTCATTTCACATATCTACGGAGTACATAAATATATCAAATTTCAGAATTTCAAGTTGCATATCAACTGAGAAATAGGTTGATCAAAATAAAAAAGAAATGGGAACTTATATTATAGTTATTACAAATTTTGTACAATAGTGGACAATAATATTTATTCTTGTAGTCCGTATTAAACTGCTCATTGAATGCGTTTAACTATAAAAAAATTCTATACATCCAAACTCCACTTGTTCAAGGAGAATTGATAGATTATATTATACGAATTGACAATACCAAGACAATAGAGTTTTATGAATGAAATGTTCAACCTACTTAGGTGCTATTTAGAAGCTTTAGTGATTAGCAGAGATAATCATAATTTGTACCAAATTATATTTAGAAAGCAATGTCAGAAGATATGTACCTAATCTTGATACCTCTATCATGCCCACTACGATCAATTATCAAAATTTCGTATTATTGTCTTTTTATTTTGAAAAATGAAAATATCCTATTCAAGTGACAATACTTAGTTTTATAGATTTTTTTCACCGAATTTGAAAACTCTTCGTTTTCACCGAATGATCTATAATCTATAAGGCTTCTCAATAATTAAAATAAACATACATTTCAAACAGATCCAATAAGAATTATTATCATCAAGTCAGAGAAATCAATGACATATGAAATGATAAGAGAATCAATTTTCTTATACTATCCCCTCAATTTTATTGAATTTATTATTTCCAATATTTAGAGTACTTTTATGTCTATAATCATATGTGTATGAATTCCTTGGTTTTATATTAATGATTCGAATTTGAATTCATTTGTCGTTATTATATAATTTTTAATGTATATAAAAGGTTTCGGATTTATTGTAATTGGAAGTAGTGGTCGTAATAGGGAAAACCATTCACGCTCAATTCATCTAACCTTACCTGATTCCAAAAAAATTGTAAGTAAGAAAAGCTATATAAATATCGGTCAAACTATCGACCAACTTATAAAAATATATTTGAGATATATCAAAGTTGCATTTGAAACATTCAGATTCAGATAAATCCTCTTATGCATTATTTTTATGTGATCATATTGTATATCGTATAATTGAAAAGTAACCTACAAATCTCTAATCATCGATATTAGTTATTGTTAGTCAGAAAAAATGCTCGAATAATCAATTCAATATTCTTGGATAACTAAGTATATTAATTACTTATCATCTGCAAGGGAGTTGAATATTTTTTAATAAAACTCAGTGTTCAGTCAGAAAAATAGGTAGCAGATGTATTCCACAAGCAATATAGATAAGATTGTGAATGAGTTTTCTTGGCATGATAATTTTTTTCTCCGATATTTTCCTCAATATTTTTTTAAATATCCACAAAAATTCACTGACTTGTTTGTACGCCTTCAAGCAAATCAAGGATAAAAAGGTATGTCATATGAATTCTTTTATCGATATTAATATAGATTTGAAGTACCTTTTTTCTATTTGTTGGGTTCTCGTAAGTAATAGCGTAGCTAATTTATGAACTTACGTCAGGATGATCTGAAAAAGACTAAGAAAAGCCAGTAAAACATTTGGTTAAATGCCTCACGAGAGCAGACTTCTACTATTGAGAAATGTAAAATATCGTTATAATATGATGAAGAGCCGCATCAGGTTTGTAATAATAAAGATATATTAACGGTTGATTTTTTTCATAAATTGCCCCTATTATTTGCCAAGAACCCAATAGATTTGAAAGATTATAATTCAAAATAATGGACAATATACTTGTACAAAAGTAATACTTTGAAGATAATATTTTTATAATATATACTATACAGGGATATCCGAAAATACCCGATGTATGTTGACGATTTCGTCATCATCATCATCATCATTTATTTTTGCCTATTAGAAATTACAATCCTAGGACACGTCAATTCAATCAAATACCTATATGTACATTCAAAGACATAATTTTATTAAAAAAAATAACCACTTTTACGAGGACAAAAAATAACAGCTCAAAGCAGATTTGTTTTTAGTTTCATAGTAACATTTTTTTGTGTGGATTTTTAATGATTTCTGCTGGCGAGGATTCAAAAATTCATACTTCTTTTCGTAATAGATAATTTGACCCTTTTTTTTGACATAATTTTCTTGAATATTGTTTCAATAAAAAGAAATAACTCAGCTTCCTGAAATCGCTTGAAGTCATTCAAATATGGCTTGAAAATTGGAACTTTAATTTTTAGTAGGATTCACTCATTCAACTTCAATAAAAGAATATAGATAGGAGTTCCATAACTTCTGGCTAGGTTTAACCCCTCCGCATACTTCTAAACCACCAAAATCTCAACAAAAGGTGCTGATCAACCTATTTTTGTTGTCATTGACCTTCGAAGGTGGATGGCTAAAAAATCACTGAATAATAAACATTCCTGTGAAATATATGTAGCTTATGATATTTTATAAATATTTGTTCCACCTTGTCGATTAGCATTGCGATTCGAATATTTAAATGTATCGAAGCTGACTTAATGGAATATAATATTTCAAATAAATAATAAGATTAAGCTTTCCAGGTATTTCAATTGTTTTTTCACAACAATTATTTGCATAAAATTCAAGTAACTAAAATAAGTATACATTTTTCAGTAAGTTCTGCTTGTTATTTGTTATTAATAAATAGGTAGAGGAGAGTTGGATAATACCTTGCCCATAAGGACTTGCACCTGCAATTAGGAAACTATTTAATATTGAAAAAACGAAATCAACTCATTATTAGGACATTCATTCAGATACGCATACTATCTAACAGAATTTAAACAAAAAGTAATCATTTTCAATGAAGAAAAAAAAGTAAAGGAGCGATATTGTCAAACTGGTCCAATAATATCATGTCTAAAATTGACAAAATCGTGCCTACATGATTAGCACATAAACTGGTAAGTAACTGAATTAATAAATGAATATCATTTTAAGTGTTTCTTTCGTGAAGATAGGGTGACCCCGAAATCTATTTCTAGAAACTGAATCGATCAATCAAATCAATAAAGTATCTGGGAATAAGATATTTTTTATAACGAAACGTAAATTCTCACTTGGTTTTAGTAAATCTTTGAATTATATATTATGTACTAGTCAGAATGAAACCTAACTTTGAAAAAGCTTTGAAAATTCTTCTTTTCATTTTCAAATTGAAGTTGAATGTTTAAATAAATCCTACTAATAATTAAAGGAGCAATTTATTCTGAAGGTTCATTTTGGACTTCCTGCCTATAAGCCAATACATTTTTCTGAATTTCAGATTTATTTCATTCTTCATAGCATTGGTGTGCTGTCTCTAGTTGAGGCGCTGATCAAAATGTAGCTATGCCGGTATACTTTTGCTATGGTGTCGACTTTCCGAGTATTTTGTGAGTACTTTGTGAGTATGGGTGACATATATTTCTTCTTGTAGTTAATGCTTCTTGAACTGATTTAGTATTATTAATACTTAATCGCCATATTCGATGCCACTGCCGAAGGTACTCCAGATGTTCTTGTAGTTGTTTGGGAACTGTTTCGGCATGTTCATCAGATGCAAGTATGACTATATCGTCTGCAAAAGATGCTTCGATGGTATTTTCATTTTCTGGTAGGTCTGAAGTATAGATGATACATAGAAGTAGTCCCAATATACTTCCCTGTGGGTCTTCGGATTTGACTTTGGAAGGTTATTGCTTCCCCACATTTCACAGCAAAATGACGGTCTATTAGATAATACTTCATAATCATAGAATATGGCTGTGGGAGAAGTTGAGTGGGCTTGTATAAAAGATCGTTGTGCCAAATCTGGTCGAATGCTTGGGATCAGTCCAGCAATAGTGCCTAGCAAAATTTTCCTTCTTCTACGTAGTCTGGTAGTAGTTCGTTCATATACATGTCATCTTTCAGCCTCTTGAGAAGCAAGTTCTCAAAAAGTTTACCCAGGGTTGGTAGAAGACTTATGGGCCCCTATGATTCCACATTGTGTTCTGGTTCACCAGGTTATAACCTCAACATAGTTCCATATGATGAGGAAATAGGATATGCTCATCATTTCATTAAACAATTTTATGAGCAGAAGGCCAATTTTCATGGGTACTTTTTTATAAGGTTGTATCCAGAAATCTTCTAGTTTTTCAGTCTTCCAGTCTTATTATTATTATTTATTATGACCAAATCACATAGTCATCTTACTATGGTTACAGTTTAAGTGATGAAAGAAACACCGTGTTTATACTATAAACCTAAGGATATTCTTATTTTAGGATGAAAGTGGTTGCGTAGATTTCATAGTACTTCGCGTACTATGTGTGCCGTACTCAACATCCAGTCCAGTGGCGCCTATTACAAATGGTACAACTGTAGTTTTCATATGCCAGAGCCTTTTACATTTCTATATGGAGATCTTTGTATTTCAATAGTTTTTCCGCTTCTTTTTGTGTGACGTTGTAGTCGGATGGTAATGCCACATCAATCAGTTTACATAATTTCGTTTTCTTATTTTTGATGATGATATCTGGCTTATTTGCTGTAATGGTTCTATGCGTTTGAACTTGTGTATCCCATATGATGGTTACTTCGGATTTGTTGATTATAGGATCGGGTACGTGGTCGAACCAATTTTCTTTAACGTCAATATTATATTCCTTACATATGTTCCAATGTAAATGAGCAGAAACTTTATTATATCGTTCTAGATACTCCTCTTTGGGTAGGATTGGGCAGCCTGCCACTACATGATGAATAGTTTCGTTATGAATCCGGCAAAGTCTGCATTTAGGATCTTTACTGGTTTTAAATATTCTTGGTTTTATGTAGTTGGTGGCAATTGCTTATTCTAGGCATGCAATTATTAGAGCTTCGGTTTCTGCTTTCAAATTCGAGTGTGTGAGCCAGTTCCATTAATTTTGTATATCTATTGTTTCTTTTTCAGTTGGGCGAGCTATTTGACCATGAAGTGCTTTATTTTTCCAGATATTAGATCTTCCTTCTTGGTTCTGTTGTTTTAGTTTTTCTTTGAATTTCTCCACTGTTTTTGTTTCAGGTTTTCGAGGATGCATGTTCGTCGCTATTAGATTCATCTTGATCTTCCTTATTGTAACCGTTATTATCGGTGTAGTGTAGTTGGCGATACACCATGCCTAAATATTTATCTTTGCATTTAAGTTTCAGATATTGTTTGAGTCCTTCGGTAGCGATACTATAGCTAGATTCAATTTCCTGTAATCCCCTGCCTCCTTCTCTTCTAGGAATGTAGAGGCGGTCTCGTCTGCTCGAGGGTGAAGTGCTCCGTGCATGGTGAGGAGTTTTCGAGTTTGTCGATAAAGTTTTCTTATTTCCGCCATTTTCCATTTTATAATCCCGAAGCTATATTGAAGAACAGGTATTTCTAGTGTCGTTATGGCCGTCATCTTGTTTTTGGCGTTCAGCTCAGTTTTAAATTATGCTAATACTGCTTTTGTAGTTTCATTTTCATTTTTTATGCTGTATGTCCTCATGCTCATCAATTCCTAGATATTTATAAACATCTGCTTGTTCTAGAGTCTTGATGGTAGTAACTTCATCTAATTCCATATTCTGGCTGGATATCAGTTTTCCTTTCATGAAGGTTACCTTTGCGCATTTTTCGAGACCAAATTCCATATAGATGTCATCGCTGAATTCTTTCACCTTCTCCAGTTGTTGTTGCAGTTCCTTATCGTCTTTGGGCACTAATTTAAGGTCATCGATGTATAACAGGTGATTGATTTTCTGATTTTCGTTTCTGCAGATGTACCCGGTGTTGGTCTTCTTCATAATGGAACTTAACGGGAATAGTGCCATGCAGAAAAGTAGGGGTGAAAGTGAGTTGCCTTGAAAGATTCCGTTCTTTATACATATATTTTCGAATGTTGAAGTGGATTATTGAGTTGTGAGGTTGAGGTCAATGTTCCTAGTGGGCATGGTTCTGGACGTGAATGAGAGTAACTCCGGAGACAATCTGTAGATATTCATCGTCTCGATAAGCCAACTATGAGGAACATTATCAAACGCTTTGCTATAGTCAATCCAAGCTATGGCAAGGTTTTTCATCCTATTTTTGCAATCTTTTTGTATCATCTTACTTGTTTGTAGGTGGTCTTTGCAGCCATAGGTATTTTTAATGCCTAATGTTCTTCTGGAAATAGGTTGTTAATTGAGAGATGTGTATAAATTTTTTCTGATAATACTTTTGTCAATATTTTATAGAGAGTATTCAGACAGGTTATTGGTCTATAATTTTTTGCATATTCCGTTTTTCCATTCTTAGGTATGAGATGTGTCTTTCCCTTAGTAAGCCATTTGGGTATATTTTGGTCTTCAGTGAATAGTTCGTTAAATGCAATTGCTAGATTTGGATGAGCTTATTCCAAATTATTTAGCCAAAAATTCGGTATTCCATCCGTTCCCGGCGTTTTCCAATTTGCTGTTGTATTAAGTGCTATCCTAATTTCTTCGGATGTGATCTCTTTCCATGTCATTCTTTTGATTTGAGATGTCTTTTCATATTCATCTTGTATCCACTGTGCTTTGCAGTTATGTTCGTTTCCTCTTCCCCAAATACTTTGCCAGTAGTTACGAATCTCTTCTTTGGGTGGAATATGAATGACTTTTTTGTTCCTTCTTAGAATGTTGTTGTAAAATGTCTTTGCATTCTCGTTAAATTGTTTGTTTTGATGGTATTGGTTAGTATATATTATTATTATTTATTTTGATAAGAAACGAGACATGAAGCCTATAAACTTTCAAAGAACAAAAAACAATTGTGTGATACAAGAAAAATGCAAAGAACACCCAAACACCTCAAATAAATCAGTCTTCAAACAGAGTTTATGTAACACCAGGCCCACAAAAAGTCCACTCTTCATTGGCTATTTTTGTTACTAGTCTTGAAGTTCTAATTGTTAAAGACATCGGACATTGATCATACAGAGAGTTTTCTACTTCTGCATCGCTCCTACCAGAATAGGGACCATTTGGTCAGAAGACATGTGTCAGATGTTTAGCAAATGTATTGCATTTTTCCTCATCAGAGGCAGCCCACTCTCCATTGACTGTTTTAATTGAAGATTTCCTCAAAATGAGTTTACTGAGTTTCTTCGTAGCTTTCTAGATGCTGTGCCCATTTTGTCATTTATATTCTTTATGTAGGGTGGGAATTGAAACATTTTTATATATGAGTAGGTAATTTTGTTTGAATTCCGTCCGTCCTTAAATGTATTGGGGTACTTTCCCATGATTTATTTTGTATCCTCTTTGTTTTTTCGTTTTCTTTTGCAGCTGTTTTGATGTCATCAGGCTTTTCTAATATTATATTTATAACTACTTCTCACTCGAGTATATGCTGGAAGTTAGCCCAATTAGTTTTCTCCATCTTAAGTGAAGATTTAATTTCATACGATTTGGGTATTGTGGGAAGGAATATCAGGATTGGTGAATGGTCAGATGAAAGGTCTGGAGAATAGAATTCCACATGTAAGTGACATTCAAGACAATTATGCCACAAAAATAAAGACTACGAAAAATGATATGAATTTTTGAAACTTCGTTGTCAGAAATCATTAATATACACATTTAAAATTCAAATCGAATACTAAGAAATCGCATAACATACATCCGTTATTTTCGAATACTCTCAGGTAAGTTTTTAGAGGTTTTTAAAATTTTGACGAAACTAATTTTGCCTCCCTGTATATTCTATTTCATTTTATTATGATATCATATATAATTTCCAACAAATTCTAATCGGAAAAATATGAAGTGAAAATTCGAATATCATTAGTGCAACCAGTTAGCCCCTTCAACAAAAAAATATTAGTGAGAAGCTATATATTGTTCATGACTGAGCTAGACTCAGCATTCAGAGTTAGAAGTAACTTGAAATTAAATGAACGATGCATTAAAATTTTTCTCTATCATGATCTTGATGATATCGAATTAAAATTGACCTTGCTTAATTGTCTGGAAAAACAGGAACCGTTCTGATAAATATGAATAGACTTCATGTTATTATTGTGATATTATTCGATTTCCATCAGATAATTCATTTATAACGAACTCCTACGATCGATTAAGATATAAATTCGTGTTTTAAAAACAATTTCAGATGATAAAAAATATCGGAGATAAGAAAAATAATGCAATGAATGTAATCCTTATTCTCGTTCTTGCTAAATCTGCCAACAAAGAGAGAAATCTGGAGAGATTACAGAACGGCTATGCCAATATATAGATTTTTTTGGATTCGCAGTTAATCCAATGCTAAAAAGCAATTTTCCAAGGGATTGGTGTCCCCATGGGATTGGCTGCTGCCATGACGGAAATTGAATTCTTCATTTCAGATGGAGAAATATAGGGTAACCTTCAACTACGTCAAGAGAGATTCTAGATGTTCATTCGTAGAGATACCCATAGCCATTTCTTTCAGTTTCGGTTTCAAGAGGTTATGTAGAACCTACTGTAAGCTGAAAATGGGAAATACACAGTGACAAAAAAACCGAAGTAAATTCTCTATGCATTTTATTTTATTGAACAAGAAAAACATTAAAAAACAACTACGAATAATGATAACAAACACATTTGCTGATCATACATATATTGTAGAGATAAATGTCAGCTTTTTGGGTGTAAATCGTTGTCAATTCCAATGCAGAGATCGCCTCAAGCACTCCTAAACATTGTGACGTTTTTCACATACCCTTGGTTCCAAAATCGACGACACTCCCTGCATGGAAGATGAGATTTACGTCATTCTTACGTCATTTCGTTATGTGGGCCATAGCGCTGTCCTGTTGAAAGATCCATTGCATGTCCACAAAATGCTGTTGTACCCACGAAAGTATATGGACCAATAGAATGTTGTAGCGATAGATTACTTCGTTGATCACATACCCTTGATTCTTGAAAACGAAAGGTGCTCTGATACTGAACCAACTTCCACCCCAGATCATGACGAATTGTGGGTTTTGAAGATGTTCCATAATGGCAGGTTTACCAGGGGTTTCTACAGATCGGAATCTGTCATATTCGTTTGGGGTTTGTGGGTATTATTCTGTGAGGGGAATAAACTCCTGTTGGTGAACGACAGAGAGAAGAAGGAGTTGATTATACATTCAAGTCAAACGCGCTTGTTTTATCTGTGTGGAGTTGAAATCGTTAGAACTTATGTATGCCTTTTCGCTGACCAACTCTTGAGGCATTTGACGAACGAAATCACTACTAATATCCTTCTCACCCGCTATTATCTTCATGGAGACCCTCGGATTTTGATAGATCTTGATTAGATATGTTGCGACTGCAATGCTTACTGACAATGCGTTTCCTCCTACTTCCTGGTCGAAGACCATCATGGCTAAGCTCTTTGAAACGGCAAGTTACATCGGAAAAAACAATTTCTCTCTGATTCTCACATTGCTCGAACAGCAACGAAATGTCGCTACGTTTATTTGACATTCTAACTCTCTAAGGCAATATCAAACTCAAAATTCCTCCATTAGTACAAAGAAACGTAGGCCATCTGTTGGAATGAAAGATTTTGGACTACAAATGAAAATATAGCTAGGAAGTTTGATATGTCATTTCGATGTTCAAATAAAAATGGCATTTTTCAAGATAAATGATCTATTTCAATACACTAAAATTCATGAAGTCCATCCAAATTCTCAAACGACGCTGGGTTATTGGCGTAAATCTTATCTTCCACGTGGCCCCATAAGACGAAGTCGTGAGGTTTTAAATCACTAGATTTCAATGACAAACTTAGAGATAACACAGCCCGAAAACTTCTCCCGTAAAATATCGAAGGTTTTATTGCTTGTGTGATGAAGTTTCACGTTGTCCAGATCAATACCATCCAAATCAAATTATGGTTATTTTTCTTACTCTGTAGATAGTAATTGTTGATGAGAAATTTTTAATGATGGACCTCATGTAAATTTATTATTTCCTCTATACCCACCATCTTTTAAAATTTTTGATTAAGAGAAACTAGATCGAATTTGTACTCATCTGTGGCTTAAAGACTTCTTCAAGTTACTACGAACAATCGGCAACTCAATTGATGTAGCACTCATAGAATTAGAAGGGATTTTCATAAATGCTGCTTCCTTGATTTTTTCTTCTTTTCATTTTTTTTTATATTTTGAATGTATCACGTCATTATATCTAATGATTTTCATTCACAACATAATGGACCAACTACACTTAGTGTAAATGTAATACTGAAAAAGCTTTCTATCTGTATCGAAACAACCTCGGAAACAACATATTACCTATTTAAATACACTTTTTAGCAACAAAAATTTGGAATAGCCATATAGATTTACCACTCTCTCGTATCTTTAGATTATTTATATCGGGTGTCCCAAGTTATTTCAAATTCGTCAGATCAATATTAGGTTATCTAAGGTACTTTTCTGAAATAACTTCAAATTTCCAGTGTTGCCAGATGTAGGTATGTAAATTTGGCAACAGATTTCGAAATTTCGCATTAACCTAGATAAATGTTTCATCTGCTACACTGCTTTCGTTATACAGAGTAATCAGAAAAGTTACTAATTGTCAACTCACATAATAATTGTTTTTTTCAAACTAGACACCCAGTATGTTCTTTCATTTTCAGAAAGAAAAAACTCACTGTACAATATTTCCATACATTTCCTTACACAAATCTTGTTTGGATTTGAGTTCATCTGCCTTTTTTGAATTTCAAATTGATTTACTATATTTTAATTTTTAGATGACTCAACTCAATCCATAGAAAACCATTATTCAATTATTCAAGTTTACACTACAATCAGAAAGTATTCCTATTGTATTGCAGGAGTTTTTGTATAAATAGTCTGAAATTTAATGAACGCAGATAACTTTAAATCCAAACATGATGGGTATGAGGAAATTTATATAAAAATTGTAGAATCGGTTGTTCTCATACCAAAAATGAAAAAACATACTGCGTGTTTAATTATAAAAAACAGATTTTTTCACATTTTTGTGAGTTCTCAAATGATAATTTGATTTGACTACTCTGAATAACTGACAACTGAGATTCGGAAACGGTAGCACTAATCAAACTATTATCTAAAGTCGTGCAAAATTGCGAACTGAAATATCGAATAATGAGCGTGACGTAGTCAATACAAAACTCTCAAATTTTATTTGAAAGTTTTGAAAATAATTCATAACTGAAAAATCGTTAAACAAGTATAAAGGAAAGTAAAATTAATTGAATTTAATGTTTATGGAAAATCATAAAAAATAGAAATACAGGGTGGACTATGCCATTTAAAATAACAAAGCTGTAAACAAATTTTCATACACTTGTCAACACTGGAAATTTTAAAGTTTTATCAGGAATGTACCTAAGATAACCAGATATTGATCTACAATATTTGAATTATTTTGCATGAAGAGTTTTCATAATAATGAAATAGGTCAACCACCTTAGGACTTGGGACGCCGAAAATTTCGAACAAAACATTACAAGCAATATTTACTTACACCCAAATAATGGATGAGATATTTCATTTATACTTTTGTCATATATCCGAGAAATAAAGCACCCTTTGAGTGTCGAAATAAAATATAAGAAGCTTTCTCAAATGTTAGACAGCAATAGATCTAAACTGGTCCAACATGCTGTTAATGAGAACCATCAAATGAAATGACCTGGTAGGTACATCTATAATATCCAAAGAAGAGAAACCTAATAAGACATATCAAAGAGGCAGCATTTATAGATATCTCATTCAATCTCATAAGTATATCATCAATTGGGTTACCCGAAATTTGGAGTCCAATTAATCAAATTAACCTGAAAAATTTTTCAGAGCACAGATATGTAAGAAACTAATCTAGTCAATGACTTCTGTCAGTTATGACAATTAATGAAAATTGAAAAAAAATTTAAAATTCTCTGCGTTTTTAAAAGCTACTTCGCTTTTAGAACGATAGAAGATGTCTATCAAAACATTGGAGGCAAGAGAAATTATAATTCTAAATCTATATTGTACACAAAATTAATTTTTTTTCGATAACGTATGGATTACACTATAAAAAAATCAATGGAAACTACGGAATAAACCACAGAAGCCAGCCGGACTCTTGCAGTTTCGACGGGAATATCCTCGATTCAAGGCCAAAAAAAAATATACGAGGACCTCAATAATTTTTTCTTCTCGGTCTTATCTATGGGTACTATTGTAAGTTCTTTTTATACTTTTTAACTGTCCTGGACCCGGTTGAGACGCTTTCAGCTATAGCCTACTTGATAATAATAGTTGCCTCTATGGTAAATAATCCAGCTGAATAGATGGAATTCAGAATTTTCCTGACAATACCACTAATATACGGCTTCTGTTGTTGATTTCGTAGCTTTTGAATCAATTTTTCTATCATATACTCTCCATCTTTGCACTATTTCACCCGCACTGCTAAGAGCCAAATGATCAAAAAACGTGCCTACGGTTTTAAATAATCTTTGTGAAATATGTCCATTAGTTATTTTTTGTTGAATTTTCATCTACTCATCTATATCTCATCTATAGCTTTGTCCATATATCAATATCCTCTCGCGTTGAAAAATTTTTTGTAAAATAATAAATTATGCAAACTTTACTCGAATCGCATCTCATCAGAGATATAATATAGATTGCATGAGCAATGAGTGATTCTTTCTTGTATCAAATGCAACTGTGATGATATTCTGTTCGACACTTTTAAAATTTTATAGCGATCATAGTTTGGTCTATGATGTAAAGTAATGTCTTATGAAAACCCTGTATGTGGTGAATTAATAGTTGAGCTTTGACAATAATTTTGAGATGCTCTTTTTTATAATAGCTCACTTTTTACTAGAGAAAGTTTATAAATAATAAAAATTGAATACATACATCTTGTTTGTTTCATTTCTCTTCTACGTTGTATAATTTTTATAGGTACACTTTGGCAGTGGCGGATTTACAAATTTGCCGCTAGTAGGCTATTCAATTTTTGCCGCCTCTACTGACTTTTGAAATTCAATACGTTAGTTTAATCCCGTTATTAGTATGATTGTGAACTTAATGACATTTCTGTCAGTTACTAAATTATTTTTGCAACCTTCTATGTACTGAAGAGTTTAATGTTGACCTAACAAGTTTATTTGACAGGCAAAACAAAAAACCCCCGACTTTGAAGGCGTAAAACCTCTGTAACTTTAAAACGGCTCAATGGATTTTCTAAGATAAGTGTCTAAGATCACTCGCCGATAAAATACGTGTAATACAAAAAAAACCAAATTGAAATCGGTTCATTCGTTGGGGTGCTATGATAACACAGACAGACAGACAAACCCGTCAAACTTATAACACCCCTCTTTTTGAGTCGGGAGTTAAAAATAGCAGCATGTACTAATCATAAGGTGGGGAAAGAAAATACCTACACTATATGAACACAGATAAAATAATGAGTGGTCAGAAAACATTGTTTTCTCCACTGCTCCAATGCTCCAAATTCTGTTTTCGCAGAAACAAAGATAGACTTTACTATTAATGCAAAGTTTGATCATAATCGTTCTAGTAGTTTTGGTGTGATTGATCCAATCCAAACAACTAAACATCCAAACTCACTTCCACATTTATAAAATATTAGTAAGATCATAATGATTTGAACCATCCAAGAATAGTGAAAAGTTCGCCCGCAAAATTCAATATTTGACTCGACCATCAACAACGTCTGCCTTCACGGTTCTGCCGCGTTACGGTTGCTCACTCGGGTATCTGCCCCCGCTTCGCACCTCACGCTATTGCCGCCCCACAACCGCCGAATTGAAAAAAATAAATATGTGGTCCTCCACCAATTACTTTAAAGACTATCCATGAAAAATTTCAAAGAAATTGTACCACGGAATCACGTAATTCCATACAAACGTTGACCCCCTCAAGGGTACAATTTTGATAAATATTTTATGCTAAATGTTAAACCGGATTTCAGACTACACAATTCAAGGAGATTCATGTAAAAGTGCCCAGTAGTTTTTGCGTGATGTTCATTCAAACAAACGGACAGACAGACAGACAAACAAGAAATTTTTAAAAAATCTAATTCTACTCAGTTACTCATCTTAAGCCATCCTAGCGAATTTTTTTTTCGAATATCTTTAATGTACAGACTATTTTTAGATTTTATTATAGTATAGATTGTGTACACGTATAATTATAAAAAAAAATCTGTAAAAAAAAAAAATTGCTAAATTTGCCGCCCCTCTAAATCTGCCGCCCTAGGCACCGGCCTACTTGGCCTACTGGTAAATCCGCCACTGCACTTTGGAGTGATCTCGACTTACTCAGGTAGGTTAAATTCAAAGTATGAATTTATTATTATTTATTAAGTTTATTAAACTAATAGAACAGCGTGCTATGGTTCTGTCTGAATGTCTGTAATTTGCAAATATCGAGCGGAAAATGGTCTCAATCGATTGAGTTCGACTTCCTAATGAAGAATCTTTTGTCCATCTTGAGTATATCGAGCCAGCCGACCGTATACTGTTTGGTTTGCGAGGAAGGTAAGCTAAAGATTCCATACTAACCTGAATAATTGACAGAATTGACAGAAAATTCCAATGAAATTTCGAAAAATTTCTTTGTAAATATTAATTACGCATAAGAATTTAATCAAATCTCAATGAAAACTTGTGTATATATGAAGCATATTGATATCTGGCGTATTCTAAAATTCATCTTCGTACAACTAAACCCTCGAGATGGTATAGGAATTTTTTTACCTCATGAAGTTTGTAAATTTCCTTGATATTACCATAACGCATAATAATCGATTAAGATTTAATTTCACAGGCAATTTTTTGTGATTTGGACTTGTATACATAGAGTATTTGAAAGTATAAGAGCTTCTTGAAAGGATGATATCAATTTTTATATTATTTGATATATGATTTTCGATGGGATGGGTATACATACCTACCTTCTTTTGGTTGTATTTTATAAGAAGCGATTTTGAACCTCGAAGTAAACTCTATTAATAATTTTTTATTTGTGATGTGAATTATGGATGAAGCCTAATTCAAGATTTCATCAAAAATATCAGGTTTATAATGACTATCAAAAGAAATTTGTTTCATACTCCATCAAAATCACATCATCCATACTCACAAAAATTACCATCTCTCAATAGCATGGTATGTTAGGAACAAACAGAATTTTTACAATGAACTCAACACTATAAAACAAATGTATCCTAAAAATGGTTTGAAACCTTACATTTTAGACAAAATTAATTAATTTTTATTAAACCGAACTTCGTAAATAGTTATTCCAAAAAATGGAAAAAATATATAAAAAAGATATGTATCCCACTAAATTATAAGTAAAAAACCAAAAGAAGTAACCAAATTTTCGGAAAACAAGAGAAATTACAATATAGTTTTGAGAACTAAAAAAACAATAAAGACAAATTAAACAAATTAAACAAAAGGAAAAAATGAGGATATCCAAATTGAATGATTCGTGATTAATTCAAATAGTATATATTGTAAAGTCAGAAAGAATGATAGCAAAGAACATTAACGAACATTTAAGTATTCTTCTGAATTGTATTCATTATTTTGTCTCGAGCTTTACAATATTGTTGTCAGACAATATTGCCTACGTGAGCGCTGAGCAGAGATTTATGTAACGTGGTACCATACGATCCAGCTCAGGAAGAAACCTCATTATGAAACCTTTTCGTCCCGTATAAGTTCACTGATATTTTTATAAGTGAAATTTGTTTACAAAAAAGCTGAGATATTTCAAATTAGACATTTTCAACTTCATTTGGCATTGGATAATTTGTTCTCCAAAAGTCCAAACTCTGCTTTTGCGGGCTTGTTCTGGAGTCTTTTTCGTACTCCTGAATATAGTGATACTAATAAAACCGCCACGATATTCATCGTTCATTCGAACAAACTTATTTTCCGAATTGAAAATAACGCCTCACAGTTTTCCTCAAGTTGACCTCACGTCAGTGCTTTTTTATGTTTTGACAAAATCCATTATTTTGCTGTGAATAATGTCAATCGAATATGTATCTGTGGATGCATTGAGAATTGATATTTCTCTTTTCCGATTCTACGAGAAATAAGTATTTTCAGGTGGATAATTTGGGGCTACACTATAAATTTCAGGCAACGAAGGGCGCCAGGAAATTTCCTGTGGTTTCGATTTCGACCACCGCCCCAAAGTTTCAATGAGCCAGGAGTCGACACGGAACTTAAATGTCAAGGTAATTAATTAACATTAAATTAAATTTCTGTGATTGCTTGCCCTTAAGTAATTAAAAAAATTATTATATCTTCTTGTGGAAAAGAATGAAATTTCAGAATATACAGGGTGAGTCTTTGACCACTGCGTTAATTTTAATAATAGGTTCTTGAGATCAAAAGAAACACTTTTTCTACTACGGTTTTTCTATATTCAGCTGCGTTGAAAAGTTATAAGCATTTTAAGTTTTCACATTGGGCAAATACCCCTCTGTAATCCAGTATAGTTTGTATACAAAATACTTTCCACAGCATCCACTATTGAATCTAAAATGTTTAAAAACATTATTTTCCCTAGAAGAAATGATTCACTCTTTCATGTTTCATCCGATTAGGTCCATATCCAGAAGGAAGATACAAAATACTAATTTTCTGGTAAAAAAAATTCAACACCATAAACATAGATTTTTGTTGTTCTACTAAATTTTCTTTCTACTTCAAGATTATAAACCATGCCTTTCTAGTGAGAAATTTCAAAAAAAACCTCAGAATTATTGGGTGTTATCATCATACATTTGTAATTTTCTTCTTAAAATTTCCAAATTATGGTGGAACCATAGACTGGAGAGATTTCCACAACCTTTTGTAGAAATATTTAATAAAGACATAAAATATGGCAACATTGAACAAATCTGATTATTGAATCATTTCAGCACAGAGTTGGATTTGGGAAAATCAGAAAATTTTGACAAAATTATATCGATTCAATTCCTTTCAACTTCAAATATCTCAAGAATGGTGCAATTTAGGAGAAAAGATGAGGCATGATTTTATATGCAAAAAGACTAATGATTCCAGGAAGTACGAGATACGGACCTTTAATTCAAGCGATATTTGTTTTTCATGCAATTTAACCAATCTGTAGAGTAGTAGTGAGAAACCCACAAGAAGTGGAATAAATCTATTGATGCCAAAATATGCACGAGTGTTATCAAAAACTTTCTACAAGAGATCATTTCAATTGATATTGTCGTTTGAATATTACAGGTGAAATTGCAATTTTTTTATGAAATTTCAACACCCTATATCTTTTGAACGGGGCCAAATTTGGAAAAATGTTATAGGAAGAAAATGTTTCTTTGGACGTCAAGAATCTATGGTTAAAATTAACGCAGTGGTCAAAGACTCACCCTGTATAAGACATGAATAACGTTCTTACATGCACATTTTTTGCGCTATTGTTCACCTGAACAGAGTGCTTAGAGATTTGCCCAATTATCTGTGTTTTTCGAATATTTTGGTGAAATTGGTATCAATCGTTTCGTAAAGACTCCCTGATGAAGAATCTGTCCGTCCGTGGGCATGATTATGTCCGAGCAGAATGAGCTAAGGAGCTGAAGTTTTCAGGATACTTCGCAGAAATGAATATATGGGACGAGTTCGTTATTGGGCCGAATCCGTCTAAAGATTCAGGAGTTATAAGCATCTGAAATTTGGATTCTTTTAGAACTCCTAGAATATCCATTGGTTCAAGTGGCAACTTGGAAGATATTTGAATAAGGTCAAAACAAATAAGCTCACAAAATCTCGCAAAAATCGACAAGCTAGAAAATTTTTAAAAAATTTTAAAAGAAAAATTTTTCAATACTTTATACTCCATATGATATCGAATGTATTCAAATAAAAAAATTTGCAATTATGGTCGTTATTGATATCTCAAGTATTCTCAAATTCCATCGTCGTAGCTTATTTCCACCTAAAGATTATTTTTTCATTTACTCAAGAGAATAGAGAAATGACCAAAAGTCATTTTCTATGCTATTACAAATACGTTTTCGATTGACAATAGTCGAACTTATTAATCAGTGTCAGTTGGGGGAAAACTAATCGACATACTTCATAACTGTGAAATGATGTAGGTTGTCCAAATTTAGGAAAGCACTGACGTAGGTTTTTAGGAGAACGGAATTTGAGCTTCGAATAAAACTCAAAGAAAACTATGAAGTTATTCTTAATTTGAGATAAAGCATTCATCGTGGCGTTTGTATTTGTATTCCATATTTCCAGAGTATGGGAAAAGACTCTTGTTCACCTAAACAGAGTGCCTATAGAGATGTTATAGTTTGAATATTTACTCGCAAGTAGCTCAAAAGAGCGCCAAAGCCATCTATCCTCACGTCAATGCTTTCTAATTTTTTTTTAGTACGTCTGATATCTCATGAGGTATAAAGTAACAAAAAACATTTGGGAATTATTCAAAAATTTGATTTTGCGAAATTTTAAAAACTTGTTTCAATACAATTCGAATATCTTCCAAGTTACAACATGATCCGATGGATAATCTAGAAGTTATGGAGGAAACTAAATCTCAGATACGAAGTTTATCAAGATATTTGGACAATTTACGACATGAACGAGGTCGTTATCGGGCCAAATCCGTCCAATGATTCAGCAGCTATGTACATTTGAAAATTGTTTTACTTTGTAACTCCCAGAATATCCGTCGGATCAACTTGTTTCGTGAAAGATATCTGAATTAGATTGGAACAAACAGACTCAGAAAATTTTTGAAAAAATACAAAAGGTTATTTTTCCGACCCAAATATCGACCAATAGAATTGCACAATTTGACGTCACGTGGTACAACCTACATGGTATTATACTGATAATTTTTTGAAAATTTTCTCTGGTAGTTGCTATATATAAACAAAACGTGATCCAGTCAAATTAAGCACACGTCAAACTGACAGGTTGAATTCAATTGTGAAAATTGGAGATTTTTCATGAAAATGAGTCGATTTGGAGTTTGGTCTCTGTCCACCATCGATAAAAAAGTCAAAGTAAATGTTCCCATTAATACGGAGAAGGCAAAAAAAAAACAGTTTGGAACCAATTTACTACTTTTTGTACTGAGAGGGAATACACATTGAGTGCTGAAACGAGTGAAGCGCAATTGGCAAACATTATAAAAGATTACGCTTACAATATGAAGAAAATGGATGGAGAAGACTATAAGGAAGGTACAATAAAAACAATGTGGAATCAGACTGCCAAATTACTTCAAGAAAAGTATTTGAACATCAAAATCAATCGACATCAAAATCAACCCATTTTCGGATGCTGCATTCAAGACCGCTCGAGGAGCTCGTGATGCCAAGCGTAAGGCTTTACAATCTATTCCGGAAAAACGGAGGGCAAGTACAGCAGCGTTGGAGGAAAAAGATTGGGATGCAATGACCACTGTTTGGGACGAGGAAACTCCTGATGGCCTCCAGAAAAAATTATTCATGATAATATCAGTGGAATTGGCTTGGAGAGGTGGTGAGGGCAGCATGGCGTCAATACATCACTTCAAGGCAGAACAGCGAAATGACGAGGAAACAACTGGGAGAATTGAATACAATCCAATTTTCAGCAAGACCACACAAGGTGGTGATAAAAAATTATCAGACAGCAAGTGGCTGGTGGAGAATCGGGAAATCCCTGACAAGTGCCCAGTGAGACTGTTCCAGAAATTGAGAGAGAAGAGAGATGTCAATATCAAGAGCGACAGACTATTCCTGGCCAAAAATCCATTCTGGAATAAAGTTCCAGGCGCTAGGTGGTACAAGGATTCCCCAGTAGGCCAAAACACGATTTCAAAGTGGGTTAAGGAGTCAGCACAAAAAGCTGGGCTTGACCTTGGTAACAAAAAAATCACCAATCACTCCAGTCGTGCAACAGCCGTCTCCAATCTAGCGAAATCAGGCCTGGGAGAGCAGCAGATAATCAAAATAACTGGACATGCCAACAGTAACTCCATCAAGCCGTATCTCCAACTCGACCAGGAACACCACGAATTAATTGTCAAGAAACTGCGAAGGAGTGAGTCTACTGCAGAAAATGCCATCAACAGCATAAACCTCATGCCATCTACCTCTTCTGGGACCATTACCGATAACTCTGACTTGAAGAAAACATGCACCAATGTTTACAACAATTGTATTTTTAATTGCACTACCCTGATTCTTAATTAAATGTTGTTTTATTCATTATGAAATTCTTATTTGTTAACTGTACATTTCGTCTCATGGTGCAATTCTATTGGCCGACATTTGGGACAGAAAAATACTCCCCCCAATACCACACAAAATTATCTGGTATTTCCCGATAGGTTCCCTGCAAACAAATAAAATCGTCAAGTTTTTCAGGAAAAATCACTCGCGCTTCGCGCTCGTGATTTTTTAACCTGAAAAACTTGACTCCTTCATTTGTTTACAACGAACCTATCGGGAAATACCCGATAATTTTGAAGCTCTTGTGGTATTATAAGTGAAAATTTTTTTAATACTTTATACCTCATAAGATATCGGATGTATTACAAAAATTTGTGAATGTATAGACATTTCCTATTGATATATCACATATTTTCAAATTTTGTTGTCGTTGATATGATTATTTTTTCTTTACTTAAGAGAAAGGAGAAATGACAAAATGTCCTTCAAAAGTATCTCTGATCGATGTTATCACAGATACATATTCGATTGATATGGATGGGACTTATTATTAATCTGTATCAATTATGACAAAATAAATCAAAATTTTTCATTACGGTGAAATAATATACGTTGTTAAAATTCCTCTCATGAAGGAATTCTTTCACTCTGACGAAAAAATTTCTCATTTTAATTGTCCTTGTTGAGTATTTTCAAGTATTTGTAGTTTCTGTATATTGGTAGCACTGGCCATAATTGCTATGTCAAACATGAGAGCGGTTTATCAACTAGTTTGTTTATGACTGATGAAACCAGTCAACCTCAGTGGTATTCTGCGAATATAACAATGAAAATAATATTGAACAGGGAGTTCTAAAAACTAAAATTTTGTGCTTTGAACGAAATATCATCTGCTGATGCTACAAAGTCTTTGAAAATGGTCGGGAGATCATCGAAGATTTACCTTGGTCAGAACGGCCACCGACCTCTTCCTTCAACGATAACGTCGAAAAAATCAAGGAAATTGTGCTCAAAAATCAACATGCCTGTGTTAAAAAGACAGTTCGTGATCACATCTCTCATGAAACCGCTCGATTGATTTTGGTGCACCAATAGATTGGGCATGCATCACCGCTCTGCTCGTTCCATTAAAGCTGAATTTTCTTCAAAAGCAGTACCGGCTGCAGGTAGTTGCAGATATATTGGATCGTGGGACGGATCATAACTGGTGACCACACATGGGGTTATGATTACGATACATAAACGACAGTCGTCGGAATGAGTGGGAAACAAATGAGTCGAAACCGAAAAAATCGCGCAAAAGTCGTTCGGAAATCAAGACGATGCTTATTGTTTTTTTAGTTATTCGTCGTAGGGTTCATTTTGAATTCGTTCCGCTAGGTCAAAGAGCCAATTAGGGCTATTATTTTCTTTTGAGACGTTTGCTTGAAAATATTCGCCGTAAGCGGCCGGATCTATTGCAAAACAATTAGTGTTTTTGGACGAGTTTATTTTCACTCAGCTCGAAAAAGAAGACGAAGAACAAGAAGAAAGAGATGTAATAAATGATTATAATTCGGACCAATAATTTTATCACATTCTTTACAATTAACGACAATTTTTTTTATTATTTATTAGTACAGATCGGCTCGTGGAATAGGCCTACCGGGGAAACCACGTTAAAAAAAAAGCGTCAAGTACACTACCTCACAGGTGACGTGGAAACGTGTGCATTTTATGGAGCATACAACTTTCTTCCCTCATATCTCGGAAACGGCGACTCTCACGAAAAAAAGTATAGAGACAATTTCTGAAGATAATTACACGATCTACAATTTATGTCTGAGCTATTTTTATGATAAATTTCACCGTTTGGCTGAAAAAAGCGAAAAACCCATTTTCGCGACCTTTGACCTTGAATAACTTTTTTAGCAACAATGGGATTTTTGGGGACTTTTCACCCTTTCTTTCTTATGGTATCCTGACCATCTCTACCAATTTTCAGCTCTATGCGAATTTTGGTAACCTGGTATGTATACTTTGACCGGACTAAACTCCAAATCACTTGTTTACATCATTCTTCGTTTGCTTCAGTTCACAATTAATAACTTTCCCGAATCTTCAATATCTTCTAATGTTACCTGGCTGATTTCACAAATTCGACAAGCTCCTGCAATCCCAAACACAACAACAACCTTAGCCACTTTATAAACTTCATCGGGTGCATTATTTAAAAAATCACTAATTTGTGTACTCGTATAAATGGCAGCTGTCTTGGGCGTGTAACCTTCCTTGAAGAATACATGCACCAATGTTTACAACAATTGTATTTTTAATTGCACTACCCTGATTCTTAATTAAATGTTTTTTTATTCATTATGAAATTCTTATTTGTTAACTGTACATTTCGTCTCATGGTGCAATTCTATTGGCCGACATTTGGGACAGAAAATACTCCCCCAATACCACACGAACTTCAAAATTATCTGGTATTTCCCGATAGGTTCCTGCAAACAAATAAAATCGTCAAGTTTTTCAGGAAAATCACTAGCGCTTCGCGCTCGTGATTTTTCAACCTGAAAACTTGACTCTTCATTTGTTTGCAACGAACCTATCGGGAAATACCTGATAATTTTGAAGCTCTTGTGGTATTATAAGTGAAAATTTTTTTAATACTTTATACCTCATAAGATATCGGATGTATTACAAAAATTTGTGAATGTATAGACATTACCTATTGATATATCACATATTCTCAAATTTCGTTGTCGTTGATATGATTATTTTTTCTTTACTAGGTTGATTTTTCATGGAATTTTTGAGAAAGCAATTGGTCAAAAACTACATTCAACTAATGCCAACGTTTCGTAGATATATTTCTACTTCTTCAGGGCTACAAAGAGATCGAATATGGTATAAGTACATCTGATATAAAATTGAATAATGGATTAAGACATGGTTCCAAAATAAACATATACAACAAACGGTAACAAAATCGTACAATTGAAACTATATATTAAAATTACATTCATTCTAAAAAACATTCTAGACGGAGTTTTCCAAATTTTCCCCATAAGTTCCTTTTAAATTTGCTCAACAAAGTAATATTAAGATCCTTTGTGTGTAAAACATAAGTTCGACTTTGGTAAGGTTTTTTCGATTTTGAATATATGTTTCTGTCAAATCCAAATAGAAAAAGGAAAAAAATAAATAAATAACAAATGAATTCGAATGAATGTAATTTTAATATATAGTTTCAATTGTACGATTTTGTTACCGTTTGTTGTATATGTTTATTTTGGAACCATGTCTTAATCCATTATTCAATTTTATATCAGATGTACTTATACCATATTCGATCTCTTTTGTAGCCCTGAAGAAGTAGAAATATATCTACGAAACGTTGGCATTAGTTGAATGTAGTTTTTGACCAATTGCTTTCCTCAAAATTCCATGAAAAATCAACCTAATATGTATCTACAAGGAAATGATCGATCAGAACATAATATCAACAATGGAAATTTCTTCGAGCGAATGGGCCGGAACTACGGAGATTATGTGAGAACACAATTGAAGGACTGGATTAAATGTGACAAGAAAGTTGCATCTCTGCACAACCGAAAAATCTTCCTACTCGAATGCAGACGAAATCAAGTATTCCCGAAACATATCACTAATAATATTAATTGTTTGAACATTTTAATGTTAGAAGATAACAGCCCTTTTGTCAATCAAACCAAGAGGATCATTCATGGGTTCCAAAGATCAGTTTTAAATTTAGAAATTAGAATTACTATTTGGAAGTTGAAAAGTTTGAACGATAAGTTGGAAGAAATTAAACGCTATTTATATTCATCGATACCTTACAATGTATATCAGAATTTTTCTAGAACATGTGGTAACAACTTCGAAATAAGGTTTAATAGAATTAGAAATACGAACATTCGAAAATTACAATCGTTAACTTCAAATTTTTCAAGTGCTGTACTTGTTCCTGAATTACAACCAAATTTTTTATATAATTACACTGATGTGACTGTGCCGCAAAACGTAGAATCAATATTATCACTGGGTCCCAAATTCAGCGTTCCACTATCTAATTATATTCCAATTCCGACTATTATTAAAGATTTTGAAGTCGCCATTCAAAATGTTCATTCAAGCGAAGATAGAAAAAATTTATTACGTAGTAGAGGCACAAACATTATAACAAATTTTTGGCATAAATCCCAACATCGAAAAAACAAACATCCACTGCTAAAATCATTTATTAGTACAAAAACGTTCATCAAAAATCATCCTGAAATTATTATTATGAGAGCAGATAAGGGCAATTCTACAGTAATTATGTTTAAGAACGAGTACTCACAGTATATGACCAACATGTTATCTGATGAAACCACATATAAAAAAATTAAGAAAGATATTACTAATAACATCCAAAGGGGAGGGAATGAACTAATCAACGAATTAAAGGATAATTATATTATTGACGAAAGAGAATCGTTGAAAATGAAAAAATACAACTCAACCCCACCTAAACTATATGGTCTCAGAAAAGTCCATAAGCCCTCTTTAAATTTAAGACCGATAGTAAGCTGCATAAACTCGCCTTCATATAACATATCATGTTACGTACATAAAATAATGAGTCAAGTCACGTCAACCTCTCTATATAATGTGAAAAATTCATTTGAATTCGTATCCTCCATCGAATCAGTCTTGGTCCCGGAGGGTTATTCTCTAATTTCCCTAGATGTGGTCTCATTATACACCAACATTATACAGAGTGTAGTAGTGGAAACAGTGAAAAAATGGTGGAAATATATTTCGGCCTTCACAAACATTTCAAAAACACTTTTCATAAGAATGATTGAATTCATTTTTTCATCCAGTTATTTTAAGTTCAATAATGAATATTACAAACAAACATCTGGAATGGCAATGGGCAACCCAGCCAGCCCTTCATTAGCAAATTTAGTTATGACAGAACTCATTCATGAGTGTAAAAAAAAATTGCCTTTTAATATCTTATTTCTTAAATTGTACGTGGATGACATGTTTTTGATAATTCCGACCAACAAATGTGAAGAACTTTTAACTGTTTTCAACCAATTCCATCATCACCTCCAATTTACTTTGGAGATGGAAAGGGACAATTCTTTACAATTTTTAGATGTCACAGTTCACAAAAAAAAAAATGATGGCTCTCTGATCACATACTGGTATTGAAAATCTACTAGTTCTGGACGAATTTTAAATTACAATTCACACTGCAATTTTTCATATAAAGTAGCAGCAATTAAAAATCTTATGTACAGATCAAAAATCTTAGCGACAGCTCTTTTCACAAAGATAATTTGGTAATAATCAGAGACCTTTTAAAACTAAATGCCTACCTGAAATCATTTATTAATAAAATAATTGGGAACAACAATATCAAAATTAGACCGATAGTGACAAGCGCGGAAAATGAGAATAACACTCAAGATATACATTATGTAAAATTTCCATACATCCCTGGACTCACTAACAAAATAAATATGCTCATAAAATCGTTTTCTCATAACATAAAAGTAGTTTCATACAACATTTCAACTTGTAGCACATTATTTTCTAAATTGAAGGACGTCGACCCTATGTTGGATCAGAGCGAATTGGTTTATAAGATCCCTTGCAGTGATTGTTCGAAGAGTTACATTGGCCAAACTAAACAATATCTAAAAAATAGAATAAGTCAGCACAAATATGATTGTCAAGAAAAATATAGATCTAAAGATACTAAAACAGCCCTTGCAACCCATCATTTTGATAATAAACATAAATTTGATTTTCAAGCGGTTTCTATTTTGGACATAGAAAGAAATTATACAAAAAGAACCATCAGTGAGATGATATACATAAAATTAAATGATACCGTCAATTGCCGAACTGACACACAAAATTTGAGCTTGATATATAATAACATATTAGATCTTTTCAAAAACAAATATTCATAACAGCGAATTGAGGAATTCAACTTTTTTAACAACATATTTCAGACTCCACCTGTTGTTGAACAGGTTAAGATAGAAATAAATATTTCAGTTTCGGAACACTCATTGACCGTAACAAGTGATTGTGATGTTTTGCAATTTGTCTAAAAAACATTCTAGACGGAGTTTTCCAAATTTTCCCCATAAGTTCCTTTTAAATTTGCTCAACAAAGTAATATTAAGATCCTTTGTGTGTAAAACATAAGTTCGACTTTGGTAAGGTTTTTTCGATTTTGAATATATGTTTCTGTCAAATCCAAATAGAAAAAGGAAAAAAAATAAATAACAAATGAATTCGAATGAATGTAATTTTAATATATAGTTTCAATTGTACGATTTTGTTACCGTTTGTTGTATATGTTTATTTTGGAACCATGTCTTAATCCATTATTCAATTTTATATCAGATGTACTTATACCATATTCGATCTCTTTTGTAGCCCTGAAGAAGTAGAAATATATCTACGAAACGTTGGCATTAGTTGAATGTAGTTTTTGACCAATTGCTTTCCTCAAAATTCCATGAAAAATCAACCTAATATGTATCTACAAGGAAATGATCGATCAGAACATTTTTTCTTTACTTAAGAGAAAGGAGAAATGACAAAATGTCCTTCAAAAGTATCTCTGATCGATGTTATCACAGATACATATTCGATTGATATGGATGGGACTTATTATTAATCAGTATCAATTATGACAAAATAAATCAAAATTTTTCATTACGGTGAAATAATATACGTTGTTAAAATTCCTCTCATGAAGGAATTCTTTCACTCTGACGAAAAAATTTCTCATTTTAATTGTCCTTGTTGAGTATTTTCAAGTATTTGTAGTTTCTGTATATTGGTAGCACTGGCCATAATTGCTATGTCAAACATGAGAGCGGTTTATCAACTAGTTTGTTTATGACTGATGAAACCAGTCAACCTCAGTGGTATTCTGCTAATATAACAATGAAAATAATATTGAACAGGAGTTCTAAAAACTAAAATTTTGTGCTTTGAACGAAATTTCATGTGCTGATGCTACAAAGACTTTGAAAACGGTCGGGAGATCATCGAAGATTTACCTTGGTCAGAACGGCCACCGACCTCTTCCTTCAACGATAACGTCGAAAAAATCAAGGAAATTGTGCTCAAAAATCAACATGCCTGTGTTAAAAAGACAGTTCGTGATCACATCTCTCATGAAACCGCTCGATTGATTTTGGTGCACCAATAGATTGGGCATGCATCACCGCTCTGCTCGTTCCATTAAAGCTGAATTTTCTTCAAAAAGCAGTACCGGCTGCAGGTAGTTGCAGATATACTGGATCGTGGGACGGATCATAACTGGTGACCACACATGGGGTTATGATTACGATACATAAACGACAGTCGTCGGAATGAGTGGGAAACAAATGAGTCGAAACCGAAAAAATCGCGCAAAAGTCGTTCGGAAATCAAGACGATGCTTATTGTTTTTTTAGTTATTCGTCGTAGGGTTCATTTTGAATCCGTTCCGCTAGGTCAAAGAGCCAATTAGGGCTATTATTTTCTTTTGAGACGTTTGCTTGAAAAGATTCGCCGTAAGCGGCCGGATCTGTTGCAAAACAATTAGTGCTTTTGGACGAGTTTATTTTCACTCAGCTAGAAAAAGAAGACGAAGAACAAGAAGAAAGAGATGTAATAAATGATTATAATTCGGACCAATAATTTTATCACATTCTTTACAATTAACGACAATTTTGTTTATTATTTATTAGTACAGATCGGTTCGTGGAATAGGCCTACCGCGGAAACCACGTTAAAAAAATCGCGTCAAGTACACTATCTCACAGGTGACGTGGAAACGTGTGCATTTTATGGAGCATACAACTTTCTTCCCTCATATTTCGGAAACGGCGACTCTCACGAAAAAAAGTATAGATACAATTTCTGTAGATAATTACACTATCTACAATTTATGTCTGAGCTATTTTTATGATAAATTTCACCGTTTGGCTGAAAAAAGCGAAAAACCCATTTTCGCGACCTTTGACCTTGAATAACTTTTTTAGCAACAATGGGATTTTTGGGGACTTTTCACCCTTTCTTTCTTATGGTATCCTGACCATCTCTACCAATTTTCAGCTCTATGCGAATTTTGGTAACCTGGTATGTATACTTTGACCGGACTAAACTCCAAATCTCTTGTTTACATCATTCTTCGTTTGCTTCAGTTCACAATTAATAACTTTCCCGAATCTTCAATATCTTCTAATGTTACCTGGCTGATTTCACAAATTCGACAAGCTCCTGCAATCCCAAACACAACAACAACCTTAGCCACTTTATAAACTTCATCGGGTGCATTATTTAAAAAATCACTAATTTGTGTACTCGTATAAATGGCAGCTGTCTTGGGCGTGTAACCTTCCCCATTTTGTTTCATAAATGTAATTAGTTTGAAATATTTTGAAATGTCCATATTTTTATTGGATCGTAACATACTTTTAATCATTAGATAATTCGACCACACTGTTGATGGCTTTTCTTGTTGTGCCAGTTCCGAAAAATAAGCCAATAACGCTGTCTCCGAGAAAGAACTGCAAGTCATTTTCATTTTCCATTCCATAAATCTTGAATACGCGGTTTCGTAAATTTTCCGCGATTTAGCTGGCAATAATTTTCGTGGCGCTACTTGCGCAGCTTCTATCAACTCCGGTGGAGTCAGAGAAAACTCAGAATCAAGCATTTTTAACTTTATAGTATTCCAAATAACTACTAAACAATTACTGAGTTTGCAATTTTTGAATCAAATCACAAAATTAAATTGACAGATATTCGATTACACTGAAGTTTTCCTTAACAACGCAGGTCTAATAGCTTACTAGTTTAAAAATTCAAATTTCATATCGATAACATTCTGACTTTAATATAATATGTTCTTTCACTATTAAATCGTCGTTTTTCTTGTCACAAAAAAAATAGTGTATTATACACTATTATGAATAAAAACTAATAAAATGTTAGATTTCAGCCCTCTAGTCTCGAGCTAAAATCTAATACTTTCTTTATTTGTATAATAAATAACTATTGATCGGTAAATTAAATGGTTTGTAGTCAATCATTGTAGCTGGCTGAACCATCCATCCAGACAGCTCTTGAAACAGTTCACCGATTGGGACGACACAACCTCTACTGAAAGCCGATTCCATTCCTCCAATACTTTTGGGGAGAAAGTTGAGCCTCGGTGTATTCCGAAAGTTCTTCTTGGCGAGCTTGTAGCGGTGTCCCCTTAACAATCTGCCTTGATTGAGTGGAAAGAGATGGGGTCATGTCCAAAGCAAAGAGAGAATGAAGTCTTGTGTAGGTGATAATCAAGTCACCTCTTCTCCTGCGCTCTAACAAGGAAGGCAACCTAAACAACCTCAGCCTTATCTGATATTTCAGGTGATTTCTGCCAAATAATAAACGGGTATTGCACTGTTGTTCGGATTCTTATAGTTCTTGATAACCCTTCAGATTAGCCCACCAAACGGGACCAGCATACTCAAGGATGGGACCCACATAGGTTGTGTAGAGAGTAAAAGTTTTAGACAGTTGGTAGGTAAATTGTTTCGCCCTTGACACAGCAATAAAAATGTGCCTGGACCAACTCATATTTTCAATGATGGAAATACATACCATATATTAATGTGCGATTAACTTGATCCGAACGCCATCTATTGCCTCAAAATTAACACTAATCATAGGACAATAATAAAGGACAGTGAACTCGTAACAGCTGAGGCAATTTATTAAAAAGAAATAAAGTTGAAGTGTGAATCTGTTTTCGTTAACAAATAATTTTTTTTGTATTAAATTTTGAAAACTTTACATTTCGTTCCAATTTTTTTTCCCCGATTTTTGTGTATTTCGGCCCAAAAAAGTGGATTGAGTTCTCTGGTCGTCAAGATATTGATCTGTAGGATTATAGTTAACATTTCAGGATTTGCAATATACTCTATACTGTGTTTGCAGCCTACGAAAGTGGTTGAAAATGTCAGGTCTTTACAACATGAAGCATCTCATTTCAATGTCGGTGACTGTTTCTTCTCTTTATGTAAATATATTATCAAATTAGAAACAAATAAATGATGTGGACTAGATTTATAGTGTTGATATGAAGGACACCTACAACTGCCATGACCTTGTCAGGACTTAGGACCTTGTAACCTAGTCAACTCTTAGTAACTAGATTAATTTATGCTTCTCAAGTGCTATTTTATTAAGTATAAAACCGTATTAATAAAGACAGAGAACAATATTTAATTTATGTTCATCAGAAACCTCTTGCCATCTTCTCAAACTACTTATGTCCATGTGTTGCTTATGGGATGCTTGTTTCATTAATCAGAACAAAATTGAAAAGTTCATACAAAAAATCCATCCAAAAAAAATGCAGCCGATGAAGAATTATTCAATTATTCATCACATATTTCATGAATTATGGTATTTGATGCAATGTCTATCATATAATGAAACAAATATTTACTTGAATTTTGAAGATATAATTAATATTTTAGTAAAATTTGTATTATTTAACATGGTACCTACTCGAACTACTATGTCTTTGACAAAATTAATTAATCCAGAGTCACTATGGATTATTTTATTCAGCACGAGTGTCAACTCAAAGTAATAATAATTTTGGAATACTCACTGTAATAATAATAATATAGTTTATTAATATCTAGAGATATAAACAATTCACGTAAGCATTAGCTTGTACGTGATAAAAAAACTTAACAACACATTCTACTGTAGCCACTGATATAACACAAGGCATAATTAAACAATGTATCTGCTAAGTAGAATATTACAAAAGAAAACAAAACACAAGCAAGACCTAATCATAACATAACTTGCCATATAATTTCCCAAAAGAGCACCCTACCCCTCGAAGAAAGAAAACAATCCAATGATAATTTACCAACAGAACAAAAATTTAAAAACCCAAAAAAAAATCTTGGCTGAACGTTGCACTCGGCAAATACATATTATGCCCGCGCATTATGAACAATTTATTTCAATGAATGAACTTGTTATCATTAATCTATAGAATATCTTTGTTTATTTATGCGTGTAGAAAAAAGTCATTGTATTATAATTCAAGTGTCTATGTTATAAATGATTGTTAATGAAAAATCTGTTATCGATCAATTATTTTAGTTATGCCTCATCCATCCAAATATATTAAAAATTTTAAACTCCAGAAGCTATAACTGTTGAACCTCAACTTTCTTAAAAATGCTTTAAATTTTTTGTTCCACTATTCGAAGGTTCCATTATTGGAACTAATAATTGTAGCATTGCAATATGAAAAATTTTAAGCTTTGGTTAGATATAAAATTCCCGCCTTCTATTACAGATTGCTCGTCCTATCACATATTCCAGTGACTTTATAAAGACAGTGACGACAATAGACTATAAGCCGCCATTGACGGTCGGCGGGAAATAATATATTCAAACATGAAGCATTATTTTTTGAGATATTTTCTAGAATTTCATTCTTCCTAACTACCCTAAATATGATAAGAATAATGTATCTCAATTGGAAAATACTCAAAGTTATTCGTTTTCTATTCAATATTTATATTATCTGATATACAAAGCATTTCAATTAGAACTATAAAATCCACATACTTCTGAAGGCGTCACTTTTATGAAAAAAAAAACAATTGCATCATTTCATGGAAACCAATGTAGGTTAATTCGACCATCTTCTAAAATATTTTTGTATTGTTTAGCTGATTTGTTGATGAACTATATAGTTGTTATCTTATAAATAAAATTCTCGTGTCACAATGATAGTTTCCGTACTCCTCCGAAACGGTTTGACCAATTCTCATAAAATTTTGTGAGCATATTGATTTAATTTTTAGACATTTCTTTATTTTTTAATTATGTCGCATTAAAGAATACATACAACCCTAAATCTTTACCCTTTTATCACCAACCCCATTTTTTATAGCCATTTTAGTATTTTAATGATTTTTCATCTTCGTCAATAACTGATCAATCGTCATTTAATTAGTCATCCCCGCCAGTTGTTTACAAATGTCACTTCTGACCATTGACTATATCAAATAGACTCGCCGTCACGTGACTTTCTCGAAGTATTCGAAGCAGTATGAATATGAACGAGAGAGATGCAGCTAGTTGAGTAAACGTCAAAATATTTGATGTTCTGTGATCAAAATCATATGATCAAAACATACAACGGATGTTTGGAAAATCCTGAAATTTTAATATATTCTGAATGAAACTAATTGTTATTTCGATTGATTCTACTTTTAACAGTGTTTGACACTATAGATAAATAAATTAGCGGTGTGTATATCATGAAATCTTCTTTAAGTTCATGTATACTTGATTAACATTATTTTGTTCCTTTTCTCCTCATGAAATGAGAATTTCATGTTTTATATATTTTAGTTAACTTGAGGTCGTTATATATTTTCAATACGAGAAGTTAGTTACTCTCTGAAATATTGAAATTAGTATAGATTAATTACTGATTATATTATAAATATCTCAAGATTTCAAATTAAAGCAGTATTTTTTAATCACCAGTTTATATTATCCTTATGTTATTAATTTGCCTCCGATAACCAGAATGCCATGTTAAATTATGATTTTGTCTGGATTTTATTGATAGAAAAATATCATTTTTAAAACAATTTTTTTAGTCCAGAATAATTAGTTGCATATTAGATTTTTTTATTCAATTTTGTTCCACTTAATTTGGCTATATTTTATTAACCTATCTAAAGTATAATAGTGAATTCAAGCAAAAAATTGAAATTTTCTTTTGTGTTCGTAATTGAAAAAAAAAATTGTTTATTGAATTTTTATTAGTCTTCATTGAGAGAGCTAAAATAATACAAAAATATTGAACATTTTCTATCGCAACAGTTGAGGAAGTAGATGGAATACTTAAACTTTCTGTTTCTGGTTGCTCATCAATGTTTTCACTAGCAAGATTGGCTGATATGGAGGAAACACCTTGATGAAATAAGAAAAATATTTACACACTGTAAACCCATAAGAAACAAAATATTGTAACTAATAAAACAATAATGCACCTGCTTCATTATTACGCATTGCTAGAAAGTTTACATCATTTACTTTCAGAGGAAGATTTTCTATCTCAACAGTTAAGGAGGTTGGTGTAATACTTTCTGTCTCTGGTTCTGGTTGCTCATCCATGTTTTCTCTTGCATGATTTGCTGACATGGAGGAAACACCTAGGTGAACTAAGGAAAATGGATAAATAGTCTAAACCCATAAGAAACGAAATATTGTAGTAAATAATATATTAAGGCACCTGCTTTATCACTACAAACTGGTAGACAGCTTTCATTAATCAGTTTCACAGGACGATGGCCCAAAAATCTTAGAATTGATGGAATAGCGCCTTTCCTCAGAGTTTTTGTACCATGAACATTAACATAGTAATCATACTTTTGAAAATGTTGGCTACATATTTTAGATGAAGAAGAGGGCTCAAAGTCGATTCTCCCTACAGCTTTTATGCACTGTTTCTTTAATTTTTCATCCCTTGGAAAACTGTGAGTAAAATATTTTCAATATTTATGTAAGTAAGTCTAGAAATATGAATACTTACGAATGGAATTTTATATTTTGGCCTTTTTTCAATCTGGCCGTACAATTGAACGCTGTACACCCGTGAGGCATCTTGAAGACTTTAGAAACTCCAATAAAGGCCAGCAAAAATTTGGCAAACGTAGACGATTATACTGTAAAATTCAATTAGACTATACTTTTTCGATAAATTTTCATATAAACTAAGACCCATTCCCATTGGCGTTATATATTTGATACTACGTCAATGAATCTTTATTTATTAAGGTTAAGAATATATATATATATTATTCCAAGAGAAATTTCATTAAATACTTACCGCTACTTTCTTTCGATAGTAAGATCAATACTTTTAGAAATCAAATCAATCAAAACAACAAGAAGATCAATTCAGAATAAACTCAAAATAAGATATAAATTGAAGATATCTCGCACGAGAAATAAATGTTTTGAACATATGATTTTGACGTTTACTCAACTAGCTCCATCTCTCTCGTTCATATTCGGCATGTGGCAATTTTGCTCAGAGGGCTAGTCCATTTAGATACTACGTCAATGCTTCTGACCCAGTAAACAGCACGGAGTAGGGATGAGAACGAAGCAGGTCTCCTGTTTCTCTCACACTTCACTCACTCCCTACACAGTTGTCGGCCATCAAGTGTAGTAGTAACTTTGACAATTATTATTTGGCTATCTCAGTGTAACTGTCATATTAACTATTAATCATTCCTATTTTATTAATAACTAGAAATAACTTAAAAATCATTTATATGGCAAAACAACGTTTGGTGTGTCAGCTAGTATTAGTGTATATATATACAGGGTGCGGCAAAAGTTGGTTTACCGTTTTGCATATGAAGAAAAAGAGCAGAAATAATTACAAATAAATTTATTTTCAAGAAAAATATAACATCGATAATTACTTGGGGCCTCACATTTTATGTTCGAATTTCTCCCCCTCCCCCCCTCACCAACACACATGTTACATGCGCTGGTGAAGTTCTTCGAAAAGTATACTTTACACGCTCAGCCATGGAAACGAACGCACTGTTAACGTACACAACACAATACTCCACGCGGACAACTCGCTACGTTTCAGCTGCCTCCCTCTGCCCTAGGTACGATACTAGCCGAGAATACACGCATGAGTGAATACCAGACCGTGTAAACTCTGACGCACTATGTATATTACTATATTGGAATTATACGTTAACACATAACTGGTTGTCTTTTCATTTTTGAGTTTAACTGTTTTGTAATTTTTTGTAGGAGAAAATCCACTAGTGTATAGGGTGTTACTTTAAAGAATGAGCATAGAGGGGGGGTTAGTTATAACATCTACATATGTGAAAAAAAAACTTTTCCCATTATACAATTGTTGACGTGTTTCTTCATAAAAATTACGTCTTCAGAATTATGTGGGGTGGATATTTCATTGAAATGCTTTATGACACAGAATTATGGGAAAAGCAAATCGAAAAAAAAATGGTATGTTTTCTGCTTTTATTTCAATAGTTCCACAATATATAAATTCACATGTAATTTTTCAACGCATATAGATTTACACTTTTCTATGAACTATTTTTTTATACATTTCAACTTGCTTCCCTTTACTCCTTTTCCCAGAAATTAAATTCTGTTGAGAAATTGTATCAATGCTTGATTTTTCTATAGATGTACAATATCATTGGAGATGTTCTGTGATATATCGATGGAAGACTCTAAAGCACCTTCTGAAATGTTTTAGGTACTAACCGAAGGCAAGTTGCATAACCAGATGTACTAGGAACTGGCTTTTCAAGTCGAGTTGAGGTAATGGACTTCAAAGCACATATTATGTACATGTTATATCTAGAAACCCTTCCCCCTTCTATGCTCATTTTTTAAATACACTATAAACTAGTGAATTCTCTCCAACAAAAGGATTAAAAATAGTTAAATACAAAAATATAAAGACAACCAGTTAGGAGTTAACGTATAGTTCCAATATAGTAATATATTTATATATATATTACAGAAAGGATATAATGCGGTGAAATTAGATATAAAAGAAGGATAATGGGTGAAACCGCAGGAATGCAGAAAATATGGGAAATAGATGGAAGGTACTTGCCGACACGTGTTTCTGCTTATTGGCTTCTTCAGGGCAAGGCAACCAAGAAACCTGGATATGGATGGAAATGAATAATGAAAAAATATATATAAACGACAACAGGTGACCACAACAGGAGCGAGCATCCAATTTATGGCTTCAATCCTAGATACCTCCGGTTTTGGAGGCTAAACCGAGCATCGCCACGATGGAAGCATAAGCAACCTGTGTGATGCGACCAAAACCCAAGGATACAATTAAATTTAAAGAGAAGATAATGCGGTGAAATTAGATATTGAAAAAGGATAATGGGTTAAACCGCATTATTTGAATTTAATTATATTTATATATAAATTTTTTTGTTTAAAATTTCTTGGGTGTATAGCACTTATTTTACTATTAATGGTAATTGTTGAATTATTATTTTATTAATTTCATTTTTCCAACATATGTTTCGGCGTATCTACGCCTTTTCAAGAATATAATACAGTCGACAATTTCCTGTAAATTACACAATAATAAATAAACAAATATATCAACAAACAACACAAAGCTTTTACGTACTTCTTCCAAATCGTCCGTCAAGATATTATTTTCTCTTATAAATGAAACTTTAAAAGATCTTCATATATTAAATATTTTAATTTAATTTAATTTAAATTTTTTAATATATGAAGATCTTTTAAAGTTTGATTTATAAGAGAAAATAATATCTTGACGGATGATTTGGAAGAAGTACGTAAAAGCTTTGTGTTGTTTGTTGATATATTTGTGTATTTATTATTGTGTAATTTACAGGAAATTGTCGACTGTATTATATTCTTAAAAAAGCGTAGATACGCTGAAACATATGTTGAAAAAATAAAATGAATAAAATAATAATTTAACAATTACCATTATTAGTAAAATAAGTGCTATACACCCAAGAAATTTTAAACAAAAAAAATTAATATCAAAGCACAAGAAACTCTAACAAAAATATATATATAAATATACTAACAATATAGTTCATTAACTAATCAGCTTAACAATACTAAAATATTTTAAGAGATGCTCAAATTGACCACCATTGGTTTCCATATAATTAATTTTTCACTCCTTTTTTCATAAAAGTGAAGCCTGCAAAAGTAAGTATGTGGATTTTATAGTTGTAATTTAAATGCTCTGTATACCAGATAAAAACATCGCACACATTAGATAGAAAAAGACGAGGATTTATTCAAATTCCACCACGGATTCTTCATCGGGAATTTGAGAATATTATCGTCTCGATATTCGTAAATTATAGACATATTTGGGCAAAATGATTCAATTTCGGCTAAATACCTATATCTGTAATGAATAAGTCCCATATTGTGCTTACCGCGAGATCACTCCTAAGGTGGGTGGACCATGGAAGGCCACTCTAACGAGTAAACGCTTTTTATTCGTTTATTAACTGGATAAATAAAGAAAACAAATTATCAAATAATAGTTTTTTTTTATTGTGTACCATATAAATCACTTTTTTTTAACCTAGCTTTAATCAGTATAAATTAAACTTAAGTTTTGTTAAGCTCTTCCAAATGGCCTTGCAAGGAACACGGCTCCAAACAAGGCCAATATTATACATCAGTCGTTCAACTCAAAAACAGAGTTGTAACAATTAATATATTCGCTTTTACTAAAACTACATAATAAGCTCTTTCATTTAAGCAAAACATTAAATGCTCAATATATTTTTATCATTTATAAAATACTCAACGAACATTACTTGAATACCATCGTATAACTAAGAATATATTAATGGAAATTATTTAAAAACAGTAGTAATGAGTATTAAATTGACATCAAATAACTTGCCAACGCGTATTATAATGAAATTAAAAACTTTTTTTTTACCTCAAATGGCCTTCTTATGGGTCCGTTCTTTGTAAGGCCAAAATGTTGCTAAGAAGGCCAAACTAAAAATTATCAATGACTTTATTCGCATAAAATTTAATCATCTATTCAATTACCGGCCTATTGTTATAAAGTTTTTTTTGCTTAAAATATGATTATAGACAGACTATCTTATATATAACTTATCACATACTTACTTTATCACATACTTTACCGTTTTTAACATGTAAATATTTTTATATTCGTTGCTTTTCATGTAAATTAGTTTAGTTTATTTTCAGACATAACCTTTCCATAAAAGAAATTTAAATATATACTGATAATAAAATAATTTTAAAAGAAATGTCTATTCAATATGAGTTAAAAAGTTTAATAAGCCTTATAAAGAAAAATATTATAAATATAAAACATTGTTTTAACTGTAATGGTACGTATTTATAACTAAAAATTAACTGTTCTTATGTTCATGGTTTTTACATGTTCTTTGTGAGGCCCATGTACCCTAGCAAGGCCAACCGTCAAATTTTTGATTGGCCTTATAAGGAACCATCGGCTTTCCTGGGAACACTGCCAATATTTTAACTTAAATCGAGGCAAAACAATTTTTTTTCTTTAGTACCATAAACATATCCTTATACGACAATTCACAGTAAAAAATATGAAATAATAATAGGTTATCTAACTAAAAACTTACGTTTTGCTGTGCGCGCGAATAACAATTGTAACGTCGATGGCCAAAGTCTAAGAAGCGTGAGATCGCACTGCCACAATAGCGGCGCGAGCGACTCGCCACCGCATCTGTGGACTTGAGTTTGATGGATCTTAGTGTATAGCCGAAGGAATATGTGTTTACATGTCAATAACTACGACTTTTTGATAGTTGGCCTTCAAAGGAGCGTGGCCTTCCATGGTCCACCCACCTTATTTTAATAAAATAATGAGCGCAATTTAGAACCAGGTTCGCAGATTTAAGAAATATAGAAAATTTTCCCGTAGAACCGCCTTAGGAGGGAGGAGTTAACCAATTTCTTTCGTAATTTGAAATGTTTGAATTTTATCTACATCCGTTAACAGATATAAACAAATCTAAACATAGATGGTTTCAAATCGTGCATAAATTGGTATTAAGTTAAATGATTATAAATTAATATTATAAAGCGTTTTCAGGGGCAGGATTATGAGTTTTCTATTTACTTTCCTTGAGTTGTCCAATTCAAATTGCAAGAACTAGTACAACTTTATTTATTACAATGATTTAAGTTTTCTAAATAATCATTTAGAATTCCTTAACTATTTTTAAGTATGTGAAAAATAGCTTTATTAAAAAAATTTTTCGGCTCTGATCAACAAATCGGCAATATTAAAAATGTGCATTATTATTTTTATTGACATATTCATTAATCTATTTGCTTTTATTTCAATTTATGGCTTATATGATCAGGAGAATTAAATTGAAATTTTCTGCTGTAACCAATTCAAATAGTCCTACGAGTTTGCGCATTTTGCCAAATTCAACTTGTTCGGGTTTTTCTCTGACAAATTTTGGACCAAATCTTCAAATTGGTTCGCTGTTCGGGTTTTTTTCAGTACAATCCCAGTACAGTTCCAGTACAGTCAAAATCGGTACCTACTCGAGAGCAAGTATCAGTTCAGGATATTTTGCGGACTAAAATGCTACCAACCCTTAAACAACAATCACTTGAAAACGCAATTCGTGGTAAATTCGTAATTTTAGACGAGAAATAAATCAAGATTTCCCTTTACATCAAAGTTTGCTACCAACTGCATTAAAAGCTCTTTTTAAATTAACAATTGAAAACCATTATATTCAAAAAGGTAATGTGCGCATGTAACTAGGTATATTTCAAAAATTCAAATTTTTGATGAAACGAAATGACAATCTCAGTTTATTTATCAGCAACCTGATTATCAATGAAATACCTAGCGAATTTTTTCTATTTGAGAGTTTCGTCTGCATGAAATTGTTTTCCATAGTTAGAATAATGTTTTATCAAATTTTCATCGACAAAGCAAAAATTTAATGTTGATAGAAACAGTTGAGTACTATAATAGCGCAATTCAAATTACTAATCATTATTAAAATTCTCAAAATATATATAATCCCACCTGATAAATACTGAACAGTGAATATGTATCAGACAAAACATTTTGATAGATCTAGTTTCTGAGCTTTGTTGAATCACCCATATTCAGACAGTGGTTGCATTAGCACATGAATATTTTTGATAGTATAAACTGAAATATAAACTACTTCAGAATTCAGAGCAATCCCTTACCTATATAGGTAAATTGTATGGTTACCTGATTTACCAATTTTACTTTATGTTCAATAATGTTTTGGAAATATTTTCACTTTCAGATCTGTATAACTAGTTATTATCACATCATTGAATTAATTTAGATTTTAGGTATAAATTGATTTGATATAGTGGGTATGAAATAAGATTTCCTGCAAAGATGAAGAAGCTTTTTATTTTTGGGTAATACAAAAAATTTAAATGTCACGAGATTGACCTTGAAATACATAAATCCAATAAACTGATTTCATGAGGCTGAATACTATACAAAACTATTCATTGATTCTTTATCAAATAGAGCACAATTATGTATAGACTAATATTTACAACAAAAAAAATTAATTCTAGGAAATATAGATTCAGTATCAGCTCAATTGAATTTTTAACAACACACCAAGAAACTATCAGAATAATCAACAAGAAAGATCATATAAACAAGAATTTTCCTTCTGATACAAAAACTATAGAGCAATGCTTGATTTGAAGCACTGATGCCAAACTATATAGATTAGGATAACAAATTGTATAAACACATACACATACAAAAAGAATTTGAAGAATTAATTTCAGCACTCCCCATAGGTCTGGACAAGGTCAAACACTCACATGAAAAGCTAAAAACTTTATAGATGATCAAACACAATCCCTTTACCAGCTTGATATACCAATTGTTTACATCTAATAAATACAAACAACCAGTTTCTTCAAAATCCATTACATTAGTGTTCGATCCCTTGTGTAATTTATCAAACAGATTTCAGGGTTGAAATGAGTTGTCTTTGAACCATCTTGTTGTTTATCCAAGAGATTTATCTACCAACTAACGAGGCGTTTGGCCACTAAGGTCATTTAAAGCATGAAATGATGGGTTTCCATAGAACATTGAAAATTATTTCTCATTTCCATTACCTGTACTAAGTTGTTGCCTGAAATACGTATAATATATGTTGAGATATCTTCACATAATTTACTATGTCAACCTTCAATACTTTTGTCGATTGAAATAAACATTCTTTCGTTTTGAATCCAATTCTTGAAAATTAGGTATACCCCAATAAATATATTTTAGGAATCGACAATCCTGAAATTGCAAGTATGACAAATCGAAATTCTGTTATAATGAGAGCATTTGAAACTTTTAAATCAGTTGATTAAATAGAATCACAAAAATAAACACATATATTGCTATACATGCTGTCTACTATTTCTAATATCAAAATTGATTTGCTGAATTATACTTTGCAATCATTATTTCATTGTTTTTAATAAGTTCCAATATCTTACAAAAAATAGCTTTGAAAAAAAATTGGAAAGGTTTGAATATTGCAAAAAGTAGCACTACGGAGTACAATTACTAGATTTTACACATGGATACACTTGGTGATATTTTGGTATTAAGAATTTTGAGTAACTGTTCAACCCCTCTGCATATTTTTCTGTACACTCCACAAGAGAATATCCATTTTGTTGCAGGTTATACCGATGTTTATCCTGAAGTAAGCATTAAGGATAATTGGCCACTATTCTTTCTAATACCCATTGCATTAATTTTCCATTTAATAGGGAAGAAAATATCACCTAGTCTTATATTCTTTAAACATCTAGGTACAAATAATTCTTCTTTCCATCTTATTTAGTCATTCATTTTTATGGATCGTAAGATTAAGAACTCCAAAATTTCAGCAGCATTTACTGCACACAGTCTGATGGTGAATGGAGCAACGAAGCTGCAATTATTTTCAGAGTGATGAAATTACAGATATAAATTATCGATTTCCAAGAAAACACATCTTTAAAATGCAAACAAACGGAAATGTCCAATACGGAGTTCTGGATGACATTTGTGTGTGATAGTAAATATCCAGAAGTACAAAAATGAGCTTTTAAACTTCTTCATTTATTTGTCTCAATATATGTATTAGTCGAGCAGCATTTTCGAAGATTAATTTTATATCTATTCGATTATATTTATTTCGACTTCGAAGAAGATGAACATCGATACCAATAGCTTGTGGCTTGCACCAATTTTACTCCAAACTTCATACTGATAGTAGCTACGCAACAAAAATGTCATTTTTTTCAGTGATATATACTAAAATACCTGTCCTACTTTGGTAGTTCATTATATTTGTTTAATAAATATTTCTTCTGATAAATATACGTACCGCAATGATTATTTCATTTCTCAGAACAGTCCTCGAGCGAATCTAATTGGTAACCCCTGCGATAGAAACTAGGTACAAGTGGATAAAATGGGTTCATTCAGACTTGATGAAGTACATTCAAGAAGAATATGCTTATTTATTGAAGAATAATTACTCCATTAAATCATCGTGAAGCTATACATACTATATATTTATGAACGAATAATCATAATAATTCCATATATTGCGCTAACCCGATCCTGTGTTTTATCGGAGTCACATGACCAGCAATATGGAGAACCAGAACATCCACGACGTCCAATCAAATATCGACAAATACAAAGTGGGATAAGTAATTCGTGTTTGTATTCTTATCGAGGAACAACAATATTATGAGAAATATTTGAACGAAAGGGGATAACAACGCCATCCCAGTGAATCTTGTTAATAGATATATAGACCCTTGTGATAATTATAAGAATAATAATTTAATTGTAAAGTGGACGAGAACCATCAAAAATGGAAAGCCTACCAGTTACCCTGATCGTAAAAGCTCCTAATCAACAAATTGAAGATCAAACAGTGAAATGTGAACTGTCATGGACAATACACAAATTGAAACAACATCTATCGGAGGTGTACCCGAGTAAACCTGTGAGTTATTCGATATTTCGTGTTTCAAATATAAACATTGATTTATTAGCGCATTCTTTAGAACTGAATTATCAGTATTGTTTCTACAAATCCAAAGTTCAATTTAATAATTGTCATTCTTGTAATGTTTCATTCACATTAAATTCCCCCAAATTTTGGTCTATTGCAAGTATTTGGCAGTTTGGCAAGTAAATGTAACTATTTCATGTTTATTACTTCATTTTAAATTCGTTTGATTGAAAACTCATAAATATGTGTGTTCTACACAGTCGAGTTTCTATTACCTCCAAATTTTTTATACCTTGTTTTTTACAGCCGAAGCATGAACAAAAGCTTATTTACTCTGGTCAATTGCTTAATGATACCGTAGTACTAAAAGATGTCCTGAGACAGTACGAGGGACAAGAAACTCATACAGTCCACTTGGTTTGCACTCCTAAACAAGAGCCTACTCCTCAAAGAAGGAATATGACTTCTCCAGCTCCCACAAATATTTCACAAGTAAATAGAAGCACAAGTACTCCTGACACAAGGCCAAATATGCAAAATTTTGGAAACATAGGACTACCCCAGATGCCGGAAGGTGTACAATTTGATCAGCACTACATGGCTCATGTGATGGCTATGCAGCAAGCCTATTTTCAGTATTTACATCAGTACATGCATCTGTAAGTATGAAAAATGAAGTAATGCAATTTTAATTCATAATTGCTCTTGAAATACATTACCTTTGATGCCTCTGGAAAAAATTCAAACTACCAAAATCTTTTTGCTTGTTTCAAAAAAACTGTATAAAGGCTATGAGAGTTGTTATTGGAATTTGTTATACAAGTCAGGGCTAGCGAGATTCAATGGAGAAGAGAAAATTGTAATTCTTGGCTGAATTCAATGTGGAAGATCATTTTAGGTTTGGTTAACATTGCATCAGGTGTAATCTCTTCTTGAAAGCAACTCCTAAAAATTCTTGAATATTTTTCAGTGACGATATATATGTATTTGTACAATAAGTATTTGATATGCGGGGTTTAATTTCAAAAATAAAGTAATTGAATTTGGCAACCTTTCGGGCAGTGCCCTTTTCCAAACCTGTAAAAAACTTACATAATAGTACAACAAGCATCTCAAGAAACTCTCTGGATTTTTGATTTGGTTCTTGGTCCAACACTACTGTCCTGTCATAATTCAATGTGTGTTTACCCACGGTTTTGTGTTTGTAAAGTGCCGATGGTGTTTTGGAGTATTTGTCTCCTTTCAATCTGTACTTCAATTCTTGTTCAGTCTGTCCTATGTATACACCGTTTAATTTGAACGTGTTATTTGTGAGCTATGTTTATGTTGCTGTTCAAGTATTTTCTATTTTTTCAGATAGAGAGGGTACATATAGTATCCTTATGAATGTATAGGTTCTTTGTTAATTTTCGATACTGTATAATTTGTGTGTACACTGTTTTATTACCTTTTTCATTTGTTATAGACTATCTTTGTTTTTTATTAAAAGTGAGATACTGTATGATGGTAGATCATAGGGTATATAGGTGATGTTAGTTTTAGGGCTCTTAATATCCTGAGACCACGATAGGCGTTTCTACAGCAATCAGTTTTTGTCAAATGACATGATGTTCCCAATAATAGTATGCCATTAAGTGGAAATTTGCACTTTGATAGAGTCTCAAATACTTTGCCTTCATTCTCTGATATTATGATTTGGTTCAAGATTTCTAAAAGAGTATGCTCCTCAATACTTCTTCGAAAATCTTAGACAGTGATGGTTATATCGAGATTAGTCGGTAGTTTTCAGGATTAGTTAAATCTACTTTTTTATAGACTGGTACGACCCAAGCCATTTTCAATTCTTCCAGGAATACTCCTTTCTCTAAACATTTGTTGATTATGATGGTCGATGGACATATCAAAGAATCACTTCTATTCTTCACAGATATGGTGACATGCCATATATATCACTTGTGTGTTTGCTTTTTATATTAAAGAGTCAAGAAGTAATTATTAAAACTATCTGCATTTATCTTGGTGTCACTTAGTTGTTTCGCATTTTTCGTTTCTTTATTTATTATCAACCAGATTTGTTTAGTCTTGTTCTTTGATTTATGATTTTTTCTACATTTCTTCTTTTTTCTCTGCCTCAATAGCCGTTCTGAGTTTTTCCTTGCATTCTCTATAGTTTTAATACTTCAGCTTCATATGTAACTTTGAAAACAGTACCCATTGCTTCCAGTGTGTTTTGCAGATTTCTTTTTTCATTGCTGTGTTTTATCTTTGAATTCGAATTTTTTTCAAACACTGTCCTTTCTTTTTCTGATAAGGTTTTACCAAAGTGATTTGTCAGTTCTATGGAGAAGGATTCACTGGCCGATTTCGAAATCAAACTGTTTTTCTCAGTCTATGGAGTTTAGTTCTGATTACATCTGCCTGGCTGCCTTGGTCATGCATCTATATTTGGTTTTATGTTTATTTTCATTATGCTGCTTGGATTGGGAGGATAACCAGAGTGGTCACCAAGATGTAGGTTATTTTTGAAGGAACAAACCACGTCAAAGTTACAGAAAAAATTATCAGTGCATGTGGAACTGGCCCAGGTCAGTCTAGAGGGCTCATTCATAACATGCCCATTATTGTACGATAAGAAAAGGTTCTCTAACACATGCCTTTCTTTACTCTCCGTCAACCTGTTATATTGAAATCACCAGCTACTGTTATTTTATAGTTTTTATATTTTTTTTATCAGTTTGTATGATATCTAGTATTGCTTTCATTTTCTGTGTGAAAATTTCTAGATTTACCTTCTGTGATTTATACACACACAGGGACAACAATCCCTTCTTCAGGTACAATGATTCCCGATATCTCTGCTATTACGTCCCCTCTCATCGTGAAGACAATCAATGGTATGGAATTTCTTTCGGATATATTAGTATTAATGATCCATCGTGTTGCAGCACCAATCTACGATATCAGGCCCACAATACTATACTTTGAAAGAAAAATTTGAAAATTATTTAATCACTTATACACGAAAAATTTAAAAGGCAGAAAATCCTCAGTGAAAGTTGGATTGTTTAAGTAAGGAGGAGCAAGGCACTCCTCAGGGTTCTCATCTTTCAACGCTGCTCTTGAATCTCTTCTGTCATGATATCATCTTGGCTCTCTCTACATTATGCAATTTGCAGACGATACAACTCTGGTATCCCATGCAAAAACATTGTAAGACTGCATACAGAAGCTACAGGAAATATTTTTCTTCTGAGAAAACGAATTTGTTTCATAATTTTGACGCGCACTATATAATAATTACAAAATCATCACTTCAATAACAATGAAACACTAACATTACACTTTTTTTAAGAAACATTTGAATTTGTGATTATTATTATTATAATTCATATCTACGCACAACCAAGTTCGTCAGAGGATGAGGAGGCAGAACAGGTATACGAAGATGTATCCTGGGCAGTAAAGATAGAGGAGGCACATGTCTTGATTATTATCGGCGACTTCAATGCAAAACTAGGACATAGACTGCTAGGAAATCCAGAAAACATAGATTCCTTTGGATTGGGAGATAGAAATGACAGGGGTGAGATGTTTCTCAACTTCCTAGCAAAGGAAAATCTGTATTGCCTTAGCACATTTTTTCGGAAGCCAACTCAGAGGAAGTGGACCTGGAGGAGCCCAAGTGGTGATGTGAAGAACAAAATTGATTATATAATATCTAATGCAAGGAAAATATGTAGAGATGTCTCGGTGTTGAATAGATTCCACACAGGTAGTGACCACAGGTTTGTGAGGGCCTATTTAACTTTCGATCTCCATAAAGAAAGAAATAAAATCTTCAGAAAGCCATTTCATGCTACTGCACAAGTGCTTGAAGCAAAAAGAGAAAAATATGAGAAGGAATTAGAGACTAGATTACGACCTGTCAACTGTGATGATGATTTGAACATAGATCAAATAGTTGAGAAAATTCAATCTAGTATTCATACCAGCTTCAAAAAGCTATGCGCTAGAAACAAGACCCCACCCAATAAATTGACTGCTCACACTTTAAAACTCATGGATGAGCGAAGAAAGCTACAAAGACATACAGAACAACTCTAAAGAGAACTACAAAAAACCATCAAAAAACACATACGGAAAAATATAAGAACGGAAAACACCAAAATAATAATATATAATAAAAGATACAATTGAGCAAAATGGTAGCAGGAAAGTGTTGCGCTAGAGACTCTCAAGAGGAAAAACTCTATTAGTCAAATTAAAGAACGAAGACAATATAGGAAATCTCAAATAACTCAGAGATTATTGAATTTAGGAACATAATCATGTGAGAAAACTATCATTATTTGTGACCGCAGAATCCAACACAATTATGAAAAAATAGGGTTCTAATTTGAAACACCCTGTGATGATATTTTTGAAACCCAAAAGATGCATGATCTTTTCACATCCTTTCTCTTCAATGTTGGAAAAACGGTTTACGCTCAGGATATTTAAAATATGAATAATGAACATATTACTGACTGAACATATTTGACTTTTTTTCCAGTTTTTTTTTTAAATATTTTGAAAACTATTCGATTTAATACAATGGTTTTAACAAAAATGTATTCACTATTGAATACTCGATCATACCAGAAATAGAAAACTTGAAAAAAAATTTTTTCGTCGAATTTATATTCACTTCCTGTATAACCGGAAGTTTTTGGGCTTTGAAAATATTTTAGCTCTGTAGAGAACTTCAAACAATATCATAATCCCAATTTTCAGATTTCAAAAATGTCTAGTTCTCCAGAAACGTCAAATAGGCACTCGAACTTGAGACACCCTGTATAATCGTGTCAAAGAAAAAGGACATATTGAAAACTAAAGAGAAATTTTACACCGCATTATATTCGTCAATGCAGACCATACCGAAGAACATAATCCTAAAAGTAATAAATGTCAGCTCAGAAGATTTACCAGATATTACAAATGAAGAACTCCGGGCGAAGATAGACCAGTATTGGAAGAGTTTATCAGAAAACTCTTTGATAGATGTCTTTAAGCGGGCACAATTCCAGGAAGATGGCTTGAGGCCGAGGTCATATTATTGTTCAAAAAAGGAGACTCCACCAACATTGAGAACTATAGGCCAATAAGTTTGCTATCCCACCTATACAAACTTTTCACTAAAGTTATAACCAACAGGCTAACATCTAAATTTGACTCATATCAACCAGTAGAACAGGCTGGTTTCCGTAAAAGTTTCTCCACTATTGACCATCTGCAGACAGTTAGAACACTCATCGAGAAATCTGTGGAATATAATAAGCCGATACATATGGCTTTCATCGATTTTCATAAAGTGTTCGATTCAATTGAGATCTGTCATATATTGAAATCTATGGATAATGCACGAATCGAGTCCAGGTATACTACGATAATTGAGAACATCTACAAGAACGCCTCATTACGTGTAAGAATCGATGATGAGACAAGAACAGCGAATATTAAAGTTAAACGAGGAGTTCGACAGGGAGACACCATTTCCCCAAAATTGTTCACGTTGGCTTTGGAGGATGTCTTTAGGAAGCTTGAGTGGGAAAACACGGGAATTAGGATCGATGGCGCATACCCAAGCAACCTTCGGTTTGCGGATGATATATTGCTGATATCCGACGACACCAGAGAGCTCGACTTGATGCTTCGGAGGTTGAATGAGGAGGCGAAGAAAATAGGTCTGAAAATAAACATGGAGAAGACCAAAATAATGAGCCTTGAAAATACCCAGATCTGTATCGACAACATCAATATCGAAAATGTAAATGAGTACTTTGGTCATACTTTAACACTAGGAAGAGAAAACAAATCTAGCGAAGTTTCAAGAAGAACAAAACTCTCTTGGGCCGCATTTGGAAAATTTTCTAGTAGGAATAAAGACATCCCTATGCATCTCAGACGTCGTGTTTGCAACTCCTGCGTTCTGCCTGTAGCGACATATGGTATGGAAACAATTGCCCTCGCCCAACTAGATGCCAAGAGATTTAGAGTAATGCAAAGAGCAATGGAAAGATCCATGCTCGGTATTAGTTTGAGAGATAGAGTGAGAAATGATGAAAACCGGAGAAGAACTAAGGTGAAGGATATAATTGAGAAAATTACAGAGCTGAAGTGGCAGTGGGCAGGCCATGTGGCAATGGTGAGGGATGAGAGATGGACGCTGAGGGTGTTGAGGTGGAGACCGAGAGAGACGAAACGAAGTGTAGTCAGACCTCCCTTGCGGTGGTCAGATGACATAAAGAGGGTAGCGGGTGTGAACTGGTATCATAGGACTCATGAGAGACAGCATTGGAGGGAGTTAGGAAGGGCCTATGTCCAGGAGTGGACGCAAAAGGGCTGAAGATGATGATGATGATTGCAAAACAATTCCTAACAGTCCTATCTATGGTTTGGCAGCACTAACCTGTGTATTTGAAGAGAGTTTCTTTACTAACATGGATGACTAGGCATTTCAAATCACATAACTCTTATTGAATTATAATAATCTGCTTTCAGGCATGAGAGAAGTATTTGTCATCGATTCTGTTAATAACTTTCACTATCATGCATCATCATCATTTATTTAAATACTCCAATACAAATTACCCTGTTAGGGTGTATAGCTAGTCAATGTAAAAAATGTAAAATAGAAACAAAGGGTACAAACATATACAATCACAAATAAGGTGTCCCTAAACAAACTATGTTAAAAACATTCAAGAATCAAGTGTTTAAAAATTCATTCAATGAATAGTACGGTCTGCCCTTCATGTAGTTGAAAAGTACCCTCTCCATCCTTTTCTGAGGCAGCTGTTTGATCTCATCAGGTATTTTATTATAAATCTTCACCAGGGTATGTAAAGAGTTTACATGCATGAAAACAAATAATCGTTACCCTAAAATTATATCATCTGTCATCTGCAAATTTAACTTTTACCATATGTGGATCTGTTTCTTGATTGACTGTTTATAGTAGAAAATATGGTGAAGATCCAAAAACACTTGTGTTTCTTTGTAGGTCCAAATCAGCTGGATCCACTGTATTACAAGGAGTGCAGTGTGCCAGCATTACTTCATCCATCTATTACTAGCTTGAAGGAAAATTCAAATACTTATAATTCACCAAACCCAGTGGAGTTGCTGAATTAAAAAAATTTTTCTTGTGATCTATCTATACATATAATATTTTTTTCATTACAGAGCTGCATCCCAAGTAAATCAACCTAATGTAGCAACACCATTGACTCAAAACACTCAAGTGCCCCAGGAAGTCCAACAGGTCAACATACAAAACGATGAGAATGAACAGCAGGCTGCCCCTCAAGAGCAACAAAGAGACCCAGAAAACAATGACAGAGACTGGCTCGATAATTTCTATGCAATAAGTAGGCTTCTGGTGCTTTTCAGTGTTGTCTACTTTTACTCCAGTTTTTTAAGATTTTTCCTTGTCCTCATCTTGGGTTCCATTATGTATCTTTACCAAGTAGGCCTTTTCAGGAATGCAAATAATAATAATAACAACAATAATACAGTACCAGGTGATCCAGGTATCCCTCAAGACGAGCAGGCTCCCTCTAGATTTACGCTAGTATGGACATTTTTCACAACATTTTTTGCTTCTTTATTACCAGAAGTACCAAACGCTGTATAAAATTTTGCTTGATTCTCTAATATAGTATTTGGAATGAAATTTTACCAATTTTTGGGTTTGTTACGAAATAATCATTTTGTACATCATTATTTTCAGCTGTTTCTAATGACTTATGAGAAACAATTGATGTATACTACATTTTTTTTCAGTTGAATAATTGAAGATTTCTCTGCAAGGAATGAGTTTGTTGTTGTTGACACTAGATTGTCTCTCGATCCAAAGAAATTATCATTTTCCCTTTTTAAGGGTTCATAAAGGTTCTGAAACAAAGGTATTCAGCAAATAATTAACATAGGCACAAGAATAATCTCTATGAGAAATTTATATAGTATTTAGAAGAGTTCATTCTTGATTTATTTTTTTTATATGTTAATAGCTAGGTCAAATCTAAGCCAAATTTCACTATGTGAAAGAAATTTTTGTAAATAAGAATCCCAATGAAAAATTATCATTTTGGCTAATGCTAAAATTTCCGTATATACTGTTTTTTGGTTGCATTTAGCATATTTATCAACTTTTAATGTGAAAAAGTTCCAAAATTGTGCTTTTACTGTATTATTTGTTAAAATTTCATTTACGCTGTGATGGCATCTGTTGAATAAGTTCATTTCTATTGATGGAATTTCATAATCCATTGAATGAGATGAAAGTGTATAAAATATTAACAGTTACATATATTTCAGTATCGTATGTTCAGATTTCTATCATATTTTTTCTCCAAATGTAACTACAAAAAGACTATACTTTATCCAATATTTAAACTTTGTTATCCTAATATGTCCTCTAATGTTCAGATAGTCTGATTATGAACCAGTGATTTCTTCAAAAGAATTTCTTGATTATTTCCACCTGTATACTGTTCGGTCAGTGTCTAGCCTATTAGTACTTCAAAAATATTATTTGCATACCATATCTGTTATTTTGTTAATCTTTTTAAATTTTAATTATGATCATTTTGAAATTTTAATAATGGTCTATTGCTCTTTGGAATGTATGTACAACATTAGCTTTAGATTACACATATTGTGATTTGTTTGAAAGATTCATTTATTGACAGTTAAATTATACATTATAAGCAACATATATTTATTTTTGTTTCCCATATACGTGTGTGTACTAGAGTTTTTTACTGATTCAATGATGCCATTCATTTTTTTTATATGGATGCCTTGGCAACACAAGTGTTACTGATTTCTCTCCTTCAGTCTGCTTTTTCAATGTTAATAAAAATCCTGGGACCAAATCATTTGTTATTTCCATTCTCAATCATACGATAATTACATCAAAACTCAAATTGACAATAAAAATATTCTATTTGTTGAATGTTTCAATTATCAATGTCAATAAGTCGTCTAGGCTTCTCTATGAAATCAAAATGTTTAATCATTAAACATCTTCATATATTGAAGAAACCAAGCTTCTCAAAATGCAATGCTGAGATTGAGGATTTCCTGAATAACATTAACCTTTATATATGAATGAAATGAAAGGTTGAGCTAGGACTGACAATCAAGAAGTGAAAATACTTTAAATATAATCCAACTATGTAATGAGAATTCTTATGAATTCATATATAGCTCGTTATGTGTTATCGGCTGAATGTGCCATCCAACATCACCGTTGTCAAATAGAGAATCTCGGAATCATACTTTTATGTATTTTTGTAAATAAATCAAGAAGAACATGGAATATTTATTTGGAAAACAATTTTTTTAAACTTTCTAGATTGACGATTTCCACGAAATTTCGTAAATCTATTTGGTATGTATAGTACAAGTTTCAACCTCTTCCAATTCACAATTAATCAGATGGATATGCTAGGATTTATCGTAGAAATCAAATTTCAGATACTCAAAACATCTGAACCATTCTACGGATTTGGACCAGTAACGAACTTGACCGAGATATAAGGACAACAAATCTATTGTGAAAATATATACATTCTAGCTCATCTTTGGATGATAGACAGTATACGGCATATTCGAAAATTACAGAGGTATGGGCAAAACGATAGCACGCTGTTCTACAAGAACAAACGCGCAAAAAGTTGCTCGAATTTTACATTGTGCTGATGAGATACTTCGATACTTTCAACATGTCTTGTATTGTTAAAACGTGTAAAAACTATAAAACAAAGAAGGTTGAGAGAATTTCATTTTATACGCAAGTTCTTATTGAAATTATCCGACTGATCATACCGCATGGCATTGTTTATCTGCTCAGTGGCGTGTTGTTTACTTTCTACAGTAATATGATTCTTTTTAGTTTCCCAAAATCAGTTGATATGAGGACAGTTTGGACTGATATTCTGAGTATAGATTCTGAAGCTAAAGATTTATCTAAGAAATTGATATGCTCTATACATTTCATTTTCTTTTTAATTTCATATCAACTATCCCTCAGGTACACTGCTTTCTACGCCAATGAACCGAAAGTATAAAAATGGCGGACGAAAAATTAGCCAGTTCGCGCATCTCGAAGATCATTCTCCCCACTTTATATCTCTGAAGAAAAGTCGCTGAGTGCGACTACTGTGGTTCAAATTGTGATATCTTTCAGTAAATTGGTTCAGCCTATTTATGAGTATTTGATGTTAATTGTTGAGCAGCGTTCGCATATCCAATTTTCATAAATTGATGCATATGTACCTATTATCAATATCGCTGTAAGTACTGTAACCTATATAATTAAAATATGCATAAATCATGAGGTTGTTAAAATTTTTTGTACTCTAATCTGAAATGCTTGTATAAACCCTATGTGAATAATCCTCAATTGGTACCTACACTATTCCTCTAACTTGAATTGAATTGAATTTCAATTTGTATCATCAATTTTCGATGAAAAACCATCCAATCTGCGTAATTATCCAAATCATTCACGGCTTGCACTAAGAAAAGTCAAACTTTATGGAGGGGAAAAAGGCTAAAAGAAAAAAATTATATAAAAACCAAGATGTCTGAAAACACCTCATCTAAAACCAAAGATATCATACAAAGTGAGGAATATATTTGGTTATAACTGATTCAATAATCATATAAACTATCCGCTGACTCTGACAGAATTTAAACAGACTGCATGAATCTCCAGATCTGACAATCAACACGATCACCTGAACATTCAGTAACAGAATTCATGCGGTCAATTGTGTGACATCACTCATGTCAAAATCCGAATAAAAAACTGTGTAGATCAGTGATCTCCTTGATCATATCAACAGTTGTAAAAACTCACCCCAACTAAAGGCATGCGAGATGGGAATAAGTGCAGAGGGTACCTGTTTTATGGTTCAACAACAATATAACATTTTATATCCAGAGGCATCTGCTGAAATAATAATCAGAGAGAACACATTGTCAAAGTCTACAAGGGATTAATTTACTGAAATGAAGTAAAACTCATATCAACTTACAATTTTATTATTGAAATAACATAAGAATAACATATTTACAATAAACTATTTCAAAATGAATTATAGTCTCATTGAAAACATTTCACTTTATTCGTCAAATGACATGGGTTTCAATCCAATATATATTTCATTCTTTCTGTGTATTAGATAATTAATGTAAAAAATAGATTTTAGTAAACACGCATGTCATACAATCATTTCAAGAAATCCATTATTTCTGAACACAAAATTAGGACTAAATGATTCATAAGAGAGATGAATCAAAATGTATGTACAAACCACCCCATAGATCCTAATGCAAGATCTTAAAGTAAAATATGAGTTGACTTACCGCTCACTCAAAAAGCTATTTTTTCAGCTCCCTGCTTAACTAATTAGAGATTCTCTGATAATGATGAGTTGATGATAAAAACTGAATGTACTAACAAAACGTTATTGTAACTCATAACATGAGTGAACACAAAAATAAAATTCATGACTCTCACATACATAATGAAAAAGAAGTAGGAGAAACTGCATTGATGTGGCATTATTTGAATAAAACCAAATAATTTCATTTCCGAAATGAAATCATACAAGCTTTTGTTTTTCCAATAATGGTAAGTTGCTTTAATTAGCTCATCTGCTCAATTAATATTGTTTTCATTATCATTCTATAATTCTGCAAATCTTTGGAAAGACAACAAAAGATTGATTAAAAATCAATAAAGAAATCATTCGTAAAATTTTTATTCCTTTAAAACGATGTATTACACAACAAGAATAAAAAACAATCTAAAATCTGCTAAATAAAAAAAAGTCTTTCAAGTATTTCTAGCGCTCAGATGAAAACATCATAAAAATAAGAGTTCATGCAAGTATAAAAGAAATAAAAAAGTTAAAAACAGAAGCGAATTGAGCATCAAATACAAAAGAAATAACAATTGACAGTTGTTCACATAATGAGTTATCCTTCAAAATGTGTCCATTATTATTCTGCTGTTTGGAATATCAGAACGCCGAAACCCTGCTGCTATCACAAAATATATGTGCTTGATATATAATTGAGTTCATTTTTGAAATTCTATAAAGCATGGGCATGTTCGTAATATTAAGTTCCAGAATGAACTACAAAATTATTTTTCAAGAAATTATCAAAAGAATAGAGGCGAAAAGTATGAATATCATAAAATCAATTGATGATGTACTAATTGACGAAAATATTGTAGGACTTTCCTCGGTAATAATAAATTACCTTCATTATGTTCATAGCTTGTTTTCATCTAGAGCAATAATTTTTCATTTAACAGAATTGAATTGGGTAGCAAAGAGATATCTGATAGTATCAACAAATCTTAACATTACATCTAACACAAATTGAAGGCATAATGGCGGTAGGTAAAGTTTTCATCACCATTCATTTGATGTTTAGTCCACACTAATCGTAACAGTCTTAATCGAGCTCTTTATGTAGCGGCAAGTGAACATGAACCTCATATTTATTTTTGGCAGTCAACAGCAGCGACAACTCGCTAGTAGATTCGTCGAAATATGTTGCATCGTCGCTGATTGGCCATACTGCGGTCACTGTTCAAGGATATCTGTCAACGATGTGAATGCACATGCGCCCAGACCATTATTAGACATCAAACGCACCAATTCCTGAGCATGTGCTACAGCAACCTCTAATGGGGGTCGCCGAGGTTTATTATTTGATTCTAGGATAAAAAAGGTTGATTAATCGAATTGTTGTAAACAGACAATAATAATAGTATTAGTCCTATCTTTACTGATTGCAACAGTGTAGGGTGAAGCAAGTAAGGCTGTTTTTCTTGGGTCCAATGGAATTCTACGACTATTAATACCTCAGATAAATCAGAGTCCTCATAATATAAAATTTGAGTTGGATGCGTGATTCAATGATTTTTCATCCAGTGGGGATCGAACCTACATTCTTAAACATCGTAAAATGACAAGCCGCACACATTCATAAATTAGAATTTTCGAAAATAATGTGTTATTTTTAGGTGAAACTTGTGCTGACTAAATACTGCTACCATTGATATAAAAGAAAATACCGAATTGCATTTAGGATGATTAGGATATAAGAAATTGATACCTACACGAAAATAGTAAATTTTGAAACGTAACGGCCATGACACACAAAATATAGAGAATTTGATTGAGACAATAGGTACCAAGCCACGGAGTATAGAATTAACAGGAGGAAGCATATTGAGCTTTTCCTTTGTTCAACCTGTAACATCCTAGGTTTTTTTAAATACAAAAAATCGTAGTCTCATTCCACCCTATGCTGATACGCCACTGGCTGTTGCCAAACCATGGAAGTAAATTCCATGGTTAGAATCGGGGAAAAAGGAAGAGCGGGTCTCTCACTGTCGGGTGTCAGCGTCGAGCTGCGTGGGAGGAGAAAGGAATTCAAGATGGATGAAGGCCATTATCGGTTAACTTGTGAGTGAAGTAAGTTGGACCCGAAAGGTTTTAGTTAGTGCCTTTGTGTGAGTTCGAAAACGAAGCCCTACATTGAGTGACGCTAGAATCTATATTGCAAGTATAACTTGCATAAACATGCATGCAAGTATAACTTGCATAAACATAAAATCTATGTCACTTGGTCAAGTCGTAAGACTTGACCAAGTGACATAGATTTCTTTTTAATTTTTGCTAAAACTGGTATATCCTAGCATATCGCCCAGTAACCGCTTGACTTTGAGATACGGGACACCCTGTATATGAATGAAAAATCAAATCTTTAGATACAACTCAAAAAAATGCTAATTTAAGTGTACCAAAGAATCCCTCAGCAGTGAACCCGGACATATAAAATTATTATTAACTGCTCCACTCAACATTACTTGAATCACAGCAAAAAAATAAGAACGAGATGCATCTCCATTTAATCACGACAGTCAGCGTCTTCGGGGGTCATTCCGATCTTACAAGGGTCATAGGAGAATACATTTTGATATCTATTCGAATTTTTCGTGTGGAAAATTCAATTATTTTGCTGTTTAAGGTAGACTTCTATAACTTCTCGGTATATCGGTAGATGACTCCAAATAGGTAAAAAATACCGATAAATCGGCAGAATCGGCATGATAAGTCTATATTCACAACGGATTATACCACCTTGGCCAAAAGTATTGAGCACCCTAAAAAATTTTGCAGGTGCACGGCAAGTGTGGGGAAAACAAAGCTATTGTTTAAGGATTCTTTTGTCGGCATCTGAAAAGGATTAAAAATAATTACATGTGTCGCAAAAAGCAATAAAACACCTGGGTGCCATAAAGTTTGCTATTTTTGCACATTTTGTCTTTATTTATCAGCTCGCTACTGCCCTTCGTTGTGGACACATCCAGTCGTTTAGTTTGCTTTTGGTGATTGTTTAAGATTGGAGTGATATCGTTATAATATGCCAAAAAGAAACGAACTTTCGTTAAAAAAATGTGTGCAGATACAGGTTCTGCATGAGCAAGGAAATCACAAGTAGAGATTTCCAAAACTGTGAAATGTTCGCGCCGATCTGTGCAATATGCTATTGAGCGATTCTCTGCTACCGGATCTCATCGGAATAGGCCTAGAACCTGGCGCAAACGCTTCACTACAGGTCGTCAAGATCGTCAGTTATTAAGAGAGTCGTTAAAAAATAGGAAAAAAAACTTCTTCCGAGCTTGCTGCTGAATTGTCAGTAGAAATTGCACCATCAATTTCTACTCGCACAATTCGCAGACGATTTCAGGAAGCTGGTTTGAGAGGGTGTAAAGCCAGAAAGAAGCCATGGCTCTCGGATGACAACAAGAAAGCTCGATATTAATGGGCTTTAAAACACCGAAGTTGGACTGCAGAAGATTAGTCAAATATCGTGTGGCCAGATGAATCAAACTTTGAGGTAATTTAGGTAATTTAATGTCCTTATAATATTTCATAAACAGTTTGAAAAAAATGCCTCTTTATTTTAATTTAATATTTTTCTCGGGGCTCAATATATTTCTCGTTGTTGCAGATTTTTGGAACACCAGGTGTGATCTTTGTGCGTCGCCGGGTAGGTGAGGAATTTAAACCAGAGTGTGTAGTACCAACTGTAAAACACAGTGGCGGCAGCATGATGGTTTGGGGCTGCATGACTGATTCTGGAGTTGGCGAATTGTTCGTGTGTGAGGGTCGCATGAACTCTGAAAAGTACATAAATGTACTAGAATCTGCGTTGTTGCATTCATTCAACACACTTTTGGGAGACACATATATGGATGGCGTTAAATTCCAGCAGAATAACGCGCCGTGCCACAAGTCTGCTTGCTCGGTGACATGGTTTCGAGAAAATTGCATTGAACTTCTGGACTGGCTTGCCCAGTCTCCGGACCTAAACCCCATAGAGCATTTATGGGGTTTATTAAAGCGCAGAGTCCGGCGCCACACTATTAACAACAAAGAAGAGCTAAAACGCTGCTTGCGTCTGGAGTGGAACGCGATAACGGCTGAAGACTGTAGAAAACTAGTGAACTCGATGCCAAAAAGAATTTCTGCCGTAATTAATGCAAAAGGTGGACCCACAAAATATTAATTATGTATTAATAAATAATGATATAAACATACAGGAATTGTTTCATTTCATTTCGGTTTGACCCTGTTCAAAAAACTGAAAGGTGACATGGGTGCTCAATACTTTTGGCCAAGGCTGTATATTTCGAATTAGTCTATGCGTATGAACATTTCCGATTCTCGCTTTAAGACCTTATGCTTCTTCCTGTTATTCCATACTTTGTGTACCAAGCTATAAAAAGAATAAAAATTTTTAGTTTCATGCTCGCAAAAAAACTATCACCAGATTGGATATCTGAAAAATGGGATTGTAGCAGTAAAATGTCTTAGGAGTTCCGTTTTCTTTTCTATTGGTCTATTGGAAATTGTAGGATTGGTTGTAACAATACGTGCTTTCTTATGACCGAGCGGCTATTTGTGATATTGTTTTCCTGGTTTTTCCTCTAATGACCCAGAAGTCATTAATTATTAATCACCACTTGCTTGAAAAACAATCTATCCTATAATTTTTCATAATTATTGTTAGGTAGGTTCTGAGATTTAAAAGAGCAAGACGATGAAAATGTGATGATGGAATTGAATTTGTAAAAAAACAGACACAAAAAATTATATACCATCATAGTTTTGGAGGAAGTTAATGAGAGCAGGCTTGAATTAATTAGAATTGATTGAATGTGTCCTTAAAGATTCAACATTCAACTTAAGTCTTTGACTACTACTTTAATTACGATATATCCTTGATATAAAAGAGCATTTTTTGAGGATGGCATAAATTATTATGGAAACTATTCATGAAAAATATTCCAAATTTTGTAGATCATTACAAGGTTATACAAGGTACATTTTTTAATTACTTTCAAATCTGCAGTGTCGCCAGATGTATGCAAATGTGTGAACAACTTTTGTAATTTTGAATGGCACACCCAGTTTTCAATTTTTTTATGAATACCCATAAAATATTCAATTAATTTACTTTACCTTATTTCTTTCTTTAAGGGTCTTCAAGTTATAAGTTATTTTCAGAAAGTTCAGATCAAATTTGTAAGTTACGAAAATGATTTTATTTCGATCAATATTTGATATTTCAGTTCGAAATTAGGCATGACACAAATATAGATGTCACCAGTAACTCAGGGTTAACTCAGTGTTGCCGATGCTACCGATCTATTGGTATTTCTACCGATATAGAGTCGAATCTACCGAAAAGCGGAGAAAATCAACAGAATTTTGTGTTTCATAAATGAATTTTTCACACAAAATGTATCCTTCTATAAAACTCCATTTCAGATCCGAATTACACCAGGGGACGTAAATTCTCGTAAGTAAATGGATGCCTAGCGATCTAGTTCGTTGATTACGTGTAATATAAATGTGTTGAAAACATGCGGTTTGGATGTAAGTATAAAATTCATTAACCCGCCCAAGCTCATTTCTGATGGGTTTTTTGGTATATCTAAATTAGCATTATTTTTCGCTGTCTAAAGCTTTTATTTCATGCCCGTTTGAACGTTTTAGTTGATGAAAATTAATTAATTAGTAATTGAATGTCGTTTCCAATATTTCAATATGAAATTAATGTTTATGAAGAAAATCATACCGCCACCATTTCCCCTCCATAATCTATCGATTTTTGGCAGATGTTTCAACCGATGTTGTGTTCGTTACCTTATTGATTTTTATCGGGCTCTCATTCCTAGGAGGTTTTTGAATTTCAAACAATTTCTTGAGGCAAAAGCATGGTATAAATACATTATAATAATGTAGAAATTTATGCGAACACTTGTTGAAAGTTGATCATTTAGTTTCCTGATAAATTTCCATTCTTCAGTCGAATCTACAGTGACTTTATACAAGCCAGTGGCGACAATGGTGGTCAGCGTTTTTATTGGTTCCGCCATTAACAGTCGAAATTTTATTATTTACCTAGCTTGCCGTGCTGTTTTACACGTTTTAAAACGTTTTGTTCAATTTCCTTATCGTGTTAGTTCAATTTGGAGCATCTATTATATTTGTGAATATCTATATTTTAATTCTGAAGAAGACATTTCTTTGTGTTCATCCATAAAGTTTCATATCCTCTCTTATTTATGCATACAAGATAGGACTATTGTTTACATTGATTTATTCATCTGAGGAAGGGTTAAAAGGAGCAAGGTGAGTGTTACTGAGATCAATAGATATACTAAACTAAGTCATAAATTCTATGTTGAAATGTAATCTATTAATATAGAAAAAATTTAACTGAATAGTCTGTACAAAGTTACAATATTTCTAAATGTCATAAGGGGAAATTCAAGTGATAGATAAGTTCATATTTTTCATAGGTGAATTAACTCAGAAGCAATGCCTGGTTGTGCAGCAATTGGTTGTTCCAATCCCTCAGAAAAAGGGTTTGTTATGAAATGTTTTCCCAAAGATCGCAAACGTAGGAAAGAATGGGCAATTAGAATGAAGCGAGATGAATGGTTTCCAACTGACTCCTCACGATTATGTGAGGTAATTTATTACAATATTTTCTATTAATTATGCCTGCATTCATAATGTATACCTTCTATATCCTGAACTTGGATTGTTGGTATATTTGTTTCAAATTTCAAGTACATTTATTATTCTTCTGAGATGTGGGAAAAAGTTAGGGTGGATGGAAAAAAATTGAAAGAAATTGCAATGCCTGATGTTTTCGTATTCACCCAAAATATGACTACTCGTAGAGTATGAGAAGGAGTGTTTTAAAGTCCATTGCTTCAACTCGACTTGAAAATCCAGTTCCTAGTACATCTGGTTACTCATGTACCTTGCCTTCGGTTAGTACCTCAAACATTTCAGAAGGTGCTTTAGAGTCTTCCATCCACATATAATAGAACATCTCCAAATGATACATCTACAGAAAAATCAAGCAATTCAAATCCAGAGAAAAGGAGTAAAAGGAACTAAGTTAAAATGTATAGAAATATACTTCATAAAAATGTGAGCAGTGAAGTGCCGAAAAGCTTCATCTCAAATAAAACATTTACAGAGAAAGCTTAATGAAAGTTGTAGTGATATATTTGATCGTTTGTTCAATGAGGACCAAATAACAGCCCTACCAAAAAGCGGAGGATGAAGACAACAACATTCTTGAAATTAACTGACAACACTATCATTAATGCATTGAAATTCAAGTTTTCTTGTGGTAATTGTGGATATGAAGAAATTTTGAAACAAAATCTTCCATACCCAAAATTCGTACACTACAACGAAGACTCCCCAAATATAAAGTTTGATAGTGATATTTAATTTCCTCAAATACAAAATTGAATCCTTCAGTGAAAACCAGAAAGACTGCACTAGTACTGGATGAGATGGCTATCACACCTGGTACCACATTTGACATTTCCTTAAACAAATATTTCTGGAGATGTAACTGTTCCTGAACATTCTGGCCCAGCAACTCATGTATTGATGTCTATGTTAGCTGGTGTCAACATCAGATGGAAACAAATGATTGCATATTATTTTACTGGTAACTCTGTTAATGGAATAGTTTTTTAAATCATAATTTTTGAAATTTTTCAACAAGCAAATAATAATGAACTGAACTTCTATAACAGGTATGGGCTCAGCAAATCAAGCATTATGGAGAACTTTAGGAATTGGTGCAGGCAGATATGACATAATTAGAAATTCTATTCCAAATCCTGTAGAGTTGGACAAAAAAGTTTTCTTTTCGGCTGATGTTCCCCATCAATCTCAAATCTGCATTCATTTATAATATAATTGCCAATATTTCAAAATCCATTCAACAGAAATATAATTTACCCACAGATATTGCTGATTTCTCGCATATTTTCGAACTATGTGATTATCAAAATAAACTGCATTTTATATTAGCTCCAAAATTAAGTGAAAATAATCTAATGTCATCTCATTATGATCAAATGAAAGTTGGAAAATCCACTAATGTACTAAGCCATGATGTATCCAGTGCATTGAAATTTGTTGCTGAAGTGGATAAACCACAGTATTTAACAACTGCTTGGTTCACAGATATCTGAGAAAAGTGGTTTTATTTAATTTCTTCAAGATCACTTTCTAATGCCATAAGCAAATTCAATATGGAAAATTATATGGAAACCAAAAACTTTTCAATAGAATTTATGGAAATTATTAGTGATCTTGAAATAGGCGTTAAAAATCTTTGGAAGCCATCTCAGACTGTAATTTCTATATCAACAAAATCGATCTACAACAAATTCAAAAATTCTTAATAGAAAACCGAGGTTATGAATTTGCACTCTCTGGAAGATTTTCACAAGACTGCTTAGAAAATCTGTTTAGTGTTTTACGACGCAAACAAATTATCCCGAATGCAGTGCAAGTCAAAAATAATTTGATCTGTGTATCGCAATATTTGAAATGTCCTAAAAGTTCAAGTTATGATGAGGATGATAGAAAACATTTCGAAGATTTTTTGAATAGTGTTGGAGATAACCCTAAAAAAATATATGACCCTGTGAGGATTCCAAATGAAATTCAATCTAGTGGTGAACTGAATTTCAGTGAAATTAATTCACTCTATAAAATTGTCGGTTATATTTTAAACAGCATCAAATTGCAATCAAAGACAAGTGATAAATGTCTTGCACACATAGGAAGCAATGAACCATTGTTCAAAAATTTCACAAAGTTTATTCATATCAAATGTCACCGATTAAAAACATAATTTTTCTGCCATTAGTCCACAAAATATAAATCTGAAATCATTTCTCATTGATAAAATACTGAGAATTGATTCTCCAACTGTAGGGGATTGTCATGGTATGTAATATAAAATAATATGTAGGTATAAAGTCTTTAGAGTGAAGATTGCCACCAAAAAACATCGGCGTCTAATGCAAAAGTATTCCAGCAAATCTATCCTGTTGGGTCAGTTAGTTATCCTAGTTTATTGTGAATCTGAGTTATTCAGTTGCAATTCTCCCAAGTGAAACAAGAAAGTTGTGATTCGTGAATCTGTGAAGCAGTTGCATATTGTCAAGCCACACTTTGTTAGTGAAAGTTTCATCCAAAGTACTTGCACCTTATTTTGAGAAATCTACCTTCAACGATTGAAGCAGAGCTGTGGTGAATTTCAAATCAGGAAAATAAGGTCAGATCTCTTTATTGTCTAGTCCTACTAAAAGTGCCCAAGATTGAGCAAAGAAATTCAGATCCTTGGATTTTACAGATATTTTAAAAACTCCTCATATAACCTCTCAAGTGCAAAACATTGTTAACTCTTCTTCTCTGTGAATATATAATTTTGTTATAATTAGAAACTTGTTTTATTCACATTGCAAACATTTTTCCTACCAGAGATAATTTTTGGATCTTATCCATTGAGCGTATAACCAGTGACTTAGGAAGTACGCTACTCTTCATTAAGCGGGTGAGAATACTGATTCCTAATTTTGTACCCGCACACAGTTTTTTCCAGTTCCGGTACATTTTTCTAATCATATTTAGGGTAGATAGGTAGAATTGAATTCCAAAAAGAGCTTTTCGATTCTCAAAAACGAATCAATAAATTTGGCATGGACTAATGTCATATGAAAGAAGGCTCACAAATTGTTTTCACACTATTTTTTCCACATCATCATTTTGTTTTTGGGTAGAAAAATCCCACAGTAAATGATATCTCAAAAAATAATGCTTCATGTCTGAATCTATTATTTCCTGCCGACCGTTAATGGCGGCTTATAGCCTATTGTCTCCACTGTCTTCTTCAAAGTCCCTGTAGTCGAATCACTACACAAGTGACATCTATATTTGTGCCATTTTGATTGACACTTTTTACACATGGAGTAATTCCTCCATCATATATAGAACCTTATATTGATCTACAAGATTTGAAATATAATGCATGAATAGTTTCCCAAATAATTCGATAGGCCACCCACCTTGGGCACCTGAGATAAGGTTTCTTTATGAAAAATGAGGATTTTTAGTTTTATTGAGACTCACTTTGAAGCCCTGTTTCAGGCATTCTGTATAATATTTCCTCATAAATTATGTAGAAAGCAATAGCAACGTACTACTCTTATTCATTACTGAAAAATAAAATCTTACAATGAGGGATTTTAATGACAATCTTTAGGTCCAAAAAATTTACTATCAGGCTATAACTTATCGTATCATACATCAAATCAGTGTAGAATTAAACAAAGAACTCTGACATGTGTGAATAAACCATAAGTAAATTTTGCTTTTTTAAATTTAATTTCTCAAGTTCATATACTCGAAAATATAAATTCTGAATCTTGAATTTGTATTACCCTGTATAATGAGTAGTAAGAAAAAGTTCTTGGTATTGTCAGAGTGCTTGATTTTAAAAGAATATATTCCTATACACTCATTTTCTTAAAATGCGAAGTTATCAAGATACGAGAATTCGGTGATTGAGTTATTTGATATTGAAGGAAAAACAAAAATTCTCATTTAATCTGGATGCTACACTGGCCTGAAAAAGTAGCAGAACCGGATCAATTTCAAGCTCAAAGTTAGTAAAATTCGAATAAATCTGCATTTTCAAAATTTAGTTTGATAATGCAGATCTAATATTTTTGAAATTTTATTTATTTATTAAGTTTGAATATTTCAAAATTATTCAATATACTCCACCCAATATTGGTGTAGATTGTGCTTGTTCGACGAACTAGAGTGGTCGCTATTGTCGAGAATTGAATTGCATATAGAGAGTCCAAGATTTAATTAATTTATTTTTTAATAAAAATTTCTTCACAAATCACATACAAGTGTTGATGACGATTATGAATGTAGATATTTCTTCCTCTTTCAATTTCTTTTAATGAATACTCTTCAACTTTACAGAGGAGCACCATGTTTGAATTTGATTGAATATTTTCTTAATTGTTAAGCAATTTCATAAAGAATAAATTAACTCACCTAATATAGCTGAATTAAGGGAAGCACATATATTTTCTCTTTCTGACGCTCTTAGCTGCCATCCAACAGGACTTGCCCAAGGATTCGAATAAGCTAATAAACTAAATGCATCCTAAAAATCATGTTCAGTTACTTTATATCTTAAGGCAATTTTGCGTTTGATTTACTCACCTCCAACATTTTTTTATTCATTTCATTTTCTACTTTATCAGATGATAACCTTTGACTAAGACTGTATAGTTCTCTTCCAAATTCTAATATTCTTTCTACTTCTGGTTGTGAGCATGCCTTCTTACTGCAAGGTTCATCAACATCTGAAAAAAAAATATTAAAAACTGTCTTAGCTTCCAGTATCTATTTTTGTAGAAAATCATGAAAATCCGTTCAGAATTAAAAGCAATGGTGTCAACTGTCCATCAACTCGCGTAGTTACCATGTAATTAAAAAAGTATGTTTTCATTTGGAAGTAATCTTGTTTTCAATTAAATTATTAATGTTCCAATTCACGTCATTCAACATTTCATTTGATTCTCCAGGGCAAAAATGCTTGAACAAATTAATCATATTCCTTGAAAAGGAACTTTTCATCCAATTATTTTTTTATATTTAGATATTTTATATAAGTAGGATCAGCTAATATTTATCATTCTATATTTTTTCCAAAATTTCATTACACATTGCATGTTAATGTTTCTTGTCTTTCTTTGTAGGTATTGTGTTTTATGTCAGTGTTCCTTAAATTATTGAGATCTTCTATTTTTCATATATCTTATGAATTCTTGGTTACAAATAAATGAACCTATTCCAAAATAATTTTTTTTTCGTTATTTTTTGGACACAGGGTAGCTAATGCCTTGGGTGGGATTTCGAGAGAATTATATTTTCTAGCAAATAAAGATGGTTCATCAGGAGCAGAAGAAATAAAACAACAAGTACAATCACCAATGGTGGCTGAAGATTTTCACGAAAATTGAAAACCCAATATTATTGATGGTGAGTACAAACAATAGGGTTTGATAATTACATTTCATCAAAAATATTGTACTGAAAAATTTTGAATGATATAGAATTATTATTTGGGCACCAAACATCATCTAATACAGAGCTGTGCTAAGCACCGAAAAAAAGTGCTTCGAGCACTAAGCCCTAAGCACTCGAAAAAAAAGGCTTCGAGTCTCGAGTTCTAAGCACCGCTTTCGACAGAAGGCTCCGGATTACCGAGCACTTTTGCAAAAGTAATTGAATATTTCGAGCACTAAGCACTAAGCACTTTAGTGGGAACTATTTTATGTAATGTTGTTTGATTGAAATGAGAACTCTTTAGCTTCATCGACATATCTAAAATTATGATTTCGAGACTGGGAAAAACTCAAAAGCCATTTTATTTGTTTTGTGAAACGCATGCATTCAATTTACATTCTGGTACTAGTTAATCTTATTCGTCGATCTGAATCTGAATGGCTGTTCCTAATCAATGCATAAAGTTGAATTGATAATCGAGGACCAATTATTTTATAAGAGAGAACACATTACTGAAAAAATGTGGAAAGCACTGACGTGAGATCAGGAGCTTTTACGCGCTTGTTCTAAAGTCTTTTCTCAGACTTAAAAAGAGTGCGATTCAAAATCAGCCAGCACAATGAGTGTGAAAGAATCAATAAACATATATCTTAAATGGAAGTTGAGTGAACTTACAGTTCAGCAAATTCTTCGATCTGGCATTCTTTCCACATTTCTATACCATATATAAGTTTTTGTAGTTGAGTGTCATCAATTATAACCGAATTTCAGATTCATAATTGCTGAGCTATCGGACAGGTCTGGCCCAATAACTAACTTGACTTATATTTGGATAATAAACTAATTCTATTAATATGGAATCTCTATCTCATCTCTTTCGGAAGATAGAGAATATTCAGCCAAACATTTTTAAATTGGACCACCGTTTCTTCATCACGAGTCAAATCCAACCGATGGCGATCATTTTCAGCTCGATATTCAGAAATTACAGACATTTGGGAAAAAAATAGTTCTCTTGTCGCAAAATTCATAATGACATTTCCATTCAAAATATGACAACTGCACACACCAGTATTTTAGACATGTTTGTCATAAAAATGAACCCACAGAATTAGTTTCATTTTCGGCTCAATATTCACTCATTATGACAACTTGTCATAAAATGAAAACCACCCTCATAGAGATTTATAGTTGATGTGATGTGAATTCATAGATAGAAATATAATCTGTGACTTCATTTTCAGAAAAACTCTTATATCTTCTGGAGATTGTACGCTATGATGATGAAATTTTAAAATATTTTAGGTACCTATACCCTGCATAAATGTCCTAAATTGTTGTGATCTGACGAATAACTTATGAGATATCGTGTATTGAAAAAAAACATTTTGGGAATTTTAAAAAAATTTTCTCTCGATTTTCTCGAAATTTGGCACACTCCTTCCTTTTAACGCTATCTAGACATTCTCTAAGTTACGAATTGATAGGATGAATATTCAAGAAATTAATGTTATTAACTGCTAAACTATTCGAGGGATTTGGCCCAATAACGAACTTAACCGAGATATTTGGACACTCGACCTATTCTGAAAAAATGTAAACTCTAGGTCCCTCATAATAAACAAGGGATATGTTGTCTGTGACCAGCTGAGATTTCTTCCAGTGAACTGATTGAGGAATATTTGAATTGTATGTTGATAGGACATCTGGCAAATTAAATCAAATCGAATTTTGTATTTGGTTACGCTAGTAGTTAATTAGAGTACAGAATATCGCTTCATCTTCAAAACCACTTTCTGAAATGTCTTACTTATTTTGAGGTCTTTAATCATAGACTAAAATATTGAAACTTTATTTTCAGCATTCGGTATTCTTTGGTACTGAACAAAATTGATTGCAAAACATTTTGAATATGGTTTTCCTCGTTTACCATTTTTCAGTTGGAATCTACAGATTTGCTCAAAGTATTTCTACCGTTTTCGCTCTCTGACGTTCGAGACTACTGATGTGATGCATTGTTCGTTTAGTGTGGATGGAGCATATAAGTGAAAAATCTGAAAATGCTGCAAAGCAGTCTCAACGCGTTTGGTCTATAAGTGATACGATATAAACATGCATTTATACGAACACAATTTAGCCCTTAAACAACTTCAGACTCATGAAGTGTCATCAATGGAAACATAAATTATTGAAAAATAAGCATTTGACCTACAATGCACAAAACACATTTTGATGAATACCATATAATTTCATCCAGAAATGGAATTATGAAATCAAATGTAGCTGAAAATCAGATTGTTTATAGAAATTTTCCTATTTTGGATCCCTTTTTTGTGATGAGACACGAAGGCTTATAGTAACAAGGAATGAGAATTCAAAATTTCCAATCTATTCGCTTTCGGTTCCATAAAATTATAATATATTTTCAGGATTGATGAAATTTAATTATATTCAGGAAATCAATAACGTCCATAGAAACATCATAGATATCTGACGAATATCTTATAAAGAATCGGTTCTAATAAAAGATTTTTTTTGGAATTTTTAATAAATTTTCTAGAGTGGCGATTACCTCGAAATCTGAAAAACCATTTAATTTAACATCATTAAAACACGTTTTAAATTATAAATTGATCAGATGAATATTCTAGGCGAAAATCAAATTTTGAATGCTAATAACTAACGATGGATTTGGCCCAATAACGAACTTGACCGAGATATTTGAACGATCAACCTATTCTGAAAAATGAAAACTCTAGGTCATCTCCTTCGGAAGATAGAGAGTATACGATCGGAGGGCCGGCCAGCTTGACCTACTTAAATTTGACCAAGGTTTCTCCATCAAGAAGTCGAACCCAATGGATTGAAACCATTTTCGGCTCGATATTCGGAAATTACAGACATTTGGACAGAACGATAGCCCGCCTGTTCCACTAGTAACAAGAGCGCAAAAACAAAAAAATTTCTGGCCTTCATAACCATAAAGTCAAATCAATGGTGACTGAAGAAATACTGAATATTAATTCAAAACGATCATATTATCTTTGCGCACATAAAAAAATCAAATACCGTACCTGCTTATATTGACCCTACTTCAAGAATTCGGAAAGGCTTAGTGCTTAGCGGATTACTAAGCACTAAGATTTCCGCGAGAGTGCTCCGAAAAACAAGCACTAAGCACTAGCCTTTGAAGAGTGCTCGCGAGCACAGTGCTCGGAAGCACTAAAGTGCTTAGAGTGCTTTCACGAGCACTAAGCACAATGCTTTGGCACAGCTCTGATCTAATATTGTTCTTGTAACTTACGTTTCAACAGACATCTTCTGTCGTTCTCAAAGTAAAATTAGCTTTTACAAAAGCCTTTGATTTCAGAAAACGTTTCAACTCACATAAATGTCAAATAGACAGATAACGAAAACTAGATAAATATTTTTTTTTGCATTTATCTGTAGTTTGAATATTTCTTCATTTCACATCGAACAATAGGCCTCCAAACTTCCGGCAATTCAATTGATGGTGCACTCATGGAATTGAGAACGATGTTCATGAATGCAACCTCCTTGATTTTCTTTTTGGAGATTTCTCTTTCTTGGATATTATAAATGTTTCGTTTCATTACATCAGGTGATTTAAATCCACAGCATGTTGGACCAATTTGGATCTATCGCTGTCAAACACTTGGGAAAGTTTCTGATGTTCTCACCTTCAAAGGGCGCTTTGTTTCTCCGATAAAGGTCTTCCACACTCGCATGTTTTCTCATATACAGAGCGAGTTTTTGACCACTGCCTTAATTTTAACCATAGGTTCTTGAGATCAAAAGAAACACTTTATCCATTACGGTTTTTCTATATTCAGCTGCGTTAAAAAGTTATAAGCATTTTAAGTTTTCACATTGGGCAAATACCCCTCTGTAGTCCAGTTTAGTTTGAATGAAAAATACCTTCCACAGCATCCACTAATGAATCTGAATTGTTTTAAAACATTATTTTCCCTCTAAAAAAAATGATTCACTCACTCATGTTTCATCCGCTGAGGTCCATATACAGAAGGAAGATACAAAATACTAATTTTTTGGTAAAGAAAATTCAACACCATAAACATAGATTATTGTTGTTCTACTATAATTTCTTTCTACTTCAAGATTATAAACCATCCCTTTCTAATAAGAAATTCCAAAAAAAACCTCAGAATTATTGGATGTTATCATCATACATTTGTAATTTTATTCTTAAAATTTCCAAATCATGAAAAAAATCATTTCTAAGAAAACTTCCAAGGCAAGAGGTGGTCACTTTGCTTTTTTTTCACTCAAAGCCAGAAAAAATCATCTATGATTTTTCAAACACTGATATTGCTGAAGTTTCTTCTCCTTGACAGAGACCAGTGAATAGATCTATGAGATCTCTTGATATCATACTGTTAAAATCGAGTTAATCCAAAAAGGCGAATTTGAGGATGTTTTCTTTATCTCTTTCAAATTTTGTATTTTTGTTACTCAGTTCTATTTTCTGCTTTTGTCTTTTTATTTCTAATTCAACTTGAAGAAGTCTCTGTTTCCATCAATAGAAGACCACTCTTAAGGAAAGAAGTCCCTAAAATATATTTCAGCTTATTTTTGTACTTTCACACTTAAGCGGAGAGGCAGGGTTTTTTTTTACTAGGGTTTTTTTTTACTAGGGTTTTTTCCCTAGGCTTTTATGTGATACGCCGAATTGTATGACACCCCGTCACTAACCCCTGATCAATATGCTTTATTGTTTGATAACTAAATATTGTAAGCCAAAAGTTCAAAAGAATATATATATATATATATGTACTGTTAAAAATATGAAAATCTTTTTCGAAATCTTCAACAACAATGAATGATGTCACTAGGAATAATTATTTTAAAGTGATGTTACTTTGCTTGAAGATTATTTTCTGTACTGAATCCCAATAACAAATTACTTGGATAGATTACAAGTATTCCCAGATTTAGGTGTGCAATTATACTTGCTTGAAGAAATTTAGTTTGATCACCTAAATTTGCTTCTGAAAAACCAATTAGGTGTTCTTTAATAAAAAATTTTTTGTTAGATCATTAGTATGCATCCATTCTGTTTAGACTATAATTAATTCCTGAACATGCGTAAATTTTTGGTTTTCATAAACAGAGTATCTGTTTTAATTTTGTAAATAAAAACATAAATATTGAATAATGGTTATTCATAGATTATGTCAAATTTTAATACCTTACCATAGAATATTAATTTATTACCGAACCCCAGGAGAGAAAAAAATTAATAATTGCAAAGTTTTTTTAAATGAAAAATAATATCTGTAACCATTATTGATCTTTAGTTATAATTTTTCTCAGAATAACTAGAGTGAATTATTATCACATTGAAATGTTATTATAACGTCTCTGTGGTGGGTAGTTCCCAATAAAATAGTGTTCTGTGGTTCCTCGTTGTTTTGATTCTGTTTGAAACTGTCAACAGTTTATAGTACCTTTCTTGTGGAAAATATTGTAAGGATAATTTCGATAGTTTGAAATTATTCAATTCAATATGAAATGATTATGGTCAGAAAAAACATTCTATGATTAGACTTTCTTGTTTATGAGCCTATAACTTCCAGTTTCAATAATGATTGAAATTTAATTAACCATGCATCATAACAAACATTCAGAAATATTAAAACTAAATCAAATTATATTTTCTCCTAAGTTTGTGAACCAGGTTGAATCGGTGTATGAAATAAAGATGTGAAAAAACTTCTATAAAGGTACAAAACGAATCTAGGAGACTGGGTTCGAAGTTTTTAAAACGCATATGAGCTTAATTTGAAGCATTCCTATGTTAGAATAGATATAATTTGATGAACCCTGAAAGTCTGAAGCTATAAAGAACCAGCTCTTCATAAAGACAAATCTTCAATTTAACAGGTCCTGACAGAAAATACATTACCTATTTCAACGGTCATCATGAAAATATACCGTAGTACCTATGTGAGTGATCGAAATCTTTTTCTCTATTTATTATGGAATATTACTCTGGATTAAATATTAAACAAGATGCTAGACATCATTAATAATGAATACAGCAAATGGCAATTCAGATTTTGTAGTGAATGTAAGACAAAAATTGTTCAGTGGTTAATTTCAACTATAGTGTTTAGTGGTGGAACCATAGATTGGAGAGATTTCCCCAACCTTTTGTAGAAATATTTCATAAAGACATAAAATATGGCAACATTTAACATATCTGATTATTAAATCATTTCAGCACAGAGTTGGATTGGGGAAAATCAGAAAATTTGGACAAAATTATATCGATTTAATTCCTTTCAACTTCAAATATCTCAAGAATGGTGCAATTTAGGAGAAGAGATGAAGCATGATTTTATCTGCAAAAAAGGCTTATGATTCCAGGAAGTACAAGGTACGGACCTTTAGTTCAAGGGATATTTGCTTTTCATGCAATTTAACCAATCTGTAGAGTAGTAGTGAGAAACCCACAAAAAATGGAATAAATCTATTGATGCCAAAATATGCATGACTGTTATCAAAAACCTTCTACAAGAGATCATTTCAATTGATATTGTCGTTTGGATATTACAGGTGAAAATGCAATTTTTTTATGAAATTTCAACGCCTTATATCTTTTGAACGGGGCTAAATTTGGCAAAATGTTATAGGTAGAAAATGTTTCTTTTGACGTCAAGAATCTATGGTTAAAATTAACGCAGTGGTCAAAGACTCATCCTGTATACATTTCTTCGTTCTTTGATTCTCGTTATCGGGTTTAACATTTGTTAGATTAGCATATGTGTTCCATCAATTGAATTGCCAGAAATTTGTAGACCGATTGTTTGATGTAACTTGAAGAAATTATCAAACTACAGATAAGTGCAAAAAAAAATTATCTAGTTTTCGTAGTCTGTCTACTTGACGTTGATGAAAGTTATGAACTTATGTGAAATCAAAAGCTAATTTCACCTTGGGAACAACAGAAGATGCCTCTTGAAATTTTGGTTACAAGAGTAATAATAGATTATGGTTACTGCCAAACAATAATTCTATACGAGTTCCATCATCAACAATTTCTTGTCAGCAATTTTGAATGATATTCTTCAAGAAATACACCCAAGAAAACATTTTCGCTAGGAAGCCTATGAAAAATATTGCACTACACTCGTTTGAAATACGCCAAAAATGATTTAAAAAATTCATATTATCAGCATTATTAGAATCGAATCATGTAAAAATAATTTATTATCAAATAACTGAGAATATCTTAAAGCATTTATTTCAAGGTTTTGGGCTTTTGTTAATTTTCTGTGTGATACAAACCTCACATGAATTTGTACTGTCAAAAATTCGGGAACTTTGAATAGGCCAACATTCTTCATATATAGGTATACTCGAAATGTTCTCCATATCTTATACGTTAGGAATATCAAACACATAAAAAAAAATTTTTTTCTCAAAATATTTTGGGAAATCGTGTTGAAATATTCAGCTACATCATATCGACACATTTATGACAAATCACGTAAGGCAAGAGGTATAAAAATGAATTAATTTAAATAAATACAATGGATATGGAAAGCAAAATTAATAGATATAGCAACTGAACGTGCAAGTCCTATGTCAATTTGTAATAAATTGGTTTTATCAAATTAATTAGATAATTCTCTGAGCATTCACTTCAATTTAGTTACTATATATTTGTTATTACATTGTTTTCTGTTACATTGGGTAAATAGGTGAAATATATGTATATTTTTGTAACAATCATTTGGGTATATTCTGTTCATTTTTGATCTACATATTATTTTTTAGAAATGTTTACTTTAATTCGTGAGTAAGTATTTATTGAGACAAATTCCAAACCAAGTACATTTAACCTGTTCTTGGTTGAATTTAGTTCTATTATTATATTGAATTTAACCTTTTTTAAAGCAGTAAATGAGATATTGCATATTGCAATTAAATACTAGATCAAACGAACTCAGCATTAATCGGTTGTCTTATTTTATAAAACTGGGTTATGACATCGGAAAATTTTGCGGGAAGAAAGGCTTCATAAGACTTCAAAAATCTACAGTTAAGATAAACTGCCATTACCGTAAATGGATAGTAATCAGACTCACCATAAGTATGTTAACCTAAAATGTGGATACTAGAAAATTGATAGTACTTACCCATGTCTTCATCGTTATTATCACAGGTATTACTAACGTTCTGGGAATCCCCAATATGACTATTTCCATTCTGATAACCATTTGTGCTGACATTTGATTTTGTTACACAACCACTATGCCCATTCTGTGATTCTTCTGTCTCGTCCATTTCTACATCACTGTTTCCCAAAACTATGACAGAAGAAGCTGATAAGTTTCCTTTGTGCAAAGTGTTAGTATGGTTCATCTCTGAAATTTATAGTGATTCAAAAGGGGAATTGAATTGGAATCGTGTTATTTTTGCATTTTTTATTTGAGAATGAAATAGGGTGAATACGACAGTGACCCGGCAACTCCCAATAGTCGGCCGCAAAATATTTTTGCCAATAACTTCGTTGTTGATGAGAAATTTTTGATAATGGAAATGTTATAGAATTAATATTTGGGCAATAACTATCACCTCTTATTGTTCTTCTTTCCAACGTCTCAATAGACATCTTCCGTCGTTTTCAAGGCAAAAATTTGTTTTTAAAAGAACTTACAAGTTCAGAAAATTGAAAAAACGTTGGAAAGAACAACAAGAAAAAATGATTATTCCATTTTAGAAATGAGCAGATCGTAGTTATTTCATCATTCTGTTAGGGTCTGCTTAAAATTAATCTCAATTAGTACGACCCAAAAGCTGATATAGCGACTGGCTATATGAACTTCTTCATAACCCAGAGGTAAAAATGTAAACGTTTAAAATCGGGGGGACCTTGCCGTCCAATGAACAGGACCGCGGTTGCCAAGCCATGAATAGTCCATAATTATTTCGGTTAAAATAGCCGTTATGGTGTGTGCGTTATGACAGAGAGCCCCTTATTGTGGAATTATACCTCGTCAATTTGTTGTATTGTCAAATCCTCCATTATTGGTTCAACAAATTACCACAATTTTCCAAATATTGCGATACCATAAGGTAATCAATCCTTACAGATATAGATAACGATAAACTTTCCTGTAAAAACTGACCCAAACATCGAAACTGTAACAGCCTTGATTTTGTGGTCCTCAGTATAATATGTATTTTTTCCTAAGTACAATTGTATCTACTAAAAATACCAGAGGTGCTGAGGCATGCTGCATCAGTCCATGATATGATCTCCAAAGTTTGGATTTTTAGCATATTTTCCGTTTCCGAAGTACCAACAATAGGTTATTTGGTAGTAACTCGTGAACTTTTCTTACTTTTTACGGTTTGAATTAATTTTTTTCAGAATTCACATTGCTGTATTATTTGAAATACCTGTATTTAAATGAATTTTGCAAAGTGAAATATTGGATTGGTTTTGTATTTCCCCCAAAATCGTTTTTTCTTCTATCTCTATTCCTGGCTTCATAAACTATTTTCCTTGGTTTTGAAAAAGAACAGTAATTAACTAGGTTTTGCTACAAACTAGTGAACATATCCCGAAACGGTAGTCTACTTTCAGGATATTGGTCTGATTGAAGATTAAAGGCAAGCTGACCATTTTTATGTGATTTACAATAACACTAGCATATCATATATCTCGTAATTTTCATACATTTTGGATAAACAGGCAAATAAATATTCTAGTATGTTCGAAACTTAGTTCAAAGAAGCACACTTAACTTGTGAAGCAGACTGCATTTAATAATAATTAATATACATATAACCAGTGTTCAAAAGAGGTGAAAAAACTCGGATGAACAATTGTAGAGCGATTACCTTAATATCGAATATGGCCAAGATCATAGAAAAACTGATGAAAGTCTACATGGAAACATTTATTACCAAAGTCTGTTATCAACTTAAAAATTAATTTGGTTTTCGCAAAGGCAAGTCGACAGCCGCGATAAAAAAAAGTAAGAGATATTATTTATAATATCGATAAATATATTCCACCCTTGTAATAGTAATAGATTTACCAAAAGCTTTCAACACGGTGTGTGATAAAGAATTACTTGAAAAGCTCGCCAATTATAGATTTCGCGAAAAAATATTTTAGCTAATTCAGAGCTACCTATACAATCAAACTCAAATAGTAACTCTGAACGGAAATTATAGTAAATACAAAAAAAAATCACCTTTAGTGTTCCACAGGGTACGATTCTGGGGGCCTCTTTTATTCAATCTTTACATAAAAGATAAAATAATTGGCTTAGCAGACGATACAATTGCCATATATACGATGAGTCTATGACCACTGCGTTAATTTTAACCATAGGTTCTTGACATTCCAGGAAACACTTTACCAAAATCGAGTCACATTAAAAAGTTATGAGCATTTCAAGGTTTCGAATTGAACAAATACCCCTCTGTAGTCCAGTTTAGTTTTAATGAGAATAACCTTCCTCAGCATCCACAATTGAATCTGAATTGTTTAAAAACGTTATTCTCCCTCTTAGACGTGATTCGCTAACTGATATTTTATCAGATGAGGTCCATATTTAGGGGCAGATACAAAATAATAATTTTTTTCTGGTAAAAACATTCAACAATATAGATTTTTGATGTTGTATCATAATTTTCTTATACTACAAGATCATAAGCTTTATTTCCTTAAACATTTGTAATTTTCTAAACATTTGTAATTTTCTCTTTCAAATTGATTTTCTTCAAATCAGAAAGATCTATATGTTTTTTCAAACACTAATATTTCTCAAATATCTTCTCTTTGACATACTTTCTAGAGTACTTCTAACGTGGATGAGCTTGTCATATTGCATTTTTCTTCACTCCTAAATGAACTCAGAAAGATCTATGTCATGTTTTTTTTTTATTATAATACAACACAATCAGAATAATATTTGTTCAAATATCTTATCTTTTTGATATACTTCTTTCTGGCCAGTTTCTCTGCGATATTCTGGTACTTGGGAGTTCGATTAGTGGCCGGATTAGGGAGTAGGATGACTTTCAAGTTTTAATTTTAATTTTAAGATTATTAGCAAACGCACCCTGGTACGTCACAAATCAAAACCTCCATACAGATCTAAAGATCCCATACATGAGAGAAGTCATCAGAGAGAAGTAACAGACATCACGCAAAACTTGAAAGTGTACAAATGCTGATAATTCATTTCAGAACACCTTTTTGCTTCTTTCTTTGCCTGATAATTATGTTCTGTTCTGAATTCCAATAACAATTTACTTTGAAAGATTATGAGCATTCACAGATTTAGCTGTACAGTTCCATTTGCTTTGAGAAATCTGAGTATAATCACATAAATTTGCTTTTGGAAAACCCCGTAGGTACTTTTTAATGTATGTTATGTTTAATCTGTTTTGTTTTGGATATGATAAATTCAGTAAACAAAAACGTTATTACCATTGACGTTATATACTATTATATACTACATCATTACAATCTGTATTTTAGAAAGCGTCACATGATTATAAGAAAACATCAACTTTATTTCAGAAAGCGTCATTTGTAGTTAAGAATAGTCTTTTTAATATTAGAATGCATCATTTGTAGTTTAGAATTATCATTTCAATATTGGAAAGCATCAATTATATTTCATAAAATATCAAATGTATTTTAGAAATGATTATTTGTAGTTTGGAATTATCATTTGAATATTGGAAAGCATGAATTGTATTTTAGAAAATATCAAATGAATTTTGGAAAAGGTCATTTTTATTATTGAAACGATCAAGCGTAGTTAATGACAGATAGTGGCACTTTGTACGTAGATGTTTTTTGAACACTATGTAAAGTGCTTACCTAGAAAAAATGCATGTTTTCATAATATGATAACGTTAAGTATTTTATTGATTACAATAACCCTGTTCGAACACAGCAAATACCAGTTTGCAAATATGTTCGAGCTAGCACACTGTCATGTAAAAACGAAAATTTTTTGACAGCGCACTTACACAATACAGTTTGCAGATTGGTATTTGCTGTGTTCTGACGGAGCTAATAACACTATGTGAAAATAATTACAACACCTTTAATATCCCAATTTCTAATCTAAAGTCAAATTTTAATACCTAACCATAGAATATTTATTAAATTTATTACCAAACCCCAGAAGAGGAAAAATTAATAATTGCCAATTTAATTTATATGAAAGAGAATGTTACCATATTGATATTCAATCAAAATTGTTGTCAGAAAAACTAAAGTACATTATTACCATTCCATATGGAAAAATAAAGTTTTATTGCAACTCTATGGTGGGTAGTTCTTGATTAAGATGTCTAAAATACTGGTGTATGCACTTCGCATAATTTGAATGAAAAAGCCATTCCAAATCTTGGGACATGGGGATTGTTTCCTAGGACGTTCACGGGAACCATGGAAATCATTGATTAATATTTGACAGATCTTTGATATTATTTTTTCATTGATTTTAACGTCATCAAGGAATGACTGACATTGTGCATTATAGAATTCTTCCTCTAAACTGCAGACTACTGTATTTCATACAATTTTTCTTTCGCTATGAACAATTTTTCTTCTGGAAGTGAACCGGAAAATTCATTTTACTGCTGTATTTTATCTGATATTTTTATTTCTGAAGTGCGAAAATAAGGAACTTAAATTATGTGTGGCGACATTTACTAAAAAGCAAAGGAAATAATCTCCGTCACCAAACCTGTAAAACAAAATCGACTCAGTGCGCACACCATTATTTGGAAATGAGATCAAGGGATAGAGCTAAGGCTAAATATAGAAAGTCGTAGAAGGAGTCGGATTGGAGGAGATATAAGGAATTGCGTAACTTTACTACTTCTTTGATACGAACGTCCAAGAAGGTTTACTTTTCAGCTGTTTTTCACTCCCAAAATAAAAAATAATTATGTAAGCAACTAGAGTACATCAACATAGGAAGTAAATCTAGAATCGAGATTCCTAAAGAATTCTCTGATCCTAATGAGCTGAACCAGTATTTTATCAACTCCGTTTCTGGTAACCAGGCTGTCGACCGTGAACTCTTGAATTTTTACTCCTCTAATAGCTTCTGTGAGTTTGATCAGAAAAGATCATTCTCTCTAATAAGTGAATCAGTTTTGGCTAATTGTCTGGACGACGTTAAGTCCGATGCTATGGGTTTTGAGAAGTTAAGTGTTTCGATGTTGAAAATTTGCTGTCCTCATATCCTGAAATATGTTGTCCACATAATAAACTGATGCAATTTTACGGGATATTATCCTGCATCTAGGAAAAACGCCATTGTGCTGCCTATACCCATGAAAAGAAAGATTGAACAGCTTAGCGATTTGCGCCCCATAAGTATATTGCCCGCAGTATCTAAGGTTTTTCGAGAAGTTTTTATATACTCAGATGGTGGAGCATCTTGATGGGTTTGAAATACTCCCGGAATCTCAGTCTGGCTTTCGTCGCGGACACAGCTGCACGACTGCTCTGCTCAAGATTACCGATGATATTGTGTCAGCCACGGATAAGGGTCTCATTACTGTACTTATATTACTTGCCTTTGACTCTATTTGTCATGAATTACTGATTTATATTTTATCTTTCGTGGGCTTTTCAAATGAGGCTGTGCTACTGCTCAAAAGTTATCTCTTCCACAGAACACAGCGAGTCAAAATTGATGGCTCTTTGTCGGACCTTTTGTTCATCTCGTGCGGTGTGCCCCAGGGTTCTCTCTTGGGTCCTTTGTTGTTTATAATTCATACCCATAGATTTTGGAAATACCTAGAGTTTTGTGAGGTTCATTTTTATTGTGACGATACACAACTTTATATCAGTTTGAATGCTAATGCTGTTGATATACTGGAGGAACTGAATAAGATTAATCGCGATTTACAAGCTATCAAAGAGGTGTCAGAACAACATAACCTGCTTGTCAATGGAAGCAAATCTAAGGCGATTTTTTTTTGGTAATCAGTCAGCATGTGATCTGTTAGATAAGTTAGTGAGTTTGTTATTGGTACGGAGAAGATTCCTGTTGTTAAAACTGTGCGTAATTTGGGTTTGTTGATGGATAATTATTTTCGCTACAGATTACATATCTCAGAATGCATAGGAAGATCAATGCATGCCTTAAGATTGCTATATCCGCATCGCCGCTCACTTCCGCTTGAACTGAAGAAATCACTATGCGACTCTATGGTTCTGTCTAATTTCAGCTATTGCTCGCAGGTGTTTTTCTCGTGCCTGGATCAGAATACTCTCAGCTGCATTCAGAAGGTACAGAACTCCTGTTTGAGATTTATCTTTGGAATTAGAAAATTCGAGCGTATTTCATAAAAGTTGTCGGACGTCAAATGGTTGAATGTACGTAACCAGTTCTTGCTGTCTGCCCTGGTTTGCTATCATGGAATTGTGTTATCTCGGAAACCATCATATTTGCATCGGAAAATTACTTTTAGATCTGATGTTCATAACCTTAATATTCGAGGAAGGGGTCTCATATCTCCTCCTAAACATAATTTGTCTATTTTTGAGAGATCATTCAGTTTCAGCATATATAAGCTATACAACAAATATATTACTAATGGCTGGCATAGTCTTCCGGTAGCTTCCTTCAGAAAGATTTGTTATTATCTGAATAGTGTCAGTCCGGTAGCTGACGCACTTTTACCTGCACTTGTTTTCGTTCCTTCATAGCACTGTAGCCATCCCAGAATTTATTGCATTTTTTTCTCTTCATCATAGTTTTTTAACCTTTTGTTTTGTACTACATGAACTAATATGAACTTGAATCAGGGTTTGAGTGGAAAAGCAGAGAGTGGCTCTGCGTGTCCCAATCTGAACTCCGCCCTGTGATTGTATATTGTTTTTGTATCAGGAATAAATGTATTGATAATTTGGATTCAATAAAGTCATTATTATTATTATTTCAGACATCTTATGCTTAATTAATAGTCTTCTGTGGTTCCTTGTTGTTTTGATTTTGTAAGACACTTGACAGTTACTTGTTGCGTTCTTCAAAAAAAATGTGCAAAATATTTCAAGGTTAATTTCAGTAATTTTGAATTATTGAATTTAATATGTAATGAGAATGGGCAGAAAATGCATTCTAGTCTTTCTTGTTTATGAGTTTATAGCTTCCAGTTCCAATTCTGATACAAATATTATAACAAAGTCAAATTCTAGTTTTTTAGGATAAATTGACGATGGAACAATAATAGATGATAGTTATTGCATTTGAAGTTTTTAAAACTCATGATCTAAATGTGATGCACTCCTATGTTAGAATAGAGGAATCCTTGGAAGTCTAAAGCTATAAAGAATTAGAACTTCATAAAGACAAGTTTGGAATTCAACAGGTCCTGACAGAAAATACATTACCTATTTCAACGCTCATTACGATAATATACCTAAATTTTTTCTCTATTCATTATGGAATATTATTCTGGGTTAAATATTATACAAGGTGCTAGACATCATCAATAATGAATAAAGGAAATGACAATTTAGATTTTGTGGTGAATGTCAAATCTTGTTCAGTGGTTCATTTCATTTATAGTGTTTAGTGGTGAAACCAGACTGAAGAGATCTACCCAACGTTTTTTAGAACTAATATTTTGTTCAAGACATGTATGGCAACATTGAACAAATCTGATTATTGGGTCCTTTCAACACTGCGTTTGCTTTGGGGAAATCAGAAAATTTGGACAAAATTTTATCGATTAATATCCTTCACTTCGAATATCTCAAAAATGGTGCAATTTGGGAAAAATGATAAGGAATGATTTCATCTGCTAAAATGACGATTCTAGTAAATACAATATATTGACCTTTAGTTCAAGTGATATTTTTTTTTCATACAATTTAACTAGCAGTAGTAACTAAGAGAAGTAGTGAGAAACCCAGGGTAAATGGAATGAATCAGTTGATGCCAAAATATGCATGACTTCATCAAAAACCTTCTACAAGAGACCATTTCAATTGATATTATCGTTTGAACAATACAGGATAATGCAATTTTTTTAATGAAATTTCAACGCCCTGTATCATATGAACAGGAAAAAATGTTTCTTTTGACTTCAAGAATGTATGTTCAAAAATAACGCAGTGGTGAAAGACTCGCCCTGTATATTTTTTGTTCAGAAAATTATAAATTGTAATTCATTTACAAAAAAAATTTTAAATATAGTTTGTACATTTACATTTATAGAGCTCTAAGGAAGACTTCTGATAGAAGTCGAAACTATTAGGCCTTGTTGGTTTTATTTCTACCCTAGACCTTTTACCTGTCAGAGATAAACAAATATTAAAAGCGTAGGTTTGAAATTGTCATCTTTCAATACCTGCCAAAAATATGCAGGAAGTTCCTTAAAAATCAACAGTTGAGGGTATTCCCAGTTGAACCAAAGTATATTATTAACAAAAAATTGCACAGAGGATGCATTTTACGCCACATCACTCCACACCTGCAAAATTTTATAAATGTTTCCTTTTCGTTCAAAGGATTTTAACTTGGTGCCATACTCAATCCCAACCCTGTATGTATCATAACTAAGGTCATTCCTCATTGAAAGAAAAAATTAATACCTAAATTTAGAGGTAAAGTTTGACTCCAATTTGTTCCACTAGAAATAAACTTACCTTGAACTTCTTGGTGTTTCTGTTTATTGTTGAAATTTTTTGTTGATTGTATAACAGAACTGCTTTGTCTTGGAAGAGATGCACTATTACTGTCGGAACAAGTTTTTTTCAAACTGACATCCAAGTCAGATCCATTTATCATTTCTACAAACTGACGGCACTTCAACATGAACAGTAGATTCTGATTGTTTTCTAGCAACCCGGGGTATAATGCGATGGTTTCTTCAATAGCCTCTCCCATTTTACCCGCTAACACTAATTTAAGGATGTCTAGAAATTAAAAAAACCATATTTTATTAGTCATATACTGCGAATGTTTTTCAATAAAATATTAAATTTTCAGCAGGAAAAAAACATAAAGAGATCCATGAAACATAGTTATGCATCTGGTTTCAGATATTAGAATCAATTCTGGAAAAACTATAAGGCGAGCTTGTGAGAACATGGTGAGAACAGCTCAGCCAAGAGCAGAAGAGACCTTAAGGTCGCAGTGGACTGTTACCTCTTTTGAACTATGAACTATCAAGTTCAAGTCGTTAGGAACTGACCGAACTCCAGTTGAATTTTATACACATGTAAGTTATTTTTAAAATTTTAAAAAGCCGTTTATACTAAATCGATTCTCATTTGTCTTCAAAATATAGCGTAATTAAAAACCAGCGCAATTTCCTATATAAACATGGTTTTCATTATAGCGCAGTTTCAACAAGCCACATTTCTAATGGGTCAAATAAGACCCTACCTAGGACTTTCACCTCCTTTTCAAGCGAACCTCACAAACAAGAGTCCAATGGTTTGAGGTTAGGACCTCAATTTGATAACAAATGAGAATCGAATAGGATATGTTTTCCAAGATCATTTTCACATGTACAATACTCACCTGGAGTTGGGTGTGTTCCTTCAAAGTCATCCTGTAAATGGTTTCAGGAAAGAGGAATGTTATGAAAAGAAGATCGCAAATAAGCGCCATACTTCAAATGGAAGTTTTAGTGTATAAAAGTATCCTATTTATGAATGTGATGAACTTAAAGTGTTGAAATTGACGGTATTTGATGTTCCTTTTATGAAAACCATCTCATGTCATGTTTCAGTGACAAAAACTTTCTGAATATTTTCAAAAATTAACTCCTTTCAGCCCTGCCAGATTTTCTTAATTATGAAATGCTTTCATCTCAAAATTCTAACAATAATTATATTAATGAAATAATGATTTTGATTTCGGAAGGTTCGAAAACATTTAGTGCTCAGTGATTATCAGATTTTCCAAATTGGGTGACATAATAAAAATTAATAAATCTTTCGAACAGACCAGAAAACCAGGAATTTTCAATAAAATCAATATTAAACGTATAAGCCAATTATCATCTGAAGAAATATTTCTTTACAACATCAATAAAAAGCAAAGAGAGCCATTGTCTAAATTTAAAAAACCATGAAAAAGTCTAAACATACGTTAAAATTAGTCTGGAAGATAGGCGATTCTAAATTAGTCAAGGAAACATGGGTAGCGTTGGACACTTGAAGATAAAATTTTTGCATTAGCTCTATATAAATGTGGTCCACGATCATACAGATTTTTAAATAACTTTCTAAAATTGCCAAGTATATCAACTTTAAATACAGAATTGAGTTCTTTTCTTTTTGATACTAGCATTAAAAAGCAAATATTTCAGAGATTAGCTGTCAAATTTTCTCAATTTGCAACTCTTGATAAATTTTGTTGTGTAATGTTTGATGAATTGTCTTACGATTTACATTATGACCATGTCTTGAGTAAAGTAGTAGGATATGCAGATTTAGTCTCAAATATTTATCGTTATTGAGTATTATTGTCATTTTAATGTAATACATTGTGACTCTTTTCTAGTAAACATATCCTAGTTCCTATGGGTAGCATATTTTAAAACTTAAAACTAATTGGGTCATTTGGGTAAAATTCTATTATTGTTACGCTACTGACTTAACGAATTTTTATTCTGAAAAAAATTATAAACCCAATAGATGTTTTCACTTCATAAACTCTTGTTATGACATACAATAATCTGTAGCGTATCAACATTATATTATATAAAAATGTTTTTCATTTTGTTCCAGATTTGAAGAAGATTTCGGTCGTGTTTGGCCAAAGAGGTTGAGTTTTCAATTCTGAATCCACTCTCCAATCTTCTAGATATTTGTCAGTTATCAGAAATTATTATTATAATCACCTTCAAAATGTTAGATGTTACCTTTTTGAATACTTCACTTCACCTAAACAATGGAAGGTACATAGGAAAATTCATACCCAGGAGTTTCTGTAAAAGTGAAACACCTGGGCTCATTGAATGTTTCAAAATTATTGGTTGGAAATTTAATATCCGATAATAATTGCAAAAAGGCATTAAAAATTAATTTTTGGAGGAGCTCATGCTTTGTTCTTGAGGAGGAGTTAGGAGACACTTTTCCTCTTGTTACAATATGTTTCTTCGTCACAATGCACTTCGTTCGGTGACTAAGTTCAATGATTAGATTTTATCATTAGTATGTCCACCAACGCAACATAAATTCATAAAGATAAATTTCATTCAAAGACTATCGGTTAACCTTTACATAAAACAAAGAACCAATAGTGAATAGAACAGGAAGAGGAACAACTAGAGATATGAATCTAGTAGGAAGAATTGAGCAAATATAACATTTCAAGCTAGGGTTAAATATTGGCAATGGCAAACAAGAACAAGAGAGAAAAATCAAATCAACAAACCGAGTGATCCATACCATGTGCACTGTAAAGGAAAATATTGAGTAATGATGTGTTAATGGAACATAATGAACAGGAATAAAAGCCAACTATAGATATGACATGATTTTTATGAAGGAATGAATAACGGTAATAAATTATTCAGATATCAAAATAAGTACAAAACAATTTAACAATCTTAATTGAAAATAACTGGAATCATCAGCAGGAGAGATGGCAATGTATGGATAATAAAATACAGGTTGAAAGTAATGATAGAAAAAAAAATAAAAAGGAAAAAACTAGAACAAACGTAGGATAATGCAATGATGAGACGAATTTGCAAAAGAAGGAAGAACCTGAATGAAGCTATGGAATTAGAGACTAACAGGGCCTAGTGGGAATAATTAATGAAATAACAGTTTCTGAGTTTTAATTTTTATGCAGTGTATTTTTATTAAAATCTCCAATTGTGTACACTAATCTCTTTTGCACCAAATCCTCATGTTTATCATTTGATCAAATGTAATGTATTACTTCATTATAAAAAATGCCATTGAGGTTATTATTTTTTGCTACGATGATATTGATAGAATGCAAGCTTAAAGACCAACATATATGTATTAACACAAAATATATAATAATAAAAGTCGTTCTACTTACTCTTTCTGTTCTTTATTGAACTGAGATCTTCCGAAAAAGGTGTGTTAGTTATTTGAGCAAACGCTTCAGCTGTATTACAATATCCATGATGTATTAAGTAGGTGGAAACCATTCTGGAATCGCAGAATATTAATTGAGAGAAATCAATAGATAAATCTAACCTCACTTGCTCAAGATTGCCTGCCATTCTCCTTGACTTTCTGGTACTGGAAAATCATAGATTTCCAACTTTGTTTTAGCCCGTAACTCATTCATCATATCCTCTATATCAAATAAGAAGGGTTCTTGTCCAAAGTTTGCATCAACAACTTCTCCGGGAGTTTGTAGTCCAACAGTTGGATAAAGATTTGGCTTAAAAAAAAATTGAAAAATGAATTATAATAATGAATATTGAACCAAACACTAACATTGAGAATGAATATGACTCGACCCCAACGAGATAGATTGATAGAGATGATTCAACTAAAGGTGCATTCCGTAAATCAACCGCTTGGTTTTGGTTATTACAATTCCATTAATTGTTCCGAAAGAAGAATGCTTTCAAAGTAACAGGAACCATGATTTTCGGAATGCATCCTAAATGATATCAAATCCACCATATTCTTACGAGATTTCCGTCAAATTCTAACCTTTGTTGAATTGTCGATTTTCTTTGTTCACCTAGATCATATACCAATAATAATAGTAAATAAAGACGAATTTACTAGAATTTCTTTTTAAATTGTATGATTGCTCACAATAACCTATATCTCATTGAAAGTTCACTGAATCCGACACTGATATTTCCGCCATATTGGTCCCAGTTTTATTTTCACCAATAGGTTTTTATTCCTTCTGTTATCATGTCAACTCCTCTCTATTCTATCTCATGGTCTCCATAAATCACTAGTAGAACGAATAATTAAGCACTAAAAATGAGTGAAAACTGAAGGTTCTTACAATTTCAAACCTCTTCTAAATTATGAAAGTTGAAGCCATATTGAGGCAGTTTTCTAATAGCTTGTCACTTATGTAGATTTTGACAAGTCCTAATGGCGAAAGGTAAGGAAAAAATAACAACACGCGCTTTCAGAATATGGAATATTCTATACTAAAGAAATAAATATGTTATATTCTAAAATTCTGACATATGGTACATAAAGGACCAATTGCGCAGTTACAAAATTTAAATATTGAATAGTTAATCAACGTTTAGTTTTAAACCTTATTCATAAGTTGATGAGATTGCTCAATTCACGGAAGATATACGTTTAGTTATATAAGAGACATATGTTTGGCAACATTGAAAAAATTCGACGGAATTCAAAGTTACTGTGTTTATCGAAAGAGGGCATCACCTAACCTAAGTTCAACACGGCAACCAACAATTGTTGAATCATTAGAAAGATTAGATTTAGCAGATAATAATGACGTCAGGTAAAGCAGCTTAGGCGCTTTTTATAAACCATTTGAGAATTGCTTCTGAACATTGAAAGTAACCCCTATACCTTCTCCTGGGTTTACTCTACAAAGATGAAATTTCAGCATACGCAATATATCAGTAACCACCATACTTTCATTCAATAATTGCTACCTAAAGGTTCAAACTGAAATGTGTGTTTTTTTGTTGTTTCATTCTTGTATTGAATTTTTCGGATTTGTATTGTATATTCAACATGCGTAAGTGTTTAAAATGAAATCGAATTTATAATTATTAATGTACAGTTGTTATTAGTAATAGGCGACTCAAGAATCGGAGACTGTAATACTCTTGTATGTTGGAATCTGTATAAGTTGTATCGATAAATAAATAAATGCATGTTTTTTTTGTTGAGATCCGACGAATATCATAGAAGAAAAGAAAATTTCAGAATTTTTCCAAGAATTTTCACAATTTTTTTTTCTATCGCCGTTATTCAAACTATCTTCAGTTTTCAAATCGATGGGAGATATATTCTAGCAGTTATTGAGGAAACATAATTCCAGAAGCTCATAGCTGCAGAACTATTCGACACAATAACCGTGTCATTATGAAAATCGGGGTCATGTGCGAGCTGTAACATCCTATTGATATATGTACGGCGGCGTGAATGGACTTCTAGAGGAAGCTCTCAAGTCAACAAAATCTTAAATACGCAAATGCAATTCTTTGTGCAAAATTGTGGTTAAACTGATCTTTGAAAACCGCAACCTTCTGAATACGGCTTCGAATTGAGGTTGATGGATTGTTTTTGAACACTTTCTTATACAGTAGTGATGTCTTCAGTCGACCTTGCAGTACCTTGCGGCCCATGCCCCCTTTCTTCGAAATCACTCACTACACGATAAATAGCACTTCTTGTTGACACTTGGTTTCAACCAAAAATGTCAACTTTCTCGTCGTCGCAGTAATCGGTAATTGATTTTAACAAAATATTTCAACGATTAAAACATGTTACTTAACCGAATATTTTTCTACAATAATTTCCTTGTCTCTACTTTACAACTGCTAAATAAGAACTGTCAAAACTTTCACCAAAATGGCGGCAAAACAAAGTACTATACCTTTCCGGAGGACATCCGGTCACATAGTATCGTAACACAATTTTTTCCCTAAATGGTAAGTGCAGTTTTTATGCAAAAAGTATTAATTCATTTTTTTACATCTACAAAGATGTATGGAACTTCTCTATATGAGCTATAGATCCTGAGGAATCTGAACTTAATTTATCCAACAACCATTTAACGCGAATTAGATAAATTCAATTGATTTTCATCAAGAAAATTAGCTTCGCTTCTAAAGTTTTCGATAACTAGTTTGAATTCATTTGAAAAGACATCTAGTGTCATAAAATTTATTGGTGTGTAATTTATGGTATGCACAGCCAACCTCATAGTATAAAATTTATTTCCCAAAAGGAGTTTGTTACCATATTTCATAATCCTAAGCAACCCCTACAGGGCCAGTTTGATTGATCCAAAGATTGGTCAATCGAATACCCTTTCGAAGCTGTTCCTTTTCTCTCCCCAGTGTCTACAACCACCCTGTTGGTCTCGTTTGCAAATTTTTTTTAAAGATTTTTTGTAGGCACTTTTGGATCGCGGTGAGTTTCAACTAGGATTTGTCCGTGTTTATACTGAGTGCAGCTGTCCTCCAACTGAATAGAAAGGCTAATAAAAAGAGGAAAAGACGATTATCAAAAGCGTGGTACAAAAAGAGAAAACGTTTTAGTTGCTATGGCCTGGTCCATAGGCTACTTCGTTAAGTTGGCAAAAGATTATCTGTTTTCTATGTTCGATTTTATTGATTGTGAAATGGTTTTGAATAAGTTATCAAAATATTACAGTGAAGCGATATTCTGTGTTAAGTTCTCGTTTTTTTCTTATATTAGCTCTACTGCAACTTTTTTCCCTAGTGTAAAAAAACAAGCTTTATCACATAATGTAATAAAAATCTTAGCTTCCCATTAAAAAATATGTTGATGACGTCATAACTTTGACAAATTTGACTTGTTATTTTTGTAATTTATGTCAAGAGATAAGGAATATAAAACACCGTTTGACGTGTTTTTGAATTTTTTTCAAGTGATCGTTGTTTATGAATTTTGTGCATTACTTGTTCATAACCCTGTATAATAGAATCAAGAGTTCACTCTAACACTCCTACCTAGAACATAATTAGTCGTTATACCCTTAACCAAAATATTTGAATATAAAAATTTAAAGATTGTTAAGATTGAAACTATATATCTGTACCTCGGAGGGATACAACACTATGTCCATTTTCATAACTTTACAGGAGAGGAGTTTTAAACTTTTCTTCAACAAAAAGTGTTATTGGCACAGCTATTTATTGAGATGTTGAAACAATATTTTACCAGACCATTCAATTTATTGTTATTTACATCATGCAGTTGTTATGAAATAAAGAAAAACCTTCTTTACGGTTTTTTTTTTCACTTTTTAATGGGCATGGTGTTGTATCCCTCTAATAAAGTTATGTACTATAAGACCTAATGTGGGATACTATTTGACTTACACAATGTATTTAACTATTTTATTTATAATTCTCTTTACAATTAATAATACATCTATGTATTCAACTAAAATGGTATTTTAGATGCAAAAACTCAGTCATCATCAGGTAAGTCTCCTTCAGGGTACTCACTAGTGGTATTACTAGTATGCTTTAAGTTTTTATAAAAGTCATGGCAAACTGTAGAAACATATGGTAATAATGCCAATAGTTTCATATTATGCTCAGTATATTTCGTTGAGGTCTAACTGCTGCAAACCCCAGGGCGTTGGAATTGTCATGTTGTTTTTTTTTCTCTTCCGCTCTATCAGTGCATAGACAGTATCCGCTTCAATATGCGTGTGGCCCTTTAGTAGAAACTTTTGAGTGATGATTTTTACTTGAGGATACTTATTGAGTATCCAAAAGAAACACATAATTAGGCTAATATTCTTATTCTGACCGTAACACTTATCCAACCACAGAATGATTTCTTCAATGTCACTGCCAAGAATGACGGTATTTGCCCATTTCAGTAATGCAGATCCGATCTCATTTCGGCCACGAGCTCATTTGGATTCGTCCCACATAATACAATGGACTGACGAATCAGAAGAATAAAAAAGGGTCTAAGGTGAGTCCACATGGTGTTCTATCCCTCTAAATGAAAGTGGACTTGGTGTTGTTTTAATACATGCTATATCCGGTTCTTACAGGTTTTGGACATAATGCTCTATTCCTCTAAGAAATATGAGAAAAGCTGATTTTAACTCTGTAATAAAGTCAATATGGAAAAAATGGACATAGTGTTGTATCCCTCCGGGGTACAGATATATATATATATAAATTATTATTTAAGAATCAGAAGATGCGTTAGCACCGATATTAAGAATTAGGTAGTAACCTGAAACTTTCAAACAATATACTCTAAAATTTATTTGATAGTAAATTGCTTTTACTCTCTAATGTTACGAAGCTTGGTGAATCAAAACTAATTTTTTCTTTCGTTTTAGAGATGCAATTGAATACTCAGTTCTGTAAATCCAATAGCGCATTTTTACTGCTGCTAAATGGTGGTGTACAAGGAAAAACCGATAGTTTGTAGAGGAACAAAAGGATAGTAGGATATTTTCAAGGTGTCTGATTTGTTGCTAGTTTTGTTGCCTTGAATTTCCTGAAATAAAACATATGAACCTTCAAAAAAATTTTTCTCATGTATTTCCCCAATCAATTCGAAATTTAGTGTTATTTTAAAAGCTGTCAGAACTTGTGAGGACAACCCATTAATTTTCATCTAATTTTAATAATGCTTTATTTTAAACATACATAGCGATTTTGTTGGGTGAAATTCCAAAAAAGTGTAGCTTGGTGAGAAAACAAAAAAAAATACATGCTTCTCCATAAAATTTTCAACTAATCAACACATAGAAAATTCAAAAAGTTCATTCGTTTCTTTTTCAATTTCAGCCTTTTCACGACTTTTCAGTAGTTTATAAAAAACAGGTTTTAGGTGTATAATGTCTAGTTGACCGAAAATTTTGATTTAACTACCGATATTGAACCTCTGGTCAGATTGCATCGTAATTTGGCGTCAAAATGTCCCAGTCGATTTGAATTTCTCGCTAACTGCTAGTTTCAAATTACGCCACTGCAGCATTGAACACGGTCAAAAGGATTAGCACTACAGTTACCATTCTCTTGTTTGCATATGTTCTCTGACTATATCGTACTTATAATTTTGAATAATGTGGTTCAGGATTTGACACTTTATTATTCTTATTATCACACTTCGTCCAATTACATAAAATATCCATAATCTACTATCCATCTCTGTATACTACAAACGAAATACACTATATAAACAAACTAAATATTTGGACAAGCATGCATTAAGCACCATCAATAACTTCAAGGGATGTCAGTAAATTCAGGGTGAAATTCATCTAATGTAAAAAGAGTCCTCTTCAGGAGGACTTCCTTTATTTATTTTTTTTTTTTGAGAACTGTAGTGGTCTAAGGGACTCAATATGATCCGGGATCTGATTGAATACCTTTATGGCAGTGTGATTGTTGTGTTTGTGTGTTGATTGATGGTTGTTCTGTCTTTGCAATTCTCGAATATGGGATGGTGATGTTGTCTCTTTTCCTTGTGTTGAACTTATGGACATCTGCATGTTTGATGAGAGTGTGCTGTCGACCATGTACGTACTTCAGGCAGGTGAATATGAATACTGAGGTTGTTGTGAGTATATTCTCTCACTGGAATACCCCTCGGCAATTTTCTGTGTCACACATACCAAACATTGTTCTTATTACCTGTTTTTGGAATTTTAGAATTCCTTCTGCCTCCGTGCTGCCTAAGATACAATATGTGGCCCGGTTGCAGAATAGTATGTCTCACCGCCTCGATGTTCGCTATCTGTTTCACTCACCTTATGAGAAATATTGCAGTGGATAGTTTTTTACTCAGACCTTCAATGTGATGCTGCTAACTTAGAGTAGAGTGAAACTTTATACCCAGATACTGCAGATTTTTATTGTTATTTTCTCTATTGGTGAAGAGGAGTCTTTGGGTTTTCTGCTTATTCATGAGCTGATTGAAAACCAGCTTGCAACATTCTACTCTGGCTTTGTTGATTTGAGCAGTATAGTTTCCCGATTTTCTGATCTGTTTAAGAAGGATTTATCGTCCGCAAAACTAACTGCTCTATCTGAAGGGATGTTATCAAACATAGATAAGAGGCGAATAGATTGAGGACTACTTCTCTGATTCCATAGTGCCTGAGATTCTGTAGAAGGATTCCATGATCGACAAAATCAAAGGCTTTACAGAGACAATACATATTTGTTCCAGGTCTTTATCATTGTTGTACTCTTCAATGGCTGTTTCAAGGACTGTTGTTATTGCCGTAACTGTTGACCTGCCCCGTCTGAAGCCGTATTGCGATTCATGAAGGCAGTGATGCTTTTCCATGAATTGGACAAGCCGATTGGTCAACATTCTCTCAAAGATCTTGGACACCATCGTAAGGACAGAAATAGGTCTATAGTTGAAGCATATGTTGGAGTCGTCTTTCTTGTGTACGGGTGTAACTAGCGCTACTTTTAATTCATCTGGGAATACGTCTTGATCGACACAGTCATTTAATATCTTACAGAGAGGATGAATCACATGGGGAATCATCTTCTTGAAGATAGTAACAGATGGTCGCACAGACGTCTTCAGAGCTCTTGTTCTTCAGTTTCTTACAGGTTTTAAGAATTTCATCTTCAGTTAACAGTTAAATAAATGACATTGGTCATGTTGACCTACCTCTTTTTGATAAGATTCTTGGATCCACTAGTCGATGGGTTGGCACTGTTTGATTTCATGTCCTATCGATATTAGATAATCGTTCATTTCTTGTGCAGTTATCTCAGTGTCTGTATTTTTTGGAATTTTTTTGAGTTGATCACGTGGTGAAATGTAACCAATCTGATATCTGATTCGATATATTAAAGTTTTTGACCAACATTTTAATAGTTGCATTCTGGATTTGAAGTTTCCTGGGAATTGGAAAATGTCGAGTGTGACCGCTTCCAAAGGTGATTAATTCTACCACTTTCAACTATCTTCGTGCCATATCTATATTATCACCTTTTGCGAAGATTTTTGAGAGAATATTAGCGAGTAGAGTGAGGTCTCATCTGGAAAAGTATAATATCTTGCCGGCGCGACAGACAGGTTTCAGGAGAGGGTTTGGTTGTTGCACTGCTCTTCTTGATGTTGTCGATCCAAAGTGGATTCGGATTGCGTTTTGACATTATTAGATTATTCTAACGCGTTCGATAGAGTGAGACGTGTTGAGGCACGTTGGATTCTCTTCATTTGCCATTGAGTTAATGCGTGATTACCTTCGAAATCGGTGTCAGTATGTGGAGACTTCCTCAGGAAGGTCTGAAACGGGCACTGTGAAATGTGGGGTCCCACAAGGTTCGGTACTTGCTCCTTTTCTTTTTTGTATATATACTATCTTCATTGCCAGTGGACTTGAGTTTTGTACTGACTTTCGGTATGCGGATGACACGCAGCTGTTGTATTCTTTTTTGATTTCGGATATTGTTAGAGCAAATCGGGAGATAAATTCTGATCGTCATCGCTTGTCAACAGATTCCTTGGGACATGAAGTAATACTGAATCCTAATAAAACAAAGGTTCTTGCCTTTGGCAGTAAAGCTACTGAGGTCGCGAGGGGGTTGAAATTGAGAGTATATTGAAGTGAAATTGCAGCCGTTGAGTCGGGTGGGATAGGAATTTGGGAATCATTCTAGACGTTAAGCTTCGGTTCACTGAGCATATATCATTATGTGTTCAGAGGGCCTACACTGCATTGAGGGGTCTTTACCCCCATAGGCATTTCCTACCGCAGAAGCTGAAAATATTGCTTACCGACACCCTTGTTTTAAGTCATTTCAACTTTTGTGACGTGATGTATGGTCCCTGCTTGCGCGTTGATGACAGGGTGAAAATCCAACGGGTCCAGCGTGCGTGTCTTCGCTTTATTTACGGCGTTAGAAAGTATGAGCCAGTCATTCATAAGTTGAAATGCTGCAATTGGCTGAATATGGAGCGGAGACGTGAGCTACACTCTGCAGTTTTATTTCGTTCGATTATATGCTTTGAATCACCACCGTCTTTGTATAACAAAATACGTTTCAGATCGGATGTGCATAATGTTAATAAGGTTCAGGGGTATGGTTTCTCCACCTGTTTTTAGGACTGCCTTATTTCGACGTTCTTTTTCCTTCAATGTATATTCATTATATAATCGCTTACCTGCACATCTCAAGTCCAGCAAACCGAAGGTGTTCAAGTCAAATTGTCGTAAACAGCTCCTCTCTCCAGGTGTATACTGAAATTTTGTTGTATTCGATGTTGTGTCTTTCTCCTTGGGGGTTCTCAATCCATGACGAGTTTTGTTGGCGCGGATGTGGAACGTGGATGAATTCGTTTTTTAGAGTTTTTGTAATTATTTTTTACATATTTGTAAGATTTTTCGGTGTCACAGTAATAACAGTTATACTGATGTGAGACCGTTTGCAATATATATTTTTATTTAATCCTTTATGGGAGTGGATAGTTGTATGGAACTTATAATATTGCAATAAACGTATTATTATTATTGTTATATATAGTTATCCTGTACCTCTAGATTAAAAATTTTAACCTCTTTATTTTTCCTCCCTCTGAAATGAAAAACTTCACCCAATTGTCCTTCAACCCAAGATACCTCTGGTTTGGAGGCTAAACCGAGCATCGTGTCGGCAAGTACTTCATTCATTCCTGCGGTATTCTCCAATATCTTATCCTAACTTAGGGTTTCATCAAAATCCCTAATTTATTTTCACCTTGAAAACATCTTACACATTCCATTTCTGTGTTTGTGTGACATTTATATGCAAATCCTTTCAATAGAACTCACAATTATCCTTGTAATATATTCAAAATTTAGTCAATATTAACCTAGTTAACTGTAAGTTATTTTTTTCTGTGTACTTAATTATATAAATGTTAATTCATTTAGGAGTGTCCTCATGAAAGACGTAAATACGTCCGAATTATAGACAAAACAAAAAAATTGGTTGAAAACCCTTCATTTTGGGGCAAACATTACCGAGAGCCCATCAAAATATTTATATATACATACGTATTTCGATATAGATAGAGAAGTTGTAACAAATATATCTCAAACCCTGAAATATTTTAATACTTACAGGTAAATCTCTGAAGGCGATACCGAGATGGTGACCGTTTTTTGTATAAAAACATGTGTTATCCACCAAATTAACACCACAACCTATTACATCCCCAGTGGTAAAAGTAGGGCCATAAGGTTGGCCAGTACCTGATGAACAAAATGAATGACCATCGTCTCCGTGATATCCATAAGATTGCTTATCCCAACCTAAAATTACACATATTAAATTTTTAAAAAATTAAAATTATTCAATCGAACAAAAATGAGTGAATGATAAGGGGTAAGGAAATTCTAGGCGTAGACAACACTCATATCAAGGTCAAGTAATATGAAACTAGGTCCTATTTACGTCGTGGCGAACTTATATGGACGAATTATTTCAAGAGTCAGTCACTATACAAGAGACGATTATTTTATGAGCTATCGAGTAACTAGAACAAGAGCGCAAAAGCCAGTTTGTTGAGATTTTTTTCGATGCTTCATGCCTTCAAATTTGATATAAAATTTTCAAAAATAATTCAAATTCAAACTGCTCAAAAGCAGTTAAAGATAGCTATGGAAAGGTAGAATTAATTAATTTAAAGATTTAGGGACAATCATAAAAAAAAAGAAATACGGTATGTCCCATTTGAAAGAACAACGCTGTCGCCAAATTTCCATACATCTGGCAAAACTAGAAATTTGAAAGTATTTGAGCAATTTACCTTAGATAACCATATATTGATCTATAAAATTTAAAATAATTTGCATAAATAGTTTCCAAAATAATTCGATAGGCCACTAATCTTGGGACACCCGATATACTAAAAGCCAAATTATGAATGTAGATGATACTCATTTGGAAACATGGAATGAACAATATAGATGGATTCCTTCAACATCTTAACAACCAAAAAGAATCTATTAATTCACAATGGTAATTCCATTTTAGATGAACTTGTTCATAAACAAAATGGAATCCAAGAACCAGTGTATACAAAGAACAATAGATAGAGCAATGCTCTACCCAACCAGATAAAATGAAGAAATAAATAACATCACAAAAACACTCAGAAGTGATGGTTATCCCAAAAAGATATTCGAAACAAATAACAGAAAATCAGCTTGAACCCAATATTGATTCAACACAAGAAGATATGCATCAAACCATAAAAAGCGTCATTTCTTATGTGGAAGGTTTATCAGGAAAAAATTAGAAGGATAGGAAATAGGTACAACATAACAATCGCCTTCAAGAAACAAGATACAATCAGGGCTAATCTAACAAAAGTTAAACCTGATAACGATAATCAGAGAACGAATATATATGAGATACCATGCGAATGCGGAAGATCTTGTATCGGAGTCCAAAACGCCTCTTAAAAGTGAGAATAAAAGAACATCACTAGCTCTCTCAAGTCTTAGGCACTGATAGATCCAAGTTGGTTCAACATTTTGTGGATGAAAATCACCTGATAAAATGGAACGATACTTCTATCATATCCAAAGAAGAGAAGCCTGCAAGAAGAAAAATCAATTCATGAATATCGCTCTCAATCCCATAATTGCACCATCAATTGAGTTGCCGGAAGTTTGGAGGCCAATTGTTCGAAGTAACTTGAAGAAATAAGTCTTCAAATCACAGATAAGTACCAATTACATCTAGTTTTCGTATTTCTGTCAATTTGACACTAATTAGTGAAAATTTCAAAATTTTCTAATATAATCAGGTTTTTTAAAAGCTAAGTTATTGCCTTGGAAACGACAGAAGATGATTGTCGAAACGTTGAAGAACAATAAGACATGATGGTTACTGCCCAAATAATAGTAGTGCATGAATCTTCACTTAATTATTAGCGTGAGTTATGGATGTGAGTTATTATAACTCACTAACTTTTGGGTTATAGTTAGTATTATTGGTCGAAATAAGTTGTTCAATAAATAACATATATTATCCTTTAGGAGTAGATAAATAAAATTGACAATCAAATCTTTGCTCGTGTCGGTGATCATATCTTTGAACTCTATCACACGTAAAAAAATTTTCCAATAAATTTTTATATGGAATACTAAGCATGAAATACTTTTTTTTAAAGAAACAAATATTTGATCATCAAAGGAATAAGTAAAAATGTGGCCTTCTATTCGCTGCATTATAGAAAAATATTTGCTATATGCATTGTAAGTTCTTCATTATAGAAATTATTTTCCGAATCGTTATAATATGCACAAATTCAGTAATGAATTAAGTATAACGTTAGAGAACTCCCTTTACCTATCATACCTGGTAATCTATTCATATTAACTCCTTGGGCTGATAGTCCGATTCCCATGTAACCATCTCTGCCTTTACTTACAATTTTTACTTCGAAATAATATAGACCACATGATGCAGGTATAGGATGAGTGGCTTGAACACTAGCTGCATCTCTATGAGTCTTGCCATGACCTGCAAGATTATTAGACTGTACTCATTGCTGTTCAAATATCATTCAGCAAGTGCAACAATAACTAAAGAGTTAGAAAAACACTGACGTGAGGTCAGGACCTTTTGTGTTCTTGTTCTAAAGTCTCTTCCTGACTCTGGAACAGTGTGATACTAATACAACCGCCACGATGAATGAACAAACCTATATCTCAAATTAAAAATTTTTTCATAAAGTTCTGTTTGAAGATATATGATATAAGATAATATACATTCTGTCATCATGAATGAATGATTTCAATTAATTTTCCCCCATTGAAACGGAATTCATAAGTCCGACCGATGTCAATCGAAAACGTATTTGTGAATACATCGAGAATTCAAATTTCTGACGAGCTTTTGGACAATTCTGTATTCCGATTTCACGAAAAAAACGTATTTTCAGAAGAAAAATTTAGGCCTTTTTCTATATGTTTGAAGCGAATGCAGCATTTCAGGGGATTGGAAATTTTCGATAGTTTCGTTTTTGACCACCGCCCTAAAGTTTGAATGAGTCGAGAGTCAATGTAATTAATTAACATGAACTTTCAACTTCTGTGATTACTTGCCCTTAAGCAAATGAAAAAATAATAATAATTATTATTATTATTATTAATTGAAGGAAGCTACGACAATGAAATTTGAGAACATATGAGATATCAATAACGTCCATACATGCAGAAATTTATATTCAATTACATACATATTTTACGAATTAAGAAGTATTAAAAACATATTTTCTAAGAATTTGAGAAAAAATTCTAGCTTGTCGATTTCTGCGAAATTTTGTAAGGCTAGTTGTTTCGATCTAATTGAAATATCTTTCATGTTAAAACTTGATTCGATGGATATTCTAGGAGTTATCGAGGACACCAAATTTCAGATGCTCATAACTCTTGAACCATTGTACGGATTGGGCCCAATACCGATCTTGGCCGAGATATATGTACAGTCAAACTATGCGGAAAACATGAATCCTCTAGCTCATCTATTTCAGGAGATAGGGAGTCTACGGCCGATCGGCCGGACATACTCAAGTTTGACCCTGTATTCTTCATCAAAAAGAAAATCCTAATCGATTGAAGCCATTTTCGGCTAGATATTGGAGAATTACAGAAATTTGGGCAAAACGACAGCACGCTGTTCAACTAGAACAGGCGCGCGAAAATACCTACCGCATTCTTCTGGGTGCTAATTCCCTGGGCATCCACTTGGTAATTTTTCACCAACGAAATGATGCATTTTAGAAGTCGGCCGTTAGTAACTATGTGTAGATACAAAAATTATCGTTTATAAGTTAACCAGGAGTAAGATAATGACGAAAATTGCCAAAAAGATTTGAAATGAGGTGCTCGTGAAACAGCACTTTACAGAATAAGGGTCTCCTCAAAATTATCTTTGAGTTCCAAACGAATATTTCCATCCTACAAATATTTACTAACGACTTACAAAACGAATGCAAGAAAAATTTCTTCCTGTTCGAAAACATCGGTGATAACTTGGCACTTTATTGCTGCCATATTTTTACCTAAGGTTAACTTATAAACTAGAATTTTGGTCTTACAAATAGTAACTCACGGTGGACTTTCCAAATGTATTTTTTTTGTTGTGAAAAATAACAAAGCCTGAAGTTCGGACCCAGCGGAATGCTGTTCAGATGCACAAGGTTTTGCGCAGGGCCTGGGGAAAGGCTGCAACACAGGGCCCTACCCATAAAACTGTTGTTGGTCCACCCACTCTCTCGTACGAGAGCAACGGGCGATCGCAGCAGAATTTGATCTGCGGTAGCCATAGGGAGAGTCCAGTGATGACCGTGCTGTGAATGAGATCCTAGGGACTCTATCTACAGGCGACGGTGACCCTTCAAACGTGCCGGTCGCCCGGTGACAAGGATACATCTTGTGGAAGGAAAAGCACACCAGGGTGGTTACTGGTGCCCTTCCTCTTGAAATAGCCTCGAGGAGCCCGTAGGGCGGTGATGGGTCGAGCGAAACCATCATGATGTAACGCCCTTTTGAATGAGGTGTGGGAGCTAGATCAGCTCGTTTGCAGGTGTGGGCACACACACTCCTAGTATCCGAGAGCCGGAGACCTGGAAGTTCCCATCCACCCTTGCTATTTGTAAGTAGCCAGCGACAGTGGTGTCGGTCATAGTGCATGGTGCCTAGTATCCGAGTTGCCCTGCTAGGATGTTAGCAATGACGTGTCGGGGTCTTTTAGATCCTAGTATCGGAGCTACATCACACTGTCTGTGTAGGTTTGCCCTTGAAGCAGCCCTCAGATAGAGCAGGTGTCTAGTGCTGAGTTACGACAGTAGCAGGAGCGCTCATAGACCGCTTTATGTCTATACACTGCGTTATGGAACGTGCGGACTTCGTGGTCCGGCCTAGGTTGGAGCAGTGTTTGGGGGACGATTGATAATATTCGTTTAACCCTGTAACCTTCGGGGGTGGGGTCATCGGATGACTAAACACGGGCGGCCGCCGCCATCCATCGGGTTGGAGGGGCCTTGCAGTCCCTTTTAATTCGTAGATGGTCCCCCAAAGGGACCATAACTTTGACGGCCACTGTATCTGGAGATTATAAATATTTTCCATATTATGAAATTCATCATCGTAGCGTTTTACCATGAAAATAAATAAAAGTTTTTCATTAGTATGAGGAAGTCACAGTAGTTCTTAATATAAACTGAATAATGGATAATTTTTGTACTCCTACGAATGATAAATGATACACATCGAAATTGAATAAAAAGTGTGTGAATCGTTTTTGCTCGCATCAATATATCATCCTTTCAAGACAAATATATGAACGTTGAACGAAATTCTTCTGAAGTCTTTGACAAATTATTTGATTTAATCTGAGATGTATAAAATATTGGTGTATGCACTGATTAGATTTTGTTTTACAGGTTTTGCGACAAGAGGACTATTTCCCTTTGTTTTCGTTAGATGTCGCCACATAGTATTCACGTCAAATAGATAGGCTTTTTATCAGTTATGCGCATATTGTTGGTGATATACATTGGTGAAATACGTGAAGTGAATTTAGATCAGTTACGCATGTACACAAGAAAATTGTATATAACATATATAATTGAATGAGCTCCCCCTGAGAATCAGGATAGTACGCATAAATTTTTGTCAGGTTTTAGTGTTTTGAAAAATTTAGAATGTCCAAAATGAATAAATATCGGCAATTCCGCATAAACTCCGGGATAAGGTTACGTTAACGAAAAACATGACTACATAAATAACCAAACCCTAGTATTATTGTAGCGAAAGAAACAACGTAATTTTCTAGTTTATATTTGCTTTTAGCCTCGAGCGTAATTTATTGAATTCAACCGTCACATTATAGTTGACATTTCATAGACATTTCACTTCCGTGGCTAAAGTTTCACCGAGAACAGAAGAATAAGCATAGGCGACTCCAAATGGTTTTTTAAATTGACACACGTTATATACTAAGTCAAGTATACCAGTAGTTGGCAGAAATTTAGTTTACAATGGTTAATTTCGTTTATAGGAGTAAAAATGGTTTATACCTTTAAAATGTTTACTGTTATGTTTCTTTACAGCACTCGACTACTACAGACGAGTAAAAACTTGGATAAGGAGCATCATGTCAAACGATCGGCTTACCGGCCTCTGCCTACTGTCTGTTCATAGGAACACAGTAAAACAATAAAAAGATGAGCTAATAGAAAAGACCATCAATGTTTTTGGAATAGAGAAGAGTACAAATCTTGTTCAAGTCATAATATTTTACATCCATTCAGATCATGTCACACCTAAGTTCATTTTGAAGCAAATACATATTACTTTAAAACATTTTTGACTTCTACCTTTTTACTGTAAAGTGTCATACCCCCCAAACCCCTCGGTGGCCCAGCCTCCCCTGGGAAAATATTCTGCGGGCGCCCATGTGATCAATATATTTCGGCCATATCAGATATTTTACAGACTGTGACCGGCGATAGAAACCCAATCTACGAACGTTGTATATACAGGGTGTTTCAGAATAATGTCGTCGAGCGACAAAGGAAGATGTTTTTACCTTATTTTAAGGATAACAGTTCAGGTAAACATGAATCCGAAACGGATTCGTTACCAAGATACGGGAAGTCAATAATCTCACACCTGGTTTCAATAACGCGTTTTTAAAAAAACTACGATCAAAAATTGTTGTTATGAATTCAAAAGAGAAACAATGTGCCTTGCTTATGGATGAAATGTCTGTGAAGAAACTTATAAAATATGATGAAAGACTGGATATATTAGAGGGGTTTCAAGATTTTGCCGAAGAAGGACAATGAACACCCAGAGAAGCGTCTCATGCTCTAGCTTTTATGGCAAGAGGATTATATATAGAAGATATTTTCTCGACCAAACCAGAAAAAATAAGCATAAAACGATATATTTTAGAAATATTGAAAAAAAATAAATCGATAAAAACCTGGTTGGCGGAATTCGATTCGGGTTGTGAAGAGCATCGGATAAACATACTAACACAATTAGTCAGAGTTAAATTATTTACAAGAACTATCCTCAAAACGAAGGAAAATTGTAATAAAAGAAGAAAACTTAATATTATGAAAAATGCGTAGTGTTAGATATCCATTAAGATAGATTTTAAATAATTTAACCCTGAATAATTGTGTCAGTGTGTATATCTGATGCTCTTCACAACCCCTCTAGGCTGCTCATATGTATATCGCACTCCTCCTTAATTTTGACCGCAACCTCGGTGGTTTACTGCAATGGAATACATAAAGGCCAATTGACCATTTAATTTATGTATGTAGAAGATTCTCGAAATAAATCGTTATTGAACTTTATAATTATTTTTTATTTTTCTAGTGGTATTTCCTCGCTCAATAGCGTCCTATCCTTCTGACCAAATGCAGTAGGACCTCCTGAATCCGTACCCCCAATTATCAGAACCCGCACCCACTCACATTTACGTACCTAAGTTGCGAGACAAAGCTTTTTATTAGTCATTGAATACCTTCTGATAAACTAAATTATTAGATTTATTTGAAAAATACCTTATAAATCCTCTATACACTAATCCGAACTGGGAGTAAATTTTCAGAGTTCTGATTGAAAAGGTCCTAATGGATCTATAACTTTGGAATGTCTAACCGAGAAGTATTACAATTGAAGTCGACTCATTAATCAAGAATTCTGAGTTTAATGCGAGGATGTTCGTCCATTCGTTCACACACACCTTTTGAATATACCTAATGAATTTCAGCTTTATAATTTCCAAGATGAGATAAATCAAATATTTCCAATGGTTCTGATCTTATAGTTACTATTGTTACAGTTATACTATTGTCTATTAAGTTACATAATTGCCTAAAATGTGTGAAACTCCATTAATGTGAAGATATTTCATGGTTGCGTTTACATTACATTCATTGTGAATAAACCCTCACGACTTTCATTTTTAAGTTGAAAATGATAGCCGAATGTAAACGCGCCATTTCAGTTCGAAATCTTATGTTCGTTCAAAGAAGTGTTTGCCGAAATTCTAAAAAAACACAAGTATAATATATAAAATCATAACTGAGAAGATCCAATGACATAACATACATGGGAGAAATTCGGATAAATCATGATATGAGGGATTCAATTTATAATGCTATTTTTTGAGTATCAGCTGTTCTAATACTTCAATAAAATCTGAAGAATATATAAAGTTTTTAGGTATATATATTGATGAATATCTTAGGTGGACTAATCACATAGACATACTGAGTAAAAAGTTGAATTCATCATATTATGCAATAAACCGAGTAAAAAATTATTTTTCACTAGAATGTTTGCTTGATTTATACTATTGTTTGGTCTACAGCCACATTTCTTATAATATTTTACTTTGGGGAAATTCCACTGATGTAGATAGAGTTTTTGTTGCTCAGAAGAGGGTCCTGCGCTTGATCTTTGGTATAGACTCGAGATCCTCCTGCAGACCACTCTTTGTGGAGAATAAAATTTTGACAGTCCCTTGTGTATATATTTATAAGTCACTGCTCTTGATCAAGCAAAATTTAAGAACTCTAGAAAGATTGTCCAGTCATCACTCCTATACAACGAGAAATGACAAAATCCTGTCTCTGCCTAAGCACCGAACGACGAAGTTTGAACATTCACCTACTTACCAAGGTATTAAAATTTACAATAAATTACCAGAATGTTTTAAAAATATGAATTTTGCTTGTTTCAAGAGGGAGACTAAATCCATGTTATGTAAAAAAGGTTATTATAGTCTAAATGAATATATGGTTGATCCTTTGTAATTTGATATCAATTTTTTTTTTCTCTTCCAGTCGATCTTTCAGATCAAAATTTGTTGTTTTCCTGTATTTTTTCATTTTGACTTGTCTCATACAATTAATGTCTAAGGGGATGAATAAAGATTATTATTATTATTATTATCTTGGCCTCCCCTTGAATCTTAGTTCGGAAGAACAAATATCGAAATGAAATAACTATGAATCTTTGTGAAGAACATATTTTCTGAAGCCGGCCCTGCCATCGTCTAATAGTTCGGTAACTCTCCGTCAGATGCTGTAAAGAACACATACATTTATTTCCAGAAACATACAGACCATCTATAAACCAGAAATTGTACTAGTAAATTTCTGGCGTCATTTCTTTGAACTGAGTTTCCCCTCTAGGTAGATTTATACTCAATGATCGAACGTAAGATTTCTAGAATAATGATCTGTGCACTGATTAGATTTTGTTTTACAGGTTTAGCGACGTGAGAAATCTTTCCTCTACTTTTCATTAGATGTGGCCACACAGTATTTATATCAAATTGACAAGCCTTATATCAGTTTCGCGCTCTAGAAATTAAAATATCTGTTGAAATGTAATTAATTTAGTTCAACAGGAAAAATTATTCATGGTGAAAGAAAAATTGTGTGAAATATTCTGCACGTTTCGAAATGAAGAATTATATAATGCACAATGTCAGTGATTTCTTGATGACATTGAAATGAATGAATGGAACCCAAGATCTGTCAAATATTAATGAATGATTTGCATAGTTGCGCCCTCCCGACAACGTCATAGGAAACAATCCCTATGTCCCAAGCTTTGGAATGACGTTTCCATTCAAATTATGCGAAGTGAAGACACCAGTATCTTAGACATCTTAATCGAACTCCTTAAACATGGTTCCGCACCATCATCTTATATTGACATTTGCCTTGGGTTTAAATTTGATAGGAATTCAAGTGCTGACAACCATAAAACAAAAAATATTACTAGAAACAATGCTGTAATTAACTCATTACAGCAGTTTTTAGTACTGGAATGAACTTATTATGATACTGAAGTAGGGAAATATGTTTAAATATATAATCTGAAGATTCATCAAAACATATGGAGATTCATTAAATGACTGTGTGACGATATTCAGTAAGATGATATACAGGGTCTTTCACGAGGAACCTCACCCATATTTATACGGGAAACTACTGAACGTATTTTCATGAAATTCAGCACTTATAAGTATTTCACGATGCTGATGAAATCTAAAATATATTCATGGCATGAGCATCTCCGGTTTTTCCGGAAATAACGTCAACTTCCGTTTTTCAAATTAGAACACCATTTTTTTATTGCAGAAATAGATTCCTTAGAAAATTTCAAGTTATTTTAATGTAACATTTTTCTGTTTTGGTTGGAAAATTCTCTCTAAGCGGGAAAATTCGAAAAAAAAAATCGAAAATAGAGCTCCGCTGAAACAAGAGTAACTTCGAGGTTTTTGGATGGAAAATTTTCATTTTTGGGGAATTTTCAAGATGTAAGATTGATATATCCACTTTAAAAATCGAAATCGCGATTCATGATACAGGGGGTGAAAAAATCGCTTTAAAAGTTAGGGATGACAAAATCGTGAAAAATCAATTTTTTCAAATTAGAACCTCATTTTTTTATGACAGATATTGAATCTACGTTAAAAAATAATGTGAGTGTATGTACACACCCTTGCCCTAAAGTGGATATTTTCTGAGTTATTCACAAAAAACTGTTTTTCGTCTTGAATTGTCAGCTATTTCTTTTCCCTTCACGCCAAAAAGATGAAATTTTTTGGAACTGTTACTTAAACCATGTTTTAGATTTTACTACCCTAATATGGAAGAGAACAAAGTTACAGGTGGTTCCTAAATAGATGGCGAATTTGGATTCGACTTTGTATCGGTAACTTCTTTATTTCAACTAATCGGCCAATGGTTGTCTCTCCAGTGATAAATAAATAATTCCTTATGGACCATATGCAAAAACTTACCATGTTTCACATTCTTTTTTTTAATGATAGATATCATTAATTACATCTGCCAAATTCCTCTTTATTCAGTAGCATTTTGTGTTTACTATTAATTTGGTGATAATTCGTATTAAGTTATAAAATCGATCACCATGCCTAATTTTACCAATGAAGATTATTTAACTCTCATGATACTTTATGGATAATGTAATAAAGTTGTAGATAGAACGATTCGACTGTTCATTGAGAGGTTTCCTGACCGACCCAGACCAACGAGAGATACCATTAACAGAACCATGACAAACTTGGGAAATGTCGGATCTTTCGTTAAGAAAACTAAAATGCGTTCAGGTTTGTTTAGATTTTTAGATTCATAGTTTTGAAACTCAATTTGGTTTTTAAACACTTTTGCAGATCTCTTCCTCCCGATGAAATAAGAAGAGCAACGCACGGAGCATTCCTGAGACTTATAAATAAATGTCTAGAAATTAACGGTCAAAACTTTGAGCATCTTCTCTAGTTATAACTGCGAGAGTTTGCCATGGTTCTCTTAATAGTAACTTGAAGTCGGTTTCAAGAAGGAGTGAAAAATCTACAGCATGGTTCAAATAACAGTTCCTGAAAATTTCATATTTTTGGAGGGAAAAGAAATAGCTGAAAATTCAAGACGAAAAACAGTTTTTTGTGAATAACTCAGAAAATATCCACTTTAGGGCAAGGGTGTGATGCATACACTCACATTATTTTTTAACGTAGATTCTATATCTGCCATAAAAAAATGAGATTCTAATTTGAAAAAATTGATTTTTCACGATTTTGTCACTCCTAACTTTGAAAGCGATTTTTTACCCCCTTTATCATGAATCGTGATTTCGATTTCTAAAGTGGATACATCAATCTTACATCTTGAAAAATCCCAAAAAATGAAAATTTTCCATCCAAAAACCTCGAAGTTTTTCTTGTTTCAGCGGAGATTTTTTTTTCGAATTTTCCCGCTTAGAGAGAATTTTCCAACCAAAACAGAAAAATGTTACATCAAAATAACTTGAAATTTTCTAAGGAATCTATTTCTGCAATAAAAAAATGGTGTTGTAATTTGAAAAACGGAAGTTGACGTCATTTCCGGAAAAACCGGAGGTGCTCATGCCTTGAAAATATTTTAGATTTCATCAGCATCGTGAAATACTTGTAAGTGCTGAATTTCATGAAAATACGTTCTGTAGTTTCACGTATAAATATGGGTGAGGTTCCTCGTGAAAGACCCTGTATTGAAAGTTTCGAGTGGAAGAGGATTGTGGTTAAAATATAACTGAAGGAAAACTTTAAGTTTGGCTATTATTTATTCGAAATATTGGTTCGTCGAGTCTTTATTATTATACAGGGTGTTCGACACATGGACCGTCAAATTTTTTTGGGGCGTTGGTAGAGTCATTTGCTACCTTTTCAGTCTTGGAACCTGGGTCCTTAGTATTACGGTTACGGATTTTTATATTAGGTTTTTCTAAATTACCCAAAATGTACCCTTCGAAGCCCCATAACTTTTTTTGCGTGTGCTTTTACATGCATTTTTTTTTGTTGTATTAAGTCTGCATGAGTGTGTGTTTAAAAAAAAAACGTGTTTATTGTTACAGGTAACACCACAAAATTAACACGTGGGCCTTTTTTAAAAAAAAGTATGAAAACATCTCCACTCCTATTGAAATTTTAAAAAAGGTTACAGATATTACAAACTTAGTTTTATTTTAAAATTATCTTTGGTTACGTTGCTAACGATATGCTATTTACATAAGTCAAAAAAAAATAATACTGCAAATAAGGTTTTAGTCAGAAGAGTGAAGAAAGTCGCACCTAAATAAAAGTACGGATTTCGACACAACACAGCGTGCAAAGAAATTTTACCTGCCCGTTTTAGACGCGTGTGAATTATTATTACTATTTCTGTCCTTAGGTTGGATTGGGTTAGTCGCCGCTGACTTGACCCCACCGTCATTCGAGATTTAACTGTCTCTGCTGTTGGAAGTGTCTGTGCCGAGTTGTTCAGTTTTTTAAATTTGTATTTTTTTTGTTTTTGTTACTTTTATTGACTTTTTGCTACTGTTGTTTTAATTTTGGTTGTTGATATGCCTAATTTCACCAACGCCGAGTATGCTGATGGCATATGGCAAGGCCGATGGTGTTGCTCGTGCAGCTCAAAAGGATTTATCAAGCCAAATTTCCTGATCGAAGATTACCCCACCACGAAACATTCTCGACGACTTATCGACGATTAAGAAAGACTGGAAACTTAAATTTCCAAGAGCCTCGGGTCAATGTGAGGCAACACCATGTAGCAGTTGACGATCAAATACTTCAAGCCTTTGAAGAAGATCCAACTACAAGCATTCGTGTCGTTGCTCAAAGACTCAACTTAACGATTTGGAAAGTTTTGTCAGTACTTCGGGATAAAAGTCAACACGCTTTTCATAACACCCCGGTACAAGGTAAATGAACTTTTTGGTGCTCTTGTTCACCCGAACAGAGTGCCTATCATTTTGCCCGAATGCCTGTAATTTTGGAATATCGAGCCGAAAATGGTCTCAATCGATTGGGTTCGACTCCCCGATGAAGAATCCGTGGCAAATGTTGAGTCTGTCCGGCCGGCCGGCCGTATCCTCTCTAGCATCCAAAAGGAATCAGCTAGAGTTTTCATATTTTCAGAATAGGTTAATTGTCCAAATATCTCTGTCAAGTTCGTTATTGGGCCAAATCCGTCGGATGGTTCAGTAGTTATGAGCATCTGAAATTTTGTTTCCTCAATAACTACTAGAATATCCATCCGATCAAATTGATACTTAAAATATTGTTGAGGAAGGCTGCAACAAAACAGCTCGCAAAATTTCGCAGAAATTGTCACGCTAGAAAATTTTTAAAAAATTCCAAAAAAAAATTTTTAATCCGCACTATCTCATAAGATATTTTTCGGATTTCAATAAAAATTCGTGAATATATTGAGGTGATCGATATCTTACTTATCTCCGAATTTCATTGTCGTAGCTCTTTTTCATCTAAAGATATGATCATTTGTTTCATTTACTCAAGAGAAAGGAGAAATGACATGCATCCCGATGATTTTCTTTGAACGATGTCCATCACAGATCGATATTCGAATGACAAATGCCAGGATAATCAATCAGTGTCAGTTGGCGTAATATTAATCAAAATTTTTCATAACGGGAAATCATAGAGATAGAATTCAATATCGGTGGCTGAAATAATATACGTTGTCAAAATTCAGAAAAGCACTGACGTAAGTTTTCAGGAAAAGGGAATTATAGCTTCGAACAAAACATGGAGAAAATTATGAGTAGTTATTTTTAATTTGAGATATAGTTTTGTACATTCATTAGGCGTTCATATTTGCATCACATTGTTCCATAGTACGGGAAAAGACTATTGTTCACGTGATCAGAGTGCTTATAGATTTGTTATGGTTTGAATATTTACTCGCAAGTAGCTCAACAAGAGCGCCAAAGCAATCTGACTTCACGTCAGTGCTTTCTAAATTTTTTTATTGATAAATTTATCCTTTTGACTGCGAAAAAATTGTCACAGACTAAAGAATTTTATTAATTGTTACAGGTCTTCATGAAGGCGATCCTGCCAGACGGTTGGAATTCTGTCGATTTTTGCTGCACACAGATGTCGATGACAACTTGTTTCTAAAACGAATTTTGTGGACAGACTAATCCTGTTTTAACCGAGAAGGAATAACAAATCTGCACAATTTACATCACTGGGCACCTAAAGATGAGAATCCCCACGTGAAAAGGCAAATGAGTTTTCAACAAAAATTTAGTGTTAACGTTTGGGCTGGTGTGATAGGAAGACATCTCATCGGGCCACACTATTTACCGGCTCGACTAAGTGGGCCTGCATATTTGCATTTTTTTTGCAGAATGCTCTGCCGGAGCTACTAGCCGATGTTCCGACCTTCGATGAAGACGTGCCGATTGTGTTCCAGCATGACGGTTGCCCGGCATTTCCTGAGAGAAGTTCGAGATCACCTCGACAACTCTTTTCCAAATTCATGGATAGGCAGAGCCGGCCCCATCCCTTGGCCCGCAAGATCTCCAGACCTAACACCTTTAGATTACCATGTCTGGGGTAGAGCCAAAGAATTGGTTTATTTCACAGAGGTACCTACAAGAGAGGTGTTGATTGAACGCATAAACGCGGCATTTGTGGTAATGAAAGAAGAAATGTTGCTAGCCACTACAACGGTCGAAATCAGAAAAAGGTGTCGGGCGTGCATTCGGAGTAGAGGAGAACAATTCGAACAGAATTTACGTTAAAGAATCGTGTTATTTTACTTTGTAAATAAACAATCATACAAAAACTGTATTTTACTAAAATCTGTCCTTACTTTGCTATTTTATCTAAAACACTATTTGTAGTATTTTTTTATTTATTGACTAACGTAAATAGCATACTTTTAGAACCGCGATAAACCAAAGTACGTTTTAAAATAAAATTAAGTTCGCAATAACTGCAATTATTTTTTTATTTCTTTTAGAAGTAGAGATGTTTTCATACTTTCATTTTTTTTTTTTAATAAAAGGTCCTCGTGTTAATTTTGTGGTGTTATCTGTAACAATAAATACTTCTTTTTTCAAACACACACTCATGTAGACTTAATACAATAAAAAAAATGCATGTAAAAGCCCACGCAAAAAAGTTATGGGGCTTCGAAGGGTACATTTTGGATAATTTAGAAAAACCTAATAAAAAAATCATACCTCCGTAACCGTAATACTAAGGACCCAGGTTCCAAGACTGAAAAGGTAGCAAATGACCCTACCAACACCCCAAAAAAATTTGACGGTCCATGTGCCGAACACCCTGTATATATCCGATGTTATTTGTATTGCACTGTTCCAAGGTTGGGAAAAAGACTATAGAACAAGCGCTCGAAAACACCTGATGTCGATGTTTTTTACATTTTTCAGACATTTAATCTATTAATAAATGAAATAAAACGAAATATTCGAAACTATTTGGATTATGAATGAATATGTGTGTTAGCTATAGAAAACTTATCAAATTTCAAGTATATCGTATAGGCCATTTCACAGATATAAGGGAAATAACGATTTTTCATCCTTCCCAAAAACCTTCATTTTTTGAATGGGACTGAATTTCGAAAATGGAATGAAAGAAATTCTTGTCTAAGTCCCTAAGGGGTCTACTTTTTGATAGAAGTCAATTTCTAAGAAATCATAGTTGTACATTGAAAAATTACACTGGTCAACAAAATTTTGTAACAAGAAAGGTGTTGACTAATTTTGAATTACCTACTTACCCTCATTTTATAACCATATTTATTTTAATTCCATCAGATCTAATTAAAATTAAAAATTAACTGTTTTTGTTTTACTTTCACATTTAGAGAATGTGTTTATTTGAAGAGTGTCGTGGTTTGTTCTGTTTTTGAAGTGAAGTGATTCTTGAATAATGTCAAGAAAGTGTAAAAATAATCCTGACAAGTTCTGTTACATTTGTGGTGACATTACTTTTAAAAGTCTAAGGAATTTGACACCATTAGTAACTAGGTTATATAAACAATATTTTGGTTTTGCCATCGGATAACAAGACAAAGCGTGGGTTTCACGTCTGTTGTGTTACATGTGTGGGTCTTCTCACTGGATGGGTGAAAAGATCTCGATCTATGCCATTAGCAATCCCTATGTTTGGACAGAACCAACGAACCACTCATCTGATGGTTATTTTTGTCTTACTGATACAAAAGGTATTACAATTGAAACAAAAAGTAAAATCAAGTATCCTGAGCTACCATCAGCTAAAAGACAGATCTGTCATAGTGAAGATTTACCGGTACCAGAACCGCCTCAAACTAGCGATCTGTCCCTTACGTCAGAAGTCGAAAAAGAGGCATTGTATTCTGACTTTGAAGAAATTTCCTCACCCACATCTAATGAGTCACATCTTCTATCACACGGAGATCTCAACGACTTGGTTCGTGACTTAAATTTATCCAAACAACAAGCAGAACTTTTGGGCTCTCGATTAAAGAGATGGAATTTATTACAACATAAAAAAGTGTGCTACTTTTGCAATCTAGATGAAGAGCTAAAAGGTTTTTCACAAGATGATCAACTTGTATTTTGTAATGATGTCTAGGGTGTAATGACTCTCTTGGGTATAGAATATAAAGCAGAAGAGTGGCGTTTATTTATTGATGGGGCAAAAATAAGTCTAAAGGCTGTTCTTTTACATATCGGCAATAAACTTCCCTCTATCCCATTAGGTGAGGCTGCTAACATGAAAGAGTATTATGAAACGATTAAGTTAATCTTGGAAAAATTCAGTATAACGAACACAACTGGAACTTTTGTGGGGATTTGAAGGTGATTGCCCTAATTTTAGGATCACAACTTGGGTATACAAAATACTGTTGTTTTATTTGTAAGTGGGATAGCAGAGACCGAAAAAATCATTATATTAAGCAAGACTGGCCCAAAAGACAAACTCTTACTCCAAGATTCAAAAATATCCAAAACCCTCCATTGGTGCAGCCTGAAAATGTATTTTTACCACCTTTACACATAAAGCTTGGGCTCATGAGGAATTTCGTAAAAGCTATGGACAGGAGTGGTGACAACTTTTTATATTTAAAAGAAAAATTTCCTAAGCTGAGTGGAGCCAAAATTAAAGAGGGCATATTTGTTGGCCCCAAAATCAAGCAATTCATGAAATATGATATATTTAAAGAAAAGCTTAGTAATTTAGAAAAATTAGCTAGGGAATCTCTCATGAGAATAACTTCTAATTTTCTAGGAAATCACTGATCATGACTATAAATGTGTTGTCGCGGAGCTTTCATCTACTTATAAGGCTTTGGGCTGTAATATGTCATTGAAAATACATTTTCTGCATTCACGTTTAGATTTCTTTCCTGAAAATGATGAACACGGTGGAAGATTCCATCAAGACATTTCTACCATAGAAAAACGATATCAGGGCAAGTGGAGCCCACGTATATCAGCGGATTAATGTTGTACCTTAAAACGAGACATTCCTAAAGCAAAATACAGACGAAAATCATAAAGTAAATTCATATAAATGTAGCAATAAGTAGAAACTTTATAAAAATTCAAAATTTCTGAAATGTTATAAAATGGTATTACAAAAAAAGTATTCGTATTTAAAGCATTTTAATTATCTTTCTAGTATCCTTATCCTTGTCGTAAACATAACTAGACAAAAGTTTTCATGTTACACACAAAGAAAAATTTTTGTTGACTAGTGTTATCAGTAAATGTGCACCCCGTTCAAGGGTGACTATTTTAATAATGAATTATACATCAAGATAGGATTAAAACAGGACATAAGTTTATCTTAGGCATATGACACTGTGGAAAGATAGATGGATCTTGTTCCCATTTGAATATTCATGAGAAATATAAAATATCAGCTGTAACTTTCAATAATTCTCCTATCAAATATAAATCTTAACCAAAGTACTTAGGAGCTAAATTAGATTCATGTCTCAATTACAAAGCACATTTATATAATTTTCGTCTAAAACTGAAAACGAAATAATTTTCTCCAGAAATTAGCAGGATCATCTTTGGGTGCTACTTTCACTCTACGCACACGCCTTACTCTTTTCTGCAGCTTAGTATTATTGCTCTGTTTGGATTAATAAAGTATATACAAATAAACAATCGATGCACTGTTGAATACATCGATGTGAATAATTACTGAAACCATAATAGCTACAACGATCCATTGATTACCAGTTGTGTCTAACTTGTCCCACCCCATATTCGCATACAGGTTGCGGCTCTAAATTGTTGAAACAAATATTATTATTTTACCAATATATTTTCAATTATTTAATGCATTCTACAAAATAAAATTTTCAGATTAAAGTCACATAAACCCTTATGGTATAATATGTTCTTGAACATGAAAATAAGCGATAAAGAATTATGATAGATTGAATGGAACTCTTATGAAATGTTCAATGAAGATCTTAATTCTGTTCCTTAGAAAGAAATTCCTAAACAAATCATTACTTATGCCGAGAGCAAGGGTTCTTTTAATGAGGTTTTTCACTACTCTTGTATCAAACTCCGAGTTGTACGGTACCCAGTAACATTAAGCTCTACTGATAACTGATACTATTACCAAATACGCATTCTACATTGTTTGCTAACAGAAAATTTCTCCCACCAAACGAAAATGAACTTATCCCGGCGTTTTCGACAAATGTGACCAATTCGCACGTAAACAGATGGTCTCTTTTCAAATGGCAACTCGTTTATATTTATGTCCTTATATTTTGAACCTTTTCGAATTAATCATGTTACCTTTTAAATTGAACTGTACAAGTCTCTCGTAAAATCGTAGGGGTCCTCAAACCCATTACTCATCTATGAATATGGATGTGAGGACCTCAACTTCCTACGGCAAGAGTTCACTAAACCTGGAAATTGATTATTATGATTACATTTTCATTAGGTGACTTGCTCCTATTCCATTAAAACGATGGTATATCTCGCGAATAACATTGAATGAATTAGGTGGCGATTTGAAAACCAAACAGAGCAATTGACGGGCAAATTGGCCACATTCGCCCGAAACAGGTTTGAAGAGACACGCTTTCTGACAACCTTTACATCAGTGAAGTAGTCACCCCTTATACGGAGGGGCTCCCACCCTGAAATTTTTAATAGGGGTGGGTTTCCTTTATAACTGGTAGAATATACATCGTATCAAGTTGTAACTTGGAGATATTTGAAATAGGTGGAAACAAATAAGCTTTCAGAATTTCGCAGAAATCGACTCGATAGAATTTTATTTTTTAATTCCCATTAAAATTGTTTAAATACTTCATAAAATATCCATCCTTTACATCCAAACAAAAATGTGTGCATGTATGGAGGTTATTAATAACTTAAAGATATAAAAATAAAGAATTATGGAAGATTGAGTGGAACTCTTATGAAATGTTCAATAAAAATCTCATTTCTAATCCTTCTGAAAAAATTCCGGTTTTTGATCTTTCAAGAAAAATTTGGACAGTTCTTAATCGTTTGAGAACAGGTCATGGTCGTACCAATAACATGCTATTCAGATTGAACTCAGTTCCAAGCGCAAGTTGTGAATGTGGATATACAATACAATACCTCATCTCATCAATAATTGTCCCATATATAGATTTAAAGATGGTTTTCAGAAATGTCCCATTTCCTAGCTGGCTCCATTCTCCTCAAACTACAGAAGAATTATTTGACTGAAAATACGAACTTTTTGTGAAATCGAAAAAAAGACATGTCAAAAAGTCAATCAGAAATTTCAATGCTCTATCCTTTCACAGCTTTGTAATCGATTGACATCGGTCAGACTTATTAATTTAGTTTCAGTAGGTGGAAAATTGATATGAATTTACGGTAAAATAATGTATGTAGCCAACTCGTGTTTCGAAAATGTTTAATGTAATCCTCGTAAAAGTTATTTAGAGGTTTCAGAAGATTAAATTCCGAAAAATCATAGCCTTTGTGTTATTTGAATAAATAAGGTATTTCATAGGACAAGTGTTTGTCCGTCCGAAATTCTGGTATGATGATAAAGGAAGACCTTGTTTACCGGCAGATGAATTTTCCTGATTATTCATATGCATTCAAGTGATTCACGTGATTATATTTTTGAAGTGGTAGTGGAACAGGACAGTGGGTGAAAAGAAACGGAAGGAAAACTGTTTACCAATTTTGAATTCATGATATTGGTAATCTTGAGAATAGTATGTCAAAGGACAAATTTAATAAATTTTTAAATTCGGAATTGCCTTCAGGCAAAGTTAGACAGAAAATGAATTTTCTTTTTAATTTTTGATGGCACAATGGGTATATTTTTTTTGAACACTTCATTTTTATTCTGAGTACGATGATGCTCTTATCGACAATTTTGTACATTTCAATAATTTTGAATAATATATCAGTGATCCGATTATAAAAATATACCTGAAGGACTGAAAACTACTTTAATCGCTTAATTTCCATGAACGTATAGAAAACATCGAAACCAATATTCAGTTTTCTTCCCGCAATTTCGATGTGAAAGTCAGTTGACATCGATGAAGAAAACATCGGCATCGATACTGAAACATCGAAGTTTGGAAACTTGTCTGTTGATCATCCTCATCTACAAATCCGGCATCGGAAAAATACAGAAAGTGCAGACTCACAAAGAATCTCAGATTCGACTAGTCCAGTTGATATTGTAAATAAAAATTATAAATCAATAAGATCCCAAAATGCTATTAGCTTGTAGAGTTAGTGTGAAATTTAATCATTTAAGAACAAAAAATATATGTATTAGTATTTATTTATTATATTGTTATTTATCATTTACTTTTAGGTGATATATGGATGTGCTATATTAAATTAGGAGTTAACCTTTAATCTTTGATTTGAAGTATGTACACTGAAGATGGCTGAAATAAACAAATAAATATTCATTAATATCAAGACAAGCTCTTTCGGATAAAGTTCGTGACTTAATCGGAGTATAGAAACTTCAGATCCTGTTTGATGATCATTTGATGAAAAATATGTCTCACTAAAAGATTTTTGTACAATTTAGGAATGACATATAACTAATAACTAAGAAAATATTGAGTTCTTTAATAAACAAAATTACTTTGGTTATCATACAAATACAGGGTGTCTCAAGTTCGAGTGCCTACTAGACGTTTCTGAAGAACTAGACATATTTGAAATCTGAAAAATGGGATTATGATATTGTTCGAAGTTCTCTACAGAGCTAAAATATTTTTGAAGCCCAAAAACTTCCGGTTATACAGTGAGTGAAAATAAATTCGACGAAAAAAATTTTTTTCACTTTTTCCATTCCTGGTGTGATCGAATAGTTTTCAAAATATCTAAAAAAACTGGAAAAAAGTCAAATATGTTCAGTCAGTAATATGTCCATTAATCTTATTTTAATTATCCTGAGCGTAAACCGTTTTTACAACATCGAAGAGGAAGGATGTGAAAAGGTCATGCATCTTTTGGATTTCAAAAATATCATCACAGGGTGTTTCAAATTTTGTGTTGAAAATTGTGATCTTAAATTGGCCATAACTTCTGTTTTTCAAATTAGAACCCTATTTTCTTATAATTGTGTTGGATTCTGCGGTCAAAAATAATGATAGTTTTCTCACATGATTATGCTCCTAAATTCAATAATTTCTGAGTTATTTGAGATTTTCTGGATTTATGTAGTACGTAGAGTCAAATTCTTCGAATCTGATTCATAAGAATATTCTATGAGCATAGAAGATAAATCATCCCATTTATAATTCACAAGTGTCAGACAGGTCTTATTGTTAGTCGTTATGAAATTTTTTGATTTCACAAAATGAATCGTTGCTATTCTAATAATGAGATTTTGGATTTATTTGCTTATATTGTATTTTTTCAATTGTATACGCAATACACATTCAAATGCACTTAATGATATTGTTTGTTTCAAATCCATGGTGGATGACACAAAATGTTGAGTATCCCCATTTTTTTACAATTTCTGAAAATATGTTTCAAACTTTCCAAATTTTGGAATGTAGGAGCCCCTAAAGAATACAAAAAAAAAGGGCAGTTGATGAAATAAGTATTTCGACTTATTTCGAAGCGAATGAGAATTCATCTCTTCACTAGGAAATACATTAAATAGATTCGCTACTTCAGTACACCGAATTATGATTATAAATAAATTATGATGATAAAAATAAAAATACGTTTCAAAACTCAAATTAACAAAATAAATGATCAGGTAAGAGTTTCAATATGGTAACCATTTTGTTCCGCACACTTTCGAATATGTCTCGAAACACCTCGGTTAGTCGCTCGCTCAATTTCCTCCCCCTTTAGAGAGTGGAAAGCATCCTCCACACGCCATTTCAAATCTTCTTTGCTTTCAATGGGAGATTCATAAACTATGATCTTATTCTACCCCATAAATAAAAATCTAAGGGAGTAAGATCGGAAGATCGTGAGGGCCAAAACAGTGAAGAACGGCGTCCGATCCACCGATTACCAAACATTGCATTCAGTTCTTCAGACACCTCGTGCAAACTATGTGCCGGAGCCCCATCCATCGATAATATGCGGTAGTCGACATACTCAACGGCAGTTCATCCAAAAACTCAGAAACAAAATTTCTCAGGATTTCCAAAAATTTTTCTGTATTTAAATTTTCTTCATAAATGTAGTACCGCACTTTATTGTTCATCAAAAGAGCAAACACATTAAAACTAAATTTGTTCTGGGGGTTTCTTTGTCTTTTTCTATGAGGATTTTCACTTCTCCAAATGTGGCAATTCTTTCCATTGTATAGTCCTTCATTATTGAATTTTGCTTCGTCTGTCCAAATGATCTTTTTCAAACAATTTTCATCATTTTCAAGTTTTTCTAATATTCCTCTACAAAAATTTAACCTTTTTATGTAGTCACATGGTTCTAATGCATGAACTTTCTCATATTTGTAGTCATGCATATTATGTTTTTTCAAAATTCGGTGCACGGAATTTCTGTCTAAATCGATTTCATGAGCTGCACTTCCAATAGATGCATTTTCATTCGCTTCGAAATAAGTCAAAACAGTAATTTCATTTTCCCATCAGCAGCTACCCTTCTTTTGTATTCTTTAGGGGCTCTTACACATCCAAAACTTTGACAGTTGGAAACATATTTTCTGAAGATCTTCTCCGTCACATTCACCATGTATATAAAATAGATCAAGAATTTCTTGATTAGAATAACGGTTCATTTTGTTAAATCGAGAAATGAAGATAACGAATAACTATACCACCTGACACTTGCGAATTATTAACAGATAATTTATCTTCTATGGGTACAGAGTGTTCCCATGGTTTCGGAAGAATATTCATTGAATTTTTTTAGATGCAATCAATTTGACTCTACGTACACCATAAATCTAGAAAATCTCAATTAACTAAGAAATTATTGAATTTAGGAGCATAAACGTATGAAAAAACTATCATTATTTTTGAACGCAGAATCCAACACAAAAACGATCATATCAGGAATGGAAAACTTGAAAAAAAATTTTTTCGTTGAATTTATTTTCACTCCCTGTATAACCGGAAGTTTTTGGGCTTCAAAAATATTTTAGCTCTGTAGAAAACTTCCAACAATATCATAATCCCAATTTTCAGATTTCAAATATGTCTAGTTCTCCAGAAACGTCTAATAGGCACTCGAACTTGAGACACCCTGTATATTCGAAAAGCCTGGAAGGAATACGTTTTCACCACATTTTCTTTATAACAAGACGTTGCGCCTAGATGTGAGACGGTTTCTACATAGAACCCCCAAAAAAGCATCTATAATTTGAGAACGGCTTTCTTAAGGTTTAGGTAAGTTAAAAAATACTACATGGAGTCCCGAGACTAACCCAGAGATGGCGCTCGTAGTAAACCAGTAGCCACGTCTTTCTAGAGTACAAACTTTTGCTTGAAACGTGTCTAAATTTTAAGTCGATCGGACCAGAAACAGCTGAGTTATCGAGGTTGCAGTAAAGTCGTTTTGTAGTTTGTTTAAAAAATGGAGAATTTCCTGTTCTGATAAAACATTGTTTTATAAACGGGTGTGATCTTAACAGACCAAATTCAGCAGACCGTTTGTCGGAAATACCCGAACGGCATGTTCATTGGCGTGCGGGTTGATTCAAATTATTCATTGAATAGGCGGAATTCTCGGGAAATATCAACAGGAATGAATTGAAATTTGGCAGTAGGAAGGGAAGAGGTAGTAGAAATATAGTGCAAGTGAAATTTTTCTCTTCCCTATTATAATTCGAGCATTTTCCGACCTATATAGTAACATTTAATATCTCGGAAACCTCTCGATAGAACATTTTTATTTTTGGGAAGAAGTTAGATGACAACAAAGGAAACTCGATAGTGAAAAAATTTTCGACTGCCCGACGGTCCATCATGTAGTTTTTCCGATATATATATAGCATATTTCAATATCTCAGAAACCTCTCGATAGAACATTTTTATTTTTGGGATGAAGTTGGATGACATCATAAGGAATTCAACTATGAAAAAATTTTTGACTGCCCGACGGTCCATCATGTGGTTTTTCCAATATATATATAGCATTTTCCCATATCTCGGAAACCTCTCGATAGAACATTTTTATTTTTGGGATGAAGTTAGATGACAACAAAGGAAACTCGATAGTGAAAAAATTTTCGACTGCCCGACGGTCCATCATGTGGTTTTTCCGATATATATAGCATTTTACCATATCTCGGAAACCTCTCGATAGAACATTTTTATTTTTGGGATGAAGTTGGATGACACCATAGAGACTTCAACTATGAAAAAATTTTCGACTGCCCGACGGTCCATCATGTGGTTTTTCCGATATATATATAGCATTTTCCAATATCTCGGAAACCTCTCGATAGAACATTTTTATTTTTGGGATGAAGTTAGATGACAACAAAGGAAACTCGATAGTGAAAAAATTTTCGACTGCCCGACGGTCCATCATGTGGTTTTTCCGATATATATATAGCATTTTCCCATATCTCGAAACCTCTCGATAGAACATTTTTATTTTTGGGATGAAGTTAGATGACAACAAAGGAAACTCGATAGTGAAAAAATTTTCGACTGCCCGACGGTCCATCATGTGGTTTTTCCGATATATATAGCATTTTACCATATCTCGGAAACCTCTCGATAGAACATTTTTATTTTGGGATGAAGTTGGATGACACCATAGAGACTTCAACTATGAAAAAATTTTCGACTGCCCGACGGTCCATCATGTGGTTTTTCCGATATATATATAGCATTTTCCAATATCTCGGAAACCTCTCGATAGAACATTTTTATTTTTGGGATGAAGTTAGATGACAACAAAGGAAACACGATAGTGAAAAAATTTTCGACTGCCCGACGGTCCATCATGTGGTTTTTCCGATATATATATATAGCATTTTCCCATATCTCGGAAACCTCTCGATAGAACATTTTTATTTTTGGGATGAAGTTGGATGACACCATAGAGACTTCAACTATGAAAAAATTTTCGACTGCCCGACGGTCCATCATGTGGTTTTTCCGATATATATATAGCATTTTCCCATATCTCGGAAACCTCTCGGTAGAACATTTTTATTTTTGGGATGAAGTTGGATGACAGCATAGAGACTTCAACTATGAAAAAATTTTTGACTGCCCGACGGTCCATCATGTGGTTTTTCCGATATATATATAGCATTTTCCAATATCTCGAAACCTCTCTCGATAGAACATTTTTATTTTTGGGATGAAGTTAGATGACAACAAAGGAAACTCGATAGTGAAAAAATTTTCAACTGCCCGACGGTCCATCATGTGGTTTTTCCGATATATATATAGCATTTTCCCATATCTCGAAACCTCTCGATATTTTTATTTTTGGGATGAAGTTAGATGACAACAAAGGAAACTCGATTTTCGACTGCCCGATATCTATATATATAGCGAAACCTCTCGATAGAACATTTTTATTTTTGGGATGAAGTTAGATGACAACAAAGGAAACTCGATAGTGAAAAAATTTTCGACTGCCCGACGGTCCATCATGTGGTTTTTCCGATATATATAGCATTTTACCATATCTCGGAAACCTCTCGATAGAACATTTTTATTTTTGGGATGAAGTTGGATGACACCATAGAGACTTCAACTATGAAAAAATTTTCGACTGCCCGACGGTCCATCATGTGGTTTTTCCGATATATATATAGCATTTTCCAATATCTCGGAAACCTCTCGATAGAACATTTTTATTTTTGGGATGAAGTTAGATGACAACAAAGGAAACTCGATAGTGAAAAAATTTTCGACTGCCCGACGGTCCATCATGTGGTTTTTCCGATATATATAGCATTTTACCATATCTCGGAAACCTCTCGATAGAACATTTTTATTTTTGGGATGAAGTTGGATGACACCATAGAGACTTCAACTATGAAAAAATTTTCGACTGCCCGACGGTCCATCATGTGGTTTTTCCGATATATATATAGCATTTTCCAATATCTCGAAACCTCTCGATAGAACATTTTTATTTTTGGGATGAAGTTAGATGACAACAAAGGAAACTCGATAGTGAAAAAATTTTCGACTGCCCGACGGTCCATCATGTGGTTTTTCCGATATATATATAGCATTTTCCCATATCTCGGAAACCTCTCGATAGAACATTTTTATTTTTGGGATGAAGTTAGATGACAACAAAGGAAACTCGATAGTGAAAAAATTTTCGACTGCCCGACGGTCCATCATGTGGTTTTTCCGATATATATATAGCATTTTCCAATATCTCGAAACCTCTCGATAGAACATTTTTATTTTTGGGATGAAGTTAGATGACAACAAAGGAAACTCGATAGTGAAAAAATTTTCGACTGCCCGACGGTCCATCATGTGGTTTTTCCGATATATATATAGCATTTTCCCATATCTCGAAAACCTCTCGATAGAACATTTTTATTTTTGGGATGAAGTTGGATGACACCAAAGAGACTTCTACTATGAAAAAATTTTCGACTGCCCGACGGTCCATCATGTGGTTTTTCCGATATATATATAGCATTTTCCCATATCTCGGAAACCTCTCGGTAGAACATTTTTATTTTGGGATGAAGTTGGATGACACCATAGAGACTTCAACTATGAAAAAATTTTCGACTGCCCGACGGTCCATCATGTGGTTTTTCCGATATATATATAGCATTTTCCCATATCTCGGAAACCTCTCGATAGAACATTTTTATTTTGGGATGAAGTTAGATGACAACAAAGGAAACTCGATAGTGAAAAAATTTTCGACTGCCCGACGGTCCATCATGTGGTTTTTCCGATATATATATAGCATTTTCCAATATCTCGAAACCTCTCGATAGAACATTTTTATTTTTGGGATGAAGTTGATGACAACAAAGGAAACTTCGATATGAAAAAATTTTCGACTGCCCGACGGTCCATCATGTGGTTTTTCCGATATATATATAGCATTTTCCATATCTCGGAAACCTCTCGATAGAACATTTTTATTTTTGGGATGAAGTTAGATGACAACAAAGGAAACTCGATAGTGAAAAAATTTTCGACTGCCCGACGGTCCATCATGTGGTTTTTCCGATATATATATAGCATTTTCCCATATCTCGGAAACCTCTCGATAGAACATTTTTATTTTTGGGATGAAGTTAGATGACAACAAAGGAAACTCGATAGTGAAAAAATTTTCGACTGCCCGACGGTCCATCATGTGGTTTTTCCGATATATATATATAGCATTTTCCAATATCTCGGAAACCTCTCGATAGAACATTTTTATTTTTGGGATGAAGTTAGATGACAACAAAGAAACTCGATAGTGAAAAATTTTCGACTGCCCGACGGTCCATCATGTGGTTTTTCCGATATATATATAGCATTTTCCCATATCTCGGAAACCTCTCGATAGAACATTTTTATTTTTGGGATGAAGTTGGATGACACCATAGAGACTTCAACTATGAAAAAATTTTCGACTGCCCGACGGTCCATCATGTGGTTTTTCCGATATATATATAGCATTTTCCCATATCTCGAAACCTCTCGGTAGAACATTTTTATTTTGGGATGAAGTTGGATGACAGCATAGAGACTTCAACTATGAAAAAATTTTTGACTGCCCGACGGTCCATCATGTGGTTTTTCCGATATATATATAGCATTTTCCAATATCTCGGAAACCTCTCGATAGAACATTTTTATTTTTGGGATGAAGTTAGATGACAACAAAGGAAACTCGATAGTGAAAAAATTTTCGACTGCCCGACGGTCCATCATGTGGTTTTTCCGATATATATATAGCATTTTCCCATATCTCGGAAACCTCTCGATAGAACATTTTTATTTTTGGGATGAAGTTAGATGACAACAAAGGAAACTCGATAGTGAAAAAATTTTCGACTGCCCGACGGTCCATCATGTGGTTTTTCCGATATATATAGCATTTTACCATATCTCGGAAACCTCTCGATAGAACATTTTTATTTTTGGGATGAAGTTGGATGACACCATAGAGACTTCAACTATGAAAAAATTTTCGACTGCCCGACGGTCCATCATGTGGTTTTTCCGATATATATATAGCATTTTCCAATATCTCGGAAACCTCTCGATAGAACATTTTTATTTTTGGGATGAAGTTAGATGACAACAAAGGAAACTCGATAGTGAAAAATTTTCGACTGCCCGACGGTCCATCATGTGGTTTTTCCGATATATATAGCATTTTACCATATCTCGGAAACCTCTCGATAGAACATTTTTATTTTTGGGATGAAGTTGGATGACACCATAGAGACTTCAACTATGAAAAAATTTTCGACTGCCCGACGGTCCATCATGTGGTTTTTCCGATATATATATAGCATTTTCCAATATCTCGAAACCTCTCGATAGAACATTTTTATTTTTGGGATGAAGTTAGATGACAACAAAGGAAACTCGATAGTGAAAAAATTTTCGACTGCCCGACGGTCCATCATGTGGTTTTTCCGATATATATATAGCATTTTCCCATATCTCGGAAACCTCTCGATAGAACATTTTTATTTTTGGGATGAAGTTAGATGACAACAAAGGAAACTCGATAGTGAAAAAATTTTCGACTGCCCGACGGTCCATCATGTGGTTTTTCCGATATATATATATAGCATTTTCCCATATCTCGGAAACCTCTCGATAGAACATTTTTATTTTTGGGATGAAGTTAGATGACAACAAAGGAAACTCGATAGTGAAAAAATTTTCGACTGCCCGACGGTCCATCATGTGGTTTTTCCGATATATATATATAGCATTTTCCCATATCTCGAAACCTCTCGATAGAACATTTTTATTTTTGGGATGAAGTTGGATGACACCATAGAGACTTCAACTATGAAAAAATTTTCGACTGCCCGACGGTCCATCATGTGGTTTTTCCGATATATATATAGCATTTTCCCATATCTCGGAAACCTCTCGGTAGAACATTTTTATTTTTGGGATGAAGTTGGATGACAGCATAGAGACTTCAACTATGAAAAAATTTTTGACTGCCCGACGGTCCATCATGTGGTTTTTCCGATATATATATAGCATTTTCCAATATCTCGGAAACCTCTCGATAGAACATTTTTATTTTTGGGATGAAGTTAGATGACAACAAAGGAAACTCGATAGTGAAAAAATTTTCGACTGCCCGACGGTCCATCATGTGGTTTTTCCGATATATATATAGCATTTTCCCATATCTCGGAAACCTCTCGATAGAACATTTTTATTTTTGGGATGAAGTTGGATGACATCATAAGGAATTCAACTATGAAAAAATTTTTGACTGCCCGACGGTCCATCATGTGGTTTTTCCAATATATATATAGCATTTTCCCATATCTCGGAAACCTCTCGATAGAACATTTTTATTTTTGGGATGAAGTTAGATGACAACAAAGGAAACTCGATAGTGAAAAAATTTTCGACTGCCCGACGGTCCATCATGTGGTTTTTCCGATATATATAGCATTTTACTATATCTCGGAAACCTCTCGATAGAACATTTTTATTTTTGGGATGAAGTTGGATGACACCATAGAGACTTCAACTATGAAAAAATTTTCGACTGCCCGACGGTCCATCATGTGGTTTTTCCGATATATATATAGCATTTTCCAATATCTCGGAAACCTCTCGATAGAACATTTTTATTTTTGGGATGAAGTTAGATGACAACAAAGGAAACTCGATAGTGAAAAAATTTTCGACTGCCCGACGGTCCATCATGTGGTTTTTCCGATATATATATAGCATTTTCCCATATCTCGAAACCTCTCGATAGAACATTTTTATTTTTGGGATGAAGTTAGATGACAACAAAGGAAACTCGATAGTGAAAAAATTTTCGACTGCCCGACGGTCCATCATGTGGTTTTTCCGATATATATAGCATTTTACCATATCTCGGAAACCTCTCGATAGAACATTTTTATTTTTGGGATGAAGTTGGATGACACCATAGAGACTTCAACTATGAAAAAATTTTCGACTGCCCGACGGTCCATCATGTGGTTTTTCCGATATATATATAGCATTTTCCAATATCTCGAAAACTCTCGATAGAACATTTTTATTTTTGGGATGAAGTTAGATGACAACAAAGGAAACTCGATAGTGAAAAAATTTTCGACTGCCCGACGGTCCATCATGTGGTTTTTCCGATATATATATATAGCATTTTCCCATATCTCGGAAACCTCTCGATAGAACATTTTTATTTTTGGGATGAAGTTGGATGACACCATAGAGACTTCAACTATGAAAAAATTTTCGACTGCCCGACGGTCCATCATGTGGTTTTTCCGATATATATATAGCATTTTCCCATATCTCGAAACCTCTCGGTAGAACATTTTTATTTTGGGATGAAGTTGGATGACAGCATAGAGACTTCAACTATGAAAAAATTTTCGACTGCCCGACGGTCCATCATGTGGTTTTTCCGATATATATATAGCATTTTCCAATATCTCGAAACCTCTCGATAGAACATTTTTATTTTTGGGATGAAGTTAGATGACAACAAAGAAACTCGATAGTGAAAAAATTTTCGACTGCCCGACGGTCCATCATGTGGTTTTTCCGATATATATATAGCATTTTCCCATATCTCGGAAACCTCTCGATAGAACATTTTTATTTTTGGGATGAAGTTGGATGACAACAAAGGAAACTTCGATAGTGAAAAAATTTTCGACTGCCCGACGGTCCATCATGTGGTTTTTCCGATATATATATAGCATTTTCCCATATCTCGAAACCTCTCGATAGAACATTTTTATTTTTGGGATGAAGTTGGATGACACCATAGAGACTTCAACTATGAAAAAATTTTTGACTGCCCGACGGTCCATCATGTGGTTTTTCCGATATATATATAGCATTTTCCAATATCTCGGAAACCTCTCGATAGAACATTTTTATTTTTGGGATGAAGTTAGATGACAACAAAGGAAACTCGATAGTGAAAAAATTTTCGACTGCCCGACGGTCCATCATGTGGTTTTTCCGATATATATATAGCATTTTCCCATATCTCGGAAACCTCTCGATAGAACATTTTTATTTTTGGGATGAAGTTAGATGACAACAAAGGAAACTCGATAGTGAAAAAATTTTCGACTGCCCGACGGTCCATCATGTGGTTTTTCCGATATATATAGCATTTTACCATATCTCGGAAACCTCTCGATAGAACATTTTTATTTTTGGGATGAAGTTGGATGACACCATAGAGACTTCAACTATGAAAAAATTTTCGACTGCCCGACGGTCCATCATGTGGTTTTTCCGATATATATATAGCATTTTCCAATATCTCGGAAACCTCTCGATAGAACATTTTTATTTTGGGATGAAGTTAGATGACAACAAAGGAAACTCGATAGTGAAAAAATTTTCGACTGCCCGACGGTCCATCATGTGGTTTTTCCGATATATATATATAGCATTTTCCCATATCTCAGAAACCTCTCGATAGAACATTTTTATTTTTGGGATGAAGTTGGATGACACCATAGAGACTTCAACTATGAAAAAATTTTCGACTGCCCGACGGTCCATCATGTGGTTTTTCCGATATATATATAGCATTTTCCCATATCTCGAAACCTCTCGGTAGAACATTTTTATTTTGGGATGAAGTTGGATGACAGCATAGAGACTTCAACTATGAAAAAATTTTTGACTGCCCGACGGTCCATCATGTGGTTTTTCCGATATATATATAGCATTTTCCAATATCTCGAAACCTCTCGATAGAACATTTTTATTTTTGGGATGAAGTTAGATGACAACAAAGGAAACTCGATAGTGAAAAAATTTTCGACTGCCCGACGGTCCATCATGTGGTTTTCCGATATATATATAGCATTTTCCCATATCTCGGAAACCTCTCGATAGAACATTTTTATTTTTGGGATGAAGTTAGATGACAACAAAGGAAACTCGATAGTAAAAAATTTCGACTGCCCGACGGTCCATCATGTGGTTTTTCCGATATATATATAGCATTTTCCCATATCTCGGAAACCTCTCGATAGAACATTTTTATTTTTGGGATGAAGTTGGATGACACCATAGAGACTTCAACTATGAAAAAATTTTCGACTGCCCGACGGTCCATCATGTGGTTTTTCCGATATATATATATAGCATTTTCCCATATCTCGGAAACCTCTCGGTAGAACATTTTTATTTTTGGGATGAAGTTGGATGACAGCATAGAGACTTCAACTATGAAAAAATTTTCGACTGCCCGACGGTCCATAATGTGGTTTTTCCGATATATATATAGCATTTTACCATATCTCGGAAACCTCTCGATAGAACATTTTTATTTTTGGGATGAAGTTGGATGACATCATAGAGACTTCAACTATGAAAAAATTTTCGACTGCCCGACGGTCCATCATGTGGTTTTTCCGATATATATATAGCATTTTCCAATATCTCGGAAACCTCTCGATAGAACATTTTTATTTTTGGGATGAAGTTAGATGACAACAAAGGAAACTCGATAGTGAAAAAATTTTCGACTGCCCGACGGTCCATCATGTGGTTTTTCCGATATATATATATAGCATTTTCCCATATCTCGGAAACCTCTCGATAGAACATTTTTATTTTTGGGATGAAGTTGGATGACACCATAGAGACTTCAACTATGAAAAAATTTTCGACTGCCCGACGGTCCATCATGTGGTTTTTCCGATATATATAGCATTTTACCATATCTCGGAAACCTCTCGATAGAACATTTTTATTTTTGGGATGAAGTTGGATGACACCATAGAGACTTCAACTATAAAAAAATTTTCGACTGCCCGACGGTCCATCATGTGGTTTTTCCGATATATATATATATAGTTTCCTTTGTTGTCATCTAACTTCATCCCAAAAATAAAAATGTTCTATCGAGAGGTTTCGAGATATGGGAAAATGCTATATATATATTGGAAAAACCATATGATGGACCGTCGGGCAGTCGAAAATTTTTTCACTATCGAGTTTCCTTTGTTGTCATCTAACTTCATCCCAAAAATAAAAATGTTCTATCGAGAGGTTTCCGAGATATGGGAAAATGCTATATATATATTGGAAAAACCATATGATGGACCGTCGGGCAGTCGAAAATTTTTTCACTATCGAGTTTCCTTTGTTGTCATCTAACTTCATCCCAAAATAAAAATGTTCTATCGAGAGGTTCCGAGATATGGTAAAATGCTATATATATATCAGAAAAACATCATGATGGACCGTCGGGCAGTCGAAAATGTTTTCACTATCGAGTTTCCTTTGTTGTCATCTAACTTCATCCCAAAAATAAGAATGTTCTACCGAGAGGTTTCCGAGATATGGTAAAATGCTATATATATATCGGAAAAACATCATGATGGACCGTCGGGCAGTCGAAAATTTTTTCACTATCGAGTTTCCTTTGTTGTCATCTAACTTCATCCCAAAAATAAAAATGTTCTACCGAGAGGTTTCCGAGATATGGTAAAATGCTATATATATATCGGAAAAACATCATGATGGACCGTCGGGCAGTCGAAAATTTTTCACTATCGAGTTTCCTTTGTTGTCATCTAACTTCATCCCAAAAATAAAAATGTTCTATCGAGAGGTTTCCGAGATATGGGAAAATGCTATATATATATCGGAAAAACCACATGATGGACCGTCGGGCAGTCAAAAATTTTTTCATAGTTAAAGTCTCTATGGTGTCATCCAACTTCATCCCAAAAATAAAAATGTTCTATCGAGAGGTTTCCGAGATATGGGAAAATGCTATATATATATCGGAAAAACCACATGATGGACCGTCGGGCAGTCGAAAATTTTTTCATAGTTAAAGTCTCTATGGTGTCATCCAACTTCATCCCAAAAATAAAAATGTTCTATCGAGAGGTTTCCGAGATATGGGAAAATGCTATATATATATTGGAAAAACCATATGATGGACCGTCGGGCAGTCGAAAATTTTTTCACTATCGAGTTTCCTTTGTTGTCATCTAACTTCATCCCAAAAATAAAAATGTTCTATCGAGAGGTTTCCGAGATATGGGAAAATGCTATATATATATCGGAAAAACCACATGATGGACCGTCGGGCAGTCGAAAATTTTTTCATAGTTAAAGTCTCTATGGTGTCATCCAACTTCATCCCAAAAATAAAAATGTTCTACCGAGAGGTTTCCGAGATATGGGAAAATGCTATATATATATTGGAAAAACCATATGATGGACCGTCGGGCAGTCGAAAATTTTTTCACTATCGAGTTTCCTTTGTTGTCATCTAACTTCATCCCAAAAATAAAAATGTTCTATCGAGAGGTTTCCGAGATATGGGAAAATGCTATATATATATCGGAAAAACCACATGATGGACCGTCGGGCAGTCAAAAATTTTTTCATAGTTGAAGTCTCTATGGTGTCATCCAACTTCATCCCAAAAATAAAAATGTTCTATCGAGAGTGTTTCGAGATATGGTAAAATGCTATATATATATCGGAAAAACCACATGATGGACCGTCGGGCAGTCAAAAATTTTTTCATAGTTGAAGTCTCTATGGTGTCATCCAACTTCATCCCAAAAATAAAAATGTTCTACCGAGAGGTTTCCGAGATATGGTAAAATGCTATATATATATCGGAAAAACCACATGATGGACCGTCGGGCAGTCAAAAATTTTTTCATAGTTGAATTCCTTATGATGTCATCCAACTTCATCCCAAAAATAAAAATGTTCTATCGAGAGGTTTCTGAGATATTGAAATATGCTATATATATATCGGAAAAACTACATGATGGACCGTCGGGCAGTCGAAAATTTTTTCACTATCGAGTTTCCTTTGTTGTCATCTAACTTCATCCCAAAAATAAAAATGTTCTATCGAGAGGTTTCCGAGATATTAAATGTTACTATATAGGTCGGAAAATGCTCGAATTATAATAGGGAAGAGAAAAATTTCACTTGCACTATATTTCTACTACCTCTACCCTTCCTACTGCCAAATTTCAATTCATTCCTGTTGATATTTCCCGAGAATTCCGCCTATTCAATGAATAATTTGAATCAACCCGCACGCCAATGAACATGCCGTTCGGGTATTTCCGACAAACGGTCTGCTGAATTTGGTCTGTTAAGATCACACCCGTGTTTTATAATGGGTAAAAACACCGTGCAAGCGAAACAATGGATTGAAAAATGTTACCCGGACTCTTCTCGATCAGAAGCAACGATTTGTCGGTGGTTTGCCGAGTTTAAAAGTGGTCGTACCGACACAAATGACGTGGAACCCTCGAGTAGACCTGTGGAAGCCGATACACCGGCAAATGTGAATGAAGTGACAAAAATAATAATGAAAGATCGTAAAGTAAACCTCCGTGAGATTGCTGAGATGATAGAGATATCATATGGAAGTGTATTTACTATCCTTCATGAAAAATTGAGATTGAAAAGGTTTTTTTCAAGGGGGTACCGCGATTGCTTTCGGTGGAACACAAAAAGCAACGAGTCGATGATTCAGAATGCTGTTTATCGCTATTTACTCGCAACAAAAAAGATTTCTTGCGTCGTTACGTGACCATGGACGAAACATGGATACATCACTACACTCCAGAGTCGAAGCGGCAGTCATCTGAGTGGCGCACAGCTGGCAAAAGCCGTCCGAAGCGCCCGAAAACGCAGTAGTCAGCTGGCAAAGTCATGGCGTCATTTTTTTGGGATAGGCATGGCCTGATTTTCATTGACTACTTCGAAAAGGGTGAATAGATCAACAGTAATTATTAAAGATCGACTTGCTAGTGCGTTTGAAGGAGTAAATCGCAAAAAAACAACCGCACATGCAGAAAAAAAAATCCTTTTCCACCAAGACAATGCACCCTGTCACAAGTCGATGAAAACAATGGCAAAATTGAACGAATTGGGCTTTGATCTGCTTCCCCACCCCCATACTCGCCAGATTTAGCCCCTAAGGACTACTGGATCTTTGCTGATCTTAAAAAAATGCTTATTCTGAAGCGAAAGATAATTTTTTTTATAAACATGGTATTGAAAAATTGGAAAAGAGTTGGAACGATTGTACCACCGTAGAAGGTGATTATATTGATAAATAAAAAAAAAATTTGCACAAAAATTTTTGTTTTCATTGTTAGTCTCGGGACTTATTGATCCATGTGTAAGTAATGTAACATATATGTCATATAGGTATAAGACGAAATGTGCGCAATGTTCACATAAGACTATTTCCATAGTATTGTGGGGCATATCTAGGAACGACATGGTCTTTGAATCATTGGTATTGATTACTATAACGCCATTCATATTTTCTATAATTTCATTTTTCTTTACGAAAAGACGAATGAAAATATGGAAACCTGAAGCAAGATGTTTATGTACGGGCAGTTCCAATATATTTCTTATACTGAACTAGCGATACAACATTAAAGTTGCTAGGATGAAGTATTACTTCAAGCAATAGAAAACATTATGAGAATGTTTGGTCTTGTTCTCTACATTAAAAATTTTAAAAAACGCGTATCCAGTTCCCCTCGAGGAAGTGTTTCATTACCATACCAATGTGTACATCATTCAACTCAAAAATCAAGGTTCTTGAATTTTGGTTTGAGTAGAGCGATGGTTTGAAGACGTATTTTCATTGAATTGATTATATATATATTTCATTTAATGAAATCAGCTATAAACTCCACAAAAATATATTTTTTTTTCTGTGATTTTTTCTGTTCTGTGATATTTGTTCCAGTTTACCTAGCTGAAAAGATATAGACAGAATTTTATCCTTTTTCCTAGAGTTTTTCAATATAACAAACAAGAATGCATTCTCAATATCTCTTATGCATTGATCATTTCTCATTTTCACATTTTGTCGATCCACGTGAGCCTACACATGGCCGAATCTAGCTCTTGCCTTGTCTATCAATGGTTCGGATTCCAGATCTCTGCTACAACCAGAAGAGGAAGTAAAGTTAATGAGTTTAGGGACTAGGGTTGGCTGATCCCAACAATTCTTTAGATCAGTTCCGACCTGATCCGGTCCAGAGAATAAACTAGTCCAAAGATCAGTTTCAGATACTATTGCTAGTCCAAAGTGGTCCGAACTCATTCGTGACTCTAATGAGTTCGGACCACTCCGAACTGGTACTATCGGAACCGAAACTGATCTTCGCGATAATATTAACAATGGGGTTCTTTTTCCATAATGAGAATGAGGTTTTTCGCCTTGGGACTAGGACCAGGTCTGAATTGAATATGAATATAATATTACAATTTACTATTTTATCATTACTTTTGGCTGTGCTGGATGAGTTGAATGAAAGAGTCGGGGGATTGGAATTAAGAATTGTGATTATGTTTTTATTACTTTGTGTCTAGAATACGGTGGGAAATGGCGTGGGAAATTTCACAAAAATTTTTTGAATGAACGTTGTATGCGGCGAAGTGTAGATAAAGTACCAAGCCCGGTCCAAAACTTAATGTGATCCGCTTGGAATGGTGCACTGGTACTCATACCTTATTGAATTGCCAGTAGGGATCAGGTCAACTAGTCCCACAAGCCGGTCCTGTTCCAAAGTATCAGTTCCGCGTACGCGTAGCTCCATTCATATTAAGGACTCATTTGCCAAAAAAAAATATCTGGCAGCGGTCGTTTTCATCGATTTCTTGCGAATGCTTGCGTTGGGGTTTTGTTTCTGTATAACTTTTGGGGTATAACGAGGGGTGACAATTCATTTAATTATGTAGATTTTATTAAATGATATCCAAGATTAATATTATCGATTAGAAAATGCAGCAACGCGCAGTTTCAATGTCCTAGGAATTTTTAAATTCGAGGAGAATATTTGGACGTATGCGTGGGGTAACAAATTATTCAATTATATAGATTGAACTCATCAATATACTAGGAAACTATTTTGATCGAAAAAAAACGTCAGCAACGAGCAGTTTTACTGATCGCTGAATTTTCTCATTCGCGGGGTTACATATTATTTCATAAAATCTATCGTGTTGAATAGTATTGGGGCAATCTATACCGAGGAAATAGTCCCAGTAACCTGCCTTCCCTTATTTTTTTTAGAGGTTTTAATATTTGAGGAGATGTTGAGGAGTCAATTTTTTTTTCAAATCATCCAATAAGCAATCAGAGGAACCCATTCATGAAGAAAAAAATTGAAATCAACGGAACCTTTTTCCTGACCTAGGTACTTGTGATGTCACAAATTATTTCAATGTACCCAGTAGGTTATACAGAATGGATTGACATGATCACATAGCAAAAAAAGTCATTTTTATTCTTTGAAGGTCATTCCTCTCAACAATGAAGTATGAAATATATAATATCTCACAAAAAATATCAAGAAAACTCATCGTATTGTTTTCAAATAACGCAATCGTAATTTTGAACTGGATATCGAAAACCGTTGCTGAAAAACCTTTCTGCATTCCTGATCATCTACAAGTTCGGTCTGAGGTATTTTTTGTAAAATGTATAGAAAAATTATTACGAATAATTATAGAGAAAATATACCGGGATGTTCGACATCAGAAATGAACAAAATATTTAATATTGGGAACATCACATTAGTTGTCAAACTGATTGTGAGCAAAGTATAACTAAGTATTGTATTATTTCAATAATCATGATAAATCATGCAAAAGCACAAATATTCTTCCTTATTAATCCATAATATCTCTGTTAGAAAGACAGTATAAATCATATAATCTATATCTATAATCTCTGTCCACTTCCTAAGTTAAGTACCTAATAAAACGCTAAGTAAGTATATTGTTCACTTTCTTCGATGTTCCATAGCTATCGCATAATAGTTTTTCGATAATAGAGTTTTGTGTTTTGTTTGGGTTTTGTAGGTAGGTATCTAATCAGAAAAAGTTCATGCGAAGAGTTATGGAGTGAATGAAAATTTGTTCAGGGTTTTGACATGTGATACCTACCTATCACACGAAAATTCCAAAATGCTACACATTTGGGAAGAAGATTATTTGTTGTGTTATGAACTTATTAATTCATAAATATCTACGTCTTATTTTTACTCCACATTTAAATGGAACTCCTTTAACTAGAAATGCGCATCGTGAAAATCAGTCGCAGGGGCTAAAAATCATGAAGATATTCTGATCCTTGATCCTAATCTTCATTAATCCAACCCCACAACCCTCGCGTCATAATCAGCTGATTTCTTTGTTTGAACACAGAAGAAATTCAAGAAAACACGGTCGATGACACAGGCCATGAACGAGGTCGAGGGTTCTAAAAATTTGACCGTACTTCAAAAACAAATCTTTTTGACAAATCCCAAGATTATCTGAGTTAAACATAAACAGATTATAATCCAGGAAGAACATACCTTTGTAATGAACACGCAAATTGTTCTGAGACAATCCAATATACGTATATTTTTCCTTCGTGCTCCAAGATCTCGGTAATGGCGTTTTTCCTTCTTTCACTGCTGGATAAAGCTTTTTCAAACGATCCATCATACCATTTTGCTTTTCCATTACACTCCGATCACAACTTACGGCAGCCATTTCCTAAACTCCCCTCTACATCAAACCAATGTCACGAAATCTAATGGGATTCTGTCTTATGCTTTGTCAATGGAGAAGCACACATGCGTCAAAACTGTGACACGGAAGAATACCTGTACTTTCAATAGAAACGTGTAGATGTCACTAAAACCTCAATCAGTTATTAAAAATATTTCTTTTCAATAATTCTCTTCTTTTGTGAAAATATTCAACAGTCAATTCAAGAGGTTTTATTGAAAAATGTTTTAATCTTGTAATAGTTTCCTTCGAAGTAACAAATGATTTCAAAAACACGAATCATTTAATTTTATCTTCATTCAAGTTTTCTGCTGTGGAATACAATTGAAGACTCATGGAAAAAAAAACTGAGGTCATTCCAATAGGAAAATCAAGAATTTAAAAAATCGCTGAAATCCTTCAATTTCGTCGTTGATGAGAACATCTATTTATACGTAAAAAAATCATTTTAAAACATGAATGTTGAAGAAGGTAGATCAAACTTGAGTATATCCGGTCGGCCGTGGGTATATGCTATATAATTTCTGAAAATATTAAATACGAAGTTACTTCGTATTAACAGCAGTGGCGGCTCTTCAGGGACGGCAGGGTCGACAAGGCCTACCCAAAAATTAAAGTCCAGCCAAAATTAAAATTCGAAGAATTCGGTGTAATCATTAGAATTATTATCCAAATATATAAATAAAATTCTAGATACAAATCGAAAAAATCACGTATTCCATTACATTGATAACTCAACTCTTCAAAATAAGCCTTTCCAATTTCAGTGCCTTATTATCCACTCACAATACAAATTTTCATTCAAAATTGGGAAACTTGGAATTCCCAAGTTTTGGAGATATTCCAAATATTATTACCTGAATTTTCCGGCAACTATCTAATAGGTCCACAGTTCATAAAATATTTACGATATAATTTGAATATTGGCAATTATTTCTTGAGGTTATTTCGATGTCTGCCTACAATTGTTTTATTCAAATGGCGAATCGATTCAATGTTTTCAAGAAGCTAACCTATATTTTTAGGAACTTGAAAGTTTCCAGATTTGCTTCAAATGGTTTCATCGCCTTAGCGAGGAAATAATTGACGATTATGTAGAATAGTATCTGATTTCGTACATAAATGGAATACGTATTCTGTGATACCTTTCAATCAGTTCCATTATTTGAAGTAATCAATTCTATTCAGATTTCTGTGTCAAAAAAAGTTAATAACTTTTGAGTATAATAGATTATTGAAATTCGAATATGGCAGATTTGCATTTCTGTTATGGTTCGACTGATGGAAATCCACTAAATTCCTGGAGTTCATAAGCAGAGGGATACCCTGATAGACAGTTGCCTCATCATTATTTGTTTCAAAGGATACACCAGCGCCTAGCGGAACATTCAAGAAACGAATGTCTGATGCTGGTAGAAATAGAGTAGTGAAAACTGCAGCACTAGTGGATGCCGTATAAACATCCTCTACCGGGAAAATTGCTGAAGCATTTAACACAATCGTAATTTTCCTGATTAGTCCAGTCAATAAAGCCTGGGGAACGAAATAATTAGCGGCAATGAAAATTTTTGCTTTTATTGTTTAGGACAATAAATAGGATACCCAAAAAAATTTTCAACCCTCTGGAGTAAAGGCTTAAGAGGGAGTTATACGAAAGTAAAATAATATGGTTTTTAAAAATCATAACTCTGGATAAAAATCAGTTCATGAACAATACTCCAATAGGCTGAAATTTTTAAGGATGGTTAAGTAAATAATTATACATCTTGTATTAAAATTTCGACCCTCTGGGGTGACGGCTAAGCAGTGGAGGGGATAGGAAAGGTTTTTTTCTCATAACTTCGGATAAAAAAATCCGAATGGGTTGAAATTTTGAAGATTGGTTAAGTTGATGATAATACATCTTGTATTAAAATTTCAACCCTCTGGGGTGAAGGCTAAGTGGAGGAGGGGTGAGTAAGGTTTTTTCTCATAATTCGGGACAAAAAATTCCGAATGGGTTGAAATTTTAGGGAATGGTTAAGCATACAATTATCTATCTTGTGTTGAAATTTCAACCCTCTGGGGTAGAAGCTAAGTGGTGGAGGGGGTGACATAGGTTTTTCTTCTCATAACTTCGGATAAAAAATTCCTAATGGGTTGAAATTTTAGAAAATGGTCAAGCATAAAATTGTCTATCTCGTGTTGAAATTTCAACCCTATGGAATGAAGGCTAAGCGGTGGAGGGGGTGAGGAATGTTTTCTTCTCATAACTTCGGTAAAAAAATTCCGAACGGGTTGAAATTCTTAAGGATTGTTAAGTTAATGATTACATAGCTTATATTGAAATTTCAACCCAATGGGGTGAAGGCTAATCGGTGGAGGGGGTGAGAAAGTCTTTTCTCTCATAAGTCCGGATAAAAAATTCCGAATGGGTTGAAATTTTAGAGCATGTTTAAATAAATACTTATCCATCCGATATTGAAATTTCAACCCTTTGGGGTGAAGGCTAAGCACTGGAGGGGGTAAGAAAGTTTTTTCCTCATAACTTCGGATAAAAAATTCCGAATGGGTTGAAATTTTAGGGAATGGTTAAGCATACAATTATCTATCTTTTGTTGAAATTTCAACCCTCTGGGGTGAAGGCTAAGCGGTGGAGAGGGTGAAAAAAACTTTTTTCTCATAACTCCGGATAAAAAATTCCGAATGGGTTAAAATTTTAAAGAATGGTTAAGCATACAATTATCTATCTTGTGTTAAAATTTCAACCCTCTGGGGTAAAGGCTAAAGGGTGGGGGGTTGAGAAAGTTTTTTTTTCATAACTTCGGATAAAAAATTCCGAATGGGTTGAAATTTTGAACCATCGTTAAGTTACTGAGTTTACACCTCGTATCAAAATTTCAACCTTTTGCGATCAAAGTCAAGTGGTCGACGGGTTGAAAAAAAAAATGTTTCCGAAACCTTATATACCTTATAAATAATTCCGAACAGGTTTAAATTTAAAAGTATGGCCAGGCAGAATATCATTCATCTCGTGTTGAAATCTTAATTCTCTGGGGTGGAGTTTAAGGGAATTAAAACGTACAAAAATTCTCAATCAAACCATTTATCATAGTTTTTTCAATCAATTAAATTCCCCCGCTATTTTCCGCACTTAATTCAAGAAAAAATACGCTAATCGCTATAAAATGGAACTTTATTCGCTATAAGTGTGAAGTAATCTCCGTATCGTTGTAATAACGAACTCAACCTCGAAACCCATTGTTGAGTGGAAAGAATGACTTCTTTACATGTAAAACTACTCACAGAATGTTCAACTGCCGAACATTATTGTTTCGTGTCTCACGAAACTGTAACAGCTCACTATAGCTTTTCAAAATAAATCTGGTCCTTCACCTCATTGGGTTGAAATTTCAATATAAGCTATGTAATCATTAACTTAACAATCCTTCAAAATTTCAACCCGTTCGGAATTTTTTTACCGTAGTTATGAGAAGAAAACATTCCTCACCCCCTCCACCGCTACCCGCTACCGCAACCCTATGGAATGAAGGCTACTTCATTCCATAGGGTTGAAATTTCAACACTAGATAGACAATTTTATGCTTGACCATGCTCTAAAATTTCAACCCATTCGGAATTTTTTATCCGAAGTTATGAGAAGAAAAACCCTTGTCAACCCCTCCACCACTTAGCCTTCACCCCAGAGGGTTGAAATTTCAACACAAGATAGATAATTGTATGCTTAACCATTCCCTAAAATTTCAACCCATTCGGAATTTTTTGTCCCGAGTTATGAGAAAAAAATGTTACTCACCCCCTCCTCCACTTTGCCTTCACCCCAGAGGGTTGAAATTTTAATACACGATGTATTATCATCAACTTAACCATTCTTAGAAATTCCAACCCATTCGGAATTTTTTATCCGAAGTTATGAGAAAAAAACCTTTTCTACCCCCTCCACTGCTTAGCCGTCACCCCAGAGGTTTGAAATTTTAATACAAGATGTATAATTATTTACTTAACCATCCCTAAAAATTTCAACCCGTTCGGAATTTTTTATACAGAGTTATAAGAAAAAAACCTTTTTTACCCCCTCCCCTCTTAAGCCTTTCCTCCAGAGGGTTGAAAATTATTTTGAGTATCCTATTTTTTGTCCCAAACAATAAAAGCAAAAATTTTCATTGCCGCTAATTATTTTGTTCCCCAGGCTTTATTGACTGGACTAGATACTGAAGAAAAATTTACTGTACCCCTTTCATATGCAGCGAGTACAAGCATTGATACCTCGTGTTTTTCTTTTGTGACTAAATTTCTGCAATTGGGTACTGTAAATGATTTTCCAAAATTCAATATTTTTGACTTTAGTCTTCTTGCCTGTTGAGGCCAGTTTTTCAAGAAATGCTATTAAAATTTCATAATAATCATGTTTGGCAACGGAAAATCCTCACGCCTCACGAGATTGTGGAAGATAGACATCGTCAACAATTTTTCCTAAAGGTATGGATAGGCGTGTTAGGAAATTAGTTGATTGATCCATCTTTTTACCCACCTCATTAAATGCTCAAAGTTATGGACACTTTCTGGAAGAAGAACTAATATTACTCTACATGTGCCTCTACAGCTAAGGCGACAAGCAAATTTCATGCATGATATAGAGCTCCAGCAATTGGTGTTTTCGTGAGGGATACTTGAATGCCTCGGTTCCCTAATCTCAATTCATTGGATTTTTGTTTATGGGTACATCATCTCTTTGGTGTACACGACCCCTATCATCGATATCATTGATTTGAGAAATCGAATTGTGGCATCATATAATCATATCCGAAATACACCAGGAATATTCGGCAGAATATGCCGGTCAATGAGACAAAGAATGGACTCCTGCATTTCTGCTTCAACATCTACTTTGACTTTGAATTTTATATTTATATCAAGAGTCATATTAATCAAGCAGTGTAATTCAACTTTTTTATAGTTATGATGTAATAAATCAGAAAGCTTTCAAATTGTTTTGTTTTTTCTTGAATCAGAAATCTAAACACAATTTAATTCTTCAAATAATTGAACTAATACTAAGGTATCACAGAAAATGTATTCCATCTATGCACGAAATCAGAGGCTATTCAACTCAATCGCCAATTATTCTGCGAACTTGTATGGAATTTAGATAAGCACTTATTCCATATTTCAATTTACTAGGAGAATAATAGGAGCGATGATTAAAGGGAAGAAAAACTTTTCAACCAACTATGCAGTTAAGCGAATGTGTGGAATTTCATTCAAAAAATCTTTAAAAATAATTTAAATCCGCAAAATTGCCGACCCCTTCTGAGGGGTGTAACTTGGAAAAGAAGGAGATTTCGAAAAAATTTAGGGGAAGTACCCCTCTAATTCTAAAGAATCATTTTCCAATGTACTTCGTATTTATTTGCAGACACCCTGTATAATGTATAATACCAAAAGTCCATCTAACATCTCAATTTCGTGAGTTTCTTTTCATCAATTTTTGCGCGCTGGTTCTAGTAGAACAACGTGCTATCGTTTTGCTCAAATGTCTGTAATTTTCGAAAATCAAGACGAAAATGGTCTTAATCGGTTGCGTTTGACTTTGAAGAATACAGGGTCAAACTTGAGGATGTCCGTCTAGCCATATATTCTCTATCAAACCAAGGAGATGAGCTGAAGTTTTCATATTTTCAAAATAGTTTTACTGTCCAAATATCTCGGTCAAGTTCGTTATTGGGCCAAATCCGTCCAATGGTTCTGGAGTTATGAGCATCTGACCTCTGGTTTCCTACATAACTCCTAAAATAACTATCGAATCCAGTTGTAACTTGGAAGATATGCGTGAATTAGATTAAAAGAAATAGGTTTGCAGAATGCCACAGAAATACGCTAGAAAATTCTGACAAAAAAGTTTTTCATATCGGAAGTATTCCAACAAAAATTTGTGCATGTTATCGCATATTCTCAAATTTTATTGTGGTAGCTTTTTTTCACCTGAAGATATGATTATTTCTTTATTTACTTAAGAGAAAATTAAAAAATCAAAAAGCCCGTCAGAAATTTCAATGATCGATGCAATCACAGATACGTATTCGATTGACATCGGTCGGGCTTAATAAATCAGTGTCAGTTGGGAGGTAATTAATTGAAATGGTTTATTACGTTGAAATAATGTACGTTGTCAGAATTTAGAAAAGCAGTGACGTAGGCATTAAGGAGAAGGAAGTTTGAGCCTTGAACAAAACTAAAGGAAAACTATGGATAGTTAATTTTAATTTGAGATAAAGGTTTGTTCGTCGAGGAGTTTGTATTTGTATCTCATTGTTCTAGACTACGAGAAAAGACACTGGAACAAGCGCGCAAAAGCCCCTGACCTCATATCATTGCTTTTCTGAATGTATTTCACCATATGTATTATCAAATGTTCATATTTTAGATCCCGTGATGAAGATAAGAATTATATCGAAAGCTCGAGTAAGAAAAAGAGATTTGTTTATAGATCGCTGCTATTCCATTAATGTTCACTAATTACGAAAATTATATATAAATTAATATTTCTTCATGTAAGCTCGTGTCCTTTGAAATAATTTATTTAATCAAGAAATAACGAGAAAAATTAGATGCTGGCAACAAATCTTATCGTTGAGCCATTATCATTGACATCTTCTTGAAGACGAAGTCAAATGTGAATCCGTTCAGTGAAAAGAAACTAAAATTTTTGATTGACTATTTTGACAATTTGTCCAATCAACGAAAATTATTTATGTCTTCGTCTATAGGAAGCTCACAACTTCTCACAATAAATAAAATGGTACATTGTTACAATGGGAATCCTGAATATCAATTCAAATGTACCTTCAAAATTTAGTGGATCTCTTATGAACACCTATCTTATGAGTAACCAAGTATTCAAGAAGTTTCGGGAATTCTCCAAATATTTACGATTTTCACGAAATTTTCTTTTCTTTTCAAACTCATTCAAATATCTTTCAAGTAACAATTCGATCCTGTAAATTTTCTAGGAAATATTGAAGAAACAAAATTTCAAATGCTCATGACTGCTGAATTATCCAACAGATTTGGCCCAATAACGAACTTGACCGATATTTGGATATTTCGTAACTGAACTCTAAAATAAATAATAAATAATTTTCCACCATCCAAAACTACGTAAAGCTAACTAAATCTTTGTTGTTGTCTCCCAACGCTTTTAATCTCTTACAACCTCAGGACTATGGAGACATATGAAGGGTAGAAAAAAGAGAAATCACTCTTATGAACAGCTGATCAAAAAGCGTTCATCGAAGTTGTTCATATTTAGATGTCGCTTGTGTCGTTGCGTAACTCATTGATAAGTTAAATTATGAATTATGAGTGAATAGTCAATGACAGTTGTTGCCAGAGACAGATTGTCTCTGGTTGTTGCTATAACTACTATACCCAGAGACAGCTCTTCCTTGAAGAGTAACTAACAAACATAATATGTTGCCGTTAGATCCATATCCAAAAATTGTTTCAACTAAGTCAACCCTTCAGACGTCCGTAAAAAAACAGAAAATTCGGAATAATTTACAAAATGATAATTATTGAAAGCAGATCCACGAAAGAAAGAATATTTTATTTACGTACTATTGGTCGAAGAAATGACAGTGTTTGAGTTGGATATCTATTTTCATTGTTCCTTCAAGTCTGACAATTTTTTACTTTTACAGCATAAATTTTCCCATTATTATGTCCTGAAACAATTGACAACAAAATATTTATTGATAATTAAGTTCACGAAAACTTTCTTTCAACCACACACGTAAATATGAATCTCTCAGACTCGGAATACTTAATATTTTCAATAACTGAATACTTTGCACATGCACAGTAACACTTTTGATTCTTCACTGACAAAAGTATTAGTAGTAATGGTGATAACTGTGATTGACCATTCATTCATAATTTAACTTATCAATGAGTATCGCGACGACACAAGCGACATCTAAACATAAACAAACCACTTCGATGGATACTTTTTGTTCAACTTTTCCATAAGTGATTTCTCCTTTTTCACCACAGAACATCAAATATACCCCCTTAGTTTCCAGATAAATTTCCATTCTCCATTTTGATTGACCTTCAGTCCAATCACAACATGCGTGACATCTACATGTGAGCCATTTTGATGGACACTTTTTACTTACGGAGTAAGTGATTTCTCTTTTTCTACCCTCCATAAACAGGACCTTCTTCTCTGGCATGTCCTTTGCAACCTGCGCACAGGGATATTCAACTATAGAATTACCCAGCTTTATTCATAGTATCAAGGAATGTTCTCTTAATAAGACAGAGGCGTATCAAGCATAGGGTGAAATTGAATTTGATTTTTTGAGCTTCAGAATCCTGGTATGTTACAACCTAACGAAATGTACTATGCCACACTTAGGATTGCTGCAACAACCTTTCTGGATGTTCCATGTCAGATGTCCTTACCAATCAAATCTTTCACATCACCAGAAGTAGCCAATGAGATAAGAAGACTAAAAAACAAGAAAGCTCCTGGAAACGTCCTCATAACAGCCGAAATTCTGAAAAGACTACCAAAAAAATGGTTTTACTGCTCACAACATTATTCAATAGAATGATGAGTATATTTTATTTCCATCATCTGGAAGTATGCTGAGGTCATAATGATACCCTGTACCTGGTAAACCAGAACAGAATGTGGAATCATATAGGCCCATAAGTCTTTTACGAATCCTGGGTAAACTGTTTGAGAAGTTGCTTCTGAAAAGGCTGAAGGATGACATGGGCATGCACCAAATGGTACCAGACCAGCCAACTAGGTTTCCGAGAGAACCACATCAGGTCCATCGCATCGTGAACCATCTCAACAAGCCTCGAAGAAGGAAAATTTGGCTCAGCAGTGTTTATGGACTTATCGCAAGCATTCGACAAGATCTGGCATAACGGATTGCTATACAAACTCAAACAACTCCTCTCACAGCCGTATTACATGATTCTGAAGTCGTATATAGCAGGTCGTTATTTTGCCATGAAGTATGGGAAAGCAATAACCATCCTGCCAAAGTAAAATCCGGAGCCCCACAAGTAAGTATTTTGGGACCACTTTTATATATATATATATATCATTTACACTTTGGACATACCAAATCAAAACACCACCATAGCTTCTTTTGCAGGTGATATAATCATACTTGCATCTGATAAAAATGCTGAAACAGCTTCGAAACAATTACAGGAACATCCGGATGACCTTGGACAGTGGCATCGAAAATGGCAATTCAACATCAATGAGGCTACGTCAGTTCAAGTAACATTCACTATAAGAAGAAGCATTTGTCCCCCTGTCAAAATATTCGCAAGGGAAGTGCCAGTTGACACCAAGGCTAAGTATCTTGGCATACATTTACCCCAGCGCCTCAATTGGACACAACCCATTAATGCCAAAAAGAATGAAATAAATCTAAAATTGCGAAAAATGTATTGGCTTATAGGCAGGAAGAACAAATTGAACCTTAAAAATGAATTGAGAATTTACAAAGCGATCATCAAACCAATATTGATGTACGGCACCCAATTCTGGGCTTACGTTAAGCCATCGAATATTCCAATTATCTAAAAAGTACAATCATAGATACTACGTGCATTGGTTGATGCCTCTTGGTATATCTACAACCACTCCATCCATTAAGGTTTAAGAGTTCCATATGTAACATTTTTGTATGTAACAGAAATAGAAGACCGCTCGAGAAAATACCATCAGAAGCTGCAAGGATATGTCAACCAACTGATCGACCCACTGACAGAGGAACCATTCAACTCACGAAGATTTGAAAAAGACCTGGCCAAACGACCTAGCTGACTGATTATAACTAAGAGTCCATCAATGTGAAATACTTCACATAAAACACATTTACTGAATACTTTTTGAAAATGGATTTTGAGTTTTAATAACCAATTAACAAAGAAAAAACAATAAAAAAATCAACCAACAATGGGAGCATTTCATAAGCATCGTAAAAATCTTCTTCAAATAACTCACATCTGTCTTGCAACCCCATGGAGGCTGAAATAAGTGCATAAGGAATATTCGAATAGCTCTAAATATCTCAAGAACTTGACATAAAAACGATACCAAATTTAGTTATAGTTGTGCCTCGAGTTACTCAAGATAAATATATGACTCACTTCCGCTTCAAAACCCTGGGGAGCTAGCAGAGATCCAGCAGAATTTTGAATGAAAAAATTTCGAATTGATTTCAAATTCGGTAAATAAATCCGGTAAAACCACTCCATAGTTACTGCATATGTCACATACAAGTGCAAAATCTTTAGGGGGGTTAGTAGGTATTCCCTCCAATAATGAAAAATTCATAAAAAATCAACCCAAAATTAAAGCACTTTATAAGCTTCGGAAAATTATCTTTAAATCAAGAAGAAAATATTCCATTACTCATCTCCGCATTACAACCCCATCGGAGGCTGAAAATCGGCATAAGGAATATTCGAATACTTGACATAGTACCGATACCAAATTTGGTTATAATTTGTGCCTCATGTTACTCAAGATTATATGTACCGCTTCCACTTGCATCCCCTGAGGGCTAGAAAGCCTGGTTTTCATTTCAATGAAAAAATTCATAACTACCAAACTATACAAAGAATTGATTTCAAATTGGGTCCAGTAGAATCACCTCTTAATTACTGCATGTCACATCCACTTGCAACCCCCAGTGGGGCAATCGATGGATATGCTTCAAATATCGTAGTATATTAGTTTAGGCTTCTTCATCTGTAATGCTATGACGTCTATGAATGCTTTTTATATCAAAAACGCACCCCTCTCTCTTGCATATTTGGCGCTCTTGTTCACCCGAACAGAGTACCTAACATTTGCCCGAATGTCTGTAATTTTGGAATATCGAGCCGAAAATGGTCTCAATCGATTGGGTTCGACTCCCCGATGAAGAATCCGTGGCGAAAGTTGAGTCTGCCCGGCCAGCCGTATCCTCTCTAGCATCCAAAAGAGATGAGCTATTATCGTTATTGGGCCAAATCCGTCGGATGGTTCAGTAGTTATGAGCATCTGAAATTTTGTTTCGTCAATAACTACTGGAATATCCATCCGATCAAGTTGATACTTGAAATATTGTTGAGGAGGTTGCAACAAAGCGGCTCGCAAAATTTCGCAGAAATCATCACGCTAGAAAATTTTAAAAAAATTCCCAAAAAAAAATTTTTTAATCCGTACTATCTCATAAGATATTTTTCGGATTTCAATAAAAATTCGTGAATATATTGAGGTGATCGATATCTTACTTATCCTCAAATTTCATTGCCGTAGCTCTTTTCCATCTAAAGATATAATCATTTTTTCATTTACTTAAGAGAAAAGAAAAATGACATACGTCCCGATAATTTTCTTTGAACGATGGCCATCACAGATCGATATTCGATTGACAAATGCCGGGCTCATTAATCAACGTCAGTTGGCGTAATATTAATCAAAATTTTTCATAACGTGAAATCATAGAGAGAAATTCAATCTCGATGGCTGAAATAATATACGTTGTCAAAATTCAGAAAAGCACTGACGTCAGTTTTTAGGAAAAGGAATTATAGCTTCGACCAAAACTTGGGGAAAATTATGAATAGTTATTTTTAAATTGAGAAATAGGTTTGTTCATTCACTAGGCGTTCATTATTTGCAACACATTGTCCTATCGTACGGGATAAGCCTATTGTTCACCTGATCAGAGTGCTTATAGATTTGTTATGGTTTGAATATTTACTCGCAAGTAGCTCAACAAGCGCCAAAGCAATCTGACCTCACGTCAGTGCTTTCTAAATATTTTTTCAACTAACCTTGCAAAAATGTGTTTCAAAGGAATTCGGCGCTCTGAATAACGTCTGGCATATTGCCGTCGCGCTGCAGTTAGACTTTTTTGGCTGAGCAAATATACAGCAAGCGTAGCACACCCTTCTAGAATACTAAACCGTACCATTTTGCAAAAATATTAAATTGGCAATTGACAATCATAGCCAACCGTAGCCATAAAGTAATTACATATGTAATTACTTTATAGCAACCAGAATCAACACAATTTTAAACTTGACTAAAGCCTATTTCAAGCAAAATTTTATTATTCTGGTCTTTCTAGCGGTCATCGCTTATGGCATAAGATGTAATGAAATGACCACTAGTACGACAAAACGATGACCAACAATGATCGGTCTTTCGCTTGGAAATTTATAAGTATAGACCCATTTATTTACATTGAAGTGTCACATCTGAAACTTAGAGCTGATCGATTGTAAAATCGAGCTGGTCGAATGTAACGTCGAGCTGGTCCACTCAGGTCATAAAAAATTTTCATGTCGCCAAACTGAGCAAAGTGTAGGTTTCTCTATTCCCCCCTAATTGTGAATAAAAACTTTTTCTCCAATTTGCATTCAAAACATTGTATAAAATTTTATATTTTGAATTGAAACTGTCTTATCGAATAGATTAGCAAGAAGTAAAAGAAAAACTTTAGTTGATTCTCCTATTTTATGTCAGAGACCACAGATGGAAAGAAATTCAGGTGAAAGTCAAGACAACGCTGCTCCATTCTCTGCTTGACAATTTGAAGGTCACATGTTCTATAAGACACACGTTGTCACCTCTGTATCGAAAATGAATACGCAAATTGAAGAAAATTTGTGAGAGTCAGTATTAGGTTTTTCAAATTTTTTATTGTTTATTACTTTTCATTGCACTAAAAATGGTTCGTATGTGTGAAACTTGTAGTAAAGACAGGAATTTTAATCCGAATTTATTGTTCCATAGAATTGTGTATTGTAAGAAACATAGTATTTAGTTATTTACATAATCAGTAGCGTAGAAAGTTTTAATAGCGAAGTTTTAAATGAGATTATTGTAAGATTAAATGAGGTTTTCTGGAATTAAGGTTCCCAGATGACGATGAAAAAAGAAGAATTTGGGCTTCGCTGTTGGGATGGTCAAGTATTTGCCCAAAGAAAGCAATTTTCATTTGTTCAGATCATTTTGACCCTGAAGATATTGTGAGTCGAGTAAATGGAAAAAGATTTTATGCGGTGTTGCCGGATGAGGTTTCACAAAAGACTTTCAATGAGGTTGAGGCCGGTCCTACATTGAAGCGGATTTGGTCTGGCCAGCCAACCCGACCCGATTTGATTCTCTTCAGAGCAGTCGAGACCAGATCGAACACTGCCTCCAATGTAGGAGAAAGTACGTTTTCTTTGTTTTGTTTCCTCCAGACCCAGTCAGACCCGTCCAGACCCGCCAGACTGTCTGGTCTGGTGAAATTCCGCTTCCAATCCAATTAGGACTGGCCTAAGACTTTCAGAGGGAGTCAAAACAAATCGACATTTTACAAAGGAATGCTTTGTCTATCTTATATAGTCTAAGATTTGAAAGCGATGTGTCAAAAATATTCATAGATGTAATTGTATAGAATTTCTTGTATTTCTTTTGTGTCCATTTTCTCACAAATCGTTTTAGATAGATATATAGTATGCTTTAAAATACAAGTAGAATTTCAAGTAGAATCGAAATATTAAATAAGATAATGGGCGTTCCATTTAAAAATATTAAATTAAGTTGATATCTCGAAAAATTGTTAATCTTGCGTTTTATTATTCGAACAGGGAAAAACTTGCTAGATAACTATATTATATGCTTCTTGTTTAATTTCGATATTTTTACAAACAAAAAGGTTAAAGCTGATTTAAATGTTATCAACGTTAATGAAGCACCCAGTACACGACCTTTCCACAGAATCCTAGTTATGAATCCGAAATTATTATAAAATTACGCATGATAAATTAATTTTACAGGAATTTCAATTGACTTCGATCTAAAATTACAATTTACCGTAACAACGATAAAAAGTAGATAGAATAATTTGAATGCTTTGATATGTTTCAATAATATTTTTTCTATTCGCATTTTAAGACAAATTACAACAAAAATAGTCTGATTAAGTACCTACTATTTGCTTATTATGATTTTGATAGTTTAGGAGGACTATGCAAACTTTTTGAACTTCGACAGCAGCTAAGGAAACGCCTTTTTGTAATTTTTTTAGTTGAAGGTTTGGGTAAATCGTGCACCTTTCAAGCCTATTTTGAGCAACTTCAAGTTATTTCAGGAAACTGAGTTCTTTTTTATCAAAACAGCTAACATGTCCAAAAAAGACTGCAAAATAACATATGAAAAAATATAAATTTCATAAATCTCGCTGACAGAAATAATTGGAAATACACAAAAAAAATTATAATTCGAAAACTAAGAATAGTCGCATAACATTTATTGGGTATTATCGGATACCTCAGGAGCGAGGAAAAAAAATTGTTGACATTACTAATTGGCCCATAGAGCAAAAATTTTCAATCAGCGATTCTATATCGAAGATTTCAATAGTTTTTGTAGCTTTAGGAATAATGAAAACTAAGTACTTATTCACAATGATGTCAATTATTAATCATCGGATCGATCGCATACCAAGTTGGGGCGACAAGCTTCTCGGCTACCTTGTTTGTGATACGAGTATCGTTCGGTTCAAATTAATGTTATAGTCAAAGACTCACCCTGTATATTCAGGACTATTTTCATGAAATATTACTTTGTTACCTAAGCAGATTCGTCATAGGTCCTTGAGGTTTTTATTCTTGTGATATTTGAGATAAAGAACTGCTTGGATTTCAATTGAAGGCCTGTCACTAGCATCCCATCTAGGAATGTTAATTAAACCTCTACACTACGTGGGGTGCAATAATGAAGGCGCCACAATATCGAGGAAGTTATTCAATTGAATAATAATGGCTTTCATATCAACAAATAGTCATTCACTTCATAAAGGTAATAAATAATAAAGTTTATTGATTTACATATATTGAAATCACAACATAAGTGAAATAAGCTAAAGAGAAAAATAAAATCGATTCCTGGAAGAGCAGAAAACATAAAATTCTGCCGTGTTGTAAATAGTCTATGTTTAATATTCTGCATATTGAAAGCTTTCCTTGGTTCAAATCTCAACATGATTCATAGAAATAAACTCTTCCTGTTATTGAGAGAAGCGAGACAGCATTTGGACAATAAATAGGTATCCATTCTTTAGGTGTTATTTTGGTTTTCAAAGCATGATGGTTTAATATAAAACAATATTCTTATAACCATTGCTTTGGAAATAAGACATTTAGTGATATAAATGCACCAAAAGTAGTTCCTTAAAATCCTGTTTCATTTAATTGAAAAATTCATTCTCTAAATAAATATAAAACTTGTTATAAGTAAATCTTTTAATGGTAATAAGATGAACAACTGTCAGGAGTAATAATCATATTTTAGGCATTTATTCAAATCGTAACTTAGATATATTGATCGAAGAAAACAGTAGAGAATATTTCAAGAACAATCCAGTGCTCTTTCCAACAGTTATAGTAAAATATTTGAAATTTTCAGTTTCCTTTGTTTTCAGACATCATGTCAAGAATATACTTATATTCTAAGCGATCCCTCCACAAATTTCTAATTCTTTCTTTTCTATATCCTAAAACCTTCCTGCATTCTATGAGACTTTCCTTGATTTTTCTGATTCTCACTCTGTTTTCATTAACACATTGTGAAATGCTTCCAAACATTTGCATAACTAACGTAAGGTCCTCTTCATGTTTCAAGACTAGCTCATCTAGTTTTTGGTCGCAAAGCCTATATTGCATTTCTAAATTAGCTTTTTCCCTGTCTCTTTGTTCATCAGTTTCACTAGCTGTGAGACTTCTTATAACAGACATAAGAACCCTCGTTTCTTTAATAGGTTTAACTCCTCGAGGAGGTTTGAAAGGTGGTGTTTCGTCCATCATGGATATATACTAATTCAACGGATATTTTAATTATCAAAAAGCATGTACCAATATTTACATCTGGGTAAACAATGCATTATTCTTACTAACATTTTAAAATTTCATTTTTTATCTACATCGACATTTTAAAATTAAAATTTTTAAGCATCGAGAACGTAAACAAAAGAAAAGGTGATAGCTCTTTCTGACAGTGACATTTGTCAGAGTAATAGTAGTTCCAACATCTGTACAAAGAAACTTGGAGTTTTCAACCTACTACACAGAATAGGTTGTAATAAATACAACACGGATATAGATTTCCGACTTTTTGCAATTTTTCGGCAGCCCTTAAAATGAACCGCAATGTTGCCAGCTATTCGGCAATTTAATGAATGAATCTTTAAAGCAGTGCTACGGCAAAACCTAAAAATTAAAGCAAGGTTAGCATAACATCGAAATAGTCTTGCAGATGGAGTTGTTAATAATATGTTTTCGTGGCCGTTTTATTGGATGATGATATTGAAATGTCTGTGCTCTCTTATATACATTAATTGGACTTGGCACTTAAGTTGCTATTTGTATTTGATGTATTGTGGTAATCTTAATTTTCCTACCGGTGAGATTTGTTGACTCGAATGTGCCACGAACATCTTGTTGCCAGATTGTGCAAAATTATATCGAGAAATCGATATTGATCCTTAGAAAATAATGTTCTTTTCTTCAATACTATTTGACTGGCCATTCAATGGAACTTATGAATCAATTAATAAGAATAATTAGGTTAGTTTCCAGTTTACCGCCCATTTTTATATTTCACATGGTTTTTGGTCTGGTTAGTTGAGATTTTTATTTATATTTGGTCGGGAGTGATTAGGTTATGTAAGGTTTTGTTATATGGGAAGACGACCTTAAAAGTAAATTTTCACCAATCTGAACCATCAAAATTGAATACCTACAGTAAGGTCGAGAACGTCAAATAGTACCGCTACGAGTAATTCTTCAAATACCCCGAATAAACGTATAATCTGGCAACGTTGCTGCCCATTTTAAGCACCACCCACAATCCACAGGTAGGAAAGTCAAGATTACCGTGAGACTTATCGATACATATCGTGGCAAGTAATTATTCAAACTTTGAAAAATCATCTCCGAATGTATAATAGAACGGCATCACAAGATAAATTATACTCAAGAAGTGTGATTTGAAAAAATCCTCTTCATTACCCCAATACTACTCCGATTTGGAAATCATCCGGAATATTAATTCCTTAAACCTACCCTGAAAATTTCAACTCTCCAGTTCATTCCGTTCGGACGTAATAGCGTCTACGGATAGAATCGATTTTAACCACGGGTTTTTTATCAGTGAGTCCAAACATAAGGATTGATACCACTTTCATCCGAATTTTCGAAAAGTACGGACATTTGGACGAATCTATAAGCTCTGTTTGGAGAACAAGAGTGCTAAAAAACACTATATTCCTATACGATTTTTTTAAATTATAGCTTGATTACTCACATTAACCTCTCACCACTCTACTTCGTCCGGGAAAGGCTCTCTTCACTTTATACACTTTCTTTTCAAGTAGCCTCACATGGAGTTTTTTCCTCTCGGAGTCCTTTGAGGCCAATGAATAGTGTCACCCGACCAATAATCAGCATTTGTGATAAAAAACAGATAACTATTTTAAATATTTCATTACTTTTACGTATTTGATGTATTTGCTGTTTGGTGCGGTCTTCTTTCAAATTTGCATTGTAATTTAATGTTATCACGAAAATTCATATTTCATGATAATTACAGCTAAGATCATAGATATTTGTGTACTTATATGCGTGTCTCTGTCATCACAGCTGAAATATTTTATATTTCTAATAAATACACAGATAGGCTGATTGATTTGAACGATTCGATAGTCCATTCAGGAGTTTTTCCCTATAAATAATTGAGCTGCGATTTGAGTGATTAATCAAGGCATGACAATTTGAACAGAATAAGACAAATTTCAAATTTATTAAAGTTTTCTACATAAAAATAGATTAGTTGTTTTATTTGATATAAATACAAAGCCCTACATGTTCTTCTTAATAACACCACCACTTATTAAGTGATAAGAAAGCCACCAAGCAAGAAGAGGTTGTGTAAAGGCAACAAAAAGGAGAAAATATAATCTTCTTTTATTTCCTGCTCCTTGGTTTGGGTCTCCATAATAACTTGTCTCGCTACTCACTTCTGACAACACTTGTGCCTTCAATGCTCTTATTAAAAAGAAGGCAAGGGCAAAATTAGTATACACCAAACAGGCGTAATAAGCAGTTTTTCCCCCAATTAAACTTATCAATACACTCAAAATCATCCCAACAAACTTGTATCCACTATAAGCTAAAAGATCCAAGGTGCGAAGATTGGTTTGAATCATTGATATATATAGAGTACCTAAATAAACACATAGTTCTATGACAAACCAGGCGAGAGCAGAAGAAGAAAGAATTCCTATCTGTTCAAATGTAAACCTCTCTTGGGTTCCGAGCGATAATCCTGCTATTAAAATATAAGTTATGTATGCCATCATTGGAATATACAGATCTGGTGCATTTATTTCATACCTAGGTTGAACGGGTCTATCTTGCTCATACTTAATGGTCCAATTCTGAAAAAACAAAAAAACAATATTTTTATCGAACAGTAAAATTTCGCAAAAATCTTTAGAATTGATATATTGATGATAATAAAAAGGTGTTTTAATATCATGAAGGCTTCTATTATTGTAGTTGCCTCAAGGTCAACGATGATAATAATAATAAGTTTATTTATGCCAACAAAATGTACATTTTCATTTTTTACACTCATCAATTCATTCACAGTAAAATAATCATTTACACAGTTCAGTTCAATATATGCAATATGATGAATAATCCACAACAAAGAGTCAAAAACATGACATACACACATTAGCAGACAAAAACTCCCACACACCATAGAACACTTGCCCGCTCAGGTATTTTCTTACACTATTATTAAATTTATCCTGAGACCATTTCCTAACTTCCAACGGTAATTTATTAAAAAACTTGTGAGCCAGAAAATTTGTACTGGTCTTTGACTTTTCTAGTCGAAAAAAATAAAATCTTATATCATTACACTTGCGAGTTTTGTCATTGTGAAATTTCTTTTTTTGCCAGGTCTTGATATTTCTGATGAGCATACCTGAGACTTTCATATATAAAAATTGATGGAAATGTCATGATACCAGACTTCCTAAAAGCATCCTTACAGTCCTATGAATTTTTAAGATTAAATTTGATGCGGATAGCTCTCCTCTGCAATATTTTATGACGACCAGAGGAATAACCCCAAACCAGATTACAGTACCTGATGTGAGTTTCGAATAATGAGTAATAGACTGTCTTAAGTACATTGGAAGACACAATTTCTGATAAGTTTCTCAGAAAAAAGATCTTTTTAATTGATTTTTTAGATAGAATCAATATAGTGTTTCCAACTAAGGCTCCCAGGAATTTTATTGCCCCAGTGGTATTCTCATACTTGACCTTTTTCAAGGTGAACAGCATCCTCGCTGATTTGTTAGGGTTGGAACACAAACGATTGGAGCGAAATCATTCACTGACGCTGTACTCCGCCACAAGGCTGCCCTACACAGCGTCAGCCAGACAATCAGCTCCGACAGTAAAATCCGAATCGTCAGCTCACAGTATGTGCTCCAAATCTCACAAAAAATAAGACAAAATCATTTATGAAAATTATAAATAACAGCGGACCGAGAACAAAGCCCTGCGGTACGCCAATGACAATTTTCACCTCCCGTGACCACTGCACGCCCACATTTACCGTCTGGCGTCTATACACGAAGTAGGGCCCAGGGGGTGGGAACTCGCCTACTACAAAGATGGTCACGTTTTTTTCGACGAGCGGCAGAGACATCTTGAGTCATTTCCAAAGCGGATCGGTAAATTAGTAATTCTCAGTACCTAGTGATCGGTAAAAACGGATTTTATCGTATCTCGGTCTTGATGGACTTTATGACGAATAAGAAACTATTCTTGACGAGCATGAACTCTCATGTTATCTATGCCAACGCCATTTTTTTCTCCCATGTCGTGTTCTAGCTTTATTTCATACATAGACTACTTATTTTTTATTCAAAAAGTAGTGTTATTCAGCTAGAGATGTATTCATTTTCAACTTCAATTTAATTTAATTGAAATGGTTTATTCTTGCTGTGTTCCCAATTGCTACAGTGATAGTAATGTCAAAAGGTATGTGTTGCATTCATATAAGTAGTGGTTTTGGATTAACTTATAACTCACTAAAAATGTACTGTGAATTAATATCTTCTGTAGCAATTTCATATTCGTATAGAATTTTTTTATTAGTAAAAATTTGGAACAGTTTCTAACAATATTTTCTTTTTAGGTTTTTCATTACACAAGTTGAGGGTGTTAGAAATGTTTGGTTGGAAAGAATCGGAAATCCATGTCTTCATTCATCCAAAAGCGTTATTTGCATAAAGCATTTTAATATGGATTGTATATACCCACATGGAAAGCTGAAAAGATTTGCTCTACCAACACTTAATTTGCCAAGTAATTCATTCTACTCCCTATGATTATCATTTTTGTAATTTCAATAATCGTTCAGATTATAAGCCGTCCTCATAATGATGACATATTTTTTCTACCTTCCAGAACTCCTGAAGAAACTTTGAGGCAGCAACAAGGTATTTATATATAAGTGAACTGTTCATGGTCATTGATTATAGTTTTGGGTATTCCACTAATAGTGGGTTTCATAAAAACCGTTCATCAGAAGATTCCTAGAATACTTCAACGGATATGTGAGATTTACCGTTGAAACGCCAAATTCATGGAATTTCAGTTAATAAGTTCATTGATTGTGCCATGAAATTAATTCTGTACTTCTATGACCGAACTATCAATAAAATTTTATCGGGAAAAAAAAAATAATAAGATCTTATGATCCGATAATGAAGATGGCATCCGAAAAAGTATCTAAAAGAAAAAGAAAATGGACTTTAAGAAATTGTTTCTGTCATAAAAGTATAAATCTAATGCATTTCATGCTTAAATTGTTGTATTTGTCACTAATATTCTAATTTATTCTTTTAATGTATTTTTCATAATTTGATGAGTAATTGTTGGTTCGTTTATTCTTTCCCTCGATATTGAAATTTTTGTAAATTGATTATTTACTGCATTATATATATATATATATTGAATGAATTTTAAGGGTCTTTAGGCTCGGATTTGGGAGTAAATGATTCGAATACTCTTTATTCTATGCCAAGCTTTCGCATTAATTTAATGCTTCTTCAGGGCTTTGAATGTGAGGTTTTACATGGATGACATCTGACACAAACGTTATAATTAATAAAAACAATGGAAAGTTAATTTTTGATTCCATAGGAATTCCTCACAAAACACGTTATCTAAATCTATTTTAAAATTTCGAAAAATTCTTTTTGTTGATGCTCTTATTCTCAAATTCACAATCAATTAAAAAAAAAGGTAACACAATGTCATTTTGTTAATTGTTTTTCTTGCTATTCAGAAAGTGTAAAGTTTACAATGTACACTTTCAAGAACTTCCACTTTTTGGGAGTGGGGGAAATTTCGTGTGAAGTGTGGACCTTTTAAGAAGAACGCCAAAGCGCCGGAGTTCTGTCGTTTTGAATAGGTTATGTGAAATTACAGTAATATGTTATGATAATATCCCTTAGAACATAGCATATTTTTTATTTCTTTTTTGAATTTCCTCTCACTTAACGACTCAAACCTATTCGGTAAATGATTAAAAAAAGCAATACCGGCATACTTGGGCGATTACTCATATTTGGCAGTAGAGTGCCTTGGTACACATATATTGCGATATCTAGTTCCATAGCTATGGAAATCAGAACATTTTAGCAGTTGGTCAATAATTGAATATATATTGAACATATAGAAGGCAACTCTGGATGTAAATACAGGGCAGTGTAAGTATCCGAAAACTCGTGAACACTGGCCTGCATGAGTCCCTAGGTTTCAAGCCGAATATGAGACGAATCATCTTTTTTTGGGCTATAAACACCCTATTACACTCCGACGATCCGCCCCACAAGATGGTATTGTAGTTAAGGTGACTGAAAACTATAGAATAGTAGATGTTCAAGAGGGTTTCAGTACAGAAAGACCCCTTCAGTCGATGAAGAGCGTAATAGGAACTGTTGAGCGTTCGGCACAGATGGTCCACCTGAAAGTTCCACCTCAAAAACCTGTCAACGCAAAGTCCTAGAAACCTAACGTGCTCCTCGGTAGTAAGAGAACTACCCGCAACACTCACTACAAGGGGAGCGGATCCACCAAAATCTCGGTTTTGAAACTTGATAATCTGAGTTTTCTTCAAGTTTATTATAAGCGAGTTTTTACGACACCAGTCAAGAAATTGCTCAATGAGTTCTTCGCATATATGCTTCAGTTCTCCAATACTCCCCGCCCTGACCGCCAAAGAAGCATGATCTGCAAACAGCACCAGAACAGACGCAACCAGATAGTCAGGCAAGTCGTTGACAAATAGCAAAAATAGCAAAGGTCCCAGGACTGACCCCTGAGGGACACTCAACTTTGTGCGATATATCCCGGAAGAGCAATCCTTGAGTTCGATGAACAAGGTTCTGTCAGACAGATAACTCGAGATCCAGTCAAAGAATACCCCTCTGAATTCTATCTGGTACAATTTTTCGATCATAAACCTGTGCTGCAAACAGTCGAACTCACGTGAGAGGTAAAAAAATATTCCCGCAGCATGATCACCCTCATCCAAGCTGCCATAAACGGACTCCAAAAACTCGGAGCAGGCAGTCTGAGTTGACCTACCGACTCTGAACCCATGCTGTCGATTGGAAAGTATCGAAAATTTCGTGAGGAAATCATTCATTCTTTGATACACGATCTTCTCAAATACCTTAGACAACTGGCTCAAGATTGATATAGGGCGATAGTTGGCTATGTTGTTTGTAGCCTTTCTTTTGTGAACAGGTAGGACCCTTGCCAGTTTTAACACCGATGGAAAACAACCAGAACTGATGGACTCGTTCATGAAATGGGAAAGATGGTCAGCTATAGAGGGATGGATTTCGACATCTTTGCAGAGATCATATCGGGTCCTATTCCACCACTATTTTTAAAATTTTTATAACTGATAAAACCTCATTTGCATCAATTGGAAAGAAGAAAAAGTTGCATGGTAGCAATTTTTGGACTGTGCAAGTTCCCGGTATTTGGCCTCCATAGTAGCTAATTAAAGATTGTTGACTGACCTCTGTGAAATGCTCACCGAATGCTTCAGCCACCATCTTAGGACAGGAAATGATTTCATCGTTTAATTCTAGAGGAATATTCTTTTGTTCTCTCGTCTTGTTACCTAGTTGGTCATTAACAAAATTCCAGACGGTTTTGATGAGATTTTTGGATTTTTCAAATAAATTGTTATGATATGCGAATTTCGCAGAGGTCAGTGTTCGATAATATTGCATTTTAGCTTCCCTCTACTTATCACGGCACGTTTGTGAGTTTGTGCACTGCGCAAACCAATGTAGGTTACGTAGATTAGCACGCATTTCCAGAATTTCAGAATTAATCCATCCTGGCCGACACGAGTCAGAACTATGCTGCAGTTTAAGAGGACATGCAACCTCTATAGCAGATTTTAGTATAAATACAAATTCCCGAAAGCTGTCCTCAACTGATTGAGCGCCATAGATAGTACGAAAATCGGTATCCAAGACTAATGCAGACAGATGATTCAAGTTGTTTGGTGACACGGATCTTATCAGTAAAGACTGCTTATAGTTACTTTTTGACGAACTACGTGTAAAATAATCTAACCTAACAACCTTGTGATCGCTTATAAAATGCTCATGAACAGAAACTTGGAATCTATCATGCATAACATTAGTTGCAATGTAATCTCTTTTTGAAGTAGTAGTGATTCCGTGCTTATTTGTAAATATTCTAGTAGGTTGGCTTGAACCAAGGGACAAATTATAACCCATGAGCAAATCATCCAAAAGTTTTTTAGCATAACTATTCGCTTTCATATAATTAATATTGATATCTCCACATAAAAACAGAATATCGGAAATGGAGCTACAATAGTTTAGTACATATTCCAAGACATTAAAGAAAACCTTTAAATCTCCGGATGGAGGTCTGTAGACGCTCAGTATACAATAAACTAGTCTGTCTGTCTTATACTTGATTCCACATAGCTCACAGTGCATTTCTACCGAGAATTTGTCGATATTCAAGAACAGATTTAACATATATTACACATCCATCATGCTCACGTTCAGGTCTACAATAATGAGTGGCGATGCGGTAACCATAAAGAGTCATGTAGGCAATCCTCTCCGATGGACACCAATGTTCCACTACACTGACGAAATCTGGATTGGTTGAACTCAAAAAAACTTCTGAATTGTTCAGTTTATTAGGGATTGTTCGAATACCACATTTAATAAGGCGCCAAACATCCACAAATTCAAGCTGGCGACAAATATCCTGGCGCCGCCTTTGTTCAATCTCCCTTGAGCGTCCAAGAATACAATACCATATATGGTCTTTGGTTTCAAACACGAAAAACCGTACACCGATGTGACCATATATGGGCATTCTAAAAACCCTCGTAGAGGGAGTCATCCCTGTCGCATAAATAGTCGGGACACATCCAAAAAAGGCAATTCAAGTTTAGCATTCCACAATTCCGAGTCAGTCAATCATTCAGATTCAGTCACTCATTCGCATTCCGAGTCAGTCAATCATTTAGATTCAGTCACTCATTCTCATTCATTTACGCCTACAAATTCAATCACGCATTCCAATACAGTCCACTTATTCATTTCACTGTGCTGATACATAAATTTCTTTTCGTTCTGCAAATTTGTTAAATCATCAAGTAATCCTACGTCGAGTGTCCTCAAACCAACCACTAAGTGTGTAATCAGTTGTGTCAAACAGTGTAAATAAAAAACATATCAAAATCAAGTTATGTGTTCTTTATAATCGAATGAATACAGGGATGCTTTGGGCATTCACTTGAAGAATTCTAAGTGTGTCTCCAGTAGCTCTATTATCCTCCTCCATAGAAACACCATTATTCAACTTTCTTTGAATTTCCATAACATGACCGCCGGAAAAACTTATCGACTGAGACTCCCTCCAGCCAGAATAATGGTTTCATAATGAGAGATTCGAATTCAGCAGGAAAAGACAGCTTGAATGAAGAGTATAGGTTCGGTTGTCTAGAGTTTAGTTTTTCACAACTCAGATTGGGAACAGCACTGGCGAGAAAATTATTGAGTTGCTCCTTAGTTGTTGCTGGACTGAGCCTAGACAAGTGAACATAGCACAGTTGTTTCTTGGCCACACATACCAGAGCCGTAGAATTCGAGGAACTGTAAATAGGTTTAGATTTAATTATTCTCTTGTCGCTGTTGGATTTGGGCGGGCTTGGATTTTGTTTGGTTAATTGAGTGCTGGTCTTATGTTTTTTCCTCTTTTCAACAATCTTCCAACCTTCCTTATTGGAAATTGTCTGAGATCCAGAGATATTAGAAATACCTGTAGATAACTCAACTGATGTGCAAGGTGCAACACCTGAGGGGATATTTATCTCGAGGTCAACAACTTGTTCGGCTATCCCGTCTCGGGAATTCCATACATGTGTGACGTTATCATCGATAGTGTTTTTATTGTAACAAAACCAAATATGAACCGTCTAATTACTACTACGTCAACAGAGGAGTTCCGCTTCATGCGCCGACAAAGGGATTAAGAACATGAAAGGGACCGCTCGCCATAAAGCTGTCACATAAAAACGATTAATGATGGCATATTTATGTGGCATAAAGGAGACCGCTACGAACTCTCTGGAATGTGAAGCATCTTTCTGGTAACTTCTAGAAAAACAGCGCCGGATATAAATGATTGAAGCCGATTCATGGATTCATTCATGGATAGAACTTGCCGACGAATAACAGGTGTTCCTAGTGAAATTCTGTAGATAAATTGTGTATATAAATTATTGATTATTGTTAGTTAAGTGTGAATATAAATTAGTTTAAAGAAGACTTGTAGTGTTTTTCTATTTCGCTGAGGAAAAACGTAACAATTGGTGTCAGGTGTGGGGTTACCAAGAAGAGTGGAAACTACTCCGAAATTAGTTTGGAAAATCCTGAATGCCGGTAACGAGATCTCAAGCTGAGAAAATGGACCAGGCCAGTATGGACTTTTTCAAGAAAGCTTTTGAAGAACTGACAAATAAAATGGATACCATGGAAAATAAAATGGAGGAAAATTCGAAGGACATGAAAGATAAAATGGATACCATGGAAAATAAAATGGACGACAACAGTAAGTCTCTAGAAAATAGTTTTAGAGGTAAATTAGAATCTATAGAGAATAAAGTCGAGGATAGTTTAAAAACGATGACCGATAATTGCTCGAAGTTAGAGAATAAGATTGGAAATATTGAAGACCGGTTAGAAAACCTGGAGATTTTGAAGGAGGAAATAGAAGAAGATATACAAGGGAAATTAGAGCATACCGAAAGTGTGTTGAAAATTATGGAAGATCGATTAAACAAAATAAGCAGTCAAGTAGATGAGAAGGTCAATAAAGATAAAAGTATTTCAGTAAAATACGGAAATAGTGGAGAAGCAGGCCGAGTAAGGGTCAAACCACCAACTTTCGATGGTAAAACCGCCTGGTGCACATACCAGAGACAATTTGAAGCTGCAGCTAGCGCGAATGGTTGGAACGATGAGGAAAAAGCGACAGCGTTGATTGTTGCATTGAGAGGCGAGGCCTTAAATATTTTACAGATTATTCCAACCAGTCAGCAAAATGATTACGGGGCGCTGATAAGTAAATTACAGATGAGATACGGCGACGGACATTTACAGCAAGTATATCACGCCCAGATAAAGAGCCGTATCCAGAAAAATTCAGAGACCCTTCAAGAATTTGAAGCTGACATCGCACGGTTGGTAAGGCTGGCGTATCCGACTGCACCGGACAGTTTCCTAGAACAGCTTGCAGTGCAGACGTTCGTAGACGGACTGAGAGATAGTGAGACCCAGCAAACCTTGCGGTTGGCCCGACCTAAGACCCTGGACGATGCTCTAGCCCATGCATTAGAGTTCGAAGCAGCCAAGCAGGCTTCACATAGGGGTCAGATAAAAATCAGGCGTACCAAGGATGATTCCGAGGACAGCACCGAAAATATAGAGGATATAATACGCTGAGTCCTCAAACAACAACAAAATAGAGGACCTAGATGTTGGAATTGTGGTGAAGTAGGGCATATTCGCCGCTCTTGTAAGAAGCCTGCTAAGCCAAAACAACAGGAACAGGGAAACTAAAACGGGTTGGTGAAAGGGGGCATAAGCCGACCCGCCTAAACAATGCCCCTGAAGTTATCATCCAGACCATCTTGGACTCCAGCAGTATATATGTCGACGGTAAGATCAATGGGCGGTCGGCTAAAATGTTGGTCGACACAGGTGCAACCCGTACTATTGCAAGACCCGATATAGTGAGAGGCAAGACATTACCGACTATGACACGATTACGCACCGCCACTGGGGAGAGTGTACCAACGCACGGAAGGAAGAAGACTACAGTACTAATTGGTGGTACGTCATTCGAGCACGAGGTACTGGTGGCAGATATCACGGAGGAAGTCATCCTAGGAATGGATGTGATTAAGGGACAGGGTTTCGAGATGGATATGAGGAACGACATCATGAGAATTGGAAACCTAGAAATTCCATTCCTAGGAAAGGAAGACGCTGTGAGTAGAGTCTTACTCGCGGAAGATATCACCGTGCCTGGCCTGGCGGAAACCTTGGTGAATGGGTATTTAGACAAAAATCTTCGCAGTGGTCACGTTAGACTCATCGAGCCAGCCACCGGTAGCCCAGCCAAAGGAATACTCACCGGGAAGACGTTGGTGAGGGAGAGACAGGAAGTACCCGTGAGGATACTGAACACGAACATGTAACCAGTAAACCTGAAGAAAGACACTGTAATAGGAGAATGCTGCTCAGTATCGTGTGTGACAGGCGGTAGTCAAGACGAACAGAATAACATTCCCAAGAAGAATAAGGTGTCACCAAGGGTGTCACACAAATTGGTCGAAATGCTGACATCCTCCTGCAACAACCTCGAACCAGAATACATCAAGGAAGTAAGGAAATTGATCACCGAATATAGTGATGTATTTGCCATGGATGATGACCAGCTGGGAAGAACTAATGTCGTGAAGCACCCAATCAATACCGGAAATTCAGGACCTATTCGCCAACATCCGCGAAGACTTCCCATTGCCAAGAGAGATGAGGCCGAAAGAATAATCAAGGACATGCAAGATCAAGGCATAATAGAACCCTCGGACAGTCCTTGGTCATCACCTGTAGTTCTGGTCAGAAAGAAAGATGGCAGCACTAGATTCTGTTGTGACTACCGTCGCCTGAACGAAGTCACGAAAAAAGATTGCTATCCTATTCCAAGAATTGACGACATCCAAGATACACTCTCAGGCTCGAAATGGTTCTCCACCCTCGATCTGAAGAATGGTTACTGGCAGGTTGAATTGGATCCCAAGGACAAAGAGAAGACTGCTTTCACTATTGGGACCGGATTATGGCAGTTCAATGTGATGCCATTCGGCCTTTGCAACGCACCTGCAACTTTCGAGCGTCTGATGGAGACCATTCTACGAGGGTTGTCTTGGAAGACGTGTCTTGTATATTTGGACGATGTTATTGTTTTTGGCCGTACATTCCACGAACATCTGGGAAACTTAAGAGATGTACTTGAGAGGCTGAGCACTGCAAATCTGAAGCCAAGTCCGAAAAAGTGTCACCTGTTCAAGAAGGAAGTGAAGTACTTGGGACATGTAGTATCTGAAACTGGAGTAAGTGCTGATCCAGATAAGATCCGAGTCGTACGCGAATGGCCAACACCGCAAGACAAACACCAAGTCAGGAGCTTTCTTGGGCTGTGCACTTACTATAGGAAACTCGCGCTAGGATTTGCCAATATTGCGAAGCCTTTAACAAAACTGACTGAAGAGGGAAAGGACTTCGTATGGGATGTAGAGTGTGAAGAAGCCTTCACTCGATTGAAAGGTGCTCTTACGTCGGCCCCCATCCTGAGTTACCCCCAGTTGAAAGGAAAGTTCATATTGGACACGGATGCGAGTAACATGGCAATAGGTGGTATATTGTCCCAAATTCAAGATGGCAAAGAAAAAGTTATAGGGTACTTCAGCAAAGTCTTGTCGAAACCGGAACGTAGCTACTGCGTAACGAGAAGAGAGCTGCTTGCTGCAATCAAGTCCATGGAGCACTTCTATAAATATCTCTACGGAAGAGAATTTCTTCTGAGAACAGACCATGCAGCGTTAAAATGGCTTCTTCAGTTCAAGAATCCGGAAGGTCAAGTGGCCCGATGGATCGAAAGACTTCAAGAGTACAATTTCACTGTGGAGCATCGTGCAGGAAAGTCCCATGGAAACTCTGACGCTATGTCTAGAAGACAGTGCCCTATAGACTGTAAGCACTGTAGAAAACTGAAGGACAAGGAATGTTGCCGAAGAACCACTATAACTGATGAGAATTGGCTGCCAGATCACCTGAGAAGAGATCAAGAGAACGACCCAGAGCTGAAACTGATTTTAAGATGGAAAGCGGATGGTCGTTGGCCTGAATGGGGAGAACTGTGTCAGATGAATCCAAGGGTCAAATCATACTGGGCACAATGGGACTCCCTCCTAATAGAGGATGGGTTGCTAAAGAGGACCCTTGAGAATGAAGAAGGTACCGGATCCAGAAACCAAGTTGTAGTCCCTAGGAGTAGAACACATGATGTATTGCAAAAGTTACATGATGGGACCTCCGGCGGCCATTTCGGCATCAAGAAGACCCTGGAAAAGGTTCGAGAGCGTTTCTACTGGGTTAATTGCAAGGAGGACGTCAAGGACTGGTGCAGAAAATGTGGACTGTGTGCTTCGGTGAATGGCCCAAGAGGAAGTCGTAGGGCCCCAATGAAGCAGTATAACGTTGGTAGCCCAATGGATCGCGTAGCAATAGATATAGCTGGTCCGTTTCCAGAAACTGAAGATGGAAATAAGTACATCCTTGTTGCTATGGACTACTTCTCCAAATGGGTGGAGGCTTACGCCATTCAGAATCAAGAAGCCGCAACAGTTGCTGATGTCTTGGTCAAGGAGATGTTCTGCAGATTCGGCATGCCTATGGAGCTTCATTCGGATCAGGGACGAAATTTCGAGTCCAGCTTGTTCCAGACCCTATGCGAGTTGCTAGGGATCAAGAAGACCAGAACAACTGCTTTCCACCCACAGTCAGACGGCATGGTCGAGAGAATGAATAGGACTGTGGGAAAATACTTGGCCAAGGTTGTCTCCGACCACCAGAGAGATTGGCATAGGTACCTTCATCTATTCACTATGGCCTATAGATCATCCGTGCAGGAATCGACAGGGGAAACCCCAGCATGCATCATGTTCGGTCGAGAGATGAGACTCCCTTGTGACCTGGAGTTTGGGTGTACGCCAGGAACGGATATTGCGGGTGAGGATTACGTGAGCAGTCTGAAGGGGAGATTGCACTACATCCATGAGAAGGTCCGGAAAAACCTGCAAATTGCAAGTGATCGCATGAAGACTCGTTACGACATCAAGACGGCAGAAGGTGGATACGAGGTGGGAGATTCGGTTTGGTTGTTCAGCCCGAAGAGGAGAAGAGGGCTATCCCCAAAGTTACAGAAGGATTGGGAAGGACCGTATAAGGTTGTGAAGAGGATCAACGACGTAGTCTATCGCATCCAAAAATTGCCAAGAGGAAAGAAACGTGTAGTCCATGTGAATCGTCTGGCAAGGTATGAGGCCGATCATAACGCTCTGGACGAGACGGGAGTGGGAAGGACTACAACTCAGACCCCAGATCAAGAGGAATTGAGCTTTAATCAGTTCATGACAAATTATGGAGAAACCGGAAAAGCGAGGTTCGGGATCACAACCGAGGAGCAACAAGATCGGTTTGCGGTACCGGTAGACTACTCATTGGCGCACTGTGTAGCTGAAGATCTCAACATGTCCAAAGGGATAGCTCTCCTCTTCAAGAAGAAATTTGGTCGTGTAACAGACCTCATGGGACAACAACCTTCCCTTAACCGAATCCTGAAGTTGACCGATGGACCTCGTTTCCTCTTCTATATAGTAACCAAAAAAAAATCTTATGGAAAGCCAACTTACCAAGCCATGTGGAGCACCCTGATGAACCTTAGGGACCAGCTGGCTAGAGTAGGTGTGAACAAGCTTGCAATTCCCAAGCTGGGTTGTGGACTGGATCGTCTGAACTGGAGAGTAGTTCGTAACATGCTGGAGGTAGTTTTCCAGAATACCGATGTCCGAATACGGGTTTGTAGTTTCAACCCGAAAGGCGGTCCCGTAAAGAAAACGGTATCCTGCTATTTCGATCAACAAGGGTTCTGCAGAAATGGGAGCGCTTGCAGATTCAGTCATGAAGGAAAAGTTCGGGGACCGAACGTTCTTTTAAGGAGGGAGCAATGTAACAAAACCGAATATGAACCGTCTAATTACTACTACGTCAACAGAGGAGTTCCGCTTCACGTGCCGACAAAGGGATTAAGAACATGAAAGGGACCGCTCGCCATAAAGCTGTCACATAAAAACGATTAATGATGGCATATTTATGTGGCATAAAGGAGACCGCTACGAACACTCTGGAATGTGAAGCATCTTTCTGGTAACTTCTAGAAAAACAGCGCCGGATATAAATGACTGAAGCCGATTCAAGGATTCATTCATGGATAGAACTTGCCGACGAATAACAGGTGTCCTAGTGAAATTCTGTAGATAAATTGTGTATATAAATTATTGATTATTGTTAGTTAAGTGTGAATATAAATTAGTTTAAAGAAGACTTGTAGTGTTTTTCTATTTTGCTGAGGAAAAACGTAACATTAAATTGTTTAATTGATTGCATTTCTTGAATGAGAATATGTATTTGTTTATTTTGTGTTGAAATTATGTTTTTCAACGACGAAATTTTGGAATGAAGGGGTGCTACAATTTTCTCAACTATGTCACGAATAGTCGCGAAAAATAAGTCATCACGTTGAGACAAAGAACATTTTGGAGACGCAACCGTATAAGGATTAGATGCGTTGATCGTATTACATCCTTCACAAGTCCATTTGTTTATTTCTCCACTTTCACGTATCTCGTTGAAAACATCGATAGTGATACTCAAACACTTAATATGATAACTATTTTCACAAATTAAACACTTGATGGCATCATCGTTTCTATTTATTTTACTCGAACATTGAGAGCAGAGCAGTCCGCGAACGAGCGACATGACGATAAGATTGAATTGCCAATCTTATGCTTATTTCAGTTGAAATCTACTTTATTACTAGATCAATAAATGGAACTAATTGTGGCCAAACCCCATCCAGATTGTCAACACATTACTATATTTAATTCACAGAGAACAACTGCTGTACAGTTCTTGCTAGAGATATATGAGTATTACTATGTTAAGGAATTTTTGTTGGTCCTGTTACCAAAATTATAATGTATTTTCTTTATTTAATTCAAAAATAACCACTGAAAGACCTTACCGAATGAGTGAAAGGGAATATCAAGAGCATCAGCTTCTTCAACACATACTTTGTGTCAACTGCAAAGTAATATTTTAATTTTCCAATAGGAACATATTTTCCAACTTCTTTTTGTATCATGGATGTTCCAACATTAGCCAACTATAAATGAAAATCGATCAATAGAGTGGAGATGCAAATTTAAAGAAATTACCTGTTGACCATATTGAAGTGCAAAATCTTGAACAATCGGCTGTTTGAAAGCAGATAAGTTAGGTCCTTGAGACTGATCCATATATGGCATATTCATGTTATACATAATATTCGGAGCTGTTTGTCCAATGTCAGCCTTCTGGTTCATCATTGGAGAGCTTCCATATTCTTTAATGAAAAAAGGTTATAAGAAAAATGTATAAGGTGTGGTCCACTTTCCTTAGTTTTCAATTTATATTTTTTAGTGTTTATTCTTAATGATTTCTGCCAGAGTTTTAAAAATGAATATATTTTTTTTCATAGTACATGCTTATTCATCTTATCCAAAAGTTATGAATTTTATGATGTGGTGTATTTTGTATTGAAGTGAAAACTTTGTTATCAAGGCCTAAAAAGCTACCTTGTGGAGGATATTGTGGTACATTCTGAGGTTCTTGACCTAGATTTGCGTATGCGGGTTGATGGGGAATATTGGCTTCAAAAGGTGTATATCCCATCGCATTCACATCACTGACTCTTTTAATTTTTCGACCAAAACCTGAAATATCAATATGATAATATCATATATAAATAATTGAGGTACTCCTTCATTATCAAACTTACTGGTCCGGGAACTAGCATTTGAATTATAGTTCATTTCGATAATTTACATCCAATTAAAGTAAAAACAAAATAGCTTCATAAGGATGGGATGCAGTTACTAATAGACATTTCCAGAACTTCCATCTAGTTTTTACTGAATAAGTACAAATTAACTTAAATTGGTTAACTCATCTAAAACCCAAGTGTATGTACTTTCCATAATTTGAATGGAAATGTCATTCCAAACCATGGTAAAAATGGAAGCGGTGTGAAAACGGCTGCCAGCCGTTAACTGCTAACAACCGAAGATACCCGAGGCGGTGAAAGCTCCCTAGATCAGTGGCGGGTACAATCACAGTATTGGGAACTTCTGAGAAGCGATACGCCCTCTGACGGAAGAAATATGAATAATTTTGAGAGGGTAAATACATTTTCGGGTAACCTATTTTCGAAGTGCCACGTACAGTTTATTTAAGAGATTTGTATTGTTCAAAGCGTCGAAAGTGTTTGTGATTTCATTATTCCATCCTTAGTTCCTTGCTTTTCAGTTTGTAAACCACTTTCAGCTCTTCAAATTCAATTTAGTTGAATTTAAAGATTCTTGGATGGTATATTCAGAATGGAGCCTTCACAAAAGATATATTGTTGTGTGCCATCCTGTAATTCGCGGTCATATGAGAGAGGGTTATCGAATGACTTGAGTTTCCATTTTTTCCCGAAGGAAAATAAAAACAAAGTTTGCATGCAGACAAAATTTGGCAAGAAGAAGGTTAATAGAAGGAAGGCTTGGATTTTGAAACTAGGGGTTCGCAAAGCTGTTACTAAATACATGAAAGTTTGTTCACTACATTTTTCCGAAGATGATTATATTTCTAAAGGTATATTGAATTGTATTATTCATTTGCAAACATTGATTTATGTTTTTAGTTATATTCGAAGAGAGTTGTCTAATTCAACCATAGAGTACCTATTGATAGACAATCCATAATGTCATCCTATTTTTGGCGTACGTATCAGATCTGCCTGGTTTATTCTCATCCCACTCATCCCAATATGCTGATGACATCAAGCTCTTCAATGATGCTCGCTTGCCTAATATTCTTCAGTGTGACCTGAATCGGTTTAGCCAATGGTGCCGTCAGTGGCTTCTTCCCGTGAACGTAGAAAAGTGTAGAGTTGTTCACCTCACAATCCGCGTAGCCAGTAGGTATATGATCGAAGGCAAATGTTTGGTCTCCGCTGCACATTTTCCTAGATGCTCGATCGAGACATGTCGGCAGCTTAACATTACCTATGTTCGACCAATTCTGGAATTTGTTGGCCCGGCATGGTTCCCTAGCCTGATCGCAGATCAACAACGTTTGGAGGGAGCGCAGCGTCTTGCAACGAGGATTCCGTTCGGGGTGGTTGGCCCTCATATGAAGACAGACTAAAAATGTTTGAGCTGGACTTTAGAGCTGTAGCAAACCGCATGTATTCGTTACTGAGTAACTGGTACGCCATCTAGAACCGAGTAATGAAACGTTACCCACAAATATTTTTCGTTACTAGCATTATTTCCATCATACACTGATTCATCCAAGAAATGAACTTCGTATACACATGTCAAGCAATAAATCACAAAGTTTACGACTCTAGCTGGACAGATAATTGCCGATTTGTCAATTTGAAACTGTTTCCACCAATATTTTCATTTAGGAATCAGCAGTCAAGTAAATTAGTTATGAAATTTACTACTCGACGCTCCCTTAATTGTGGTCAGGAAATATTGAATTAGCAAGGAAGATGTTTCTACCATTTTTTTTAGGAGAAAGTACACAGGATAATATTCAGAATCATCTTCTAATTCTGTAGTTATAAATAGCATTATAATGATGAGGCAGTATCTAGAAGAACCGATTCATTCCTCGAAATGAGTGTCATTTGAAGTGGTGGCAGGGCCATTCTATACCCCGAGCTCTCGAACGTGGCTGTAAAATATTTATCAGTTATGGCTACTTCGGTACCATCTGAAAGAACTTTTTCAAAATCGAGCCAAATATTAAGTGAGAGGCGCAGCTCGATTCAGCCCAAGAAATGGAAAAAAAAATGTTATTTTTAAACATGAATCAAAGATTCATGTCATAGAATGTTTTCATTATTTCTTATTGTTTCTGTCCTAGTTTTGTTTGAAATATGATTTTATTATTATGTTTGATTTCATTGTAAGAATTAAAAAATTTTGTTGTCGTTTTAATTTCAATAAATAATTTCGATGAATGTTCCGATGACGCGCTTAGTACATAAATATTCTAATATGTGTTTCCCTGGAACGAACACTTCTCTTTACCCGATATGAGCCGAATTAAGAAGGACAATGATTATCCAGCGATTTATGGACATTATGGACCTTGGAATTCAGCGACTTACCCTTTTTCGTTATTTGAGTTGGAAATCATTGTTAATATCGTAATGCGATTATCGATGAGCGTGTCTAAAAATCGAATATGGCCGGAATTGTTTGATGAAAATTGTGAACTTTGAACAATTAACGAATTTCCGATTTTTCAAATGTACTTTGTTTTCTAATTACGGAAAATATCAAAACTTTGAGAATTTAACATCAAATAGTAAGCGGACTTGCAAGAAAGCAAATTATGTTGTAATTAGTCATGATATTCCTCACGACTATAAATATGAAAATTGAAAAATTAGAAAAAAAAAGGAATGTATTCGTCCTTATCGAGAAACAATGTATGGAGTAAATCATGGTCCAGATTTATTTTGAAAAGCTATAGTGAGCTGTTACAGTTTCGTGAGACACGAAACAATAATTTTCGGCAGTTGAACATTCTGTGAGTAGTTTTACATGTAAAAAAGTCATTCTTTCCACTCAACAATGGGTTTCGAGGTTGAGTTCGTTATTACAACGATACGGAGATTACTTCACACTTATAGCGGATAAAGTTCCTTTTTATAGCGATTAGCGTATTTTTTCTTGGATTAAGTGCGGAAAATAGCGGGGGAATTAAATTGATTGAAAAAACAATTTCACTATGATAAATGGTTTGATTGAGAATTTTTGTACGTTTTATATATATATATATATATATATATATTTATAAAAAGGTTTCGGAAACATTTTTTTTTCAACCCGTCGACCACTTGACTTTGATCGAAAAAAGGTTGAAATTTTGATACGAGATGTAAAATCAGTAACTTAACGATGGTTCAAAATTTCAACCCATTCGGAATTTTTTATCCAGAGTTATGGAAAGAAAGCCCCTCCACCGCTTAGCCTTCACCCCAGAGGGTTGAAATTTCAACACAAGATGGATAAGTACCAACTTAACCATCCTTAAAAAGTTCAACCCGTTCGGAATTTTTAATCCGAAGTTATGAGGGAAAAAACTTTCTTACCCCCTCCAGCGCATAGCCTTCGCCCCAGAGGGTTGAAATTTCAACACAAGATGAATAATTATTTTCTTAAACATGCTCTAAAATTTCAACCCATTCGGAATATTTTATCCGGAGTTATTAGGTGTACAAATAAGTTTCCGCGGTTTTTTATAAAAAATTAGGAATTTATTGTAAAGGAACAGTACATTACGTTTTATTCAAATTATTTTCCATCATTTGCCACTACTTTTCCCCATCTTTCTGGCAACATTCGGATACCCCGTCGAAAAAACTCTTCACTTTTGACGCTATACACAAATCTACCCAATTTTTGGTGTCTTCATATGATGTGAAGCGCTGCTCAGACAGACCATGTGCCATCGACCGGAACAGATGATAATCAGAAAGGGCTAAGTCTGGTGAATACGGCGGGTGGGGTAAAACTTCCCAGTTGAGTGTTTCCAAGTATGTTTTTACCGGCGCCGCAACATGTGGACGAGCATTATCGTGTAAAAGAATAATTTTGTCGTGTCTGGAGTAGTAATGGGCGCGTTTTTCCTTAAGTGCCCGACTCAATCTCATCAATTGTGTTCGGTAGAGAGCTCCAGTAATGGTTTCGCTTGGTTTCAGCATTTCATAATACACGACACCAAGCTGATCCCACCAAATACACAGCATGAGTTTTTTTCCATGAATATTCGGCTTAGCTGTCGATGTTGATGGTTCGCCGGGCTTAACCCATGACTTTCTCTTCTTTGGATTATCGTAGTGAATCCATTTTTCCTCACCAGTGACTATACGATGCAAAAAACTCTTTTTTTTATTCCTGGCAAGCAGCATTTCACTCATGCATAATCGGCGTTCAACGTCTCTCGGCTTTAGTTCATATAGAACCCAATTTCCTTGTTTTTGAATCATTCCTAACGATTTTAAACGATGTGAAATTGCTTGTTGAGTCACTTGTATAGTAAGTGCAAGTTCTTTTTGCGTTTGGGACGAATCTTCCTCCAATAGTGCTTCTAATTCCATGTCTTCGTACACTTTCGGCCTTCCACTGCGTTCTTTGTCTTTAACGTCAAACTCACCGTTCTTAAACTTTTGAAACCATTCCTGACAACTTCTCTCACTTAAAGCAGCTTCACCATATGCTTCTAGAAGCAATCGATGCGCCTCAGCTGCAGATTTTTTCACATTAAAGAAGTAAATCAAAAGTTCCCGCAAATGATGCTTATTCGGAATAAAACTTGACATTTTTGCACCAAAACAATTACGTGATGCTGATACGGAATCACTAGTACTTTAAGGTTATGGTGTTGCCAGATGACTAAACTTGGGATATTACGTTTTACATCTGACAATTTCTCCATAACCTTCTGGTGGGGCCATCTTTTGACAAACCGCGGAAACTTATTTGTACACCTAATATGAGAAAAAAGCCTTTCTCGCCCCCTCCACCGCTTAGCCTTGGCCCTACAAGGTTGAAATTTCAACACAACATAGATAATTGTATGTTCAACCATCCTTTTTGTGCTTGACCATTCCCTAAAATTTCAACCCATTCGGAATTTTTTATCCGAAGTTATGAGAAGAAAAACCTATGTCACCCCCTCCACCACTTAGCCTTCACCCCAGAGGGTTGGAATTTCAACACAATTGTATGCTTAACCATTCCTAAAATTTCAACCCATTCGGAATTTTTTGTCCCGAGTTATGAGAAAAAACCCTTACTCACCCCCTCCTCCACTTAGCCTTCACCCCAGCGGATTGAAATTTTAATACAAGATTTATTATCATCAACTTAACCATTCTTCAAAATTTCAACCCATTCGGAATTTTTTATCCGAAGTTATGAGAAAAAACCTTTCCTACCCCCTCCACTGCTTAGCCGTCACCCCAGAGGGTCGAAATTTTAATACAAGATGTATAATTATTTACTTAACCATCCCTAAAAATTTCAGCCCGTTCGGAATTTTTTATCCAGAGTTATAAGAAAAAACCTTTTTTACCCCCTCCCCTCTTAAGCCTTTCCTCCAGAGGGTTGAAAATTTTTTTGGGTATCCTATTTATTGTCCTAAACAATAAAAGCAAAACTTTTCATTGCCGCTAATTATTTCGTTCCCCAGGCTTTATTGACTGGACTATAGAGACCTGTCCAAATAAATTTTGAATAAGGTGGGAGAAAGGCAACATCCCTGTCTCATCCCTTTAGATATTTTGAATGAAGTTGTTAATTTACTCCCTAGTTTGATTGTCGAGTGTTGTCTTCATAATACATCTTGATGGCTCTTATCAGGTTTGCTTTAATATTCATTTTTTCCATCATCTGCCATAATTTTGAAACTGGAACGCTATCGTATGCTTTTTCTAAGTCAATATAATTAAATAATAAAATATTCTGAGAGGTAATATCGAATAAATCCGGCCCTGGCTCAGACCAGCTTAGACAGAGAGTCCAAGTCGCTGCAACCATAAATACAATGAAATAAAGGTAACCGTGCTTAAACGCTTGAGACCGCCACTTTACTGATAGAATTTTTGGCTTCATTTCTTTGAACTACGTTTCCCCTCTAGGTAGATTTATACTCAACGGGAACAGCCAGAATTTGAACCCGAATCAAGCTATAGATATAGCTGCTGATTCTCATCTAAAATCTTTCTAAAATTCAGTTGGAACTCAATGTAGAATTCTGTGATTATTGAATCCCTTGGCCATCCGAACTAGCCCTTACCCGCTAGATGGCAAACCTGTAGCACGTTTTTTTCTTAACAAGAGAGTGACACCCCCCTGTTTATAACCACAAAACTCCCATCCCAAACAAACATGAATCCTTATATTTATCTCGAAATCGAGACATGAAGCGTTAACTTAAACTCGTTTTTTTACCGTAAACTTCTGCTTAAGTTAAAGCTAACCATTTTTTGAAATGGCACATATTCTTCTGAACTTACCAAAACCTATATTGTTTGCAAGTGGACTTGCCGCAATTTTCGGTGCAGCTGGATTGTATAAGTATGTTTCTATAGAACACTTACAATAATTTGTTCAAGTAGTAAAATTTTACCCTTTTCATAACTTTTTCATGTATATTTATATAATCAGAAAAATGCATTGTAGAGAAAATCGAAACAATCAGATTTTTGAGTGAATTTTCTAGTTAACTAGTAGAACAGTGTGCTATCGTTTTGCCCAAACTTCTGTAATTTTCGAATATCGAGCAGAAAATTGTCACAAACAATTGGTTTTGACTTCCATGTTCAAATTTGATTATGTCCGACAGGTTGTATGCTCTCTATTTTCTTAAAGATTGAGCTGGAGTTTTCATATTTTCAGAAACTGTCCAAATATCTTGGTCAAGTTCGTTATTGGGCCAAAGCCATAAAATAGTTTAGTAGTTTAACATCTGAAATTTGGTTTTCTCGATAACTCCAATATCTATCTGATCAATTTGGAATTTGAAAATAACATTGAAAACATATGAAAACCCTCATACAAGAAAAAAGGTATTTGTTGGATCTCACCTAAAAATTGTGCGTTTATGGAGTTTATTGATATATCTCCATAGAGTAAATCCACGAGAGAATGTAGGAGTTTCTCTTTACGAGCGTGTTCTAGGCAGGAAACTAGGTAGCAGAGTAACGGTTTGTCTGAATGGCTATAATTTTTTAATATCAAGCCAAAAGTGGTCTGAATCGATTAGGTTTGACCTCCTGATGAAGAACCTGATCAAACTTGTATATTTTGTGCTGACCGGTTCAGATCAAGCACAGGAGCTCATGACCTTTAATCAGTCTTTTTCTACATTTTTTAATTGAAAGTTTGAATTTTGGATAGTTTATATTAAGACGATTATTTATTGTCCATTTCATAGCTGCCTATTTTCTTCATGTGAAGATTTTTGTGTAAAGTTGTTTTATTTTATTTATGATTTCAATATTCAGGGAACATATTGGTGGACAAAAATTCAGAGGTGATGTTATGGTTGAAGACAAAGTAGTCATCATAACTGGAGCAAATACTGGCATAGGAAAAGAAACAGCAAAGGAACTTGCATGGAGAAAAGCTAAAGTTTTTATGGCATGCCGAAACATGAAAAAATGTGAAGAAGTAGGAATATTTTTATTGATGAGGATTAATTTGATGTTTTAATGATCAGTGTTGCAGGCAAGAGAAGAAATCGTATTAGAAACTAAAAATAAATATGTCTATTGCAGAAAATGTGACCTGGCATCAATGGATTCTATACATAAATTTGTTAAGCAATTCAAAAAGGAAGAAAAACGCTTAGACATACTCATAAATAATGCTGGTGTTATGAGACCTCCCTTTTCTAAAACTCGGGATGGATTTGAACTACAATTAGGTGTAAATCACATGGGCCACTTTCTTCTTACTAATTTGTTACTGGATATACTTGAGGTGAGTGCCTTAGTATAATGCCTATGGTAAATTTATTGTTAAATTTACAATTGAAAGCAATGAAACACTCTGTTCCAACGTTCATCAACGACTCACCTCATTCTCTCTAGAACAAGCTATATTACATATTTCCAGATGGCGCTAAAGAAACAAGGAGGGGAGCGCGCCAATTTTAAATGGTCGTTACAATAATCACAACATTTATGTCACAAATAATATTTCAAAATCACTTGTTATTATAACTTATTTGGGCATAGATGTATTATATACATATATTATTTCTTTATTCTAGTTGAAATTTATCTTAATTTCAGCAAAGTGCCCCCAGTAGAATAATAAACATATCCAGTATAGCCCATAAACGGGGAAATATAAATAAAGATGACTTGAATAGTGAAAATAATTATGATAAAGCAGATGCATATGCTCAAAGTAAATTGGCCAATGTGTTATTCACATTAGAACTGGCGAAAAAATTGGAAGGTGGGATAATATAATCATACTTTTTTTAGAAATGAAAGAATATCAAAGATCACATATCTACTTTCAATGATATTTTTTTCTAGGTACTGGGGTTACAGTCAATGCTGTTCATCCAGGTATTGTAGATACAGATATTACTAGGCACATGAGCTTTTATAACAGTTGGGTAGCAAAAATATTTGTAAAGCCCTTTGTTTGGCCTTTTGTAAAGAATGCTAGACAAGGATCATACACAGTAGTCTATGTTGCCTGTAAACCAGAATTAGAGAAAATAACTGGTAAATATTTCAGGTTAGTATCAATGAACTCAGCAAATAGTGTTGATTGAAAAAAGTTTATGCTTACAGTTTTCTTTATATGTTCAATGCCCTATAAATTTAAATGAATGGGTGCACTATGCTTTTACTGAAAAAAGATTCATAATGTATTTTCCTATTGAATGAAGCATTATTTTGAGTCTGAAACTCCTGCATGAGGGCCTAACTTACTAACTTGAAATAGGTCTGCACACAATAAATGCTTGTTCTTTATACTCCTTTACTGTTCCCCAAGATTCAAACGAATTAAAACTGAATCAATTGCATACCGTATTATGCTTTCACTTTCCACAACTGAACTGATTTCATTGAAATTAATCGAAAATTGTATAGGTCCAGAACTGTGCCCTGTGATACTCCAGTCTCCAAGATCTGTGCTCAATTGCTTTGCCAAATTTCAAGACAATGAATTTGATAAAGTATTTCTGATTAAAACTTTTCTTCGATTCATATTTTTCATTTATGATCTTAAGGAGCTCATCCTTTCCTTTTTTGTGCTGAACCATTGCATTTGGTAACATCAGTTGATTGGTTTATGAGACATAGATATGCAGTCTTAGCGCTATAGGCACTGAAAACACCAGCCCACTCTTCAAATTCCATTAGACTGTTCAATTTATTGGTATATTTTCTTTATTTCTCCTTGACTGCATATTTATGATTGATTTTAGGTCGACCTGTCATGTACAAATCACTGCACTGGTTCTGTGTTTGCATAGTTGGGCAATTTTTGGAATAGTTAAGCAACATGAAAACTACCGTGATTTGGATAGGTTTTTCATTTCGATATCTATGTATAGCTCCGAAAATATCAAAATTTTGTTTTTGGCTAATGGTAAATACTAGGTATTAGTCTCCACATGAGAGGAAAAGACATTATTATGTAACTACCTAATAGCTGCGCCATTCAGGTTCAAATAGAAAATCTAATTTTCTTGTCATTGTTACAGCAATTGTGAAGAAGATGAAGTATCTGATCTTGCTAAGGACCAATCGCTCAGAACTTGGTTATGGGCAGTGAGTGAGAAATGGACAAGATTGAAGGAAACTAAAAGTATTTTACAAAAACAATAAAAATATTATATTTGAACTGAATTTTATTATTCCTCAATTTCTATGAATTATTGTTACAGTGTCCCCAACTTGAAAATTTTCTATATCTTTGTGTTCACCTCCATTGTTTTCGCAAGTTTGTCATCTCCATCACAAATTATAACTGAATTTATCCTCCAGAACATCTCCGAAAATGAAGTCATACAATGTTCTAGTGTCATAACCAATTTGGTCAGAAGGTACTTTCACCAGAATTCTAGAATTTACTACAATTTTAATTTCAGCCAGTACTCCTTGCAATAAATGATCTCTTAATTTCTTCTTTAGTGCTGCTTATTTTACTGTTCTTAAAAGGCGCTCCCAAGATCCATCTATGATTATACTTCTTGCATATTATTCTTTTGAAACCTATGAACATGTATAGACAAGTAGTATTAGTTTCCTTTAGCAGACTCGGACCTTGAAAATTATTTTGGCCATTTTAGACCTATTTGAAGTTGAGGATGCCGCCACTGATTCAAGAAGAGATGTTGACTCATGTCTGTTAGACGCTTTCCAGTCAGGTGCATGAACTTCTGGTACTTTGAATAGTGAACCTGGTTCTAAGTACTGGTCTTCTTTACGAGTTTACTGGAAAGAGCTAGAGTAAATAGGAACGCTTCCGGATCGCCTTATGCGTTGTTTATATGTATCTATAAACAATGCCTTATGTGACTGGGAAGTGACGATTATCTCTATGGTTTGGACACAGTATAGTTGGTAACTATACTGTGGTCAGGGGGTGGAAAGTCAGTTCAAAACAACTGTACCTCGTTTTGGGCTTATTTTGGTCAAGTTGGATTCACTACAAGTATGTAAATCTGGATCGACCAATCAGAAAATAGAATGAAAATTGTGGAAAGGATCGAAGGAATTTCTGGGAATTTCCTACCGTAATGGCGGACATGAAGAAAGCATGGACAATAAAAGTCATTTTTAATAATTCGTCGCATGGCTATAAATACGGACTCTCTCAAATTTCCGTTCTTTCTGGCTTTGGCGATATTGTAGAAGTAATCTTTTGGACTTTCATTATCGAATCGTGAATTTTAAAATGGGTTTCAATTGTTGTGTTAAAAGATGTTCAACCAAATATGGTAAAATGCGTGGATACCATTTCCGTAGATTTCCACAAAGTAGAGAGATGAGTGTAACAAATGATTACAAATTATTTATCCTCGTATATTTATATTTGAAACTTTTTATGTATTGGAGAAGTGGTTAACAAAAATTGGGAGAGAAGACTTGAAGGCAAAATCTTCAACAGAACTTTATGACAATTACAGGGTTTGTGATAAGCATTTTACGCCTGACGATTATATTCCTGCTAATAACAAAGCAGGAAGTATCCTTAAACTAGATGCTGAACCCTCATTATTTCTAAATCTTGCTGATGGAAACTCAGGTTTGTTTCTTGTTTTATTAATTGCAATTTTCATACATAAAAGTCTTACTTGGCTATATTATAAACAAGGCATTATTTGAGAATCTTTTATAGATGAATTAATATGGAATCGTGAAACGTACACAATATTTCATAAGTCTACTCTTTTCAGAAGCCACTGAACAAATATTGGAACCTAGGGTATCTTACATGGAAGAAGCATCACCAAGTAAGTTTTACATAATACTTGTTACATTTAATATCTATTTTAGCATGTCCAAGAAATGCACTAATTTAACTAATTTAAATTTTGGGCCAGTCTCAAGATCCCATCAAACGTATAGCTAGTAAAAAATATGAAAAACATAAGAAGTATTTGTCAAAAAAATGAAAAGTTTTGATGATCTTAGGCCTACCAAAATTTGTTTTCATTGATTTATTTTTTTCCTTATTTGTATGTGAATTCTTCACAATTCTTTGAGGTTAATTATTAACAATTAGTGTTTCATGTACCAGGTTATTGGTCTCTTTACCAGATCCTTGAAAGTTTGTTCGATTAATTAAGAAAACATAATAATTTTTTTAAATTCATTTTTTTCTAGTATGTTTGTAGATGCCAAATTATTTTTCATATCTTATTAATTGTAATGTAACCATGTCTTAATGAAAGTATAACACATTATTTTTGGAATCGATAACATTCACTGTGTTATGAAATAATTGTGTATTATCCATATTTTCAGATTTATTTGCTGTAATCGTATTGTATGATCTCAGGCCTACCAATATTTGTTTTCGTTGATTTAATTTTTTTCCTTATTTATATGTGAATTCTTCACAATTCTTATTCTTTGAGGTAAAATTGATTATTAACAATTAGTGTTTCATGTACCAGGTTTTTGGTCTCTTTATCATATCCTTGAAAGTGTGTTCAATTAATTAAGAAAACAAAATTATTTTGTTAAATGAATTTTTTCTTGTATGTTTGTAGATGCCAAATTATTTTTCTTATCTTATTAATTGTAATATAACCATGTCTTAATGAAGATATCACACATAATTTTTGGAATCGATAACGTTCACTGTGTTTTGAATTAATTGTGTTTTATCCATATTTTCAATTTATTTTGCTGTAATCGCATTGTAATTGATTGTAAGCCCAGAAATTACGCTAATGTTAATAAAATTCAGAATATAGCTTTAATTTGTCTTCTTTTCACGATAAAATCTAATTTTAATTGCATTTTCTCTGAATTTGAATTGATAGAAACTCTTTCATTTCCAACTTGATTCAAATCAGGTTGGAAATGACTTGGTTTCTATCAGTCCAATTTCAGCGAAAAATGCGATTAAAATTTCTCAATTTCGAATAGCCCGCCAATACCCCCTCTTTTACCCCCACCACAATTTCTACCTCCCCTGCCCTTTTAGTTCGCTTCACTACACCATCATCCGCTAGTGTCGCGTTCATTTGCGCATTCACAAAAATCTGCTATATCTGCTATAGAGTTGCCGCTCTATATACTTTTATTTATCTATGACTGTGGTTTGGATTTGGAAAAGTCACAAAGGTTTGGTTAGGTTATTTGAGTGTGTTTTGTTATGGGATCGGAGTTACCTAGCATTGGAAAATCCAAGTATTATGTATATTGGAAAATGCCAGCGTTTTGTGAAATTTCATAATGACACAGTACCTCACAAAGTGCCACAATCTCATTGTTGAACTAAAGAAATTTTGACAAATCGGTAAAAATATTTCGACAAATTAAAATGACCAGTATTTCGCATTGGAAATCTCCAGATGGTACAATAAATAAGAGTTTATTATGTATTGGTGATTCGAAATATAAACCAACTGAAGGAACAAAGTGTAAATTGCAAATATCGAATGGCAGCGAAGATTTGAATCACTTCAGAGAACTTGTGATAGGAGATGTGGATGGCGATTTAGGAAGACAAATTGAAATATGTGTTTCCACTATGTTTGAAAATGAAAAATCTACCTTTGTTGTAAAATTGGAGGATAGAGTAGTCACATTCACATTGGAGTTGCTAGAGATGCAATTTGGAGGATTTCTGTATGAGTGGGATGCAAAGAAAAAATATGATTACTCACAGTTTCAAAATGAAAAAGGTAAAAAATATTTCAAGGAAGAGAATATTAGGGAAGCAGGTTTTCGATTCAATAAAGGATTGAAAATAATTTTGTCAATTCCTATTGATATCCAAGAACCACCTGAATCAATTGATGATATTCCTATCCATAAAATTGATCAAATGAAGGCAACCTTGTATAATAATTTAGCAACCTGCTTTTTCAAAAAAGAGAAATGGAATTTGGTTATTAGGTTTTGTGACAAAGTTTTTCTCTATGATAAAGATAATTTAAAAGCATCTTATAGAGCTGCAGTATCCTATATTGAAGATAGAAATTTTGAGAGAGCAGATGAATTGTTGCAGAAAGTTCTTCAGAAAGAACCAAATAATAAGTCAGCACTAGGAAAGCATCAATTTGTCAAGAAAAAATTGAGAGAAGCTGAAAAACAAAGTGATAAGATTGCAAAGAAAATGATTGGTGATATTTTAAGTAGTAATTGATATAATATTGTATCATGTATGATGATCTGGTCATGGTACCTATGTATATGTACATTGAGTACTTAAAGGTATGACCACTTATCTGACTGGAATACATCTTTCATTTATTTGCTCACTCATGCCCTAACGCGACCTGTGACTGAGCCATTAACTGAAAAAAAAAGTAGTTTTGCAAAATGCCAAATTAAGAGAAGGAACACGGCAAGTAAAAGCTTGGTAAGCGTTTGTTAAATGGTCATTGAGAAATGCTATGAAACAGCTCATAAAGAACATACCTACATTTCAGTGTATTTAGGAATTCAGAATTTCCGACTCAGTTATTGTTCTCAGTGAATTTGATTATAGAATTCAAAGTAATTTATTTTTACCATAACATAAATTTTGTAAAATATAAGTACAAAGAAAAATCAAGCATATTTATGTACCAATTTGTTATTATTTGAATTTCAACAAATTCCTTTCATTTCACCTAGAACACATAAAGTGAAGGAGTTCACAATCGTGACATCAAGAAAGTGCTAAAATATACATAGCCACTGGTGTCTCAAAGGTTGAGATAATGGTGTATATGAATCTACAGGCCAATATTTTGCCAATTTTCATCGATCTCAAAGAATAAAAAAAAAATAAATTCCAACTTGTTTTTTCAATTTTCACAGAATTTTTCACTTTGTGCAGTTCATCTTCGGTAGTAGGTTCCACATCTAATCTTACATCACATTTGACACAAATAAAATGTCATCTCATTGATTAAGACTTAAAAAAATCTTTTATTATTATATTATTTTATTAACCTCTTTTTCTATTTTTTTAATAATTTCTCCCTATTGAAATAATTTCTTATTTCCATATCACTGTCACATAAAATAACAGAAAAACTCAAATTGATAAAAGAAATTCCATTTGACATATTCGTTGACGGTACTTTCAATATTTCAATCATTGATAATTATTCACGATCCTTTGCTAAGCTTCTCTATGAAATCAAAATTTTTAATCATTAACGCCTTCATATATAGAACGCCTTAAAATGAAATGGTGCAATGCTGCGATTGAAGGATTTGCTGGTAATCAATAACCTTGATGTATTTCCCAAATTTTGTGAAACAATCATGAATAACTTACGAAATATCGAGTATTTAAAAAAATTAAGAATTTTTGAAAATTTTTCTAGCTTGATTTCCACGAATTGAATTTCGCAAAACTATTTCGCTTCAACCGAATTCAAACCTTTTCCAAGTTAGAAATTGATCAGATGGACATTTTAGCATTTATTGAGGAAATCAAATTTCAGATGCTCATAACATTTGAATATTTCGACGCATTTGGCCCAATAACAAACTTGACTGAGATATTTAACATATTCAGAAAATATGAAAAATGTAGCTCATTCTCATCTAGTATATTTGTGATCACTCGATCATGCTCTTACTCTACTCCCAGAGTGAGTTTCTGAACGCACCCCATCTCCAAATGTTGACGTAAAATATTGTGCACCCATTCGTTTGATATAATTAGCATCTCAGCAACTGTCTAATCTTCACTCGGCGATCGGCCAACACGATATCATGGATTTTATTACCATATCATCCGTAGTCACCTCATTCGGACGTCCTGAGCGGCCCTCATCGAACACTGCTGTACGGCCCCATTTGAATTCATTGAACCATCGAAGGTACACGATCCTCGTAAACAGCTACCAACTGTTCTTTGATTTCCTCGCACGCCTTCCCTTCCGAATACAGCAATCGAATCACTGAACGATATTGCTCTCTTACAAAGTAACAGGCAGTTGTTTACTATCAAACGTCGGCAAATCAAAACCACTCGATGAATTGTTGCGAAATTTTGACAGACGTCGTTTAAAGGATAGCACGTAAAAATGGTATACATTTTTATTACCAAAAGTCCCTTCTGTTGCCAAATACGGATATTTATCAATACAACTTCGTTAAAATATCTCGCATACTTACGTTGAAAAAAAATAAAAAAAAATTCTTTCAATCTCACAACGTCACTTTTATTCGTTTCAAGTTAAGTTCTTAGTGCTCGAAATAACGAATTACTGTTTCAAAATTGCTCGGTATTCCAGTTTTCTGTAGGTGCTCAGAAGTCTAGGCTAAAAGCCCTTTTATCCGAGTGCTGAGTGCTTTTACTCAGTGCTCGTCACAGCTCTGCCCTAAGCAGTACTGCGAACAGTTGATTAAAGAGCTCAAGAATACCATTTGGACCGTCATCCCGCCTATGCTAGTGTGTTGAACTCATTCGTTCTTTTTTGTCTGGTAGATGTCGGGTGGTCTCGGTGAATAATTGTACATCAGAAAAGGTATCAGTTACGGTAGGGGTACCACAGGGTTCCATATTAGGTCCTCTGCTGTTTCTTGTATTCATCAATGACTTCCCCTATTATTTGAAGAAATATTCAAGCCTTTTGTTCGCTGATGATTGCACGATACTATCAGCTTGTGACAGCCCATCGGAAGTTGAGGATCTTTTTGGGGCAATGGAGGCGGAAGCCCGTGAATGGTTTACGGGTAATGCCCTATGTGTGAATGATGGGAAGACGGAGAAGCTTGTGGTCTCGAACCGAGATGCTGATAGGAGGGATGTTAGGTTTCTGGGGATCCATGTGGATGCAAGGCTCACCTGGGCGGCTCATGTTGATGTTCTGTGTGGCAGATTAGCTAAGAACGCTTTTGTGATGAGGAATCTGTCGGCCTCCGTTTCGTTACCTGTTTTGAGGACAGCCTATTTTGCTCTTTTTGAGTCACATGCCAGGTATGGAATTGTGGTTTGGGGCTCATGTAGTGATTTTCGGCGGGTGTTCGGGATCCAGAGAAGGGTTATACGAGTGATGGATAGTTTGGGATACAGAGATTGCTGTAAATCATCATTCAAGAAATTGAAGATCCTAACGCTGCCCTGTCTGTTCCTGTATGAGATTTTATCTTACGCCCATAAAAATCATGAAAACTGGGTACAAAATAAGGATGGTCATGATTATAATACAAGAGGTAAACATGATATTCATTTACCTTATGCCAGGCTCAGTAGGTCGCAGAAGGCTCCATTTTATTTGGCAGCCAAATTTTATAACAAAATCCCGAAGAACGTATGGAATCTGCCCATGAAGAATTTTCAAAACAGATTGAAGTCTTTTCTTGTTGAAAGTGTGTTTTTTAGTGTAGAAGAATTTTTAAAATACAAAATTGTTAATATCTGACAATAATTTTATATTGTATAATGTGACGAGTGTAAGCCTATTTTGGTGTTAACATGAATAAATCTATTCTATTCTATGCAATTCTTCTACGAATTGTAGTTGAAGTATTTGGTTGTCAACAACTTCCGGTTATTGCCAATATCAATATATTGTACATCTTGGTTCTTTTGAAAGCGAGTGTAGAATTTTACTTATTACATCATCTCGATTTATAAAAAATATGAAATGTCTTCAGAAGGTTAGCCACAGCTACTATAAAAATTTCGATCATTGTATGATAGGCCATATCCGTGAATCACCCTGTATGTTCGATTCATAACATAGCAAACCAAGTTTCACTATTCAGTGCTACATTTCAATGAAAAATATTATCAACTAGGACAAACTCAAGAAAGTATAAAATAAAAATAACTTCACAAACCCTTTTGGTTCAACTTTATTCAATAGTTATTGAAATTAGAAGATTTATTAACTGGGTTATTTTTTTCTTGAGACTTTTTTGGGAAATTAAAATTTCATATGCTCAACTACCAAACTATTTCATGGGTATCGGATGACGAACTTGACAGATATATTAAGAGAGTCATTCTATTCTGTGAATATGAAAACCTCAACTCATCATCTTCGAGTGTTATAGCATGTAATGCTAACGAGATAGAATAACTATCTACCTCGATGGACTGGACATACTTAACTTTGAGTAAGAATTTTGCATCAGGGGGTCGAGTCCTATCGTTTGAAACTAATTTCCGCTCGCAATCCGAAAATTATAGACATTTGGGAAAAACGGTAGCTCGTTGTTTCACTTTAACTGAAACCTTAATTAGTTTTGGGACATTCAAGTAGCAAATCAGCTTTGTGAAAAAGATTATCGACGCCTATGGATATATTTTCAAACTTGTACGGTCTATAAAAATGATAATAATCGATCATTGTACTTTATCTGATTCACGCAAAAAAAACTAATAATAACATTAAATAATCGGTTGATATAGTTTCAAGGTTTCTCAATTTTTTTTTCCTGAAAAATATGGGAACAATAAATGGATAGATAATAATGACGAATTGTGAAACACAGGATTACTTTACGCGAATCCAAATTTAATTCAGATTTCTAATGAACAACTTCGTACACCCACAAGTGAGTACTCAGTGTGAGTTAGTGTTTTTTCTTTCCGAAATATTACGTCAGTGATAAGTGTGGACCTCAAAGCGGAAAAACTCGGTTGAAGCATGAACGTTCGAGACAAATTTAAGTATATCTTTACGCATATAACTGTTGAACCAGTTATTTTCTTCTATATATTGCCAGGAACAATGGGGTTCTTAGCTACGCAAAACATGAATTTGGAGAAAGCATGTAGAGTCAATCTTGGCTATAACACAACAGTTTGCGATGCCATGTTTCGAAGAGATCATTCTGGCTATGAAGACTACCAGGAAGTTCTCGTACAGAATTTGGCAATTAAAATGATGGCTATTAAAACTGCCATTGTTGGTTTTTTCCCAACTGTTTTGCTTCTATTTTTTGGTTCTTGGAGCGACAGACATAACAAGAGAAAGCCGGTCATCTTAATTCCAATAATTGGAGATATATTGAGCTATGCATGTCTTTTTGTTTGTGCATATTTCTTCTTAGAATTACCTATTGAATACTCAACATTATCTGATGCATTACCCTTCGCTCTTGGAGGAGGTGTACCATGTATCTCATTGGGAATATTCAGTTACATCAGCGATTTAAGCTCTGATAAAGAGAGGACCCTACGTGTAGGTACCGTTTCAATGTTTCAAAACACTGCAATTGCCATCGGCAATGCCATTGGTGGTATCGTCATCAAACCCTTAGGATATATGGGTGTTTATCTCATGACAACTATCCTAATGGCTATAGTTTTTACTTATGCCTTGTTTGTTATTAAAGATTCGAAAAAGAGCAAGCACCAAGAACCGAAAGAATGCTTTATTAAGGATTTTTTTAATTTTGGGCACATAAAAAATACATTTAGAATTTGTTTCAACAAGAAGAGAAGATTGAAAATGGTGGCATTGATGTTTGTAACTGTATTCATTATGGGCCCATTTCATGGTGAGTTATGCTGAGCTAATCTTGATTCAATCACCAGCAAATGATTGAGTTATGAAATTCGAGGAGGTTAAAAAATTTTTATTGGAATCTTAATGCCTTGTTTCGGTCATGAATCCATTACAGAAGCCATTGTAAGAATTTTGGTTCCGTTCTGCTTGTCTTCTCCAACATAATCAGGTTAGGAGCAATACACAGACAAAATTTATATCCTTTGTGGGCAATGACTACTTGTTCCAGTCAATTTGTTTTGAAAATGAAAAATTAAGGTTCTTATCATAATATAAATATTATTTACCCTTCTCAACTTGATATGCAACAACTCTATGATATACAACTGTGATAAATTCTATTGTTTTATATACTCAACATTCAACTTTCAAGAAGTGATAAAAATTTTCCACCGTGTTTAATCCTGAATTAGTCACCATAAACAGTTTACTCTCAGTCATAAAAGTATCCGAAAATTTGAAATAACATAATATATAAATAATATATTAAACTTCTCCAATATTTATTGAATCTCCTTCAAAATATGCTCCATTCGAAGCAATACACATGTGCCAACGTTGTTTTCAATCATGAAAACATTTTTTATAGTCGCTTTCAGGAATGGCCTTCAGTTTCTTCTGCTATTTTTTTATGGCGTCTGTGGAATCAAATCTGGTTCCCCGGTGCAGTGATTTCTGTCTGAAAAAAAAAGCCACACGGAGTTATATCAGCCGAATAACGTGGCTGATCGATGGCATTTATAGAGTGCTTGCTCTCAAAATCGTTAGTAATCGTGACTCGATGAGATGGTGCGTTATCGTAATGCAAAAACCACGAATTATTTCGCCCCAAATCCGCAGAACTAATTGATGAAATGATGATGAAAATGTTTTGCGAGGATTTTTAGGTTCCAGCTCATTTTTTCCCACACATTCCGATGATTGTTGGCTCGTTAGTGTGTCATATTCATAGATCCATAGAGTATCAAATAAACAGGAGGGAGCATATTAGGTTTTGCTTTGTTCAACATAGCGAAGGCAAACCGCTATTTATTCTATGCTTTGAACATCGAGTGACTCATCGGTTAGGAATTTTCAGCCAATTCTACATCAAAATCTCTGTCAGGAAATTTTGCAATAAGAAATTTGAAAATAGTATTATTCGATTACTAACTCATTCGTATTCTTCAGCTGGAACCTAATATATGAATGAAATAAATAAAAGCTTTAGATACAAATTGAAAAATGCTAATTTAAGTATACCAAAAAAAGTCCTCAGAAATAAACCGGGGCGTATGAAGGTATAATTTAAAACTCGACTCAACATTACTTGAAACGGAGCAATGAACAAGAACGCTATGCATCTCCATTTAATCACCAAAATTTTTTCTTCTTCTCGAATCTTTCAAATCTTAAAAGTAGTATAGAAGAATACATTTTGATTATCAGTTTAAGACAAACTCTTTTTCAATATTTTTTCCATTGTAACATTCGCAGACTACCACTGATGTCGACAGGTTTCAACCTTAGGCTATAGAAAATCTTTCTATAGTCAAAGGTTTCAACAGTTGTAAACAAACTAGCTACTGCGCTCATGTTTGGAATAGTTATTACGGACAGTTCTACCAACATACAGAATCTCTAAATATTCAACTCGGGTAATTTGAGTAAGAATTCACGGATACATTTTTGTCAGAGTGTGCAGTAGATGTAGAGGTAATGGTAATTTTTTTCTTTGAGACGTTTTAGAAACAGATACGAGATAACGACTGGTCAACGTAATTTATAAGCAATATTCCTTTAAGTTAACTCAGTTATTTCTTTCTCCCGGACTTACATTATCTAGTCACAGACTTGTTTTATTTGATGCTCTCAGGGACGAACAAGAGACAAATTTTTAAGGGGTCGAAAACATCGAAAATTTTCGAACCGTGCAAGAAGATGATATAACCGAGCATGAGCCAGTTAGAGGTTCGTTTGAAAATCATTTCTTATTTATTTAAAATGTAGAAGAAGAGCACTGACATGACGTCAGGAGATTTGCGCACTTGTTCTGAAGCCTTTTCCTGGACTATGAAACAGAAACAACCGCCACAATGAGTGTGAAAAGACCAACAAACCTATATCATAAATTGAAAATAACCGCTCACAGTTTTCTTTCAGTTTTATTTGATGCCAAAACTTCCACATCAAAAGAAAGGTATATTTTTCTCACCGAAAATCATATAGAAATTGATACCTTTCTTCCAGTAAGCCCGTCTTCTGAAATAATTTATTAATTCAAGTCCAAATAACGAATAAATCGCCTTCTGGCAGCTGAATCATATCGTCGAAGCGATTATTGCTGAGATCATCTTAGGAAAGTCTGTTAATAAGAGAATGGTTTTGACAATTTTGTTAATTTTAAATAATTTCTATTTGAATTATCAGTAAAATTAAGATTTTTTCAAATATGGAAAACTAATAGCTCTTTACAATGAGATGGTATTATGCTGAAATTTAAAGATATATATTCAAAATTGTGTGTACCTCGGATCAATATAGTAAGATATCAAATATTAAAAAAAAAGTCTTCAGGGTTTTTGTGAATTTTTGTGCAACTATTTCCACGAAATTTTGCAAAAACTATTCGTTTCAATATCAATCGAACATCTTCCAAGTTATAACTTGATCGATTGAAAATTTTGGAAGTTATTGAGAAAACCAATTTTCATATAATAATTGCTGAAATATTCAACGGATGTTCCGCCAAAACGAACTTGACCGAGATATTTGGACTACTAACATATTAGGAAAATATGAAAACTCCTACTTGTCCCGGAAGATAGAGAGTATAAGTATTATCTATTATAATAATATGATGCATAGTAAGGTCTAGCGCCTAAACCAATCAACCGATTTGCATCAATTTTTTTTTTAATTAACGTTAGGCATCTAAACTGATGCAAAAAAATAATAACAAGTGCCAAACATTTATAATTTCTCTAAAAAACACAAAAAACTTAAAAATTAAGGGTGTTTGGCACGTTTTTGCTGTAGATGGCGCCACCGCTCAACAAATTTTTACTGATATGGGCTTTAATTTCTTCTTCTTGTACCCAAGTCACCATTACCATCATATAACTCATTAAAAACATTTGTAAATTTGATTAACTTTATTTGTATTTAAATTATAACATGACTTATAAATCATATGGTAACATTGCTGGAAGAGGAAAAACACTTTATTTCAGTTGTTTTATGTAGGCTTTCAATTAAAAAGGGTGAGTGGATTTTTGTGAATAAAATAATTTGTGAATTTGCAATAGTTAAAAATTTCAAATTTTGTTATTTGAATAAAATTACCTTAAGTGAAAGTTGAACTGTTAGGTCGAGTTAAAAAAGGTTCAAGAGTACTACCTGAGTTGGTCAGAAAGTGAGCATTTGAATAATTTTATAACAATTTATATTTCATATAACGTGCTTGAAAATATAAGATGGAAACTGCGATTTCGAAAAAGTTTCATTTTAAAAGTAATTGTCAAACTTAATAACGTTTAATAATTATAATAAACATCTATAATTTCAGCTTTGACTTTCAAAGAGGAAAACGTGTTTTGACGAGCTTGATTTTAAGCTTAAATTAATTTCCAAACCTACCGAGTAAATTAATTTAGAAAATTATAATTGAAAAATATATTGAGAACCCAAATTTGGATGGTTATTCTCCATTTTTGGGTAAAAATTGAAAACGGTTCACGTCCAATTTTTCAATTTTGAGTAAGGTCCAGTGTAAAATTTTAAAATTTTAATTTACAATGGAGACATGACGACGAGGCAGACCAGTGCGTTCTCGAAACGCTACCCGGACAACCCGAACTGAAAGAAACCTACGCCGCGTTCATAACAATAATTACGCAATGCGATCAGTATTTGAAGCGAGAAGGGCTCCGGTTGAAGACGAAATTCCCGCGTTTTCTGTCGGCGAAATGAGCGAATCGTGTCAATTTTGCAATGCTCTGCATTTTAGGGGCAAAAAAGGGCGAGATGGATTCAGCCAGTGCTGCCAGAAATGCAAAATTGTAATGAGCGAGCAGATGCAATTGAAAGAAGTACCAGCTTTGCTCAGAGAACTTTACACAGGAACAATGAAGAATCGAAGAATTTCCAAAACAATATACGCCAGTATAACAGTGCCTTTGCGTTTGCATGCCAAAAAGTTAGCTTAAGAGAATCGCCAAGGTCTGAGCTGTAGTTGAGGTAGTTTTTAATTTATTATGCGGCAAAACCTTGAAAAATCCACTTGCAGTAGCCTAAGACTTAATGCATTTACATTGCATCTCTAGGCAAACCGATCAATTGTAATTAGGCGGTTGTAGCCCTGTGCTATATTCGTACACCTCCAGGTGTCGAAAAACAGGAACTTTCATCTGATTTTCCAGAAGCTCCCTTTTCTTTTTCGCGCGTTCCACGTTTTCTTTCTGTAGTTGTTCCAATTGCCTCTGCTCTTCTTCTTTTTGCTTCTTTTTCAGAAGGCTGTTTTGAAATCGCCGCTGTTGGCATTTCAGTTGGGCGTCGGAAAGTTTTTTGGGCATTTTTTGGAACACGTCTCGATGAAAGCTAGACACAAAATGACATGAACGGCTGCTTATAGGGGGGCATTTGCTAATAACGACCGCGCGCTTCCTTACTTGAGCCCGTGTCGACACGGGCTTTTCCACTAGTAGGAAATATTTAGTTTACGTTTCTTCTGTTATGGCTGTACCGGAGGAGTGCAGCAAATGTAAAATTAACGTTTTGATGTGGATGAACATGTTGGAACTGATTGAAAATGTCGTTATTTTGTAGTGGAAACATCGTTGATCTGATGTCGTTTCTATCATCTCAAGTTTAACCGTGTTTTATGACTTCCCATGAGAAGAAATTATTTGAAAATACAACAATAAAAAACCCCATCAAATAAATTATATCTGTAGAGAATTGCTCAATTCTACCGCCGTTGGAGCAAAGGTGCTTTTAAAATGTTAAAATTGTTCATTGGAATTGGACCTAGCAATTTTACTCTTGAGTTTGTTGTGAGACAAACTTAGTAACTTAGTAGTTTCACCTTGAGCTTCAACCACTTGTTAATATTTTACCCTTTGAACCAATACAATATTTCTCCTCAATCGATGGAAAATATCTGATGTAAAATTTAGTAGCCACATTTCGTCCGTACTTTGCAAATGAAAGAAAATTATTAAAAAAATGTCTACTTTTCAGGTGAGTTGGCTGTTCTTTATCTGTATACCAGGTATAAATATGGATGGAATGAAATCAACTATAGTATTTATAATACTCTGCAGTTCACGATACAAATTTGTGGTAAATATAAACATATTTTAATTTCAATATTTAAAGAATTAGGGCAGATAGTTCAAAAAAAAGTTAGATACCCGGGGGAGCCAGATTCATTAGTGAACCCTAAAGATGCTAATTCTGTAGTCAGTCGTCCCTTGAAAGTATACGATCGTGAACGAATTACTACTGAGTCCAAAAAATAAGGTAACATTTACTTTGGCTTCAAAGTAATCCTCTACCGAAGCAATGCACTTATGTTTAAGGTTTTCTTCTTCTTCATAGCAGCTTGATGCTTCTATTGTATAAAAGTTTTCTTTATACAATGATTCTACAATATCGTATCGAAATGGTGATATCTAATTGTTCTTTTGAGTTTCCCGAACAGTCAGATATCACACGGTGTCAAATCAAGGAAATATGGCGACTGTGAAACAATTTGAGCCAAGTTTCCAAATGGCCAGGAGGAACGAGTGCAATGTGAGACGGCGATTTCGGGAGCAGTCAAGATTTAACGCGTTTTAGGCCTAAAAAAACTTAGGCCTTTCGAAATGGGTATATTTGCAATCGTTAATTGACGGTTTTGAAACATCAAATCTTCAATTGTTTGGTCGTGAACTCGTCTCCGACACGTACACGGTCTGCTGGGAACTCAAGAAACCACTTGTAAACAAAATTTCATCCAAAATCTTTGCTCAACAAATTTCGACACCACAAAAAAAAAAGAGAAATACACTTTTAGCAGCTTACAAAACAGAGCGTATACCTATTCAAAATATTGACATTCAGAAATGCTTTGACGTGAGGTGACGACATTTTGCGCATTGTTCTAGAGTCTTCTCCCGTACAATGTGATAATAATAAAACCGCCAGGAAGCATATCTCAAATTCAAAATAACTACTCATAGTTTTCCTTAAGTTTTGTTTCCATCTAAAAACTTTCGTCAATGCTTTTCTAAATTTTGATAAAGTATATTATATTATGGCTATAATTTTCTCCCAACTGAATGTCCGACAGATGCCAATCGAATATACATATCTATGAGAGCATCGAACATTGACATTTCTGACGAACTTTTTGACATTATTTTTTTCTCTCAAGTAAATGAAAAAAATATGAAATCACAAATTTTTTTTAAATTCTTCTAAAAATTCTCTACTGAGTCGTTTTCTGCGAAATTTTGAGAGCCTATTTGTTTCCACCTAGTTGAAATATCTTCCAAGTTACAACTTGATCCGACGGATATACTAGGATTCATTGAGGAAACCAAATTTCAGATGCTCATAACTCCTGAACCATTGGTTGGATTGAGCCCAATAACGAACGTAACCGAGTTATTTGGAAAGTTAACCTTTTCTGAAAATATGAAAACTCTAGGTCATCTCCTTTGGAAGATAGAGAGTATACGGCTAGTCGGCCGCACGGACACCCTGTATTCTTCATCAGGAAGTCAAACCCAATCGATTAAGACTATTTTCAGCTCGATATATGAAAATTGCAAGACACAATTGAATATCTTGACATGTAATTTTTGGTAGCGATGTCAAAGATAGACTTATAAACCTGTAAATCCAGTAAAGCACTAACGTGAGGTCAGGAGCTTTTACGCGCTTGCTCTAGAGTCTTTTCTCGTACTTTGGAACAATGTGATACAAATACAAACGCCACGATGAATGAACAAATTAAAACAAATAAATTAAAATTAACTACTCATAGTTTTCCTTAAGTTCAAATTCCCTTCTCCTGAAAACTTACATCAGTGCTTTCCCAAATTTGGACAACGTACATTATTTCACTATATTGAACAATTTCGATTGAATTTCCACCTAACTGACACTGATTAATAAGACTGACTGAAGGCAATCGAATATGTATCTGTGATAGCTTCGAGCATTGAAATTTCGGACGGATTTTTGGATATTCCTCTTTTCTCTTGAGTAAATGAGAAAATAATCACATCTTTAGGTGGAAAGAAGCTACGACAATGAAATTTGAAGATATTTGAGATCACAATAACGTCCATACATGCACAATTTTTGTTTGAATACTTCCGATATCTTATGGGGTATAAAGTATTGAAAAACCATTTTTGGGGAAATTAAAAAAAAATTTAGCGCATCGAGATCTGCGAAGTTTTGCAAGCCTATCTGTTTCAACCTAATTCAAATATCTTCCCAGTTACAACTGGATGCGTTGGATAATCTAGGAGTTATATTGGAAACCAAATTTCAGATGCTCATAACTCCTGAACTTTTCGACGGATTCGGCCCAATAACCAACTTGACCGAGATATTTGAACAACTCAGGTATCTATTCTGAAAAAATGAAAACTCTAGCTCATCTCTTTTGGAGAGTATAGGTCCGGCCGGGCGGACATACTCAATTTTTACCTTGTATTCATCATCAGGAAGTCAAACCCAATCGATTAAGACCATTGTCGGCTCGATATTCCAAAATAAAGACATTTGGGTAAAACGGTAGCAGGTTGTTCTACTAAAGCAAACGACCAAAAACAACCAATTTTCCAACTCCTTTGATGCTCTCAGTTTCAATTCAAATGTGATGTTATTTTTGAAAACAGTAGTAAATCGAATTGAATAAATTCTTGTGCTTAACGACTACTACTCCTACATTCCTATGATAATACAGTTTTATTTGAAACAGCTAATTCAACATGGCTTCCCGTCGATATTGTTGCCAAAATATCTCGAACTTTTTGTTTATCCAATGAATGATTGACAGCCAGCCCTTGTTATTTTTTATAAAACCCTTTTGAAGTTACACAAGCTTCTTCAAGTGCCTTGTGCTCTTCGAAAGTTGGCAATCATCATAAGATATACAGGGTGTTCATAAATTGAACGTACAAACTAAAAGGGGAGATTCCTTAACTGAGTTCAAGAAAAAAAGTCCCATAAACATGGGGTCGCAAACGTTTCGTTTTCGAGATACAGAGTGTTGAAGTTTGAATTTTTTTCAAGTTTTTTTTCTCATAGTATTATCTACACTTCACAAGATATTCAACTGAAATTTGGCATATATATTACATTTGAGAGTTCTCACCACGTGACATGGCAATTTCGATAGAAGATCTACAGGGTGATATTTTTTCTGGAACTCTTCCACGTGTTCTTCTGCAGAACTTTTTTTTGGTGAGCAACTGTTAATTTGAAAAAATGTAAAAGGAAGCTTTGTTCTTATACTAAACTTTTCGGTCTCATGTAGTTTTGTCGTATCTACTAACGATTTCGAGAAAAAAAATTTCGAACGATTCTCTCGAAATTCTCGTAACGTAATGATAGGAAGGCAAGTTTGTAATCTGTGGTGAATGAATTCAGTGCCAGTTTTGACAGATCAAATTATTGAACGTTTGGTTTTTTAAAAAGTGAAGGTGGTTGCATTTGTGGCTTGTTTTTTTTTTAAATGTATTTAGACTACTATTTTCATTACGATCTTTATGACTATCACAACAATAATTTGATCAGAAATTAGAACCTCTACACATTTCAATATCAAAACATGCCGAATTTCACGAATTCCGAAATGACTGATATGCATTTCATGTATGGTCTTGCAAATTGATATGCAAGAGAAGCTAGGCGTCTTTACACGGAACGCTATCCCTATAGAGTAATACCAAATCATCGAATGTTCTCTGATATTCATAGGCATTCAGAAGCTGGATCTTTTTCCACGAAAAGAATTAATGCTGCGAGACCCTGCAGTGTGAGAACACCACAACTTGAAGATGCAGTTATGAACGAAATAGAACAACATCCAAGAACCAGTACAAGAAAAATTAGTGAACTTTTGAATGCAAGTCATCAAATTGTTTGGCGGATCTTGCAGGATTCTCTGCTATATCCTTATCACATTCAGAGGGTGCAAGCTCTTCTGCCTCGAGATTTTCATCGGAGGGTTAGTTTTTGTCAGTGGTACCTCAGTAGACTATTGATGAATCCTTATTTTGATTGCCAAATTCTATTCACTGATGGAGCCTGCTTCTCAAGAACTTCAATTATCAATTTTCATAATGAACACGTATGGGCTGAGGAGAATCCGCATGGATATGTAGAAACCCATTTTCAAGAGCAATTTTCACTAAATGTGTGGGGTGGTAATATTGGTGATGATTTGATTGGTCCTTTCTTCTTGCCAGGTCGACTAATAGGTCAATCATACAGACATTTTTTTAGAAAACGATTTGCCCTTGTTATTGGAAGATATACCTCTTATGCTACGACGAGAAATATGGTTCATGCATGACGGTGCTCCTGCTCATTTTTCAGTTTTGGCTAGGGAGTATTTGGACTCCCCTGTAGATCTTCTATCGAAATTGCCATGTCACGTGGTGAGAACTCTCAAATGTAATATATATGCCAAATTTCAGTTGAATATCTTGTGAAGTGTAGATAATACTATGAGAAAAAAAACTTGAAAAAAATTCAAACTTCAACACTCTGTATCTCGAAAACGAAACGTTTGCGACCCCATGTTTATGGAACTTTTTTTCTTAAACTCACTTAAGGAATCTCCCCTTTTCTTTTATACGTTTAATTTAGGAACACCCTGTATAAGCGCTATCTGTATTTTGTCGACTGCTTTCCTAAATAGACTGGTTGTACTTCCACCATATCATTGTCGCATGTTATTCAACCACGTGTGACAAAAATAAACAACTGATTATTTTTCAGGAAGTTCTTTTGCCTTATATTTTTTTTCCAAATACCTCGAAGTGAAGGATGCAACTTTAGGAATTATAGCGATGACAAGCAAAATACTGGCGTGCTTAATTTATGCAGTGGCCCCATCTAGTATATTTTTCCTGTTTGGTGAATAAATCCCAACCATCTCATGACGTAAATAATTTTTTAATACATTCCAGGTGTATTTATTGAAATATTTCATGGAACAGCTCATATAGCAATGAGGTCTATAATCTCAAAAATTGTTCCTCCGCAAGAATTAGGCCAGTCCACCTCTTTTTTTGGAATTTGTGAAGCAGTGATGCCTCTGGCTTTTGGACCTATGTATTCGAAAATCTACCAATACACTTTGATTTATTTTTCTGGTGCTTTCTACATATTTTCAGCTGGATTTTATATTTTAACTATATGTTTGTTTAAGTAAGTACAATTTCATCCAGATAGGAAGCATGAATTGTTTCAAATGAGTTTTATAGAGGGTTTGTTAACCGATTCTGAAGTTTTTCTATCATTGAAAATATCCAGTATGAATTTTTTTTTGTCAGTATTAGCTACCATTTTCGGACAATAGTATTTGTGCTCACGTAAGCGAGTACCTATTTCATTGAGCATGTGAACCTTAACTCGAAGTATCTTATATCAATACCACTATTTCTATTATATTTAAATAATACATTTTCTATAATTCTAGTTGGCTGAATAATGTGAGCAAGGAAGAAGAAGTACCTGCTTGTGAAGAAGAAACTTTGAATAATACTCAAGCCAATCAAATTACAGTTACATTGTAATGATGGAATCTAATTTATTTATGCGAATTATATTGTATTTTATAACATCGAATAGAAATAAATGAAGCTTTAAAATTTATCTTTCAGAAATAGAACGAAGAGATTAGGCTTCTAAAAATAAAATAAATAAATAAATAAAATAAAGTACACATAGTCGATGGATTTAGCTAAATGGCGAACCAAACCGAATTATTTGGACAGTAGAGATATGCAGTAAATATAAAAACTAGAGCTCATTTCCTTCAATAATAATAATCAGCTATATCGCTGGTCGGACATACTCAAGCATATCCACGAATTATCTATCAGGGAATGAAACCAAATAATTTGTGACCATTTTCGGCTCGATAATCGAAAATTGCATTTTTGCTATACCCGCTCTTTCAATATACAAGCGCGTGAGAAAAAGAGTAGAAGAACACTGACGTGAGGTCAGAAGCCATTGCGCGCTTCTGGTCTCTGCAACAGTGTGATACTAAAACAACCTCCACAATGAATGTGAAACAATCAACAAATCCATAACATCAACCAAAAATAATCGCAGTTTTTTCTAATTTTGTTCGATGGCCCAACACATCGAAAAAAATACCTATAGAAATTGATATGTTCATTCCAGTATGTTCCTCACCTTTGAAATACCTCATTTATTGAATTCCAACTTACGAAGAAATCGTCTTCTTTCCACTAAATCTTTTCGTCAAAGCTATTATTACTGAGATCTCCTTAAGGAGGAAGTCTCATGTGAAAATGGTTTTGAAAATTTGTCAAGCAATCATAGATAATTTTAATATATAGAAAACTCATATCACCTTATAATAAGATGGTAAAATGCTGAACTTTAAGGATGTTAGGAACATAGTATCGAAAACAAATTTAGTGTATTAAGAATTTGAAAAAATTTCAAGATTATTTAAGAATTATCTGAGGTGACGATTTCCACGAAATATTGCAAATCTATTCCTTTCAACCACATTCAAATAGCTTCCAAGTTACAAATTGATATGATTGATATTTAAGGAGTTATTAAGGGAATCAAATTTCAGGTGCTAATAACTGCTGTACTGTTCGTCGTATTTGGCCCAATAACGAAGTCTGCCGAGATATTTAGACAATCAATCTGAAAAGATGAAAACTCTGATATATTCAAGATTGACCACGGATTCTTCATCAGGAAGTCGAACCCAAACGATTTCGGCACGATATTCGAAAATTATAGATCTTTGGGCAAAACGATAGCACGGCGTTCTACTATAGAACAAGCGCGGAAAAACAAAGTGCACCTAGGTACCTACTCTTTTAAAATGATCTGGTAAATCATACTCTATTTCTTGTTGGATAGAAAATTAGGTACATTTTATGTTATTCGCCAATTTATAAATTTAGTGAGGCGCTGTGACGCTAATGCGAAAGAATTGACTGCTTTCAAGTTGAATATGAAGGGATTTTTTTCAGTTTAGCATTCTTAGACAATCGTAACTTAGGAATATTCAAAAACCCTTTGATGTTTGATAAAGTTTTTATTGCAGCCTACCGAAAATGATTTTAGATTATTTATTCCGTATCTTCTTCTACAAGATCCATGGAATGAATTACGATACATATTTTACACTGCTCAACGGAAAACGAATTTAAATATTTTTTTCGATAATTTTGCTGTTGTGAAGAATATTTTCTGACCGTCTCTAGCTATAGGTTCCATTTAAAAAAGATCTTCTCTCTGACTTCAACCCTGCCCAACATGAAGAAAGTTTTTTTTTTGAAACTTAGGCTACTTGCGGCAGTTCTGTAAAAATTAAAAATACTTTCTGGCAGACTCTAGCTTTAAGCTCCACATATTCATTACTACTCTTTAATAGGGAAAAGTCTACACTGAATAACAGGACAAAAATTCGAGATGCTTGTACCGTCAAATGATCCAATGGTTAGATTAGGTTAGATGCAATTTTTTTATTGAGAATCAAAGGATAACTTTGGGCATAGTCTCCCTGTTTTTCATCAATATCTCATACAAATTATGTTCATATCGTTTCGATGCAAAGAAATTACCATTTGTTGCTATTTCTAGCCTCACTCTCGTCTGTAAACTATCCCCATCTAACGGACTCCTGCAACGTGACGAGAAATTGATAGAGTAGTGAGGTTTTCACAAAAAACGACATTGAGAAATTTTATTTGATTATAAGTGGAAAAAATATATTGAAGACGAGGTTAGCTGAACATTCGCTTACATAGATGGTTACAACACAAACCCCAGTTTTCTCGGTACACTAGCAAACTTATCAAGAACTTCCTCGTCGCTAACTGTGATGTTTCTGTGACTAGAGAGCAATGCGAGACCATTTAGTCTATTCTCAGATGTTGTGTTCCTTAGGTGAGTTTTCAGTCTTCGTAGGCTAGAGAAAGTCCTTTCAACGGTAGCGACTGACACGGGAAGGACAGCTAGTATTTTCAGAAGGATAAACATGTTGGGGAATAAATCTTTGTCACATTTTTCTAGAGAACTAATCGCCGTTTTTGGCAGAAATTCAGGTCTTTCCTGTTTCCACTTTTCTTGCCACAGCTTAAACTCCCTTCGCACAATGTCGTTAAATGACAAATCTGTTTCATATAATTTCAATGCAGCGTCTAATGAAGTGATGTCTGTTCTGATACAAAATTGTGGAAGAATGTTTTGTAAAGATATTATTGTGTCTTTATGAGATTTGAATCTTTCCCTTAACGCTTCACAAAAATCATCCAGGTATGGCACGTAAACTGCTCGTCTATAATATTCTTTTTCTGTGGTATGAGGTACATTGTTGCGTGTTGTTTGAAGCCGACAAAATCGTGGAAGCTCCTCTGTGACAAAAAGTTTTGAGGCTATTGCCTTCACCTATTCATATAATGGTTTGCTCGGCATTTGATCTCTGTTTTGACAGTAGGTCTAAAACAGTTGTGATATTGCTTATAGCCTGACTAAGGTCAATATTTTTTTTCTGAAGGGTCTCAGACACGCTGTGTGTAGTCGACAGCATCTGGCTCAAAATGAAAAGATTAACAATAAATGGGAAAGTACAAATGGCACGACTTAAAGCAAATCCTTTAATTGATGAAACACTCGATTCTTCTATCTTATTTAGGGAGAGTATGATAGCTTCTAAAATTTCTTTAAATAGAATAACTGAGTCATGTCTTTCCACCCATCGCGTTTCGCACAATGAAATCAGTTTCCTTCTCTTTTCATCAGGAAAGCACTCTGAAATCGTGCATTTTAAAATCTCTGTGTTCTTAGCTGATGCATGAAAGGCTGCACATATTTCTTTAATGACACCCATTCAGTTTCTAATAGAGGAAATGCTACTTGCATCTGACAAGCACAAGTTGAGTGTATGCGAAGAACAATGTGTATAAAGGGCCAATGGTAGTTTTTCTCTGATAGCAGCTTGCCACTCATAGTGGCAGCACCATCGTATCCTTGGCCTCTCAATTTGTTCAAGTCAAGACCTATATTTGACAAGGTCTCTAGTACTGTTTTCGCCAAACCTGCACCAGTTACATCATGAACGGGAACAAATGTTAGGAAATCTTCTCTGATTTTAAAAGTTTCATCCTCAACATAGCGAATGCAAAGTGCCCCCTGGGCCCTCTCTTGAAATGGCGAACATTCAGGTCTCTCATAGCAACAGGCAATTTATTGAAAATTCTGCTTGACTCGGCCCAACTCCACACCTAACCAACCCTTTAAAATCCGGCACAAGCTGGATTCTATTTCTTGTATTATGGCCATGAACGATAGATATAAGAATTTATGTGCCTTTTGAAGAATAGAACATTCTCCAAAATGTAAATTCCTGGCAATCATCTCTATAGAGTAGCGCATCCACCATATTGAATTTGCTTCTCATTGATTCTACATTTAAATAAAACAAATCTTAGCTGGTTGGTTTGCTTTCTGCACCTGATTTCGTGCTCTCAGGTGTTGCAAATTCAAAAAAATGTTTAATAATCTTTCCCTCAGGCCATAAACCGGGGGACATAATTTCTTCCTTAACATTCAGTAGAAGAGCTGTATTGAGTTTTATTTGTTTTCATTTTCTCACAGAAACAGTTGTCTGCGTAATTTTTTTTATTTAGGTAAACTAAACCTGCTCAGATGTCGTGTCGGCATCTAGTCCCGAGATGAAAATAAACGCCTTTTTTTGGCCACCTTTAACATACCGTGGTTATTTCCACCATTATTAGCTTCTCTCATCGGTTCAGGGCGCACGCTTTTTCGTGAATGCCCTCATCAACAGCACAGATCTTTTCTTCGCTACTGTCAACATTATTTATCACTTTGGATAACTTAGTCTAGTCAGTTCAAACCCTTTTTTTTTCGATTATTGCCACATTACTTCTCTTCTTCACAATCTTTCCTGATTCTTTTCCCTCCGCAACCAGTAATAAATCGTCTGCTTCCATTCTAGAAATTTTGTTCACATGTGTCTCTTGATTGAGTCGGTTTTTTTCAAGAAGGGAAATGTATTTTTTAGACAGCGTTAATGTTGAGCGGTGTAGAATTTTTTCCTATCAAAGTATAGTAATTATTTCATGTGAAACATATTGCTGAAGTCTATGAGGAAGTCCTCATTCTTCAGGATTTAACTTGAGAAAGTTTTGAAAAAAATTGTGGAATTTTTTCACGTTGGTCAGTAAGGGAGTTTTCCTTATCAAACCGCAGTAATTATTTTAAGAGAAGCGTATAGCTAGAGACTGTCGGAAAGTATTTTTCCAGTATTTTTCCAGAACGGCCGCAACTCGCAGAAATTTCGAAAAAAAAGAATTTTTTTTTATATTTAGCAGTAATGAATATTTTCCTCTTCAAAGCTTAGCAATTTTCTCAGGTGGAGCGTATGGCTAGAGAAGAAATTTTTTTTCCGAATAGCAACATTTTGCAAATATATAGGAAAAATTTTTGAATTTTTTTCATGTGAAGCAGTGTAGAATTTTATCCTATCGAAGGATTGATTGATTGTTTCCATTGATCTTGTGAAAAATGATACGCAATAAATAATCCGGAATTATCTTCGGTAGGCTGTAAAAAAAATCATTAAAAAGCTACTGAATATTTCGATTGTATTTGCATAAAGTATATTAAAATTTGAAGAAATCCCGTCTTATTGAACGTAAACGCAGCCAATTCAATCGAATCGTTTAGACAACGGGTCATTCTCCGCGGCACTGGTTGTTCTAGCAACTTTAAGATTTCAGCCTGATGTCCACACACTGGTCTTGCATTCTACGCCAATGCTTTACTGAAGAATTCGTAATTATTCGTATTATAAACATATATATACTCTTGTTGAATCTCATCAGTAGTAGTCAATTTATTGTTGAAAAACGTTTCTGTTTACTGATCTGAAACTGTATGATTAAATTAAGAAAACAATTCGTAAGTTAAAATGTCAATTGTAGTTCGAATCTCGCCTACCACTCTATGTAGTAGACGCTTCTACGCTTGATGCGATGTATGTCAGTATTCTGTATCTGTGCTCTGACAGTCAATACAAATAAAACTTGCAGATGACATATTTTGAGTTATTAGTGAATTAAATTATTGGAGGCTATGTTTTTTCCCAGGGGCAACTAAGGTTGTCTCTTCATTGAAATTATAATGAGTCGAAATTGCGGAAGTTGAATATGTGTGTATCATGGAAAACTTGCAGTGAATGTGGAATTAAATCTCGTACACAGAAAATTGCGTTTTTCGTGATGTTGATGTGAACTAAGGCTTATAAACTGATTTTTCCCAAAGCAATGAACTTTTTGTAATATTTGTATTAAGGATACTATTATTTTGGTAACTGGAGCGATGGCTATGTCGAATTTATACTCTAAAATTTCCACGAAACCTGTGAAAAGGGCTCAGCAAGATAAGGAAACTTTGCCAATGTCTCAAACCAACACTTGGTTGAATGGTAAGCAAAAGTAGTTTTGGTATTCCATATTCAATATTCAATTTTTTGAATCCGAAGAAAAACTTTTTACTTATTTCTCTGAGATAAATATTAGAACGATTTTTGACATCGTTGATAGATGGTGGAAATAGCTTGAAAAATGTTTTACACAAACATTTGATAGGTTTTTTTTTTTTAAATCAAAACTTTTTTTGAGTGCTTAATTTAAAGTAAATGTCAAACTACTAAGGTCTGGAATTTAGCTCAAATTAACATTCAGTGAGCGTTTTCCATTCAAAATATATGTATCCTAATAAATAGAACAAGAGTGCGAAAACAAATAGAACAGCGGGCCTTCGTTTTGCCCAAATGTCTGTAATATTCGAATATCGATATTTTTCAATATCGAGCTGAAAAAGGTCTCAATCGATTAGGTTTGACTTCCTGATGAATACAAGCTCAAACTCCCCTAAGAGTTGAGCTTGAGTGAAGTTCCTGATTGGACCAAATACGTCGAATGGTGCAGGAGTTATCAGCATCCCAAATTTGGTTTCCTTAATAATCCTTAGAAGATCCATCGTATCATGTTGTAACTCTTAAAGATATTTATTTGAATTATCCTATCCTATCCTATCCTATCCTATAGTGTCATCTAACCCGAAAATAAAAATGTTCTACCAAGAGATTTCCGAGATATTGAAAATTGCTATATACAGGGTGTGTCTTTGACCACTGCGTTAATTTTAACCATAGGTTCTTGAGATAAAAAAAAACACTTTTTCCATTACGGTTTTTCCATATTCAACTGCATTAAAAAGTTATAAGCATTTTAAGTTATCACATTGGGCAAATACTTCTCTGTAGTCCAGTTTAGTTTGAATGAAAAATACCTTCCACAGCATCTACTAAGGAATCTGAATTGTTTAAAAACATTATTTTCCCTCTAAAAAATTATTCATTCACTCATGTTTCATCTGATGAGGTCCATATTCAGAAGGAAGATACAAATTTTCTGGTAAAAAAAATTCAACACCATAAACATGAATTTTTGTTGTTCTACCATAATTTCTTTCTACTTCAAGATCATAAACCATCCCTTTCTAGTGAGAAATTCCAAAAAAAAAACCTCCTAATTATTGGATGTTATCATCATACATTTATAATTTTCTTCTTAAGATTTCCAAATCATGAAAACCATCATTTCTATGAAAACTTCCAAGGCATGAGGTTGTCACATTGCTTTTTTTACACTCAAAGCCAGAAAAAATCATCTATGATTTTCCAAACACTCATATTTCTGAAGTTTCTTCTCCTTGACAGACTTTCTTGAATATTGACCAGTGAACAGGTCTATGAGTGCTCTTGATATCATACTGTTAAAAATATGAAAACCTTTTTCGAAATCTTCAACAACAATGAATGATGTCACTACGAATATCTATTTTAAAGTGATTACTTTGCTTGATGATTATTTTCTGTACTGAATCCCAATAACAAATTACTTGTATAGATTACAAGTATTCCCAGATTTAGGTGTGCAATTATACTTGCTTGAAGAAATTGAGTTTGATCACCTAAATTTGCTTCTGAAAAACAACTAGGTGTTCTTTAATAAAAAATTTTTTGTTAGATTATTAACATGAATCTATTCTGTTTAGACTATAATTAATTACTGAAGATGAGTAAATTTTTGGTTTTTATAATCAGAGTATTTGTTTTAATTATGTAAACAAAAACATAAATATTTAATAATGGTTATTCATAGATTATGTCAAATTTTAATACCTTACCATAGAATATTAATTTATTACCGAACACCAGGAGAGAAAAAATTAATAATTAGAAAGTTTTTTTAAATGAAAGATAATATCTGTAACCATTATTGATCTTCAGTTATAATTTTGCTCAAAATAACTAAAGTGAATTATTACCACATTAAAATGTTATTATAACGTCTCTGTGGTGGGTAGTTCCCAATAAAAGAGTGTTCTGTGGTTCCTTGTTGTTTTGATTCTGTTTGAAACTGTCAACAGTTATTTGTAGCTTCCTTTAAAAAAATGTTGAAAATATTGTAAGGATTATTTCGATAGTTTGAAATTATTCAATTCTGAATGAAATGATTATGGTCAGAAAATACATTCTATGATTAAACTTTCTTGTTTATGAGCCTATAGCTTCCAGTTTCAATATTGATTGAATTTTAATTAACCATGCATCATAACAAACATTCAGAAATATTAAAACTAAGTCAAATTCTATTATCTCCTAAGTTTGTGTACCAGGTTGAATCGGAGTATGAAATAAAGATGTGAAAAAACTTCTATAAAGGTACAAAACAAATCTAGGAGACTGGGTTCGCAGTTTTCAAAACTCATATGAGCTTAATTTGAAGCATTACTATATTAGAATATATATAATCTGATGAACCCTAAAAGTAAGAAGCTATAAAGAACCAGCTCTTCATGAAGACAGATCTTCAATTTAACAGGTCCTGACCGAAAATACATTACCTATTTCAACAGTCATCATGAAAATATACCGAAGTACACACAATATATTTTATAAGGAACCTATTTCAAAAGAGAAGTGTTGGCCCGCTCTGTAATCTGGTATTATAATAAGCGACCTGGTTAACTGACAGATAAATTTTCCTGATTATGTTGCCATATGCTTTCAAATGAATCAAGTGATTATATTTTGAAGTAGTACAATTTTAAGAGGAACAAGATTGTGGCTCAAATGAAACTGTTAGTTTGGTTATTTTCAATTCGAAATATTACTCATTTGGACTTGAATATACAGGGTGTCTCTAAATTGAACGTACAAACGAAAAAGGGAGATTCCTTAAGTGATTTTAAGAAAAAAAAGTCCCATAAACATGGGGTCGCAAACGTTTCGTTTTCGAGATACAGAATGTTGAAGTTTGAATTTTTTTCAAGTTTTTTTTCTCATAGTATCTACACTCCGCAAGATATTCAACTGAAATTCGTTATTACATTTGAGAGTTCTCACCACGTGAGATGGCGATTTCGATAGATAATCTACAGGGTGATATTTTTTCTGGAACACTGCCTCCTGTTCTTCTGCAGAACTTTTTTTTTGGTGATTTTTTGAAAAAATGTTAAAAGAAGCTGAGTTTTGTCGTACACTGCCTCCTGTTCTTCTGCAGAACTTTTTTTTTTTTGGTGAGCAACTGTTAATTTGAAAAAATGTTAAAAGAAGCTTTGTTCTTTCTACTTTTTTCTGGAACACTGCCTCCTGTTCTTCTGCAGAACTTTTTTTTTTTGGTGAGCAACTGTTAATTTGAAAAAATGTTAAAAGAAGCTTTGTTCTTTTACTAAACTTTTCGGTCTCATGTAGTTTTGTCGTATCTACCAACGATTTCGAGAAAAAATATTTTGATCATGAAAACCACCTTTTGTATGAACATTTCCAACGCCTGTCAAATTACATTTTTCTTCACTGAACTCCAGAAAAAATTATCTATGCTTTTCCGAACACTGATATTTCTGAAGTCTCTTTGACATACTTTCTTGAGTTCTCATCTGTGAACAGGTGGATGGGATCTTTTGATATCATTTCAATATCATCATACCATTAAAGAGATGAAAATCCTTTACGAAATCTTCAAAACATTTTATGATGTCAGTGTACAATTCATTTAAGAACACCATATTTGATTCTTTCTTTGCTTGATGATTACCTATCTTTTGTTCTGAATCCCAATAACTTATAATACTTTGAAAGATTTTCTATAAGCATTCACAGATTTAGGTGTACAATTCCACTTGCTTCGAGAAGTCTGAGTTCCATGAAAAAATTTGCTTCTGGAAAACCAACTAGGTACTTTTTATTTTATGTAGTGATGAATCTGTTCTGTTTTGATTATAATTAATAGGTTATTAATACAGAACGGAGGTTAATTCATAGATGAAGAAATATTTGAATCCCTTACCATAGAATATTACATTTCTTACAGAACCCCAATTCATAATTCATATTTATTTATTTATATTTAATTATTGATGTTCAATTATAATTGTTGTCAGAATAAGTAGAGTGAATTATTCTCATTCCATTTGGAATATTAAAACTTTATTATAACGTCTCTATGGTGCGTAGTTCCTAATATAATAGTGTTCTGTGGTTCCTTATTGATTTAATTGTCAATTTTGCCAGTTTTCATTTCTTCAGTTCTCCAAAAAATGTGCACAAGATTTCAATGATAATGTCAGTAATTTGAAATTATTGAATTCAATATGAAATGAGAATGGTCAGAAAATGCATTCTAATTTTTCTTGTCAACAATATGCTGTTTGGATTGGATTCAAGTTTATACCTTTCAGTTTCAATATTGATAGAATTTTAATTGGTGTATCTGCATCATGAGAAACATCTAGGTGTTCAACTGATAGAAATATTATAATAAACTAATTAATTCCTTAGTTTGTAAAACAGGTTGTATCGGTGTATTAAATAAATATGTAAAGAAACTTCTATAAACTTCAAAAACAAATCGAGGAGACTGATTTCGAAGTTTTTAAGAATCATTTGAGCTTTATTTGAAGCATTTCTTTGTTAGTATAGATATGACTTGATGACCCCTATAAGTCTGAAGCTATAAAGAATTAGTTCTTCTTAAAGGCAGGTCTTCACTGAAAATACATTACCTGTTTCAACGCTCATCATGAAAATATTCTTTGTGTTAGTGATGGGAATTTTTTTCTCAATTTATTATGGATACACTTATTCTACAATTCTATCATTTTATCAATAATGAATACAACAAATGACACCTTAAATTTTGTGGTGTATGTAGGCCAAAAATAGTTCAGTGAGTGATAGAAATCATTGACTGAAGAGATTTTCCCAACCTTTTATAGAAAGAATGTTTTATTTTGAAAGACTCAAAGTATGGCAACATTGAAGAATCTGATTATTGGATCATTTCAGCACAGAGTTGGATTTGGGGAAATCAGAAAATTCCAACAAAATTTTATCGATTCAATTTCTTTCAACTTCGAATATCTCAAAACTGGTGCGATTTAGAAAAAAATGATAAAGAATAATTTTATATACTAAAATAACAACCTATTCTATGAAGTACAATGTATTAACCTTTAGTTCAAGATCAAGCTTTTCATGCAATTTAACCAATCTGTAGAGTAGTAGTGAGAGAACCAGGGGAAATGGAATAAATCTGTTGATTTCAGAATATGCATGACTGTCATCAAAAACCTTCTACAAGAGGTCATTACAAACGATACTGTCGTTTGAACAATACATTTTTTATGATGTTCAACTCCTCATATCTTTTGAACGGGGCTAAATTTTAAAAAAAGGTTGTTTTTAAGATCTCACCCATATGGGTTTTCCTAATTGGAATTTTCATTAATATGAAGGCGAAGGTGGCATATGAAATTTTTTTATGGAGAACAAAGAAATTTCTTGTAGGTTTTGTTTGGTTGTGCAGTTGAAACTCCTGTCGAAGCAGTAGCGAACCAATCGTTTGCTATTGAGTAATGATGCCACTTGAAAAAATGAGAACATTACGGGTCTTATAACGAAAACAAGTTTTGAATCGGGACATGAATTGTTCATTTGAAGAAAGCGTAACTAACTGTAATATTCCACTGTGACATGTTTAAAATGTGTTCATTCTTACCGAATTATGTACAACAATCATTAATACCTAAATTCGAATTGATCACATTACATAGGTAATTTGAAATAGAAAACACATTTGATGTTATTTGATATTATATTTAGATTTCCTTGTTCAGGGTGGGCATATTTTGATGTTTTAGTACTGCAACTTTTAGATACAAGAGATAGATGAAATTTGATACCCCATTCTCGATCTAATTTCCCAAGAAAGTAACAAGGGTTGCATGATTTTTGGCTATATTCTTTTGTTTTTGAGTTATAAGTGAAAATTGGAAAAATGGCGCTATCGAAAAAACTTTATATCTCCGCTAATGATGATAGAGCTCTGGAATTGAAACATACGGGATCATTTTCACGTAGAATCCAGTGGTGCCTTTCCTTTTAATTACGAAGCTATGACCCAGAGTTATGTTTTATCAAATTGGAACACTAGATTTCTCTGTTATTTGCTGAAAGCTTTTTTTTTCAAATGTCAAAAATATGCAACATCGTATGGTTTGTATTAATCTGAATAATAAAAAATTGTCACAAACCCATTTTCAAGTTAGTCTCAATATTTTCAGTGGCTTCAATTGTCGATAAGCACGGCCAAATTGAGCATCGTATAATTACCACAATCTCCTTTTAGTAGTCTGGTCATTTCTATACTCTTTACTCAATTTCTCCAAGATCAAAGAATAATGGACTGCTGCCATAGAGATTCGAGGTCACTTTGCCAAGATGTCTGTAATTTTATAATATCGAGCCGAAAATTCTCCGTCAGGCCGTATACTCTCTATCGTCCAAAGGAAATGAGCAAGAGTTTAGATATCTTCAGAGTAGGTTAACTGTCCAAATATCTCGATCAAGATCGTTATTGGGTCAATCCGTCTAGTGGTTTAGGGATTATGAGCATCCGAAGATTGTTTTTCTTTATAACTCCTGGAATATCCATCGGATCAAGTTATATCTTGGAAGCCATTTGAACTAGGTTGAAACAAAAGGTCTTGCAAAAATCTACTCCCTAAAAAAATAAACAAAAATTAATTATTCAATAATCTATACGTCATAAAATATCGGATGTATTCGAACAAAAATTTGAGCATGTTTCTAGGCTATCGATATCTTAAATATTATCAAATTTCTCTGTCGTAACATTCTTCCACCACAATATATAATCAATCATATTTTCATTTACTTAAGATAAAAGAGAATTGTCAAAGTCTGTCAGATGTGTCAATGGTCGATGCTCTCATAAATGCGTATTCGATTGACATTTGTAAGACTTTCAGTTGGGGGATATTATTGCGATGAAATAATGTACGTTGTCAAAATTATGAAAGGCATGAACGAGGTTTTGTAGTAGGAGGCAATTTGAGATTGGAACAAAACTGGAGGAAAACTATCAGTAGTTATTTTTAATTTGAGATATGGATTTGTTCATTATTCGTGGCGGTTATATTTGTATCACATTGTCCCAGAATACGGGAGATGACTCTAGAACAAGCGCACAAAAGCTCCTGACCTCACGTCAGCGCATTTCTGATTTTTTATTCTAAAATGAATTATGAAAGTGATGAAAAGTTCAACATGTTAGAATGTTATGAGGTGCAATTATAATGGGGATCAAGCATCACAAAACTATTCAAAAGGTTTGCCAGAAAGTATTCAACCGAAAAACTCTAAAACAATTTGATCGAACATAAATTCTGACCCTATACCTATAAGAAACATACTGATCCCCGACCTAGAGATCCTGTCTGTCGATTAGGATTTTGCCATTGGTATTTGAAAAAACTAGAAGACCCGTTATGTTTTGAGAAGGTGTAATCGTCAGACGAAGTACACATAAGTAGTTCTTGGATATTCAATAGACACAATGAATACTTTTGGTCATACATTAATGCCTATGCTATTGAAGATGTTCATCATCAGATTAGGCACGGGTTTTATGTATGGTATGCTATTAAAAAAAACGTGTGTTGACTAGTCTCATTTACGATGGAAATTTGAACAGTGAACGCAATGGGGAAAAATATATAATATAAATATTGTGCAGCACATTGTTGATGAATATCAACTTTTTATATCTCGAAAACTACTCGGTGGAACAATTTGATTTTTGGGATGAAGGTTAAGGTTGCCGACGGCAACAGAATTCTGGAGAAGTTTTTGACTTTCCGATTATACTTCAGGGATCTTTTCAGAAAAATGTATATATACAGAGTGCGACAAAAGTCAGTTTACACTATATGGTATTCACGCATGCGCGTATTCTCGGTCAGTATCCTACTTACGGCGGAAGGAGGCAGCTGAAACGTAGTGAGTCGAGTTGTCCGCGTGTGGTAGTGTTGTTATGTACGTTAACAGTGCGTTTGTTGCCATGTCTGTGAGTGTAAAGTACACGAAAAAAGAACGTGTCTGATTTTTCACTTCTTACCTAAAACTTGACGGAGATTATACTGAAATTTTCGAAGGATTTCGCCAGCGCTTTCCAAATAAGCAAGTTCCCACCAGACAAACGGTGCATAAACTGTATCGTAAATTCGGCTCCTTAGTCGACGCGCCGCGTTCAGGTCGCCCTGCTAATTGTTTCGTGAAATTTGTTTTATCGTTACTAAACGATACCGCATGTGTGTTGAAGAGGGGGACAATTCGAACATAAAATATGAGAGCACAAGTAATTATTGCTGTTATATTTTTCTCGAAAATAAATTTATTTGCAATTATTTTAGCTTTTTTTCTCATATGCAAAACGGTAAACTGACTTTTGCCGCACCCTGTATATAATTATTATATATTTCAAAATCCACAAGTAGCAGAAGGAAATGAACAAAGATGGTACTTGCCGACACGTGTTTCTGCACACTTGTGTTGAAGACAGAAATTGGTCACTCGCTCCTGTTTGTGTACTCCTATTATCTATTTTGTCTTCTAACCATCTCCTTATTCCTAAGGTTACCTTGCCCTGACGAAGCCAATCACCAGAAACACGTGCACCATCTTCATTATTTCCTTCTGCTACTTGTAGATTCACTCGATATACCTTTCCTACATAAAATAAGAGGCCACAAGTAATTATTGATGTTATATTTTTCTGATAAGGAATATGAGGTCAATCTTGAGTATGCTAGCCGGCCGGTCGTGTAGTCTCTATTTTCTGAAAGAGAGTTTTTATATTTTCAGAATAGGTGAATTGTCCTAATTTCTCGGCGGTTGTTTTTCACACTGAGTGATATATTTTATAACAAGCGCGGGAAAGCTCCTGAACAGGATAAACGTTCATTTTCAGCAACCCTTTAGGCAATTTTGACTTCTAGCCCTATCAGTCCTCACGCATATTACTAATGAGGAAAAGTTCGATTTTTCTGATTTACTGATGGTTGTAAACCTTTCGCGGCTCATTTGTCTGAAAGAGCATTCCAATTCCTTAATAAAACTGAATTTTCAGAGTGAAAGTTCATTTTCTCCAAACTTTACACAACTTTGAACTCTTATCACTATTAATCATTAAGCATATTAGTTATCTGTATAAGGCTTTTGCGGCTTTTTTTAAAATTATTTCATTCCATTGAAAATACTAAATTTTAACGTTAACGTTCATTTTCTTCAAGCCTTTGGCCAACTTCTAACGTTAGTACCACGGAACACTAACATGCAAGAAATTAACACTCCTAACTAATTGATGGTAACACAAAATAATTAAATTTTTTTTAATTTCATGTGTATGGAATCTTTCTTTAAAAAGACGTTAAGGCTGTCCTTCAAGCGACGTTTCGCAACTTTATTTGTTGCTTCTAGTTCTTGCCAGTTAGTTCCATAGAAATTCGATGTATGGAGCTGTCCAGTCTGAAGTGAACTTCAACTGCAGTTGGGAGTTGAGGTTACTCTGTGAGTTCCCGCGGGTCATATGAAAATTCTCTTTAGTAACGAGTTGTTGAAAAGTAAATCTAAAAAGTAGATTGTTAATGTGAATTGGTGTATTTGTATTGTTGAATAGAAATGAGTTCAAGTAGAAGAAGCTGTGTACATCATCCTGATATTTTTTGCTACATATGCGTAGAATACACGTTCTTGGAAAACAGAAAAACTATTAGTGACTTTGTAAAGAGGGCTCATCTTGGATATTTTGGTGTTAATCTTGGTGATCAGGATAAAACCTGGGCACCACATATTGTCTGTAAAACTTGTACAGAGCATTCACGACAGTGGACTACCGGGAAAAGGAAAAGACTGAAATTCGGAGTACCAATGGTTTGGAGAGAACCAAAAAATCTCTTCGATGACTGTTATTTCTGCCTAGTAAATATTACTGGAATCAATCGAAATAACCGCAACAAGTGGACTTATGCAGATTTAGTCTCTACAAGACGCCCTATTTCTCACTCAGAAGAAGTGCCAATTCCAACTTTTCAGCAGCTACCAGAACTCTGTGAGGACACATGTCTCTCTGATCAGAATTCCGACACTACTGAAGGTGACAGTGATTTAGAAACGATGTCATCAATTCAACCAAGATGAGTTAAATGACCTCACTAGAGATCTCAACCTGTCGAAAGAAGCTTCTGAATTACTAGCTTCCAGGTTGAAGGAAAAAAATTTACTTTAACCAGGAACGAAAATTACATTTTATCGCACAAGGGTGAAAGATCTGCTATCTTTTTCTCTGAAGAACAAAATCTTGTATTTTGTCATGCTATTAGAGAACTTCTGGTAAAAATGGGTCTTCCCGAATATTTTCCGGTTGATTGGCGCCTATTTATTGATAGCTCAAAGCGAAGTTTGAAATGTGTTCTTCTACATAATGGGAACAAATATGGCTCAATACCTACCAATTGCTCACTCAACGAAAGTGAAAAAGCAATATGACACCATAGCTTTGGTTTTGGAAAAAATAAAGTATCATGAACATCAATGGGTGATTTGTGTAGACTTAAAAATGGTAAACTTTCTCCTTGGACAGCAAAGTGGCCACACCAAGTATCCTTGTTTCTTGTGCCTCTTTAATAGCAGAGACAAAACGCAACACTGGGTTAAAAAAGAGTGGCCTAGAAGAGAAAACATGGATGTTGGGGGAAAGAATATCATCAATGATCCTTTAGTTCCGCGAGAGAAAATCATGTTTCCACCCCTGCATATCAAGCTGGGGATAATGAACCAGTTTATAAAGGCTCTTGATAAGAATCGATCATGCTTTGCATATATAGGGAAAAAAATGCCTCAGCTGAGTAAGGAAAAAATTAAAGCAAGAATATTTGATGGCCCATAAATAAGACAGCTGATTAAAGACCCTGACTTCATAAATTCAATGATTGAGATTGAACAAAATGCTTGGAATTCATTTGTTTCAGTTGTCCAAAATTTGCTGGGTAAACACAAAGCTGAAAACTATGTTGAATTAGTCAATGATATGCTGAATAATTTCAGATCACTTGGGTGTAACATGAGCATTAAGGTGCACTATTTACACAGCCACTTAGACCGTTTTCCTGATAATTTAGGCGACATTAGTGAGGAGCAAGGTGAAAGATTTCACCAGGATATCAAATGTATGGAGGATCGCTATCAAGGAAGATAGGATACTCACATGATGGCAGATTATTGCTGGTCTTTAAAACGGGATTGTTCTAAAATACATTCAAGAATGTCACGCAAACGAAGTTTCCGAAATGTTTAGTGAGTAATTGGTTTAAATGATGACTTTTTCTGTTTTCTATAGTATATAATGAATAATATCTGTAATATCTGTGTAATATAATAAAAATTCCTTTATTAATTAGTTTCTTCAAACCATGGTTTTTCTCTTAAAATAGTGTAATGTATAATTCACAAAAATGTTGATATCTTAAAAATTCGAGCTGACAGGCAAAAACTAATAGCATATTTGAATTCAGGGCATCAAATTCATATGAAATCACCTCCAAAATCTTCGGCACCAAAACCACTGATGACCTGTGTTATTATAAAGAACATGGTTTTATGACTATAGGAATACCTCGGAAGTGGGAAACGTCTATCGAATTTAAATTAGAGTTCATGAATTTTTGAATTTTTTGATGACAAATATCAATCAATATGACAAAAAAATTTAGAAAGCACTGACGTGAGGTCAGATTGCTTTGGCGCTCTTGTTGACCTACTTGCGAGTGAATATTCAAACCTTAACAAATCTATAAGCTCTCTGATCGGGTGAACAATAGTCTTTTTCCGTACTATGGGACAATGTGATGTAAATATGAAAGCCTAATGAATAAACAAACCTTTATCTCAATTTGAAAATAACTACTCATAATTTTCACCAAATTTTGTTCTATGCTTCTCCTAAAAACTTACGTCATTGATTTTCTGAGTTTTGACAACGCCATCAAATTCTTTCTCTATGATAAAAAATTTTTGATTAATATTACGTCTGTGCTTTTCTGAATTTTGACAACGTCATCGACATCGAATTCTACCTCTATGAATTCTATGAAAATTTTGATTGATATTACGCCAACTGACACTGATATCTAGGTCCGCAAGTTGTCAAATGAATATCGATCTGTGATGGCAAATCTTTCAATGACAAAGCTCGGACTTCATGACATTTCTATTTTTCTCTTGAGTAAATGAAAAAAATGATCATATCTTCAGAAGGGGAAAAGCTACGACAATGAAATTTGGGGATGAGTAAGATATCGGTAACCTCAATATATATACGGATTTTTATTTAAATCTAAATGAAGTCTTAGGAGATATTAAGTATTGAAATTTTTTTTTTTTGGGAATTTTTTAAAATTTTCTAGCGTGACGATTTCTGCGAAATTTTGCAAGCCATTTCGTTTCAGCCTCCCTCAATAACATTCCTAGTATCAACTTGATCGGATGGATATTCTAGTAGTTATTGAGGAAACAAAATTTCAGATGCTCATAACTACTGAACCATCCGACGGATTTGGCCCAATAACGAACTTGACCGAGATATTTGGACAATTAACCTATTCTGAAAATTTGAAAACTCTAACTGATTCCTTCTGGATGCTAGAGAGGATACGGCCGGCCGGCCGGACGGCCGGCCGGACAGACTCAACTTTCGCCACGAATTCTTCATCAGGGAGTCGAACCCAATCGATTGAGACCATTTTCGGCTCGATATTCCAAAATTACAGACATTCGGGCAAAATGATAGGCACTCTGTTCGGGTGAACAAGAGCGCCAAAAAATGAACAATGCTGGAGTATAGAAACTGATTATTGTGAAATGATGAGCTCATTCCCACTTCTACAAGTATTTAAAAAATAATATTGTTGGAAATGAACTACATAAATATTACATAAAATAAATAGGTGATGGGATATAAAAAATGTTATAAATGAAGTTTAGGAGTCTAAATCCTGTTTCGGGAAAATAAATTTAGTATGTTGTGGTAGATTGTACTCAAGACCAAACAGTCAGTTCTCAGGTTGATATTGTCGGTTAATTGGATTTGTATCATCTCCCCTATATTACGTTTAAACCAATTAGACTCCATATCTAAAACTGTCCCCTCAAACTTGAAATTGTGACCTGTAGTGAAGTGATGGGAGGCTAACGCTGTTTTGTTGGTCTTGATTTGATTATGGTTTTTGCAATCATTTTTGTGTTGACTTATTCTTTGTTTTAAATACTGTTTTGTTTGTCCTATGTATGATTTTTTGCATAAACATGGAATTTTATAGATAATATTGCATAAATTACTTAAAGGTGTTGGATCTTTCAACCTTGTGAACAGAATGTTTGTATTTTTTACATTATATTAAGCCAAATGAATGTTTTGACCAAGGGCAATTTGAAGTATTTGTCATTTGAAGGTGTTCTTTGAATAATTGTGCGATTGATGTTCTTAAAATATGAGCTTATGCATTGATTTACAAATTTTTTAGGGTAGTTATTTTGGTGCAATGTTTCTTTTTTTCTTTTCAAGTTCATCTCACGATGAGAAATATGGCTTAAATTAACCATTCTGTATAGGAGCCCTTTTATTATATTAATTTTATGGTTGATCGGGTTGTTTGAACGAAAATTTATTATCCTACCCGAACTTGTTGGTTTAGTATATCAGTTCGTTGTTAGTTCTCCACTCTCGGTTCTTTGGACTTCTACATCTAAGAATGCTATTTTATTATTTTCTTCTTTCTCGATGGTGAATTGTATCTTAGGGTGGAAGGAATTAAAAATTTGTAGTATTATACCATAGTATCCTTCAGGTATTGTTGGTATGGAGTCGTCAACATATATCCAGAAACATTGAATCATGAATGGTAAGCTAGTAATCACTGAAGAAATTATGATTTCTGCTAACATTGGGCTCAAAGGATTACCCATGGTACTGCCATCTAATTGAAGATAAATAGTCTCTCTGAATTGAAAGTAACATGATTCGAGGTAAAAATCAATCATTCCCATGAACAGTTTTCGTGGAATGTTTAGTGTACGCCGAAATAAATTCCCATCTCTTGTTGAGTGTTCTTCGAACCAGTTGTTTAGGTATATGGGTGAATAATTAAATCACATCTAAAGAAACTAATCGATAGTTGGTAGGTAGGTGAACGTGTTTCAGGATATTGATGAAGTCGAAAGAATTTTTTTTTATAGGTGAACGTTGTTGTTAGTGGTAGTAAAATCTTGTGTAAAAATACTCCTAGTCTTTATTACGGAGAGTTAATGCAGCTGACAATTGGCCTTAGAGCGAATGAGTTTTTGTGGGTCTTTCTGAGTCCATATATTTATTTATTTTATTTTATTGTATAAAAAGATTCCATACCCACGAAAAAAAATCATTTATTCACAAGGAATACGAAAGAATTGAATTGAATACAAAATAATTAAGTCAATCATGTTCGGTGGATAGGAACGAACCAGCGGGAAAATTGAATTATGGAATGAGCGGGATTTATTTCATGTGGGGTTATTTCAAGTCATTGATTTATGCTGATAAACCAGAAACAATAGACGCTCACAAAGCCAATATAACTTGTTTTGTTGGTGAAGTAAGACTTGAATTTCTGGAAAAAATACCCCAAAATTGGTCTGGTCGAATGTGGTTCCTCAGAGCTAATCGTTGTGGTCATATGCCGGAAATTATGATGAATGTTTAAAAATTATCTCTCAAATAAAATAAATGGGTTCGTTATTAATTTAAATCTGTTTTATTTCAATTGAAAGTTCTATCACTGAAAAAAAAATTGGAAAGCACTGATGTGGGGGCTTTGACGCTCTTGTTGCACCACTTGGGAGTAATTTTTCAAACTTTCAAAAACCACATTACCGCGATATTTGCTTATCCGAGACGTGTTAACTGTTCAAGTTAACAAGCACGCCGAAATAGTTGATTGGATAATGTGCATGATTCCTATCCAAATTTGAATTAATGAGTATGATGAAAAAATTCAATTTGAAGAGATTTATTCGAAAAAAGTTTTTTTTTGTTACATCAAAAGTATTATTCAACTCAAGATCATTTCGTTAGAGAGTCTTCGCGCTTACGGTTCTAGATTATACTATTGATACAATTTTCATCAAAACAATCGAAAATAACTAATTTCAACGAAAATTTTTGGAGAACAATTTAGGTGAATTAGAGCGTAAAATTTTTTTGAAAAATTTATTTCTCACCCTGTATAATCGGAAAAGCCTGTGCTTTGATGATATAAAAGCTTTTACGGGTGTCATTGCAGCAACGCTTTTCAGCAACGGATTTCGAAAGCTGGTTTATATTTACGATTGCGTGTCATTTGTAATCGGTTGAATGAAATGACCTGATTTTTTTCGGGAAGTATTATATTTTTTGTACTTCATTAGTGGGGAGAACCACCTACATAAAAAAGACCCCCTAACAACCCCCCACAAAACCTCCAACATCAAAAAATAATTTATTTTGCGTTATAATTATGTCAGTTTATTCAATATAATCCACTGAATCCAGCACATACACTGAAATAATTTGTGACCCCCCGCTTACCACCGAATTCAAAAATTCGGCGGACAGTGAAACTGCGCATTGCTGGCGATTTTTCGATAAAAATAGTATATTTGTAAAACGTCGAATATAATCTATACGATGAAATAATTTGTGACCTCCCGTAATCCCCCTAAAGCACGACAGAAAAAATCCCCAAAGCTGACGATGGCAAAAACTAGATAGAAACGGCCGTTGCTGGATATTTTTTTTGCAAAATGGGTCTACCTTAACTTATTCAATAAGCCCCATATAATGAAATAATTTGTGACCCCGCGCTTCAATCAGAATCGCCCCCCTGTAGAATAAAAAAATTCCAAATTCCGTAGCACGAGGAACTGTGCGTTGCTGGCGATTTTTTGATGGAAATGGCATCCTTGTATATCGTTGAATCTCATCTATATGTTGAAATAATTTAGACCCCGTAATCTCCCCAAAGCACGACAGAAACAATCCCCCAAAGCTGATGATCGCAAAAACTAGATGGAAACGGCCGTTGCTGGATATTTTTTTTGCAAAATGGGCCTACCTTAACTTATTCAATAAGCCCCATATAATGAAATAATTTGTGACCCCGCGCTTCAATCAGAATTGCCCCCTTTAGAATTAAAAAATTCCGTTGTAAGAATAACTGTAAGTTGCTGGTGATTTGTTTGATAAAAATGGCATCATTGTATATAAATAATTACTACTATATGTTCAAATAATTTGTGACCCCCTGTCTACCACCGAATAGGCCCCTCGAATTCAAAAATTTGGCAAACTCTGTAACTGTGCGGTGCCGGCAGTCAACGAAACTGTGATTGCTAGAATATCTTTAGTGAAAATTCTTCTTGAAATTCACAACCACCAGAACATAATGGAAACGATCGCTGCTGAGGTGATTTTACTTGAACTGATGAAATGGGTGAAATTTCTTGCGAATCCATACCTCTTATTTCATCCTATAGATTATATTCGACCTTATACAAAGATACTATTTTCATCAAAAAATCGCCAGCAATGCGCAGTTTCAGTATCCGCCGAATTTTTGAATTGGAGGGGGCTATTCCGGGGTAGGCGGGGGTCACAAATTATTTCAACATATAGATGGTATTCAACGATATACAAGGATGCCATTTCCATCAAAAATCGCCAGCAACGCACAGTTCCTCGTGCTACGGAATTTGAAATTTTTTAATTCTACAGGGAGGCAATTCTGATTGAAGCGCGGGGTCACAAATATTTCATTATATGGGGCTTATTGAATAAGTTAAGGTAGACCCATTTTGCAAAAAAAATATTCAGCAACGGCCGTTTCCATCTAGTTTTTGCGATCTTCAGCTTTGGGGGTTGTTTCTGTCGTGCTTTGGAGGGATTACGAGGGTCACAAATTATTTCATCCTATAGATTATATTCGACCTTATACAAAGATAATATTTTCATCGAGAAATCGCCAGCAATGCGCAGTTTCAGTGTCCGCCGAATTTTTGAATTCGAGGGGGCTATTCGGGGGTAGGCGGGGGGTCACAATTTATTTCAACATATAGATGATATTCAACGATATACAAGGATGCCATTTCCATAAAAAATCGCCAGCAACGCACAGTTCCTCGTGCTACGGAATTTGGAATTTTTTAATTCTACAGGGGGGCAATTCTGATTGAAGCGCGGGGTCACAAATTATTTCATTATATGGGGCTTATTGAATAAGTTAAGGTTGACTCATTTTGCAAAAAAAATATCCAGCAACGGCCGTTTCCATCTAGTTTTTGCCATCGTCAGCTTTGGGGGATTTTTTCTGTCGTGCTTTAGGGGATTACGGGGGGTCACAAATTATTTCATCCTATAGATTATATACGACGTTTTACAAATATACTATTTTCATCGAAAAATCGCCAGCAATGCGTAGTTTCACTGTCCGCCGAGTTGTTGAATTCGAGGGGGCTATGCGGTGGTAAGCGGGGGGTCACAAATTATTTCAGTATATGTGCTGGATTCAGTAGATTATATTGAATAAACTGACATAATTATAACGCAAAATAAATTATTTTTGATGTTGTATGTTTTGTGGGGGTTGTTGGAGGGTCTTTTTATGTAGGTGGTTCCCCCACTAATGAAGTATAAAAGATTTAATACTTTCCGAAAAAAATCAGGTCATTTCATTCAACCGATTACAAATGACACGCAATCGTAAATATAAACCAGCTTTCGAAATTCGTTGCTGAAAAGCGTTGCTGCAATGACACCCCGTAAAGCTTTTCAGAATATAATGAATAATTTCATAAAAATTTGGGTGTCATTGCAGCAACGCTTTTCAGCAACGGATTTCGAAAGCTGGTTTATATTTACGATTGCGTGTCATTTGTAATCGGTTGAATGAAATGACCTGATTTTTTTCGGGAAGTATTATATTTTTGTACTTCATTAGTGGGGAGAACCACCTACATAAAAAAGACCCCCTAACAACCCCCCACAAAACCTCCAACATCAAAAAATAATTTATTTTGCGTTATAATTATGTCAGTTTATTCAATATAATCCACTGAATCCAGCACATACACTGAAATAATTTGTGACCCCCCGCTTACCACCGAATTCAAAAATTCGGCGGACAGTGAAACTGCGCATTGCTGGCGATTTTTCGATAAAAATAGTATATTTGTAAAACGTCGAATATAATCTATACGATGAAATAATTTGTGACCTCCCGTAATCCCCCTAAAGCACGACAGAAAAAATCCCCCAAAGCTGACGATGGCAAAAACTAGATAGAAACGGCCGTTGCTGGATATTTTTTTTGCAAAATGGGTCTACCTTAACTTATTCAATAAGCCCCATATAATGAAATAATTTGTGACCCCGCGCTTCAATCAGAATCGCCCCCCTGTAGAATAAAAAAATTCCAAATTCCGTAGCACGAGGAACTGTGCGTTGCTGGCGATTTTTTGATGGAAATGGCATCCTTGTATATCGTTGAATCTCATCTATATGTTGAAATAATTTGTGACCCCCCGTAATCTCCCCAAAGCACGACAGAAACAATCCCCCAAAGCTGATGATCGCAAAAACTAGATGGAAACGGCCGTTGCTGGATATTTTTTGCAAAATGGGCCCTACCTTAACTTATTCAATAAGCCCCATATAATGAAATAATTTGTGACCCCGCGCTTCAATCAGAATTGCCCCCTTTAGAATTAAAAAATTCCGTTGTAAGAATAACTGTAAGTTGCTGGTGATTTGTTTGATAAAAATGGCATCATTGTATATAAATAATTACTACTATATGTTCAAATAATTTGTGACCCCCTGTCTACCACCGAATAGGCCCTCAATTCAAAAATTTGGCAAACTCTGTAACTGTGCGGTGCCGGCAGTCAACGAAACTGTGATTGCTAGAATATCTTTAGTGAAAATTCTTCTTGAAATTCACAACCACCAGAACATAATGGAAACGATCGCTGCTGAGGTGATTTTACTTGAACTGATGAAATGGGTGAAATTTCTTGCGAATCCATACCTCTTATTTCATCCTATAGATTATATTCGACCTTATACAAAGATACTATTTTCATCAAAAAATCGCCAGCAATGCGCAGTTTCAGTATCCGCCGAATTTTTGAATTGGAGGGGGCTATTCCGGGGTAGGCGGGGGTCACAAATTATTTCAACATATAGATGGTATTCAACGATATACAAGGATGCCATTTCCATCAAAAAATCGCCAGCAACGCACAGTTCCTCGTGCTACGGAATTTGAAATTTTTTAATTCTACAGGGAGGCAATTCTGATTGAAGCGCGGGGTCACAAATATTTCATTATATGGGGCTTATTGAATAAGTTAAGGTAGACCCATTTTGCAAAAAAAATATTCAGCAACGGCCGTTTCCATCTAGTTTTTGCGATCTTCAGCTTTGGGGGGTTGTTTCTGTCGTGCTTTGGAGGGATTACGAGGGGTCACAAATTATTTCATCCTATAGATTATATTCGACCTTATACAAAGATAATATTTTCATCGAGAAATCGCCAGCAATGCGCAGTTTCAGTGTCCGCCGAATTTTTTGAATTCGAGGGGCTATTCGAGGGTAGGCGGGGGTCACAATTTATTTCAACATATAGATGATATTCAACGATATACAAGGATGCCATTTCCATAAAAAATCGCCAGCAACGCACAGTTCCTCGTGCTACGGAATTTGGAATTTTTAATTCTACAGGGGGCAATTCTGATTGAAGCGCGGGGTCACAAATTATTTCATTATATGGGGCTTATTGAATAAGTTAAGGTTGACTCATTTTGCAAAAAAATATCCAGCAACGGCCGTTTCCATCTAGTTTTGCCATCGTCAGCTTTGGGGGATTTTTTCTGTCGTGCTTTAGGGGATTACGGGGGTCACAAATTATTTCATCCTATAGATTATATACGACGTTTTACAAATATACTATTTTCATCGAAAATCGCCAGCAATGCGTAGTTTCACTGTCCGCCGAGTTGTTGAATTCGAGGGGGCTATGCGGTGGTAAGCGGGGGGTCACAAATTATTTCAGTATATGTGCTGGATTCAGTAGATTATATTGAATAAACTGACATAATTATAACGCAAAATAAATTATTTTTTGATGTTGTATGTTTTGTGGGGGGTTGTTGGAGGGTCTTTTTTATGTAGGTGGTTCCCCCCACTAATGAAGTATAAAAGATTTAATACTTTCCGAAAAAAATCAGGTCATTTCATTCAACCGATTACAAATGACACGCAATCGTAAATATAAACCAGCTTTCGAAATTCGTTGCTGAAAAGCGTTGCTGCAATGACACCCGTAAAGCTTTTCAGAATATAATGAATAATTTCATAAAAAATTTCAAAAAGATTCACTCCTCCATTAATTTCTAATAGGCACTTGTACTTGTAACAGCCGGTATAAAGTGTAGTGAAAATGTAACTGATGGGCAAGTTGACAGGGTTAGTGAGTTTGTCGACGAACCTTGCCTCAGTGATCACAAAGTTCCTATTCTTGATTACTTTTTCAACACTTCAGTGAATACAACATCCGAAAAAAATGTCATATCTAGGACTATTTCGAGGAAAAACTGTCAGTGGTCTGTCCACTGAGGAAAATTTCAGACATTTCACCGACAACCTGAGATCTTTAATTGAGACTTCTTGCCCATTGAGAGTTCGAAGGCCTTACAATGATAATCAGCCAAGGTGGGTTAAAAAGCAAATTATTATTACGAGAGATAACTTGGGAAACCTGCAGTGGCTTGTACAGAATTCCAAATCGTTGACATTGCGAGACAAATATAAAAACGCGAAACATCAATACCATCAGTTACTGAATGATACTAAATTACAGTATGATAAAAACCTCATAATGAGATCCACGAATAAGAATCGAACTGTATGGAAAATTGTCGTCGCTAATCGATATAATAGAGGTGCGGGTTCAGCGGCGATTTCTCTCGATTTTCTTGTCCTAAGGTGTTAACCGAGATATTTGGGCGATATTTCGCTGAGGTTGGTGCCAAGTCTTTGCTGGAATGTTATGGAGCGAACATCTCTACTTCTTGTACTAATCAAAAGTTATTCGATACAAACTTCTTCTTTTTTCCGGTAATACCAGATGAGGTAATAACCGTTATTGAGTGTTTGAAGAGCAGTGGTGGCACGGGTCCGAATGCTATATCTGCTAGGATGCTCAAGACGATGGGCCGTTTCATAGCTGAGCACTTTACTTTTCTCATCAATGATTCTGTCACTACGGGATGTTTCCCTTCGAGTCTAAAGTTTTCGAGGGTTGTACCAGTGCACAAGAAGGGCCCTACGAGTGATATCGCGAACTATCGTCCAATTTCAATTTTATATCAGTTGTCAAAAGTGTTCGAGAAGATTGTATATCGGCGAATGTTCGATTTCCTTACGAAATTTGCAATAATATCAGATCATCAGCATGGCTTTCAGGCAGGGAGGTCTACTCAAATGGCTTGCTCTGAATTTATTGAGTTTCTTCATTGCTCTCTGGACGAATCCTATTCGGCATTTTCTTCGATCTTTCGAGCTTTTGACTGTACAACACCAATTCATTGTGGATAAGCTTCATCAAATTGCGCGGAATATTTCTTAAATGGATAATGAGTTACCTATCTGATCGTAATATGTTCGTCGATTATAACAACAGTAAATCAAGTGAATACTGCACCAATGTTGGTGTCCCTCAGGGCTCAGTTCTTGGTCCGTTACTGTTTTTGTTGTTTATCAATTACTTGCCAGACTATGTCAGACTTTGGAAAATCATATCTCCGGATGTATTAGTTTGTCGAGAATAAATCTACAGAACATCTCCTTGAACAATATATCGGCAAGCGTTGCGGCTTCTTGGTTTGGAACGACGTAAGCCTCCACCCATTCCTAGGAGTAGTTAATGGTTACATGGATGTACTTGTTTCCTTTTCCCGGTTCTGAAAACGAACCGGCTAAGTCTATGGCTGCGCGCTCCATTGGATTACCAACGTTATACTGCTTTGTTGGGTGTCTACGATTTCCTCTCGGACCATTAACCGAAGCATACAGTATGCATTTTCTGCACCAATCCTTAACATCTTTCTTGCAGTTAACCCAGTAAAAACGATCTCGAACTTTTTCTAGGATCTTCTTTAGCTGAAATGACCGCCGGAAGTCCTGTCAAGTAACTTTTGCAATCTTTCTCTTATATTCTAATAATAGGCATCACAACCTGGTTTCTGGAGCCAGTACCTTCTTCGTTCTCAAGGCTCCTCTTTACCAGCCCATCCTCTATTAGGAGGGACTTCCACTACGCCAAATATAATTTGACCTTTGGATTCGTTTGGCACAGGTGGGGAACCATTTCGTACCTGAGAGTTTATCTGAGGTGTCGTCAGTTCTGGGAATGGGATAACAGTCCTTTTTCGTGACTCCATTGAGATGGCGATACAACACAATACAATAAAAAAATATTTATTTGCATAAGTTACAAAAAGAAAATTCGCAACCTTTTAAAACATGAAAATAGAAAAAAGCGTACCATTGAACGACTATATCAAGCCGATGTAATTATAATTTGAGAACTCAATCTTTAAAATATATGACAAAAAGGTAACATTTGTGCAAAAAAGCACTCTAAAAATAACTAAGGGAACCCAGGGACGAAATAGGAAACAGATCGTTCAGCTGGCAACATATCAACTTGAAAATTAACCATTATCATCTCGGACTCGTTTACAGGAAAATTATATTGTGCTCAATAGCGTTATTGTAATGCCAAAAGTTTATCTTTTATGAACTTTCTAAACTTCGTAAGAGAAAGTTGCATGACTTCCGGTGGTAGCTCATTCCAGTATTTAGCAGCGAAATAAGAGAATCATTTTTCAAACTGAGAGGATTTGTGTTTGGCAATTTTGAACTTAGAATTATTCCTCGTATGATGAGCATGTTCATGAGGCTGCAACAAATCTCTCAAATAGGGTGGTTTACCTGTCCTCCAAATTTTATAAATAAACACAGGCATGTACTTTTCTTCTATTTTTCATATTTAAGATAGAGTATTTGTTCAGGTATGGAGTGATAGTTTCTGAAAGGTACGTTGAAAGAGTAACGCATACATGCATTCTGGACCTTTTGGACACTATGTGACAATTCAGCCGTAAGTGATCCGCCGTAGACTATCTCACCATAATTGAACAATGACAGGACCAAAGTAATATTGCATATAATAGTTTGTCATATTTGGAAGAAAACTTTTGTACCTGTATAAATTTCTGAGACGCATATAGGCTGTTTGAATTATTTTATTTATATGCTCTTCAAATCGAAAATAACTCCCAAGTTTTGACCTCCTGGACGACAGGAAGTCTTTTTTTCCGATCCTTATATCCAATGTATCATTCGATATTTGTTCTCCCTGTTTGTTTCTGCAAAACACCAAAAGGGCGGACTTCTGAGGATTGATCTTTAAGTTGTGATTTATTGCATACTCATTTATATTGTGTAAGTCTCGGTTGAATCTGTCCATCGCCTCATCCAACTTTTCTACCTCAAAAAGCATGTGCAACTCCAAAACATATGCAAATTCCTCCAATTGGCTCCAAGCGATATCCCGGCAGACATCCGCAACGTATAGCGAGAAAAATAAAGGTGACAATATCGAGCCTTGGGGTAAACTAGTCAACATTCTTTTATATGCAGATTTTTTTCATTTAATTTCACCCTGACGGACGTGTAATGTTGTCGTTCGACTTTCAGATAGTTTTCGCACAATTCCACGAAGTCCCTTGAAAATCCAAAATAGTGAAGTTTGACCAGTAGTAAGTTGTAATTTATGGAATCGAAAGCCTTACTAAAATCTAACAGTGCAAGAACTGTATTTTGGGCATTCTCACACTGTAAAAAATAAAATTCTGCGCTCAAACTCCTCAGGAGTTTGAGAATTTTTTTTTCAATCAAACCATTTTAATTTGAATTAATCTAAAATTGATTACGCCAAACGAACTACTTTTCTTGATTAAAACAACCTAGTTGATTATAGAGAACAGCTAAAACATTCGCCTGAAACTTTTTACATTTCAGCGAAATGAAAGAAACAACTGATTCAACATAAACATACAATTACAAGAAATTGTTTATGCACTTGTCTCAATATCCATAATTGATTGATACAAATACATTATTCTAAATAGGTTTTAACGAAACCATTCGTTCGTTTCATTTTTATTTGTTCAATAGAACGAAGGTACGGTTGTCGTAAATTCTGTCAGTTGATGCAACGACTATAGTTTCTTGAGACAAGAATCTCGTGAGATTATATTATTCGCCTCATTTACTTGAAGAAAACGATAAATATTTGAATAAGATTGAAGATATAATTGTTGCAATATTAAGTGACATTTGTAAAAAAAATATTGCGTAATTGATTTAATAAAACGAATTAATTGTAGCAATTTTTTTATATTGGCTGCAATTATTATAAATCAAAACTCTATCTCTTTTATATTAAATATATCCCATTTAAATGCAATTATTTGTGCATTTTACTCACAATATTGTTGTATCCGGTGATAAAGATGACATGGAATACATGATGGGCAAGCTAATTGAAGAATCCGAGAAGTGGGGCTTAAATGTCAACTTAGAGAAAAACAAATTGTGTTGGTGGAGAACCGGGATCTCTTGGCGGCACTCTATATAGCCACGCATAGCTTAGTTCACAGCGCTTCGGTAGCCTAGAGGTTTGCGCTCAAGTTTCACACCGACGTCTATGGCATGGCGCACACAAGCCATACTGATGAGTCCAAATGTGTGCGCCAGGGACGAAACGCATAAGTAGGGATAAATTCCTTCGATTCTACATTGGTGACCCCGACGTGATGGAAACGGTTGTCTTTACGACGTGTCATGGAAAAGCAGACGGTTGACGCTTGAGGTATACTCGCTCCCTCTCTGCAACTTCTAACGAAACTCTAGACGCCTTTATGATTTTTATCGACTGAATTCTCGATCCATTCAACTACAAATCGAGTTTCAGTGAAATGTAATATTTATTTACATGAAACCAAAATTTTTATTCTACGAAAAGTATCAATAGTTACATACTAATTAATATTACCGTTGGATCGAATTTTTTTACCACCTGAGTCAAAAACTCTGAGCTTGGTTGAAACTAATCAGTTTCTTAACTGAAGAAACTTTTATTTAGGGTAAACGCCATTCTCAACCGTAGAGGGCGGTAGGGTCAAGTACTTTATGCATTTGGCTGTATTCAAACGTACGGAGTACTTGAGACAAATTAATATGGTTTGAGATGAGGAACTATTTTTTACAGTGCAGTGTTGACTCATGTGTCATTAACAATTTTAGTTAGTGCCGTTGTGTTACTGATTTTTTTCCGAATCCGGGTTGACAATCAGGAATGATTTGTTTAGCATAAACAAAGTTACTCATTTGATAATAGATTTTTCCAAGACGAAACAGGCAAAATGCTTATTGGCCTTATATCCTGAAACTCTTTAGGATTCGAATTTTTTGCTAGCGGCTTCATAATAGACTTTTTTCCAGATGGTTTGAAATATTTTAGCGAGAACGGCTGAGTTTACGATGTTTATGAGTGGATGGCGACAGAATGACCAACATAATTTTATGACGAGATGTCGAGTCTGTCATGTTTGAGCATTCGCCAAAATATTTGTTCATTTCCCCCCGGGTCCGATAATGAATCCGGAATTGTATAGTTTTTTAGTTTTCCTAAAAGATTCAAACGTTTCGCATCAGACCAAAAATCTTCACCATTTTTTGTTGAAATTCTGTTAAAATATGAAATTTTTTCCCGAATCAGTGCATGTTTTGTGAAGTTCTTAAGATCCTTATAATATCAATGATTGGCCTGCGTTCTATTTTCTTGATAGCGTCGATGAGCTCTATCCCTTAGTTTTATCATATATCTAATATTGTTAGTTATCCAGGGAGGGAAAGGTCTCTCGTATAACTTTTTTGTTTATAGGGAACGTGTTTATCCATTTATTCTAGAATGTCTCTATTGAAGAGTTACACTTTTTCATCAAAATCAACCGTCCTATATACAATGTCCCAACTCAATCTCATGGCATCCGAATTAAATTGATCCATATCTATGTTTCCATAGTCTCTGAATTTCATATATTTGGGCTCGATTCTGGCACCTTTGATCTGATTGCGGACATAAATGAGGTTGTGGTCACTCAGCGTTTCGGGGACCGGGGATGTGAAGGGAAAAGCCTTCCTTCACAGAATTATCATTGTAATTTTTAATAATTACAATGATAATTGTTTCGAATCTTGTATACTCATTTATGTGTTGCTTGAAATTAAATCTATTGATAAGATCGAGAAATTTTTTTGTTTCCGAATCACTTTCCAAAAAATCCACATTTACATCATAAAGACCAAAATATTATATGAAAAGAAAGTTTGAAGCCAAATAAAAATATACCAGTATTGTACTTTGGGGGTTTATGCAGAGTTACCATTAAAAATCTTTTCTTATCTAATATATTAATCTATTGCAAAACTAATAGCTAGTCAACACAGAATCTAGTGCTGTCATCTTTCTTTTTGTCCAAAACTATGGATGACAATCAAGGACTGTCGGGGGGGTTCTATTATACCTTGTTCATGCATGTACTTGAAATTTTTCTCGACCTCATCTCTCTTAGCAATGGGAATTCCTCGCGGATGTTCGCGAATAGGTCTTGAGCTTCCGGCATTGACTGGATGCTTTACAATATTCTTTCTTCCCAGCTGGTCATCATCTATAGCAAATACATCACTGTATTCAGTAATTATTCTCCTCACTTCCTTGATGTACTCTGATTCCAATTTGATGTTGGAGAATGTCAGCATTTTGGTCAACTCTTGTGAAACTTCCGCGTCACAGAGTCGACATACAATATATATGACTGGACTCCCAGTTGGTCTGGATGACAACTTTCGAGGTACTTTTCTGTCGTTTGGAGTTTTGTCTTATTCCACCAACCCGTCTTCGTTTCCTTGATTTTGATGTCCTTGGGGATCGAATGTGAACCTTGTCGCCGCAATTCCTACACCTGGTTTGTTCCTGCTTTAGAACCCGATGTATCACATCCTCTGTGCGAGAACTCGAGGCTGCTTTTGGAATCATACGTGGCACGTCTAACTTCCATCTGATCCCTATGTGAAGCTTGCTTGGCTGCTTCAAACTCCAGTGCGTGGGTCAGAGCATCGTCCAAAATCGTAGGTAGGGTCAACCGCAAGGTTTTCTGGGTCTTCCTGTCTCTCAAATGTCTGCACAACGACCGATTACAGGATACTTTAGCCTCAACAACAATTTATATTCACTATTTAACACGTCTTGTCGGCAACGTGCTTCAATCGACTGTGTCTTCCGTCTAGGCCCACAGCAGTTTTCTATCCGCTAATTATTCCATCACAAGATTGTTCTCAAAATCGATTGTTTTAGTAAACCATTTGATTACCTGCGACATCTTTCATCCTGTCAATTTTATCTGACGATTTTAGTTTTTATAGGTCATTGATTGAACTGCTGTATCACGCATTTATTGCCCCCTCAGTCCCTTTATCGGCGCGCCAGTAAGCTTTTATTGCTTCTTCAATCCCTTTGTTGGCGCTCGCCAACTAGGTCCGTATTCGTTTCATTACAATACTATCACTTGAACTATAGGGTAATATCTTTTACTTCCTAGGATATGTTGTCATTTTAGCAGATAAAATCATTTCTTATCGTTTTTCCTAAATTGCACCATTTTGGAAATATTCTAAGTTTAAAGGAATTAAATCGATAAAATTTTGTCCAAGTTTTCTGATATCCCCAAATCCAACTCTGTACTGAAATGACCCAATAATCATATTTGTTCAATGTTGCCATTCTTTATGTTTTTTGAATAAAATATAATTACTATTCTCTTCAGTTTATGGTTTCCAAGTCTAAACACTATAGATGAAATTTACCACTGAACTATTTTTGCTTTACCATACATACACCACAACATTTAAATTGTCATTTGTTGTATTCATAATTGATGATGTCTAGCACCTCGCTCAATATCCAGCCCAGAATGATATCCCATAATAAATAAAGAAAAAGATTTCTATCATTTATATAGGTAGTTGATATATTTTCGTGATGAGCTTTGAAATAGGTAATGTATCTTTTGTCAGGACCTGTTAAATTCAAGACTCGTCTTTATCAAAAACTGATTCTTCGTATCTTCAGACTTAAAGAGTTCATCAAGTTATATATTTTAAAAACTTTGAAATCAGTCTCCTAGATTTGTTTTGGAAGTTTATAGGAGATTTTTCACATATTTATTTCATACATTGATACAACCTGGTTTACGAACATAGGAGAAAATATATTTTGACTCCATTATAATATTTCTATCAGTTCAGCACTTGAATGTTGGTTATGATGCGTGTACCAATTAAAATTCCATATTGAAACTGGAAGGTATAAACTTCAATCCAGTTCAATGTGTACATTGAACACAAGAAAGATTGGAATGCATATTCTGACCATTCTCATATCATATTGCATTCAATGATTTGAAATTACTGAAATGTTTCTTGAAATCTTTTGCAAACTTTTTTGGAGAACACAACAAATAACAACGGTGAAAAGTGCCAATCAAAATCGAAGTAACTAGAAACTATAGAAAGCTATTATAAAGGGTGATTCATTTGGAGGTAGTCTTTGTGGCGGGGATTTAGTCGCAGATCGCGCATGCGTCGTGTAAACTGAAGTGGTAATCTTGTTCAGTAGTGTCCGATATTTCATAATGGAACGATTTAGCCCGGCACAGCGTCTACAAATTGTTTAGCTTTATTATACGAAAATGGGTGTTCTTTGATCGCACTTAAAGCGACTTAAGGTCCACATAATCGGCCTACCGCTCAACCATCACTAAGTTTGGGACTCAATATTCGTTATTGGATAATACTCGATCAAATAGACAAGATCTAGCTCGTAGTGAAGGAAATATAGCGGCGGTGGGGGAGAGTGTACGTGATGACCCTCAAGGGTTGATTCGTGACCGTTCTCAACAGCTTGGCCTTTCGTATTCAACGGTTTGTCGGATTTTACGTGAGGATCTTTCTTTGAAAGCTTACAAAATTCAATTAGTTCAAGAACTGAAGCCGACCGACCTAACGAAACGTTTAAGTTTCAGTCGTTGGCCTCTTGACAAGCTTGCAGAGGATCCACTCTTTTCGATAAGAGTTTTGTTCACTGATGAGGCCCATTTTTGGCGTAATGGGTTCGTGAACAAACAAAAGGTCCGAACAACCCGGATAGTCTTAAGAATTGCCGTTAAATCCAGAAAAAAATCAACTGTTTCGTGTGGTTTATGGGCCGCTGCAATAATCGGTCCATATTTCGTCAAAACAGCCCGTGAAACCATGGCTTTACTGCGAGAGCATTTCGGCGAGCAGATCATTTCACGCTTCGGACCAGTGAATTGACCGGCTAGATCATGTGACATCACACCTCTTGATTTTTCTTTGGAACTACCCACTATAGATAAGTTATAATGAAATTATAATGTTCCATATGGAATGGCAATAATTCACTGTACTAATTCTGACGACAATTATCATTTATTATAAAAAATGGTTATAGATATTTTCTTGTTTATCAGAAAAATTTGGGAATTATTAATTTTTTCTCTCCTGGGGTTTTGTAAGAAATCTAATATTCTATGGTAAGGGATTAAAGGTTTTGTTAACTGAAATATGAAAGCCACAACTTTTGTTCACCTTTCTGGCAATTTTCGGATTCCATCTCTGAAAAATGAGTCCTCTCTAGACGCAAACCATGAATCGAGCCATTCTTGAATTTCTTGGAAAGAAGTGAAGCGGTGTCCAGCCAAATCGTGATGCATCCGTCGAAACAACTAATAATCAGAAGGAGCAATGTCTGGCGAATATGGCGGGTGGGGTAGGACCTCCCATTTCAACGTTTTCAAGTAATTTTTTTCGAGCAGCAGTCCACTGATGAAAAATCGCTTTTCAACGTCGCGCGGTTTCAACTCGTATGGGACCCAATTTCCTTGCTTTTGAACCATTTCCATGTTCTTTAAGGGTACGGAAATGGCTTGTTGAGTGACTCCCAACGATCCTGCAAGCTCTTGTTGCGTTTGGCACGGATCTTGATCGAGCAATTCCTCTAATTCGGCGTCTTCGAACTTTTTCGGCTGACCCGGGCGCTCCTTGTCTTCGACACTAAAATCTCCATTTTTGAAGCGTCGAAACCACTCTCTACATGATTTATCAGATGGCGCAGATTCACCATAAACTTCCACAAGTGATCAATGCGCTTCAGCGGCACTTTTCTTTCAATTAAAAAAGAAAATCAAAAGTTACCGCAAATGTTGTCTATTTAGCACAAAACTCGACATATTGTATGCTCAGAAAACCAATGTTGTTGTATAAAACTCGAAGCTTCGTTGACTGAATTTGGTTGACAAAGGTCAAACCTTTCTAACAATGCCAAAAACATCTATCATTATTCAGCAAACAAATCAGCTAGAGCCATCTATTGAAAAGGGAACGAATTAATTTGTACTCCCAATAATTATGAGATTTTTATAAATTCCTCACTAGAAAGGGATGGATCTTGTAGTAGAAAGAAACTAGGATATCGAAAATCTATATTTATGGTGTTGATTTTTTTTTCCTGAAAAAAAGGGATTTTGAACCTGCCCCCAAATATGGACCTCACCTGATGAAACATGAGTGAAAGAATATTTCTAAGAAGAAAACCAACAATCCAGATTCAATTATGGATGCTGTGGAACGTAATTTTCATTCAAAATAAACTGGACTACAGAGGGGTATTTGCTTTATTTGAAAATTTGAAATGCTTATAAATTTTAAACGACACTGAATTTGCAAAAACGGTATAAGAAAACACTGTTATGATTAAAATTAACTCAATGGTCAAAGACCCTGTATAGAAATTTTCTTTATTCAAGGCCATCTTCCATTTTTCAGCAGAAACACTGTACAATGGACCTCTCAGCCTATCTCCTCCTCAAATGGTATCTCAAAGGGAAGGACTTCAAGTTATCCAGCCAAGCAGCGCACCAGGATCTCCATTTTCCAGCCCGTGCATGTCTCCTGTTAATCCGCAGGGTACCCAAGATCCCAATTGGCAGGCGGCCAAATCAACCATACGGGAAAGGAACGCTGCCATGTTCAACAACGAACTCATGTCGGACGTGAAGTTCATCGTTGGAACACCAAATAATAGTCAAGTGGTACCAGCTCATAAATATGTCTTGGCTACAGGAAGTTCTGTGTTTTACGCCATGTTCTTCGGTAGCTTGGCCGAATGCAAGGAGGAGATCGCAGTGCCCGATGTTGAACCGTCTGCTTTTCTTACTTTGTTGAAGTGAGTTGGATTTTATTTATTTATTCAGACACAAAAATACAAACAGTTATTTCAATCGAAAACTAGTAATCATAAGTTAATATAAATATGTACAACCCTTAGGCATCAATTTAACACTAGTGGAAACATTTATTGAAACATTAAATTAACAGAATTTCTATCATAGCATGAGATAAGAAACAAAAACTTATGAATACAAGGTGTTCAAGAACTCAACGTCAAGTCGAAATGAGTTGACCGGATTGATTGCAATCATCATAAGAAGAATCCAATGAAAATCTATCGCATGCAGATTGAAAATTTGGACATTTAAGAAAACTCTAGAAATATGGTTAAATTGTAACTGGTTTTCGGTTATTATGGTTCATTTCTATTATTTGTGTTAATTTCAACTTTGTAACCGTAATACTAATTAACATTTCTAGAATCAGAGTCTGAAATAATGACAGAATTGCGCCAAGTTTCCTAGAATTGAGGCTTTTTGATGAATTGCGAATTTAAAAGTTAGTCTCAAAATTAGTCACCTTTGAAAGATACTCCTTTAAAAAATATACTAGAGTACGTGTGTGTTGTTGTGTGTACAAAAATAAGCTGAAATATATTTGAGAAAATTCTTTCTTCAAGAGTGGTCTTCAATCAATAAACACAGGCTTCATCAAATGCCCAAATCGAATCTGAAAATAAATAGACAAAATTAAGGGTAAACAACTATATATGTTCCTATCCTTAAATAACATATCCTGTACTGCAGGAGTTTTGACAAGTTGAGCTAAAATATAAAGTATAAGTACCCTAAACTTTTCTACCACAGATTAGTCTATTTGGTTAGCTGAAAGGAGAACGTTATTATTTAATTCGAGCTGGCACGATGACACCAAAGGGTTGCTGTATAGGAAAGAATAAAATGCGCATGGCTAGGTTGTATCACTAATTGTCTCCTACGTAGTGAAACAGACTCTAAGACACTCGATAACTCAAGATTTCTAAAAGGATAGTTTAATTGATTCTCCAAGTACTAATATCATTTGATCTAATTAATATTCTCTAAAACTCCATACCCTCTTGAATATTTTCTGAGGCATAGCGTTAATTTTTACCATCATTTATGAACAATTAACCAGTGGATGTTATTCCAATATAAGATTTTACAAACACTAGTTGATAAATGTGTAAACCAAACAATCCCTTATCAACGAGGTTCTACTTATAAAAGGTAGATTCATTATCAAACTCACAGGGAACAGTACATCTATAGTGGATCAAGAATAGTTGCCATGCTGCAATAACATTGATACTACCTACAATGTATTTAAGTTGAATAAAGCTATTGAATAAACGGGTATAATTTTGGATTTTCTTTTAGGGTAATATTTAACACCACATAATCATCAATAGAACTAAAAGCTTACCAGATTATACATCATTCACCCTTCAAATTATTTCTTAACTGAACTCTAAAAATTTTTCACCATACAAAAACTAAAACTAAACAAACCGATGTAAGCCTAACCCATTCATCTAATACTTGGCGTTTAAGCTTCCACAATAAAGGAACCCCTTCTACCTGCGCATAAGGATTTTTAACATCGAACTACCCTGCTTTCTTTCTGATTAGGGTTCATGGTTTATTCGATTAATAAAACAGAGGCGTTTTAAGCGTAGGGTGAAAGTGAACTTGATATTCAGATCTTAAAAATCCTGGGATATAACAACCTTATTTAAACAATATTTGTGCATGTATGTAATGATATCTTACATATTCTCAAATTTCTTTGTCGTAGCTTTCTTTCACTCGATGACATAATTTTTTTTTCATTTACCTTAGGGCAGGCAATCAAAGAAATTACCGGAAATTTTAGGTCAGAATAGGCAACCCAAAAAATGGTGCTCTGCAAACGTTGAATGTTCAGCTCCTTACTGTCCTAAAGAGGATTCAAACGATTCAATTCTGAAGAATAATTGCTTTTGTGTAATTAGGATTTGAATTTATAAGGTCAGAAGACAAGTGCTTACTGAACGAAAGCAATTCTAAATGGTTTTCGATGGAGTAGATATACTTACTTTTGGTTGGTTTTTAAGAGAATTTGATCTTCAGCTGAAGTAAAACTGTTAGTGCTTATTTTTAATTTGAGATACATATTTGATCATTCATTGTGGCTGTTGTATTAGTATTACACTGTTTCAGAGTACGGAAAAAGACAATAGAAGCGCGGTAAAGCACCTGACCTCACGTCAGTGCTTTTCTGAATATTTTTACAAGAAGCATCTTATTTTAAAGTGGATATGAATATATTGTGATGTTCAGCTATTAATATAAGTATCATAAACACTATAAAAATTTGTGACATTCTAACTGGAAACAGATCTTTACTCAGTGTTTTTTTCAGCTTCCAATGTTTCTTTTGAATGTTTTCATTCCATTATTCGAGTGATATTTCTCACCTGATACCACATATAAGCCTGCACTTTTTTTGAATATTCTTTCTCCATCTGATGGACATATGTAAAGTAACAAGCTGACCAATTATCAAGGAAAATTTGCCATATTGGTTAAGATATTTTGATTTATAGTTTTAGCATTTTCAAAAAACACCCTATATCTCTGAATCGAATATCCTAATTGGACATTCAAACCCCCTCTATCTTCATTCAGTCTGAGGTCCTATATCTACACTTGGCCATTGTCCCTTACGTCACCCGTCCCAAAAAATATTGAAACATAGAGTGAATTTTTTTTAGACACTGAGGTAAATTTTAAGGGAATGTATAATGCTCAGAATAAATTGTGACTCCTGTTTTTGCATACAATAACTGCTACATCATTGCATAACCTGTATAGCAATGCTATTGTATGGATTTCAATAGGCTGACGTTTTTTGTTTCAGATACCTGTATTGTGATGAAATTCAATTGGAGGCCGATAATGTACTCGCAACACTTTACGTAGCGAAAAAGTATATTGTCCCTTACTTGGCGCGGGCATGCGTGAATTTTTTAGAAACCAGCCTGACTGCGAAAAATGCATGTCTTCTTCTGAGTCAGAGTCGTCTATTTGAGGAACCCGAATTGATGCAGCGATGTTGGGAGGTTATAGATGCACAGGTACTTTATCTATACTTCGTTCGTATAGCTACGTTCAAAAAGTGGCTATACCCACCGAACACTTAATAATACCACAGTTTGAAGATATCTTTTAATTATGCTCAATGTGGCCTATTAAATTATTATGGAAAATATTTATGCAAAAAATTTCAAATTTTGTAGATCAATTTTAGGTTACGTAAGGTAAGTTTTGGAAATATTTTTATTTTGTGTTACCAGGTGTATGCAAAGTTGGAAATAGCTTTGTTATTTTAAATCGAACACTCGTATTTCTATTTTTCCTATTTTATTCCATGAAAAATTAAATTGATTTACTCTCACTTCCCTATATCTATCATTAACGGTTTTAAAGTTATAATTTATTTTTAGAAATTTTAGCTGAAATATGAGTTTGGAAAATGACTATTGTTCGTTCTATATTTGAGATTTCAGTTCGAAATTTGGCATGATAATAGAAAGATATGCGCCACTATTCTCAAAAATTAGTTGTCAGTTATACACAGTAAAAAATATTAATTTTTTTTTCATAGTGGAAACAACACACTTTCATTTTTCTGTCCATTTCCATGTTGCTATCTTGTTTGTATTCTCAATTATCTGCTTTTATTAAATAACAGATTATATTGATGATATTGATACTCCTGCAAAATACTCAGTATTTGACGTATAAACTTGAGTAGTCGTTCAATTCAATTTTAAATTCTGTGTATTGAAATTTCCTCTATGCTTTCTATGTCGACTTATCGACGGTTAAGAGAGACTGGAAACTTAAATTTTCAAGAGCGTCGGGTCAATGTGAGGCAACACCACGTAGCAGTTGACGATCAAATACTTCAAGCCTTTGAAGAAGATCTAACTACAAGCATTCGTGTCGTTGCTCTTTGAGTTTCCAGTCTCTCTTAGGCTAGTTACACACACATCGATTTTGGACGTACGATAAAAATTCGTACGACCAAATTCCAATAGTGGCGCAAAGAAATGATTGTGTCTTTACACACACATCGATTCTCAAAAGTTATCGTACGGACGCCGTGTTGCGGTCGTCCATTGTCTCGACTATACACGACCGCCGTCTAGTGGTCGTGAAAACAGTGGTTCATGTGATCAAATTGGCGTCTTCACACACATCGAATTTCGTTCGTACGACCGAAATTCGCTTGGCTTTACTAATTGCGATTTAACCGCCATCAGAGAAGGAAGTTACTGCAGTGCGCTTGGTGAAATTATTTAGTTTTTTCTCATACAATTCATCAAAGCTTGCTGTTGACATTCTAAAATAATTAAAAAACTTTTCTTCGTCACTTCGAAATTGTTCATAAAGCGTGTGAAAAATCCCTGCATCTAGTCTTCTCTGATTAATAGGATGAACCCACTGACTCCTGGTTTTACGCCTTCGTCTACGCGGAAGGTACAACAACCACATAGCAAGAACACGAGTCTTGAAAGGGTTCATGCTGACAGCAACTGAAGGGAATCATCAAAAATGTACGTCCACGATACAAAATCGACAGGTCTGAAAGCTACTTTAAATTTTGGACGTACGATAAATGTTCGTACGAACTTTTATCGAACGTCCAAAATTGCTGTGTGTGTAACTAGCCTTAATCGTCGATAAGTCGCCGATAATGTTTCGTGGTGGGGTAATCTTCGATCAGGAAATTTGGCTTGATAAATACTTTTGAGCTGCACGAGCAACACCATCGGCCTTGCCATATGCCATCATCATATCAGCATACTCTGCGTTGGTGAAAGGCATATCAACAACCAAAATTAAAACAACAGTAGCAAAAAGTCGATAAAAGTAACAAAAACAAAAAAATACAAATTTAAAAAACTGAACAACGCGGCACAGACACTTCCAACAGCAGAGACAGTAATAATAATTCACACGCGTCTAAAACGGGTAGGTAAAATTTCCTTGCTCGCTGTGGGGTGTCGAAATCCGTACTTTTATTTAGGTGCGACTTTCTTCACTCTTCTGACTAAAACCTTATTTGCAGTATTATTTTTTTTATTGACTTACGTAAATAGCATATGGTTAGCAACGTTATAAACCAAAGAACATTTTAAAATAAAACTAAGTTTGTAATAGCTGTAACTTTTTTTAAAATTTCAATAGGAGTGGAGATGTTTTCATACTTTCATAATTTTTTTTTAATAAAAGGCCCACGTGTTAATTTTGTGGTGTTATCTGTAACAATAAATACGTTTTTTTCAAACACACTCATGTAGACTTAATACAATAAAAAAAATGCATGTAAAAGCCCACGAAAAAAAGTTATGGGGCTTCGAAGGGTACATTTTGGGTAATTCAGAAAAACCTAATAAAAAAATCATACCTCCGTAACCGTAATACTATGGACTACCAACGCCTAAAAAAAATTTGACGGTCCATGTGCCGAACACCCTGTATATCTTATTCTCAAATTTTATCGTCGTAGCTTCACCGAAAGATTTGAAAGTTTTTTCATTCACTTACTTGACGTGCTTATGGTGTTCATTATTTTTCTGATTACTGCAAAAAATGGTAGGTAGGCGCGTTCGACAGTAGCAACCGAGAGTGGATGGATTTCTTGGTTACGTGACATCAGATTGTACTTATTTATCTGTAACAAACGAACGGTACAGATGGCCTTGTGCTCTGTGCTCCCGCTTCTTCTGTTTATTTGATATCTATGATCTATGATTTCCAGATGATTTCTCATAACCGGATGCCCAGAACCGAACTCTTACTTTATTATTATCATTTTTTGGTTTTACGATTCGTATTCTTGGAACATATGTAATCCTTGCTCAAATGTATTAATTCAGTTCTCATGGACATGGTTCGTAAACTTCCACTGCTTTATGCGGATAAAAATTGCAATTGTCTACTTTTAATTATTTCAATTTTAGATTATTAACAAATTAACTTGTATGCAAATATAAAGTCATCGGGAATCTCAGCAAATTACATATAGAATAATAGAGACGGGTAAACTCATACAAGTATAAATAATAAAACTCGCACTTGGTAGGATAAAGTACTCAAGATTGAAGCAATACTTTTTACCCCTTAGAAGCTGCCCTCCTACGTCGCGAACTTTCGCGAATGAGAGAGGGAGCTTGTGCTTGATTTCATATTATGTTGCTACGGTTACCGTATGTGACATAACTCAAATTAAACAGAGGGATTTTTTTGACTACTCTACCGAAGCTAGATTTCCCTCCCTAAACAATTTTACCCTTTCCACTTCGTCGCGCATGCGCAGAACATATCAAACAGTCTCGTCACAGGCCGCTAGATGCTTAATTAGGAGGATCAAATTATATTTATAGAATTATTTGGGTAAATCACTGTGACAGTAGTCTATGCTCTGAGGATGAAATCGCTTTGCTCGGTCTGAATGCTTTGAGCATACTATTTCTCAGATGTTCTTAGTCCATGCAATAAATAAACAATCCAGAGCAATCCGAGCGGTCCGAGGTTATTGTCGAACGCACCTACTGCAAGAATAGAAAATTGGTAATTTAAATTAAACATTGATCTGTGATTATTGTGACTGATAACTAAATTATTAGTTTAGATTAGATGTTATTTCGGTTTTTTTTTTTAGATTGATGGTCTTGTGAACTAAATACTATAAAACTGTCACAGAGGTGAAAAATCAATTAATTTCTAAGAAAATTAATTTTCTCAGTGAAAAAGTCTATATAATTTGGAATACTACTCGTATATTCTAGACTATCTGCACCTTCATTCCAATCTCGGTTTCGGCTTTTTTTCAGTTCGATGAGCATTTTGATGAATTTTCTGGTTGTTGTTGAATTTGATTATGTTTATTAATTTTTTGTATTTTTTATGGACCCATACCATTTCTCTTCACAAACATGTATTCCAAATATGCTGTAACACTATAACAGATGTGGATAAAGCCCAAATAATAGTTCTACACAGGTTCCATCATTCGAAATTTCATCATACAGCTTTATATTTCGTAGATTTTCTCGTCTAATTAAATGACGAAATTTCATTGTCCAATATTCCAATTATTCACTTCGATATAATATGCAATAAAGGTCAGGAAATTACTAATGCCAAGAATATGCTTATCGTAGGCATAATATAGACGTTTGTAGTAAAATTATTATGGAATATTTATTTTTCTACATGTGGTCGAGGAGGTAAAATCTGCTATTCATTGAGAGGATCTCCAATTTTTGTTTGTTTAGGTACACTTCTCTCACATTTAGTATTAATTCATTATCCTTTGAATTTCGAAACGAAAAGTGGTTCTGTAGGGTGAAATTTACTGTTGAAGAGTTGAGGTAAAACTCAATTATGTCTCATCACGGTCATAATAATTGTCGGACAAAAATCGTCATTATACAGGGTGTCTGTAAATAATTGATGGGAATACTTCCTCTGGATTTTTTTTCGAAATCTTTCCTTTCCAAGATACACCCATCGAAAGGGGTCGACGAATTTATACGGTTTTAAATTCTTTTTACTTATTCTGAGAATCGAATATTAATGAAATTTCACATATTGTTTTTTTCAGGGATTTTTTTCATTCCTCTAGCTTTATTATTAGGGCTCGAAAAAGCTACCCCTATTATCTTTTCTGTTATGTATTTTTTGTGATCACGAGATTTTGAAAATTTTTTTTTCCTTTATGCCTTGCTTCATTTTGAAGAGAAGAATGAATCGAAATTTTTGCCGATTGTGTATTTCAATGATATCGCATATTATAACATAATTTTTAGATGACTAGTACACAAAGAGTTATTTTTTATTTTGTGTGTAAATAAAAATGTTCTTCTTCCATATTGCTTATTTCAGTGGATGGAATTATTTCAGAAATACATTGATTTCAAAATATATAATAATATACAGGGTGCGGCAAAAGTCAGTTTACAGTTTTGCATATGAGAAAAAAAAGCAAAAATAATTGTAAATAAATTCATTTCCGAGAAAAATATAACATCAATAATTACTTGTGGCCTCATATTTTATATTTGAATTGACCCCCCACCCCCCCTCCTTCAACACACATGCGACATAGTTTAGTAACGGTAAAACAAATTTCACGAAAAAATTAGCAGGGCGACCTGAACGCGGCGCATCGACTACAGAATTTATTAATTTACGATACAGTTTATGCACCATTTGTCTGGTTCTCATTTGGAATGCGCTGGCGGAATTCTTCGAAAATTTCAGCATAATATCCGTCAAGTTTTAGGCAAGAAGTTAGCAAACAAACACGTTCTACTTTCGTGTACTTTACACGCGTAGCCATGTCAACGAACGCACTGTAACCGTACACATCAACACTACTACACGCGGACAACTCAACTCGCTACGTTTCAGCTGCCTCCTTCCGCCCTAGGTACGATACTGGCCGAGAATACCCGCATGCGTCAATACCAGGCAGTGTAACCTGCTTTTGCCGCACTCTGCATATAATAATTATAACTCAATAGTTACATACATCTGAATTCTACTTGATAACCTCTATGACTTCATAATTATCAGTTGAGTCATGCTATCTTTGTCGTGTTTAAGCAGCATAAACCTAGAATTTCGGTTACTTGAGTCATACTAATATGCCTTTGTGCCTTAACAATTCTTCTTTGGTTATCTGATACTATTTTTTTGTTTTTTTTTTTCAGGCAGAAATAGCGCTCAAATCGGAAGGTTTCACGGAAATAGACAGAGCAACATTGGATTCAGTTCTGGCTAGGGAAACTCTAAATTGTAAAGAGATGAATCTATTAGAGGCGACCCTCAACTGGGCTGCTGCAGAATGTGGACGACAAGACATCTCGCCCACCCCTCAGAACAAGAGGAAGGTTCTCGGAAACTCCCTGTACCTCATCAGGATTCCCACGATGCCATTGGAAGAATTCGCGAACGGAGCTGCGCAGAAAGAAATACTTACGCAACAAGAGACTATAGATATATTTTTTCATTTCACAGCTAATTATAAACCTTCTCTTCAATTTCCAACCCAACCCCGGGCTGGTTTGAAGTCGCAAGTAAGTATGGACGTTGAAAAATCTAGATCGATCGATTCGAATTGTTTAGTAGTCAATGGTTTCCTTAGAAATTCGTATCTCCTGTTGAAAATGATAGTTTTCACATCGATTACATTGTGAATTGAAAGAGACATTTTGGCCTTGTTTTGCAATCAACCTTCACAACACTCCATACTTTTCCACTTCACAAAGGGGGTACCAATCAAATGCACACATGCTCACATGTAGAAGATGTTGAGAAATCAACAAAAACTTGTTCGAGAATAACTCGTGGTTTCAATAGCGATAATACAGGGTGTCTCAAGTTCGAGTGCCTATTAGACATTTCTGGAGAACTAGACATATTTGAAATCTGAAAATTGGGATTATGATATTGTTCAAAGTTCTCTACAGAGCTAAAATATTTTCGAAGCCCAAACACATCCGGTTATACAGGGAGTGAAAATAAAAATTCGACGAAAAATTTTTTTTTTCAAGTTTTCCATTCCTGGTATGATCGAGTATTCAGTAGTGAATACATTTCTGTTGAACCATTGTATTAAATCGAATAGATTTCAAAATATCCAAAAAAAACTGGAAAAAAGTCAAATATGTTCAGTCAGTAATATGTTCATTATTCTTATTTTAAATATCCTGAGGGTAAACCGTTTTTACAACATCGAAGAGGAAGAATGTGAAAAGGTCATGCATCTTTTGGATTTCAAAAATATCATCACAGGGTGTTTCAAATTTTGTGTTGAAAATTGTGATCTTGAATTGGCCATAACTTCTGTTTTTCAAATTAGAACCCTATTTTTTTATAATTGTGTTAGATTCTGCGGTCAAAAATAATGATAGTTTTCTCACATTATTATGCTCCTGAATTCAATAATTTCTGAGTTATTTGAGATTTTCTGGATTTATGGTGTACGTAGAGTCAAATTCTTCGAATCTGATTCATAAGGATATTCTATGAGCATAGAAGATAAATTATCCCATTTATTTTTAAACGTTTAAATGGTGGTAGCAGGATCAAAAAACGGGATATATATAATGATAAAAATTAAAATACGTTTCAAAACTCAAATTAATAAAATAAATGATCTGGTAAGAGTTTCAATATGGTAACCATTTTGTTCCACACACTTTCGAATACGTTTTGAAACACCTCGGTTAGTCGCTCGCTCAATTTCCTCCCCCTTTAGTGAGTGGAGAGCATCCTCCACACGCCGTTTCAAATCTTCTTTGCTTTCAATAGGAGATTCATATACTATGTTTTTTATTCTACCCCATAAATAAAAATCAATGGGAGTAAGATCGGGAGATCGTGGGGGCCAAAAAAGTGAAGAACGGCGTCCGATCCACCGATTACCAAACATTGCATTCAGTTCTTCAGACACCTCGAGCGAAATATGTGCCGGAGCCCCATCCAATTGATAATATGCGGTAGTCGCCATACTCAACGGCAGTTCATCCAAAAACTCAGAAACAAAATTTCTCAGAATTTCCAAAAATTTTTCTGTATTTAAATTTTCTTCATAAATGTAGTACCGCATTAAAGAGCAAACACATTAAAACTAAATTTGTTCTGGGGGTTTCTTTGTCTTTTTCTATGAGGATTTTCACCAAATGTGGCAATTCTTTCTATTGAATAGTCCTTCATTATTGAATTTTACTTCGTCTGTCCAAATGATCTTTTTCAAAAAAATTTCATCATTTTCTAGTTTTTCTAATATTCCTCTACAAAAATTTAACCTTTTTATGTAGTCACCTGGTTCTAATGCATGAACTTCTCATATTTGTAGTCATGCATGTTGTGTTTTTTCAAAATTCGGTGCACTGAATTTCTGTCCAAATCGATTTCATGAGCTGCACTTCGAATAGATGCATTTTCATTCGCTTCGAAATAAGTCAAAACACTAATTTCATTTTCCTCATCATCAACTACACTTCTTTTGTATTCTTTAGGGGCTCTTACACATCCAAAACTTTGAAAGTTTGAAACATATTTGCTAAAGATCTTCTCCGTCATGGAAGGTAAATGGGGATACTTCTCGTTGAAGGCCCGTCAGGTCTACTAATAATTCTGTCACATTCACCATGTATATAAAATAGATCCAGAATTTCATAATTAGAATAACGCTTCATTTTGTTAAATCGATAAATGAAGATAACGAATAACAATAACACCTTGTGAATTATTAACAGATAATTTATCTTCTATGGGTACAGAGTGTTCCCATGGTTTCGAAAGAATATTCATTGAATTTTTTTTTATATAATCAATTTGACTCTACGTACACCATAAATCCAGAAAATCTCAAATAACTCAGAAATTATTGAATTTAGGAGCATAAATAATCATGTGAGAAAATTATCATTATTTCTGACCGCAGAATCCAACACAATTATAAAAAAATAGGGTTCTAATTTGAAAAACAGAAGTTATGGCCAATTTGAGATCACAATTTTCAACACAAAATTTGAAACACCCTGTGATGATATTTATGAAATCCAAAAGATGCATGACCTTTTCACATCCTTCCTCTTCGATGTTGTAAAAACGGTTTACGCTCAGGATATTTCAAATAAGAATAATGAACATATTACTGATTGAACATATTTGACAATTTTCCAGTTTTTTTTGGATATTTTGAAAACTATTCAATTTAATACAATGGTTTTAACAGAAATATATTCACTATTGAACCAGGAATGGAAAACTTGAAAAAAAATTTTTTCGTCGAATTTATTTTCACTTCCTGTATAACTGAAAGTTTTTGGGCTTCGAAAATATTTTAGCTCTGTAGAAAACTTCGAACAATATCATAATCCCAATTTTCAGATTTCAAATCTGTCTAGTTCTCCAGAAACGTCTAATAGGCACTCGAACTGTATTTACATATCTCGATGAATTCACGGAAATGATTATGTTCGAAATGAAGATTGATAAATTATTTCATTACTGTAAGCATTCTTGACATACATGATTCAATTTAGCAAAAAAAAATTAATACAAATGTCTGAGTAAGATTTCATTCTTCGAATGTGAAAACCAACATCAAGTTCTAAACAATCACATTTCTTTGCATGCTGCTCATCAATACTTTCATTATAAATAAATAAGTCATTGGAAACGTATACTTCCAACAAGACGGGACACCGTGTCAACGCACACATCATAACGGTGCTTTTAAACGAAATATTTGGTGACCATACTTGACTTGGCAACCGGGGTTCTGCTTATTGAGCGGCACGATCTTCTATCTTATGCCTTCAGATTTTTACCTCTGGGGAAGAATAAAGGACATAACATATGAAGGGGAGTTTTTAAGTTCGCGGAATCGGTTGGAAGACGATTAGTGAGGGTACTTCTCAAATTTTAATGAATTAAGTAACTCGTTATTGGAATAAATACAAAGTTTTATCGTTTTTAGTTCATTAGTCTTTGAACTATTTTCGACCAAAAAAGTCCATCGGGAAGAAATTGTGAAGTATGGAGAAAATCGATTTTCGCACTGTCATTAAGTTCCTTACCAAGCAAGGAAAATCAGTTCAAACCATATTGGAAGATATGTCATTCCTTTACGGAGATTCTTGATCTGGTAAAACTATGGTTTAGAAGTGACATAACCTCTTTAAGCAACGCAGGCACTCACTTGAAGACGACCAGCTCCCAGACGGGCGATTGAGGCAACCACTCTGGTAAATATTCAAAAAGTGGAAAAAATAATATGATGCCTGTTTGAAGAAAAAACAACTCTCAGAAATGGTTTGAATATCAGATACAACCATTTTTAAAATTCTTCACGATCATCTTGGCATGACCAAAGTGAGTGCAAGATGGGCTAGTGAGTGCAAGATGGGTACCGAGAATGCTCACGTCGTCCCAAAAACATCAGCGCATGGATTGTTCTCATGAGTTTTTAGAGCTCTGTAGTGAAGATAGAGATGAAGTATGCAGTGGTACAAAAAGGGCATACCACCACCGATGAAGTTCAAGGTATTTGAGACTAAGAGGGGATTCTGTTGATCGATTACAACGACAAGGGTGTCTCCATAACCGGAGAATACTACGCTTCAATTCTAGAGGGGTTGAAAGAAGCTATCAAAGAAATCAGGATGGGAAAATTGACCAGAGGTGTCCTCCATCCACATGACAACGTTTCTATTCACAAGAGCTGCTTAGCGATGGCAGCACTGCAGAAAGTGGACTTCGAACTTTTGGCTCACCCAACTTACTGTCCTGACCTGGCTCTCAGCGATTATTACTTATTTTCGTGGAAAGAAATTTTCAAGTGATGAAGAAGTGAAAGATGCAGTTACTATATTTTTCAGACATACTTTTTTCAAAGGGATAAATACGTTAATCGAATGACATGAAAAATGTATAAGGGTTGCCTGTTGAATATATTTAAATGGAAAAATAATTTTGTATTTTTATTTCTATTTCTTACCTCCCATTCCGCGAACTTAAAAACATCCCCTAGTATAAACGCCATCTTGATTCCCGAGAAGCGCTGGAAACAGCAGTGCGACATGCCTTTCTTTCAATACCTGTCATAAAAATGATAAATACTGTCAATAATGTTGAGAAGCGAAGTCAATTATTTTATGATTTAAGTGGTGCTCGATTCGAATACATGTTGCAAATAGTTTAATAGTGTTATTGTTCTTGTTTTATTAAATTTATGAGTTATTACAAAATCGGCAGTAATTATTTTTTTCAACAGCTGTTACGTAGAACTATTTTGTTTCGTATTAAGGCATGGCAACCCAAATTTTGAAAATAAATGCAAAATATTTCGAGAACAGCCACAAAATGAATGTTTTTAAAGAGAAGTAGCAGCTATAATATATAAAATATTTGAAAAGAGAATTCCATTTCAAATACGAATGTGTAAAAAAATAAAGGTGGCCCATAAGAAAAATACACTATATGTTATACTTCGATAACATATTTTTTAATATAAAATTAGGAACACCATTGGATTCCTTTCAAAAAGGGACCTGAAGAATGTTTTCACAGAAACAAGAAATATTAGAAAATAAACAAGTTACGAGGTTGGGTCAGAAATGCATAAAATTGAAAAACTTCGTGTATCTTTCGAGCAGGTCATTTTCTCTCGACCTCCCAGCTTGTAGGTTAGTTTTTCTTTAACGTTTCTAGAAATTGGTCGTTTCTATCAGTGTCCTATTTGGACCACTCTGTACAATATGAAATAGCTGCTAGATAACATTTGTATGTTTGAGGACATGAGTGTATTTTATTGGCACCTTCTCAAATATCGACTATGCCGAATTCATCATTTCAAACCAGATTTGATCAACACAATTATTTCCTCAAAATCAGTGAACGCCGTTATCTGCATAATGAAACTGTCGTAATGTTGCTAATAAGACATTGAAATTAATAACGATAAGGCATATCCCATCAAATATTGAAGAACATTAAAAAAAATTGTACAGAGTACTATGTTGATACCGAACAAAAATATTGGGTATTGCTTAATTTTGTTTGAAGACCAGTTTAAAAAAAATTAGATTATCCACATGATATGTAAGGTATGGAAGTGAAATAATGAAAACCATTCTATGAAAAACAAATGGGAAACCAAAGGTACCTGTAATCGTTGAGTTTCTAATATACAGGGGAAATGGGAAATGATTTCCAAGTGAAAATGAATGGCGGTACTTCCACTAATTTTTTTTCGAAATCGATTTCCTTTCCAAGTTACACCCCTTGGAAGGGAAGGATTTTTTTAACCTCCCGACTTTATTATTATTATGGGTTGAAAACAGCCACCCCCATTTCTTTTTCCTTTATATCTGTTTTTGTGATCACGAGATTTTGATAATTATTTCTTTCATTTATTCCTTGCTCAATTTTCCGAAAAAAATATCTCATGGAAAAGTTTGATATAATCGATACTATTCCCGAAATAATTGAAATTGGGAATAAGTGCTTATCTGAATCACACTCTTGTTCACCGAATAATTGGCGATTGAGTCGAATATCTTCTGATTTCGTAAGTAATAAGGCTATATTCTACCCATTATAATGAAGTTAGTGGGTTGATAAAATCCCTGAAAAACAACTATGCAGTTGATAGAATGTATGACATTTCATTGCTATTTGATTCCCAGGGTAAAAATAATTCGTCAACCTCTTTTGAGGGGTGTATCTTCGAAAGGAATCCGATTTCGAAAATATTTTAGAGGAAGTACGTACCCCCCATTAGTTTTCACTAAGGTATCATTTCCGATTCATAGATGGCTGAGTTGTAATTGTGTCATAATTTTTCTTTACTCTATAGTATCTAGCGGAGAATTAATAAACTATTAGACGAGGGCCAAGACCGGCTTAAGCAAATATGTAGCTTTTCAAGTAGATTTATCGTGTTTTTCATTTTGATGTTTTCTTTTCTCAAACAAAGATGGTGGTCAAGTTAGTTACTTCCTAAATTTTATGTGGAATCTCTCATATCATGATGCAGCCAAATTTTTCCAATTCGTTATTTTTTTAGATCTTCTCAGTTATTATTTTGTTCTGTAAGGATTTTCATCGAGATCGAACTTACAAAATGTGAAATAAGCTGAACATTTTTTCTCATTTTGTTGAAGATTATGAGCTTTTCAGAGCAAAAAAATGCGATAGATTGAATCAAAAATTGGCTGGATGAATTAATTTGGATCTTGTAGGGTATTTGTGATTAAACCGAACTGTAAAAGGCACACTTATTAATATTGATTTCGATCCAGGGCTTCGTTTTCCAAAAAACCACCAAAAGCCCTTTTTTCGTTGCATTTTTTAATTTTTGTGACCAGAGGAGGAAACTTTTTTCGAAAAAGCTATGGGCAGGCGTTAAAGGATGATTATTCAAGTTTCTGAAACCCATCTTTAACTTTCTGTACGATCATTGGCTTCTGAGATATCGAGAATCAAACAAATGGATGCTTTTCCATTTGAAGGCCGATATCTCGGAAAGAAATGGACGTATCAATGTCTTCAACGAAAGCAAATCGAATTGAATAAACAAGGTATCCCATTTTTATAGCGGTTGAACAAAAAAAAATGTTCCCATTTTTCCCCGCTCATCATGTTTCAAAATTTTTTTTTCACTGGAATTTCTGATATTATTCAAAATATCCTTGTTATTTATCTGTACGATTATTTACCTGGATGATATGGCCTGTTGAAGATCGCCCAAAAATTGGAATTCTTTTTTGATCCTTTAATTTCTGCTAGTAGTGTAGATAAGAGTTAATTCGTGAACCTAACTCTCATTCCAACACAATTATATGAAATGACGTGGATTTAGAAATGTTCTTGTAAATTTATCAAAAATTAAATATTTCATGCTTCAAATTATAACTAAGCATTTGAAAGTTGGCGTTGTCTTTACTGAACGCAATGTATCAATATACATTGCGAGTATTAACCGATAATCTCAATTATGAAAACTAATGAATGAGCAAAATTAGATAATAGAAAAACATACTTCAAATCTTCCAAAAGTAGATTTTCCTAATACATACTTCGACTGGATTTTTCTTGAACTGTCCCAGTTTGATATTACTCTCTCAAATACCAGAGTTAACTCTGGTATGCTAAGAATGATCACAGAGCTCACTCAGAGTAGTTCGGAGTAAGTTTGTGAACGCTTCAGAGTATTCCGACAATACTAGGATTCAGTTTCTGAGCACACTCTCTCAAGTGGGAATTTGAAATTTATTTCGAATTATTTTTACACTCTGAGACGTAGAAAAAAGAAGATGCATGATGAGCAGTTGGAATTTAAAAAGAGGATGTTCTGATAATATTTTATTGAGAATGGATTACTGAATTTTAGTTTTATTCATTTCGATGGAAAATTATTATTAGTATCGATTTTGTCTGTTTATTATAAGCTTCATAGTATTCTTTGGCTTTCATTTTCACCTTGTTTTAATTACACATGTACCTAACTATTATTCCCTAGTCATTAAACTAATTTCATTTTTATGAACTGACAATAGGCTTGTGCTATTGAAATAAACAAATCAGTATGCATACATTCACTCAAAACCCTATTTATTATGAAGTTATGTAAAGATATCAATAATATCTTGAATTAATAAACATCCAAAGATGTTTTTAAGACCTTATGCGGTAGCTCAAAATAATACTGATTGACAATAGATTTTTTGAAATTAGATTCTGAATCTAATATTCTTATATTATCATAATCAGGATGATGATCTTCCGAATTTACATGATTGGTAACGCCGATCATATGTCCTTAGTCTAAGTAATCTAATCCTTAATCAAAAATTGTAGAGTAGGTATATCACATAAGCTCTCAAGATTTCATTTCGATGTTCACGTCATACATATCTATTCAGTCGAGAATTGTGACAAATTTATTGGAATTCAATGAAAAATTCAGATTATACCTCCTAGTCCTTTTTGTATTTTATTTTCGGTGTTTGCGTGACTGATACGAGAATTACGAGATTATAGAATTTGAATAGTGCGTTCAAATCTCTACATTATTTAATATTGACAATTGACATGCAATGGACGCGTGTTGACATTCGAAAGGATAGGATGTCAGTGTCAACCACGAAACGAAATATATAATTAAAAACAATGCTGTAATTATTACAGCATTCTTTATAATGAATTGTGAATGAAATGTAATTATTACAGCATTGTTTTTAGTACTGTAATGAACTCATTGTATTAATTCGATTATAAAGAACACATAATTTGATTTTGATATGTTTTTTATTAACACTGTTTGACACAACTGATTACACACTTAGTGGTTGGTTTGAGGACACTCGACGTAGGAATACTTGATAATTTAACAAATTTGCAGAACGAAAAGAAATTTATGTATCAGCACAGTGAAATGAATAAGTGGACTGTATTGGAATGCGTGATTGAATTTGAAGGCGTAAATGAATGAGAATGAGTGACTGAATCTAAATGATTGACTGACTCGGAATGATTGACTGAATAAGAATGATCCTACTGACTTGGAATTCTGGAATGCTAAACTTGAATGTGTCCCGACTATTTATGCGACCGGGATGACTCTCTCTACGAGGGCTTTTAGAATGCCCATATATGGTCACATCGGTGTACGATTTTTCGTCAGTGAAACCAATGACCATATATGGTATTGTATTCTTGGAAGCTTAAGGGAGATTGAGCAAAGGCGGCGCCAGGATATTTGTCGCCACCTTGAATTTGTGGATGTTTGACGCCTTTTTGAATGTGGTATTCGAACACTCATTATGACACTGAAATAGAGAAACATCTTTTCATCATTTTCATCAATCTTGCTATCGTAAGTACCGAGAATCTGTAACTTGTTCACCAATTAATTTTTAATAATTTATAGCACTCCAAAAAAAAATTGGAAAAAAAGTCAAATATGTTCAGTCAGTAATATGTTCATTATTCTTATTTTAAATATCCTGAGCGTAAACCGTTTTTACAACATCGAAGAGGAAGGATGTGAAAAGGTCATGCATCTTTTGGATTTCAAAAATATCATCACAGAGTGTTTCAAATTTTGTGTTGAAAATTGTGATCTTAAATTGGCCATAACTTCTGTTTTTCAAATTAGAACCCTATTTTTTTATAATTGTGTTGGATTCTGCGGTCAGAAATAATGATAGTTTTCTCACATGATTATGCTCCTAAATTCAATAATTTCTGAGTTATTTGAGATTTTCTGGATTTATGTAGTACGTAGAGTCAAATTCTCCGAATCTAATTCATAAGGATATTCTGTGAGCATAGAAGATAAATCATCCCATTTATAATTCACAAGTGTCAGACAGGTCTGATTGTTAGTCGTTATGAAATTTTTTTATTTCACAAAATGAATCGTTGCTATTCTAATAATGAGATTTTGGATTTATTTCTTATTATTGTATTTTTTTAATTGTATACGCAATACACATTCAAATGCACTTAATGATATTGTTTATTTCAAATCCATGGTGGATGACACAAAATGTTGAGTATCCAATGAGGAGTATCCCCATTTTTTTACAATTTCTGAAAAGATGTTTCAAACTTACCAAATTTTGGAATGTAAGAACCTCTGAAGAATACAAAAAAAGGGCAGTTGATGAAATTAGTATTTCGACTTATTTCGAAGCGAATGAGAATTCATCTCTTCAATAGGAAACACATTTAATAGATTCTCAACTTCAGTACACCGAATTATGATTATAAATAAATTATGATGATAAAAATAAAAATACGTTTCAAAACTCAAATTAACAAAATAAATGATTAGGTAAAAGTTTCAATATGGTAACTATTTTGTTCGAATAAGTTTTGAAACACCTCGATTAGTCGCTCGCTCAATTTCCTCCCCCTTTACTGAGTGGAAAGCATCCTCCACACGCCGTTTCAAATCTTCTTTGCTTTCAATAGGAGATTCATAGACTATGTTTTTTATTCTACCCCATAAATAAAAATCTAAGGGAGTAAGATCTGGAGATCGTGGGGGCCAAAACATTGAAGAACGGCGTCCGATCCACCGATTACCAAACATTGCATTCAGTTCTTCAGACACCTCGTGCGAACTATGTACCGGAGCCTCATCCAATTGATAATATGCGGTAGTCGACTTACTCAACGGCAGTTCATCCAAAAACTCAGAAACAAAATTTCTCAGGATTTCCAAAAATTTTTCTGTATTTAAATTTTCTTCATAAATGTAGTACCGCATTAAAGAGCAAACACATTAAAACTAAATTTGTTCTGGGGGTTTCTTTATCTTTTTCTATGAGGATTTTCACTTCTCCAAATGTGGCAATTCTTTCTATTGAATAGTCCTTCATTATTGAATTTTGCTTCGTCTGTCCAAATGATCTTTTTCAAAAAATTTTCATCATTTCCAAGTTTTTCTAATATTCCTCTACAAAAATTTAACCTTTTTATGTAGTCACCTGGTTCTAATGCATGAACTTTCTCAAATTTGTTGTCATGCATGTTGTGTTTTTTTTTAAATTCGGTGCACTGAATTTCTGTCCAAATCGATTTCATGAGCTGCACTTCGAATAGATATGCATTTTCATTCGCTTCGAAATAAGTCAAAACAATAATTTCATTTTCCTCATCATCAACTACCCTTCTTTTGTATTCTTTAGGGGCACATCCAAAACTTTGAAAGTTTGAAACATATTTTCTAAAGATCTTCTCCGACATGGAAGGTAAATGAGGATACTTCTCGTTGAAGGCTTGGCAGATTCTACTAATAATTCTGTCACATTCACCATGTATATGAAATAGATTCAGAATTTCGTAATTAGAATAACGGTTCATTTTGTTAAATCGAGAAATGAAGATAAAGAATAACAATAACACCTGACACGTGTGAACTATTAACAGATAATTTATTTTCTATGGGTACAGAGTGTTCCCAAGGTTTCGAAAGAATATTCATTGAATTTTTTTAGATGCGATCAATTTGACTCTACATACACCATAAATCCAGAAAATCTCAAATAACTCAGAAATTATTGAATTTAGGAGCATAATCAAGTGAGAAAACTATCATTATTTTTGACCGAAGAATCCAACACAATTATAAAAAAGTAGGGTTCTAATTTGAAAAACAGAAGTTATTTCAAATTTCAATACAAAATTTGAAACAGCCTGTGATGATATTTTTGAAATCCAAAAGATGCATGACCTTTTCAGATCCTTCCTCTTCGATGTTGTAAAAACGGTTTACGCTCAGGATAATTAAAATAAGAATAATGAACATATTACTGACTGAACATATTTGACTTTTTTCCAGTTTTCTTCGGATATTTTGAAAAGTATTCGATTTAATACAATGGTTTTAACAGAAATGTATTCACTATTGAATACTCTATCATACCAGGAATGGAAAACTTGAAAAAAAAATTTTTCGTCGAATTTATTTTCACTCCCTGTATAACCGGAAGTTTTTGGGCTTCGAAAATATTTTAGTTCTGTAGAGAACTTCGAACAATATCATAATCCAATTTTCAGATTTCAAATATGTCTAGTTCTCCAGAAACGTCTAATAGGCACTCTAACTTGAGACACCCTGTATATTGTAATTATTAAATATTATATTAATTGATTCTAAAAATTCGTTTTTGAAATCTGGTAAATCTGAGTTCTTACAAGGGTTGCCTTTTATATTTCGTGGTTAGAGAACAAGAACAAATATTAATCATCGAAAATCGCTTTATTGTTTTTCAAAATATCCCCCATTAAGATCTACACACTTTTTCGTGCGTTTGACCCAATTGTCGAAACATTTTTGTAACTCTAATTGAGTTATTTCCAAAACATGCATTCTGAACGCATCAACCGCTTCTTCAGGTGTCGAAAAACGTTGACCTCTCATTTTAATTTTTTCGTACTTCCGGGCCTAAAGTGACAACTTCACTCCCTTGTGACAGGTACTACAGTGTCACATTTAATCCCTCCGGGATTAAATATTGACGAAACTCCCGGAACGATTAAATCACAAACAAACGAATTTAAGGGATATTTTATTGAAAAATACAATTCATTAGAATGGTAATTAACGTTAATATTCAAATTAATATTGTGACAGTTCGTCATATTGACCAGTCTTTCCTGGGTTAATGCAGCAGGTAACTGACGAGTAACAGATAGGTCCTTATCATATTGAACTGGTGTTTGTTTCGAAGATCCTGCGGAAACAGGAAACGAGTACTATAGTGGACGAATCGGCGACTTGACTAAATATTTTATCTGAAATTTTTTGTTTATTTTTAATAGACGATTCAATATATCCCTCAATATATATGGAGGATTTCCATCCTCCCGTATAAGACGTCGCATTTTCTAATTTCAAGAAAGCTGCTATTTGCCGTGGAAATGTACCCAACATGTTTTTTCCTACTACTCGCGTAGTACATTCTTTGTTGATGTATTGAACAAAAAATTTTGAATGAGGTGTCCCTGTCTTTTGCAATGCCACATATTTTCGAAATATCGCCACAAAACTGATTTCACTGTTTTCTGAATTTTTGATCACAAAATTTTATTTATAATATAATTTATTTTTGGTGTTTCTAATCGCAATTAGGAAGGAATCGCCCAAATCTCTCACATCGTCGATTTCTAAATCAACCAACTCTTTTCCACGACAAGCTTCCGCAACGCCCAAAATAAGTGCAACCTACAAAAAAATTGATTTCTTAAAATTTCTGAATATAAACACATTTCCAAATTTACCTTAAGCATTAAATTTTTATCATCCGGAACCTCCCGTAAGAACTGATTTACCTGCTCAGACGTGAGAATTCTTGACTTCTTTGGCTTAAATACCTCATTTCTTCTCTTCAAAAAAGCTAATAATTTTGGAAATTTACTTATATCAATATCTTCTCTAATGTTAATAACCGATTTCAGCATTGAGTAATGTGCCCAGAGAGTTGAGGCACAAACCGCTTTTGATTTATCGTTGAAGTAGGCTAACAGCGCATTTTCAGTAGGTTGTCTCACATTTTTTAAGCGGCACCACTTTTTAAAAGCATCGTACTGCTGCTCGTATAGTTTTCTAGATTTCGGTGGTAACAATTCTTCACCTACTTCGGCTGCTCTTTTATCAATATCAGATACACCTTCTTCACTCATGATACCAATAATTATCAATAACAATGTTTCTTTACAATGACACTATTAATGACAATGTTTCTAAATTATAATTGTCACAACGCAATGTTACTATGGTAACTTATTTTAAAGACAGTTTATTAAACGAGTTGAAGAGAGAAAAAACTGATTGAAATTATTGAAATAATTAATAAAATCATACCGGAAGTACGAAAAGTATCGTATATACCTTGCGACTGAAGTACATTTAATCCTTCAGGTAAATTATGGCCCTCCCTGCGGTCGGGCCATAAACTTTACCTTCAAGATTAAATGTGCTACTTCAGTCCCGCGGTATATAATATACTATTACGTACGGGAATAAAGAGAAGTCATTCGGCGGTTGGTTTTCCTGATTTCGTGGAAGACAACTGGCAAACAAACACTCGTAATTGACTGTTCTGCGTTATTCTAGTGGTACGATTGCGAATGCCTAGTTCTTCCGAAAAAGCATGAGACCATTTGCTTGGAGGTGCTTCGTGAGCGAGCAACTTTTGTTGGATTTGGCTCAGCTTGAAACACTCAACAGTCGACTGCTGTTTACTTTCGGGCTCTTACGCGTAAATTCACGATTCATCACCTGTCACGATGTCATAGACGTGTTTCGAAGTACCGCGATCGTATTTTTGGAGCATTTCTTTCAACCAATCGACACAGGGCTTTTTTGAGCGATTGACAAATGGTGTGGGATCCAACGCGAACAAATTTTCTCATGGTCAAATGTTCATGCAATATTGAATGTATGCTGGTCCCACTTATGCCTAAGGTTGTCTAAATATCATGATAGGTCACATGACGATCTTGCAATATCTGTTGGCCCAGGGCATCAACGATTTTCGGATCAACAACTGACTTTGGACGACGTTTACGAATTTCGTCTTGGAGGGAATATCCCATATGCCATAACCAAACCAGCATACTCAGCGTTGGTGAAATTAGGCATATCAACAACCAAAATTAAAACAACAGTAGCAAAAAGTCGATAAAAGTAACAAAAACAAAAAAATACAAATTTAAAAAACTGAACAACGCGGCACAGACACAGTTAAATCTCGAATGACGGTAGGGTCAAGTCAGCGGCAACTAACCCAATCCAACCTAAGGACAGAAATAGTAATAATAATTCACACGCGTCTAAAACGGGCAGGTAAAATTTCCTTGCTCGCTGTGTTGTGTCGAAATCCGTACTTTTATTTAGGTGCGACTTTCTTCACTCTTCTGACTAAAACCTTATTTGCAGTATAATTTTTTTTATTGACTTACGTAAATAGCATATGGTTAGCAACGTTGTAAACCAAAGAACATTTTAAAATAAAACTAAGTTTGTAATAGCTGTGACTTCTTTTTAAATTTCAATAGGAGTGGAGATGTTTTCATACTTTCATAATTTTTTTTTTTAATAAGGCCGACGTGTTAATTTTGTGGTGTTATCTGTTACAATAAATTCGTTTTTTTTAAACACACTCTCATGTAGACATAATACAATAAAAAAAAATGCATGTAAAAGCACACGCAAAAAAAGTTATGGGGCTTCGAAGGGTACATTTTGGGTAATTTAGAAAAACCTAATAAAAAAATCATACCTCCGTAACCGTAATACTAAGGACCCAGGTTCCAAGACTGGAAAGGTAGCAAATGAACCTACCAACGCCCCAAAAAAATTTGTCCATGTGCCGAGCACCCTGTATATACGCTAAGGTCTATTTAAATTTCAAAAAATGAAAGTTTTCAAATTAAGGTTTAAATACATGAAGTGAGTACGTTGCTATCGAATTAAAAATATTTAAATTCAAGTCTCCATTAAGATGAACCTTTTCAGTATTTACTCTTAATTTTCATAGATCCAAATAAAAAGTGAATTGTTTTATATCAATCAATAGCAAAATTTTCAGTGATTATTATGATTTCGAAAAAAAAAAAACCATGGCCTCGGTGATTTTTTCCGGTCAGAGTCGGATTCAGGAAAAATAGCCATTTTATCAATTTTTTTTCAAAGTCATTCAAAATCGAATATTTTGAAAACGGTGCATTTCAGGAAGATGAATATAGAATAATGAATATGATTGAAATGTTCAAGCATACAGAGAATGCTAGGATGTATTTAGCAATTGACTGTTTTATAGTGAGGTTTAGCGGTTTTACGAGTTGGTGATACAATAACTAGAAGACCTTACATGATAGTGCAAGTGTGTTGTTTAATCTGAATAGTGTGTCAAAGTTTTTTTAAACCTCCTTGAAAATTTGAATTCATTCAGATTATCCTTTATGATATGCATATATGCAGATATAATTTTTTCAATGAAATTTCAGCACCCTGAACACTTTTGAACCGAGCCGTATTTTGAATTTCAAAAAATTTTTCGTTTGATACCAATAATCAGAATGAAGTAGTCGAAGACTCATCCTGTATATGCGTGAATGTGGCCACATTCATAGAATAGAATGGTTCGAATATGATTTAGATGCACTGTTGTGCTCAGAAAATATTTTCTCTATAACGATATAAACAAAAACTCCTACCAACACGGGGTTCAGGGCTTTTCTGAATTTAACGCCAATCCAATTGCTCGTCAAACATTCTTCAATAAATTACTTTTGAAGGAATTTAAATTATCTAAAACTTCCATTCATTAAACTGAAAGTGAGTCTTCACCTTGGTAAGTGGAGCGAAAGTCAAAAAATTTGGAAAGAGCTGACGCGAGGTCAGATGGCTTTGACGCTCTGAGGGGGGATGGCGAATTACTACCTAGTTCCAAACAACATCCAATGAAAAAAAAAAACGATTCCGCATTTGATGTACCCCCTTTTTGGGCGTCTAACTGGACCGAAAGTCATTTAGACCAATGCGAATGGCGTCATCCACAGAGGATAGGCACAAATAGTACAATATTGTCATGATTATGTGTTTAATAAGCGGATAAATCTTTCGAGAATAAAAATTCACACGCATAGGCGTTCGTTAAATAATTCGAAACCAAAAAACTTTCAGGTTACGGACTTCAAATGATTCATACATGATTGGTGAGTATCGTAACTTCGATACATTCACGGAAAACACATATTGTAAATTGATGAAAACCTGAGATGTTAATTGGAACAATATTATCAATCTAGAAAAAACCAAAGTATGGAGCATGGTACCCTGGATATGTGTCATTGCCGGTTATTTCAGTGCAATCACCTGATCATGGCGTCTATCGATTAATGTAACGGCCTGTTCCATTTTCAAGATAACTGTTAGTACCCGGAAGCAGCATAGCAATCTTCAAATTTTGGTCTGCATATTCATCGCTAAATAAGTGACAGAAAGCAATAAAAATATTCCACATAAGAAGTCAGACTCATTGACGAAATAATTCTTGTTACACTAGTGTTAGTGGAGATGAAGTATATTATTCTAACCACAATTGAAACTATTCTATAGTTATATAATTGATATTTTTTATGTTCTGCAGGTATGCCATAGATTCCAGTCATGTGCCTATAGATCGAACCAGTGGCGTTACCGAGGTCGCTGCGATAGCATCCAATTCTCAGTAGACAGGCGTATTTTCGTGGTAGGATTCGGCCTGTTCGGTTCCTCAAATGGTGCAGCAGATTATATGGTCAAAATTGAACTCAAGCGCCTCGGTCGTGTTCTTGCTGAAAACAACACTACATTCTTCTCGGATGGGTCCAGTAACACCTTCCATGTGTACTTTGAGAATCCCATACAAATTGAGCCAGAATCTTTTTACACAGCTTCTGTTATATTGGACGGTAATGAATTGAGCTACTTTGGTCAAGAGGGGATGAGTGAAGTTTCTGTGGGTCAAGTGACATTTCAGTTTCAATGTTCATCAGAGAGTACAAATGGTACGGGAGTGCAAGGTGGACAGATTCCTGAATTGATTTTCTATGGACCCAACTATGAAGAGTTGTAGTTATTGTTTTTATTTATGCTGATCCTTTGTTGATATCGTTTTTTCCATATGTTTTATACTTACTAACTTTATTCTTGTAGTATTCACTCCAAATGGTTTGATGTTGGTGATATATATATATATTTCAATTATAGAAATAAATTATAATTATTTAAGTGGTCTGAGTGCTTTTTGCCTACCTATCCATGATTTGAAGTTGCATCTCAACAAGTCTCTAAGAAATCGACTAAATTTTCCGGAATATGGATCAGTTACAACATTGCTACACGTTGGACGTACTACAACTTATTCAATGAGAGTGGTGGCTTGAATCTTATCGGTCTCTCTTTCAGAAAAACAAAGAAATTTTATTTATTTATTTATATATCTTCTTTTGAACTATTGGCTTACAAACAAATAAAGCATACAGAGCAGGGGTTAGTGACGGGGTGCCATACAATTCGGCGTATGATATAAAAGCCTACGGAAAAAATCCCAGTAAAAAAACCTGGCTGCCGCCTAAGTGTGAAAGTCCAAAAATAAGCTGAAATATAATTGAGGGACTTGTTTCTTCAAGAGTGGTCTTCTATTGATGGACACAGAGCCTTCTTCAAGTTGTCCACATCGAATCTGGAAAAAAAAGACAAAAGCAGAAAAAAAAACTTATTTGATCAATTATATCTATGAAAAATAAGTGTTTGAAATCTTTTGAGGATTCTTGAAACGCACGCATAATATTTTGTTGTTACTTGATATAGAACAATTTCACTTGAGTCATTAAAAAAATCATTTCTGCCCACAATTGGCATACTAAAGGTTCGTGAATATTAATCCGCAGCACTAGACTGTCCACATAAAATACAAAAACGCATTATACAAAATGGATAATCATTTTTCACACTTTTATACAAAAATTCCGAATAACGCAATAAATATTATTCTAATCAGAAACTGACATTCGAATAGATTATTTAAGTGGCGTTACCTGGCGGGGAGAAAATGAAAGAATCCCCATGTCGCCAAAACTGTAAAACAAAATCGGAGGAGAGCACTAGGGATGTTTCGGAGCTTCGACTTCGACTCCGATAAGTCGGAACTTACGATTTTTATCACACCTTCGGTTCCGAAACTTCCAAACTGGAGGTTATAATCGGAGTTCTTAATCGGAGGACGATACGATCTTAGATGAGCAGTTCACTTATATATAAATACCTTGTTGCCTCAAAGTTTCTTCAGGAGTTCTGGAGGGTAGACAAAATAAGCTTACATAACCTGAAAGATTATTGAAATTACAAAAATGATAATCATAGGGAGTAGAATGAATTACTTGGCAAATTAAGTGTTGGTAGAGCAAATCTTTTCAGATTTCCATGAGGGTCTATACAATCCATATGAAAATGCTTTATGCAAAGAACACTTTTGGATGAATGAAAACATGGATTTCTGATTCTTTCCAACCAAACATTTCTAACACCCTCAACTTGTGTAATGAAAAACCTAGAAAGAAAACAGTGTTAGAAACTGTCCCAAATTTTTACTAATCAGAAATTACTACAGGAATATGAAACTGCTACAGAAAATATTAATTCACAGTACATTTTTAGTGAGTTATGAATTAATCCAAAACTACTACTTATATGAATGCAACACATACCTTTTGACATTACTATCACTGTAGCAATTGGGGCGGCGTACGTCAACTGTTATAAGCAAGTTCCTACGTGTTGCGCTGGGAATCCCCCTGATTCCCGCTACACAATCTATCGTCATCTTTTCACTTAGTGTTAGTTTGATACGGACACGTTAAGGTTATAGATATTTGTTTTGAATTTTGTGGTTCGATATCAAAAAACGTGATCTTTTTCGTCTGACCCCGCCTCCTGTTCCGACTTCGCATTCGGTTTCGACTCCGATAAATGGAATTCAAAAACTCCGACTCCGCATTCGGTTCCGAAGTATTCACCTCCGTTACATCCCTAGAGTGCACACACCAGTATTTTAGACAGATAAGGTTCACCTTTTTTTGGAAAATGTTTCAAGATAACATTTCACAATATTAAATGTCAATTCATTTCTTTCAGCCCAGGCTACACCCTTTTTCAATTCAGACCTGCATCATTAGGATTTCGAATAGTCTTAAATCATTTCATATCATACGCGTAAGGACTCATCTCATAGAAAGTCACAATATCAACAATATTATTGATAAAATGAAGGAACAACAAGGAACCAAGGTTTGAACCATGTGGTACCCCTGATGATGCTTCAAAATTTTTAGAAATAAATTAATTTATCCCATTTTGACGTTTAAAGACGACAATATTCAACCCATTGTAACAAGGGTAAGTTGACGTTTATCCACTGAGCGAATTAAATTTTTTTTAATTCATTAGTGGAATAAAATGTTCACCACTCACTTTCTGGAAATTATTCTTTCCACACACAATGCACTTAAAACTCATTTTAAAGTATGTTTCTTAACCTTTAGTTAGTCGCGCTTAAATACTGACGTTATTGGTCGCGTGGGGTCCGGACGGACCCCAGCATTTACTTTTGACAATAAAATAGATCAAATTAGTGAAAATATTTATTTTATATAGGAACATTAAGGCCCGGTTGTACAGTCCGAGTTCAAGCCTAGTTCAAGACTGAACCCAACTCAAATAAGAAATATCTGTTGTACAGTGCGAGTTCAAGGCTGAACTTCACTCAAACCGACCCTCAAGTTGAACTTCCAAAATCGGGCGCTCAAGCCTGGTTCAACAGAAATTTTAGTTCAATCATAGAGTTCAATTTACAATTTATAGGTTATATGTCAAATAGTTGTAGTTGAAAGGCTTGCTAAGGTAGTATTTTCGTGAATGAGTTGTGTTCGTGTTTCACTCAAAAACAGAATTTTTTAATATGAAATTAATAGAAATGGATTTTGTTTATTTTCAATTATATTGCTGTATTTTTTAATAGGATTTATTAAAATGTTCCCTTTGGAGCACGTGAAATTTGCGCTTCGCTTTACGTCTGACATTATTACTGACACTTTTTTTTCAATCACAACCACAACAGCACTCATCAACTAATCTTGTTCAAATAGAACAATTCAAATTTTTAAAATTATATTTGCGCTCTTGTCATAGAGGAATTTTAATTCTTCTTCTTTTTTCCATTTGTCCAAAATTTGTTACTATTCGTATCAAAAACGCATGTCTCAAAGGAAGCGACGTTGCCATTTTCTGAAGAATTGTACTCAAGGAAAGTTCACTTGAACTCGCTTCAAACATAACCTGTACAACCGGATGACATATCTGAACCTGGCTCAAGAGTGAACTGAGCTCAGTTGAGCTTCGAATTGAGTTGTCACTGTACAACCGGGCCTAAGAACAACATCTAAACTATGAAAACAATGTAAAACTTTCAGAAAATAACGAAATTAAAGTTTCTTAAAACAGTAATCAAAATATTTTAAATTTTAGACACATGAATCACAGAACTTTATAGCATGTTCATTGCACATAAATTTGTTGCATTCACCACACTTAGCATTTTTAGCATCTCCCTTTGGTCCCGGTAAATGCAACACAATATTGTGTCTTGTTCTTTGACTTGGAGGGTTTTTGAACCATTTGGTTTGTTTGTCTTTGGCGATATAATATTCTGATGAAGATTATTCTGCTTCATCTTTTGAGTCTGTTTCACTTTGTTCAGAGTCAGAATTATGATCTAGCTGTTCAACTAATTGTTCTCTGATGCCCATAACTGATCATTACTTTCATCAAAAGGCTCTTCTTCGTCTTCGAGGAGCAGATTTGATAATTGCTCTGGATTCAAGTTGCCACTTGCCATTGTGTTCTACAGCTTGTTGAAATTAACAAATATACATTAAAAGCAAGTTTACATAAAATTTCGAAACAGAAAAAACAATATTTTTATCATTATACTTACCAAAATTCTACTACACTATTAGTCGCGCGGGGTCTGTTGGACCCCAAAAACCTCCGTATGGCAAGTGTGTTTGCGCAGCGGCTTGCTGAACATTGAGTAGGAAAGTGTGGTTAAAGCTAGGAAGGTACCAAGACGCAAGGCCGCGTAAGTGTAATATTTGCCGAAATTTGATAAACAATCTCGCTCGGGGTCCAATAGACCCCGCGCGACTAATTAAAGGTTAAAATTTATCAAAAATTCTATATAAACAGTCATTTCTATCATTAAAGTAAAATTACAATTATTAAGATTAAGGAACTGGAAACCTGCACGTCCTCCAAAAGAAACACGCTCAGTCGTTATAGGTCATGTGTTTGAGGACTTCTCAGGCCCTGCTGGAATATCCGTTTCAGCATCAGGAACTCCGGTTTTTGTGACCCCACCAAGTATTTGTACAGAAATATTTATTTTGTTTTGTAGTGAATCTTCAATATATCCTTCTGCAACAGAACTTGAGCGCCATCCACCATGTCTTTTCAAAACTGTCAAATCTGCTCTAGAATTTGCTAGAAGGGTTGCAGAAGAACGCCTGAAACTGTGCCCTGTAGATTGCTCAGCATCTGAAAGGCCCAAATACTTTGCAATAGTAACAGGTATTTTCGAAAATGTATTCATACTGGCTGGCTGGACGATACATGCTCCAGCAGCACCCATAATAAAAACTACCTTCATCAATAAATATTGCTCATCAGGAGCGGCATCTTAAAAGTATTTAAACTCCTCTCATGTGAATACCTTCGACTTCTTAGCTACGTATCCACTGGAATGTTCAAAAAGGCGGTGACTTGGTGAAATCTGCCGATGTCTATTTTTTCTTTCAGAGCCAATATTTTCGTAAGTTGCCAGTAGTAGGACCATAAAGACGACGACTTAACTTTCTTGGATTGTTCGGAAATACGCCAAAATTATTTTTCGTTGCCGCCTTCGGTTTTTTATTATTTCTCCAGGCACAAAATGCCGTATATTGCTTTTCGGCAACCGTCCGGGAAGTACCCACTTTCCGGACGCTTTTTTCTTTGAGAAAGAAGCCTTTCCCGGCCTAGTCCGGGAAGTACGTACTTCCCGGACTAGGCCGGGAAGAATCACGTCGTTTTGATCATAGTAAATATGAAAATCTTGGTAGGTATATTTTTGATAAATGAAGTTACCATAGCACTGAGAACACGGCTGACAGTTCATATAAAATTAGTTGTCAAGAATTTGCATGTTTTCTGATCGCAATCCCAATCCTTCGAATTGAGTTGTCACTGTACAACCGGGCCTAAGAACAACATCTAAACTATGAAAACAATGTAAAACTTTCAGAAAATAACGAAATTAAAGTTTCTTAAAACAGTAATCAAAATATTTTAAATTTTAGACACATGAATCACAGAACTTTATAGCATGTTCATTGCACATAAATTTGTTGCATTCACCACACTTAGCATTTTTAGCATCTCCCTTTGGTCCCGGTAAATGCAACACAATATTGTGTCTTGTTCTTTGACTTGGAGGGTTTTTGAACCATTTGGTTTGTTTGTCTTTGGCGATATAATATTCTGATGAAGATTATTCTGCTTCATCTTTTGAGTCTGTTTCACTTTGTTCAGAGTCAGAATTATGATCTAGCTGTTCAACTAATTGTTCTCTGATGCCCATAACTGATCATTACTTTCATCAAAAGGCTCTTCTTCGTCTTCGAGGAGCAGATTTGATAATTGCTCTGGATTCAAGTTGCCACTTGCCATTGTGTTCTACAGCTTGTTGAAATTAACAAATATACATTAAAAGCAAGTTTACATAAAATTTCGAAACAGAAAAAACAATATTTTTATCATTATACTTACCAAAATTCTACTACACTATTAGTCGCGCGGGGTCTGTTGGACCCCAAAACCTCCGTATGGCAAGTGTGTTTGCGCAGCGGCTTGCTGAACATTGAGTAGGAAAGTGTGGTTAAAGCTAGGAAGGTACCAAGACGCAAGGCCGCGTAAGTGTAATATTTGCCGAAATTTGATAAAAACAATCTCGCTCGGGGTCCAATAGACCCCGCGCGACTAATTAAAGGTTAAAATTTATCAAAAATTCTATATAAACAGTCATTTCTATCATTAAAGTAAAATTACAATTATTAAGATTAAGGAACTGGAAACCTGCACGTCCTCCAAAAGAAACACGCTCAGTCGTTATAGGTCATGTGTTTGAGGACTTCTCAGGCCCTGCTGGAATATCCGTTTCAGCATCAGGAACTCCGGTTTTTGTGACCCCACCAAGTATTTGTACAGAAATATTTATTTTGTTTTGTAGTGAATCTTCAATATATCCTTCTGCAACAGAACTTGAGCGCCATCCACCATGTCTTTTCAAAACTGTCAAATCTGCTCTAGAATTTGCTAGAAGGGTTGCAGAAGAACGCCTGAAACTGTGCCCTGTAGATTGCTCAGCATCTGAAAGGCCCAAATACTTTGCAATAGTAACAGGTATTTTCGAAAATGTATTCATACTGGCTGGCTGGACGATACATGCTCCAGCAGCACCCATAATAAAAACTACCTTCATCAATAAATATTGCTCATCAGGAGCGGCATCTTAAAAGTATTTAAACTCCTCTCATGTGAATACCTTCGACTTCTTAGCTACGTATCCACTGGAATGTTCAAAAAGGCGGTGACTTGGTGAAATCTGCCGATGTCTATTTTTTCTTTCAGAGCCAATATTTTCGTAAGTTGCCAGTAGTAGGACCATAAAGACGACGACTTAACTTTCTTGGATTGTTCGGAAATATACGCCAAAATTATTTTTTCGTTGCCGCCTTCGGTTTTTTATTATTTCTCCAGGCACAAAATGCCGTATATTGCTTTTTCGGCAACCGTCCGGGAAGTACCCACTTTCCGGACGCTTTTTCTTTGAGAAAGAAGCCTTTCCCGGCCTAGTCCGGGAAGTACGTACTTCCCGGACTAGGCCGGGAAGAATCACGTCGTTTTGATCATAGTAAATATGAAAATCTTGGTAGGTATATTTTTGATAAATGAAGTTACCATAGCACTGAGAAAACGGCTGACAGTTCATATAAAATTAGTTGTCAAGAATTTGCATGTTTTCTGATCGCAATCCCAATCCGCATTAAAATATGGAAAGCAGCAGTGATAGTGACAATGAAAATGTGCCTTGGGAAATTTCCAATATAGCAGCCGCTGCTACAGCACAATTATTGCCTGAAAAATCAAAATCAAGGTATGAAAACGTGTATGATTCGTTCACGAAATGGATGGAGATGAAGCAATGCAAAATTATAACAGAGGATGTAATGTTGGCCTATTTGGCGCATAAATCAGAAACAGTCAAATCCTCCACTCTGTGGAGCATGTACTCTATGTTGAAAAGTACCATTTTAGTAAAGAAAAATGTGAACATAGCCATTTTCCCAAAAGTTCTCGCATTTCTTAAAAGGAAGAATGTTGGTTACAAAGCCAAAAATCAGAAGTTTTCAGCAGTGAACAGATCAGCAAATTCATTAGAGAAGCGGATAATGATACATATCTAATGCTGAAGGTGATTTTAACAAAATATTACGATTGTAGGATATAAAAGTATCAACTTACTTTTCAGGTAGCAACAATTATTGGGTTAGCCGGCGCGTGCAGAAGAGAAGAACTGACAAAAATGTCGATTGATTTAATAAACGATAAGGAAGACATGTTGCTTGTGAAAATACCGGATTCCAAAACACATATTGAGAGAACTTTTGTTGTAATTGGGCAAGAAAACCTGCTGTTGTATAGACAATATTTATCTTTACGGCCATCTCATACTCCACACAACAGATTATTCGTGAATTACAAAAAGGAAAATGTTCGATTCAGCCTGTTGGTATCCACACTTTCGGGAGTCTCGGAATGAAAATCGCAGAGTTTTTACATTTACCCAATCCTAAAATTACACAGGCCATAGCATTCGTCGAACTTCGGCGACGTTATTTGCTGACAATGGTGGAAACATCACAAATTTGAAGAGACACGGTGGCTGGAAGTCTACCAATGTGGCTGAAGGATATATAGATAATTCCTTGAAAACAAAATTAAAATTGCCAAGACCATTCAAAAATCACCAGAAGAAAATAATCGATGCGAAACGGAAACTTTGCCATCTTGTTGTGGCTTCAACAAAAGGAATTTAAATATACCAGGCATTTCAAACAAATTGAATCCCTTCAATATCAGTAATTGCTCGAATTTTAATATAAATATTAATATAAATAAGAATTAGAATGTTTCTGTTAATATGTGATATTTTCTGTTCTGTTTAATTTAAATAAGAATTAAAATATATAAAAAAGAAATGTGTCGTCTCATTGATTTGTTATTCTAGACGGTTGCCGAAAAAATATTGTACGCAACACGCCCGAAAATGGTTTTTTTGGACTCATAGACTTCTAGGACTCGCTTGCGCTCGTCCTAGAATTTTGTCTATTCGTCCAAAAAAACCCTATTTTCCGGACTTGTTACGTAAATTACTATTTCGTACAATATTTTTGATTTTAATGGAATTACCCCTGCTGCTGCCTCATTTGCTTCTTGTATAATGCACTCAGGAACTACAACCTCGTTATCACCGCTCAACATTTTTTCGAAATAAAAATTCTTTGACGGTTCTATAATTTTCATTGACACTTGCAAACAATTAATTACATAGTGCCCTAGCAACCATCGATCGAAGGGAAATCTCGTTATGAATTTGAATTATACCTAATATTTCTTCTAAAAAGTATTCATTATTTGAAATTTCATCAAAATGGGATAAAATTTTGTATACGACATGTGAGTTAAAAATGTTTATTCACTCGAAGAAATTAACCCACTCGCCTTACGGGCTCGTGGGTTAAACTTTCTTCACATGAATAAACATTCACTTAACTCACTTGTTGTATAAATAACTATTATCCTTGCACACTGAGTTCTCTCACCGAAGTAGCAACCAAAAAAAGAAACCGAATGCAGTTAAAAATTATGATTATGCAGAAGCTTATATAATATAATATCATGGGGCACCCTATCGAAGGTCTCAACTGCATCCAAATAAATCACATCTACTTGAAAGTGGTTGGCGAAAGTATTCAAGGAATTTTCAACAAACTCAATCAAGTTTGACGATGTGGACCTACCAGCGGTGAAAACATGCTGTTGAACTAGGATTCTGTTCATCATCATCATCATCATCAAAGCCTTTACGTCCACTGCTGGACATAGACCTCTCCTGTTCTCCTCCATTCCTCCCGATCTCAGGCCTCCTGAAGCCAGTTGCCGGCGATCCTCACAATATCATCCTTCCAACGCATTGGTGGTCGTCCTCGATTGCGCTTATCTGCTCTTGGTCTCCGTTCCATCAGCTTGCGTGTCCAGCGTCCATCCCCTAAACGCGCGACATGACCGGTCCAGTTCCACTTTAATTTCGCCATCCTCTCCACCACATCTGTAGTACCTGTTCTAGTTCTTAAATTTTCATTTGTAACTCGATCTTTTAGAGTAATTCCTAGCATTGACCTTTCCATGTGTCTTTGGGCTACTCTTAATTTGAGGGCACTTTTTCTAGTTAAGGTGGTTGTTTCCAGGGCCCCCGCTACCATATGTGCAAAGTGTGCAATGTACACGGGCGCCATCCTTTAGGGGCGCCAAAACCAAGGGCCCAAAAAAACAAAAATAGTCAATACATATAATAAACAAGTGATAAAAGTCATTATGTGACCATAACTGACTTGAGCGAATTTTCAAAAAGTAGGCACACAGGAGTGTTTGTGATCCTTAGACTATACTCTATTAAATAAAAAAAAGTCCGTTCAAATTAGGTTGAGAAATAAAAAAGAGTCCCCTCGCTACTCCTCCTAGGGGGGCCCTGATTTAACATCCTTTCGTTCTCGGCATCCCTAGACCATACCCTATCGAATGCAAAAGATCCGATTAAAATCAGTTAAGAACTGTAGGACTAGTTTGACTGACAGACGGACGGACGGACAAGTGCGACTAAGTCCATTAGGGAAAATTCGCTAAAAATTTGTAGGTACGAAGCCACGACTCGCGAGCGAAAGCCTAGTTCAAAATAAAATAATTAGCACATAACTTTCGTGCGAAACACTTTCTTCCAGCTTTCTTTTTACGTTTTGCGTACTATAATCCTAGATATAAAATAATACCGTTTTGCGGGATGCACGGCGAAGCGAGCGGATACTTGCAAGAGCATGTCAGGCGGTAGTTTCTTGATTTTTCCTTACCATCATTAGAATTTCTATCCTTTCTCTTTCGTTTAAACGAGCCATAATAATAAAACTGGTGTCACACTAATTTTGTACGGCTGACACTGACACACCGTTGTTTTAGTAAATCAATCGAAAAAATTGATAAGAACAGATGTTCTTATTAGATAAGTTTAAATTTGACCTCTTTTTATAATTGGTTTTGTTAGTTCGTTTTTTATTCATTTTCTCGTTTTCTTCTTATGTTAACCCTACTGCAACTATTTTTCCCTAGTGTAAAAAAACAAGCTTTATCACATAATGTAATAAAAATCTTAGCTTCCCAATAAAAAAATATGTTGATGACGTCATAACTTTGAGAAATTTGACTTATTATTTGTTTATTATTTTTGTAACTTATGTCAAGAAATGCGGAATATAAAACACCGTTTGACGTGTTTTTGCATTTTTTTCAAAAGTGATCGTTGTACGTTTTATGAATTTTGTGCATTACTTTATCATTACCCTGTATTTATATAGGACCGACTCAAATACGTCGGCTATAATTGAAATGATAGAAATATGTCGGTAATTTACTAATTTTGATAACTTGTGAAAAAAGTTTAAATGGTAAATGTATTGAGTGAATCGGTTCCGTCAAAAATAATGCTCTGTAAGTGGATTTAGCTGTTTGAAAGTGACTGTACCTACAGTGAAGATGAAAATGAAGTACGTCAATAACGGCAGGAATTATTGAGCTAGTAGATGATATCATTAGGTACTACGTACTGAAGATCCAAATTTGACAAAGCTTGAAAGTCCTGATACTATAGTCATCTCTGCTGAACGGGAACTCAATATTTCACATAGGGTATTACATAATATGAAAAAATTTTGGATAAATGAGTGACTCATTTGTTAACCATGCAACCTAAACTATATCAAAATACTTTTCCTCTATTCCCGTATCGTAATGAGTTCATAACATACTAAAGACAGTGCTGTAATGAGCTTATCACAGCATTGTTTCTAGTTATATTTCTCGTTGGCAAAGTAACGCCCTCTGTCGAGATAAAACACAAAAGTCACTAGAAACACAGAATAGGGATTTCTCCTTGAATTTCAATAGTTTTCCAAGAAATCTAATTTATTTAGGAAATAACGGCTAACATTTGTTGCAGAAGGCAATTCAAACACTCATGTGTTCGAAAACTCGGTAACGCCCGCAAAAGAAAATAGTTTTTATTTCATCACAAGTCCAAACAGGGAGCTCGTGTATATAAAAAACTCGCAAATGGTTTGAAAAGTGCGTCAAAGCTGGACCTTAAGTCAAAACATTATAATTTTTTTTTGCGATCTTGTTCTGCTTTAGAAAACTAGTGGAACAGTGGCTATTATTTTGCCCAAATGTCTGTAATTTTCGTATATCTCGACGAGAATTTTCTCAATCGATTGAGTTTGACTTCTCGATGAAGAATCCGTGTTCAAATTTGAGTATGTCCGCTTAGACGAAGGTATAATCTCTATTTTCCAGAAGAGAAGAGCTAGAGTTTTTATATTATCACAATAGGTTAATTGTCCAAATATCTCGGTTAAGGCCGTTATCCTTTAAACAATTTAGCAGTTATGAACATCAGGAACTTGGTTTCCTCAATAACTCCTAGAATCTCCAACCGATTTGTAGAAATACTATATGGGGTGAATCCACAAGTAGCAGAAGGAAACGAACGAAGAAGCTACTTGCCGATAAGTGTTACTGCTGATTGGCTTCGTTCATTTCCTTTTGCTATTTGTGGATTCATCCGATATACCTTTTCTAAAAAAAAAAAAACTTTCTCTTATTCAGTACTTCGACAAATTCAATTATGATGATCGACCCACGGCGCATTAATTATTAATTATTCTCCTCACATTTGAATCTATCCAGTTATTTTACAATAACCTTTTTATGATCGAATTCTTATTCATTAGAGGACGTTTCTTTTTTCAATCAGATGCTACATATATTTATTTCTTTACAAAAACTAACAATATTTTGAATAATTTAAATTATAAAAAATAGATTAGGCTTATTCTTCTAAAGACAATAATCATTCAGAGATTTGAATACATTAGAATAGATCAGTTAAGATAACATCATATGTCTCATGTCTGAAGAAGTTCCAAAGATTTTTTTCTTCCATTAACAATGGTTTTCATTAGCAGATTTTCTTGCTGCTCCAGTTGTAAAATCTTCTTCTTCGTCTGCTGCTCTTCTTTGTTGAATTTGTACAGAATGCTATAAAAAATATTTTATAAGTTTGCGTAATTTATGTAGATTAGAAAAAAAACTGGAAAAAAGTCAAATATGTTCAGTCAGTAATATGTTCATTATTCTTATTTTAAATATCCTGAACGTAAACCGTTTTTACAACATCGAAGAGGAAGGATGTGAAAAGGTCATGCATCTTTTGGATTTCAAAAATATCATCACAGGGTGTTTCAAATTATGTGTTGAACATTGTGATCTTGAATTGGTCATAACTTCTGTTTTTCAAATTAGAACCCTATTTTTTTATAATTGTGTTGGATTCTGCGGTCAAAAATAATTATAGTTTTCTCACATGATTATGCTCCTAAATTCAATAATTTCTGAGTTATTTGATATTTTCTGGATTTATGGTGTACGTAGAGTCAAATTCTTCGAATCTGATTCATAAGAATATTCTGTGAGCATAGAAGATAAATCATCCCATTTATAATTCACAAGTGTCAGACAGGTCTCATTGTTAGTCGTAATGAAATTTTTTGATTTCACAAAATGAATCGTTGCTATTCTAATTAGATTATGGATTTATTTCTTATTATTGTATTTTTTCAATTGTATACGCAATACACATTCAAATGCACTTAATGATATTGTTTATTCAAAATCCATGGTGGATGACACAAAATTTTGAGTATCCAATGAGAAGTATCCCTATTTTTTTTTTACAATTTTTGAAAAGATGTTTCAAACTTTCCAAATTTTGGAATGTAAGAGCCCCTAAAGAATACAAAAAAAGGGCAGTTGATGAAATTAGTATTAAATAGATTCGCTAAATAAATTATGATAATAAAAATAAAATTACGTTTCAAAACTCAAATTAACAAAATAAATGATCAGGTAAGAGTTTCAATATGGTAACCATTTTGTTCCAAACACTTTCGAATACGTCTTGAAACACCTCGGTTAGTCTCTCGCTCAATTTCCTCCCCCTTTAGTGAGTGGAAAGCATCCCCCACACGCCGTTTCAAATCTTCTTTGCTTTCAATAGCCGATTCATAGACTATGTTTTTTATTCTACCCCATAAATAAAAATCTAAGGGAGTAAGATCGGGAGATCGTGGGGGCCAAAACAGTGAAGAACAGCGTCCGATCCACCGATTACCAAACATTGCATTCAGTTCTTCAGACACCTCGTGCGAACTATGTGCCGGAGCCCCATCCAATTGATAATATGCGGTAGTCGACATACTCAAAACATCCTAAAATTTTTCTATATTTAAATTTTCTTCACAAATGTAGTACCGCACTTTATTGTTCATCACAAGAGCAACCACATTAAAACTAAATTTGTTCTGGGGGTTTCTTTGTCTTTTTCTATGAGAATTTCCACTTCTCCAAATGTGGCAATTCTTTCTATTAAATGGTCATTCAATATTGAATTTTGATTCGTCTGTCCAAATGATCTTTTTCAAAAAATTTTCATCATTTTCAAGTTTTTCTAATATTCCTCTACAAAAATTTAACCTTTTTATGTAGTCACTTGGTTTTAATGCATGAACTTTCTCATATTTGTAGTCATGCATGTTGTGTTTTTCAAAATTCGGTGCTCTGAATTTCTGTATAAATAGATTTCATGACCTGCACTTCGAAGAGATGCATTTTCATTCGCTTCGAAATAAGTCAAAACACTACTTTAATTTTCCTCATCATTAACTACCCTTCTTTTGTATTCTATAGGGGCTCTTACACATCCAAAACCCTGAAAGTTTGAAACATATTTTCTAAAGGTCTTCTCCGTCATGGAAGGTAAATAGGGATACTTTTCGTTGAAGGCCCGGCAGGTTCTACTAATAATTCAGTCACATTCACCATGTATATAAAATAGATCCAGAATTTCGTAATTAGAATAACGGTTCATTTTGTTAAATCGAGAAATGAAAATAACGAATAACAATAACACCTGACACTTGTGAATTATTAACAGATAATTTATCTTCTATGGGTACAGAGTGTTCCCATGGTTTCGAAAGAATATTCATTGAATTATTTTAGATGCAATCAAATTAAATCTACGTACACCATAAATCCAGAAAATCTCAAATAACTCAGAAATTATTGAATTTAGGAGCATAATCATGTGAGAAAACTATCATTATTTTTGACCGAAGAATCCAACACAATTATAAAAAAGTAGGGTTCTAATTTGAAAAACAGAAGTTATGGCGAATTTAAGATCACAATTTTCAACACAAAATTTGAAACACCCTGTGATGATATTTTTGAAATCCAAAAGATGCATGACCTTTTCACATCCTTCCTCTTCGATGTTGTAAAAACGGTTTACGTTCAGGATATTTAAAATAAGAATAATGAACATATTACTGACTGAACATATTTGACTTTTTTCTAGTTTTTTTTGGATATTTTGAAAACTATTCGATTCAATACAATGGTTTTAACCGAAATGTATTCACTATTGAATACTCTATCATACCAGGAATGGAAAACTTGAAAAAAAAATTTTTCGTCGAATTTATTTTCACTCCCTGTATAACCGGAAGCTTTTGGGCTTCGAAAATATTTTAGCTCTGTAGAGAACTTCGAATAATATCATAATCCCAATTTTCAGATTTCAAATATGTCTAGTTCTCCAGAAACGTCTAATAGTCACTCGAACTTGAAACACCCTGTATACTTACCACCGAAGTACAATGTTTCACCAAACACAAGAGTCATTTTTTTCAAAATTTGCAACAATGGTTTATATTAGGAGATGACTGAAATTCGCAGCACACCCGTGGGGCATCAAGACTGATAAATTCCAAAGGTCGAATAGAAGTGATCACAAACAACAATTTTGACGTAGATTTAACAGGTTCACCGATCTACAGGCCAACAGACAGAAAAAAGATTCTTAATTTCTTGAACTTTTAGGTCACGAATGGAATTGACTATAGCCACATACAGGCGGAATATCATCCTCCAGATCTTGTATCTGACCATTCACCAGTCTTGATAACTCTTCATACAATAACCAAATCGTATGAATTTAATTTTTCACAAACGACGAAGAAAACCAATTTGGCTAAGTTCCAGCAGATACTTGAGGAAGAAGCAGTTATGAATATGATCTTATAAACGCCTGATTACATAGAAACAGTAGGAAACAACATAACAAAAATGATACAAAAAGTAGAATGGGAAAGTACCCAAACATACTCAAGGACGGAAGACATGCAAACAAAACTACCCATTCAAATTCGGGAACTGTTAGTAGAAAAACGAAGAGCAAGAGGAAATGGCAAAGATCACGGAATACACTGGACAAGACAATACTCAGTCAACTCACTAGTACACCCTGAGGCAATATAAATTATCTCGATTTCAACACTATATAGAGATTATAAATGACAAAAATGAACACAGCATCTGGAAAGCTACAAAGAAAATCTACAGACCCACTTTGAGGAAATCTCCAATTGAAATGGCCAATGAAGAGTGGGCTGCCTCAGATGCAATACATTTGCCAAACATCTTGTACTTGTCACAGAAAATGGTCCCTATCCTGTTATCAGGGATGCAGAAGTTGAAACTTTTCTGGATATTCAATTACTGATGTTCTTACCAATTAATACTTTTACACCAATGGAAGTGTCCGATGAGATTAAAAAACTGAAAATCAAGAAGACTCAAGATACGATCTTATAATGGTAGAAACTATTGTTACGTTTTTCCTCAGCGAATTAGAAAAACACTACAAGTCTTCTTTAAACTAATTTATATTCACACTTAACTAACAATAATCAATAATTTATATACACAATTTATTTACAGAATTTCACTAGGAACACCTGTTTATCCGTCGGCAAGTTCTATACATGAATGAATCCATGAATCGGCTTCAGTCATTTATATCCGGCGCTGTTTTTCTCTAGAAGTTACTAGAAAGATGCTTCACATTCCAGAGTATTCCAAGCGGCCTCTTGATGTCTCATAAATATGCCATCATTAAACGTTTTTATGTGACAGCTTTATGGCGAGCGGTCCCTTTCATGGTCTTAATCCCTCTGTCGGCGCATGAAGCGGAACTCGTCTGCTGATGCATCAGTAATTAGACGGTTCATATTCGATTTTGTTACATTGCTCCCTCCTTAAAAGAATGTTCGGTCCCCGAACTTTTCCTTCATGACTGAATCTGCAAGCGCTCCCATTTCTGCAGAACCCTTGTTGATCGAAATAGCAGGATACCGTTTTCTTTACGGGACCGCCTTTCGGGTTGAAACTACAAACCCGTATTCGGACATCGGTATTCTGGAAAACTACCTCCAGCATGTTACGAACTACTCTTCAGTTCAGACGATCCAGTCCACAACCCAGCTTGGGAATTGCAAGCTTGTTCACACCTACTCTAGCCAGCTCGTCCCTAAGGTTCATCAAGGTGGTCCACATGGCTTGGTAAGTTGGCTTTCCATAAGATTTTTCCTTGGTTACCATGTAGAAGAGATAACGAGGTCCATCGGTCAACTTCAGGATTCGGTTAAGGGAAGGTTGTTGTCCCATGAGGTCTGTTACACGACCAAATTTCTTCTTGAAGAGGAGAGCTATCCCTTTGGACATGTTGACATCTTCAGCTACGCAGTGCGCCAATGAGTAGTCTACCGGTACCGTAAACAGATCTTGTTGCTCCTCGGTTGTGATCCCGAACCTCGCTTTTCCGGTTTCTCCATAATTTGCCATGAACTGATTAAAGCTCAATTCCTCTTGATCTGGGGTCTGAGTTGTAGTCCTTCCCACTCCCGCCTCGTCCTGAGCGTTATGATCGGCCTCATACCTTGCCAGGCGATTCACATGAACTACACGTTTCTTTCCTCTTGGCAATTTTTGGATGCGGTAGACTACGTCGTTGATCCTCTTCACAACCTTATATGGTCCTTCCCAATCCTTCTGTAACTTTGGGGATAGTCCTCTTCTCCTCTGGGGGCTGAACAACCATACCAAATCTCCTACCTCGTATCCACCTTCTGCTGCCTTGATGTCGTAACGAGTCTTCATGCGATCACTTGCAATTTGCAGGTTTTTCCGGACCCTCTCATGGATGTAGTGCAATCTCCCCTTCAGATTGCTCACGTAATCCTCACCCGCAATATCCGTTCCAGGGGTACACTCAAACTCCAGGTCACAAGGGAGTCTCATCTCTCGACCGAACATGATACATGCTGGGGTTTCCCCTGTCGATTCCTGCACGGATGATCTATAGGCCATGGTGAATAGATGCAGGTACCTATCCCAATCTCTCTGGTGGTCGGAGACAACCTTGGCCAAGTATTTTCCCACAGTCCTATTCATTCTCTCGACCATACCGTCTGACTGTGGGTGGAGAGCAGTTGTTCTGGTCTTCTTGATCCCTAGTAACTCGCATAGGGTCTGGAACAAGCTGGACTCGAAGTTTCGTCCCTGATCCGAATGATCTCCATAGGCATGCCGAATCTGCAGAACATCTCCTTGACCAATACATAAGCAACTGTTGCGGCTTCTTGATTCGGAATGGCGTAAGCCTCCACCCATTTGGAGAAGTAGTCCATAGCAACAAGGATGTACTTGTTTCCATCGTCAGTTTCTGGAAACGGACCAGCTATATCTATTGCTACGCGTTCCATTGGGCTACCAACGTTATACTGTTTCATAGGGGCTCTACGACTTCCTCTTGGGCCATTCACCGAAGCACACAGTCCGCATTTTCTGCACCAGTCCTTGACGTCCTCCTTGCAATTAACCCAGTAGAAACGCTCTCGAACCTTTTCTAGGGTCTTCTTGATGCCGAAATGGCCGCCGGAGGTCCCATCATGTAACTTCTGCAATACATCTTGTATTCTACTCCTAGGGACTACAACTTGGTTTCTGGATCCGGTACCTTCTTCATTCTCAAGGGTCCTCTTTAGCAACCCATCCTCTATTAGGAGGGAGTCCCATTGTGTCCAATTTGATTTGACCCTTGAATTCATCTGACACAGTTCTCCCCATCCAGGCCTACGACCATCCGCTTTCCATCTTAAAATCAGTTTCAGCTCTGGGTCGTTCTCTTGGTCTTGTCTCAGGTGATCTGGCAGCCAATTCTCATCAGTTATAGTGGTTCTTCGGCAACATTCTTTGTCCTCCAGTTTTCTACAGTGCTTGCAGTCTATAGGGCACGGTCTTCTAGACATAGCGTCAGCGTTTCCATGGGACTTCCCTGCACGATGCTCCACAGTGAAATTGTACTCTTGAAGTCTTTCGATCCATCGCGCCACTTGACCTTCCGGACTCTTGAATTAAAGAAGCCATTTCAACGCTGCATGGTCTGTTCTCAGAAGAAATTCTCTTCCGTAGAGATATTTATAGAAGTGTTCCATGGACTTGACTGCAGCAAGCAGCTCTCTTCTCGTTACGCAGTAGTTACGTTCCGGTTTCGACAAGACTTTGCTGAAGTACCCTATAACTTTTCTTTGCCATCTTGAATTTGGGACAATATACCACCTATTGCCATGTTACTCGCATCCGTGTCCAATATGAACCTTCCTTTCATCTGGGGGTAACTCAGGATTGGGGCCGACGTAAGAGCACCTTTCAATCGAGTAAAGGCTTCTTCACACTCTACATCCCATACGAAGTCCTTTCCCCCTTCAGTCAGTTTTGTTAAAGGCTTCGCAATATTGGCAAATCCTAGCACGAATTTCCTATAGTAGGTGCACCGCCCAAGAAAACTCCTGACTTGGTGTTTGTCTTGCGGTGTTGGCCATTCGCGTACGACTCGGATCTTATCTGGATCAGCACTTACTCCAGTTTCAGATACTACATGTGCCAAGTACTACTTCCTTCTTGAACAGGTGACACTTTTTCGGACTTAGCTTCAGATTTGCAGTGCGCAGCCTCTCAAGTACATCTCTCAAGTTTCCCAGATGTTCGTGGAATGTACGGCCAAAAACAATAACATCGTCTAAATAAACAAGACACGTCTTCCAAGACAACCCTCGTAGAATGGTCTCCATCAGACGCTCGAAAGTTGCAGGTGCGTTGCAAAGGCCGAATGGCATCACATTGAACTGCCATAATCCGGTCCCAATAGTGAAAGCAGTCTTCTCTTTGTCCTTGGGATCCAATTCAACCTGCCAGTAACCACTCTTCAGTTCGAGGGTGGAGAACCATTTTGAGCCTGAGAGTGTATCTAGGGTGTCGTCAATTCTTGGAATAGGATAGCAATCTTTTTTCGTGACTTCGTTCAGGCGACGGTAGTCAACACAGACTCTAGTGCTGCCATCTTTCTTTCTGACCAGAACTACAGGTGATGACCAAGGACTGTCCGAGGGTTCTATTATGCCTTGATCATGCATGTCCTAGATGATTCTCTCGGCCTCGTCTCTCTTGGCAATGGGAAGTCTTCGCGGATATTGGCGAATAGGTCCTGAATTTCCGGTATTGATTGGGTGCTTCACGACATTAGTTCTTCCCAGCTGGTCATCATCCATGGCAATTACATCACTATATTCGGTGATCAATTTTCTTACTTCCTTGATATATTCTGGTTCTAGGTTGTTGCAGGAGGATGTCAGCATTTTGACCAATTTGTGTGACACCTTATTCTTCTTGGGAATGCTCTTCTGTTCGTCTTGACTACCGCCTGTCACACACGATACTGAGCAGCATTCTCCTATTACAGTGTCTTTCTTCAGATTTACTGGATACATGTTCGTGTTCAGTATTCTCACGGGTACTTCCTGTTTCTCCCTCACCAACGTCTTCCCGGTGAGTATTCCTTTGGTTGGGCTACCGGTGGCTGGCTCGATGAGTCTAACGTGACCACTGCGAAGGTTCTTGTCTAAATACCCGCTCACCAAGGTTTCCGCCAGGCCAGGCACGGTGATATCTTCCGCGAGTAAGACTCTACTCACAGCGTCTTCCTTTCCTAGGAATGGAATTTCTAGGTTTCCAATTCTCAGGATGTCGTTCCTCATATCCATCTCGAAACCCTGTCCCTTAATCACATCCATTCCTAGGATGACTTCCTCCGTGATATCTGCCACCAGTACCTCGTGCTCGAATGACGTACCACCAATTAGTATTCTGGTCTTCTTCCTTCCATGCGTTGGTACACTCTCCCCAGTGGCGGTACGTAATCGTGTCATAGTCGGTAATGTCTTGTCTCTCACTATATCGGGTCTTGCAATAGTACGGGTTGCACCTGTGTCGACCAACATTTTAGCCGACCGCCCATTGATCTTACCGTCGACATATATACTGCTGGAGTCCAAGATGGTCTGGATGATAACTTCTGGGGCATTGTTTAGGCGGGTCGGCTTATGCCCCCTTTCACCAACCCGTTTTAGTTTCCCTGTTCCTGTTGTTCTGACTTCACCACACTTCCCACATCTAGGTCCTCTATTTTGTTGTTGTTGGAGAACTCGGCGTATTATATCCTCTATATTTTCGCTGCTGTCCTCGGAATCATCCATGGTACGCCTGATTTTTATTTGACCCCTATGTGAAGCCTGCTTGGCTGCTTCGAACTCTAATGCATAGGCTAGAGCATCGTCCAGGGTCTTAGGTCGGGCCAACCGCAAGGTTTGCTGGGTCTCACTATCTCTCAGTCCGTCTACGAACGTCTGCACTGCAAGCTGTTCTAGGAAACTGTCCGGTGCAGTCGGATACGCCAGCCTTACCAACCGTGTGATGTCAGCTTCAAATTCTTGCAGGGTCTCTGAATTTTTCTGGATACGGCTCTTTATCTGGGCGTGATATACTTGCTGTAAATGTCCGTCGCCGTATCTCATCTGTAATTTACTTATCAGCGCCCGGTAATCATTTTGCTGACTGGTTGGAATAATCTGTAAAATATTTAAGGCCTCGCCTCTCAATGCAACAATCAAGGCCGTCGCTTTTTCCTCATTATTCCATCCATTCGCGTTAGCTGCAGCTTCAATTGGCGGTTTGACCCTTGCTCGGCCTGCTTCTCCACTATTTTCGTATTTCACTGGAATACTTCTATCTTTAATATTCTCATCTACCTGTCTGCTCATTTTGTTTAATCGATCTTCCATAATTTTCAACATACTTTCGGTATGCTCTTCCAATTTCCATTGTATATCCTCTTCTATTTCCTCCTTCAAGATCTCCAAGTTTTCAAAACCGGTCTTCAATATTTCCAATCTTATTCTCTAACTTCGAGCAATTATCGGTCATCGTTTTTAGACTATCCTCGACTTTATTCTCTATAGATTCTAATTTATCTCTAAAACTATTTTCTAGAGACTTACTGTTGTCGTCCATTTTATCTTTCATGTCCTTCGAATTTGCCTCCATTTTATCTTCCATGGTATCTATTTTATTTTCCATGGAATCCATTTTGTTTTCCATTCTATTTGTCAGTTCTTCAAAAGCTTTCTTGAAAAAGTCCATACTGGCCTGATCCATTTTCTCAGCTTGAGATCTCGTTACCGGCATTCAGGATTTTCCAGACTAATTTCGGAGTAGTTTCCACTCTTCTTAGTAACCCCACACCTGACACCAATTGTTACGTTTTTCCTCAGCGAATTAGAAAAACACTACAAGTCTTCTTTAAACTAATTTATATTCACACTTAACTAACAATAATCAATAATTTATATACACAATTTATTTACAGAATTTCACTAGGAACACCTGTTTATCCGTCGGCAAGTTCTATACATGAATGAATCCATGAATCGGTTTCAGTCATTTATATCCGGCGCTGTTTTTCTCTAGAAGTTACTAGAAAGATGCTTCACATTCCAGAGTATTCCAAGCGGCCTCTTGATGTCTCATAAATATGCCATCATTAAACGTTTTTATGTGACAGCTTTATGGCGAGCGGTCCCTTTCATGGTCTTAATCCCTCTGTCGGCGCATGAAGCGGAACTCGTCTGCTGATGCATCAGTAATTAGTCGGTTCATATTCGGTTTTGTTACACTATAAAATCTTACCTAGCAGACTGTTATTTTGCCGTGAAATCATCTATACTTCAGACATACCAGCATCTTCTGCAGACGCCTTACTTGCATTGGCATCTAAAATAGCGACTCAGCATAAATGAGGCTAAATAAGTTCAAGTAACACTACAAGATGAAATACAAGTCCCCCAGTCAAAATACCAAACGACACCAAAGCAAAGTATCTTGTCATACATTTAGACTAGCGCGTCAACTGGAGACAACACATCAATCCTAAGAGGAATGAAATCAATTTGAAATTCCAAAAATTGTATTGGCGTATAGGGATGGAGTTCAAATCGAACCTTTAAAATATTGGGTTAGGTTAGGTATACAATTGTGTCTGTATGTCTACAACCACATCAGCCATGAGGATTTATGGGTCCCATATGTCACTACAGAAATAGAAAATCACTTCACAAAATATCATCAGAAGTTTCAAGCACATACCAAAAAACTGACCGACCAACTGACAGAAGATCCATTCAACTCATGAAGATTGAAAAGGATTTGGATAAGGGACCAAATTGGTTGATCATAACTATGAATCTGTCAATGTTCAATACTTTCTCTTAGTCTCTATGTACAACACATTTACTTAATACTTTTGTAAGTAACTGACTGCCCATAAATATGAATGTATCAATGTTCGATACTTTCACTTAGTCTACTCGGACAACAGTTTTGTAAGTCCAGTATGAATCTCAATAAATTCAAGACAGTAAAAAATATTTTCGAGCTAGAAAATGTTTCTTGGAATATAACATTTTCGGCAGATTTGATGTGAAAAATACTCACATGAATAAAGGGATTGTCATCGTGTATAAAATCGCAGATATTAAATAAAATGCTCCGGGAAATGCATTTATCGTGTAGTGGTACAAGGTCGTGTAAAATGGTCCAAAAACTAGGGGCATTATAGCTTCACAAACACCAAACACAGAGTTTGATTGTCCTAGTTCATGCGGTGGTACAATTTTTCCCATTATAGATCTCAAAGCCATATGACAAGTACCATGAAATATTTCTACGAAGCAACCTGGAAAATCAAAAGAATTTTCAACAATGCTATATGCCGATTAATATTGGAACAGTTGTGGCCTCGATACATTCTCAAACTCAAGCCCTCTCCGATGGGTTACCAAATGGAAATGATGCAATAATAATCAATAATTAAGTGTTGGTTAACCTGAAACGTTTTTCTAACACATTGTAACAAGAATGTATATATTGTAGGAAATTCCGCAAAATATACTGACCTAGAAGAAAATAGTTTCCAGTTGGCGCAAATGCATAAACCATACAAGCTGATATTTTGCTAACTAGCGCTATTACTCCCAATGTTGCGTCATCAAATTTTAGTTTTTTCGAAAATACATAAAGAGCAAACGTTGATCCTGAAAAAGAAATGGATAAGCTACACTAAGAAACGAATAAATTACTTTTTTACTAGTATTGGACATTTTCAATTGAGCTGATTATCTTTGACTAGATTTTTATTGTTATATCAAGTATTATATAATCTTTGTAAAACGCAATTTCATCATTTGAGACTAAAAGCAGTACACAATACAATACATACGATTACTAAAATTTAAAGAAACATGCATAGTTCTTACCAACTATCTGTATGATAAATTGCAATGTGTTGAAAATGCTGTAGTTGACTTCGTTCCATCCAAATTTCTTTCTTGTGTAAAGATATAACACTATTAGCTCACCTAAAATCAGTACGACATATATCAAAATATCCATCTGCAAGGTCGCCGTAGGAATAAAAAGGTTCTTTGATTTTATAATTCGTTTGTTGCTGTAGCACAACTAGAAAAACCATGAAAAACAACCGTTTTCTGAAAATCAGTAAGTAAAAAATTATTGGAAAAAAATTATTTTTTCCATTTCCATTTATTTATGGTTTCAGAACAAAAAACAGAAAATGGAATAGTAAAATGTATGAGGCTTTAGACTAGTCAGCAATTGCAATTATTTGGGAAATAGCAAATGCCTTCTACAGAGTTGATTGCCTTAACTTGCTAGAGGCTTAGGAGGACGCGGCAATATATATATATATATAAGTTGTGTGGAGTTCATCTCTGATTAATGTTTATAAAGAATTGATATATAATTGGTGAATAGAGATTGTTGGTCTTTCAATTGTTATACCATTTATTGTAAATGCTAAGCTTTCGCAGTATTTATTTTACAAACAAACATTTGGAACTCCTATGGGTGCTACTATTTCACCAATTATAGCACAATACATCATGGATGATTTAATATCCGAGAGATTAAGAAATATTTCATTTAAACCAACATTTTTAAAGAAATTCGTTGATAACATCATTTGCAGTGTTCCAATAGACAAAATAGAAGAACTTCTTACTTCATTCAACTCATATGATACTGAAAAATGTATTCAATTCACAATTGAAAAGGAAGATTGCAATAAAGCAGTACCATTCCTGGACACGAAGTTAATAAGAACTGAACAGAACAAAGTAATATTAGATTGGTACACAAAAAATTCAAGTTCTGGAAGATATATCAACTTCTATTCCAATCACAAGCAAAAAATCAAAATAAATTTTATACTTGGTATGAAGAATAGAATTTACAGAATATCTCATCCATCACTTTATCAGAAAAATGTCAAGAAACTTTTCGATATACTTTTAAAGAACTCATACCCCAAAAAATTATTGAATAGCTTATTATATAACACACCAATCAATAACCAACTAACAAATACTTCAACAATCAGAGAAGATGGACAAAACAACATGTTTTATGCAGTCCTTCCCAAGATTGATCATCTAACTGAAAACCTCAAAAGATTGTTTTCTGGTATTCCAAATTTGAAGATAACTCAAAAATCCATCAAATCAACAAGAAACAATTTCTCTCGATTGAAAGATAAATTACCTAAATCAATGACCACAAATTTAGTCTACAAAATAAACTGCCAAAACTGCGACCTCTGTTATATAGGACAAACATCCAGAAATTTGAAAGGACGTCTCACATCACACAAAAGTGACTGCAAATTGAGAAAACCAAGATGTGCACTTTCGCAACATGTAATAACAACTGATCACAAAATCAATTGGAACATCGATAATGTAGCTATCTTAGACAAATGTGACAAAGAAAAATCAAGAACAATTCTAGAAATGATACGAATTTCTCAAGACCCAAAAGTAATGAACAGAAGATCAGACATGAACAACCTGAGTAACATCTATTCATATTTAATTAAAACAGATCTTGACCTGTTAAATTTGGCATTCTTCAAAAATTCAGAAATAACAGAGTCATAATCACTCGACATAGTTAGATTTTAAAATTGAAATATTCAGAAAAATTCGGAATTCCTCACAAAATTTCTAAAATATCTATGATTCATACATTGTTATGATGAATGTCATGATTATGACTATGTCAAATTAATTTCAAAACTTGTGAAAGAGAGAAATCCTCTTCTCATCACGTTCTGAAGTTTGTTGGATGTCAGTTAAACCATTTTAAACCTCAATTCAAAGAAACCCAACATTGTGTAAGTTATTCATTCCATTTTGCAGTCATGTCTAGCCTTAACTTTAATTTATGTAACTTACAGATTCTTTAAGTATGTACTTTTTTTTAGATGTTCTGAAGAAGCAGTTGAAATACTGCGAAAGCTTAGCATTTACAATAAATGGTATAACAATTGAAAGACCAACAATCTCTATTCACGAATTATATATCAATTCTTTATATATATATATAACCCACGAGAATCATCTATATATATATATATTTAGAAGTAGTCTTTTTGGGATTAGAGCACGGGATCAAAAATTAGGACTTCATCTATTTTTTTTTCTATATTAATTAACTACATATGTTTCGGCGTATACTAAGCCTTTTTCAAGTTTACGTGCTACAAACATAGTGACAATCACATCTAAAATGTACAATCAGATTATTAGGGGTTTCTTAACATTTCCACATTTTATGCTAGCCTACCTGTCCAACAATTCATCTTAAAAATCAGAAAATTAAAATCATGTTCATTGTGTTGTGAACGCTGTCAACTAGAATCATTCTTCAAATTATCTCTTGTATATGCAGGTTTTCAATTTATCACCTGGAATGCCATCTGTGCATATGTGTGAAAATTGTTGATAGAATATTTTATTTTCACTAGTTCATTTTGGTGATGTTTTTAGAATACATTCACAGATGCCACCTCGACACAATTTTGATACCATTACAGAATGTTGTAGTAAATTTTGGATAGGTTTTTCAGGTCTGTTCTATCATTTATTGAGTGTTTTTCTCTTTGAATGTATATCATTTCTTGGAATGTCCTTATTTTGCTGTTGGTTTCTTTATGCAGAATTTTAAAGTTGTCAAAGTCAAATCTATGGTCATTCTCTCGTTCGTGCTTTTTAAGGGCTGTGGAATTTTTCGAATATTTATGGCCGTTGATCCTTTCTTTGATGTATTTTGTTGTTTGGCCTATGTAGATTCCTGGACATTCTTTGCATTTCAGTTGGTAAACACAATTTGATATTTTTTTTCTCTCGGAGTTTTGGCTTTTAGCCTCGTGTAGAGTGGTCTCAGATTGTTTGTGGACTTATGTGCAATTTTGATGTCTGTGTCTTTGAAAATATGGTTGATTTTTTCGGACAAGTTTTTCACGTATGGAATTGCTATGTATATTTTATCTTTTTTTGAGCTTTCATTTTTATCGGAATTGTAAGCTGCATGAATTCTGTTTTTAAATATTTTCTCTATTAGTTTTTCTGGATAATTATTTTGTTTCAAGATTTCTTTGGCTTTTTTTATTGTTTCGATGCGATGTTTTGGTGATGTAAGTTTTATTGATCTATCTGCAATTCCTGATATAACACTTTTTTTATATTGAATTGGTGCTGTTGATTCATAGTTTAGGTATCTTCCTGACCATGTTTCCTTTGTGTGCCATATTGTTTCTATATTTGAGCAGTTTCTGTTCTGTATGAGCGTCATGTCTAAAAAGTTTATTTTATTGTTAGTTTCTATTTCTGTTGTGAATTTAATTTTAGGATGGTAGTTGTTCAGTTCATTTAGCATTGACGCTATATATGTTTCAGGAAGTGCAGCTATGCAGTCGTCCACATATCTTTTGAAAAATACTATTTTATACTCTTTTTCTTTCATTATAGTTTTTTCAAGGTCTTCCATTACAAGTTGGGCTAGTAGGGCCGATAGAGGGGCTCCCATGCTGCATCCATCGATTTGACTATAAAAAGAATTTTCAAACTGAAAGTAGGAGTTGGATATGCAGAAATCAATGGCTTTTAGGAATTCTACTTTTGGAAGATCTGTGTGGTTTTTTATTTCATTCCATCGTTCCGAAATTATGTTTATCGCTTTATCCATTGGTGTGTTGGTATATAGACTTACTACGTCGAATGACACTAATTTTTCGTTATTATTGAGGCTTACTGTGTTTATGAATTGTTTGAATGTCCAAGAGTCTTTTATGTGGTATGCATTTTGACCTATAATGGGTGAAATACATTTGGCTAAATATTTTGATAACTTGTAGGTGGGACTTTGAATACAGCTGACAAATGGTCTTAGTGGGATATTGTTTTTGTGTAGTTTAGTTAACCCATAAATTTGAGGAGGTAGAGCATTGTGGATTTTGAGTTGATTACAGAGTTTTTTAGGTAAAAGGTTCTTGGTTTCCCAATTTTTTATCATTTCATTGTTCTTTTTTTGAATTATTTGTGTCTGATCTCTGTTTGTGTCGAGGTGGCATCTGTGAATGTATTCGAAAAACATCACCAAAATGAACTAGTGAAAATAAAATATTCTATCAACAATTTTCACACATATGCACAGATGGCATTCCAGGTGATAAATTGAAAACCTGCATATACAAGAGATAATTTGAAGAATGATTCTAGTTGACAGCGTTCACAACACAATGAACATGATTTTAATTTTCTGATTTTTAAGATGAATTGTTGGACAGGTAGGCTAGCATAAAATGTGGAAATGTTAAGAAACCCCTAATAATCTGATTGTACATTTTAGATGTGATTGTCACTATGTTTGTAGCACGTAAACTTGAAAAAGGCTTAGTATACGCCGAAACATATGTAGTTAATTAATATAGAAAAAAAATAGATGAAGTCCTAATTTTTGATCCCGTGCTCTAATCCCAAAAAGACTACTTCTAAATAATATATAATATAGCACAAGAAAAATACATATTTATATATATATATATTATATATATATATATATATATATTATATATATATATGTAAATATATATATATATATAAAGATTTTTCCATTATTGTACATAGAATAAAACAAGCTGGAACACATGTACGAAAAAAGGAGCAGAGATCCTTTAAAATGTAGGACCATTTCAGCAAAGATGACTGATGGTCTCAAATTCTTGTATACTTGGCACTGAGGTTTTTTAATGTGCTACCAGGATTGGGAATGTTCAGAAAAGCCGAAACATTTTATTGAATTAAAGAAGCGAACTTAGATGCACAATTTACTCGGTTAACCAATTGTTCTGCATATAGGATTATTTCTGTGTTTTTTTCAATATGTTGGTTTACTTCAAATTTTCTTGATTATTCATTACCGCTTACACATTCGGATGATGAATGCATCAATATGTAAGTTAAATTATCCTTATTGTAATTTTTCTTTTGCTTATTTTAAAAGATTAATGCTATTTGCCACATACAACTTCAGCTTTGTGGGTTTCTTTCTAACTGTTTATTTTTGTAGAACATGTACCAATCGCTTTGGAAAATTGTTGAACTATATATTTTTGAGCAAATAAATTTATTATTATTATATTTGGTTATTGAAGTGTAATTCCTGAATGATTTTTATTACTGGCTTCAACCACCATATCGTATTAATCGAATACTAACAATAATTTTTAATTTATTATCAACAATAACGATGGACTTACCTTGCAATGGACCTGTTATTAAAACAGTAGCCATCATGACAATGATAATTCTCCACTTCCTATTACTTGGACCCTCTTTGAAACAGATTTGAAGGGTACTCTGGATGTGTTGAAGGTTAAGGAAGTCCTGCACAAATGGTTTTTTTTTCGTCTTAACAACTTTTTTACGCTCTTCATTTTTTGGGTCTTTGATAATGATCATGCCATAAACAAGGCAGCTGATCATAATTAGAGAAACTACAGCGTAAGACCCTACAAGTCCTAAGGGCTTGATGAAATAACCACCAAATGCGCTACCAGTTGTTATTGCAATGTTTTGAAACATTGCTAGTGTACCTATCCTTATAGTCCTATCTTCTGGAGTACTTATTCCGCTGACGTAGCTGAAAGCACCGAGGAACGCACAACTCCAACCTCCACCAAGTGCATATGGAAAACAATCTGCTAATAGGACATAATAGATAGAAAGATCCATTAAAAAATAAGCACATATCATCAATCCCAAGCAGCTGATCATATCACAGACTATTGGTATCAAAATAATTGGTTTTCGCCTCTGATGCCTATCGCTCCAAGACCCAAAAAACATAACCAGTAAGGCAGGAACCAAACCTATAATAGGGGTTTTTATTGTGGCTATATTGACGACTACCTTTTGTACTTCAGTCTCATGGTAGTCTTCATAACCCGTATGGTCTCTAGCAACCATTGCATCACACACCGACTGATTGAATTGAAGACTGAGTCTACACGCTTTTTCAAGATTCAAATTTGTGGTTGTTAACAATCCCATCACACCAGGTAGTACATAAAAGAAAATAAGAGGTTCCACTGTTATATGAGTCACCATATATTTAACCTTCTGAAGAAAAGTTTTCTCATCTTGTTGAATGTTTTTTACAGCAATTATTTCCATGCTGATTGCTTTTGGTACGTTGATAAGCGACATCTTGGAAGGATATTATGTGTAACAACTAGAAACGGTTCAAACTTATGTTATACACATCACTACATTTTTATAATGATTAAATCCTCTGAAAATATTTTTGTAACATCGAGTACTATTACCTCATTTGGCGCTATCGTAGTATTTTTCCTAATCATAATTTCATATTGGTTTTTATTGTATCTAAATACTGGACAAATATCAAATACTCTTGAATGTTAAATCAAGATTGGAGTCTTAAGATACTATTCAAGTTAAGTGAAAAATAAACAGTCAGTTGCTTCTTCATTGAATGGTGTTTAATTTTAGTGCGAATCATACAAGTAAGGCTGGTGTCCCGGGAGAATTCAAATAATTAAGGTTTCCATACACACATTCGAATTTAATTGAAACTATCTCTTAGTAATCAACGATTCTTTAAGTTCAAATCATTATCTCAATTAATTTCGAAATATTTTTTTATCCTGAAGCAATAGACTATTGTCGGCAAAATTTGTTTAATCAATATTGTATGTAATCTAATTTCCACCCAAAAAATTGTTCAGAGGCGCCCTTTAATTAATTTAATATAGTAGTAATATATGTAAAAATAAATCAAATGGAATATAAAAAGAAAAAGTACTGACGTGAAGTCGAAAGTTTTGGCGCGCATGTTCTAGAATGTGTCACCTTAATTTGAAACAGTGTGATACTAATACGAGGGTTGCCTTTTATATTTCGGAATTAGAGAACAAAAACAAATATTAATCAAAGCTTTATTGTTTCTCAAAATATTCCCCATTAAGATTAAGACTTCTTCAGGTGTCGAAAAACGTTGACCTCTCATTTTATTTTTAACGAACAAGAATAAAAAGAATTCACTCGGTGCCAAGTCAGGACTGTACGGTGGATGACTCATCAAATCGATGTTTTGAGTGCTCAAAAATGCAGTTGTTTGAGCCGATGTGTGAGAGCTCGCATTGTCGTGGTGAAGGGTAATCCGTCTTCGGCGGTTGGTTTTCCTGATTTCTTGGAAGTCAACTGGCAAATAAATGGTTGTGTAGCACTCAAAATTGACTGTTGTGCGTTGTTCTAGTCGTATGATTGCGACATGTCCAGTGTCCCATACAGTCGACTGCTGTTTACATTCGGGCTCATACGCGTAAATCCATGATTAATCACCTTTCACGACGTCATAGATGCGCTTCGAAGCAGCGTGATCGTATTTTTGAAGCATTTCTTTCGACCAATCGACACGAGTCTTTTTTTTGAGCGATTGACAAATTTTGTGGGATACAACGCGAACAAATTCTTTTTACGGTCAAATGTTAATGCAATATTGAACGTATGTTGGTCTCACTGATGCCTAAGGTTGTCTCAATCTCTCTTTTAAGTTACTGTAAACAACACAAATAGCGCTCGCATGTCAAAAACGTTCTGACTACGTATAACCTCAAAAATGTCAAGTTTTACGATAGAGCTGTCAGTTGGCAGATTGCAACACTAGGGTTGTCAAATCCCAAAATATAAAAGACAACCCTCGTAATACATGCGTAGACTATACAAGCCTAGTTGTATCAACCTCATTCGAACATTTTCCAAATTACAAATTGATCCGATATTTTAGAGGATATTGAAGAAATCCCATTCCAAATGCCCCTGACAATTTGGCCCAATAACGAACTCGGCCAAGATATTAGGACAATAAACATATTCTGAAAATATGAAACTCTAGCTCATACTCAAGTTTGACCCTGGATTATTCATCAGGAAGTCAAACCCAATCTATTGAGATCATTTTCGGCTCGATATTGGAAATTGGAAGCACTGAAAAGAGATAAGGTGCTTTTGCGCACTTGTTCTAAAGTCTTATCTTGTACTTTGAAACAGTGAGATCATAATACAGCCGCCACAATGAACAAACAAACCTATAACTACAATAAATACTTGCAATTATTTGTGCATTTTACTCACAATATTGTTGTATTCGGTGATAAAGATGACATGGAATACATGATGCAAAGCTAATTAAAGAATACGAGAAGTGGGGCTTAAATGTCAACTTAGAGAAACCAAATATCTTTGTGTTGGTGGAGAACCGGGTGATCTGGTATTGGATGATGACAGGGATGAGATGATAACCCACTGCCTGGACTATAGCTATTGTAGCGGCAGGGGAGTGTATAGGGATCTATTGGCGGCACTCTATATAGCCACGCATAGCTTAATTCACAGCGCGTCGGTAGCCTGAGGTTTACGCTCAAGTATCACACCGATTAGGTACTAGGTGCCGGGTTCAACTCCCGGCGGCTCCTCAAAACTTCTAACCACTGCGTCTATGGCATGGCGCACACAAGCCTTACTGATGAGTCCAAATGTGTGCGCCAGGACGAAACGCATAAGTAGGGATAAATTCCTTCGATTCTACATTGGTGACCCCGACGTGATTATAAACACTCACAGATTTCATCAGGTTTGTTCGGAGCTTAAATTTCCTTCTCTTTAAAATCAACCAAAAGTAAGTATGTATATCTACACCATCGAAATATGTCCATCTTTCTTTCAGTAAGCTATTTCCCTTTGAATTACCTCATATATGGAAATCAAACAACAAAATGCGACGATTCTTCGGAATAGTAAGCAAGTAAAGACATCCATCCATTCTTCAGTTCATATTATGAACTTATGTGATTCCCTTAAGTAAACGAAAAAACTTTTATATCTTATCGTGATAACGCCATGACAATGAAATTTGTAAAATATAAAGTATCAATAGCCTCCATATATGCACAAATTTTTATTAAAATCCGAAGAATATCTTGTGAGATATTACATATGAACAAATATTTCTTCGGAAAATATTTAAAAATTTTCTAGCATGACGATGTCTCCAAAATTTTGCGGGCCTATTTGTTTTAAACTCAATCAAACAAATTCCATGTAACAACTTGATCGGATGGATATTCTTGGGGTTTTTGAGGAAACCAAATTTCAGATGCTGAATCATTCGACAGATTCGGTCCAATAACGAACTTGACCTCGATCAAGATATTTGGACAATTAATCTATTCTGAAAATATGAAAACTTAAGCTATTATCCTTCGGATGTTAGAGAGTATACGGCCGGACAGCTACCAACTGATCTTTGATTTCCGTGCACTTCTGTATACAAGAATCGAATCACCGAACGATTCAATTTTTGACAATAACACGAAGTTATTAACTATGAAATTTCAGCAATTCAGGATTGGTGCGAAATTTTGATATACGCCGTTTGAAAGATATACAGTCCCCTCTGTTGCCAAACACGAGTACTTATCAATCCAACTTTCTTACTAACGTTTTATCACTTCCAATTCAGTATTTAGTTGATGGTTCAAATTAAAATGTAGATATTGACCTGTGTTTGTTGGTTTTTTATACACAGTCGTTCTTGGAATTCCATTCTTTATTGTTCTAAAGAGAATCACACAGTTTCTAGATAAATACAGTATAATTTCTGACTCTCAGCATGGGTTTAGGCCTGGTCGTTCCACTGAGACAGCAGCTTATAAGTTCATTGAATGTGTCCATAAAGGTCTGGATGAGAGCCGATTTGTAGCAGGGTTATTTTTCGACTTGTCCTGTTCATTTGATGTTATATCGTTCGAGTTTATAAAGTAGAAATTGTATAGTTTGGGATTTAGAGGAGTGTTCCTTGACTGGTTGTACAGTTTCATCACTGGTAGACCATGAAGGTAAAGGTTAACAACGTTTTCAGTAATCAATAGGTACGACACCGCGTCTGGAGCGCCCCAAGGTTCTGTCTTGAGTCCACTTTTATTCATAATTTTCATCAATGATTTACCTGATTACCTGAGATCGGTGCTAGTGCTCATTTTTGCAGATGATTTTTCTGTTGCTGTTACAGCCTCGAGTGTTACTGAACTTGTTGATGCCTGTAAAGGTATTATTCAAAGTCTTATGGATTGGAGCCAAAGGCATGCACTACTACTGTTAAATGTCGAGAAAACTAAATGTATTTACTTACTCGTGTCTAGACACACACATTACAGTTTGCCTCCGTTTGTATCCGCATGCGCAGTGAGTTGCGATGAACCGTTGACTGGCGGTTTAGCGGGATATCATTTTATATTTCGCAGCGATCCGCACCTCGCACCATTTCGTTTAACATGGAAGAAACATTCTGCAAAACCTGCGAAAAAAATTCTTTTCCAAGAGGACTTTCAGAACCCACTTGAAAAAAATCCATCTTGGTGAATATTAAATTTAGAAATATTTGTTTTTTTGAGATACGGGGCTTGAAATTTCTAACCTGATACATCAATTTGAAAATGAGAATATGATTTTTGATTCTGTTAGCGCCGGTCCATAAATATTGGGATTTCGCATGTCGAAAACTGAATATTACCTTATGAAGATATTTTACTGATCAAATCTTGAACCTTGGGCTATAATATAACGTATTCAATGTTAATTCAAATTCATAGGATCATATTACTTTTTTGGGAAGAGTTGCGCGGGTTTCATCCCGGTATTAATTATTATATATATTATTTTATATAAGTGAATTCATTTTTAACACGTTTATAATAGCGAAATAGTTTAGTGCGGAGATTTAAATACAGTTGAGATGGAATTATTCGTGGATGATTCCGCAGAAATGCAGATCTGCAGAAAAAATTGAGATTAGTAGGTATTTGCTGACACGTGTTTCTACTTATTGGCTTCTTCGGGGCAAGGCAACCTTGAAAATGTGAAAGGATTTAGAACTATGGAGGAGCTTTTAGCTCTGAAAAATATGGTAGCTCCGATTAGACCGACATTACACTCTATACAGGCACAACAATGCCGGAATATTCAAACAGTAGCCACAGGCTCGAATAATATTCATATTCACCATAATAAGAATATTCCGGTTCAAAGGAACCTGTATAGAACGCATGAAACGAAAGTTGTGGTTTATCAAACCCAACTAATGATGAAGTAAATAAAATTTCAATTAATTTACTACAAACAGAATGGTTAATTAATATTAATTTTTATTCGTTATATATTTTTCAATAAATATTTTCATGGATATTAAAGTGCTTTTTTTGTACCTACCTTATTACCATTCTTTCGAACCCGTTTCGAAGGAAAATGGTTGAGTATCAAAGCAGCCAAACCATCAAGATTAAATCAGTTCACGATGGAAAAACTGTCAAATTACCTCCTCAGAATTGTGAAGTTCATTGCAAATACTTTATTTTACCATTAAATACCTACATATATATTATACCTTAAGGCTGTTAGTGGTAAATATGTGGCCATATTATGGCCTTTTTATTGAAGCTCAGAGACCAACATCTGGACATAAAAACCAATTTCCTTTTAACTTAACAGTATTGATTTTACAGGAAGACAGAGTTGAAAAAAAGTCAATTTTTCAATGGCCAATGTTTACCGAACCGAAAATAAGACAATGTTTTGATGAAATGTATCTATAGAACTTTCCAAATGAAACAAATATTAGATACCTATACATAATAGGGCCATTTAAAAAGGTCAAAATGATATTGCCACAACAATTTTAAGAAATACCCTGTACCTACACTCTTTTGTGGGAAAGGTGTTCTTTCAAGAAACTTTTACGATTTCACTGTATGATGCAATAGTACAACCGTATTCATTTTTTATTATACCTTCCAGGTAAAGCATAGATACTCTTTCAACTATTATTAACTATGGAAAGTTTCAAAATATCATCTATTGGACTATTTCCATGAGTAAGAGAGTAAGTAGTTCAATTCGTTTCACTTTTCGTAATGATATAGGTATTACGGGAATTCAAATTTGCCTGGTAACTCTCTGCGCATGCGGATACAAACGGAGGCAAACTGTAATGTGTGTGTCTAGACACGAGTTATTTACTTTGGTCTAAAAAACATGAACCGTGACATTTTGAGTATCAGCTGTTCTAATACTTCAATAAAATCTGAAGAATATATAAAGTTTTTAGGTATATACATTGACGAATATCTTAGGTGGACTAATCACATAGTCATACTGAGTAAAAAGTTGAATTCATCATATTATGCAATAAACCAAGTAAAAAATTATTTTTCACTTCAATGTTTGCTTGATTTATACTATTGTTTGGTTTACAGCAACATTTCATATAATATATTTTACTTTGATGTAGATAGAGTTTTTGTTGCTCAGAAGGGTTCTGCGCTTGATCTTTGTATAGATCGAGATCCTCCTGCAGCCACTCAGAATAAAATTTTGACAGTCCCTTGTATATTCTAAAAGTCATTGCTCTTGATCTTTGAGTAAAAAGTTGAATTCATCATATTATGAATAAACCGAGTAAAAATTATTTTTCACTTCCTACTATTGTTTGGTTTACAGCAACATTTCATATAATACATTTTACTTTGTTCCACTGATGTAGATAGAGTTTTTGTTGCTCAAAGAGGGTTCTGCGCTTGATCTTTGGTATAGACTCCTCCTGCAGGCCACTCTTTGTGGAGAATATACAGTCCCTTGTATATATATCTAAAAGTCATTGCTCTTGATCAAGCAAAATTTAAGAACTCTAGAAAGATTGTCCAGTCATCACTCCTATACAACGAGAAATGACAAAATCCTGTCATTGCTTAAGCACCGAACGACAAAGTTCGAACATTCACCTACTCACCAAGGTATTAAAATTTACAATAAATAACTAGAATGTTTTAAAAATATGAATTTTGCTTGTTTCAAGAGGGAGACTAAGTCCATGTTATGTAAAAAAGGCTATTCTAGTCTAAATGAATAATATGGGTGATCATTTGTAATTTGATATCAGTTTTTTTTTCTCTTCAAGTCGATCTTTCAGATCAAAATTTGTTAATATATACTTTTTTCTGTATTTTTTTTTGACTTGTCTCATACAATTAATGTCTAAGGGGATGAATAAAGCTTATTATTATTATTCTGTTTATGAACAAGTACATCTAATAATGGATGTCTATCTTTCTCGATTTCCGTTGTGAATTTAATAATTTCTTCTTGATTGTTAGGATGTTGAAGAAATCCATCGATAGCGTTTTCTATAAGCCAACTGATCATTTCCATAGCTTTGACTTTACTAAATGTTAGTCAATGCTTTCTGCTCGAAATTCTCAATTTATGAATCAGTTAAAATAGGAGTCAGTGGTGAATCCATGGCAATTCCGAATTCTTGTGGATAAATAGTATCTTCGAATTATAATATATGTTATTTCGATGCAAATAGAAAACATTATCATTATTGCATTAACGCTACTTCTGGTTCTTTCACTTAGTGTTTGGTCATCTTCAAACTTTCTTTTTATGAATGCAAGTGTTTTATCCGTTGGGATATATACGAATATTATAAATATAATAATAATATGATGCGTAGTAAAGTCTAGCGCCTAAACCAATCAACCGATTTGCATCAATCTTTTTTTTAAATTAACGGTAGGCATCTTAACTGATGTAGAAAAATAATAAGTGCCAAACATCTATAATTTCTCTAAAAAACTTAAAAATTAAGGGTGTTTGGCATGTTTTCGCTGTAGATGGCACCACCGCTCAACAAATTTTTACTGATATGGGCTTTAATTTCTTCTTCTTGCACTCCCACCATTACCGTCATATAACTCATTAAAAACTTTTGTAAATTTGATTACCTTTATTTGTATTTAAATTATGACATGTGACTCATAAATCATATGGTAACATTGCTAGAAGAGGAAAAACACTTTATTTCAGTTGTTTTATGTAGACTTTCAATTTAAAAGGTTGAAGTGAATTTTAATTAAACCAGGGTATTTGAACACTTTAAAAATTGATTCCATTTTTTTCAGTGGAACTCGATTTGTTTAGTCAGACCCATTGAATATTCTTACAAATCGATTTTTTTGGTCAAATATTGCTGAAATAAACGAAGATGCCAAAAAAAGTCAAGATACATTTAAAAAAACAAATTGTTGACAATAGTTTGGTAACTATGGTCTGCTCAATCAAGCATACAGATGATGATATTATTTATGTTTTTCCGGCTCAGCAACAACATGAAAACTAAGAGGTGTAAATTTGATTAACTTTATTTGTATTTAAATTATAACATGTGACTTATAAATCTTATGGTAACACGTGTTTTGACGAGCTTGATTTTAAGCTTATTTTAATTTCCAAACCTACCGAGTAAGTTAATTAAGAAAATTATAATTGAAGAAGATATTGAAAACCCAAATTTGGATGGTTATTCTCCATTTGTAGCGAGAAGGGCTCCGGTTGAAGACGAAATTCCCGCGTTTTCTGTCGGCGAAATGAGCGAATCGTGTCAATTTTGCAATGCTCTGCATTTTAGGGGTGAAAAAGGGCGAGATGGATTCAGCCAGTGCTGCCAGAAAGGCAAAGTTGTAATGAGCGAGCAGATGCAATTGAAAGAAGTAACAGCTTTGCTCAGAGAACTTTACACAGGAACAGATGAAGAATCGAAGAATTTCCAAAACAATATACGCCAGTATAACAGTGCCTTCGCGTTTGCTTCCCAAAAAGTTAGCTTAAGAGGTTTCGTGCACGAAAAACAGGAGCTTTCATCTGATTTTCCAGAAGCTCCCTTTTCTTTTTCGCGCGTTCCACGTTTTCTTTCTGCAGTTGCTCCAATTGCCTCTGCTCTTCTTCTTTTTGCTTCTTTTTCAGAAGGCTGTTTTGAAATCGCCGCTGTTGGCGTTTCAGTCGGGCGTCGGAAAGTTTTTTGGGCATTTTTTTAAACACGTCTTCACTCGATGAAAGCTAGACACAAAATGACATGAACGGCTGCTTATAGGGGGGAATTTGCTTATAACGACCGCGCGCTTCCCTACTTGCGCCCGTTCACTCGTATGTGTGGAAACCAGGAATAAAATTCTTTATGACATTATTTTAAAAATTATAAAAATGCTGAACGGCTTTTGAATTATTGTGCGTTATGTAAACATAAATTTAAATGTACAGGGTGATTCACGTAAATGTGCTATAGTCGGTGTTCTCTTTTTTTTAATGAAACACCCTGGTATATTTTTGAAATCCAATGAACTATTTCAATAAACTAAATATATATAAATTATGAATTGTAATAATTAAACACATACATAAAATAGCTGATTTATTTGATTTTAACACATTAAAATAAATGCTCAAAATGTTCTCCACCTAGTTGTTGGCAATAGCACAGTCTCCTATAGAACTCCTCCTTAACTTTGTTTAAAGTTTGAGGTGAAATATTCCGTATTTCTGTAGTTATCCTGTCTTTGAGGTCTACAATGCTAGTTGGTTGTGTTGCATATACTTTGTTCTTGAGATAACCCCATAGAAAAAAATCCAGCGGCGTAAGGTCTGGCGATCTAGCTGGCCACTCAATAGTACCTCTTCATCCAATCCATTTATTGGGGAAGATTTCCTCTAAATAAGTTCTTACCATTAAAGCATAATAGGGTGTTGCCCCGTCTTGCTGGAACCAAACATTTTCATTCGGTAATTGCGTTGGGATATAAGTTTGCCAACGCAGGAATAACTTCATTTGTGAGCATATTTAAATATTTTTCAGCTGTCAAATTTCCATCTATAAATATAGGACCAATAATATGGTGGCCTATGATACCGGCCCAAACGTTGACCTTTTGAGGGTACTGAGTATGTGTTTCACGCATCCAATTAGGATTCTCTGCTGACCAATATCTACAGTTCTGTCGGTTTACCTCCCATTCATTGTGAATGTTGATACGTCAGAAAAAGAATGGCACCAAGAGCTATCTCATTTCTGTTCAGCTTATTCATCAATCTTTCGCAGAAATCCATTCTACGATCTGGATCGTCTTCTGTTAACTCCTGCACAAAAGTAAATTTGAGGGATGAAGTTTTTCTTTATGAAGACACCTTAGAACAGTTGTATGACTAACATTATTTTCACGGGCAATTTGACGTGTACTTGAAGTTGGATTCTCTTCGACACTTAACAGAATATTCACTTTCACATCATCTTCAACGAGGTTTGGTTTTCTTTTTAATGGTTTGACATGTCCAAGTTCTCTGAATTGTGCATGAATTTTAGACTTTGTGAAATATTATGCAATTCGGGATACCTCTGATTAAATAAGTTTGCCACTTCAACTTGACTTCTGCAGTTATCCCCGTACCCGATCATCATTAAAATCTCAATTCGGTGAGTCTCAGTTAAATATTTCATTGTTATTTCGACAAGGAAAGAGTTTTTAACAAAGATTTTATTTTTTCAGTATAAACTGTCAACACATCAACAACCGACAGAATATTGAAACAATCCACATTATTTACCGATTTTGTCTAATTATTGGCGTTTCTATGCACTTTTTAGGTATTTATGATAAAATTCATTGGCGTACCAGGTTTTATTTAATTGAGAAGGTTTTCCAAATACGTCTAGTAATTAGTTTAGATTTTTGATAAATCCGTATTTAGCTAATTTAAAAAAGTACCAATATTTCAAGTGAAATAAATTATTTATTTTAAAATTTCACCCTGTATAATTCATAATTGACTATACATTATTTAGTTTGTTGAAATCGGTTCATTAAGAGGTGTTACTGCAACTTATTATTTTAATTGAATTTATTGGTTTCATTCATTTCTCTTCCAAGTTGCTTGCTCGGTTCAATGGTAATACACTCTGTATATGTTCATTTCATTGTCCGATTTCATCCACACATCGTCGTGCATGTATATTATATATACATATTGATCCAACATGCACGAATAAGAATCATCAGGTGGAATGGAGCGATACATCTGTCATATCCAAAAAAAACGAAACGCTTTTCATCCCATATTTTTTTATAATGAATATATTGATATTTACAATCTTTACAACCTTTACAATAACAGGGGCACTATATGTACCTTTCCCCTAGTGATCGGAGCTCCTAAATTGACCTATCCACTATATGGATCTATATTTATTAATTTACAGGCTTACAAGTCTCATAATTATTTGTTCAATTCGACATCATTCTAAAGTCTTCTTTGAGCCAATTTGACATAAAACGACCAATACGACATAATGAATACAAAGACATATCTCAAATTAACAATAACCAAACTGAGTTTTCCTTCAGTTTTGTTTAAATTTAAAAGTACTCACCTTATGAACATATTCATTGATAAGGAGGTTAGAGAGTCTGCAAACGGTGAATTCATTGTGTGCTTAGGTGGAAAATTGGAATTCTGATAGTGGAGTAGTAGTTTAGTAAGTTTACCCAAGGAATTGAATATGCCCATGAATTAAATAAGACCTTGCATGAGATATGAGGCCCAACTTTGAAAATCCAAATCAATCTGGTTTATTGCAGATTCAGTTTCAGCGAGATGAAATGAAATGAAAATTTTTCGTCCATATTTTGGTGTTATGCACGAAAAATATCCATGGTTTCCAAACTTTTGACCCACTCGGTCTCAAGTATCTCAGTTATAATATTTTGATACTCATCTATAGATTTATCAAAATTCGCATATTCAATCGATCTCAAACCAGAAAGCATATTCAACCAAAATTAAATTTGTTATATTCCCTGGAAAGGCCAATGAATGCAATTTGTTTTCTTGAAAGAATGGATGACTTATGGTCATCAGGAGTAACGATATCAAAACTTCAGTGTATATAACTCCATCCTACGCAGCAATACAAGAATAAAATTTAGAAAGCACTGACGTGAGGTCAGATTGCTTTGGCGCTCTTGTTGAGCTACCTGCGAGTAAATATTCAAACCTTAACAAATCTATGAGCTCTCTGATCGGATGAACAATAGTCTTTTTCCGTACTATGAGACAATGTGATGCAAATATGAAAGCCTATTGAATAAACAAACCTTTATCTCAATTTGAAAATAACTACTAATAATTTTCACCAAATTTTGTTCTATGCTTCTCCTAAAAACTTACGTCATTGCTTTTCTGAGTTTTGACAACGCCATCAAATTCTTTCTCTATGATAAAATTTTTTTTTATTAATATTACGTCACTGCTTTTCTGAATTTTGACAACGTCACCGACATCGAATTCTACCTCTATGAATTCTATGAAAATTTTGATTGACATTACGCCAACTGACACTGATATCTAGGTCCGCAAGTTGTCAAACGAATATCGATCTGTGATGGCAAATCTTTCAATGACAAAGCTCGGACTTCATGACATTTCTATTTTTCTCTTGAGTAAATGAAAAAAATGATCATATCTTCAGAAGGGGGAAAGCTACGACAATGAAATTTGAGCATGAGTAAGATATCGGTAACCTCAATATATATACGGATTTTTATTTAAATCTAAATGAAGTCTTAGGAGATATTGAGTATTGAAAATTTTTTTTTTGGAATTTTTTAAAAATTTTCTAGCGTGATGATTTCTGCGAAATTTTGCAAGCCGCTTCGTTTCAGCCTCCCTCAATAACATTCCAAGTATCAACTTGATCGGATGGATATTCTAGTAGTTATTGAGGAAACAAAATTTCAGATGCTCATAACTACTGAACCATCCGACGGATTTGGCCCAATAACGAACTTGACCGAGATATTTGGACAATTAACCTATTCTGAAAATATGAAAACTTTAGCTGATTCCTTTTGGATGTTAGAGAGGATACGGCCGGACAGACTCAACTTTCGCCACGAATTCTTCATCAGTGAGTCGAACCCAATCGATTGAGACCATTTTCGGCTCGATATTCCAAAATTACAGACATTCGGGCAAAATGATAGGCAATCTGTTCGGGTGAACAAGAGCGCCAAAAAGGGATACCCATAATCAAGTTAATTTCATGAAGTTCTGAGATCATTCTATGAAAAAGAGTTTTATATCCTCTCTGGAGTGCCTGCTGTGTTGGTGAATTTTAAAAATATGCAGAATATCACTACCAGCATATATACACAATTTTTCGTTGAGATCTTACAAATATCCTTTTGGTTAATTTCTAACATTTTTCTTGAGGATTTTGCACTAATTGTTCCGATAAATCATTCCATTAAACTCATTATATAGAAATAATTTATTCAAATGTATCTAGACACTTTTATATATGTAATCCGAGATTATTAATTTGCACAATCATTGGCCATACATATTCAAATCATTTTCTGCATAATAGCTGAGTTAACTATACCAGCCTCCGTTATTGTCTGTGAATCTTCCAGCACTTTAGAAGGATACGATGATAGTAAATTGAAACACTGGGTAGCATACTGTGGCCTAGCTGCTAGTATATAAGATCTTATTTCTCCCACTGTATGAGTGTGATTGAATTGGGCAACTAATCTTGATCCATCGGCCAGTCTTATTTGAATGCTGAAAGAAATTGAAACAATGAATAGTTGATCAACTAAACTGAAAACAAAATGATTTAGAATAAACTATCGCTCCAAAGATTGAAATCGATGTTAAGGACTATTGTCACAAGCAACAGTTACTATATTAAATATTAAACGGAAACCTTCCTCATCAGGTCCAAGAATAATCGTTATGATTAATTAGAATAAATCGAACTAGTCCATTCAAGATTCGTAACATATCCAGGTATATATGTATGTTTTTATTCTTATGTGCCTTTTTTTGGGTTTTCTCTGACACACACTTAATTCAATTGCTTGGATTTCAGATGGAAATATTGTAGAGATAAGGCCCATTGAAAGAAATTTCTGATAGTTTGAAATTTTTCCCAATAAGATAGGTAGCCCCCTGTACCACTTGCCGTTGCGGGCCCATCTCTATCATAAATGATCCTTCAGTTGTCAAGACCTATGGCCTCTGGTTACAACAGACAATTGTCTTTTAAATTGTCTGTTCCATAATTCTCTGCCGTTGCGTTCACATTTTCGGTTTTTCAGTTATTTATTTCTTTTATTTAATTAGTAGATATTGTTTCCTGGTGATTGGGGTAGTGTTATGTTTTTCTTTTACAATTCTGGTATGAAGTTGGATTTTTGACTGTATTCATAACAATCATCAAATTCATTGGTCATTTTCTTCATGTTCCTTTTGAGTGGTAAAAGATTCTCCATTTTCATTTTCCAGTGAATTTACTAAAGAACCCTTATTTTTTTTATCATCTGAATACCTGATCAATTTTTATTGTGTTCTTTGCTTTTGTCAGTTTGTCTTACCATTTTTCAAAGGTTTTTTAATCCGATTTGAATCTTTCATCTTTTTGACTAATAATGAGTAGTTTATATAATTTTTTTTACCGACTTGATCAATGAATTAATTGATATAGTTCTGTACTTGGTTTTCACTGAAAATCTTCTTGAAGGGCAGTTTTAATTGAATTTTCCAGGAAAGATGTCATGAAATCTTTTGAATTGTTCACCTAAATTTTCTTTGTCCCTCTGGGGTGCAGATTTATAGTCAGAGGGGATTGGATAGCTTCACATATACAGAGGGTTTTTAGATTAACCTCAACCAAGGGTTGTAGGTACCTACACTTGTGGATAAAAACTGAGATTAATTGACAACATACTGGCTGAACGATCGAGGCAAGCAACCCGATTTGCTGGATTTCTTCATAGCAACTGGTATATCCATATAGAATTGCTTGGTTGAGTAAAGTTCTGACTTGGCATCAGATCATTTTTCTCTTATCATGAATATCAAAAGCGAAATCCTACTAAACCTAGCAATAGACCAAACAAGATGAAAGGAGTTCAGGACATAAATGAAAAACTGACCAAACTCTTCAGTTTTTTCCTCAATCTATAATACAGCTAGCTGCTTGGAACGCTACTCCTTGTATAAGGAAATAATTCACCAAGAATATTAGCACCTCTGCATATAAGACAACTAATTGGAGAAAAAAGGAGAGGCAGAGGTGTATGGCAACGATCATGTTACACCAATGATCTCCGCCACTATAAGAGACGGTCCTACAATTTAGCTACTACCGTAAGAGCCGCAAAAAACACCTTTTTTGAACAGAAGCGCTGACTACTGAAGATCATAGTCTGATGAAAAGCGATAAGAAAATTCAAAAGACTCCCCATCTATTCAAGCAATAAGCCTCAAGGAAATCGTTGCTAAAGATAGCAACCTTAAAACAACACAGCTCCTAGCCATGACCTACTACTAACTGTACAGATCTTCCTGACAACCATTTATTATCGCATACTGAATCTGAGTTACTTCCCTATCCTATGGAAATATGCTCGAGTGATCAAGATACACGAAAATATTCAACCTGCTTGAGGAACGTCATCTTATAGTCTCTTACCAATCCCTGGAAAAATATTTGAAAGAATACATTTTGTATTTGCTATAAGAATATGATAATTGAATATTTGTGCCCTCAATTGATAAGTATGGACATGTACAAATATATTTTCAACTAGATGTTGCACATATATGGTGCGATCGTCGTGAACCGCGGTTATTATTATATATTCTTCACAATGTCCCAGAGAATAATTATGCCAAAGTTGGTGATGCAAGGATCCGGGTTTCTCATCGAAAAACGACTTGAAAGGTTAAGGGTTGAAATTTCAATCCCAGAACCCCTTGGGAAGTCGAACTTTTTTTCAGAATATTCTTCACAATGCTCCAGAGAATATTTATGCCAAATTTGGTGATGCAAGGATCAGGCTTTCCCATTGAAAAGCCATTTGGAATGTTTATCGATAAATACAGTTGAAGCGAATCAAACTAGTCCAAATCAACATATTCGTATTATAGTTCAGTGCATTCCTCTAAGAATTCATCTATCAAAAATAGAATATCTCAATTGCACTGATATCTTCCTTATTTCACCCAACTCATCACTTCATGCAACGAATTCGAATAATAAAACTGAATTTATGCGCATGCCAATGGAATGGCCGCTGGACTGCTAGAGGGTATATCGGCCGCTGTTTTCACACCGGTGGAAAAACACCCATAGCTAAAGATCTATTGAAAATTATAGTGAGTGGGATTTTTAAGGATTAACAACATTCTCTAACGAAGAAAGGTGGAATTGAATCAGGTCCAGGACCCTTATCGACCCTGAGGTTCTGGAGAGAACTTCAACATGTATTGATGGTTAGTTTCACCAATTTCATTATCACCACTTGAAGAAACCTGTTTACCGGTATAAACACTTGTAATGTACGAAAAGAACGCTGACACCCTCAACCGTATCCGCACTAACGCCATCCAGAAACATTCTTCTGGGGAAGTTAACGGGTATTATTCTTAGTTGACACGAAACTGAAGAACTTCCGAGGGTTGGTTTTTAACTCATTCTGTATTTTGGTGGAATATCGATAATAATCAGCCTTGATGAGATTTCGGTATTTTTCCATTTAGAATTATACCTATTTTTACGCCTAATTCGTTGACACCTTCGAGAAAAAGTTGGGAAAATTTCTATTTTTGATTCGGAATGGGACGTATTGATCAATAAATTCATTCAGTACGTCATAAAAAGATTAAAATTTCTATTAACATCGTTCTCATCCAATAGTAATGTCCAAGGACATTTAAAAAAAATTTAATTAAATACACCGAATGGGGTTCTCCGAAAATCATAATAACCTCGCTTAACTACCTTCAAGTATCTAGAATGCTCAATAGTGAGAAAAACTTTTAATCCCGGATGATGAAGGTCTTCCGAAACAAGGGGGTCATTACAGTAACTCAAGTTGTTTATTTTTCGACAGTTCGATAGAACCAAATCAAGAATTCTTCCACCAAAATTATGTACAAATTAAACTGCATCATTTCACAAAAAGAAAAGGAATCAATTAAATCAACAGATCGGTTATCAACATTATAGGGATATCAAAAACTATGTGAGTCATCCCAGGACCAACATATGCTGGGACAATTAAAATCACCGAGAATTATCATGATATAATTTTCCAATCTCTGTTTCACCTCATTCGTCAAGTTATCGGTAAATAGTTTGATAGCATTAACATCACCTGAAGGAATACAAACACAACACATGAAGATTTTGTTGTTGTTTGATTCCAGTTGAATCCACACATCTTCAACGTCAGTCTGAAATTCGCGAAGCAGGACCGGATTGAGGTCACTTTTCACCGCAATTAACACTCCTCCCCCACCCTTCTTAGAACAATTCGTTGATGATCTATCACGACCAAAAACACTATATACACCAGTGTTCACCAGTTCAAAATCCAATATAGAGTTCAACCAAGATTCCGTAATAGAAATCACGTCGCAGTTAGAGCCATTTAAGAAGACAAGAACCAGTATATAAAAAAATGAACATAAATGTGAACGAGGAATCTATAACTTTCTGAGGTCGTCCTGACCATTGATTTGAATTATTTTGGACGTATCATCTTTTACGGGCCAAAATATTAGTATTCTGGACCCATACAAATTTATATTGTTTTTCCTTGGCACGGATGCGGACTTCCTTGTAGAGTAACTTCCTCGCAAATGTGAGATGTTCACACACGAACAATCGCGGTGAAACCCCATCAACGCTCAAACCTGGCTTGGTCTCCCTATTCGATATCCGTTTATTTTTGTATGCAGCCAAAAATCATTTCTGCCAGCTTTTGAAATAAATCTTACTATGATGTTTCTGGGTTAATCGGTTCGAGCGGTAGGGACTCTAGTAACATGATCAAGAGCTGATATTCCAACCTGCATTCCAACGTTCGCCCCAATCTTTGATACAACCTCCAGTAGGTCCTCGCCCTGCTTTTCGGGAACATTCTGTATCTCAACATTGTTGGTGCTAGCGAACTGCTCCATGTTCTCAATCCTGGAATTGCGAACCTGGACCTCCTTCTTCAGGGCTGCATTCTCGGTCTCAAGCTTGGTAACCTTGGCCACAATCTCACCAAATTTCTCCAGCTTGGCATCAAAATCGGTAACCATATCAGAGCAAAAATTTACCGACCCTCGCAATGATCTTATTTCTTTAGTTAATGCTGTCACGGATGAAGGTCCATCATTAAATTTGGAAACCCCCACAAAACCGCTCACCAAGTCATCCTTGGAGTCCCCATGCTCACAAGCAACATCAGGGCCCCCGCTCCCATATGTGCAAAGTGTGCAATGCACACGGGCGCCATCCTTTAGGGGCGCCAAAACCAAGCGCCCAAAAAAACAAAAATAGTCAATACATATAATAAACAAGTGATAAAAGTCATTATGTGACCATAACTGACTTGAGCGAATTTTCAAAAAGTTCTCACACAGGAGTGTTTGTGATCCTTAGACTATACTCTATTAAATAAAAAAAAGTCCGTTCAAATTCGGTTGAGAAATAAAAAAAGAGTCCTCCCCGCTACTACTCCTAGGGGGGCCCTGATTTAACATCCTTTCGTTCTCGGCATCCCTAGACCATACCCTATCGAATGCAAAAGATCCGATTAAAATCGGTTAAGAACTGTAGGACTGGTTTGACTGACAGACGGACAGTCGGTAGTTTCTTGATTTTTCCTGTTCAGACATAAATAATGCCGGGAGCTATAAAAGCGATGCAACACCAGAGGCGTTTCAAACTTGTTAGTTTGCTGGACCGGGCAACAAGTGTTTATATATTTTGTCAAGTGTTTTGTTGTATAATACATATTTTCTATAAAAAATTAAGTGCTGAATACCTTGTGACTGCAATTTCAACGATACAACATAAAATGGTAAGTGTTCACTACTTTATACTACTAATATTATCCCTTTATAGGATACTGGTTATATTATTTTCACAAAAACATCTTTATATTAGTTTCACTTGTATCTTTGTTTGCTTGTTTGAAACCCTCCTTTTTAACACGCTTCTTATGTACTGCTGTGATATGGGTATCAAAAAAGTGTAGGGGGCTCCATATATCAGTTCTTGAGAAGCGCCAACGCTTTTTTCAAAATTCTATTTATTGTTTGTTAATTTATTTTTAAATTATTATTATTTAAAAAAAAGCGAGGGGCGCTTCCTAAGAACTAAGTTATGGAGCTCCCTACGCTTTTTTGCAATAATACCATTTATTGTTTATTAATTTATTTCTAAATTAAAAACTATTTTCCACTTTTTAGTTTCTTTCATAATTAAAGAGTGTTTTTGGGTTTTTTTAAACTCTATTTATTATAAATTGAAATATCATTTCAATATGTAATTGGTTTCTTATACATCACTCGCTTAGTTTTTTGTTATCGATCTTTTAAAAAACATTTTGTAGGGTTTTTAAGGTCAACTTAGATCAAATTAGTTTAATATATTTTTTGGCCTTCATTTTGTCGCTACAGTAGCGACGCTACTACAATAGCTATTTTTCTATTGTACCTAGATATCAATTTTGATTTTATAACGAAGTTACCTAGGTATTTGTTATTAGAAGTATCCGCATATTTATAAAATATTTTAGTATAAGGAGAAGTAGAAAGTAGTACTTATATACGTGTTAGTGAAAAAGCGCAAAACCTTAGACACCTCAACCTATTTTTATTGTAAAAGAATTACGAATATTATTTTGATTCAAATTAAACCCCTATTTTTTATTAGTGGAATCAATTCTACTCACGATTCTGAACTAATTTGTGTTGCGCTTTCTCATTAAAACGTTGTATATGTAGACATGAGGCAACATCTCTGTTATTTGTTCCTAAAAAATTGTGATTTTTAGTTTTAGCTTATTTTCTAGTATTTATGAACAACGTGTATGTACCCCATTAGTTAAGTAAATGCTTTAAAATGAGTGTGAACAAGAATTTATTATTTCATTTTCATAGTTTAGTCTACAAATAAATGACTTTTAAAGTTCAGTTATTTGCTTTATTTCAAGTACCTACCTACCATAAAGAAGATATTCCGAAATGCCGTAAGGGGCGCCAAAATCCTGTTTTGCACACAGGCGCCAGTAGCCCTTACGGGGGCCCTGAGCAACATCCAGCAGGCTTACCTTATCCAGAGAACGACTAACAAGGAAGGATCGATCAGGGTAATGATCCTTGATTGATGACTTACCCGTCAGACCAGGAGACCTTGAACAGCAATTCGCACACCTCCAGCCCGTCCCTGGTAGGCTTTTAATAACTGCGAGCTGTGCCTTTGATATCTCGCTACGTATGCCATTAGCATGATAAAATTCTCCTCAAAAACCACCGCACATGAGACCGGGAGACTTCCTTGTAATTCGATTTGTGCATTTCTTATATTGAGACATTCTCTAATTTATTCAAAAAGGACAGAGGGTAGATGGAAATGTAAAGTAGTTTACTACGATTGGATAAACAACCGATAGAAACATCAAGACTCAAGGACAAGTAAATGTAGCACTTTTCACTGATTTTATGAGAGCGGTAATAATGAAACTGCAGAGAGAACTGCTCTGAGGAAAATAACGAAAATCCATCATCCTGATAACCCACTTCACAATCCCTCAAATCAGCTACTCTACGAGAAAACTAAAATTGAGCCAATACTACAGAGATTCAACAGATTGAACAAGAAGTTCATATTATCAAGTCAAAACAACGAGATAATACAATTATTACTACACAGGGAACATCCTGAAACTACTTACAAGAGGAAAAAGCCAGATAAACCTCTATATTATCACCTTAAATCAATCTACATGTAAAGTGAATTTTTGTCTTTTTTATTTTCTTACAACTTAGCCTTCATTTTAATTTGTATAATTATATATGGGTAATATTGAATGGTTAACATATTGTTAATGTACAAAATTAGTTGAAATATTAATTATTAATTATTGTGCAATTATATTTTAAACCGATTGTAATAGGCAGGAAGACTTCGGTTGTATGCCAACAAAGTTAGTCGATTTTCTTCTTTTTCTTAATTGTAATTGCAGTAAATTAAAAAAGTTTTGATGCGCTTATGGGAAAACACTTCATTCTGCTTGAATTGGAACGTAGTTTGCATTTGTTGCAAAATGTGCAATAAAATTAACTGAAATTAAACCACTTACCTAGTTACAGGTTGAGATGTATCTAATTTCAAATTTTCTCTAGCTACTTGTTCGTTCACAGGCTTATCTTCATCTCTGCATGCTCCAACAACAGGTGGAGCTGGATTACCCAGGGTGTAGCCAGTTCCTGTAAACACTTGATGTTTCTTGCCCGAGATATTGAAAGTTTCCATTCTGTGATCCTCCATAGCTAGACGCACCTGAATTTGAATATTTTTATAGCAAAGGTGCAAATGATGAGTAAAAACTTTATTTTGTTATTCCAAACGTATTTCAAATTGACTTTCTCTATTTCAGAATCGTTATAGAATCGTAATTAGATCATTTTAACACTAAAAACAATATCAGTCAACAGAGTATTCGATCCTATTAAATTTCAATATGTCAATATAGTGCATTCTCTAAATCCACTGATGATTTTGATTCTAAGTAGCCTAGTAGGCAGTATTTTGACAGAGGTTACTTGTCAGTTGATAGCAATGAACTGATTATCTATGTTATTACCTTATATTGCATCTACCAAACGATCATTTGAGATTTACGGAAAGGATAAGACAACCAATCATGCGTTACCATACACCCTTATGGCCAACAACTTGACGTAAATTCCTAATTTTGTTGTACTAATAAAATTGAGATTACCTCTCCATTACTACTATTTGCCTTCAATTCCATTGGTATTTCTCCTCTTTGGATGCTTTCAAGAAAACTCCTATTTTGAGGATCATTATATGACCGCAACTTGCCATCATTTATTGAAAAACCTTCTTTCCACAGTTTCAATGTAACTTCATCAGGCTTTGATGGCCTAGCAGCACCTGGAACCTCCACAGAATCTGTACTTGTTTCCCCTAACTTATATCCAGTACCATAAAAAGCTCTAGAACTAGATGTGCTTGGACGTTGATCGACCACTTCTACTCCATGTCTGCAAATTAATGAATAGTCCGGAATGAATAACAGCAGAAGGTATAAGAGATCTTTAAAATTAAATAGGGTTCAAGTTGAATAATCTATTTATTTATTCATCAACTTCACTCAACAGATTCTTCCATCAAATTTGACAGCCTAATCAACCAGCATCGCGTTTCATAAAGCTTGATTGTGGAATCAAAACCTGTGTCAGTGGATAACATCGATCCTCCAAAGCTTCGATCATTGAGAACAAATCAGTACATCAGTGAGTTTTGATTTGAAAAGCAGTAACATTAGAGTTGGTTTCTTCGATGTTTCGATACTTTCTGTTTACTAGTGTGCAGTGAATAATAATTGGAAAGGACTCATCAATGGAAGATGAATAAAATTCTTCACATTGAAAGAAAAACTAAACCTCAAGAGTATAGATGTTGGATCCTTTCAGTAGGGTAGGTAGGGTAGGGTCAAATTTCCTTATAAGCATCTAATACATATATAATGACTTTTCCTTTCCAGTTTCAAGAATTAATTTGCGGATATTGAAACTGATAAATTGAGTTTGGAGATTCCAAAACACTTTCTATAAGAGCTTAAATTCAAGGCAACAGGACAATTCATCCTCCAGGTCATCCAAAACTCAGAACATTTTTGGTAAATCATAACTGATTTGAGTGTTCCAGAAGTCGGAATAAATTGTTTCGAAATTACTGCCCACTTTGATTCAGCGTCTCTAGTTCGTATGTTCAGCGGTCATCAGTTTGGTTTCAGAAAGGGTAGAAATACTCTTGATGCAATATTGAAATTTATTGAGAACAAGTTTCATTGTTTTGAGGAGGGTAAGTACTCCATCTCCTTATTTTTGGATGTAGCGAGAGCCTTCGACTGTGTGGATCACTGTGTTCACTTGTGTGCAGCTCTTACTTCACAAACAGATTCCAATATATTTTCAGCGAAAATACTTGGTCAAGTATTTTTTATTTCCAGATTCAATGTGAGCACCTTGAAGAAGTCTCTGTCTTCATCAATAGAAGACCACTCTTGAAGAAAGAAGTCCCGAAAATATATTTCAGCTTATTTTTGTATTTTCACACTTAGACGGGGAGCCAGGGTTTTTTTTACTGGGGTTTTTCCCTAGGCTTTTATGTCATACGCCGAATTGTATGACACCCCGTCACTAATCCCTGATCTATATGCTTTATTTTTTGCTAACTAAATATTGTCAGCCAAAAGTTCAAAAGAATATATATATATACTTGGTCAAGTCGAAAGAGACTTAACTTTGTAGTGAACCCCAGGGTTCAATTGTTGAACCTCTATTATTCTTGATTTTCATCAACAATATGCCATTGTTCCATGGCAACTATCTAACGATTCTTTTTGCCGATGATACCACTGTTTCGCTGGCATCTGATTCTTTGGCTGCCTTGCTTGCGCGAGTTGTGACTGCTCAATCAAGGGTTCTTGACTGGCTTACCTCTAATAAATAGGCAGAAGACCATTGGGCTTAGTTTTTCCTCCGAGAGAAATTGATTCTCCTGACCTGTCTGGTAGTACAAGGTTTCTGGGCCTAACACTGGATAGTATTCTCAGTGGGGTATCCATGCCGACTGGCTCGCAGGGAGATTGTGTAGGAATATATTTCTTCCTGGGGTCTGTCAAACCGCCTATCTCTTAACATTCTTAGAACAGCTTACTTTGCTTTAATCGAATCTCTTCTCAGGTATGGAATTCTTGCCCAGGGCAATTCTTCTTCATGTGATATAGTATTTGGTATCCAGAGAAGAGCTGTCAGAGCCGTCTGTGGCCTTAATTATCGAGCTGATTGCAGGCCCTCGTTTGTTCAAGGTGGTTTTCTCACATTTTTCTGTTTGTATATTCTGGAAGCCTCGATTTTTGCGCACAACAATGTTGGCAATTTTGCGATGAATGCAGATTCTCATGATTACCCTACAAAAGGCAGACATCAGCTTCGCAGTGACTTCTGTCGTCACATAAAAACACAAAACGGGCCATTTTGTTGTTGATGTTATATTAATCAAAGTGCAGGTCCTGTCGAAATCACACAGGATAATCATACTGACACACCCCTAATAGATTCATTGGAAGAGGAGTTACAAGAAGGGCCACATAAGGTAGATAAACATCATTCTCAATTAAAATTGCTTGATTTTAACACTTAGCGTTATTATAGAAAGAAGCACAGATTTGGTCATCGTACAATTCGAAGAAATTGAAGAAGCCGGTGACCAAGAAGCTGAGTACTCAAGTTCGAAACCCTGTGACAGTTGCAAAGGAGAATTATTATAAGAAAAAGAAGGAAACTTTGGAAAATGAAGACACAAGGAAGCAGGAGGAACATACTATCAGATTAGAATTATTGAAGCTGCAAGTTTTAGAGTTGCAGACAAAACTTAATGTAGAACCTTGAATTGTAGTACACAATAAAAAGTGATAATTAAATTTTTTTCTTTTCACTGGATGCATGAGTGTTTAATAAGAAATAATAATATATCATAATATCTGAGAATTAATCTAGGAAATTAATGGAATAATGAAATATGTAATAAATTCAGAGAATATTTAAAATATTTTCAGGGTTAAATTTATCCAATTATATATTGCCAAAATGTCCATTGATAATTAACTGTCTCGCTTGACGGGCAGATGTCAAATTATTCTCTTCACTTCGAAACCCCAATGGCTCCTCTTCCACTGGTACATCGTTTGACCATTCATCTGGAAATACGTCATTAATATCTAAACAGATATTAGACAATACAGCTGTAGCAACTATTATTGCCATTTTAGTTGTCAACTTAACACTCATTCCAGATGAAAGGATAGGAAACCGACGTTTCCATACACCACTGTCTCTCCACAACATTTCTTGTTCGTATGATTGACTCATTGTAGAGATTTTCAGTGTTGGTCCTTGCTTCCACTAGTTTGGTCATAAGATCGAGTTCAAGGGTGTAACCACTATCTCCAACTAGTAGGTATCGTCCAAATTTTCCACTATGAAAATCATTTTTCAAATTACTATTACTGACAATAGTTTGATCATGTGCTGATCCAGGCCATTTTGCTACAATGTTTCTGATTCTCAGATCCGCATCTGAAACTGTTTGCACATTTAGAGCAAAATAATGCTTTCTGCATCTAAATATTTCTGCATCATCACCACCAGGGGAATTTATCTTGATGAGGGTGCAATCTATTGCACCAATAGTTCTTGGAAATCTAGCGATTCTGTAAAACTTTGCAGCATCCTCCAGCATTTCATCATTACTTTCGCTCATCTTGATGTACTTTGGACGAAGTGAAGCAATGGCATAAGACACTCTTCGAACTATCCTTGAAGAAGATGTTTTTGAAACTCCCATGAAGTCCCCTGCCGTTATCAGCAGATTTCCAGTGGCATAAAACCTCAATGTCAGAAGAAGCTGTTGCAATGGATCTATACACCCACCCCTAAAAAAGCATTTATATTATTAATCAATAACTATTGACATTCCAAAATTTTTCTTACCTGTTGGTTAGAAATGATAGCACAGGGGCAATTTCCTGCAGTAAATGCAGGACACTTGTTTTAGTTAAATGAAATTGATTGAAAAAATCGATATCATCCAATGTTGTTAAATGTTGCCCCCTTCTTCTATAAATTTTCGTCCTTAAAAATATGTCTTGTTCATCATCAGACGAGGAAGAACTCGAACTTGAACTTGAAGACATTTTCGATTTTTGTGGAGAAAACTAATTGTCACAAAGAGAACTCCTAAGCAAAACACTAGCACTATAGAATGAATTAACCATTGATCTTATATCTAGAGATCTTTGGAATTAACGAATACATTCGCATTCGAAATGAAATGACAGAACAGAATAAGGTTATGTTATATAGTCATAGAGCATGCGTAAAAAAAAGGATACTTTTTCTTAATGTAAAGGCCCAATATCCGGACTTTATGATAAAGGATAATTCAAAGCTTCCTTTAACCTTAAAATTGGTTTATGGAACCCGATTCAGTTGTAAAGGAGATTTCTTACGAAAAAGAAGACTTCATTTTTGATTATGGAACTAGCCCTTAGTAAACTAGCTTGAATCAGAACAGACTTTTTATTGTCATCTGGATATTTTTTCAGTAAAAAAAATAGTTTCAAAAAACTAAAAAAACACTTATAAAGAATATCCGGCTAAAAAAGTTAGAAATAATTTTAAAAATCAATTTATGACAATAATATATAAAACATCCTGGTAAAATTGAGAAAGAAGCGTGGGGCGCTTTGTGCCATAATTTTCCTATATCAAACGTCCCACGTTTTTTTCTCAATTTTACTAGAATGTTTTATATACGATTGTCATAAATAGATTTTTAAAATTATTTCTAACTTTTTTAGCCCGATATTCTCAATAAGCGTGTTTTTTTAAATTTTTTAAACTATATTTACTTTTTAGTAACTGTCATAAAAATATTAATGGTAATCATTAAGTTATGATTGTACGTCGGAAAGTATGCCAATGGTTCACATATGCACAGCTCATGCATCAAGGTTCTGAAATCAAGCCCTAAATTCTAATATCCCGATTTTTCCACAATATTAACATAGCCTCATTCAACCGCTGTAGAGTTGAATAACTTATTAATGACATGTTGATGTTTGATGGTAAAGCCATATTTCAAAAGCATGGACGGGAATGGAACCCACGATCGATGAATCCAAGTAAAAAAAAAATCACAACACTTCCTGAAGTAATTAACAAATGAATTTAGCTTCAGCATTGCGAAGTATTTCATATCATCAAAGACCTACAATACATATACCACTTCTGAGAGGTGTCCTGCATATGAAATTGATGGAGATATTGTTGGTAGCCGTCAACCGTCAATTGATTTACAAATTATTAACAGGAGTTTTATGTCACAGATGATTTCAAAGTTGGCGGGAATTTATAGTTGAGCATAATTTATTCGAGTTGAACCGATATTTTTGTTTTTTTCTCTCGAGAACGGTATTCATTCAAAATGCCGACAAACTGTTCAGCTTATATCACACTAAGGGAGATTCATAAGCTCTCTGTTCAGGTGAGCAACAGTCCCAAAAAAATTACAATTTCAACGTGGTGGATTATTTAAACATAAGTAATTAATAAACTTGCTTTTGTAACTACAAATAATTCCAGCCAAGAAAAGTGAATGATTTTGGAAGCAAAATTAGTGATACAACATCGATTGAATTTCAAAGATAATCCTCCAAAGAATTTCTGTTGTTACAATGTACAAATTCTGTTGACAAGTAGTTGAAGATTCCGGATACAAGTTGTGATATTTTTGTCATGTGATACTATTATTGTCTCGTCTGCGAACTGTAACAAGTAAAATTTCCTATCAATAGTGAGCATTATGTTATGGCAAAAGAGATTGAAAGGAAGAGTTAAAAGTAGTGAGGTACCTTGCTCTTGGGTCTGGAGGATGGCTAGGGTATACCAAATAGTGTTTATTCATGAAGAAGAATGCATTTTTAAAAGTGCCTCAAACGATTCAACCTCTCCTGTAATAACTATAATGTATTTTGTTGGCTTTGCAGTATCTATGTTTTATATTTTGGGACAGTAGATGTTGACTTATATCCATTTCTTTGAAACATGGTTCTGATTGAAATTAACACTGAATATGATTTTTGAGGTTCTTTTATTGTACTTGTACCTATTTCCGGTGTTATTTCCTTATAATTGATTATCTGTTTCTCATTCCTCAGTTCAGGCAGGGCTTGTTTCAGTTCCATTTATCTGTATTGGATTTGAGGAAAAATCCAAGTTTGGTTTTCAGAATCACATCTCTAGTCGACAAGAATTTTGTATTCCAAATTCTGTGTCTATTTCGTTATTTTCGGAGTTGATATAGAAGAATATAGATATGAATTTGATTATTCCATTATTTTGATCTCATTCATCCTGGCTGAAAAGTTTTATTCATAATTATTGTTGGTTGGTTTGTTTTGTGATGGTTGTTGATAATTTTTTGTTGACATAGCACAAGTGGATTATTGCTCATTCTTCTTTTCTGTGGCGATGTTTATTAATTAGTTAGTGTTGTTGGAAAATAATATCAGGTCATTTGTTGTCGTTTTTATCTTTGTTTCCTTGGTATTTCTGCCTGATCTTTTCCTTCCCCTTTTGTGCCCAGTACTTTCCTGGTTTTTAGGTTCATCTTCACAAGAAGAGGTACAATTAGAGGTGGACATTTTGGATGCACAGAAATTCTCAAAGTCTGCAGGGTTGGCAGTTATTCGATTTGAAATTTTTATTTATGATAATTGATAAACAAAAAATTTATTTTTCGCGAATTTATCAAAAAACAAAGTCCTTATCTTAATAGCTCTACAGAGGTTCTACACAGACTGCCTGATAGTGACAAGCAACCTTGCACCATTGCAACGACTGTTCTACAAAATTGTTGTTCTTTTATATTAATGTTTTTATTGTTGTGCCAGCTTAACAGCATTAGAAGCAATTATCTTCTTCTTCTAACCTTTTCTATTCACTTCCTCTCTGTTTGTATCAATTGAATGCAGAAGATCTTGTCTCTCCAATATTTATGGAAACAAAATCTCAAGTCATGAGACACTTATTCTGTAGTATATATAGATATCATGTAATACTTAAATAACCTATTAGGAGTTCATTACTGGAATAATTTTGAGTACATTATTTTTATCACATTTGTAGACATTAGGATGATGAAAAAATTATGTAAGAAGTAACAACTCAAAAATAAAATAGTGATTTGTATTTCTAGAATTCAGATCTTGAAGCTATCAAATTATGATTAATTACTATATTATATAGACTAACGGAACCCGTTTCGATTTTTTTCTCTGGTCCCCGATCTTATCATTTTATTATATTGATAACTTCATTCATGAAAATTGGACTAGTAATTTATGCTTTACACTGAAGAATGTAATATTCACTTACTGTTGAGCAGATTTGAACATCTCAGCCACAATATCTCTTTTTTTCCCAGGTCCTATTACTTGTTGGCCACTGTGTTCTGATCCTCCTGCATAGAAAGCTTGTCCTTCTTCCTCATCATCGTCATCATCATCATCCTTTGATAGTGAATCCAATGTACCAAATCTACTATTAACTTTCTTAGGTTTTGTCTTGGTTTTCCTACTTCCACCAGTTGATGGGTCACGAACAGTAACTGGCGGAGGAACACCTACAGAGTCTGCTGGAGTAGGTTCTACTATTTCATCTACATCTACATGACTATCATCACCATTCTCATAATAACTTGCTATGGCAACCTGTATCATAAAAAAATTTATACTAAAATTCCCAATTACATCAATAGCTCAAGGTTCATACATCTACTTGCCAAGCAGCGGAATCCAAAAAAAATTTCGCTCTATCTTCATTTGCACCAGTTATTGCGGTGAATTGTGAGATTTTATCACTTCTATCAGAATCAGACATGGTTCAATATTTATTGTAGAAAAACTATAAATACTTAACAACTAATATATTGCTATTACTCAGCTCTATTAAACTTGTCAAAAATGTTTTGTTCGGAAGATTTTGTCTAACCTATGATCAGAGAAATATTTCGAAGTATGTTCACCGGCTTGAACATACCTGACAATTGTTAAAAATTACACCAGCGTTGCCGTATCTCCCCAGTTCCCTGATATTTATGAACGTTTTCTCTTCTTTAGTTATAAATACCGTGCTCACAATTATCATTCTGTCATTTTATATATTGACCGTTGGCTGAAAAAAAAAATAGGTTTTAGAACGCATTGTCGTGAGGTCAAATGGTTTGGGTGCTGTAGTTAAACTACTTGGTAGTAATTATTCAAACCATTACATTATACACATATCATATTCGAAAAATTTGTTTGTCAGAGACGTGTTAACTGCCTAAGTGAGCTAACAAGGTGAATTAATTGATTTGATAACTAGTATGATTCATGTCCTAATAAGAAATAATAAAGTAGATGTAACTGCATAAAGAAAAAAAAATTCAATTTGAAGAAACCAATTAGTAAAAAAGTCTTTTTCTTGTTAATTAGAGAATAATGGACTGATTTGACCGAATAACCAAATAAGTCGAGATATTTGAACCTACAAACCTACCCACACACTTTAGTTCTCTGGATCGTTTCGTTCAGGAGTTTTCATGCTCACGCACGGACAGTGTCGATTTCAGCTAATGCTATTGATATAACATTTTTGTTCGAGAATTCGAAAATTAACAATATTATGGCTAATGGGCCACTCTGTTCAGGTGAACAAGAGTTCGCAGTTCATCCTGCATATTACGTTTTCAAAATGCTGGAACCAAGACTATAACCGAAAACGTGAAAAAAATAATATTTACGAAGTAAATCGTGCGCTTTCGATTAAATTGAAACAGTAAGGGTAGCGGCTAGAAGAGTAGTGATATCGAATGCATTTTTTGACCCGTCCGAGCGTTTTTTCCATCTCAAAGATCCAAATTCGGCGTGTGAAAGTTATTGATGGAATACTAAGTCACTCTATATAATAATAAAGCCATGAAAAAAAAAACTGATGCAGGAAATTGAATTACCTTTTCAACAAGTTTGTGCTCGACTGCTTTTCCCTATTCAAAAATGAGAGCTGTTAGGGGTAGTGATATAAAACTCATTTAAACACCCCTCTTTTGTACTCCTTTCAACAAAAATTGGCCTGTCCGCGCGTTTTTTTCGTTATTCCATCCAAAAGCTCAGAATTCGGGATGGAAAGTTATGGATGGCCCACCCTGTATGTTAATCTATCTTTGAAATTATCTTCTTATGACTTACATATTGTCGTCCATTTTAGTTGTTAAATCCTTGGCATTTTCTTACTATTTTCCTCCATTTTATTTTATATTTTCAATTTCAATTTCATTCCTTCCAAGGCGTTTTTGAAGGAAGGGCAGCCTTGATCCATTTTTCCAGTTTGACATCGGGTCACCTGGTTTCAGAATGTTCCAGATAATTTTTCAGTAATCAATATTAACTGCAGTACGGTAAACTACACACCTTATACCATTGTAACTTGAAATTACAATTCCTAATAAGAAAAATAAACATTGAATATTGAATTATGTACACAGAAATTTTATATTCACTTGTTATCAATGAATGCGTGTCTGCAACTCTCATTGGAAGACTCTGTCCCTTGTAATAAAAAATTACAGAAGGAAGAAAGCGGAGGCTTCATAAGCCTCGTTTTTTATACAGAATGAATCTCAGGTGTGAGTAAATTAAGACACTAATACTTGTTCTTTCCAAATATAAATGATAAAGGAGGCAAGTAAGAACTTTTTGACTTACAATTGTTTGAGTTTGGCTTAAAAATAATGAGGTATTTTCTCCACCTTATGTAGTCAAAACAAAGGTTTTATAGAGAAACATAATGAATCCTGCAATGGAGACTTTTTGAATGAAGATAAACGCAGGAACTGCATTTACAAGAAATTGGAATATGTAAAATGGAATATTTCAGAAGGTCGAGATAGAAAAATGAACTTATCAGGCTCCACTTCTTGTTCATGTTTCTGCGATTGGCAACAATTATTAAGAATTAAGTTGGTATGAAAATGAAATTACAAGACCACTGTCAACTCAACAATCAGAGACATGTCTGTGTCAACCATTGACTTAGTAAACGGATCCTAACATGGATCCTAGATCCTTTTTAGACAAGGGAAAATAAAATTACTTTTACTCAACACTTTTCAGGCGCCTAATATATAGGTTCAAATGGTTTATTATTTCTACATTACTGGAGCGACATCTTCATGTTCGCGTCTAGATGAATCCAGTATTTTTCATAGGGCACAGTTTTTTTTTATATGACAGTTATTACCATTATTCCAGCCAGACTGTCACGATACCGACGACGACTTCGTGATTATCTCATTATTTGACGAAATACAGGACGCCGTATAGCGAGGGAGACACTGTTAGTGCGATGAAGAAAATTCAATTTGAGGGGAGCAATTTGAAAATAGGTTTTTTTGTTACACATAAACTTCTGATCAACTCAAGAAGGGCTTCAAGAATATTTTAGCTGTGTACAATATAACGAACAAAATCAATAAAATTTTCAGATTTCAAATAGATTAGATTCAGTAGTCTGAACGTCTAACAAACATTTGAAGTCATTACACTCTGTATAATGTGAGGAAAAAATGTCTTAAATGCATCGTCAAAAAGTCCAGTTATACCATATATTTTATTTATGTGTTAGCCAATATAGACAAAAAAGTAAACCATCGGTAAAATAAGGTGTATACATGGAATTTGCTTTCAGTTCGAGGAGTTACGAGCTCTCTTGTTCATTTCGTTTGAAGGCAATCTTGTAAACAGATGGAAGGACAGAATAGATCTTGACAGCGGATTCTTCATCGGGGAGTCTAAACAAAACTATTGTTACCACTTTTATTCAAACATTCGAAAAAATAAAGACCTTTTAGCAAATCTATAAGCACTCTGATAGAAAACAAGAGCCCCAAATATCGATGCCGTTCAATACAAGTAAGCATCGATACTTTTCACCCGATATGGGGTGAGATCTCGATACTTTACTACCGACTACCGAACAGTTTCGTTACCTCATTGGGATCGCTTATCGCATATTCCCTTACGACCGCATTGATCGAGAGGGAAGGGAAGAATATTTTAGGGAATCTGTATGATGCGGCATCGCTGGTATATCTTTAACGATAGTCAGCTGAGAATTGTGAGATATCTTCAAGACTGTCATTTCATCAAAGAGTTGTAAATTTAGTTCATCTTCCGCTTCTTCATCATGATCACGCGGATTTGTTAATCGTTGAAGAATGGATCATATGTGCAGTAGTTCCTACGCAGCATGACGTCACGTAGACAGATGCAGATTTCCCTCCAGTCTTTTAGAGAACTTACTTCGCAGTTATTCGTAGATATGATAAGAGATATAAGTATTCGTGTAAATGTTGATTATACAATAATCCTTCAATTAAACATAAAGTGTTATCTATATAGTGTTTTATTCATAGTGAATCCAGTTCATAAATATACATAATAAACTCAATATTCTAACGTGGTGGAGGTGCCTTGGGCAAGAGAGAATTAAAATAAACCGGTGTGAAAAGTAAGTAGAAAAATATGTCGATAGAAATTAATTAAGGCCAATAATATTGCATGCTAGAAGTTTTAATGTCCAGTAAAACCATTGAGTGTATTAATTAAGTAAGAAAGTCGTTAAAGTAGATAAAGGAGATAAAAGTAGATGAAAAAAAGGGACAAAAAAGCACAGAACAAACCTGCTGCTAAATTAAGGTAAAAAAAATTGGTATTTAGATAATATAAGTCGAATGTTGGTTAAAGGTGAAAGCGTAGTTGAAAATGTAATAAGTAAAGTAGTTCTAAGGAGAAAGTATTAACTCAAATGGTAGTAAGTTGGTAAATTAAATGTACATGTACTTATCAAAAAAAAAAATAAGTAGATATCCTAAGTAGCATTAAGCAGTGTTTGAATAAGTAGTAATATCTTTCGAAAATAGAAAGTATTAAGTTTGGATGTATTAAAGGAATGAATAAAAACCATCAAATTAAAATCATTTTATTGAAGTTTGAATAAGTAGTAATATCTTTCGAAAATAGAAAGTATTAAGTTTGGATGTATTAAAGGAATGAATAAAAACCATCAAATTAAAATCATTTTATTGAAGTTTGAATAAGTAGTAATATCTTTCAAAAACAGAAAGTATTAAGTTTGGATGAATTCAAGGAATTAAAAAAAAAAAAAAAACCATCTAATTAAAACCATTTTATTGAAGTTGGAATAAGTAGTAATATCTTTCAGAAAATGGAACCTGATAAATCAGATAATATGCAGCAAGAAGTGGAAAAGTTGCAATCTCAAATAAAAGAATTGAAAGAAGTCCTCAATATGAAGTCTACCCCTAAAGTAGCTGGAAATCCACCGTTCATATTGGATAAAGATACACCATTCAATGTGTGGAAGACAGTTGTCGAAAATGAATTTAAATCATTTGGTTATGAATACCTTCTGAATAGTAAATTGCCAAGACCTACACTATCGGAAGAAGAAAATGCATAGCGAATGGGATTTGCTATCTCATATCTATTAAGTAGACTTGATGACAACTACAGGAAAGTGGTGTGTCACTTGAAAACTGCAGGAGACATAATAACAGAAAGTAGAGAATATTAAAAACCCGCAATGTCATCTTCAAAATTTTCTGCTAAAAGAACATGGAATTCCATAAACTTTGCGAAAAATCATGAAAATGCAGTGGACTTCATAGTGAGATTTGAAGACCTCAAAAGTAAAGTAGAAGCATTTGGGGAACCTCTGGCAGAAAAAGAAGTTATAGAAAATTTCCTCATGGCTATTGATAACAGCTATCCTGAGCTAATCAGAAAATATGATGCATCAGGTGAAAAACTGTCTTTTGATGAGCTAAAATCTCTATTAATAAATGAAGAAGGAAGAGAAAAAGAAACGAAAGAAAGAGCTAATGAAGGTCAAGCTCTGAATGCAGACATAAAAAGAAAGAAAGTGGATGTCAGTTCAACAAACAAAAGTAGAGTATGCTACAAGTGTGGCAAACCAAATCACTTCAGCAGAGAGTGCAAAAACACTAAACAGATTTGTTATAATTGTCGAGAGCTGACTGACAACCACGAAGCAGCTACATGTCCTAAACCAGCATACCGTGGTAGAAATAAAGTAGGCTATCGTGGTGGTAGAGGAAGAGCTGCTTATTCAAGAGGAGGAAGAGGTGCATACAGAGGAACAGTTACAAAAGGTATTCAAATAAATATAAATAAAAACCATATAAAGTTGCAAAATGAAAATACAAAAGATATCATTAAAACTGGTAAATATGATGGTAAATTTTGGTGGTTAAATTTTGACCTAGTCAATCCAAAAATAACGAATAAAGGAGGAATAGAAGGCTTTTATCAGAACGTAGAAGATAAAACAAAAACAGTAAAGGTTATTGAGAAGGAAGGGAGTATTGAAAGTATCAACACATGCAACACTGTAGATGAAAATGTAGTAGAAAATGAAATAGAATATGAAGAAATTGGTAATGAAGATAATGTAGAAAATGAAATAACATATGAAGAAATGGATGAAACGAACTCACAAAGGCAAATTTCATATGAAGAAATAAATGACACAGATACTTTACAGAAGTATTTGAAAACTGTGAGTGAAATGGAATTAAATGACATTCAACAATTAAATAGTAGAAAAGTAGAAAGTTTGAAAAATGACATTGGTTTGTTATGGCACTATAGATTGGGGCATGTGTCTAAAAGTTATTTAGAGAAGGCAGCAAAGTTGATCCCAGAACTAAAGGTGTAAAATTCACAAAAGCAATCACTGATTGTGAAGTCTGTGCCAAAGCAAAAATTACTCGACAACCTAGTAATACAAAAAGGTATCAATACAATGAGCCACTCAAACTTGTTCATACAGATGTCATGGGACCCATATCACCATGTACATATAAATATGGCTCAAGATATATAATAACATTTGTGGGCGATTATACCAGATATGCTTGGGCATATCCAATGGTAGATAAAAAGAAGTACATATTGCTCTTAGCAAAATGATGGAGAATGCTAGACTTTTAAAGGGTGAGAATGTAAAAATAACGTTTTTAAGGCTAGATAACAGGTACAGAATATTGTACTGAAAACATGAAGGAATTTCTCCGGAAAGAGAAAATTGTGCTGGAACTCACTCCACCATATACTCCAAATCTTAATGGTACAGCTGAAAGGTTCAACCGAAAACTACAAGAAAAAATAAGAAGTGTAATCATAGATTCTGGATTTCCACAGCAACTATGGGCTCATGCTCTACAGTTTATTTTAAGTATATATAACAGAACACCTAAAAGTAGAATCAATTTCAAAATACCTTTTGAAATGATTACAGGTAAAGGATGTACCATAAAATACTTTAGAAGATTTGGAAGTGTGGGATTTGTTCTAGACCCAACAATAAAAGAAAAATTCTCAGAAAGAGGAAACAGAGCTTTCCTAATAGCATGTGGAGACACATATTATACCCTTATTGAACCAGAAAGTGGAAAATTAATTAAAAGTAAACATGTAAGGTTCATTGAGTCTAAAGCGTTATGGGGATTATTTTAATAAAGACAATAAGCAGAATGTAATCAAAGATCCACAAGTCGATGTAAATGAAATAGGATCGGACTTCTTCACCGAAGATCTGCATCCAAAAAGAATTACAGAAAAAAGTAGTGTGAATGATATTAGAGAATAATTTACTGCTCTAATAGGTGAAAGTATGGAACATATAAGTGGCAATGTTTCTGAAGTTGATGAACCTCTGAACTATGTTCAAGCCATTGACAGTAAAGAAAAGAACGAATGGTTGTCAGCAATAGAATCTGAGTATAATTCTCATAAGAGAAATGGAACCTGGTCATTGATTGAACGAAATCAAGTACTCAAAAATCAGTCTATAATGACTACAAGGTGGATATTCAAAAAGAAAGAAGAACCTAATAATGAGATACGGTACAAAGCTCGACTGGTAATAAGAGGCTATGCTGACACAAATGATTATGATGTAGGAGAAGTTTATGCTCCTGTGGCAAGACTGTCAGATGTAAGATTTCTTTTAATAATTGCAAATAAATATGATTTAGAATTACATCAGCTAGATGTGAAAACAGCCTTTTTAAGCGGAGTGCTAGAAAAGGAGGTATTCATGGAAATACCGAGGATATGAAGGAGGAGATGATCTCAGACAAAAACATGTCTGTAGGTTAGAAAAAGCGTTATATGGATTAAAAGTAAGTCCAAAAAGATGGTATGAGAGGTTCCAAATGACAATGAGTAAATTACATTTGGAAAAATATCCTCTACAATCATGTTTATTTATATGGAGGAAAAAGGAAAATTTGTTATTTTGTTATTGTATGTGGATGATATTTTAATTGCCAGTAACTGTAAAAATAAACTTAATCAAATTAAAAATGACCTGCAAAAAGAATTGAAATGACTTACTTGGGATGTCCTGAAAAGTTTCTGGGCATAGAAATAAAAAGAGATAGAGAACATGAGAACTATATATTTACATCAAAAAAAAAGGTTTATTATAAAAATGTTGAAAAATTTTAATATGCTCGTTAGTAAACCAGTCAGTACCCCAATGGTGACCAGAGAAACAGAACAGAAGGGAGGAATGGAAAGTGAACATTTGTCCAAAAGGAATTTCCTTTCAGAGAAGCAATAGGAAGTTTACTATACCTATCAAGTGGAACTAGGCCTGACATAACATACGCTGTTAATGTGTTAAGCAGGAAACAAAATAATTACACCTTTGAAGATTGGATGAAAGTTAAAAGAATATTCAGATATTTGAAAGGAACCATAAACTTTGGCTTAGAGTACAGAGGTATAGGAAGAAACTTAGAATGCTATGTAGATGCATCTTTGGGGACTGGTGATCTGAATGGAAGATCAACAAGTGGAATATTAATAAAACTGTTTGATGATGTAATTTTCTGGCGAACTAAGAAACAAACCCATGTAGCTTTATCATCTGCAGAAGCAGAATATATTGCCATGTCATTGGGGTGTAGAAAGTAGTTAGTATTAGAGAAATGTGTAGCGTTTTATTCAGATGGATATTATTCCAATAATGTATGAAGACAATAGAGCTGCAATTAATATTGCAAAGTCAGAGGATTCTCAAACATTGAAACATATAGTGAAGTTGTGTTTTCACTATATTAGATTTGAGGTATCAAAAGAAACATAATTATTAAGTGGGTCAGTACTAAGAATCAATTAGCAGATGCTTTGACAAAACCCCTAGGCAATCTTAAATTTAATGAATTCAAAAATGTAGTCTTGAAGGAAACTAATTCTGAATGATTTTTTCTAGCAGAAAATGAAGATAGCTTTGAATAAACAAAGGACATGGGAAATGAAGTTATTTTTAAGGAGCAATGTAGATTTCTATTACTTAATAATGCAAAGTGGATAATGTTGATTTATAATAATGAAAATATGTTGTTCATTAACAATTAAGAAGATAATGTTGTTAAAGTAGGTTTATTTCATTAATAAAGAAGATGATAATGTTGATTTATAATAATGAAAATATGTTGTTCATTAACAATTAAGAAGATAATGTTGTTAAAGAAGGTTTATTTTATTTATAAAGAAGATAATGTTGTTAAAGAAGGTTTATTTTATTTATAAAGAATATAATGTTGTTAAAGAAGGTTTATTTTATTTATAAAGAAGATAATGTTGTTAAAGAAGGTTTATTTTATTTATAAAGAATATAATGTTGTTAAAGAAGGTTTATTTTATTTATAAAGAAGATAATGTTGTTAAAGAAGGTTTATTTTATTTATAAAGAAGATAATGTTGTTAAAGAAGGTTTATTTTATTTATAAAGAAGATAATGTTGTTAAAGAAGGTTTATTTTGTTAATAAAGAAGATAATGCAGTTAATGTGTTTTTTTAGATAACACAAGGTAAAGTATTTTATGTAGAATTATTTAAGTTGAAGGAATAAAGGAGGTGATGAAACAATATAAGACTCTTATCAAAAGTAAGTTTATTATTTGACAATAAATAGGTATTTTAAAAGGAAGCATGGAAAGTGATTCGTCAGCAATATTTGAACTGAAGATTCAAATATCACCGACGAGAAGGGAGCGTTGAAGAATGGATCATATGTGCAGTAGTTCCTACGCAGCATGACGTCACGTAGACAGATGCAGATTTCCCTCCAGTCTTTTAGAGAACTTACTTCGCAGTTATTCGTAGATATGATAAGAGATATAAGTATTCGTGTAAATGTTGATTATACAATAATCCTTCAATTAAACATAAAGTGTTATCTATATAGTGTTTTATTCATAGTGAATCCAGTTCATAAATATACATAATAAACTCAATATTCTAACGTTAATCGATGATTATTCTCGATAAATGTCAAAGGAAGGCAATACAAAAACTCTGTGACTTTGACCTTCAATCTAACCTAACCTAACATAGTTTTTTGAAATTTAAAATTCATAATACTAATAATAACATAAACAAAATATAATGTATGTTAGATATAAGATTTATAAACTAGATATTACAGTTATATACGAAAATCTTCGAAAAATTCACTGAGCATGCAACATTTTGAGATAAAATCATTAATATCCCAAAATAAGTGGACAGATGCTGTTGAATGTATCAAAGCTCTTAACAAAAAAGACAATTCATTATCCAGGTATGCAATCAAATGTATTTTTCTGTCTCTTCAATCGTTTTCATTTTTTCAGTTTCTGTCTTGAAGATGTCTTACATTGTATTACATCAGGGTACTCAAAAAATCATGCAGAAGTTTCAAATTTTTTAATAGAACTGTTTCGTTATATGCGAAATTCTGTTACAAAACGAGAAAATCAAAATTTAGTAGGGAACAATGAAATTGTTTTGGGTGAAGTGGGAATAATATTAAGGAATGCAGTGAATGAGTCGGGCGGTGATTTATTGATTAAAATAATTCTTCAGTTTTTGGTGAATTTGGTAGTATCAAATCAATCAACTTCTTTGAAGTTATCTAATATTTTATACCAAGATGTTCTTGATTGCTTTTATAAGAAGAAAAATAAACATGAAGTCCTAGCACTTATATATAACCTACATCTTCAAGCCAGATCGTTATGTTTTACAGAAATGTTAATCGACCATGTTCTTGATTGCTTAGTTGATGGTGATTCAGAGTTTGCCCAATTTTTAGCCGAGTTATTTTTATACGAGGAAGAATTCTGGAACATTTATGAATCATTGAATATAAATAGAAGGGTAGTTTTACTTGAATTACTGAAAACTAGGTGGATCGAAAGAAAATTGAACAATTTGCCAGACATATCATTGCAAAAAATTAGTGAAAAATTTTGGAGTTCTGAAAAAGTTATTTTTCAAACATGTTCTTCCAATAATGAATCTTTGGAACCATATGAGGTTTCTCTTCTACTAGAAATTTTGGGATGCTTATGTGGTAATGAAAATTATCTAGCAATACTACAGAAAGATACTGACTTGATTATAAGATGCGGAGTTTTGCTTATTAATATTCACAGACTAGGGAAACAGTCAGAAAATTATTTTTCTTCCCTGCAAAAATTATCAGAAGTAAGGGAACCAAGTGAGGTGATCCAGAAACATCCTGCATTTGGTTTTAAAGTGGGATTGGTACGGCTAATTGGGAACCTTTGTTGGAAAAACAGGAGAATGCAAAATATGGTGAGTTTGCTGTTGAAATTCAATACTGCTTGGTTGAAGAGAAGAGAAAAATGATACACAGGCACTAGTCATTTCTAAGATTTTATACAGAATAGATTAATAAAATTTGGAACGCAATCATTTCTGACAGAGGGAAATCATGCTTGAATATTTTCATTGAATTCATACTTTTGGTTATACCAGAAGTGATATTCAGCTTTGGAATTTCAAATGTTATTACATAGTTTTTTTACTCGTGAGTGATTCTGGTTGAAATTTTACTGATTTATTATTTGAATTTTTTCATGTAGATGTAATGGTTACGAAGATATAAAGACTTTCGTAACAAAATAACCACTTGCAGAGGTCCGCAAAAATATGATACAAGCGTCTAAGCTATCTATAATACCAACAAATCAGGTGTCTAAAAACACTTCAATATTTATGCTATATATTGCAAGACAAGTAGTTTGATTGACACTGTCACAATAAATTCTTATTACTGAGATATTGCAATTGACAAAAACTGAAGTTTTTCTTAAGACAATCACATATTTTCTGTACAGAAATTGAGCGACAATTGAATTTAAAATAATATTCCCAAAAGTTCCATTTGTCTACCTTCAATTATTGTCTAGAAGTATGTTGCATATGAAATTTAATTTTATTCAATGAATTAATATTCTTGGTTGGCTGTAACTCCGTTTTTAAGGATACTGGAGTAAACGCACTTTTTTTACATGAAATTATCTTTGGTTTGCGATTATGAAAAATCGTTATTTTGTTTATTCAAATGAAATGGAGTTTTCATTATTAAGGTGTTGCTAGGAAATAAAAGTATGACTTCAAAAACTTCCAGTCTGCTTAATGAAAAATATTCTAATGTACGATCTATGAATTCAAGTAATTTCAGAACGCTGCAAAAAAATTTAAGTTTCTGATCATTTTAGAAAGACTACATATTGTAGTTTTGTTCATTCAGATGCGAATATGATAGATAAGATAATTTTATTAAAATCCCAAAAGTTTTTTTTGGAAATATTCGATTTCTCATAAGATATTTGTCGTACCTCTACAAAAAATCGTGCATTTAATGAGGTTATATATGTATATTGCTTATTTCAAAATTTCATCTTTGTATAGTGAAACCACGAAAAGATATAAGGGTTTCTTTTTCCCCGCTTGTTCTGGTGCCGTAAAGTAGTAGAACAGGGTGCAGTTACTTACCTGACGGTTTTTGTACTTTTTTTTTGAACATTTTTTGACAATTGTCAATAACACTGTCACAAAAATCTGTTCGCTCCTAAAAATATCATTTAACTGCAAAATGGTTATGTTCACTACCTTAGGGAAGTCCCTCTTGTCACAGACCTCTTATGTCATTTGGAAATCTTCGCTGTAACCACAGCTGAATGCGTGGCGTAATACATTCGGCTATATTCCCACACAGATCGAGAAATATTACAAAGATGAATCGTTTTGGGAGAAAAAAATCATCATGAGTTGAAAATCGTCCTCAATTGCACACCTTCCCTTAACAAGACATCCGCTCATGCAAATAGTAATGTGATAATAATACATGGGAAACTATGTGAGTTTATTTTAAATTGAAGATATAGGTTTGTTTATTCTTCCATGTTCTTTGTAGCGGCTGTTTCAGTGTTCCGTTTTGGAACAACCGCGCAAATGCTTCTGGCATCACGGCTGTGCTTTTCTTAATTTTTTTTAAGAACAATCTATTGTCTCTTTATTTTAGTGAAGAGATAAGGAAAAGATCAGTTCCAGAAGGATTTTATCACAAGTGTTCTATATCATGCTCATTCTTTTATACACAATTCAAGTCTGTCTCTCATTCTTTCAGTCGTATTTCTACACAAGGGTAGAATGAATGCTCAAGTATTCGCTGCACTGTATGCTTACCTGACCTGACCTGGCCTCCTCTAGTATCCAACAAGAATTTTAAGTCCTGCCGCATTGTGACTTTTTTCGCTTATTAATGTCTTACGAGGCATGTTTTTTAAGTAAGTATCGTTTTGCGATTCCGCCGCCGTAGCGCTACGGTTGACGTTTCGCTTATGCGCGCTGGTTACCTACATCTCTTGTCTATGCACTGACGCCATTCTTCATTGTATACGTTGTATACTGAGTGTTTGAGATGCCTCCGACAATCGTGAGTCCCCCTGATTGTGAAGTACGGGCTGTTATACGATTTTTTAGTGCTAAAGGTGTAAAACCGATCGATATTCATCGTGAGACCTGTGAAGTTTACGGACAAAACATTATGAGTGATGGAATGGTAAGGAAATGGGTGAGAGCATTTAAAGATGGCCGCACAAATGTGCATGATGAAGAACGGAGTGGGCGTCCTTCGGTCGTTAATGAAGATTTGGTGCAGAAAGTGGACGAAAAGCCCCGATCTGGCACCCAGCGACTACCATTTGTTCCTGCACTTGAAGAAACACCTGGGCGGTCAGCGTCTGCAAGACGATAATGAATTTGTGACACAGTGGTTAACAAGTCAGGCGGCAGAATTTTATGAGGAAGGTATCCAAAAACTGGTGCCACGTTATGACGAGTGCGTCAATATTCACGGGAATTATGTTTAAAAGTAGATTAAGATACAGGCTTTCATGTAAAAATAAAATTATTGCGATATGTTTGCACGTCTTTTATTAATTCCAAAACGGTACTTACTTAAAAAACATGCTTCGTATTATTATGATTCATTTACAGTACTTATTTATTTATACACAATTTATGTTCATTATTTGCTATCTCACTACGAAGAATCTAAGATTAACCACTACTTGGCAGTGTCCTCTATCATATGCCCGCACCTGCGAGGTCTCTCCATGGTTAATTATCTTGTAGTATCGTTTATGGGATCCGTGATATATTTGATGTTACTTACTGGTTTTGGAATATAAATGGAACTGCGAAAAGTGAGTAGGGTCGTACTACGACCTTGGTTTCACTCGTAACAATGCTCCCTCTTTAAAACATTCGGTTTCCGAACACCTCGTCCCTTTACGGCTGACTGCAAGCTCTCTGTAATAACTACAGAATTCTTGTTGGTCGAAATAGCAGGATTCCGGATTTTAACTGCAAAGCAGTATTAACACATCACTCTTCTGAAAAACTACTTCCAGCATGTTACGAGGAATCCTTCAGTTCCGACAGTCCAATCCACAACCCAACCTTGGAACTGCAAACTTCGTCACACTCAGCCTAAGTGGTCAATGAGGAATTCCATATGGTTTGCTGGGTTGGCTTTTCAATGGATCTCTTTTTGGTTGCCTTTCTGAAAAGGTAACGAGTATAATCGGACAATTTAAGGATTTGACCAGGGTAAGGTTGCTGTTCCAAGAGATCTGGCACCAGGCCAATCTCCTTTAATATGAAGACTATTTCCTTGAGCATACTCAGATCTTCAGCCACAGAATTTGCTATTGATTAGTCTATCGGCACAGCAAAGATATCTTGTAGTTGCTTGGTGGTTATTAGGAACCTAGCTTTCCCGGTATCTCCATAGTTTGCTATGATTTCCGTGAAGCTCAACGTTTCCTGCTCTGAAGCCTGAATGATAATCTTTCTCAGTCTAGTCTCTTCCTGAGAGTTAAGGTCGGCCTCGTATCTCGCAAGGCGGTTCACATGGGCAACTTCTGGATGCGATAATCTACATCGTTGATTCTCTTTGCAACTTATATGGTCCTCTCCAATCATTCTGCAATTTTGGAGACAGTACTCTTTTTCTCTGGGGGTTGATACCAAATCTCCCACTTCATGTGTTCCTCGTTTAATGAAGCAAGCTGTCAATATTCCGCTTTTAAAAAATATCTTTCTGGATATACCTTGAGTATATTTTGTAAGTTATTCGAAAGAAGAGTTTTCAATAGAATTGAATTGATACTTAGTGAACCTTAATGTCTTCGGGTTCGCCAATTAATTCGAATAGTATGTAAAGGAGAAATTGTCAGAAAATAACAAGTCTGAAAAATTACAAAGCTCTACTGCCAAACATAAAAAGAATCGAAATAGTAGACTTACCAACAGTTTCACTTTCGGCCGTTTAGAGTGGTAATTTCGTTGTCAGGTTTAGAACGGTACTGATCGGCAGGGCTTCTGCGAGCTTCGAACGAAATGTACTATAGTGTTGGAAGCAAATGTACTGCAATGTACCTTACAGAAAAATGTTGAAATACCGCCATCTGGTGAACTTTAAGGAAAACTTTTACTCTGTAGCCATCTGTTGGGAGATAGCTGAATATACGCTTTAATCCGAGGAATGTTGCCCAACTATTAGTTATTTTATATGTACAACAAATAACTATTTCAATTAAAAACCCAATTTAGTAGAACGATCTACAGAAGCAAACCAATTTTTAGGCAATAATTAGTTTCATGTCATGATTTGGTTGAAATAAAACTAGACTGTATGAAGGAATATATCTTGAAAACAACATGTGGAAAGTTAAAGACAGTTTGTTGGCGCTCTTGTTCACCCGAACAGAGTGCCTATCATTTTGCCCGAATGTCTGTAATTTTGGAATATCGAGCCGAAAATGGTCAATGATGTAAATGGTAATGACAAATGCCAGGATCATTAATCAGTGTCAGTTGGCGTAATATTAATCAAAATATTTCATAACGGGAAATCATAGAGATAAAATTCAAAATCGGTGGCTGAAATAATGTACGTTGTCAAAATTCAGAAAAGCACTGACGTAAGTTTTTAGGAAAAGGGAATTATAGCTTCGAATAAAACTTGGGGAAAATTATGAGTAGTTATTTTTTCATTCATTAGGCGTTCATATTTGCATCACATTGTCCCATAGTACGGGAAAAGACTATTGTTCACGTGATCAGAGTGCTTATAGATTTGTTATGGTTTGAATATTTACTCTCGAGTAGCTCAACAAGAGCGCCAAAGCAATCTGACCTCACGTCAGTGCTTTCTAAATTTTTAATTTGAGATATTGGTTTGTTCTTTCGTCGTGGCGTTTGTATTTGTAGCAAATTGTTCCACAGTACGGGAAAAGATTTTTGTTCACCTGAGCAAAGTGCTTATGGATTTGTTATAGGTTGAATATTTAGTTGCAAGTAGCTCAACAAGAGCGCCAAAGCCATGTGACCTCACGTTAGTGCTTTATAAATTTTTTTTAGTTGCTATTTTTCATCTTCAATGGGTAGCGGTTTATCGGTCAAGTTACACAACATTATAGAATATCTTTTTGGCGCTCTTGTTCACCCGAACAGAGTGCCTATCATTTTGCCCGAATGTCTGTAATTTTGGAATATCGAGCCGAAAATGGTCTCAATCGATTGGGTTCGACTCCCTGATGAAGAATTCGTGAGGAAAGTTGAGTCTGTCCGGCCGGCCGGCCGTATCCTCTCTAGCACCCAAAAGGAATCAGCTAGAGTTTTCATATTTTTAGAATAGGTTAATTGTCCAAATATCTCGGTCAAGTTCGTTATTGGGCCAAATCCGTCGGATGGTTCAGTAGTTATGAGCATCTGAAATTTTGTTTCCTCAATAACTACTAGAATATCCATCCGATCAAGTTAATACTTGTAATGTTATTGATGGAGGCTGAAACGAAACGGCTTGCAAAATTTTGCAGAAATCGTCGGGCTTGAAAATTTTTAAAAAATTCCCCAAAAAAAAATTTTCAGTACTCAATATCTCCTAAGACTTCCTTTAGATTTAAATAAAAATCCGTATATATATTGAGGTTACCGATATCTTACTCATCCTAAAATTTCATTGTCGTAGCTTTCCCCCTTCTGAAGATATGATCATTTTTTTCATTTACTCAAGAGAAAAATAGAAATGTCATGAAGTCCGAGTTTTGTCATTGAAAGATTTGCCATCACAGATCGATATTCGTTTGACAACTTGCGGACCTAGATATCAGTGTCAGTTGTTGTAATATCAATCAAAATTTTCATAGAATTCATAGAGGTAGAATTCGATGTCGATGACGTTGTCAAAATTCAGAAAAGCACAGACGTAATATTAATCAAAAAATTTTTTATCATAGAGAAAGAATTTGATGGAGTTGTCAAAACTCATAAAAACAATGACGTAAGTTTTCAGGAGAAGCATAGAACAAAATTTGGTGAAAATTATGAGTAGTTATTTTCAAATTGAGATAAAGGTTTGTTTATTCATTAGGCTTTCATATATACATCACATTGTCCCATAGTACGGAAAAAGACTATTGTTCATCCGATCAGAGAGCTTATAGATTTGTTAAGGTTTGAATATTTACTCGCAAGTAGGTCAACAAGAGCGCCAAAGCAATCTGACCTCACGTCAGTGCTTTCTAAATTTTTTTACAGAATGTTTTTGGTTGGATATAATATGGCGAAATTTTACTTTTCAACAACTTTTATTTATAATCTACGCCAACGTTTCGTGGAAGTTAAGGGATAGAGGGACTAAAATAAGAAAAAAAGGTCCTATGAATATATGTCGAATCTGTTTCCTTCAAGAAATACAGGGTGTTAAAGTTTATTTTTTCATTAAGTTTTTATTTAATTACTTTGGGCAAAGAGGCAAGAATTGAACGAAATATGGCATGCGGGGGTTTTGTATGATGCAGAATCCAAGTATCTTATTAGTTTTTAGATTACTAATAGAGGGCCCCACATACAGGATTCACATTTAAATGAACCTTTTGTGCCTTACACTGTATGTTATTCTGTACTAGAAATAGCGATTTCTCTATTTTTTACAAAAAACTGTGTAAACGCATCGAAAAGTTATGATGCACGCAAATTGTCTAGAAGTCCCAAAGTAATCTACTTAATAATAATAAGGAAAAAACACACCAATAATTAAATTTTAATAACATCAATCAGATTAAAAAAACATTGAGTATTTAGAAGATGTTCGAATTGCTGGCCTTGTGCTTGCACTTTTCCACTCTTTGCATCATTGATTGACGACATCTGTGAAGTAACCCGGATTATTACGAAATCGTTCAGCAGATTCATTTTTTTGTTCCATAACTGTTCTTCAGTATTGATTTCTATGGCATATACTATATACTTCATTTTTCATAATAATAATAATAATAATAATAATAATATTTTATTCAATCCCTTTCGACATATATACATGTATGGGCACGTCAACAGAATATACAGGGCCGGATTAAGGGTGTCGTAGGCCCTAGGCACTCCAGCAGCGTAGGCCCCGAAATAATAAATATTTTTTAACTGAAATTGACCGCTAATATTAAGTAATAATTTTGTTGTAGATATAAATCCGAAAATGTGATGATGCGGTATAATAACATTATTTTATTTTGGGATTTTAATGTTTTTATTTTTCATAGAGCCATTTTCAATAGCCATAATTCCAGAATTGAGTTTATCTGCAACAATGCAAATTTTATATCTACCAAATTCCATGCAGAATTCCAGGGTTTTAGTACATGAACATGACAGGACATTATCCGCCGGGAAGACCTCTCGGACGGGCACATGCGTTTGACACAGTTGGCCACGTTTCCATGCCCACTACCAAACGCTTGCGCGCGATCGAGAGGTTTTCCCTGCTGCTAAGGTCTTTTGTTTTAGTAGCTCAGTTGTGTAATAAGTTAATATGTAAACACTACGATAGAGCGTGTATGCCTGTGCTTGTATTTAATCACGCTCAACCCCAAGTCAATCTTTAGTTTAAAAACTGGAAGTTAAATTTATTATAAGTAAGGTAAGTAAAGGAAAGTTGTTTTTATACTCTACTTATTTCAACTATTACTTATTTCTACTTTTTTTTTAGCGAAAAATGGCTGATGGATATAAAAGAAAACACCAAAGTGGACATGAAAAACGCAAAAAGAAAGAGAAAGTGAGTGAGTCGCTTAGTAAAATTAAAGGTTCTTTATTGAAATATGTTAACATTTCTAAGGAGACAGAAGATAATGCAGATGCGGTAGATATTTCCTCGATCGAGGTTAGACCTAAAGAAGCTGAGGCTTGTTGGGTCTCGCAAGAATGTTCAACCAATAAAACTGAGAATGTCACAGAAGACGAGGCTGACGGGGGTTTACGAAATTTTAACGACGCTTCCAAGCAGGTGGTGCCTGAATCACTACCAACAACATCAGCCCCAAGTATTTTCAGTTCTGATCCAGCACGGTGGACAACCATAAGCGCAGATCTTATCGATTACTTCTCTCGTAATCACCCTGTGCAGAAATTGGATATAAATTTTAAGTTATAACTAAATTTGACGAAAAAATGAGATGTTCATCACAAGATTATTTTTTCAGAAAACTGAACAACAATGATATTATAAAAAGGGACTGGTTGATATTTTCCGAATCTACTGGCAAGTTTTTTTGTTATAAATGTATTTTGTTCAAATAACCAGTAACCAGTAACCAATTCCTTACAGGCTTTAATGACTGGAAAAACGCACATTCGAGAATTTTAAGTCATGAAGTGCCAAAAGAACATTTTGCATCTATTTCTGCTTTAGTGAACTACCAACAAACTAGAAAAATTGATGAGACGTTTGATATTGTCAAGGAAAAAGAAAGCAGATATTGGACACGGTTTTAAGAAGAGTAGTGGAAGTAATTAAGTTTTTGGCCGAAAGGGGACTAGCGTTTCGAGGCGATAATGAAATACATGGTAATCCTAGTAATGGCAATTTTCTTGGGTGTATCGATCTCTTAGCCAAATTTGATCCGTTTCTAGAAGAACATGTAAGAAGATACGGTAATCCAGGCCGCGGAAAAGTATCATATTTATCCTCCACAACGTATGAAGAACTAATAATTTTACTGGGGTCAAAAGTATTGGAAAAAATAGTTACAGAAATCAAAGAAGCCAAGTATTATGGAATCACTGTGGATTCTACACCTGACGTTAGCCATACGGATCAAGTTTCCATAGTTATTAGATATGTCTCAAAAACTGGAGATATATATGAAAAATTTTTGATGTTTGTTAAAATAGAAAAACATGATGCCAAGTATCTTTTTGACACTCTAATTTCAGTTTTAGAAAATCAGGGAATAGACCCAAAATTTTGCAGATGTCAGTCTTATGACAATGCGGCTAATATGAGCGGAGTGTATTCGGGAGTACAAACTAGATTTAGGGAAATCAACAGCGCAGCCACTTGGGTACCATGTGGAGCTCATAGTCTTAATCTAGTTGGCACAGCGGCGGCAGAAAGCTGCTTAGAAGCTGTAAAATTTTTTAAAATTTTGCAATCGCTCTCCAAATTCTTTGCAGCGTCCCCTCAAAGATGGTCTAAACTAAGGTCTTTGGGAAGTAAAATTTCCTTAAAAAGACTTTCAGAGACCAGATGGTCAGCACGTTATGATGCTGTAAAAGCATTATGTGCCCATTATGATGATATACGTGGTATTCTTCCAAATATTTCAACTAGTGAAGGTATGAAACCTACAACAGTGATTGAGGCACAAACCTTAATCCATCAAATGAATACTTTGGAGATGGTATTACTCACAGTTATTTGGGAAGATCTACTAAAACACGTCGATATTGTAAATAAATCTTTTCAAGAACCTGGCATCGAGTTTAACACTATGGTGCGACTTTACGACAGTTTAATTCAATATTTATCTCACTGCAGAACTGAGGACATGTATAATAGCTATTATCTTATGGCAAAAGCCCTTGCACCAGATTCAGAATTTAAAGAATCCGAAACTAGAGTTCGTAAGAGAAAACGACAGTTCGATGAAGGGCCAGATGAGACTCCCTCTCGCAGTGCCAAAGATTCCTTTAAGATTAATGTTTTTTTTATTGTTCTGGATGTGCTTTGCGCTGAAATGACAAAGAGACGCACTGCGTATACCAGCCTTTATGACACATTTAGTTTTCTTACGGATAATACACTGACCGAGGACATTATCAAGATTAAGGCTCAAGCTCTGGTAAAAATGTATCCGTCTGACTTAGAAGAAAACTTTGTTGATGAGTATTTGATTTTTTCAAATTTGTACCCCAAAACCACCTCTATAACGGATCTCATCAAATTACAAATAAAGGATAAACTTGTGTCAAGTTTCCCAAATGTTAATATTGCATTGCGCATATACCTTTCGATATTGGGTTCGAATGCAGAAGGAGAAAGATCATTCTCCAAGTTGAAGCTTATTATAATTTTATGCGTTCAACTATGGGTCAAGAGAGAACTTCGTCACTGGGCCTTCTGTGTATTGAAAGTGATGTCACTCGCGGCATTAATTTTGAAGATATAATACACGAATTCGCTGTGTCAAAATCCCGAAATAAGGAGTTATTTTAGGATCTACTTAGTAAACCAAACGTTTTGTATTCGTATTTTTTGTGTATTTGTATTTAGATATATTATTTTGACCTTCACTATATAATATAAAAATGTTTATAAGTTTTTGGGGTATTTTATTTCAATATATTTTTTTTCAAAGCCCTAAGACCTTTGGCGTTCGTAGGCCCTAGGCACGTGCCTACTGTGCCTAATTGGTAATCTGGCCCTGAGAATATATATATAATAATACATGTAAAAAAAATGAATAGATAATATTTCACCCATTAGAAAATTCGGTATCACAAAGGTACTCATTAACACTGTAATAAACTTTATTCAGTAATATATTTGTCCCACTATATTTAGGTCCTCCATCAACAGCCGATTTACATATATCATAGGTCCTCCGGGGTCGATAGGTCTTCCGTATATGGTGGACCTAATGCAATCAATGCTAAACGCTTACAAACATCACCCTGAGTCTACCATAAAATTTTCAGATGGATGACTGAAAACTGGAATTTCGCATTTTTGTATAGTTTAGTTCAGCGCTCTGCACACTCGCTCATTGGTGGCGTGTATACCCTTAGGAGTATATGCAATTTACATTCTACGGTGGATCACTCCTCCATGAATACGTCAGAACTAACTTACAGTGGATAGGTCCTCCGGAGAATTGACAACGTTGCATTCACCAAGAATAAATGCCAAATTAAATGAGAATATCGCCTATTCTGCAAGTTAGGCGTGCGGTTGGGGAGATCGAAGAGTGGAAAGAAGTACGTTCACGATATTTGTCCGACTTTCTTCTTCATATGCGTCAAGATACATTGCACTATTGATTAAATGTTATAAACAGATTTTTTATGGGACGTTGCATGGGGTTAGATGAGGTCGTTTTATGTTAGGTCTTCAGGGCCCTTATGTGTGAGGTCACAGGACTTTACGTTAGGCCGCGGGGTGTTATAAGAGGTCGCAGGAGGTTTTTTTTGGTCTCGAGTGGATATGTGATGTAGCGAGGGGTTATGTGAGGTCATGCGTCAAGATACATTGTAATTTTGCACTATTGATTAAATGTTATAAACAGATTTTAACATAAAGGAGACACTTATATATATAAATACATGAAACAGTCAGAATATTATTTGTTATAAAATATGGTTTATTAACACCCTTTCCAGTTCGATAGAACCTCCCCAGATAAGAACATTATATGCCATGTGTGGATAAGCTATACAATAATACACATTCAAGAGTGGATGCAGGGAAAACAAATGTTTGATCTTATTTGTGGCAAAATATGAGTTGTTGAGTTCTTTACAAATCGAATCAATATAGTGGTAGTATCCATCGTCCAAGTATTCGTCAATTTGTTCTACAAGAAATCTAGGGAGCCACTTGTAGTTATTGACGAGTTTTCACAAGTGAAGACACGTTGCATGGGGTTAGATGAGGTCTGTTCTGACGAATGGGTGGGTTTTGGGGTTTTTATGTGAGGTCGTGAAGGGTTATGTTAGGTCGTGAGGGGTTATGTCAGGTCGCAAACGGAGGGCTATATGTTAGGTCGCAGGGCGTTATTTGAACTCGCTGAGGTATATACACTTAGGTCGCCAAGAAACTTACTATATGATTGAAAAGATCAACCATGTCGGGATCTAACCACTTATGGATGAGGTCACAGGACTTTACGTTAGGAATGGTTGACCGCGGGGAGAATGTATATAAGAGGTCGCAGGAGAGGACCTAAATTTTAAATATATATTCGCTTCAGGTCTCTGAGTGAGGTTGAGAGAAAGAGAATCGTTGTATTTCTTGTATCGTAACAGTGACAGTCGGAAAGATGTGGCACAGTCTTAATTTTTTCTTTAACATGTGTTAAACATTTATAGTAATAAACTCCCTGAATGCAAAATCGAGGGAGTTAAGGCCGGGACTGCAAGCTGACCAGGGAATAGATCCTCCTCGATCAATCCGCCTATTTCTAAATCTTCTTTGTAAAAATTACCTCTATTCTTCAGAAGTGAGCTGGTGCACCATCATATAAAGTGCATTCTTGCAACCATGTCCAATGGAACATCTTCCAATAATGTAATCAGCTCATTTTCCAAAAAATTAACATAGAGTTCGCCTGTAGGTAATAACCGATTATACCTGCCCACACATTGTCGGAAAACCCATATTGATGATTCCTTATTATGGTTTGATAAAGGTTTTCATCCAAGTTTACAACACCATCGCAAGTAAAACCTACTTCATCAGTAAATAAAATTTCGCTCTAAATCTCCGCTCGACCGAAGCGTGTATACCCTCCATAAGCGAAATGTAAACCCCCAGTCTGATTTGGATCGGTTGGAGCAATGGTGCAAAGATAACAGATTTATCATTATAATATCGGGAAGTGCAATCATATGAGTGTGCTGAGACGGAAACAGTAATTTGCATCGCACTACTACTGCCTGAATAAGGAGTCGTTATTTACTGTGAACATCGTTAAAGTCTCAGATGTATTTTACGACAATAGGGTGTCCTCCAGGGCGCACATTGAACGCATAGCAATATGGGTCTTCGAATGCTGGGGTTCATTTTACGGCACTTGTGTGAGTTTAGGGATTCAAACACCTTAAGACATCTTTACCTATGTCAGTTTGGTAGGGCCGCAGTATGCCTCTGGTATGTGGTCTTCATATACTTATGAAAACTGTGACAGCTTTCGACAAGTTCAAAATAAGTTTCTTCCCTCTGTATCTTGCAGGGTCGGAATCCCACGGGTACAATTTTCCGCAATTCATATGAGATCGGTTCTACATTGCTTTGCTTACACGTAGAATAAGAGCGGATGTATTATTGATCGCTAAATTGGTCATCCGGTCTTCTATCTTTTATTGACTTTTATGTTCCATCTAGACCTATTAGAGGTACCGCGTTGCTGTGTCTCAGGACTTATGGGTACAATTATACAAGGACTTCGCCAATTCCAAGAATCTCCACTGCCGGTAGAAGAGGCATATACATACTTCTTTTCCCTCAGTTATCCAACCATTTTGCGTTATGTCCCACGAAATTTGTTATAATATATAATCTATATTTTTTTTTTTTGAGTTTTGCATTTTTAATGTGTAATAGGTTGTATATGTGTTAATTATCTGGTCTTCAGATCTCACTAGTTTTAAGAAAGCAATTAAGTCCTTACTATCAACATTGAGTATAAATCTGCCTAGAGGGGAAACGCAGTTCAAAGAAATGAAGCCCGAAATTCTATCGGTAAAGTAGTAGTCTCAAGCGTGTAAGCACGGTAACCTTTATTTCATTGTATTTATGGTTGCAGCGACTTGGTCTCTCGGTCTGAGCTGATCTAAGGCATGGCCGGATTTATTCGACATTACCTCTTAGAATATTTTATTATTTAGATATATTGACTTACTGTCCAATGATCTGTGTATATTTAGATGACGATTTTAATGAATGAATTATGCGCATATTGTTGGTGATATCAAATACGTGAAGTGAATTTAGATCAGTTACGCATGTACACGAGAAAATTGTATGTAACATATACGATATACAGGGTTATGATGAAGTAATGCACAAAATTCATAAAACGTACAACGGTCACATTGCAAAATGCAAAAACACGTCAAACGGTGTTTTATATTCCGCATCTCTTGACATAAGTTACAAAAATAACAAGTCCAATTTGTCAAAGTTAAGGCGTCATAAACATATTTTGTTAATGGGAAGCTGAGATTTTTATTACATTATGTGATGAAGCTTGTTTTTTACACTAGGGAAAAATAGTTGCAGTAGAGCTAACATAAGAAAAAAATGAGAAAATGAATAAAAAACGAAATAACAAAACCAATTATAAAAAGAGGTCAAACTTAAACTTATCTAGTAAGAACATCTGTTCTTATCAATTTTTTCGATTGATTTACGAAAACAACGGTGTGTCAGTGTCAGTCGTACAATTAGTGTGACACCAGTTTTATTATTATGGCTCGTGAAGTCATGAAGAAGCATGTGCTTTATTTAACGCAACACATTTGGAAAGACCTCCAATTGCTAGAAGCACAGCATAATTGTTGCAAAATTTAATACAACGGGAAGCGTGAAGCATGCTCCAAAATCTGGACGACCAGGAATAAGCGACGATGTGAAGTTAAATATTTTGCTGTCAGTAGAAGACAACCCTCACGCAATTACAAGAGAAATGGCCTTACAAGAAAATGTTAGTCAGTCGTTTGTAGTAAAGATGTAAAAAAAAAGAAAAACTACACCCATAAAAAGTTCAACTTGTTCACGAACTCTCAGAAGATGATCCGGACAGACGTTTGGAATTTTGTGAAGTCTTCATGCGGCATTGTGACGAAAATCCAAATTTTCTTAATAGTGTAGTATTTTCCGATGAGGCAATGTTTTGTCTAAGTGGTTCTGTAAATCGACAAAATTGTCGCTACTGGGATCGGGAAAATCCCCACTGGATGCAGACAAAACACACCCAGCGCCCCCAAAAAATTAATGTTTGGGTAGGAATCGTCAGGGGAAGATTTATTGGTCCTTATAACTTTCTCGGGAATTTAACAGCTGAACGATATTTGGAACATCTTCGTATGGTAGTGCTTCCGGACCTACTTGCGGCATTTTCGGATCCAAATAATGGGGAAAACTTGGATCACAGTATTTGGTTCCAACAAGATGGCGCACCACCACATTATGGTCTTACTGTTCGAAGGTTTCTGGATAACCAGTTTGAAGGACGGTGGATTGGAAGACGTGGACCAATGGACTGGCCACCTAGGTCACCTGATCTTACCCCCTTGATTTTTTTCTGTGGGAACATTTGAGAAGTCGGGTCTACATCAACCGGCCAGACAATTTAGAAGACTTAATGGAACGAATTAGACACGAAATGACTCTTATAACTCGGCAGATGATCGAAAACTCTGTAAATGCGGTCTACCATCGTCTTGGCCTATGTCAGTTAGTAAACGGAACTCAGTTTGAACAATTCCTATAAGAAATAGTTTTGGTTTAATGGACTGTTTAGTTAATTGAAAAGTTATTATGAAACTTATGTTTATTTCGTTTTTTATTCATTTTCACGTTTTTTTCTTATGTAAGCTCTACTGGAACTAATTTTCCCTAGTGTAAAAAACAAGCTTTATCACATAATTTAATAAAAATCTTAACTTCCCATTAAAAAACTATGTTGATGACGTCATAACTTTGACAAATTTGACTTGTTATTTTTGTAACTTATGTCAAGAGATGCGGAATATAAAACACCGTTCGACGTGTTCTTGCATTTTTTTCAAAAGTGATCGTTGTACGTTTTATGAATTTTGTGCATTACTTCATCATAACCCTGTATAATTGAATGAGCAATAAATGGACCAAGTTCTTTTTTCATCACCCTAATTCTGAGGAGCAACTGGCTTTTTTCCCAAATATTTTTTATCCTCTTTATTGAGCCAAAAAAAAAAATAAATTGATAGTTTCGACGCACAGTTAATTGCGGAAAAAAAACTTGGATTTCTGAAATGAATCTGGAAAAAGAAAAGAACGTGAAATTTTTCAAAAAATTACCAAAAAAATTTTTTTTCAATACTTTAGACCTCATGAGATATCCTTCGTATTGAAACAAAAATTTCTGCATGTTTGGACGTTTTTAATATCTTACATAATATTCTCTTATTTCATTGTGGTAGCTCTTTTCAACAGGAGGTATAAATCCTTTTTATTTACTCAAGACAGGCAATCACAAATGTTTACCCGTAACCATAGACGAGGAGTCAAATGTATCCCGTTCCGGTTTCAAATATAATATTTTTCACTAACTATGATTGATACAGATTTACCAGGCTTTGTACCTGTCAATATGTCACTATGTATACATATGCGAATGAAGCAAGCAGTTTTAACGGATCGGCTTGCAGAATAACGAGGAGTCAAAAGAACACATGTCTGTGCTTACGTAAGTTATTCGTGTTACGAATCGAATCGACTTACGTGTTTTATTTTCTGATTATCCGTTAATATAGAAAGTATTTGGTTGCTGTGCTGGGTATTTCATCTAACATACATTATTTTATCATTGTGGCTCTTTGTTGTATTATTGAACCGATATTTTTGATACTTTTTAACAATTTCAGCTGCTTTATGTATCTATACCGGGTGTCTCATGAATATTACATACTTTTGTTTGTTGCACAGGCTGCACATTACTCATTTCACAATTTTCTCGCTGTATTCTATAGAATGCACAATTATTTACTTGACTTGCGATTGGAGATGACAGACTTCATACATATTTTATGAAATATTACAGGTAAGAGAAGCAGAAATCATTCCTGTCCTATTAGATTGCTGCAACATTGATGCGAGAAATCCATGTAAGTATATTATATTTTAAAGATAAATAATGGTAATAGGTTATCTTGATTAATATGAAATTTGAAAATTATCTACAAGACACAATTCATTCCGAATTGATGCACTTCATGTTGCCAGTCTTTTCGGCATCAATGCTGATACTATTTTACTTAAAATATTTAACAATAACAATATGTAATAAAATAAGTGGCATCCATAATGGCCATATAGAAAAACTTGCTACACTCATCACAATATTATGTTCAGTGAAAGAGCCATAAAAATTGTGCAAATAGAGTGAGACATTGAATATTTTAGAATTGTACAAATCCGCCTGATCACTCATTCTATTCCAATTAGGTACTCAAAATAAAAATTTTGTTTAGAAATCACATATGAAAATAGAAAAAAATTCCGAAATGTGGAAATGTGAGTTTGAATCGATTACATTATTTATCGAACTCCCACCATATATTGAGAGAAATTTAGATTCATTCATTTATTTATTTTAAAATTTTTTGCAGTGATAATGCAATGGGTTATCTTAGCAATTAGAAATATGTGCGAAAATAATGCAGAGAATCAAGCTATTATCGCTGGACTACATAAAGAAGGAACTGTATCTTCAGCGCTTGTTGAGGAAATGGGTTTGACATTAGCTGATGATGATGAGAGAGGAATCAGGATTGTCCCCCTGGACCTGAAAAAGTGATGCATATTAGCATGTTTGAATACTGCTGATCGATATATCGTTTATATATTAAAAAAGAAACATTCAATTTAGATGTTTTTCATTGGTTTCAAATTGACTTACCCAGAGTAAAATCAGACTACTAAGGATTGTTTTCACGAAATTTTTCATGGACACACGAAAGAATAAATGACGGCATTACCAAATTCAGCTAATCAAAAAGATCAAAATTCTTGCAAATTCTCCAGAATCCGAACGCCTACAACATTGTTAGGTTGAAGGATTAAAAATTATGAAAGTGGTACGAGAAAGAGATTCTGAAGGTTTAGAGAATGATGGAGCGAGAGTTGACTTTCTGGCAGAATACTACATGTGTTGAAAAGTTCCGGGACTGATACAGGGAGGTCAAATTTTTGCTGATTCCAAAAATGTATCACGTCACCATTCACATGAATATTACATAAAATAATATATATTATTATATATATATATATATAATAATTAATACATAAAATTTGATATATTTTCCTTCTTTTCTTTTCACGTTTGAATTTAAACCTACCGTTACAATAGCGATCTTTGAATAAGCATTCTTTTGTAAACTCGAGCCTCTATGATTGGAATCACCGATTGCTGAATAAATATTTACGTGATTTATTTTTTATCATATGCATATAATTCTACGTGATCTCAACCTTCCGTGATAGGAATCACCGACTGTCGAATAATTTTATTGATGTTTTGATCTCTTTTAGAAGAGAGAAAAAACTTGCATCTGATATTGAAGAAAAAATCATTAAATTTTTTCCCATTCAGAAAATAAATTGAAGTCATAAATAAAAAACAAAACATAGCTACTATAATTATGATTTCCACAAAAGTATGATGATGAAAATTTATCAGCGATAGTGTCTTAACTGTGAACCATCGTAAGATAAACAAGCCATACATCTGTTTATCAATTGTTCGTAGTTTGGTACTTTCATTTTGTACATTTTATTCTTCAAATATCCCAAAAAATCTAGTGGTGTGAGATCTGGAGAACGAGCGAGACATCGTACAGGACCATTGATACCTATCCATCGGTCACCAAAATTTGAGTTCAATCAATTTGTCGAGATTTTGGCGTAAGGTATAGACGCTCCATCTTGTTGGAAATATATTTCTTTCAAAGATATCAATGGTATGTTTTCCAGTTCAGTTTCAATATTTTGCTGTATGATGTTGAGATATGCATTAGGATTAAGACAACATTTTATGTCCATATGAAGCAACCAATTTATTGAAACCAAATCGACCTTATCGAAAGCTTTCATGAGTCCAAATAATTTTTTCATGGAAAAGGGGATTTACTTCCACTTCATTTAAATACCAATTGCAGAAATGAATCCTTATTTCAGAGTCTTCATCTCGCAAATGATGAACCTCATGATAGTCGTACAGGTGCAATTCATTGTGTTTCAATATGTTCAACGCATTTTGCCGTTTGTTGCCTACTTCTTCTTCCAGTTCCCTTGATGAAATATTTGCATTAATTGTCCCTGTTGAATATTTGAGGTTCTCAAATTGATAACACTCAATAAGAAATAAAGTTTTATTTTAATTCAAAGAACCCACAAGTCTGTTCACGTGTTCCGAAAGACATCTCAACTATTAATCACCACATAATATAATATCTTTCAACACTCAACAAAAATAAACTAGTCTAGAAACCTATCGCCTTCTCTTCAAGCCAGTAGGAATATAAAGAGCGGGTCCGGATGTTGTTCCTAATTGTTTCGTTAAGGACACTATTGGCAGGTTGGCTAAACCTTTGGCACTGATGTTCAACATGATTGTAAGTTCCTCTGCGTATCCGTCTGTCTGGAAGGCCGCGAAGATCAGACCCATATTCAAAACTGGAGATAAAGCTATGATAGAAAATTATCGTCCGATAGCGTTGTTGTCAAACTTCTCCAAGATTCTTGGAAAAATCTTGTATAATAAGATATTTCCTCATTTTAGGAACCAGATGAGTCAGGTACAGCATGGTTTTATGCCTGGGAGATCATATGTGACAAATTCGGTTTTGTTTTCCCAGTTTCTATTCGAAACTCTGGATGATCTGGTTAGGTTGATATCATTTATACGGATTTTCAGAAAGCCTTCGATAGAGTGAATCACCAAATTTTACTGAGTAAATCAGAAAACAGATATGGATTTAGTGCGCAGTTGTCTTGTCTTCTTGGGTCGTATCTGTTGCCTCCCAGGCAGTATGTTTTGTTGAGAGATTTCGATCGTCGGAGTATTTTACTGGCTCTATTCTTGGCCCACTCTTGTTCTTGTTGTTTGTCGATGATTTGACTAGTATAGTCGACACAATGGGGCTATTTTTCGCGGATGTTATCAAGCTCTTTCTGAGAGTGTTTAATGTTCAGGACTGTTTCAGATTGCAGGGTGCTTTAGTAGATATGTTGAAATGGTAAGATACCAATGGTCTAAAGTTTAATTTTTCTTAATGTAGTGTCGTTTCTTTTACAAGAAAGCTGGAACCCCTTTTGTTAGATTATTCTTTGGGAGATGTCGGGTTGTCGAGGTTGAACATTGTTAAAGATTTGGGAGTCCTTTTTGATAGTCAGATGTCATTTGTCCCCCATAAAAGTGATTTTATGAGTAGTGCCTCTAAGTTATATGCTTACATCATTTGGCAGTTTATTTATTTATGTCATAGTCAGCGTTTGGAGTCAATTCAACTTAGATTTTGTAACATTTGCCACTTTTTCTTTCGAAAAGGATGACAAATATTATTTTTAGAACTAACTTCGACACTGGAGTCTGAATGACTCCAGATACAAAGACTTGGCCATTTAATGTGATCGTCTAGCAAGGGTAGGACACTACGTTATGTTTACTTAATAATTCAAGTTCGTGTTAATTGAGATTAGTGAAAATAATTGGAAAACAAAGATGGTAAATAAAATACAACAGTTAGACCCAAACAATCAACTCTTTATTCAGGGTCTAAAAAAATATAAGGGAAAGCCTCAGGCAGAAAACCCCTTATGTTAGGTGATGTTAGGGCACTTGTTTAAAACTAAATCGTAAATCATCAACAGCTAGCAAAGGCGGGTATAACAACTCAGAGAAAACTATAACAATGCAAAATAGACAGTAATCATGATAATCAGAGCAACTTCCATAATACAAAGAGAATAATAATCATTGCAAATATATACTTCAATAAGGCAACAAGGATAGTAATCATAGCAAATATGTAAACTTCAATAATTCAACAAGGATAATAATCATGGCAAATAGGTAAACTTCAATAATATAACAAGGATAATAATCATGGCAAATATGTAAACTTCAATAATACAACAAAGGTAATAATCAAGGCAAAGATGTAAACTTCATTAATGCAACAGGATAATAATCATGGCAAATATGTAAACGACTAATTATGACCATCGTCATGGTCACGGCCCCAGGGTATGTGAGCCAAAACTATTGTATATTGTATGAGCTTAAGAATTGGGAACACGGGGAAGGTCATGGAGTTCCAGCGGCGGCTCTGAAAAAATGACAGATAGTTTCGCGGTTGATTAAAAAAAGTATATTCTCTCATGCTTCATAGCACATATTAGTAATGGTTCCTCCCTTAAGGCTTTGGAACCACCCCTTCAAGGCCTTCGATCCAGGTAGCTAAGAAATATCATACAACAATATAGGAATAGTCCACAATCTCGAGACCCCTAAATAAAATATCATGTAATACGAGCATATAGATAAATAGATAGCAGAACGAGATCATAGGAATAAGAAACGAAAGTGCTCTCACCACTTGATAACAGTAAAACATATAAATAATCAACAGTAAAGAAACATCGACATAAATAGCAGCAAGAGAACAATATGAATAATAATAAGGCTATTTCTACAAAGGTTACAAGAAAACATACAACGAAACAAACAAAGAATTTCGTGACTTTATAGAATAGTAACCATAAGTTAATAAAAATCAGGATAACTGTAAGGAACATGAGCACAAATGATACTAAAACGACCATACATAATCGACACTGAAACGTACACATAATCGACAATGAGAAATACACATAATCGACAGTAAGAAACATACATAATGGTAGCAAGAAAACTGGAATAATTGAACAAAAGCTCTCTCACCACTCGATACAACATTATGGTGCTACACACAAAAGGTTACGTCCACTAATTTGTATCAAACATACTAGTAACTAGTAACACTACTAGTCGATGATCTCAGACGTTACTATACGTTCCTGTAGTTTAACCACAGTTCCTGGTCCATGATGGCCTTGGCAATTTTTGCTGCAAAATAGCGTACGATGAATATAATTGCTTCGGGTACAATTACATAAATTTTGCGGTAAGCTGAAGGTAGAGCCTTCTTTGTTATAGTTGACATGCGAACTCTAAGATTTCTAGTCTGAAATTGGTGAATCTACATGGCTAGGTAAAATAATTCATGTCCTATGTAACAAGCCGTGTAATACAACTTGAACAAAGCATTACATGCACAAAGAAAGCCGGGTTATCCAAATGAACAAAGCATTACATTCACATAGAGAGTAGGGTTATCCAAAACAACAGAACATTATATTTACAGAGAAAACAGGATATGACAAGGGCCCAAACATCACCTAATATACCATGAAACCTAACAAATATTTCATATTATTATTATTATTACAGTTTGAGAAGAGTTGAGAAATAAATTCTATAAACTCACAAAATAACTTAACAATGAAATATATGTCACAGTACTGAATACAACTAAAAAGTAAAGAACAATTAACGAGAAACTAAACCAGCGGACCATCGGTCCAGAGAACTCTTGAACCCATTCACCGACGCAGCGTTCACCACGACTTCTGGCAGAGCATTCCACGCAGCAAAAATCCTGTTTGGTAAAAAGTGCTCTCTTCCAGAGGTGTTGAACTTCTCCTTCGCCAACTTCAGATTGTGACCTCGCAAGTAACTCAGTGGATTACGGCTGAATAGGTATGACAAATCCACACCGAACAAGCCATGGAAGGCTCTGTATGCCGTGATCAGGTCCCCCCGCAGACGGCGGGCCTCGAATGACGTGAGGTGCATCACGGATAGTCTTTCCTCGTAGGGAGGTCTCACAAATCCGTACGACATCCTAGTAGTATCATATTAACAGTAGTATCCTATTAACAGTATCAATTTACAAACATAACAGAAAAACAATAAATTTACTGAACCAGTCAAGTTCCTAATGCTATTCATCAACGAAAGTTAATAAAATGGATAAACAACTAATGAAATTTAAAATAATCTGAATTATATTTACAAAATAGATTCTAGAGTCACTCAACGTAAGATGGCTTCGTTTTCGAACTCACACAAAGGCACACTTTTTTGGGTCTCACTTACTTCTCTCACAACTCAACCGATAATCGCCATCATTCATCTTGCATTCCTTCTTTTTTTTTCTCACGCACTTGCGCAGCTCGACGTTGACACCAGGGGGATGAAAGTCTGGGTTCTATGCTCTACCAAACATAGCTACCGGAAGGAAATACAACTGAGTGAGACAGAGATATTTTCGTAAAGAACAAAGGAGATTTTTGGTAGGGTAGACGGAAGACACATAATTCTCTTAAGAGTTCTCTAGCTCTTAAGCTCCCAGGGACACCTTCCCTGAGGGTACGGAGACAGGGTCCGGTTTATCCACCCGAGAGTCGGTAACGTACGGTGGCGCGTACGGCTAATAGTCTCAAAGAAAAGGTCCGTGGGAGTGGCTTTCCCACGGACGGTGCTCACGTTGCCATGATTACCAGATCACAGGCCTCGGCGGGTGGGGGGTACGGTCCCGCCCCTCATCCGGAGTCAGCACTCAGCTCCCAGGGAACCATTGGTACCGACCCGGCAGATCAGGACCCGAGCTCGAATACGCCCGCAATCGATGTTTTTGGCTACATCCTACCTACACGATCGAAATTCCATTTCGCGATGCTTCCTGCAGTGTCTGTCTCAACACTGCACGCGGGAACTTCATGGCGTTGCCGTTGAACGACGCCGTAAGACATGTCTTGGACTTTCACGATCCGCATACCCCTACTTTTGTCTGTAAAGCGTGCCAAAAGGGGTATGTGTCCAAGCATGCAGCCTTGTGCCATGTGCCGAAATGCACTGGCCGGAAGTGGTACCACCGAATGCAGCCCGGTGTACTTATTGCAACAGACACTTCCGATGCAAAATGGGCTTATCGCAACACGAGAGGAAGGCTCATCCCCAGGTTAGAAACGAAGCCAGGGCAGGAACCTCTGGGGTCGTTAGGCAGCGCGCCCCTAGACAGGGAGGCTTCACGGTGGAGGAAGTCAACCTGATGCTAGATCTGGAGCAGAGGTTCTATGGGGACCCTCGTATTGCGAAACATATGGAGGGCTTTTTGAATCGAACCGCAAAGCAGCTGAGGGACAAGCGGGCCCTTCAGTCATACAAGGATTTGGGAGACCAGTAACTGCGAGAACATCCGCCAGATACGCCCTCGAGCCAGCCTGATTCCGATAGCGCGGGCTACGCTTCCGATCAGGATAGGGTCGTGGATCGACCCGAACCGGATACCCTTCAGGTACCGGTTCCACAGATTATGGTGACTCCAGCACCAGACGTCTTGTCATCTCCACAGTCAGCCGAATGGAGACAAGGGATAATCCAGCATGCCCTGGACCACACGATACCGCAAAACGCTATCCCTGGCAAGACAGCAGAAGTTGTCCACCTTTTGCGGAGCGCCCTCCAGCTTGCCTCGGTGTCCGATTTTGAGTTTTCACAAGCTCAAATCGACTTCCTCTACCAGGAGGCAACTTCTACCTTCCGTCCAATCGAAGGAGAAGATGGGGGTTCTACTCGCTCCCGGGTTCAGGGCAAGGGACGTAGTCGTAAGCGTTTCTTGTATGCCCGGAACCAAGAAATTTACAAGAAAAACCCAGGTGAACTGGCCAAACTAGTCCGCCAAAACGTAGACTGGGTTGCAGGTCATCAGCAACCACCTAAAGCGGATGTGGAGGAGCTCCATAAAGAGCTATGGGGATGCACAAAGTCTGCGGACTTGCCTGAAGGGCGTAGTGAGGTAATAGGGATACCACCCTCACAAGCACTACCCCCCTTCACCATACAAGAAATCCGTCTTAGAGTTTCTAGGACGAAGCAGTCTACAGCCTCTGGGCCTGATGGCATCAGACTCCGCGGAGTGCTGAGGAAGGGCAATTTGGAAGTGCTCCATATGCTATACAATCTGTTGCTTCTAGCTGGGAACTTGCCAACAGAATGGAGTATGAACCGCACCATCCTCATCCCAAAGGAAGGTAAGGACCTCACAAGAGTTACAAATTATAGGCCAATCACAATATCTTCCTTACTAAGCAGGCTATTTTGGGGATGCTTAGACCAGAAGATCAGGTCGGTGGTCGGTTTCACACCCCGTCAAAAAGGCTTCGTTTCAGAGGCGGGGTGCTTCAACAATGTTCACATCCTTTTGGAGTTGCTGCGGCACTCCAAGGCCAATGGAAAGAACCTGGTCGTAACGATTGTGGACATAACTAAAGCGTTTGATACCGTCCCACACAACATCTTGGGCGAATAGTTGCGTAGGAAAGGTCTTCCGCCAGAAGTGGTGTATCTGGTGGATAAGCATTAAAGGATGTGAACACTAAAATCTCCTCCGCGGGAGGAGAAGTAGAGATAAATCTCCAGCGAGGGATTAGACAAGGTGACCCCTTCTGCCCGTTCTTATTCAATGCAGTATTGGAGCCGTTACTGCTTGAGCTGGAGCGTCAGTCCGGGTATAGTATCTCTAATACCCAGTAAGCAACGTTGGCGTTTGCGGATGACCTTGTCATCGTCAGCGAAGGTACACCACAAGCCAACACTCAACTACGCACTCTGGAAGAATACCTAGAGCGGTTAGGTATGACGATTACAAGCAATAAGTGCGTCTGCTTCCAGATCAAGCCGCTGCATAAGACCTGGAGCGTAGTTGACCCCGGACTGACACTGTTGAGTGGAGAGCGGATCCCGTTCTGCGGAGCGGGTGGCCGTTTCAGTTATCTTGGGTGTGACATATCTCCTTGGGCAGGAATTACATATGAGAGCATTGAGTCCGACCTCGTCTCAACGATAAGCCGAATACGAAAGCTATCGTTGAAACCACACCAGAAGATTAACCTCATCTCAACCTACCCAATCCCCCACTACCTGTATTCATTAGGGTTGGCAGCACCCTCAATTACACAACTTAGAAAGTTGGACCAGGCGATACGGGTATATATTAAGCAGATACTGCACTTGCCACAGTCAGTGACCGACAGCCTTCTCTACTGTGGTAAGCGAGACGGGGGATTAGGTTTCCCACGACTAGAGACTCAGGTCGTGGGCGCCACTTTGAGGGCGGGATCACGTTTTCTTTCGAACAGCGCCGATCCGTTCATGCAAGCAAGCTCTTGGAACCGGGGCTAACCTGATGCAACGTCTCGGCAGGTTAGCTCGAGGCGCGCGGTTACCTTGGCCCCTTACAGAACAGGATTTGAAGGCATATAAGAAGAGGGCCAAGAAGGAAGAGCTTGCACATTGGAACAGCCTTGGTTCGCAAGGTAAGTCGGTCGCGTCCCTCACCGACGATACCATTGGTAATGCATGGCTTTACAGTCCTTCACTCCTGAAGCCATGCCGATACATTACAGCTCTCCAGATGCGAACCAACACTTGCGCTAATAAGGTGGCGTCAAACAGAGCTGTTCCCCAACCGGATCTCTATTGCCGACAATGCAAGTCCAAGCTTGAGACACTTGGACATATACTGGGCGACTGCATTGGCACTAAGGCAAAAAGAATCCGAAGGCACAATGAGATTTGCGACCTCATTGTGGACAGACTAAGCAAGCAGGGACCACGGGTAGCAATCATTGACGAGCTGAGGCTAGTATGCCCAGTAGCGGGGAATCTCAAACCGGACTTGGTGGTAAAGTGCCGGGAACGGGTCTTCGTGGCCGACGTAACAGTCCGCCATGAGGATGGGGATGCTCTTGCGAAGGGACGTATTGTTAAGATCAATAAATATTGCTCGTTGCTACCCGACCTCCAGCGCAGGTTAGGAGTGACCGCTGGAGAAGTCCTACCAGAGCAATGCCCAAGGAGACGATTGCATCTCTAGCCGGTCTACGCATTCGAGACAAATCGACCTTAAGGACGATTTGCATGATATCCTTGCGGTGCTCTTTAGAGATGTACCATATGTTCATGGATTATAACGCTCCCCTCCGTCGCCGTGGGTTCAGGCGACGCGGGCAGGAAGACCCCCGGAATCTTCCTGGTCCCTAAAGCCTCACACAAAGATTTCAAGCAATTAGCGGCTAGAGTGTAGTTCGTCTTGTGAAGGTCCTATACAGATTTATGTTAACTTATTAGTTTAGTTTAACATTATAGTGGTGTCCCATATACAATGTATGTTTAGGTGGTACCCCTATTGGTACTCACCTATTTTATCTATACATTGAGTGTACCATACGTGTTTTTCATGTATGGTTGCGTCTATAAACTACACTTCTGTCCGCGAGTCGTGTCGTCAAGGAGGGGGCCTACGGCACGGCGGCGAGCGGGTAACTCGTGAGAATTATCAGGCGGCAGACCTCCGCGTGGTTTTCCCCGGTAACGGATCCTTGATCCGGCTAACTGCCGTTTTTCTTCGGAAGGAGGAAACTCGTTTTGCCTAATTTTTCCTCCCGTCCGCATACCATTCTGGCAGTGGCATCTATTATATTTGTGAGGTGCTAGACGGTAGGAGCAAGAGTTGAAAGTTGTACAGGCGAAGTCAAGCGGGGACATCCTTTGTTGTAAGGGACCCCCCGTTAGCCGTGCAACTGTAATTGTAATTATACACAGATTACAGCGTCGACCGTGCTGGAATTAAGGAGCACCAGCTCTGAAGGCTATAGACAGATGTTGGTTGGGAAGCACGGAGTAAACTAAATATCTTTAGCCATTAAAATTTTTTTTAGTACCTAGACCTCATAGTGTTATTTCAACTAGTTGAAAATCCTCATATATTCATCTAGATAGAAGGTAGGATTAATTTGGTTTTCATATAAAACATTTTTAACTTTATTTATATCGATGTATTCAGATGAATATTAAAAATTTTTGTCTTTAATTGATAATAACCTTGTAGATATTGCTGAATGGATTGGAGACTACTATGTAAATCACTGCGAAGAACCTGTGCAAGGGCTAGATATGACCATACAGAAGTTTTCTTCTATTCATCGGGTGAGTTCTACCTGTTTACAACTTGAAATTGTTGAAATTGTTTTTTCATTTCATCATTTGATTTTTATTACTTAGGACCTAGACACTTCAATGATGCTGAAGATTGGTACCTACAACACAATTTGTTCAAATCAGGAGCAGTAGAGAAGTAAGACAAAGGATAGGGTTAAGAGTAGAGATATTTTATATGGAGGAAAGATTATGAATGTTGAAAGAAGCTCAGAGTTCTGTTGATTCATATGATTGGGTGAGTTGTAACACAATATTTTAACTCAGATTTATCCATCTCACGTTCTCTATTTTGCATTTAAAATGTCTGAAATTTCAGTAGTACCTTTGGTCAAGTTGATAAAAACCTATAATTGCAAATGTCCTTCATGTACGAGTGCCTTTTATTCTCATGCTCCTTCTGGATTCAAGCAAAAAAAGTTTTTTTCATTTCCCAGAACTCTTTCTAGGAGAGAAGCTTGGAAACAAGCTTGCTCTATTAGTCAAAACACAAACACTTACTGTCCAAAGAAAATAACTTCTGTAACCCTGTCTCATCTTCGAGTGGTGTTGAATATTCAAAAAACGTTAATGCCAAAGATAAATATTCGTTTCTCAGTGAACCTTCTGTTGAAACAGTGGACCACGATACCACATACCACTAGGAATCTTCAGTCGAAAATTAGTAAATTGAAAAGTTGTTAGAAAATGAGCGAAATCAGTTGAATTCACTAAAGCGATTATATTCTGAAGGTAGGTTTCAATTCATAGAGAATATCTATTTTGCATTTAAAATGTCTGAAATTTCAGTAGTACCTTTGGTCAAGTTGATAAAAACCTATAATTGCAAATTTCCTTCATGTACGAGTGCCTTTTATTCTCATGCTCCTTTTGGATTCAAGCAGAAAAAGTTTTTTTCATTTCCCAGAACTCTTTCTAGGAAAGAAGCTTGGAAACAAGCTTGCTCTATTAGTCAAAACATAAACACTTACTGTCCAAAGAAAATATCTTCTGTAACCCTGTCTCATCTTCGAGTGGTGTTGAATATTCTAAAAACGTTAATGCCAAAGATAAATATTCGTTTCTCAGTGAACCTTCTGTTGAAACAGTGGACCACGATACATCACTACTACATACCACTAGGAATCTTCAGTCGAAAATTAGTAAATTGAAAAAGTTGTTAGAAAATAAGCGAAATCAGTTGAATTCACTAAAACGTTTATATTCTGAAGGTAGGTTTCAATTCACAGAGAATAATTTAAATGACTTTACCAAAGATTTTTGTGTGGCATATTTTTTTTACCAATGATACTGTCAAGACTAACGATTTGAAACAAATAATTGTTCTTGTGATTAGAGAATTGCGTAAGGTGAATATAAGAATATGTGCCACTGTCTGCGACCAGGGTGCTACAAATAGAGCTGCCATTAGTTCTTTGGTACAAACTAAGTCAGACAACAGTCCAACTTCTTACCATTTTGTAGTTGATGACCAAACCATTTTCACTATCTTTGATGTTCCTCATCTTTTGAAATGTGCTAGAAATGCTTTGATTAAATGCAAAATAGAATTTGCTAATGGAAAGTTTGCCAGTATGGATGACATACGGCAAGCTTTCGATTTAGATAAAGAGAAACGCACATATAAAATGATTACAAAATTGCATGAAAATCATTTTAATTTCAATGATTCATACATGAAGATGAAGGTAAACGTGGCTGCTCGTCAATTGAGTCATACTATGGCATCAGCCACAGAGACATTACACTCGAGTGGATATATGCATTCAGATTCATTGGGGACCGCGGAATTTTGCCATATTGTTGATAATCGGTTTGATTCATTAAATAGTTCACAATTTTATAATTTTGAAGGTAAGATGTATAGATCGGCATTATCAGAAAACTCACTACATTTAGAATTTTGGTCCGAAATATTGCCAGAAATTAAAAATTGGAGAATCTTAGAGAATGGGGTCATAAAAAATAATTTCAAATTTGTTGAGAGCTGGTAAACAAGTATCAATTCAGTAATTGCACTTTGGGAGTGTTTGCACATGGAAGGGCTACAGTTTTTGAATTTGCGCAATTTAAATCAAGACCCACTAGAAAATTTGGGAATTTGCAACACAAACCCTACTTGCTTTCAGTTCATTGCAGCCCTCAAAACCATAGTCATTAATAATTTCAGTTCACCGCTCACAAATTCAAATAATTGCGAAGAAGATTACTGTGATGCTTTAGGGAATTTTGGTGATTATATTCAAAAATTTACGACCACAGTAGATGAAGAAATTGTAGAAGATTGTAATACCATTTTCCTTGAAGTTAATGATGACTCAGATGACTCAGGTTACATATTGAAAAAAATTGTTATCGAAGATTGCTATAAGTGTAGAAATAGTTTATTCTCAAGTAAATTATCAGAAGAGCATTTATATGTGGGTTTTAAGGAGAATGATGATAAAATTTGATTGAATTATACCAGTGCAAAGTTGATCAATTTCATCGATATTTTACATCAAAAGTTGTATACTTTTTTAGATCATTATCGTCACTTGGATAAGTTAGAAGATAAATTTGTTGAAATAGTAATTAGAGAATGTAGAGAATTCACCTTTTGTAACACTCATGATGTTATTAAACAAATTGCTAGTATTTGTATGAGAATAACAGTTTTCAAATATATTAGAGAAAAAAATCAGCAGAATAAAATTTTGAGTAAAGGCCACTATAAGAAGAGAAATCTTTTTTCTGAGAGCAACTGAAAAGAAGAAATAGTACAATGTATCATGAATTTGATCAACTTTTCCATGGTTATGACTTCATATAATTTCTTCGTAAGTTTTGATACTGCTTCTTTTTTCTAGGACACCTGGATGATACAAACAACTGCAGGGCAGATACGAGTGCAATCAACACATTAAAAGTGATAAGAGCTAATAATGACAATATGTGATATCCTGTGATATGTTGTAATGTTTTTTCTACAATATTTTATGTCCACTATGATATTCTAAAAATTTGTTGTTTTTCATGTTAATTTAGCATGAATGTTTTTATTTAGAAAAAGTATTTTTTATGTAACATAAGTGTTTTTCACGTTACATGACAGTTTTTTATTTAGAATAAGTATTTTGTATGTGGCATAAGTGTTTTTTCCATAGCAAGATTGATTTCTATGCAGCATAAGTGTTTTTTACGTAACATGACTGTTTTTTTATTTATAATAAGTGTTTTTTATGTATCGTAGCATAAGTGTTATTTACATAGCAAGACTGTTTTTTATGCAGTGTTATTTACGTAAAATGACTGTTTTTTGTTTTCAATCAGTGTTTTTTATGTAGCATAAGTATCATTTACATAGTATGACTGGTTTTTGTTTTCAATCAGTGTTTTTTATGTAGCATAAGTATCATTTACATAGCATGACTGTTTTTTTTATGTTCCTATAAATTTTGTTGAATTCTTGAAGTTTATTTTTATTCAATGTGATATTCGCTCTAGTGATTTTTTTTGTGAAGTCTTGAAGTGATATTTGTATTCAACACTAGTCTGTTATTGTAGTTTTGGAAATAAGTTCATATTATACAATAATACTTTGTATATTATATTCCTGAATGAACAATAAAATGATGAAAATTTATTACTGCTTGCTTTTACATCTCAATCATTTAGTATATGCCTCAAGGTAATGTGAACAGCATAGTAAGTGCATATTTACTATGCATATATGAGAAAATTTGAAATTCCCGCTGCTCCAGTAATTCAAATTTCCCACCGCTCCAGTAATTCAAATTTCCCGCCGTTCCAGTAATTCAAATTTCCCGCCGATTTGATTCCACTCTACCAAACATGGCGGCCGATATGTGTTGCCAAAATTTAGTTAGGAGTTTTAATTTCTTGTATATTAGTGTTCTGTGGTTGACACTAGAAAGTGAGACGTGTTCTTCTTCTTCTTTCTCCGATTCTAATCATGGAATTTATTTCCACGGTTTCTTTCTTTTATTATTTCGGCTCTAACACATAACAAAATTAGAATTTCTAAGGTTCTGATTGAAAAAAAATGGTAGTGTTGTATCATTTTAAAAAGGGCATGAAATGGACAAGTTTTTAAGATTATTTGTCAATTCAGTCTGATATAATTTTTTTTCACAGCAGTCAGTCTAACTTAAGTTAACGTTTTAACTAAAATACAACAAGTTAGACAAAGATTTTGTTCTAGTTCTTGGTGAAGTTAATAATTACTTCATTGTTTAAAGCAACTATTCAAGATAGCCTAGGTAAAAAACATGAATTTGAAGTAATTACTAGCAATGCTAGGCGATTATAGACCGAAAACTGGAGATTTTTAAAAAATACACAAAATTGGTGATATCTCGAAAACCAGCGGACTCTTACCGAGGTCATGTTGATGCTATCTGATAGACCTAATGCCAATCTATCTCCAGTGTCACTTTCGCGTGGTATTTTTGGGACACCTTGTAAAATGAACAAGTGTGGAAAATTTAGAAATTAAATTAGTTCATATCATAGATATGATCAACAACATAACCCAAGGCTCGAAATATACAAAAAAAAAACTTCAATAAAAAAGAACAAAATACTCAAATTCATAATATGAATTTAATATGTGAGTTGAAATAAATGAACAAAATTAAAGATCTGTCAAATACTTTCGAAAGACTAGCATGTTTGTGCCCTCACGCAGATGTCATGGAGATTCAAGTGCATTCACAATTATTTTAGACATCTTAAATAAATTAAAGAATTGACGGATATTTTTGCACGTTTATTCAATTTATTCAAAGTGTAATTTTGGCAAGTCTGGCCAAAAATCGTGCTCTGAGAAGATTTCATGTGATTTCTATAGGCGATTATTCATCCTCCTTAGGGTTGTGTAGAGTTTTCAGAAGAATCGATTCCGCAGAAACACTGTTTTTTTTTGTGATTTGGACTTAAATCTATTAGGAGTTCATATAGCTACTTTTGGTTGGTTTTTAAGAGAATAGAGTAGACCAAAATATAGCAAAACTGTGAGTGGGTAGTTTTAACTCGATATATAGGTTTGTCCATTCATTTGTGGCGTTTCTATTAGTATATCACTGGTTCAGAGTATGGTAAAAGAACAAGCGTGCAAAAACTCCCGACCCCGACGTCATGTCAGTGCCCTTCTAAATTTTCAATTTATGCGTCTCTATATATAGGGTGTCCCGTAACTCAACGTCAAGCGGTTACTGGGCGAAATGCTAGGTTATACCAGTTGCAGCAAAAATAAAAAAAATTCTACGTCACTTGGTTAAGTGGTAATAGGTATATTTTTGTAGTAGCAAATTTTCCAATTTTGCAGTGATTTCTTTAAACGTAATCCTAAATAACCATGCTATTGATTACAGTCACAAATCCATTGTTAGGTACAATTGTTTTATTTTAATTTAAACATTATTGACAATTGTTCTATTTTCATTTTTTAAATTTTTTTGAATAACTATGCTATTGATTGATATAATTGTTTTATTTTTATTTTTTTCAATTCTTTTGAATTTTTTAAAGAACTGGTATAACCTAACATATCGCCCAGTAACCGCTTGACGATGAGTTATGGGACCATGAATATAAATTTTTCAATATACGTGTTTTTCTAATTTCTGCACCATTGTATATTTTAAAAAATATGAAATGTTTTCAGTGCTCTTGTTCTTCGAACAGAGTGCTTATAAAGGGTGGTCAATCCATAACTTTTCACCCGAATTTTGAGCTTTGGGATGGAATAACGAAAAAACGCTCGAACAGGTCAAATTTTCTTGAAAGGGGGACAAATAAGGGTGTTCAAATGAGTTTGATATCATTACCCCTCTTGTCGCAACCCATAACAGCTCTCATTTTTGAATGGGGAAAAGGGGTGGAGCAGCAACTTGTTGGAAAGGCTATTCAATTTCCAGCATAAGTGTTTTTTTTATCGCTTTAATATTATAGAGAGTGACTCAGTATTCCATCAATAACTTTTATACGTTGAATTAGATCTTTGAGATGGAAAAAACGCTCGGGTCAAAAAATGAATACGATATCACTACCCCTCTATCTGCTACCCTAACAGCAATTATTTCAATTTAAACGAAAGCGCACGATTTACTCTGTAAATTTTTTTTTTCACGTTTTCAGTTATTGTCTCGGTTCCAGCATTTTCAATACGTGTTTGGCATACGCGTAGTGATCGAGAAATTGCAAGAAAAAGGCGGCGATAACAGATTTCTTGATATTGAGGTGGGGAAGCTGTTTGAAAATGACAAGTTATTTCAGACTTTAATTATATCAGCTTGTGACTTTCAAAATGGGTTATACCACTGCACAGCGAGTGGAAATAATTTAAATTTTTTTGGAAATTTTCCAAGAATGCTGCTATTTTTAATGAGAGAAATGAAGACAATAATGTAAGTCCCACTTACGTCCTGGACTGAAAAAATTTGAATCATGTCCAATGTGATGATGTGGACACACGAGATTTAGGACATTTCGTCAATGACCCTACTTCAAGTACAATGAAAATGGAAGGGATTTCTCCTACCACTATTAGAGGGATGATTAAAAATTACAAGTTCCATCCATATAAGATGAGTTTGCTTCACGAAATGAACGAAGATGACTTTGATCGCCGATTACAGTTTTGCGAAACAATATTGTAAGTAATAAGCAGGACTTCCTTCTTAATGTCTGCTTCTCTGATGAATGCTCTTTTTATTTGAATTGATGGATCTGTAAATCGTCACAATTATCGATCTGATACCAGCCCGAGGCTATTTAGAAAGATTCGCACTCAAAATCCTGAAAAGCTCAATGTTTGGGTCGGTATTTATGCCGACAATATTGTGAGCCCTTTTTTCTTAGACGGTAATCTCAATGGTGATACGAGTAATTACTTTGACCTCTTAGGAAACAATGCTGATTCTATGTTCATAGATATTTTGGAAAATGATCGGCGTTATTTAGAAGCCGAACTGAGATTTCAGCAAGATGGAGCGCTTCCCCATTGTGCGGATCCTGTGAGGCACCATTTAGATGAAATATTTCCAGGGCGTTGGATTGGAAGGAGAGGTGCCATGGAATGGCCTGCTCATTCTCCTGATCTGTTGCCCTTGGATTATTTTTTACGGGGACATATGGAAACTAAAATGTGTGCGACTGAGCCTGCAAACTTGGATAAATTAAGTCAGCATATAGTAAATGAATGACGTTTGATAACGCCAAGAAATGTGAGGAATCGCTTCGAGGAACTACTGAATACATGCATAAAGGGAAGGTGGAGGCCGTTTTGAGCATTTACTAAATCTACATATTTATCATTATGTCAATTAATTTTTTTATTGTCCGCAATTCAATAGTGAGAACAGTTTTTTCATTTAATTACGCGTTCATAGCGCTGCATCAAACTCGTCCAAGAATTTTTTCGTTTTCTCATCCCGAAGGCCAAACATTAGGGAAGAAGTTTATGGATTGGAATACTGTTTCATGCGGTTTGATAGTTAAGGTATCGAAGAAAAAAAATAATACGCTCATGGAGGTAATTGAATTACCTTTTCAACAAAGTTACTCGAGCTAATATCTCTATTAAAAAATAATTTTTTTAAGTGATAGGGGCTAGAGGGGTAGTGACATCGAATACAGTTTTTGACCCGTCAGAGCGTTTTTTCCATATGGATGAGATCAAAGATCCAAATTTGGCGTGTGAAAGTTAATGATGGAATACTGAGTCATTCTGTATTATAATAAAGCGATGGAAAAAATACACTCATGCAGGAAATTGGAGTGTCTTTCCAACAATGTGCTGCTCGACTTCTTTTCCTGTGCAAAAATGAGATCTGTTAGGGGTTGCGGATAGAGGGGTAGTGATATCAAGTGATATCAAACTCATTTGAACACCCTTATTTGTACCTCTTTCAAGAAAATTTTACATGTCCGAGCGTTTTATCGTTACTCAATTTCAAAGCTCAAAATTCGGGGTGGTAAGTTATGGATGGCCCACCTTGTAGATTTCCCTACACTTCCGTCCGTAGGGATAACTTTCTGGGAGGTTTGTTGGATTAAGAAATAACATTTTTTATTACAACATATATACATATTGTTTACCGTCAGCCTCAATATACGCCTTACAGCTTCTTAAATGAGATATATTTATTATTCGGGAATGTCTCCTACTGTTGATGTTCTCAACGACTTGAGAAATTTGTTCAATCATCTCGACTAAGCTGTATGTGATGAATTTGGGATTTTCATTATGCACTCAGGACAATCTCGAGGGAGAAGACTTTAGCTCGTTGTACGTGAAACGGAAGCAATTCGGTTCTTTGTAATAAAAAAGAGATGTGCTTTTGGGTATTCCTGTTCTTTCTTCAATTCCAAGAAAGGAAATTCATTTATTTATTTATGAAAATGGGATTCAAATAGGTTATACCCAAAAAAGCATCCACTTAACACTAACAAAAATATTAAAAGTATTTACAAAAGTGAGCCGTTACTAGGAAAAATTTCACATAAATTTATATGCACATATATTTTCGCTATGATAAAAAAAAGGGGACAACAAATTACAGAGAAAAAAAGCACTCTCAGTTGCACCTACAAGAAGGCAAATATAAACCACGAAAAAAGAGAACACCAGGATCAAGGACAAAAATCCTTCTACAATTATTCTTGAAAGAAGGCAAGGACATAACAAATATAGCCAAATTTCCGACACACTTATTAAAAAACTCACAAATTCTGGTCATAGGAGAATTTCTACCAATGTTAGTTCTGAAAGCCTCACTATGAAGCAGTTGCCTATTTCTGGTTTGTCTTGATGGCACATGATAATGCACAAATGATGTTATCTCTGGGGAATCGTTATAGTTCTTCAACACCTTGTACAGAAAAACCAGATGGTGTATGCCATAACCACTGCGGATCGCACCTATTCCCAATGTAACATATTCTCCAGCCATCCTAAATTGAAGGAACCTGAAGTCTCTCAAACCGCAACTTATGCACATTATAGTAAGGGGATCATACAACACTGCCATAACTAAGCTTACTCAAGACGAAGGAATTATATAAAGATCTCATTGCTGCCTCAACTTGGAAGTCTCTGCACAATCTACAGAGGAAACCCAACATCTTATTTGAAGCTGACATGACAAAATCAAAGTGGGCATGGAAAGGAAGTTTAGAGTCGAAGACTACACCAAGATCTTTAATTTGCTCCACTCTATCGACAATATTCTGATCCAATTGATATTGATAATCGATCCTGATTACGGCCACGAACATAGGAAGACAACCACCTCAAAAGATCAACTTCTCCAACAAAACATCTTGATCAACCTTATCGAACGCCTTACTGAATTCCGAATAAATCGAGTCCATCAGAACTCCATCATCTAAAGCACTGAAAATATTTTCGGCATAAATTACCAGGTTGGTTTCAATGGAACGCTTCGAATAAAACCCATGCTGGCACTCCAAACTTGACGATCTCACACTGGAAAATAAGATATCATAAACAATACTCTCAAAAACCTTACCGAAAATCGACAATTTACTGATTCCACGGTAATTACACTCTCATCTCCTGAATTCTTGTAAATAGGAACTAGCAAGGCAGTCTTCCACACTACTGGAAATGTCCCAGATTTGATTGATTTATTAAAAATAATACTGAGGGGAAGGCACAACCCGGATGCACAATGTTCGACAAAATACGACGGATACTCATCAAAGCCTGCTTCCTTACTCTCATCCAAAGAATTCAACTTATTTTCAACCAACTCGGAAGTGAAAATCGTTGTGACCAGAATGCGGAACATTTTATGGACACCTCTATAAGGCTCATATACCGAACGGAAATAAGATGCAAAAAGCTGACATATATCCTTACCCCCCACAGCTACAGAATTATTATATTTCATTGTGCAGGGTAAACTTGTATCTCTTTTACAACTGGATACATAGTCCCAAAATTTTTTCGGGTGTGTTGTTTGTTTTTGTACATTACTTAGGTATAGACTATAATCAGCATGAATGAGACCTTTACTTAGCCTTCTCAAAGATTTAAACTTTCAATAATAATATGGGTTTCAGAACTTTTTTTGATTTTTGGGACATATAACTCCCTACCCCGCTTTAGGACCTCATAAAAAGCGGAAACAGCCCGATCGACAGAAAGATTCGAGAGAACATCCCAGCTTTCACTCAAAAATAAACAATTTAGTTTATCGTAATACTTGGATTATCTGCGACCTCTTCCACCACTTCTTGCTCTTAAAGAAGGTGAGGTCTACCCAAAGTCTTTATTTGATTTGGGAAATGGCCGCCCTCCATGAGTAATGCACATTGATAAATACGCGGTGATCCATATAGCGCTCTAAATTTGGATATTTTTACGATAAAGTCTAGCTGCGGCACTTGCTTTTCATCTGCATTCCATATAAATGAGGTGTTTGTTCGCATATTCTAGTGAAGTATAAACCATAGGCATGGTAGATAACAAAGATGACAACACAAAAGTCCAATGTTCGAATAAAAAATATTTTGGATGTGCCATCTTTTAATGGCTCTTGCCAAGGCAATCTGGTACTTTTTCTTCAAAGGAGGGCCTTTCAAAATCGATCAATTTTTAAAATTTAAAATTCAGAGTTCAACAAGCTTATTTCTAGGTAACTTTGGGCTATTGGAATGACATGGACAACATGACGCATAAGAGTGAATTCGCTAGTGAGCTATTAAAATTCAAAAAAGAATATTCAATTGAAATATTAATTACCTGGAAGGTTCCCGAGGGTGTAAATGTGTCTCCAGGAATATTTAAATTAATAGAGGAGGGCTCTGAAGAAAGTTTCAGCGAGCCTGCTGATCTTCTTCTAACCGTTCCTTTCCGTTTCGGATGTTGTCTATCATACATGCTATCTTGTTTACTGCTGCACGGAACAATTGAGTAGTATTCATGCCGAACCAGCTTCTGAGATTTCTAAACCACGAAATTCGTCTTTCATCAACACTTCGTTTTCCGATTACTTTTACTTGCAAAAAACTGCAACAAATGAAATCTGCTTTCATTCCTTCTTATGTGTCCCAAGTATTGGAGTTTCCGAATTTTCACAGTACTAACCACTTTTTTTTTCTTTGTCTACTCTTCTGAGAACATCGATGTTTGTTATATGATCTGTCCATGGTATTTTTAGGATTCGGCGATATAGCCACATTTCAAATGCGTCTAGTTCCGTAGAACAAAACTGCAATCCTTAAAGAATAAAGTTGAATTTTTCTCTAGTATTCTGAATGATAAAAAATATGATTTGTGCTGTGTTTCTGAGCATTGAGCATCAGAGCATATTTTAAGTCGAGTAAATTTTGCAAATTACACAATGGCGGACTCCTTCTCCTGGCGAAGATTACGATGGAGTAGCAGTTTTAATAAAAAATACAATGCATTTATAATAAATTACCTGCAATATTGACTATTGAACATCATTTTGAAGTGGTCGATGTAACAATTCCTGATAAACATTAATAATTGTCAGCATATATAGACCTAAACCTAAAGGACAGTTTGATCTCTTTATGTCGGGATTATCTGCATGTTTAAATGAAATAAAGAAGGGGAAGTTCCAGAAAATTTGGATTGCGGAAGATGTCAATGTGTATTTTCTGGGGAGAAGTAAATGTTCAGATGAAGTCGTAGACTTGTTCGAGCCGTACGGTTTTTTCGGCTTTAAATGAGGCTAGTAGAGTAAACAAAAAATCAGAAACGTGTGTAGACAATATATTTATCTTGAAAAATAGGAAAGACAATTAAAAATTAAAAATTGTCTTTCCGTAGTGCGAGTTGGTCACGTTTGACGTATGATATCCCAGAGTTTCAGGACCTCAAGTGCAACTGTGGACCGGTTTCGAGGTGTTTTGCCTCTCATCAGCACAGTGTAGCACTGAAATCCTGAAGGGGGCTGCCAGTTAAAGAATATTGTGAGGCACTCCCAAGTATTCTCCTGAAAGCGCGCCATCTACATCTTAAAGACTGAAACCTTTAAAGTTGTGATTTTTCTGTCAATAAGACAACAGCGAGTCAACCCACTGGGCCCGTCAGTGCTACTTTAGAATGTAATCACATTCAGATCGCTGCGGTGACCCAAAATTGGGGATCATTTTTGTCGTATGAATCCATAGAGGAAATGGGACTGTTTCAGTCTTTAAGATGTAGATGGCGCGCTTTCAGGAGAATACTTGGGAGTGCCTCACAATATTCTTTAAGTACTGGCAGCCCCCTTCAGGATTTCAGTGCTACACTGTGCTGATGAGAGGCAAAACATCTCGAAACCGGTCCACAGTTGCACTTGAGGTCCTGAAACTCTGGGATATCATACGTCAAACGTGACCAGCTCGCACTACGGAAAGACAATTTTTAATTTTTAATTGTTCAAGTTAGAACGTTGCGTGCCCGCATATAGCAGTACAGGAACTTGAACTGCTAAATGAGACATCTGTAACAACATGGAGATGTATAACTATGCATATTATAACGAGGGGTAATATAATTGATTTTGAAGAGAAGTTGAGCGATATTGACTGGGATTTACTCAAATTCCAAAGTACAGAGGTTACATTTGATGAATTTCACAAAGTATTCAAAAGATGCTTCGGTAGTTTTTCTCCTTTGAAGACGGTCAATGTAAACAGGGACAAAACTGTTTCCAATGTGGCTCTGAAGAGGGCAGTGGATGCTCGCTTGACAATTCACCGAGTTCGTCAGAGTGATGACTCCAAGAAACTAGTACAAGTGTTGAAACGCTTTCTGAGAGAAAGTTACTCAGCTGAAAAGAAGAAAGTCAACCGAGAGATATAAGTTCATCAGAGGATAAAACTAAGGCCATATGGAGAGTAATAAGGGAAGGTACAGCAGAATCCAGAGTGAAGGGAAAAAAAAAAGGAAAAGTAACCGCAGAGGACCTCAATTGTTTCTTTTCTAACATAAGACAGACAATTTCTAATCAGTGCAAACCTTCTGCTGAAGAAGCAACAAATTTTATGAAAACAACACCTTCGAGGGTGTCCAGGTCTTCAGGCTCAATGTTCAACCATCCAGTTGCAATCGATGAGCTGAATCAGACTATTAAAAGGTTGAAAAATAAAAAACAGCGGATCTCTTTGGAATGAATGTGGTATTGTTGCAAAGGATCTACCCAAAAATCTCTTATTTTGTGTGTGACATGTTGTAACGTTTCGTTTTTGTCTTTGGATATTTGTGAATTGAATGCGATCAAGGGCACATTCGCCGCCTCTGGAACAGGCTGCCGATTTGAGCGATGGTTATACATGATGTCATTGTCACGATTCTGTGTCTTTCGTCTTTGTCAATGTTGGCGAGGAACCGGAGAAAGAGAGGTTAGAGTCACCAAGGCCGGTTCAATGATTGCGGATACCGATTTTCTCAATTTTTATATATTATATATGAAATCATCTTAATTGGATTTTGATTGGGAAAACCGTTGAAAGTGATACTGAAAATAGTTGGTAGAATAGTTTGTCAGTATCAAGCTCGAAAGAGGATTAAACACATCATTTTTGGCAGGTATGTCGTTGAATGGAGTTAATTGTGAATAATCGATTTGAAATCGAATTGTCCTTTTTCCGTAGCCTTCGTCAGGATTGTTGATAGCTTTTACATCGTTTTTCTGGGTGATTTTCAGTAGAGGATAACGCCAGGGAAGAAACCCCAGAATATCGGGTAGGTAGAGATAAAGACATGGGATCGAATCCTTTATTCTTGTGGATGTTTTCTGTGTAAATAATTGTATATGATATGATGGTAATTGGGGGTTTTTCTTTAACAGGGTTTTTAGAATAGAATATCGTCCTGAGATTGTGCGAAATAACTGGTCACATTTAGTCCTAGGATATTGTTGGGATTGACGTACACACAGTGGTTGAATTGGATAGTGTGGTGTATGAAATAGTCAAGATATCTGAACTAGGAATATCGAGAAACGAAGAGCAGGTAGATAGGTTGAGTTGAGAACGTCGTGGGAGTCGGGAGTGTGGTATATGGGACAGCCAACATATACCAGGGCACTCAAACAACTACTTGGAAGAAAATCTAGAATCATTGAGTTTAGAGCGTCGTGGGAGTCAGGAGTGTGGTATATGGGACAGCCAACATATACCAGGGCACTCAAACAAGGAAACAGACGAGCATCTTGAGATATTGGGATGAAGATGGGAATATACGGGACAGCCAACGTATACTAGGTTCCATTGAATAAGATCACCTCTAGAAGTAGGGAGGTTTGAAATATCGAGTGTTCATGTCAATGATTTTAAATAATCAAGTTTAATATTAAGTAAGATTTTATAGTGTGCATTTTAGAATTGTTCAGACGGAATTGAACGTGGTTTTAAACCTAATTGATCTTTTTAGATATATATATATATATATATGTATATTGTGAAAATTTTGGTTTTTACCTAGCATATAATATGTTGAGTTTAAATTGATTGGGCATCTAGGTCTTTTGAAAAGTTCTAAACAATTTTATTTTGTATAAACGTTTTTTCTTCAGTATACATAAATTATAAATCGACATCTAAAAAGTAACATATATAATATAAAAGTAGAATAATAAAATCACTAAAATATCTCACTGTTCATTTTTGCTCTTTTCTGGTCGGTATTGTCGTGTCATTCGTGTCAATGTCATATATGTCAATGTCAGGGTCAATGGAATGTTGGTTGTTTTGTCTTCTTCTTTCTATCGGTGGTCTTCTCAGTATTGGCATGTATATTTGGCTGAGATTTTTCGTGTCTTGTTTGTTGTTCACTACATTTTCATTGTTTACCTGTATGTGAATCATTTCCAATATTTCCCTTCGTCGTTGTTGGGGTTCTATTCCTAAAATTTTTGTGTCATCGTAATTAAAATCATGTTTTTGATCTTTTTTATGTTTATTAAGTGCTGTAGTTGCGTTTTTTGCATATTTATGTGCGTTTAGTCTGTCTTTTAGTCTTTGTGAAGTCTGTCCTATGTATTGTTTGTCACAGTCTTTGCAGGGTATACTATATATGACCTGTGATTTTTTTGTCTTGGGTGTTGGTGCTTTCAATCTACTGAAGATTTTTCCCACTTGATTGTATGGTTTGTGTACTATCTCTCGGTTGTAGGGTTTCAATATATTACTTATTTTCTGTGACAGCCCTTGTATGTATGGTAATTGTATTCGTTTTGTGGTATCTGTTGGTATTTTCGTCTGTTGTGTGTTGTATAGTCGGTGCGTCCTTTGTTTTGTTAGTTTTGTGATAAGGGTTTCAGGGTAGTGATTCTTCGTCAAAAGTTCTTTCACCTCTTTTAAAGTTTTCTCTCGGAGTATGGGGATGTTAATTTTAACGCCCTGTCTATGTATCCTATGGCCGTACTTTTTTATGTGAGTGGTGGTGTTGGGAGTTAAAATCTAATATATGTGTTGTGTTCTGCTCCTTTCTGTGCCATTTTGTCAATAAATTTCCGTTTCCTCTCATCAGTGTTATGTCCAAGAAATTCAGGCAGTTGTTTTCTTCTTCCTCAAGTGTAAATTGTAGAAATTCGTGTGTGTTGTTGAATTCGTTCAAAATCGACTGTATTTCGGTTGGTGTTGTTATAACTAAGATGTCGTCTACATATCGTTTGAAGAACGTAGTCTTGTGTCCTTCCATGATTTTCTTTTCTATCAACTCCATTACCAACTGTGCTATCGTGCTTGATATTGGGTTCCCCATGGCTACACCCTTAATTTGTTTATAGAAATCGTTCTCATATTGGAAGAAGCTATTGTTCGTGATATATTGTATTGTTTGGATGAAATCTTCTTTTGGTATTAATGTGTGATGTTTGATTATTTCCCAATTACTCTCGATTGCCTCCTTTGTTAGTTCTGTGGGAATGTTGGTATACAGAGATTTTACATCTAATGAATATAATCGATGGTTTGCTTGGATAATAACATTTCTCAGTGATTCTTTCAAATCGAATGAGTTTTTATATAATATTCATTATTATTTATTGCGTTGGTTAGAATACTCGCCATATATTTTGATAATTTATACAAAGGAGATTGAATGCATGAAACTATCGGTCTTAGTGGTATATTTTGTTTATGGACTTTTGGTAATCCATATATTTTTGGTATCTTACTGTTGTGGGTCAATATCGTTTTCTCATCTTGTTTAGTTAAGTATTTATTTTGTTTCCATTCTTTGATGATTCTATTGTTTTCTTTCTCCAATGTGACTGTCATGTCTCGTTTAACCTGTTTATAGGTTGTTTTATCATCTAAAATTTCGTGCATTTTTTCGTTGTATTGGGTTTTGTTATTATCACTATTTTATTCCCCTTGTCCGCTCTTATGACTTGCAAATCATTGTGTGCTTTCAAAAATTGTTTAGTTTTTTCAAGTTATATTTCATCATGTTTTGTCTCTGTTTCTTACCCTTAGTTGTCTCTGGTGGTTATTTAGAGCTTGTGTGACATTAGCTCGAATGTTGTCCTGGTCTTCTTTCGATAATTCTTCAATGGTATTTTCTATTTGTGTAATAATGTTAAATGTTGGGATTTCATTTTCTCTTTCTATCTCAATGGAATATTTGGGGCCCAAGTTTAGTGTTTTCACCACGAAGTCAGGTAGCACTGTTGTTGATAAATTTTCTACTCTTGTTTGATTGTTGTTTACGTTTTCACTTTTTCCCTGAATTTGTATTAATTTTTGATTTTCTTTTCGTGAATGGATTCACTTCTGGTTGTGATGAGGTTTAATCTTTCATTTATATAATACTCCAAATTCTGTCTTGAATGTTCCCCTTCGTCTTTTTCTTTATTGTCCAGAATCGTTCGAATGCTACCTTCCAGTGTATTTATGTTTTTGGTAGTATCAGTGATCAGCAAATTGATGGTACGAAATATGAATTTTTTCTGTAATTTGTCATATTTATCAGCGAGATATTTACAATTATATGTGATGTGATCTGTTTTGAGTTTCAAGAAATTTGGGCATAGTTTTTGTTGTTTGCACTTAAGTAAAAATATTCTCCTTGTCTTTGCCCTAGCTAGCTTGTCTACTAGTTTTTGAATGTTTCCTTGTGTGAGCTGTTCTGTCCTATGTTGATGATCCATAATGCTTTCTTCCCCCTGCATTAATATATTGTGAAAATTTTGGTTTTTACCTAGCATATAATATGTTGAGTTTAAATTGATTGGGCATCTAGGTCTTTTAAAAAGTTCTAAACAATTTTATTTTTATATAAACGTTTCAGCGCATCCCATTAGATGTAAAATCTCTTCTTCCCAGTATACATAAATTATAAATCGACATCTAAAAAAAAGTAACATATATAATATAAAACAATAGAATAATAAAATCACTAAAATATCTCACTGTTCATTTTTCATGCTCTTTTCGTCGATTTTGAACGAATTCAACAACACAACACACACGAATTTCTACAATTTACACTTGAGGAAGAAGAAAACAACTGCCTGAATTTCTTGGACATAACACTGATGAGAGGAAACGGAAATTTATTGACAAAATGGCACAGAAAGGAGCAGAACACAACACATATATTAGATTTTAACTCCCAACACCACCACTCACATAAAAAAAGTACGGCCATAGGATACATAGACAGGGCGTTAAAATTAACATCCCCATACTCCTGAGAGAAAACTTTAAAAGAGGTGAAAGAACTTTTGACGAAGAATCACTACCCTGAAACCCTTATCACAAAACTAACAAAACAAAGGACGCACCGACTATACAACACACAACAGACGAAAATACCAACAGATACCACAAAACGAATACAATTACCATACATACAAGGGCTGTCACAGAAAATAAGTAATATATTGAAACCCTACAACCGAGAGATAGTACACAAACCATACAATCAAGTGGGAAAAATCTTCAGTAGATTGAAAGCACCAACACCCAAGACAAAAAAATCACAGGTCATATATAGTATACCCTGCAAAGACTGTGACAAACAATACATAGGACAGACTTCACAAAGACTAAAAGACAGACTAAACGCACATAAATATGCAAAAACGCAACTACAGCACTTAATAAACATAAAAAGATCAAAACATGATTTTAATTACGATGACACAAAAATTTTAGGAATAGAACCCCAACAACGACGAAGGGAAATATTGGAAAAGATTCACATACAGGTAAACAATGAAAATGTAGTGAACAACAAACAAGACACGAAAAATCTCAGCCAAATATACATGCCAATACTGAGAAGACCACCGATAGAAAGAAGAAGACAAAACAACCAACATTCCATTGACCCCTGACATTGACATATATGACATTGACACGAATGACACGACAATACCGACCAGAAAAGAGCAAAATGAACAGTGAGATATTTTAGTGATTTTATTATTCTACTTTTATATTATATATGTTTTTTTTAGATGTCGATTTATAATTTATGTATACTGAAGAAAAACGTTTATACAAAATAAAATTGTTTAGAACTTTTTAAAAGACCTAGATGCCCAATCAATTCAAACTCAATATATATGTATATATACACGTGCTGCGCCTGAGCTCATGCGACGCGTCTCGATTATTGGGTCAAAGTAGATTTTATAGTTCAATTCCCGATTTGATTATCATAGTTATCTGTAGCCGTGAATATCGTTCAGCACTACATTTTGGGATTCATGAAACCCTAGAAATATCATTAATTTTTCTTTTATTTGTTGTGTAGTTGAATATTTGGAGCATTATACATATCTACTGGGATCAGTTAATAGTTCATGTAATTGTCCTTTTGGCTGATTTGGGGACCATTACGTCCAACTTGGGGGTTTCGAAGTAGGAAAAATTTGCCTGGCGCCCATTGATATATCCATCATATTTAGTGAGAACCCCACCCTTCTCCACTGAGTTAGTTTCGGAAACCCTGCACTAGCAGTAGTTAGTAATTGTTACCATATAAGAAAAGGTTTATAGGTAGTAATGTTTTATCAGATTCTCGAACAGGGAGTTTTTTCCTGATCCACTGAAGTTGGCTAGAATAATTCCCGTCTATAAAAATGACAATGAAAATGAATGCCCAAATTATAGACCAATATCTATCTTGCCTATCTTTTCAAAAATATTGGATCAAAATTGAAAAAAAGATTATTAGAGTTTCTCAGCAGGACTCAGGTGCTCGATCAAAGTCAGCATGGTTTTAGATCAGGAAGATCAACTATGACAGCGCTTATGGCATTGATGGAGAATGTTATCGAGACAGCGGATGAAGAAAGATTGGTTGTGATCTTGGCTTGCGACCTATTTAAGGCATTTGATAGTGTTATGGGAGACATCATTCTACAGAAAATGGAAGTTTATGGCGTTAGAAGAAAAGTGTTAGCCATTTTCGAGTCATACATCGAACACAGGTGGTCTCGTGCAATATCGTGGTATCACAGATAGGGGTTCTTGGGTATGGAGTGTCCCAGGGAGCAATTATTTATTATTTTTAATACACGTAAACGACTAACAGCTGAATTAACTCTGCTCCTTGACCTCAATGTTTATAGATGATACCAGCTTTGTGAATAACTCATCCAAGAAAACAGATCTGGGAATTAGAAGAACCGAGACCATGGCTTGTGCTGAAAGATGGTTTAGTGTTAATGGATTAAAACTCAATTGCCTGGTAGGCAATGAGGCTTTCTCATTCTATCAAACTGTTAGATGTGATTGTGGGCAATCAACTCACCTGGAACACTTACACAGAATCACTTTTTGGAAGGCTTTCGACTGCAATTTTCATCATACGTAGGATGAGGGAGGTTGCTGGTACAGACATATCTGAGCTGACCTATTATACCAATCAGTCTGCTACATACGGCATAATATTATGGGGTCATAGTTCCGGATTGATAAATGTCCTCCTAAAAAAAGGGAAGTCTTCAGAGCCATTTTTGGATTTACAAGGACCACGTCATGCGGGGATTTGTTCCGATCGTTTGGTATACTCACAGTAACATCTATATATATATATAATTCACTGTTTACTAAATGTTCATGATAATAAAGCCAAATTCAGAAAAAACAATCTGTCATCACTATAGTATAAGACATGGACATGAATTTAGCATTGAGTTTCATCTACTCAAAAAACCGCAAACAGGCCGGAATAATTTTGGAGTTGAATTCGCGCAACCGTGCGCGATGGATGTTGTGAAATTTAAGTCGGAGAGAGTAAATGTGGGTGAAAATCTACGTAATCAGGTTAACTTACACTTGAAAAGCCAAGAACAGGATATTCATGATGCGAATGTAGATAACCTCAAATTTCAGAACAAACTACAGCTGGAATGTGAACTGCTAGTGGCTTACGTCGTGATTAAAGCCTTTCAGAGACTTGTCAAAGAACTCGAAAGGACTATCTTCAATCAAGAAATGGTCATAAATCTCCTGAATAAGTGAACGGAAAAGAAAAATATTTGTGCCGATTATGACGGAGTTTCTTTCAATCGAAAAAATGGGAATTCCGTAGATAAGACAGATGTAAATACGTCTGATAAGAATATTTATATTTCAGCAGGGAATACCTCATCTGCCGTCACATATGCCAACGCAGTATCGAAAGATATTATAATAAATACAGGTGGTCCGCAATTAGCTGCACAAAATTAAAATATTTTAAGTTCAAAGAAAACGAATACATCAAGGAATAGTGACGAAACTGTTAGAAATGCTGATATTGCTGCTCAGTGGACTCAGGTGACGCACAAGAAATCGAAACGTAAACCTGGTCGCGCTATAGTTGTTGGGGACTTTACGGGATCCACAACAGTACAGGGAATAGAGAAGATGAAACACCTGCATGTAACAACATGCTTATTTTTGCCGAGCATCTTACAAAAATGGCGGATGTGTAATTTATACGAGGGATGATCTGCGAGTCTCCAATATCAACCTGTCCCATTTATCTAAAGAAAAGGATTGTGAATTGTGTGGTGTTAAGTTGTTGCTTGATGATGAGAAAGTGGCAGTTATCAGTGTTTACAGGCCACCTTCAGGTTACTTGAATACGTTTTTGAAGAATCTCACCCACTCAGTGCAAGAGTGCCTAAGTCAAACTAATGTTATATTCCTGTGCGGAGACATGAATCTCGATACAGTGAAATCGGATGATTTCAAGTTACAGATGTAACTGGTAGAACATGTAGCTTTACGTTAGATTATATTTTAACTAATGTTAGCACCGAATCATATAAGGTCAATGTTTATGAAGCTCACCTTGAGATCATAGAGTAATTTCTCTTGAATATTATCATATGTCCAGAAATAAACGATCAGGTAATCAGAATAAGACACGTTACGTAAGGCACATATCTTCAGATAGTCTGGATAAACTTAGATTAAATATTCATGACCCTAACTTTGCGAACATGTGTGACCATTCTGATGTAGATGTTTGTTTCAAAGAATTCATTGATATGATTAGGATTGCTCTCGATGAATGCTGTCCACTTGAACGAATTCACGACACAAATAGATCTAAGAGTTGGATAACACCAGAAATAAAACAAGCCAGTTTTCATTTATAAAATTTATTTTGGTTGCATTCCAATGTCAAATCACCAAACTCATTGAAAATGTATAAAACTGTATAGTCTGAATACACTGTACTACTTGAGCGTACAAAGCAAAAATATTATGGGCACCTTATGAGCAATTCAAGTAATAAAAATAAGACAACATGGTATCTTGTTAATTCGAAAATTGGTAAAATCAATAAATGTCACACTCAAATTTGCCTTCTTCAAAACGGAATCTTGTATACTGATCCAACTTTAATAGCTGGGTCTTTCAGTGCATATTTTTCAACAATAACATCTAAGTTGCTTTTTGCCCATTTTGGGACATCTCTGTCTAACATATGTACAAACTCTAAAATGCAGACCTCCACTTTTTTCTGTCATTAAATTGATGAAGAACAAGAAAAGTACGGGAACAGATTGTATTTCTTCCCGAATTTTGAAATCTATTGGTGAATCTATTTCTGAGCACTTTGCTCAGTTGATCAACATCTCCATATCTTCTGGAAAATTTCCAGAAATTTTAAAAAAGGCAACTGTTGTTCCTGTTCCAAAGAAGGGCGATCCTCACAACATAGTCAATTACCGACCAATATCTCTCCTTAGTTGTTTCTCCAAAGTATTCGAACGAATAGTCCTTAATAAAATGCTAACATGGTTTCAGGCCCAAGTATTCTATCGAAACGGCAGCCTTTTCGTTCGTTCGGGCAGCCTATAAAAAATTGGATGAAGTTTTACATGTTGCGGCAATAGTTTTCGACCTGTCCCGAGCTTTTGATTCATTGAATTTCTCATTTATGCCTAATAAACTCTATAACTTGGGTTTTCGGGGTATATTTTTGAATTGGTTGATGAGTTATTTAATTGATAGCAGAATGTCTGTCAAGGTCGGTGGTGTGAGTTCTGGGGAGTATGGCCTTGGTCTAGGGGTTCCTCAGGGCTCTGTGCTGGGACCTTTATTCTTTATTTTGTTTATAAATGATTTGCCAGATCATGTTCTTGCTCAGTTGATCATACTTTTCGAGGATGATTCATCATTTTTGGTAACTGCGGGGAGCTTTGAGGAGCTTGAGGACCTGATAGCCCTGATAGTTTACCACTTGGTGTCGAAGGAATAATTTGATAGTCAACATAGAAAAACAGTATGAATTCACTTCAAACTAAAAAATTTCGGTGAAAAACGACCTGTCTTCGCTTGTGAAAACTCGTCAATAACTACAAGTGGTTCCGCTAGATTTCTTGGAGTACAATTGACGAATACTTACGATGGAACCAACATATTGATTCGATTTGTAAAAAACTGTATAACTCATATTTTGCCTTAAATAAGATCAAAAATTTGTTTTCCCTGCATTCACTCTTGTATGTGTATTATTGTACAGCTTATCCACACATGGCATATAATGTTCTCATCTGGGGTGGTTCTACCGAACTGGAAAGGGTGTTGATTTGTCAAAAGAGGATAATCCGAGTAATTTTCAATTTGTCACATTTATCTTCTTGTCGACCATATTTTATAGCGAATAATATTCTGACTGTATCATGTATTTATATATATAAATTATAATTATATATAATAATTTTTCTGAGTTTTAAGATGAATTGTTGGACAGGTAGGATAGCATAAAATATCGAAAAAACACTTAATAATTTAGTTATACATTTTAGATGTGATTGTCACTGTATTTTCAACACATAAACTTGAAAAAGGCTCAATGTACGCGGAAACATACAGTGTGGAACAGCCAAATGGAATAAATTCGATAACGAATAAATGAGGGCGTGTTTGGAAAAACGCTTAGACACGGCGATTTGTATTTTTAACTGAGCATTTTTTCAAAAAAAAAAAAAAAAAATATAGGGTGCGTCATGTGACAGTGGCCAATACCCACTTATTTTAAATGCAAGCCCCTGTATATTATTAAATTTTGGATTCTTCAGAGAATTCTAGACATAAATCATGTACAATGTCCTATACCTATCTTCAACTGTTTCGGAAATATTAAGTTTTTTCAGTTTTATTACAAAAATTAACATTAAAAAAGAAAATTATTTTATTTCACAAATTCTCTACATTACATTCAATACTTATTTCCCATTTAGCTCTTGATAATGAGAAAGTAAACAAACACCATGTGGGTTTTTTACTTGAAACTCAAGCATAATATCCAATTTCCTATCATTACTTACTGCATTGGCAGTTACTTTTTTTATCTGTCTCACATGACCAAGCTCGCGAAACTGCTTTTCTATTTTGATAATTGTTCCTTGGGATATAGGCGGCAAATTTGGAAATTTTTCGTGCAATAAGCGAGAAACTTCCATTTGTGACCTTGTGTTATCTCCATAATCAATCAATTGTAGAATGGTTATTTTGTGCTTTTCTGTTGAATGAACCATTTTTTCAGTAAAAATGAAACGCAGGAATGGTTTTTGTTTACTTTCTTATTATCAAGAGCTAAATGCGAAATAAGTATTCAATGTTATGTAGCGAATTTGTGAAATAAAATAATTTTCTTTCTTTAATGTTAGTTTTCGCAATAAATCTGAAAACACTTAATATTTCCGAAACAGTTGAAGATAGGTATAGGACATTGTACATGATTTATGTCTAGAATTCTCTGAAGACACCAAAAATTAATAATATACAGGGGCTTGCATTTAAAGGAATAAGAAAGTGGTTTTTAAGCCACTGTCACATGATGCACCTTATAATTTAAAAAAAAAAAAATGCTCAGTTAAAAATACAAATCGCCGTGGCCAAGCGTTTTTCCAAACACGCTCTCATTTATTCGTTATCGAATTTATTCCATTTGGCTGTTCCACACTGTATGTAGTAAAGCATTAATATACAAAAAATAGATGAAATCCTTATTTTGATCCAGTGCTCTAACCCCAAGAAAATTACTTCTAAATTATATATATATAAATGTTAAGAATAATGAAAGCATTGTGCACAAATTGTCGAGTCATCATCATTATTCTACAAGAAATAACAGTGTTTTGGAAGTGCCAGTTCATGCAACATCTAAATATGAGCGCTCTCCTTTATATCACGGCATTCGTCTTTTCAATCATCTTCCAACAAGAATTACGATGTTGGGTGAACTTCATTTCAAGAAGGCAATAAAGCACCTATTGCGTAGTGGATGTTATTATTCGGTGGCGGAATTCATGAATGATGCCATTTTGAATTTGTGATATGAAATTATTTTATCTGTATTTCTGTACCTTTGTTTGCCGATCTGTCCCATACTTTTGTAGTCTCAAGGGATCAATAAAGATTATTATTATTATTATTATTATAGATTATTATTATAGACTACCGTCACAAATAAGATTGCTACCACGGACTGAGTTGATGAAAAAAATAAAGGAAATGTTACTTCAGAATACTATGCTTGAAGAATTATGGGACATTAAGTTCGATTATTAACTGTACATACTTTATCTCAGCTTGTTTGGACTTTTGTTTGTGTTTTTGCGGTGTTTTATGACTTTCATATTGTATTTTGATCTTTATATTGTATTTTATATTGTTCTATTTTTTGATTGTATCTATATTGACCTGCCATGTTATCTATTCTGATAGTAAATAAATGATGATGATGAATTGTGTCATTATATTTGACCGTGATTCTAGAAATATTATTTACGGTAACAGTTTCAAAGTTTAAATGAACAAAAATGAATAATCACAAAAACCAAAAAATTGTTATAGTTTGACTATAATTCTATGTTTTTTTAAAATCCCCATAATTTTCAGACTGTATGGGATAGTTTTTTCTCATGATGGTTACAATAAATCCTGTCACCCTGTTGACGTTGAGTTCTGGGACACCCTGTATATTTCAACGAATACAATTATGTGTGTAATATGTGCTAACGTCAAATCTTTTTTATTTGTGTTTTTGTTTTTTTCAATTTTTTTTTGGAGGTAGATCGAGATCTCTCAATACAAGCAGAAATATCAACTTTCACTGTGACCTAATCAATTCCCAACAATCGGCATCCATGGTTATCTCTGTATCTAGTAAACTAGACTATCCCATGTTACCCAGTCATCTGTCCGGATATCTGGTTACAAAACACGGATATATCAACTGTGTTTCGTTATATGTATCAATTCGAGACCTCATACAAAAACCGCAAGTTTCAGATTACACGGGATAAGTTCTTTATGTCCATTCAAGCTTTCGTTTCTATCCTTATTTTGAGGTGAGTCAACGGCTTTGTAAGAAATAATAGAAATAGAAAATAGGTGGTGTCAGGTTATAGGCAAGCTGTCTCATGGTTCCTATCTGTCTATCATCTAACCACTTTGTGGAGACTGATTGTTAATGTTCCCAAGGTGTAACTGTGAATTGAAAAGTTTTGAATTATTAATTGGACAATAACTATAATCTCTTATTGTTCTTCTCCCCAACATTTTAACAGACATCTTATGTTTTTTCAAATTATTAGCTTTTGAACAATTGAGAAAGCACTGACATGACGTCAGATGGCTTCAGCGCTTTTGTTGGCTACTTGTGATTGAATATTCAAACTATGACAAATCTAAAGGCACTATGTTCAGGTGAAAATCATTTTTCCCATTCAATGGAACAATGATACAAATAGAAACCTTACGATGAATGAGCAAACCTATAACTCAAATTGAAAATAACTACTACTCATAATTTACCTTGAGTATTGTTCGAAGCATAAATTCCCTTCTCCTAAAAACCTATGTTAGGGATTTTGACAAAGTACATTATTTCATCGTAATAAAGCATTTAGATTAATTTTCCATCAACTGACACTGATTATACGAGGGTTGCCTTTTATATTTCGGGATTAGAGAACAAAAACAAATATCAATAATTGAAAATCGCTTTATTTTTTCCAAAATATTCCCCATTAAGATCTCTCCACTTTTGCATGCGTTTTCACTAATTGTCGAAGCACTTTTGCCACTCTGATTGAGGTATCTCCAAAAGGTGTATTCTGAACGCATCAACGGCTTCTTCAAGTGTTGAAAAACGTTGACCTCTCATTGTATTTTTACATACTGGAATGAAAAGAAGTAACTCTGTGCCGAGTCAGGGCTATACAGTGGATAAATCATCAATCGAATCGATGTTTTGAGTTCTCAGAAATGGAGTTGTTTGAGCCGATGTGTGAGAGCCTGCATTGTCGTGGTGAAGGGTGATCCGTCTTCGACGGTTGGTTTTCCTATTTTCTTGGAAGACAATTGGCAAACAAATGGTTGTATACCACTCAAAATTGACTGCTCTGCGTTGTTCTAGTGGAACGATTGCGACATGTCCAGTTTTTCCGAAAAAACAGGCGACCATTTGCTTGAAATTGCTTCGTGCGCGAGCAACTTTACTGGATTTGGCTCATCTCGAAAATCCCTTACAGTCGACTGCTGTTTACTTTCGGGCTCATACGCGTAAATCTAAAATTCATAACCTGACACGATGTCATAGACGTCCTCCGAAGCATCGCCATCATATTTTGGAACATTTCTTTCGACCCATCGACACGAGCCTTTTTGAGCGATTGAGAAATTTGTGGGATACAACGCGAACAAATTTTTTTGACGGTCAAATGTTCATGCAATATTACACCCAAGGTGATCTCAATCTCACGATAGGTAACATCATGATCTTGCAACATTTATGAGCGCACAGCATTAATGGTTTTCGGAATATTAACTGATTTTGAACGACTTTAACGAAATTCGTCTTGGAGTGAACTACGACCCCAGTTGAAATCACCATACTATCGATAAACACTGGTCCTTGATGGAGCTTCATCGCCAAAAATTGAATTTAGTTTATTGATGCTCTGTTATTGATTTAATCCACGTCGAAAGTGGTGGAAAATAATTGCACGAAGATGATCACGATTTACTTACATTTTTTGGGCGAGATGAATCTTTGAAGTTACTGTAAACAATACAAATAGCGCTCTTATGTCAAAACATTTGTCACTTCTCTTTCCGTTTAAGTAAATAAAAAATAATCATATTTTTTGATATGATGGATGCGAGGAACCACGAACAAAGTGGTCTTAAAAAAGATGTAATTATGATATTTTTCACTTCATATTTAAAACAACCTTGATGTATTGTAAAAATACTGATAATTCTTCAATTTGAATTATTCAGATATGATTGCAGATATCATAGAGCAGACTCTAACGAAAAGTTCATTTTTGAAAAGATTGCATGAAAAGTTAGACAAACGACGTTAGACAAGCAACATACAGAATACGAATATAACTAGTGCAATTATAATTCAGTCAATAAACCATTGAAATTCAAGCAAACTCCTTATTTCTAAAATTTATGAAAAGGCGTAAACAATCTTGGTGACCCTGACGTGATCGAGAGCAGTGAAAAACATCCATCAACATCAACAACAAATCATCCAAGAGCATCCACTTCGGACAATCACCCTCCATATTGCTGCAGTCACCGTGTCCGAGGCCCAGGAAAGTGCTTGTTTTCTTTATCCTTAAGAAGCTACGGCAGTGAAATTCGAGAAAAGGAAAATTATGAATAACGTCCATACATGCACAAATTTTTGTTCAAATAAGTAATAATACCTTATGAGATAGAAAAAAATTGTTCTTTTGAAATCTCTCAAAAAATTTATAGCCTGTCGATTTTTGCGAAATTTTGCCAGCCTATTTGTTTGGACTCATTTTCTTCAAAATTATCAGGTATTTCCCGATAGGTTCGTTGCAAACAAATGAAGGAACAAGTTTTTCAGGTTAAAAAATCACGAGCGCGAAGCGCGAGTGATTTTTCCTGAAAAACTTGACGATTTTATTTGTTTCAGGAACCTATCGGGAAATACCAGATAATTTTGAAGCTCGTGTGGTATTCGGGGATTATTTTTCTGTCCCAAATGTCGGCCAATGGAATTGCACCATGAGACGAAATGTACAGTTAACAAATAAGAATTTCATAATGAATAAAACAACATTTAATTAAGAATCAGGTAGTGCAATTAAAAATACAATTGTTGTAAACATTGGTGCATGTTTTCTTCAAGTTTGTTTCCCCGTCATTTCGCTGTTCTGCCTTGAAGTGATGTATTGACGCCATTCTGCCCTCACCACCTCTCTAAGCCAATTCCACTGATATTATCATGAATAATTTTTTCTGGAGGCCATCGGGAGTTTCCTCATCCCAAACAGTGGTCATTGCATCCCAATCTTTTTCCTCCAACGCTGCTGCACTTGACCTCCGTTTTTCCGGAATAGATTGTAAAGCCTTACGCTTGGCATCAAGAGCTCCTCGAGCGGTCTTGAATGCAGCATCCGAAAATGGGTTGTTTTTGATGTCGAAATCGTTCAAATACTTTTCTTGAAGTAATTTGGCAGTCTGATTCCACATTGTTTTTATTGTACCTTCCTTATAGTCTTCTCCATCCATTTTCTTCATATTGTAAGCGTAATCTTTCATAATGTTTGCCAATTGCGCTTCACTAGTTTCAGCACTCAATGTGTATTCCTCTCAGTACAAAAAGTAGTAAATTGGTTCCAAACTGTTTTTTTTTGCCTTCTCCGTATTAATGGGAACATTTCCTTTGACTTTTTTATCGATGGTGGACAGAGAACAAACTCCAAATCGACTCATTTTCATGCAAAATCTCCAATTTTCACAATTGAATTCAACCTGTCAGTTTGACGTGTGCTTAATTTGACAGGATCATGTTTTGTTTATATATAGCAACTACCAGAGAAAATTTTCAAAAATTATCAGTATAATACCATGTAGGTTGTACGACGTGACGTCGAATGGTGCAATTCTATTGTTCGATATTTGGGTCGGAAAATAATCGTGAGTAATTATTCATACCTCTATTATACGAGTCATTGAATTACCGGTTTTGAATTTTGAATGCATTTTCTTTCAATTATTATAATAATATTTACTAACTTATTTCACTTTCGCGAGTTTTCATAACCACATATGTTGTCCCGTTCGGTGATAGCAGAGTGAATTTCTTTTTGTTGAACGTCGCTGCATCTGGGTATAAATGCATATGCTTGTATCTGGCTGAAACCAGTGGCGGCACGATCTATTGGAACCGAGTTCTATTTTTAATTAGTATATATTTCCTTTTCTGAATCATTCCCGTCCTTTTTTGTTGTTGTTTTCGTGGCCCTCCTATTCTGTGTGAGTTTTCCTTACGGGTACAAGGAAGTGGAAGAGTGTTTTAGCCTAAACCTAATCCTTTCAATATGCCAGGGTACTCATGCACTATTTGTTTCAAAAAGTTGTAGCTGACGACTTGTCAGTTTCTTGTTCTAAATGCAGCGAATTCCATGCTACATGTGCTAATCTTGCTAGAGAAGAGATTGAATTCTTTAAAGCGGGCAACGACGTCTGGAATTGTACATATTGTGTCTCAACGGCCCCGAGTCTCCGTAGCAATTCTTCGAGAGTAAAACCACTTCCTTCTACTAAGTCGGGCACAATGTCTCAGGAGGGGTCATCTCAGGGCAACCAGATTACGTTGAAGCATTTCGAGCTCCTCATGGAACATATTCGTGGGATAACAGCTGCCATGGAACGGATTGAGAGAAGACAGGATGAGCTTATTTCCCAGGTGGCGTGTTGTTCTGCCAAGATACAAGAACACTCAGAAATACTGGCCCAGCATGAGTTAGGTATTGCTACGTGTAAGAATAATATTTCTGCTCTTGAGCGTGACCAGTCATCGATGTCTGTGGAGATAGCGTCCGTGGCTGGAAGGGATTCCGATCTACAAGGTGTCAAAGTTTCTGAGCATGGTGTTGATATGTCTGAGGTTCTAGACAGAGTGGAGAAATCGCATAATATTATTTTAATCAATGTCCCCGAGAGTACTGACCTATGTTCAGACTCTAGATTGGTAAAGGCCGTTATTGATAATGTCCGCCCATCATCCAGCAATTTCATAACTAGTATCACTCTCTTACGGGGTAAGCATAATATCCGTCCACAGTGGGTTAAGGTTTTTTCCAGCTCTGTTGTCACCAAGTCTCTGCTCAGGAACAAATCTCTTCTTCTTGGACATCGGGAATATCGAAGTATAAGAATTTTTGATGATAAAACGAGGAAGCACGCGGATGAGTTGAAGATGGCGCGGGAGGAGCTCGCCAAGAAACAGGCATCGGGCGAAACAGATTCAACAATCAAGTATGTCAGCGGACGTCCAAAAGTAGTGAATACCGTACCCGCTAAGAATGTCTCAAAAACATCAAACCCTAAATATATGGCATTCAATGTATACGAACGTAATGTCCCTTGCATTTAAATTTTTAGAACTTGTTTCCTTTGTTAAGGCACACAAGCCATACCTAATTTTAATAACTGAAAGCTGGCTACATCCTCGGTACCACACTCCGCTTATTCTATATCGAACTACTCATTGTTCCGTCATGATAGTTGAGCTGCACTGGGTTATCGTGGTGTGTGTGTGTGTTTGTGCATAATAGTCTGTTTCACGAGTTCAAGATTGACGTCTCTCAACAGGATTGGCCAAATATCGATAACTTTTTCATAAAAATATCTAATTCCCACATTTCGATTGTGGTTGGCTGCATTTATAAACCTCGATCTTGCGCTGATGATGTTGGTGTGGTTCGGTATCAAGGATTTATCTGAATCATCTTCTGACGTCTTCATTGCTGGAGACTTCAACTGTCCAGACTTGGATTGACCGCTTGTAAGTCTTCTGTCAATGAGATCCCTCTCTTATCCCTACGCTGAACTTGTAACATCGACGGGTCTCCAGGTGGTGAATGAGCCGACTAGACATAGGCATGGCCAGACTTCTTCATTACTTGATATGTTTTTTGTGTCGGACAGAAACTTGTTATCTGATATTGAACATTTTCCACTTTTCGGTAGGTAGGATCACGACGTTTTACTAACGGAACTTAAACTGTGCCCTTACACTGAACATGAACTGAGTGAATTGCTACTCTTTATATTGAAGAACTTGAATTCCAGCGGTTTTGATGAGATTCCGAACTTTTTAGTTAAGCAGGTTATTCCTTTTATTATAAAGCCATTTACACATCTGGTAAATTTGTCCTTTTGTTGTAATGATTTTCCTGAGAATCTTAAAGTAGGTAAAGTTGTTCCAGTATTCAAGCGAGGTGATGAACATAAGGTAGAAGATTACAGGCCGATTACAGTGCCCTCAGCTTTATCGGAAATATTCGAATATGCATTTCTGAAACTGCTACTTGCTCATCTCAAGAAAAATAAAATCGGGTCGAAGAACCAACATGGCTTCTCAGAGGGAAGAAATACAATGAGGGCAATACATTTTTTTTATGAGAACCTTATTGATTTGGTGGATGCAGGGGAGTGCCCTGTTGGAATTTTTTGTGATCTCAGCAGGGCGTTCGATTGTGTAGATCACGATAAGTTTGTGATCTTGATGGAAGGCTATGGTGGATGCTTGCAGTGGATAAAATCATTTTCGACTGAATGACAACAATATGTTTCCATACAGACCAGTGACTCAAGATATAATGTTCTTTATTCTTTTTATAAACAAATTCGATAATATTAATCCAGGAGCTTTATTTGCGGCGTTTGCTGACGACATTTCATCCCTGATTTCTGATGATTCTGATATTGGCCTAGAGAAAAAATGTAACAGCTTAATTAAAAATATCAACAAATGTTTTTCTAGCCATTCCCTTTATTTAAACCCAACAAAGACGGCATTGATACGGTTCCATCATGATCAGAAAACGGTGAGTGATTTGAAAATCACATTAGATGACACACCAATTCTATTCAGGAAAGTACAAAGTTTCTGGGCTTATACATTGATGGTAACATGAATTGGAAACTACACTGTGAGCATTTAATATCCAAATAAAACTCTCAGGCTATGTTCTTAAACAGCTGAGAACAGTTTTGATGGAGAAACAATTAATCCAAGTATATCATGCTAATATCGTTGAGAGGTTGAGATACGGTGTCTGTTTCAGGGGTTGGTCGCCATTTTGTAATGACGTTTTTATAGCTCAGAAGAGGTGTCTACGTTTCATTGCGGATATTCCACGCAGTCATAGTTGTAAAGATTATTTTAAGAAGTTTGGAATTTTAACTTTACCATCTCTCTTTTGTATGAAATGTGTTTGTATGTTTTTAATAATTTTAGTAAATTCAAGAAGAACTCTGAAGTTCATAATTTTAACACAAGATATTGCTCAAAATTGCGAACAAATGTATGTAAATCAAAATTAGCATTCTGATATCCCCACCATTTGGGACCTCTATTGTTTAATAATTTGCCTGATGCTATCAAAACGTGTAAATCGCTGAACAGATTTAAATTTGAATTGAGGGAGTTTTTGATTGAGAAATGTTTTTATCGTGTGGAGGAACTTTTACAGATTTTAACACGACTTAGATATTTGTATATCAATATTTTTAAATTTTAATTATTTATTGTAGGTATGATTTTGTTCTTTGATTAGGGCTGAAATTTTGACTGTTCCTATACAATGTTATAATTGTCTTTGGAAATGAAAGGTATTGTATTGTATTGTTTTGATACAGCCAGATTACAGTCTCCGCGGAGCAGGTCGGGAAGATTGTCGACTACGGACATATATCGAAAACTCTCTCATCAGTTGATTGGAGTTCTCTTTATCACCCGATCTAACGATTGATGAGATATGGAGGTTGTTCGAGGCTGAGTTGAACAAAGCCATATCTGCTGGTACCAGGAGGTCAAATCTACCTACATTCCGACAAGACCATGGATAAACGATAAAATTATGAAACTCCTGAGACGCAAAAAGTCCTTTGGCAGAGATATTCACGCAGTCGAGAAGATCCTGACTACAGGATCCACAGGATTTCTCTAATTTTCTCTCTTCCTCTATTCATTTGGCCAAAACTAAGTTTGAGAAAAAGTTAGTGAGCAAGTTCAACAGAAAGTGATTTTTAAGTACTTGAGAACCACAATGAACTCCAAGGTCAGTTTTCCGGTTGAGAGGAAGCCGTATGGTGACGTCTGCGACAATCCGCGTGAAACAGCTGATGTTCTGGCCGGTACATTTGCTGAGGTGTTCACCCCCAGAGCTTCCGGGGATTGTACCTAATATTGCGTCTGCTCGAGCGAGTAATTATTTGGATGCTGTCACTGTCCGAGCGCTTGGTGCTGGAATATCTTTCTGGGGTGAAGTTGGACAGTTCCCCTGGCCGAGACGGTTTTCCGCCGCGTTTGTTGAGGAATTACTCTGAAGTCATGGCGTTTCTGGTTTTTCTTATATTCAAGAAATCTCTCTCCAGCTGCACTCTACCCTCCGATTGGTTATCCGCCTCAGTAACTCACATTTATAAGAAGAGTGATAAGCTGTCTCCACTGAATTATAGACCTATAAGTCTGTTATCAGTCTTGGAGAGAATAGTTTGTGACCAGGTGCTTGATTTTTGCTCAGCTTAGATGATTTTTCCCGACCAACAGAACGGATTTCTACCGCACCGTTCAGCCCTTACTAACCTAAACTGTTGTCTCAACGATTGGACTAAGGCATGGGATAGCAACATTCCAGTTGATGTGACCTATCTAGATTTTTCTAGAGCATTTGACCGTGTCCCACATAAACGTCTACTTAATAAACTGGACCATCTTGGGCTGAGAGGGGGTTTTCTTGATTTGCTTTCAATCAAGCTCACCCTGGAAAGTGACACTTCTCCTTATGAATATATATTCTATCATTGGAACTCGTCTATAATTATTACTTGGGCAATAACCATCATCTCTTATTGTTAATCTTTCCAATGATTCGATAAACATCTTCTGTTGTTTTTATGGCAAAAAAAGCTGACAATATTTAATAATGTTTCAATTTTCCCTAATAAGTGTCAAATCGACTCCGAAAACTAGATCAAATTTTCACTTATCTTCCGTCAGCTCAAGTGACGGTGCTAGGATTATTATTTTGGCAATCAATAATTATAGAAATATAGGAATGAATTTCCGCATCCATGCATCAGATCAAGACTAACACCACACTTCAGCAAACCTCCATATCTCTATGGTCTACTAAAAATACTAGAGATTATTATTCCTTTGCGAACCATTGTGAGTTCCAGGAATTTATCATGTCAACAATTGGCTAAATTTCTTGTAGGAATTATATCTCCTTTGAGAAATCATTCAAGATTTGTGATAAAAAAATACGAATGATCTCATAAAAACAATAAGAAATCAAGAAATCTTTGAAAGATCATGATCATATCATGGTCAGCTTCGATGTCACGAGTTTGTTAGCCAATGTCCCAACGGATAAAGCACTTGCAAGCGTAAAAAAAAAGCTTGAAGATGATCAAACATTTAGTGAAAGAACCACTCTTAGTGTTAATGCAATAATAGAAATGCTTTCCATTTGCATCGAAACAACATACTTCCAATTTGGAGACATTTTTAATCACCACGGTCCCCTTCCTATTTTATATGATTTATACTCGTATATGGATAATTTCGAGCAAAAAGCTCTCAACCAGTATATACTCAAACTCAAGTTATGGAAGAGATATGTTTATTCATGGTAACAAAAATAATAAACATAACATTATCCACAGAAGTATTATCTATCGTTGTTCGTGGAATTACAATATATTAAATGCGGAAACATCTACTGATGAGTTGTAGGTACTCAGAAATTGTCTAAGCTGAAAAGGATTATTTAATAGAAATGATAGTGGAAAAAAAAAGTGCCAGAGAATATTGTGGTGTCCATTGAACATCGAGATTTACAGGATAAATACTTTTATCATGGCTCTACGACTGAAATTCAAGAATCTGTGGCAGTTAACCTCGAAAATGACAAGCTACAAAACAAACTGAATTTGGCTCAAATGGAGGTCGCATTCCTTAAGACAACTATACAGATGTTTGAAAAAACAGTAAGTGATAAGCAATTTATCATTAATTTACTGAAAACGAATAAAAAGTTCCTGACTTAAAATCACCAATTCCAACTGGAAAATGCGACGTTGCCGCTGTGAGAAAAAATTCCGAAGAAATACGAGAACCAATTACTTCGTGTGAATATAATTTGAGTTCGATTGATGATAAGGATTCTACCAAAAAAAGGAAGCCCGACGGAGCGAAGAGTCATGTGATAGCGTGATAGCAATAATGTGACTTTTTGCAGTGCTCTGAAAAGAACCTGGTTGTATATAGATAGAATTGATAAGAATGTCAAGCCTACCCAAATTGAGGCTCATCTAAAAAATAAGTTTAAAGGTGCGAGTTTCCACGTCGAAGAGTTGCCTTGTCGGGATGGTGCGAACAGTATAGCATTCAAAATTGGTGCTGACATGGCATTGATGGAGAATTTATACAAAGCAGAAAATTGGCCAGCTGGAGTTCTTATAAGGAGATTTTCGAGCAAAAAGGGAAAATGAAAAAGAAGATGAGTGAAAATGGTGACGAACGAGTATGGAGTCTGTTAAACTGGAACATACAGGGTCTCTCACCGTTGAAACGGACCCTGGCTGAGGCTCTACTGGATCGATACAAACCTGAGTTCATCTGCTTGGGTGAGCATCATTTTGATGAGAATATGGCTTCTCTTTTGCAGTTGGAGGGCTACATGACAATTAGTTCTTTCTGCCGTTCGACGGGTGGAGGTGGATCTGCTGTACTTGCTCGCGTGGATGTAGTAAGCTATTGTCAGCCTATAAACTCTTTGAATATTTTGTGATCTGATTTTACTTTGGAGTGCTCCTGTATATCCTATCGTAAATCTGTTTATATAATTTGCATTTATAGAACCCCTAATTCTGATATACATATTTTTCTCGAGCAGTTGTCAACTTGGTTAAATAGGGCCTCTCTCAAATACAACTATATGATTGTTGCAGAAGATTTAAATATCGATAGATTTAAAGAGAACGGGGCAAACAAGTTGCTTCATGATATTCTTGATTCTCATAGGGAGTACACGAGAGTCTGTATGGTGGTATAGTGACGAAGTCTGGAATCGACTATATTATTTCTAATTTGACACAAAATAGATATCTCAATTTTGACCCGGGTATATCTGACCATCACGTTCAGATTTCGTATTTTGACAATGCGTTCGCTGATAAATCCAAGACCGATGACAAGAAGTTAATTCGATGTTACAATAATGAAAACATTGAGAGGTTTAAATTTAATCTGTAGAACTGTGTTCCTACTGTGGAGGTTGGGAGTGAGCTCTTCAATGAGTACTGGGAGCACGTTATTTTGTGCTTTCAGTCAGCTTTTCCTCAAAGAATCGTGAGGTCGAGGGATTGGAGTAGCAGCGAGGGCTATTCTCCACGCATAAGGATGTTGATTGAGAATCTTGAAATCTTGAATGCTATTAAGAATATCTTCCGAACACCTGAACTGATAGAAAATCACCAACTCAATAAGGAGAGTGTATGATGAGGTAAAAAGAGTGTAACATTTGCCACTTTTTCTTTCGAAAAGAATGACAAATATCATTTTCAAAACTAACTACGGCACTGTAGTCTGAATGACTCTAGATACAAAGACTTGGTCATTCAATGTGATCGTCTAGCAAGGGTAGGACTCTACGTTATGTTTACGTAATAATTCAAGTTCGTGATAATTGAGATTAGTGAAAATAATTGGGAAACAAAGATGGTAAATAAAACACAACGGTTTGACCCAGGCAATCAGCTATTTATTAAGGGTCTGATAAAATATAGGGAAAGCCTCAGGCATAAAACCCTTGTTTAGGTGGTGTTAGGACGAGATCATGGCATAAATAAACAACAAATCTTCATAGAATATCAATCACAAGTAAATAATAAGAACCAGAATGCATTATGGACATAAATAGCAGAGACAAGTATAGGTAAACGATCATAAGCAATATAAATAATGAAAGCAGAGAATCTACATAATCAACCGAAGGAAATATACATGACGACAACAAGATACATCACGACAGTAAAGAGAATAAGTTAAGACAGTAAGAAATATACACAACAATAACCATGACTAGTAAGGCAAGTACATTACACAGTAAAATGACCAAGAACAACAGTACAAGACATACATAATGATAACATGAGATAGGGGTAACTTAACAACGTTAACCTTCGATATAACACCAGAGTGCTACGTACACTGGTTACATCCATTATTCCATATTGACCATACTAGTACTACCACTAGTGGAGGTCTCCATACGTTCCTGCTTAATCACAGGCTCAGAACTACAGAGCGATGGGCAATTCCTATTGCACCATAGGGTACAGTAAATAAAGTTGATCGGTTACACTCCAACACATTGTAGAAAGCTGAAAATAAGGCATTCATTGTTATGGTAGATACCTGAACTGCAAAGGCAATAATATCGAAAATGATGGAATCACATGCTATAAGGAGTTACATGAATCAAACAACGTATTAAGTGCACAAAGGAAATAGAGTTATATGAATCAGACAAAGCATTATGAGAACAAAGGAAATAGAGTTATATGAATCAAACAAAGCATTATGTGAACAAATGAAATAGAGTTATATGAATCAAACAAAACATTGTATGAGCAAAGGAAATAAAGTTATATGAAATTAGACAAAGCATTATGTGAACAAAGGAAATAGTTATATGAAGTTAAACAAAGCATTATGTGCAGGGCCGGATTTAGAGGTGTGGGGGCCCAGGGCAACAAATAAGTGGGGCCCCTAGCCTCGAATTATTTTCAAAATAAAATGGATGATCTTTTAAAGTAGGGGTTTTCAATACATAATTTATCGAGAAACCAAGATTCTTTTATTATTTAACAAAAATAGTATGAAAAAACAATAATTGAGTGGCATTAAATGAACGGAACCTTCCTAGCTTTTTGGCTGAAAAATCGTCAATTATTTCAGTAAAATCCAGTTCACGGAGTAAATCGCTCTCAATGCTTAGGAGAGTAAGCTTTGAGAGACGATTTTGTCCCATAGTCGTTCTGAGTCTATTTTTGATGATTTTCATTTTCGGAAATGATCGCTCTCCAGTGCAATTGGATACCATAAGAACCAAATACATTCTCAACGCGATTTCGATGTTTGGGAATGTACCTCGGACACGCGTATTATGCCTAGCGCTTCCCTTACGTAAAATTGAACAGTGGGCCGCCATACGCCTGCCTGAGCGTGAGAGCTTGCGCGGCACGTTTAATTCGTTTACGTTCACTCATCGAATACCACAACAGAAATTATTGTTCAGTAGAAGACTTTCGTCTTTTTTTTTCATCATGATTTAATTACATTATAAAAATATTGAAGGAAAATTTTTTACTAGTGTTTCCTAGTTGAAATTTAAAATTTTTTCGAATTTTCTTGAGTGGTGGCCCATTTTTGTGGGGGCCCCTATTTTGTGGAGGCCCCGGGCAGTTGCCCAGGTTGCCCCCTAAATTCGGCCCTGATTATGTGAACAAAGGAAATAGTTATATGAAATCAAACAAAGCATGATGTGAACAAAGGAATTACATTCACAAGACAACAGTATTAATGACAAATGCCCAAACACAACCTAATAATACATCATTAAATTAAACAATAATTAAGGAAACAATCTATAATAATGGCATAGATACGAAAACACTAAATTTCCTGAAACAATGAGAATTCCAACGTTGTTTGCCAACAAAAGGGTTAGTAAACTGGATGGGTCGTTCATAATAATTAAATTAATCTGAATTCTACCTGAAAAATAGATTCGAGCGGCACTCAATGTAGCAATGGCTTCGGTTTTGCAATCACACAAGCACTCACTAAAACTTTCGAAAAAAGGACTTAATTCGCTCAGCAGTAAACTGATAATAATCAACAACACCATCTTCGATTCCTTCCTTCCTCTGGTTGCTCCACGCAGTCGCGTAAGTTGACGTGCTAACTTCACACTTCTAATCATAGAATGTATTTTGACCATCAACTCTCTTTCGAAGTACGTGAGGGCTGTGACGTCTTAACATAGGGTGAAATGAGACTACGATTTTTTGTATGAAAGAAAACCTAGGATGTTACAAGAGAAAGAATGTTTAGAGCAAATGCATTCATTGACAACTCGGGCAATAAACAGGAAGCCGTTTGGCATTTAGTCAACAAATGTCTTGGTAATGAAAATAAGAATTCGTTCCACACGGGGCATGTATCCTCCGATGAATTTGGGCGCCTGTTTCTACTGTAATTGCTGATATGCAAAGGGATCACTTCGGTGGAACCCTTTCAACTTGCTGCACGAAGAGCCAGGTCTCTTCACCTTCTTCAATGGCTTATTTACCCGTTAATTCAGCAGATATTATAAAAATCATAGAAACCTTCAAAAACTTAACATCTACAGGTTTTGACGACATCCAGATGAAGCTGATCAAGCATTGCAGATACGAAATGTCGACTTTTCTGTCGGAGGCTATAAATGCGGCGGTATATGCTGGTGAGTTTCCAAGCATTCTGAAGACTTCGGTTGTCGTCCCTGTATATAAGAGAGGAGACCTTAATCAAGCTGAAAACTACAGACCTATTTCTCTGCTTGCAACCGTGTCGAAGATTTTTGAGCGCGTCCTATATGATCAGATTCTCGAGTTTCTTAACAAAAATGAGACGCTTTACTCGCGTCAGTATGGTTTCAGGCCTGGCTTGTCCACTGAAAGCAGCATATGTGACTTGGTGAACTATGTCAGCTCTAGACTGAATGAAGGTGAACACGTTGTTGTGTTACTTTTTGATCTCAGTCGAGCTTTTGACTGTCTTTCGGCCAGTTTCTGTGCTGAGAAGCTTGATCGTCTGGGAATACGTGGATTTTGAACGACCTGATTAGATAATTTCTACAGGAAGGAAGTTTCGTGTCAAGACTCACGACCGCCGTCATTCTTATGTATTCGAACAGCTGATGGGTATACCCCAGGAAGTGTTTTGGGTCCGCTGATATTCTTGCTCTATGTTAACGATCTTCCTGAGTTTATTTTTGACGGTGAGGTTTTTATGTATGCAGACGACACATGTATTTTGGTACATGCCAAATGTAAGGATGAGTTAATGAAAAAGATCAGGCAAGTGATTCATAATTTTCAAGATTGGTGTAAAGAAACCACCTTTTAATAAATATGAAGAAAACGAATATTCTCGACATGTCTCAGTCAAATAAGATCAACCCAATCAATGTTGAAGCCAACACCGAATGCATTATTCCTCGGTGTAACTCTTAATGATTCCTTGAACTGGGAGCCTCATATTGATACTTTGGCGAGGAAGCTCAATAAGGCATGTTATGCGCTGAATATTCTGAGGAGGTCCTTCACATCCAACACTCTTATCAACATTTATTACGCATACGTTCATTCAATCATCAGTTATGAGATTGTCGTCTGGGGAAATTCAAGTCATGCTCATCGCATGTTCATTGGACAGAAGCGCGCGCTTAGGATCATTTTTAATTTGGACTATAGGTAGAGCTGTAGAGATACTTAAAAAAATCATATCCCCACTCTTCCGTGTATTTATGTAAACAAATTGTGTTCCCGTATCCATAAGGGGAAGGCTGATTTTACAAAAAGGTCGGATATACATAGTTTGGGACCAGAAACAGGGATGACTTGGAGCTGAGGAGGCAGATGCTGGAAACATTCAAGAGGTCACCTGAGTATACTGGAATTTTTATTTATAATCAATTACCTAGGGCATTAAAGAACATAGCAGAGCTAAGAAATTTTAAAAATAAGTTAAGGTCCATGTTGTCTGACAGTGCTTTTTATTCTATTGCGGAGTACATTCAATACTGTAGAGAGGGTTGTTTAAATTATTGATCTTTGCTCCGTATTCGGTATTTAACTGTACTATTACTGTTTTTGGCGCTCTTGTTCACCCGAACAGAGTGCCTATCATTTTGCCCGAATGTCTGTAATTTTGGAATATCGAGCCGAACATGGTCTCCATCGATTGGGTTCGACTCCTGATGAAGAATTCGTGGCGAAAGTTGAATCTGTCCGGCCGGCCGTCCGTATCCTCTCTAGCATCCAAAAGGAATCAGGTAGAGTTTTCATATTTTCAGAATAGGTCAATTGTCCAAATATCTCGGTCAAGTTCGTTATTGGGCCAAATCCGTCGGATGGTTTAGTAGCTATGAGCATCTGAAATTTTGTTTCCTCGATAAATACTAGAATATCCATCCGATCAAATTGATACTTGATATATTGTTGAGAGAGGCTGCAACAAAACAGCTCGCAAAATTTCGCAGAAATCGTCACGCTAGAAAATTTTTAAAAATTCCCAAAAAAAATTTTTAATCCTGACTATCTCATAAGATATTTTTCGGATTTCAATAAAAATTCGTGAATATATTGAGGTGATCGATATCTTACTTATCCTTAAATTTCATTGTCGTAGCTCTCTTCCATCTAAAGATATGATCATTTTTTAATTTACTCAAGAGAAAACAGAAATGACATACGTCCCGATGATTTCCTCTGAACGATGGCCATCACAGATCGATATTTGATTGACATATGCCGGACTCATTAATCAGTGTCAGTTGGCGTAATATTAATCAACATTTTTCATAACGAGAAATCATCGAGATAGAATTCAATCTCGGTGGCTGAAATAATATACGATGTCAACATTCAGAAAAGCACTGACGTAAGTTTTTAGGAAAAGGGAATTATAGCTTCGAACAAAACTTGGGAAAATTATGAGTAGTGATTTTTAATTTGAGATATAGGTTTGTTCATTCATTAGGCGTTCATATTTGCATCTCATTGTCCCATAGTACGGGAAAAGACTATTATACACGTGCTCAGAGTGCTTATAGATTTGTTATGGTTTGAATATTCACTCGCAAGTAGCTCAACAAGAGCGCCAAAGCAATCTGAACTCACGTCAGTGCTTTCTAATTTTTTATTTTCCTGTCTCTATTACAAATTAATTTATTACCTACTTTAAGAATTTATCGTGATTGTGATTTTAATATTGAATTTTGTATGTGTTGTTCACTGTAATTGTGATATGGTATATTATGTAACTTATTGACGTGTCAATACTATTGTAATAGTTTTATGACCAATAAATTACTTACTTACTTAAATACAAATAACAACTGAAGTAAGCGTCCAATTAATGTATATAAGAGAATACTTCCATTTCAATATCATCTGGAACGCCATCCAACATGTTCAGAAGTTATTCTTTTCCCATTTTTCCAACCATTGACCATACCATGAGTACATATAGTACGAGATCCGGCTGCAGAATCAGTGTACCCATCGAGTTTTTGCTGAAAACCAAATTTTTACACATATTTATGATTAGGAGAATTCATATCTACCAGGTTGCCGATCAAAATGTGGCCGCTGGTATTTTTAATTAAATTATTAATAATTCATAATCCGTAAGAAATTTCACTGACATGTTTTTTCAATGAAATGTCGTCTATTTTACGGCAACATCTATGAAGACTCTGAAAAATCATGGATGCCGTTGCGCATCTGGCCGCACCTCTTCGCAGCCAGGTGTACACAGGTATGATTTTGTTACATTTATACACCCACAACGTACATTGATATTTTATAAATCAAATTAAAGCTATTTTTTCTGTTCATTATTATATACGGTTGCCTAATTAAATCTGGCCGCAAATAAGGGTTGCTGGCTGTTAAATATAGTAAATATTAAAAGTAGAGTGAAAGAGAGCTAGCGCGAGTTATATTGTGCATAAGTCAGTGAGCTTTTTAAAAACTTTATTACTACTAATACACATGAACGGTATCTAGCTATGTCAAGACTAACTTAAAATGATCTAACATGTAAACTTATACTAGAGGGAAAACTGCACATTCGACGTATTTGTTGTCCATGCGAGATTCTCACGGGAAGATGAACAGAAGATGATATTTTGCTATATCATCGTTCTGTGATATATAACTCCTCCATCCACAGAACTTTCTTTACGGGGTGAAAACGTTCCTTGCGATGGATTGGTGTCTTGCTCTTGAATTTGGGTGTCACCTTTGGAAACTTTTCTGGGGTAGCATTTATGGAAGATTTTCTTTATTACTAGGTAACCTCCTGCAGCGATGAGGATAATATAAAGGATTCCAATTAAACTTGTATAGGAATTTTGTTTATTATCCTGGAGTATCAACGGTCTCATATCTTCTTGTTTTCGCTTCAGCTCATGTAATGAATCTAATGGGATGTTCTGCAAGTTTATCTTCAACAGATCTGGTTCAGTCCGATTGGAATTGGATACAATTTTTGGCAGGTACATTGGTTGATTATCGATCACTTCCTTGGAATTTGTGTATTTTCCATATTCTGTTTCAAATAGGCATCCTTTAGGTATGGTGATAAGGTAATTCCCCTTAAGAGATGTATAATCACTTCTTTTTACAGGTAAGACGGATCTTCATTTCATTTGGTGCTATGATTATATATTTTGCATTATCGATTTGCTGGATAAAATTGAATCTGGTTTCAACTGGATGATTTTGACAATTTCCTATTGATTTCTTGATTTGTAATAATTCGAAAAGACAGTCTTCATCTTGAATTCCATTCACTAAGCTGTTTTCTTCGCAGTAGTAATGTGGATGTATTTTCATACAAGGTGTTGAGGTGTATTGATATTTATTTTCATTTAATGTCAGATAGGTATTTCGTGGAATGATGATGGTATTATTTTTGGTTGGAATGGAATACAAATGATAATGAAAAAATGATTCGGTGTATGCAAGAGGAAAATGCAGAATGAAAACGATTCTGAGATTGACATAATAAGCATCAACTTTAATCAGTTCATAATAATTACGAAACTCATTTTCATTGGAGAAAATTAATGATTTTTCTGAATATTGGGTTGAAATAACAGATATTATTGATTTTAATTCTGAAAATTTTATTATACTATGGTGAAGGATACCAAGCTTCGAAAAGCTCATAGCAATTTCAATGTCGTTAATTATTTTAGTTATGATATTTTCGGATATACTGATTTGATCAATCAGATTTTTGAAATCTATATAAGAATACATCTTATTCTTCAAATCTTCGGAAACCAATTGGAATTGATTTGAAATTGTTTTCTGATTTTGTGCTAAAATTGAAACAGATTTATTGAATTTTTCAATAATCTCTCCTGCTAAAGAAATATCAGAGTTCAGTCTAACTTTAATCTCTTGCTGGTTTTTCTGGAGTGAATTCAATATTGATTCATAATGAGCTGCATCATTTGCATCTAAATTGCCCGAAATACTTTTGATAATAGTTCCTAATCCATCTATTAGTCCTCTCTTGTTTCTTTTGTGAGGTAACAAACTATTTAGTTTTTGTATAGCCATTTGTACCTGGTAATTCACGATTCTATTATAATTTTGTAATGTGGAATAAATTGTATTATTATTGAATAAAGATTGAGATTTCATTACTTCTTGACAAACGAACTCAAGGTGGATAATTTGGTTATAAATTGGTGATAGGTCAATATAATGGATAAAATCATGCGTTTTTTCCTTAATTCGTGCATTTCTAGGTAAACTGGAAGAATCCCCGGGTTATCCTTCAGATCTGTTATCATTATCTCCTGGGCTGTCGTTAGAGACAATAGAATCCTGCAAAATTTTCTTAGTCTTAGTTTTTGGTTTTCTGAGATTTTGCTTATGTAAAATTTTCGTATCGGTATTTATTTTAATTTTCTGATCTCGCAGTACTCTTTCTTTAGAAAATTTTGGTGTGAGTTTATTCCTCATATTTGATTTAATTTTCCGAAATACTGCTGTGCCAGGTTTATACGTTAACGGATCATTTCTTTCTTTATTATGACTTTCTATGATGCTTTGCTTCCTCTCCCCCATCAGTTCATTCAGTCTTCTGTAAATTTCCTTAGTTTTTTGTTTATGATTTTCTACGTAATTATTAATAATATTTTTGTTTATATCAATATGAAGGGGATCTTTACTATCTAAATGGCCATTAATTATATCGATAGGTTTCTGCTTTGTCAAAGAATGGATTGAATTATTATAACCAAGAATTGCATAGGGCATTAAATCTTCGATATTTAATGAATTATTGTACTTATTTTGCAAAATCCTCAAATGTTCCAGTAAAGTGGAATGAAATCTTTCAATAATACCATTGGATTGTGAATTGTTTACAGTAATATAATGAGGAGCAATTTGGTGTAGATCTAGAAACTCTGATACAATACTATTTTTGAATTCTGTTCCATTATCCATTACTATCATTGAGGGTGACCTGTGATGTGTCATAAAAATCAAAAGAGATTTTACTACTTCTACAGCCGTAAGGGATATCAGAGGATATGCTTGAGCATATTTCGAAAAAGCATCAGCAATTGTCAGAAATTTCCTACTTTGAGCTTGAAAAGTATCAATGTGTATAATTTCAAAAGGTTTAGAGGGAGTGGGTGTTAACATTAACTTTTGATTCGGGGGATCTCTATCGTATTTATTGATTTGACATATGTCACAATTGTTAATATATTCTGTTACGTCATTCAAAATACCTGGCCAATAGTATGACCTTTTTATTCTGGATACAGTCTCAGAAATTCCTCTGTGATTTGTTTTACCTTCATGCATAAACTTTACAATTCTAATTTGTTCGTCTTTTTCCTCCACGTCTTCTAAAATGATGTTACACTTCAATAATTTGAACGCAGATTGTTTGAAGGTTTTCCTCAGAATTTCGCAAATTTCCTTATAATAATCATCTTTTTGAAATACAAAGCATAAAGAATATTAGGTCTGATGTACGTTTTGAAGAATTCTAAGGTTTCTCTATTTAGATCGTTGGTGGATAATTGAACAAAAATTCTTTGTTTGTTAGAAAAAATATTTTGTACTCTCACGATTGCTGGGGAATGAAGAACGAATTCAAAAACAATTTGATTATCAAAAATATTCAGAGGTTTTTCAGAAATGGGTATTTCTTGAATAGGGTCTTCATGATTTGAATGTACAGTGTTACCATCAGATTGATTTTCAACATTATTAGAATTGATTAGTTCCTTCTCAGGTAAGTAATAGATATTGATGACTATGTTAGAATTTGCAAAAATGAAATGTATCATACTGAATATTTTATTCCATTCTAATCCGTCCAGACCACTAGAAATTTTTGGTAAAGCTAAATATTTAACATTCGTTTTTTGGCACAATTTTTTGAGATTTAGAAGAGCTCGGAAAATTGCGTCATATCGCGGTTTATGAAAATATAATTCCTTAGTTATCAAATAATAAATGTATCTCCCATTTACTTGAATTTTAGCCACTTCTCCAATTTTTTTATTTTGAGATTTGAGTTCCTGAATTTTACCGAATTTTTCTTTGAAATCTAGAGCTATACCCTTATTCATAAACAAATCTTCTGACACACAATGAGCTAGAGAAAAATTTTCTGGAGCATCAAATAGATTTCCCAATTGTTCTGTTACATTAGGAACATAATGAATTTCTTTTGCGTTGAAAAGATTTTTAAAATTTTCATATGATGGATCATCACTTGTAAATTCAATTTCACCAACTGTATCATCTAGGTTGACAATCATTGATACGTTGTCATTATTCGCATTAGTCTTAGACAATTCTTCGTTGAATTTTTCCATATATTCAAAAAATTCTTTATTATGAACTTCGATTCTAGAAAGAGCGTCAGCATTTGTATTTTTTGATCCTTTTTTGTAGATGACTTCAAAATCATATTCTTCTAGTTTGAGCCTCCACCTAAGAAGGCGACTATTAGTTTCCTTCAGGGACATTATCCATTCTAAAGGTTTGTGATCTGTGATAATTTTAAATTTTCTTCCAAAAAGGTAGGGCCTAAAGTATTTCGTAGCCCAGACTATGGCTAAAAGTTCTCTCTCCACCGTACTATAATTTTGTTCACTATCATTAAGGGTCCGAGAAGCGTAAGAGATTGGTTTGTCACTTCCTACATGACCTTGTGATAATACGGCTCCTATAGCAAAATTACTCGCATCTGTACTGAGAATAAATTCCTTCGAAAAATCTGGATATTGTAATATCGGTTCATTGATTAATAAATTTTTACAATATTCAAAACAATTTATGAATTGCGTAGTAAGTTCAATTTTTGCATTTTTTTTTAAACACGCAGTGAGTGGTTTTGTAATTTTCGCAAAGTCTTTGATAAATTTTCTATAGTATCCTAAAAGTCCTAGAAATCCTTTGATTTCTCTAGTTGTCTTAGGTAATGGATATTTTTGAATGGCAACAATTTTATCGGGATTCGGTTTGACTCCTTCAGGAGTTACTATGTGACCTAAATAAGCAACTTCTTTTCTTAAAAATTCTGATTTATCGAGTTGAATTTTAAAATTTGATTCTCTGAGTCGTTGAAATACTTTCTTCAAATTCACTAAATGTTCTTGAAGAGATGTCGAGAAAACTATGATATCGTCAAGATAAACTAAACAAATTTCATTCTGTAAACCTCTCAAAACATTATCCATAACCCTTTGAAATGTGGAACATGCATTTTTTAGTCCAAATGGCATTCGAACAAATTCATAATGACCGTTCTCTACAGTGAATGCAGTTTTAGGTATATCTTTGGGTTCATTTCTATCTGATGAAATCCACTCGCCAAGTCTATTGTTGAAAAATATTGACACTTTCCTAACTTATCTAAAACGTCAGTAATGTTTGGTAGTGGATACTTATCATCTATAGTTTTTTCATTTAATTTCCGAAAGTCTATGACAATTCTCCACTTTTTTTTACCAGAGGCGTCAGCTTTTTCGGAACAATCCAAATTGGAGAAGACCACGGAGACTCACTTGGCCTGATGAAGCCATGATTTAGCATAGATTGGATCTGATTTTTACCTCTTCTTTGTGTACAAATGGGTACCTATACGATCTTGTATGTACGGGAATATCATCTTTCGTGTTGATAGAATGTTTAACTTGGTTTGAAAAAGACAATGGTTGATTTTCTAAAAGAAATATATCTGAATATTTATTGCATAATTTCAATACTTCAGATTTTTCCTCTTTGTTCATATGAGAAGTTCTAATATGATTTACAATATCGGGGTTTTTTAAATTTTTATATCTGCTTCGAGCGTAAAAATTTCAAAATCATTGTTGCTAAATAAAAAGATTCGATAGGAGTATTCAATATAATTAAAATATCTTGATCGGTTTTATTGAGGATTTCAACATTTGCCAAACCGTTTTTTGATATTGTTAGTGTTTCAGGTATTTCACATTCTTGGATAATTTGCTTTGGAATCAAAATTTCTCCATGTTTCTCTTTCACTGGAATTTTAGCTATCTTTTTTGAATGAGCATCTATCTTTAATTTAAACATAGCTAGAGAATTTTGATATTTGATTGGAATTGTAGCATGTGGTGTGAACAATTTCGAATTATTGAAATCTAATGTTGCATTTAATAGTTTCAGATTATCAAGTCCAATTAAACCATCATAAAGATTGTGGAAGTTGAAAAGATAAAATTTGAAATGGTCTTTGAGATTAAATTCAGGAAATAAAGGAATCTCAGCGCAATAATCATATGAAGCAGATTGGAAGACTGTTGACACTGTGAAAGGTTCTCTACATATAAATTCTGAATAAAATTTCTTTGCTAAATCTGGATTTAAAAATGATTTTGTGGATCCTGTATCAATCAATAGCTTTAAAGGAGGATTTTCTATCGTAATGTATGGTAATTCTTTCTTATCACTTGAAAGGTGGTATTCTATGTTTTGGGCCTTTCTGAGAGGGTAATTTGAAAATTTTCATTTATTTCATCAGGATTTGGATAATTTTCTTCAAACAATTCCGTTTCCGCATTATCTTGATACTCTTCCGGAATAGGTTCTTCAATGTATTCAGTATTAAATAATTCTTCACTTATTATCGGATTTTGGTAAAAGTTTGCATTTGCCTGTTTGGAGAAAATTTGGATGTATTAGTTGAAATACTCATCGGTTGTGGTTTATACTTAGAATGAGTTGTAGAAATACTCATAGGAGTAGGCTTTGGTTGTGAGGGTCTTCCGAAAACCTGGGAATTTGTAAAATATTTAGGCTCTTTATAATTGAAGTTTTTCTGTAAAGTAATTGGTCTGCTGGGAAACTGCTGAGTTTGAGGAAAGTTTTGGTGATTAGAAAAATTTTGATTTTGAATTGGTAAAATATTTGAATAGTTACCAGGAAATTGAAAATTTTGAGTAGTATAATTTTGCCTATGAGTGGGAATAACATTTGAATTTTGACGTAATCTAGAGGAGTAATTTGAAGAATTCCTTTGATTACTTTCGTCAATATTCTTTTTCAGGTTATTCATAGAAAAATAAGAATTTTGGTAATGTTTAATATTATCTTCCTCTATAATAAACTGAAGGGCTTGCGTCAAACTATTTGGTCGCATCGTTTTATTATAGGACCCAAAGGGTCTCTTAAGCCAGCTAAAAATGTTTTTAAAGCTTGTTTGGTAAAAATTCTCGTTTACTCGCACGTAAATTTATGTCACATTTCAAGTCAATATAATTACAAATTGTGTTTAGCAACGAAATAACTTTTTCATAAAAATTTTGAGGAGATTCACCTGAATCTGCCTTAAATTTACGAGATCTTGATTAAGACAATTCTCATCTCTTTGATCTCCGAAGTTTAGAAGTAAAGTATTCTTGATATCGTTCCAATATTTTGTCGCTCCTTGGATTGCCACAGCTTCTTCGGCTTTTCCTTGGAGTTTGTTTAAAATACCATTTAATAATAATATATTCTGAAAATTATTAGGATTACCTAAATCAAAAAATTGGTTTAAAATAGCTTCCGAGGCTTGAATAAACCTATGTAACTTATTAGGATTTCCATCAAATTCGGGAATTACACCTAAACATTTTAAATCGAACACTGGTGTGTTGGGCATTTTTCTCGTATAATTATCTAGAGAAAGGTTATTAAATGAATTTAAAAAATCTAAATCTAACTCTAACTCAGAATTGTTTTCAATGATTGAATCAATAGATGAATTAGATGAGTCTGACATAAACGAAATAAAAAAAATACGCTCACCACTTTGCAATGAATATCCACAACAGCATTTCTGTCTTATCCTCGATGGAATTCACCAAACATTTATCGTAGATGTAACAAGGTAGGTTCTGTTTTCACAAAAGAGTTCAACTCTGAAGTTATTCTCGATGAAAAACTCCGGCAAAAACTCCGTCGACTGCGCCAGTTATATTGTGCATAAGTCAGTGAGCTTTTTTAAAAACTTTATTACTACTAATACACATGAACGGTATCTAGCTATGTCAAGACTAACTTAAAATGATCTAACATGTAAACTTATACTAGAGGGAAAACTGCACATTCGACGTATTTGTTGTCCATGCGAGATTCTCACGGGAAGATGAACAGAAGATGATATTTTGCTATATCATCGTTCTGTGATATATAACTCGCGCTACACCACTATTCAGACGAGGATAGCGATTGCCAGCTGTCGGACAGTTTAAAGCCATTGCGCATGCGTCAGATGCTATTGTTCTCAACCTCCGATTCAAACAATAGTAGGTACGCCTCAAAATAATAAATACTCCAAAAGAAACGTCTTTCTTTTCAAAATAAAAAATTAAAAAGTAAATGACAAATTTAAAAATTACAAAACAAATGGATATTGATGATGAATAAAACTCGTGACTCTTTTTTTAAAAATCTGAATCATCGGAGCTCTCAGTCATACTATCATCGCAGCTATCACTTTCATTGCAAATGTCGGTATCGTCGTTATTATCGGAAGGCTTGTTCGTGGAATCACACAGCACACTCTCAACTTGAGCTGGAGTTGAGTCTCCCAGGAACCATGTTGGTTTTAAAAATTTATCTATCAACAGCCAGCCATTATTTTCCGCGCTGAACTTGATGCAATCCGGCTCAGTAGCATTTAACCACGTCGAATTTACAAAGATTGTCCTCAATAATTTTTGCTTTAAAGATTTCCAGCACGGTGGAATGCGCGTTGAATCAAAACCTTTAATTCTTTTCATAAATTTTTCTCTACTTTCTTTTGAAGCGTACATTTTGTTGAATAATAACAATCTTGCGGCATTTACACTTTGGCACTTTGGGAGTCCATACATAAGGCACGTAAAATGTTGAACTGCATCGATTTTGGTTTCATTATAAATGTCATTAGGATTCTTCAAAGACGCAAAAACTTGTTGAAATTGTGGGTGCTTCATAAATACATTCAAGGGTCTAACTTTCCCTTTGCTAATGAATGCAGCTGTGTAGTCGCAACCCGTAAATGCGTGAAAAGCAGGCAAAGCAAGACATAAAGTTGCACCTAAATTTCTTGATAATTCCGTACAATTGATGTAAACTTCGTCCTTATTATTAATTTTTTTCGATGTACTGTTGGCCAACCAAATTTGCAAATTAGGAAATTTATGGATATTTCCTAATAAAATTATTAAAACATCAGTGTCTGCTGCTTTCACCAAAATTTTTGAATTTTCAGGTACTTTACTTATGTGAAAAACAATTCTTGTATCAGCTTCTTCATGTGAACATGATAATTCGGTTTCTTCAGTTTTTACTACGAGATTTCCAGTAGAATAATATGAAAAACATTTCTCTTCAACAGTAATGTAAATTTTTTTATTTCCTAATACTGCTGCAAAAGAATCATCAGCCCAATGATTAGCTAAGAATTTTACCAGGGCTTCTTTGAAACGAAAGTTCTTTAAGCTCTTTAGAAAATCATTGGGTCTTGTTTGCAAACTCCCATTAATTGTATATGGAATATCTATTCCATCTCGGTTTTCTCGTTCGCAATCTTTAATGGAAGGCGTTAAATATCTATCAAAGATAATTTGAACTACTGGAGCATTTTTTGAACATAGTTTTATCAATATCGATTCTGCAATTTTTCCAAATGTTTGTGGTAAAGTAGAGCCAATTAAATATAAATAATAGAAACCATCAATGATTTCTACGTCGACTTGTCCCGGATTAGTTGGTGCAATCTTTGCCGTCAATTGCTTACTTAACGTTGACTTGTCTGTCTTCACCATGTCGCCTGAACAGTGGAATAGTGCTGGAGGTACAGGTGCAAGAGGAAAAGATAGACAGTATCCAATGTCAACTTTTTGATTTATAGCAATTGCTAACAGACGTCCAAAAATATCTCGTTCCATTTTAATTAATGTTTTTTATCTCCGGTGGCACTCTTAGTACTTTTTTAGCACATTCTGAAGCGAAGTTATGTATTTTATTACGAGTTATTGGTCTCACGAATATTGTTGAATCTTCAAAGCAATTCGAAAAAAACTTCAACTTTTGTTCTTGACCTAAGGACTGAACGTTTAGTAAAAAATTGGTAACATTTGAAGATGCCGCTTTACCAGTTGACAAATTGAACAAGCTATCTTTGTCTACATTTTCAGAAAAAGGATTCATTGTTTTCTTAATCGTTTCAACAATGCTGTTCAGAGTCTTTGAGTCTTTCTCAATTCGATTCTTCTTTAACGTATAAGAAGTATCATCTGTTTGAAAAAATCCGATTTCTGCTCTTACAAATGACATAATTTTTGTTCTGACACTATGACTAAGAGCCCATCTTTCTCGTGCAGCGATCGAGTTTGTGAAATGGCTAACACCAGTCAAGGTATTACCGGCATCAGCATTAATCGTCTGCTCTAAAGTCAAATCTACAGGTGATCTGCCCAAGCATGATTTTGTGCGTCTAATACCAAATGCACCTTCACGAAATTCGTGAAGTAAAGTAGAATTTTCAACCTTCAGCTTGATTAAGTTATTTAAATACATAGAAGCCCATTTTGCATAATTCGGCTGATTAAATGCAAAAAAGTAACCACACATTTCGAAGATAGAATCCAAGTAGAGTTCAAAATTACTGCAACGAATACTTCTAGAAAATCGAAGAAATATGTTTATTAGCTCAGTATACTGCAAGTAATATTGAGCTGTCTTTCCATGACCGCCCTGAAGTGTTATTTCGCGATATTTTTTATAACCCTCCAGTATTATATGCAGAGAATCAGGTAAAATAATGCTCTCATTGATTCCATACGAAGTATTCATTACCACGTTTAAGTCTTCATTCAAAGTTTCTCCACCATCCGTGTCAATTTCAGATAAATATTGTTCAAAATGAAGAATCTGCAAAGCACTAGAAGCTAAGGGATGTAGCCGCTTACATCGATTAAAATGTTTACTGTCCAAAAAGCTATTCATTGAACCTCCTGCTAGTGCCCCAGCTTCAACTAAAATCTCTATTAGTCCACTAGAATCAATATACTTTCCAATTGCTTTGAAGAAAGCCATTTGAGTATGGAATGGACCTAAATTAATGAATATATCGTCAAATTCTGGCTTTTTAGTATGTTGAATCTGCATTGCTAATTTGGCTATTGCTAAATCGTAAGTAGCTATGATCTGTTGTTGATTACAATTCTTAGCAACTTCCTTTGCAATATTAAGAGTTTCCTGAACAACAGCTAGCGACGTAGGAGACTCATTTATTGGTGATAAGTACTCGACTGTCTGGATTTTACTCTCATCAATGCCAATTTTGCAGTTATAACCTAACCACATGGGTACTGAATCTATTCGAGATAACGAAATACTCCAAATCAAATCCTTATCAATTGCAATTAATTTTTGTTGGTAACACGAATCGATTGTTTCAGTAATTGTTTGAAAAGGAAGAAACGTCATACTTGTGAGAGGTATCTTGACAAAGGGACGAATTTCCTTTGGAGGTGCTTCAAAACGCCGTCTCTTACGAGCTCTTGCAAGAGGCTCAGTGGGTCCTTCATGAACATGTGCACCTACGGATTCTGAATCAGAAGAATCCGCATTGTCCATGTCATTTGAGTCGTCTTCTTTATTGCGAAACTGATAAATGATACCGACTGTATCGTGTAGAGTATCTTTACCAGTGGCTGTATCAACGAAGCGGTCAAAATTATCGAAAGCTACGTGAGTACTTAGCCTATCAACTCTGCTTATACCGGCCGGTATCACATTGTTTTCATTTTGAGAACTATACGTCATCTCAGTTTCAAGCTCTTCTGCTATATTATAGCCTATTGTGTGTCCATATCTATTTAATATTGTTAGAACTTTTCGCGAACTTGTCATAGATTTCATTGATAACCCGAGTGTAAGATGTTTTGATGGTTTTACTCTACCTTTGGATACTATATAAATCAGATCACTACACACTGACTTTATTTTCACTAAGTCGTCATCTGAATTTTTACGACGAGTATCTGGTCCTTGAACTAAGTCGCACACGAAATTGAACAGTTGTTCTGGAATATTACACTCTCCACGAATTACATCCTCTGGAGTCAGATTATCTGGTAGCTTCGTACTTTTCAGAGATGTTATACTGTTTCGCAATTCGTAAGCGACATCTTGACACCGATTCTTCTTGGATGATTCTAATTAAGCAATTTCACCAGCTAATCGAGACGTGTCCATGTCATACTGATAGATGATTTTCCTTTTTGGTGTCCCCATGGATGACTCCACAGTAATACGATCGCCAAAAGCTTTGACAATTTTATTTTCTAATTTTTCAGCACGATATTCCTCCAAGTCTTCAGCGCTTATTTGACCTTCAGCAAATTCTAATAGCAAAGACTTATACTGAGATAGCAAAGCAGAGAGATACATAACGCGATTATTCTCAATAATCTCTGCTTTTATAATTTCCAAAATTGCATTGAATGCCAACTGATGAAATTGACGATTTTTATGCCAATGTCTTGGCTCTGGTTGTTCTTCGCACTTTCGCTTCTGTGAAATCTGATAAGATGACAAACAGATTGAATGATAAGCAATAGGTTGAGTGCTCTCTAGCTTTGCTAATAGTTTTGAGTCGTTCGATTTTTCGGCTATTGATTTTACAGTTTTAACTGTCGCTTCTGATTGCGGGAAGGTTACATAAATTCGTCTTTTACCAACTTTTTTCTCAACATGATCACAAAAAAGGCAGGCTGATTTTTTGTTTGTTGATGAAATAGCTTGCTGGGATATTGTAGCAGCAGATGACAAATTTTGAAGAGACTGAAAATGAGCATCTTCCTGCGCAGATGTACTAGGCTGTTCGTTTGATGGAGTTTTTGGAAGCTGTTCGTCGACTGAAAGTGTAGTTGGTTGATCATTCAAGTTACTCCTTGACTCTTCCTGCAAATTAAATGGATGCGTTGAAAGACAATTTGCATTAAAAGTTTAGTCGTAGAAATTTTTTTTTTATATCCGATTAATATTATTTTTGCTGTATTAAAGAATTCTACGTATCTAAGAAATGGAATATCCTAGGTATTACTAGGTGGAACTATGTGACCACGTTTTCCTATAAAAATGACAAATTTCTAACAAATAACCTCAAAGTTAGCACTGTATTATTTACATCGTAACTATAACCTATATTTTTTAAGTTCGAATAAAATTCTACTTACGGTTTGTGTCTTGCAAAAACTTTCGAATTCTTCTTTATCTTTTTGTTTGATAACTGTAATTTTTTTCAAACACTCTGTATGATATCCAAAATCATCGGTGGATTCAAGTGTTAATAAAATGTCATGATATTTATATTTTTTCTTACGACGAAACAATAACATTAGAGAACACTTTTTGAATGAAGCATTATCAAAGTCTAGTACATTGTTTTTTTCGCACAGAAAACACGCCTTCATCTTTATAAGTTTTATTTCACCCTGATGAGGTTGATAATTTTTCGATGCACAAATGAAACAGCAATATATTATGTTGTGTATAACATACTTCAAACTAGCGTGGTTTTTAACTTAGAATAAAAGTCGCAACCATAGACATATAAATATCTTTATATGTCTATGGTCGCAACTGATCCGTTGAGAACACTAGCATCTGACGCATGCGCAATGGCTTTAAACTGCCCGACAGCTGGCAATCGCTATCCTCGTCTGAATAGTGGTGTAGCGCGCTAGCTCTCTTTCACTCTACTTTTAATATTTACTATATTTAACAGCCAGCAACCCTTATTTGCGGCCAGATTTAATTAGGCAACCGTATATAATAATGAACAGAAAAAAATTAGCTTTAATTTGATTTATAAAATATCAATGTACGTTGTGGGTGTATAAATGTAACAAAATCATACCTGTGTACACCTGGCTGCGAAGAGGTGCGGCCAGATGCGCAACGGCAACCATGATTTTCAGAGTCTTCATAGATGTTGCCGTAAAATAGACGACATTTCATTGAAAAAACATGTCAGTGAAATTTCTTACGGATTATGAATTATTAATAATTTAATTAAAAATACTAGCGACCACATTTTGATAGGCAACCTGGTAGATATAATTTCTCCTAATCATAAATATGTGTAAAAATTTGGTTTTCAGCAAAAACTCGATGGGTACACTGATTCTGCAGCCGGATCTTAGACTAATACATGTTCTTGCACTTTCGCTAAGAAATGATGTTGAACGCTTTCTGAGTCTTTTAAGAGAAGCATCCTCTGTAATTTTCTTCGGCAGACGATTAAATGAACTACAGAGATAGGTACATCGTCATGAATGCGAACTGGAATCATTATTATTCTGTAGTTAGCACCTGCCTTTCCCATCCTTGCAACCATGGGGTAAACCAAATAAATAACTGGGTGAGTGTATTTTTGATAGTAGGCAACGTTAGGTTAATTTCAATATTCAATATTGTAACTTTTTTTGGCGCTTGTGAAAAAATTTTTATTGTTTTTTTTTAGGAATAAACGGCTTTTTTGTTGGGTCCATACCAGCATATTTTTGTAAGGTCTTATTCAATATTTCTCTTAGGTGCAATTCTTCTTTATTAGTATCGGTTATTGATGTCATCTCATACTCATTTTCTCTTATTTCAGTTTGTTCCTGTTGACTAATGGAAGTGTCATTTTGTTCTGTTTCGTTTTCGTGTTCGTCGAGATAATGTGTATCGTTAGTGTCCATTTCCGTTCTTTGTCTTATTGTGTTTTCACGATCCATCATCTCTTGAACTTCAGTTCTTATCTGTTCTAGTGTTTCTGGTGATAGGAGGTGTTTTGTCACGATTGTTCTTCTTTGATCAGCCACTCGTTGTTCTGTGACCGGAATATTTGGGATTTCTCTTATGAAAGATTGATATAGGTTTTTTTCTGAAAGCTGTTAGGTTTGTCTCGAGTCTTGTCTGATAGTAGTAGGTCCACATGACGAATTTGTCCATTTCGTGCGGACTCTGGTTCTCCCTGTCAGTGTGGTCTCAGTTAAAAGTGGATTTCTCCCCTGAGATACAAGTCTGGCAGGTACAGCACCAATGGTTGTTGTTTGGCTGTTTTGAGTAGTGTTGGCGCTAGCTTCTTTGGGTTGCTCGACCGTATCGCTCCTTGTTCGACTTCTTGTAGCACGGCCACCACCGTCTCGCATGCTGTCACTTCCAGCGGTAGCTCCAGAAGCTCCCTGGTGTTGCCCCCCAGGAAGTAGCGTTTTTCCGAGGTCTTTATAACAATTTTTATTGTTCTCCATCTTGATGTCTGCTAGATTTTGGTTCGCCCCGAGTATTTGCTTCCTCGGTACCACCCATATCTGGGGAGCATTCCCCTATCCGCCACCTGGGGAGGCGCCCGATGGGGATATAGCAAAACCCCACACGGGTTATTATTGTAGGATCGAATATGTTATCCCTCTTTATGCGTTTCGTCCCTGGCGCACACATTTGGACTCATCAGTATGGCTTGTGTGCGCCATGCCATAGACTCAGGGTTTGAAGTTTGAGGGAGCCGCCAGGAGTTGAACCCGTCACCTAGTACCTAGTCAGTGTGAAACTTGAGCGCTAACCTCTAGGCCACCGAAGCGCTGTGAATTAAGCTATGCTTAGAGTGTCGCCAAGAGATCCCTATACACTTCCCTGCCGCTGACAGAGTGCCGCTACATTATTATTATTTATTATGGCTAAATCACATAGTCATTTTACTATGGTTACCGTTTAAGTGATAAAAGAAACACCGGGTTCATACTATAAACCTACGGATATTCTTATTTTAGGATGAAAGTGGTTGCGTAGATTTCATAGTACTTTGCGTACTATGTGTGCCGTACTCAAGACAACAGTTTTCTGGAGGGTGAGAATATTGGGATTTCCTTTATGAATTCACTGGTTGCTTTGGTTATTGGTCCAGTGGCGCTTATTACAACTGGTACAACTGTAGTTTTCATATTCCAGAGCCTTTGTATTTTTATTTGGGTATCTTTGTATTTCAATAGTTTTTCCGCTTCTTTTTGTGTGACATTGTAGTCGGATGGTACTGACACATCAATCAATTTACATAATTTTGTTTTCTCATTTTTGATTATGATATCTGGCTTATTTGCTGTAATGGTTCTATCCGTTTGAACTTGTGTATCCCATATGATGGTTACTTCGGGGTGTTGATTATAGGATCAGGTACGTGTTCGAACCAATTTTCTTCGGCCTCTCAGATATGGGTGGTAACGAGGAAATTAAATACTCGGGTGGAGCAAAATCTAGCGCTTACGAGAAGCTCCCGTTCAAAAATTGGACGGTATAGGTATTAAGACGAATACATGAGCTGTTTGCTCTGTCGTAAGATGCGACAAATAGGAACTGTGTGGGGTTTGCAAGGTCCCCCATCAGACCCTTGCGAAAGGGTATGCCCTCTCTCTAATCAGAAAGGGTGGTGGGTAACTACCGCGAAGAAAAACGAAGAACGCAGATGATGTGCTGCGAAATGAAAAAAAAGTTATAACTCCTCGGATAAAAACGGCGCAAACGGGTTCAGAGCTGCAGCAACTGTCCCCGCGCTCGGTAAGAGAATTGAGGTGTCTTCGACCGTCATCCTAACCCATCTAATAGCCAAAATAACAACACTCAACAACCAACAACACTACAACCATCAACACTACAAGCAGATGCAGACGGAAACAGCTTATTCAGAGCTGTGAGCCTACACTTATACAGGACACAGAACGAACATATTAAATTAAGACAAGAAACTGTAAGCCATATCAGAAGTCACTGGGAAAATTTGAAATATCATATCATGTTTGAAGACCCATCCCTAAAAAATCAAAGAACATATTGCTACATATGAGACAAGATAGAACATATGGAACAAGTGTAGAAATTCTAGCATGGTCTGAATCTCGTGAACAAAATTTTTATATCTACATAACAGGAAATATATTCAAAAACAAAGTGTTCACCACAGAATCTCAACCGATAGTGATCACTAGAAGACTCTACAAAACTCGATCAATCTTCTGTTGAGCGGTAGCCTTGAAAGTGGACACTTCGACCTACTCGATCCACTCGAGGAAGAACGATCAGGAAGTAGAAAAGAATCAATCAATCAATCAACTGAAATAATCACTGAGCCACAGATCAAACAAAAGGAAATCAGAAACCAAATGGAGAGGAAGCAACCAAAAGTAGGCAGGAACCAAGAAACGAAAGAAGTAATAGAAACACAAGTTATCATCAAAGACTACTATACTGAATGCCATCAACCTGAAACACAAAAACAATCAAACCTCAAAGAAGCAGAAAATCAGAATGTAAAAGAGCAAAAAAAACAGCAAATAAATAAAAAAAGTCAGGAAGTTCACTACCAACAACTTAAATAAGATGGACTAGAGAAGAATACAAGGAAATAATATGGTGCCATATAAAGACCCTAGAAACGACATGAACGACGAATAACACACACACATATAACATGTGGAAAAATAGAAACTCGAACTCAAAGAATAACATGACCTCCAACACCTTAGCAACTCAGACTTTTTATCCTCAATAACAATAAACTAACAAATGATGCAATTGACATCATCAAAGAATCTTTACAAACACCTGAGGCAAACCAAATTATACATGATTGTGAGCTGCAAATGGAAGATGAAGCAAGCATACCAAACAAAACCCACAAATGTGGTCCGAAAGAAAGTGAAGGAACAAATGACACCATGTCAGTGAAAAACTCAGTGTGATCGAAACAGCACACATCAACGAACTTAAGTCACTCATATCGGAAATAAGAATGAAACTAGAACAAGACAAAAATACAGAAAATGGAATACAAAGACCGCCACTAAAAAAAGTCAACCAAAATAAAAAGCTCAACAACTGATTACGCTAGAAATGCAGCAATAAAAAACATCATGGAAGAAAACGATGAATTCAAAAATATAACCCAACTGAACAAACTCTTATATGCAACAGCAGAATCGATACAAAACTTGCTCATTCCAGTCATTGTGTATAAACAAAGAGAGAAAATCAGTCACAGGAAACCCAACATGGAAAATCAAAATCCAAAATAAGATTAATAGGATGAGAAAAGATCTCTCACAACTCAAAGAAACAGACAAAAATAGCATCAGTGAATCACTAAGAGAAAAGAAAGAGCACCTGTTCAGAAAATACGAAATAAAGAACTCCTGGGACCAAGTTCTAGTACAGGAAAAGATTAAACAACTGATCTCAGCAAAATATATCGCATCAAGAGATACTCCGAAAGAACTAACCAATACCATCAAAACATTTAATTTAACGATAATGCCAAGAAATTTTACAACATTCTACTGGCAAATTATTTGGGGAAGAGGAAACGAACATATCTGCAAAGCACAGTGGATACAAGATTAATATGAAAAGACATCTCAAATCAAAAGAATGACATGGAAAGAGATCACGTCCGAAGATATCAGGACAGCACTTAATACAACAGCAAATTGGAAAACGCCGGGAATGGATGGAATACCGAATTTTTGGCTAAAGAATTTGGAAGAAGCTCATCCAAATTTAGCAACAGCATTTAATGAAGTATTCACTGAAGACCAAAATATATCCGAATGGCTTACTAAGGAAAGACACACCTGATACCTAAGAACGAAAAAAACGGAATACGCAAGAAATTATATACCAATAACCTGTTTGAATACTCTCTATAAAACATTGACAAAAATGTTGCATATTATCATCCATGTTATGTAATAATGTGAAAGCTTTTCAGGTATTTGGATATGTATATTCAGATATTCCTCTTTTACATCAAAAACACCGACGTTTCGGTCTCAGATCGGACCTTTATCAAGGCTACAAAAATAAAAACAGATTAAAACTAGAACATGACTAATTTCACAAGATTTACATTATTGATTCTACAGGAATCGAGTCATCACAACAAAAACATATATCAATCTGTTCCACCGTATTCCTTCTAAAATGGCCATGCATTCAGGTCTATTCTCTATTTCTCCACTTCAATATTCCAGAACCTTCACAATAACGTGGAAAAAACACCGAAAATTTATGGGTTAGGATCATAGAGTACGTTTAAAATTCTTTTGACAAGGGAGCACAGAAGTCATCAAACATAATCATGATTATTTTCTTAAAGGAACTAATAGACTGTTATATATGGTGTTGAGTCTATTGACGTCTTCTCTATAATTCACTGTTTTGTTTAGTGTTATGTGAATCATTTCACTTATGTTTCTTCTATAGTTGTTGTTTTCATGGTCCAGTATTGTCGTTCCTTCGAAATTGAATTTGTGTCCTTCTTTGAATGTATGTGAAGTCAGAGCAGTTTTCTCTCTATGTGTGATGTTGTTGGAGTCTGTTTTATGTTGTCTAATTCTGTCTTTCAACAGCTGCTTTGTCTGTCCGATGTAGGTCTTGTCGCAGTTCGAGCATGGGATGTTATACACCACTGATGATTGCAAATTTGTTGGTACACTATCCTTCAACTGTGTGAAGTATTTCTTTGTTGTGGTCTTATTGTAGAAGGCACATGTGTAATTAATCCTTTTTAAAGATCCTGGAAATTTTCTGTAAAGTCCAGGTATGAAAGGGAATCTGCAGTATTGTGTAGTTTCTTTGTCTTTCTGTTGAATGTTGTTTCTCGTACACATTACTTTTTCTTTGGTCTTATTTGCAACACGTTGGATGATATATTTTGGGTAGTTGTTTTCCCTTAAAATTTTGCACACCTTCTGTGTAGTCTCTTCTCTAAATTTGCTGTCACTCAATGATAATGCTCTGTACATCAGGCTGATTGCAGTGTTGACTTTTTGGGTGTTACTATGGTTGCTGTAGTAGTTTACAATCCTATTTGAATTTATAGTTTTCGTGTACCAACAGGTCGTCAAATTGGTCTCTTCTCTGGTTATTAAAAGGTCTAAGAAAGGAATTTTGTTTTCATTTTCATCTTCTATAGTGAACTTTATATTAGGGTGGTATGAGTTGAACAGGTCCAATATGGTTTGTCTCATCTCCAAGGAATCAACATCAGGAATATTAGAAGGAATACGGTGGAACAGATTGATAGATGTTTTTGTTGTGATGACTCGATTCCTGTAGAATCAATAATGTAAATCTTGTGAAATTAGTCATGTTCTAGTTTTAATCTGTTTTTATTTTTGTAGCATTGACAAAGGTCCGATCTGAGACCGAAACTTCGGTGTTTTTGATGTAAAAGAGGAATATCTGAATATACATATCCAAATACCTGAAAAGCTTTCACATTATTATATAACATGGATGATAATATGCAACATAACCTATTTCGTGGTGGACTTTTCCAACATATTAGAAGTGAACATGACGATGTTACCTACCGTGATTGCAAGAGTTTGGTCAATAACAGGAAAAAGATGGCATCTTTGATCAACAGAAGAATTTTCCTTCTACGCTGCAGAACAGAAGACATATTCCCTAAACATATCGTAAACAACATAAAACAAATATTTTCTTTACAAATTGAAACACACCCATATAATAGACTAGTAGACAGAACCCTACACAAGTTTAGAAAATCATTACTGAACATTGAGATAAAGATAACAATTTGGAAGATTCAAGAAACCGAGAACAACATCCAACGATTAAACAACCTCTTGCAACAAAGACTGACATACGAAAACTTCAGAGAATTAACCCATTTTGCCAACAGAGTAGAGAGCAGTCTTGTAAGCAAGATCAGGACCACAAACTCAAAAAAACTAATGGAGCTGGAACGAGAACAAAAACCCGTTATACCTTTAGATTATAGCGATAAATACGTAAAGAACTACACAAATCTTGATATACCTGGTGAAGTGAAGTCAGTCATAGGATTGGGTCCAAAACACGGAATAGTACCAAACAGACTTCCGATGGTGGATATTGTAAAGGACATAGAGAGTTGCATATCAAGTACACCCATAACAGAAGAAGAAAAGAACTTATGCAGAGTTGAATGTACTGGTGCTGTAAACAATTATTTGAAAAGACATGACAAGGTAGACAAATTCAGATTTCCATACAAGAAATACCTCAGGTGTACCAATGAGTTCATACAAAATAATCCTGAAATCATAATAACTGAATCTGACAAAGGCAACTGTACAGTGGTTATGTTCAAGGAAGAATACATCAGAGGAGTCACAGGACTTCTCGAGGATGAAAAAACATATAAACCTCTAAACACAGACCCCACAAAGAAGATACAAGACAAAGTAAATAACAAGTTGAAAGAAATGAGGACAGCTGGATTAATAAATGAGACCGAATACAGAACGTTAATCAGACACAACAGTGTAATACCTAAATTGTACTGTCTGAGAAAAACTCACAAAGATACATTGAGTTTGAGACCAATTGTAAGTAACATCAATGCACCCACATACAACCTGGGAAAGCTTATGCATGACATTCTATCCAAAGTTTTGTCAACATCACCATATAATGTTAAAAATTCCATTCAGGCAAAAGAGATTATAAAAAATATTGTGGTACCAAAAGGCTATATTCTTATATCACTAGATGTGGTTTCCCTGTTTACAAATATTTCCAAGGACCTGGTAATCAGAGTTGCACACAAAAGATGGAACTATATCAAGAATTTTACTACTCTGGACAAAACTACCTTCATATCACTGATTGAATTATGTTTTGAAGGAGGATATTTTAGTTTCAATAACAAATTTTACCAACAATTAACTGGAACTGCAATGGGAGCACCTGCTAGTACCTCCTTCATAAATTTGGTGATGAATGACCTGTTTAACTTTGTCTGCGATAGATTAACTTTTCGCATTCTTTTAATGCTACTTTATGTTGACGACACTCTGATGTTGATTCCCTTGGAGATGAGACAAACCATATTGGACCTGTTCAACTCATACCACCCTAATATAAAGTTCACTATAGAAGATGAAAATGAAAACAAAATTCCTTTCTTAGACCTTTTAATAACCAGAGAAGAGACCAATTTGACGACCTGTTGGTACACGAAAACTATAAATTCAAATAGGATTGTAAACTACTACAGCAACCATAGTAACACCCAAAAAGTCAACACTGCAATCAGCCTGATGTACAGAGCATTATCATTGAGTGACAGTAAATTTAGAGAAGAGACTACACAGAAGGTTTGCAGAATTTTAAGGAAAACAACTACCCAAAATATATCATCCAACGTGTTGCAAATAAGACCAAAGAAAAAGTAATGTGTACGAGAAACAACATTCAACAGAAAGACAAAGAAACTACACAATACTGCAGATTCCCTTTCATACCGGACTTTCACAGAAAATTTCCAGGATCTTTAAGAGGATTAATTACACATGTGTCTTCTACAATAAGATCACAACAAAGAAATACTTCACACAGTTGAAGGATAGTGTACCAACAAATTTACAATCATCAGTGGTGTATAACATCCCATGCTCGAACTGCGACAAGACCTACATCGGACAGACAAAGCAGCTGTTGAAAGACAGAATTAGACAACATAAAACAGACTCCAACAACATCACACATAGAGAGAAAACTGCTCTGACTTCACATACATTCAAAGAAGGACACAAATTCAATTTCGAAGGAACGACAATACTGGACCATGAAAACAACAACTATAGAAGAAACATAAGTGAAATGATTCACATAACACTAAACAAAACAGTGAATTATAGAGAAGACGTCAATAGACTCAACACCATATATAACAGTCTATTAGTTCCTTTAAGAAAATAATCATGATTATGTTTGATGACTTCTGTGCTCCCTTGTCAAAAGAATTTTAAACGTACTCTATGATCCTAACCCATAAATTTTCGGTGTTTTTTCCACGTTATTGTGAAGGTTCTGGAATATTGAAGTGGAGAAATAGAGAATAGACCTGAATGCATGGCCATTTTAGAAGGAATACGGTGGAACAGATTGATATATGTTTTTGTTGTGATGACTCGATTCCTGTAGAATCAATAATGTAAATCTTGTGAAATTAGTCATGTTCTAGTTTTAATCTGTTTTTATTTTTGTAGCCTTGATAAAGGTCCGATCTGAGACCGAAACGTCGGTGTTTTTGATGTAAAAGAGGAATATCTGAATATACATATCCAAATACCTGAAAAGTTTTCACATTATTGACAAAAATATTATCAGAAAAAATGTATACACATCTCTCAATTAACAACCTATTTCCAGAAGAACAAAAAGGTTGCATTAAAAATACCTATGGCTGCAAAGACCACCTACTAACAAGTAAGATGGTACAAAAAGATTGCAAAACTAGGAAGAAAAACCTTGCCATAGCTTGGATTGACTATAGCAAAGCGTTTGATAATGTTCCTCATAGTTGGCTAATCGAGACGACGAATATATACAGATTGTCTCCGGAGTTACTCTCATTCATCTCCAGAACCATGCCCACTTGGAATATTGACCTCAATCTCACAACTCAACAATCCACTTTAACTTTTGAAAATGTATGTATAAAGAACGGAATCTTTCAAGGCGATTCACTTTCACCCATACTTTTCTGCATGGCACTATTACCGTTAAGTTCCATTATGAAGATTATCAACACCGGGTAGATCTGCAGAAACGAAAATCAGAAAATCAATCACCTGTTATACGTCGATGACCTCAAATTAGTGACCAAAAACGATCAGGAAATGCAACAACAACCGGAGAAGGTAAAAGAATTCAGCGATGACATCCGTATGGAATTTGGTCTCGAAAATGCGCAAAGGCAACCTTCATGAAATGAAAACTGATATCCAGCCAGAATATAAAATTAGATGAAATTACTACCTTCAAGACTCTAGAACAAGCAGATGTTTATAAATATCTAGGTATTGATGAGCATGAGGGCATACAGCATAAAAAAATGAAAATAAAACTACAAGAAGAATACTACAGAAGAATAAAAGCAATATTAAAAACTGAGCTAAACGCCAAAAACAAGATGACTGCCATAACGACACTAGCAATATCTGGTATTCAAAATAGCTTCGGGATTATAAAATGGACAATGGCAGAAATAAGAAAACTTGATCGACAAACTCGAAAACTCCTCACCATGCACGGAGCACTACACCCTCGAGCAGACGTAGACCGCCTCTAAATTCCTAGAAAATAAGGAGGCAGGGGATTACAGGAAATTGAATCTAGCTATAGTATCTCTACCGAAGGACTCAAACAATATCTGAAATTTAAATGCAAAGATAAATATTTAGGCATGGTGTACCGCCAACTACACTACACGGATAATTACGGTTCCAATAAGGAAGATCAAGATGAATCTAATAGCGACGAACATGCGCAGCCTAGAAAACCTGAAACAAAAACAGTGAAGAAATTCAAAGAAAAACTAAAACAATGGAACAAAGAATGAAGATCTAATATCTGGAAAAATAAAGCACTTCATGGCCAAATAGCTTGCGAAACTGAAAAAGAAACAATTGATATACTGAATTCATGGAACTGGCTCACACACTCGAATTAGAAATGCAGAAACCGAAGCTCTAATAACTGAATGCCAAGAACAAGCAAATGCCACCAACTACATAAAAACAAGAATATTGAAAACCAGTGAAGACCCTAAATGCAGACTTTGCCGGATTTATAACGAAACTGTTCATCATGTAGTGGCAGGCTGCCCAATCCTAGCCAAAAGGGAGTATCTAGAACGACATAATAAAGTTTCTGCTCATTAACATTGGAACATATGTAAGGAATATAATATTGACGTTAAAGAAAATTGGTTCGAACACGTACCCGATCCTATAATCAATAACCCCGAAGTAACCATCATATGGGATACACAAGTTCAAAGGGATAGAATCTTTACAGCAAATAAGCCAGATTTCATCATCAAAAATAAGAAAACAAAATTATGTAAATTGATTGATGTGTCAGTACCATCCGACTACAATGTCACACAAAAAGAAGCGGAAAAACTATTGAAATACAAAGATCTCCAAATAAAAATACAAAGGCTCTGGAATATGAAAACTACAGTTGTACCAGTTGTAATAAGCGTCACTGGACCAATAACCAAAGCAACCAGTGAATTCATAAAGGAAATCCCTGAAATCACAATATTCTCACCCTCCAGAAAACTGTTGTCTTGAGTACGGCACACATCGTCCGCAAAGTACTATGAAATCTATGCTGATTTTCATTGGTGAAAACCCTTGTAGGTTCCATGGATTTACCCTCCAACTTGAAGCCCACAAAGAGATCATCTAATGATTTTCTGCGGGGTTCATCGACAGAAAGAAGGTCTACATTTAGATCTCCGCACAGAACAAATGTGTTGGAAAATGAGCAACAATGAGATACAACATATTAAATAGTTTTCATGAACAAACTAAGGTCACCAGAAGGTGGTCGATATACATCTCACACTGCAGTTCAACTAAGAATTTAACAATATTTATGCTTTGCAGAAGAAGGTTAGATCTTACATAGATACCTCATCCCCGTGAAGGCGAGTTGGTCTGCAGTAGTAGGCTCCTAACCGATATCCCGGCGGCGCCATGAAAGTCTATTGATCAGACGAGCACCAGCCATCCTCACTATATCGGGATTAGAGACGATAAGAAGAATTTCCAAGCTAGCAAGTTCATTAGTGTGAGATTGAGCATTTAGTTGCATAATTTAAAATTTTTTTGTACATTTTGTGATTGTTCTCATATTTTGTAGCATATTTCGGAGGATGTCGCATTCTGTAACATTTCTGGATCTATGCAAGAGCCTCAAGTTGTCGGCATCGACTCCTGGTTCTCTTCAGAAAAAACTTATTGACAGTTAACCCCTCGGGCCATAGAGCATGATCCAATACTTTAGCGTGAAATAGCAATGGAAATGAGAGCCTGAAGGACGAATAGATGCTCGGTTGTTTCGATTTTAATTTCTCACAACTTAATTCCGTAGCTGGAATTATTTCGGACAGAACCTTGAGAATATCTTCGGCATCTGTGGTAGAGTTCAGGCGTGTCACCTGAATGTGGGATAGAGATTTTTTTGAGGCACTTTTAAGTGTACTTGAATTAGATGTTTCTACTATTAATGATGTTCTGACCTTTGTATTACGGGATTTTGGTGGTGATGACCGATCCAACATCGTCCTCTCTGCAGCAGCAACAGCCCTACTCCTCTAATTTTTTTTTCTTGATTCGACCACTGTCCACTCCGATTTAGATGTAGAAGGTTGTAACGTTGACTCGGATTTACGTGAATTCTCACTTTGAGGATTCCTGTATAGTTGACGACAGAAGAAACTGGATCGATCGTATTGATTGACTTCCCACTATCAGTACGGAGATACCGCACAGGTGGCGACAACGGAGACGAAGATATCTTTTCCTCGGGAATCAATGTTATTGTTGTAATGAGGGAATTTATTTTTTTATTTTGAGACATCATTATATTCCTCAGTTCGGTTATTTCGGAGCGAAGAGGTGAGATTGCCTCTTCGATAGCTTGTGTAAAGATTGCACTTACATCATCAGTATTATGTTCGGGGTTGGAAATGTCAATGGAGCAGGGTGCTGCGGCCCCAGCACAAGAATAACAAACTCATCCATTCATTGATTTTACATGATTTTTATTGGAATTTTCGTTAGAAATGTTTATACACTTATTATGGAAACTTATTAGACAGGTAGTACAATCGATAGATCTATCTATCTATTTTATTAGAACATACAGAGCAGCTTTTTCCGCGTGGCGGTATAATGAATGATTAGTAATATTTAATTTATATTTAATTTAATATTTAATTTATATTTGAACTATGTACCTATGAAAGAAAACAAAACAAAAGTGTAAAATGAATAAAAATTGTACATAATAATTTTCAATTCATCAACAATATTAAGATTAAATAAAGAATTGAAGAGGAGATATTCTCGATAATGGGGCTGCTGAAGAATGATAATTTTATTTATTATATTAATTACCAACAATGGATACTGAAGCAATAAAAAAACGGATTTATTTTCTTCTAAATTTCATTGTGTTTTTTAAGAATTTTCGTTTTGTGATATCCTTAATTGGATTCACTAAGATAGAAATATTCTGACTTTGAACAGACTCATATTTTGGTAAAAACTATTTTCCAGTGGTATATATATATATATATAAAGGTCAAATAAGGGAATCGGCCTGGTCTACACCAAAATGATACTCTTGTTTTCTTAGACGAGCTTTCGGATTTATTTTAATCCATCTTCAGGGCATCTACAAGTATATAAAGAACATCAATCACAACAAAACAACACAGTATTACAAAACCATAATAATCTAATTCTAACAATACGTAAGTGTACTTATTTTGCCTCTCGAAATTTGAGATTAGGGTGTCGAAGTCGTTGTCAAGTTACAAAATTTCATCATATGCAGCTAAACCCCGTCAGAAAACAAAACCCCGAACACCTGAATCCAGCATTACAGTCAACTATGTTAGTTTTCAGCACGTAAATTAATTGTTCCAAATTCCAAGCTATATTTATTACGATTTTAATCAACATGAACTTGCACAATTACTCTGTCAAAACTTCCAAGTACTCAGATCAACGACAGTGAAGCAAGACGCATAGAAACGATTGTTCTTATTGTTCTTTGACATTTACATCCCTTGGCATTTTCTCTCAACCAGAACTCCTACTCATCTACAGAACCATCATAGAATGTTTCTCTATTAGGATAAGTCAACAAATATGTATATATCGAACTCAAATTTTGTGTATCCGATTTTTTTATTTATTGCATTTTCTTCATTATTTATGTGTATCATTTCAAGAACAGCCCTTTTATTATATTGAGTTTGTTTTTCTAAAATTTCTACATTTTCGAAAAGGAATTCATGACCCTCTTGTAAAGCATGCGCTGTCAAGGCACATCTCTTGTTTTCTTTCCTTATATCGCTCTTGTAGATCGCAATTCGATTCTTCAATAGCTGTGATGTTTGATCAACATAACCTCGCGAGCAGTCATGACACCTCACTCTATACACCACGTCTGACTGTAGCAACTTTGGTGTTTTATCCTTCAACCTGCTATAGAGTGTTCTGACTGTCTTGTGGTTATAAACTGTTATTTTTACTTCTTCATCCCTGAAACATTTTTTCATTTTGTATGTTAAATTTTTGATATTCACAATACTTCCAAATTTTATATTTCTTTCCTCTTCTCCCTCTTCTACCTGTATATGTGGAGAAACTATATTATTTTCGTCTCGGTAATTAGTTGATGAATACAGTAATTTTGAGATCATCTTCTTTGGGTATCCATTCTCAAGTAAAATGTTAAATAATTTATTCAATGATTCTTTCAAAAATCTTTGGTGGCAGATTTTACGAAGTCTACTTTTCATTTCTTTGATACAGTTTATTTTCATCCGTATTGGATGGTCAGATCTATAATGTATCATCCTATTAGATGCCGTCTGTTTCCTGTGCCAATCCGAATAAATTTTATTTTCTATTCTATGGAGTCTCGTGTGCAAAAAATTATTGCAGATATCCTCACACAGTCATATGATCGCGAAAATGAATACTTCATAAAAGATTCCTTTGAATTTGCATCCTATATTAACAACTTTGAGTTGGAGGAGGATTATGTGTTGATCTCGTTGGATGTCGTCAATCTTTTTGGGAATTTAAGTGAGGAGGTTATAGTCTTGGCTCTTGAAAGGAAATGGGACAGCATTTCAGTTAATTGTGGCAATCCAAGGGACCTGTTTTTTGAAATTCTCAGGTTTATATTACGTAACAATTACTTTTCATCTGAAGGGAGGTTCTATGTCCAAACGTTTGGTTGTGCCATGGGATCAAAAATAAGTCCCATATTGGCGTAATATGTTATGGATTATGTGTTGGATGAGTGCACTGCTGGACTGAGTTATAGAATGGCTTTCATCAAAAAGTTTGTCGACGACCTTGTGATGGCCATACCCAAAGGCGAAGTAGATAATATAGTTGAACATTTTAACCAGTTCAATAGCCATGTTCAGTTTACATTAGAAGTGGAAGATGACAATAACTCAGTTAGTTTTTGGACACGAGACTCCATAGAATAGAAAATAAAATTTATTTGGATTGGCACAGGAAACAGACGGCATCTAATAGGTTGATACATTATAGACCTGACCATCCAATACAGATGAAAATATACTGTATTAAAGAAATGAAAAGTAGACTTAGTAAAATCTGCCACCAAAGATTTTTGAAAGAATCATTGAATAAATTATTTAATATTTTACTTGAGAATGGATACCCAAAGAAGATGATCTCAAAATTACTGTATTCATCAACTAATTACCGAGACGAAAATAATATAGTTTCTCCACATATACAGGTAGAAAAGGGAGAAGAGGAAAGAAATATAAAATTTGGAAGTATTGTGAATATCAAAAATTTAACATACAAAATAAAAAAATGTTTCAGGGATGAAGAAGTAAAAATAACAGTTTATAACCACAAGACAGTCAGAACACTCTATAGCAGGTTGAAGGATAAAACACCAAAGTTGCTACAGTCAGACGTGGTGTATAGAGTGAGGTGTCATGACTGCTCGCGAGGTTATGTTGGTCAAACATCACAGCTATTGAAGAATCGAATTGCGATCCACAAGAGCGATATAAGGAAAGAAAACAAGAGATGTGCCTTGACAGCGCATGCGTTACAAGAGGGTCATGAATTCCTTTTCGAAAATGTAGAAATTTTAGAAAAACAAACTAAATATAATAAAAGGGCTGTTCTTGAAATGATACACATAAATAATGAAGAAAATGCAATAAATAAAAAATCGGATACACAAAATTTGAGTTCGATATATACATATTTGTTGACTTATCCTAATAGAGAAACATTCTATGATGGTCCTGTAGATGAGTAGGAGTTCTGGTTGAGAGAAAATGCCAAGGTAGGTAAATGTCAAAGAACAATAAGAACAATCGTTTCTATGCGTCTTGCTTCACTGTCGTTGATCTGAGTGCTTGGAAGTTTTGACAGAGTAATTGTGCAAGTTCATGTTGATTAAAATCGTAATAAATATAGCTTGGAATTTGGAACAAGGAATTTACGTGCTGAAAACTAACATAGTTGTCTGTAATGCTGGATTCAGGTGTTCAGGGTTTTGTTTTCTGACGGGGTTTAGCTGCATATGATGAAATTTTGTAACTTAACAACGACTTCGACACCCTAACCTCAAATTTCGGTAGGCAAAATAAGTACACTTACGTATTGTTAGAATTAGATTATTATGGTTTTGTAACACAGTGTTGTTTTGTTGTGATTGATGTTCTTTATATACTTGTAGGTGCCCTGAGGATGGATTAAAATAAATCCGAAAGCTCGGCTAAGAAAACAAGAGTATCATTTTGGAGTAGACCAGGCCGATTCCCTTATTTGACCTTTGTTATATATATATATATATATATATATATATATATATATATATATATATAATTTAAGAAAATTCGTGACTGAATATAAAGTATATAGATGATTCTCGTGGGTTAGCAGTCAAATAAAAAGTAGAAGACTCTTTTATCCTTTACTCGAGCTTTCAAAACAATTTGTTTCTTTTTCAAGAGTGCTGCAAATTATTAAAAATCAATTGGTGAACAGGTTACAGATCTTCAGTATTTACGATAGCGAGATTGATTATGAAATGATGTTCATTAAATCTTAATCTAATTAACATGAATTCAAGACCTTAAATTATGATAGCTCAAAATATAATAATGATTGACAATTTTTGGATGTCATTTAAAGACGTGAACATCGAAGTGGAATCTTGAGAGCTAGGCATATGTGATATACAATACAAGCTTTAATTTAGAATCAGATTACTTAGAATAAGAACATATGTTCGGTGTTAAAAGATTTTGTTATTCACCTATATCTAAGTTTGAAACGTTAGTCACATTTCTTGTTTTTCTATAGAAATCAAGTAAGAATACATTGTGCTCAAAGAGTTAATATCCTTCCTAGAGTTCATAGAGTTATCATATTGTGATATTCTCACCATTTCCATAAATGTTCTTTTTTTTGAAATTAGGTTCTGAATCTAATATTTTTATATTTTCATAATCAGGATGATGATCTTCAGAATTCACATGATTGGTAAGAGCACAGGAATTTTTAAGAGTTCTGATATTGCTTTTGTGTAGTGTTATCCTTTGTTGAAGTTTGGTGGAAGTCTGACCTATGTATATTTGATCGCAATCCTTACATGGAATGCTGTAGACAACATTAAATTTAAATCTAAATCACCAATGAATTGGGTATGACGAAAATCTACGTGAAAATGATTCCAAAAAACGTTTCAATAAACGATTTTTGGCCAGTAAAAACATTCCTGTAGCTTTTCAGCCTCCTTATTCTCACGAATTGAGTCCTTGTGACTTTTTTTCTTTTCCCAATGTTGAAATATTACCATAACGAAAATCATTTTGGGATAGTATCGAAGTTCCACAAATGTTATAAAAAGTTGAAAAAACGTCTCCAGCGCTGTGTGGCCCCAGAAGGAAGTTATTTTGAAGGTGACAATATTGAATTGTAATTATTTTTGTATTGAAAATTAAGAAAATATCAGTCTCATTACTCAATTTACAGACCTCGTATGATTAAATTAAACAAGAGCGCCAAAAATTTAGAAAGCGTTGACGTGAGGTCAGATTGCTTTGGCGCTCTTGTTGAGCTACTTGCTAGTAAATATTCAAACCATAACAAATCTATAAGCACTCTGATCACGTGAACAATAGTCTTTTCCCGTACTATGGGACAATGTGATACAAATATGAACTCCTAATGAACAAACCTATATCTCAAATTAAAAATAACTACTCATAATTTTCCCAAAGTTTTGTTCGAAGCTGAATTCCTTTCTAAAAACTTACGTTAGTGCTTTTCTAAATTTTGACAACGTAAGGTGGGTGGACCATGGAAGGCCACGCTCCTTTGAAGGCCAACTATCAAAAAGTCGTAGTTATTGACATGTAAACACATATTTCTTCGCCTATACACTAAGATCCATCAAACTCAAGTCCACAGATGTGGCGGCGAGTCGCTCGCGCCGCTATTGTGGCTGTGCGATCTCACGCTTCGTAGACTTTGATCATCGACGTTTGTTATTCGCGCGCACAGAAAAACGAAAGTTTTTAGTTAGATAACCTATTATTATTTCATATTTTTTACTGTGAATTGTCGCATAAAGATATGTTTATGGTACTAAAGAAAAAAAAATTGTTTTGCCTCGATTTAAGTTAAAATATTGGCAGTGTTCCCAGGAAAGCCGATGGTTCCTTAAAAGGCCAATCAAAAATTTGACGGTTGGCCTTGCTAGGGTACATGGGCCTCACAAAGAACATGTACAAACCATGAACATATGAACAGTTACTTTTTAGTTATAAATACGTACCATTACAGTTAAAACAATGTTTTAATTTATAATATTTTTACTTATAAGGCTTACTAAACTTTTTAACTCATATAGAATAGACATTTCTTTTAAAATTTTTTATTATCAGTCTACATATATTTAAATTTCTTTTATGGAAAGGTTATGTCTGAAAATAAACTAAACTAATTTACATGAAAAGCAACGAATATAAAAATATTTACATGTTAAAAACGGTAAAGTATGTGAAAAGTTATATATAAGATAGTCTGCCTATAATCATATTTCAAGCAAAAAAACTTCATAACAATAAGCCGGTAATTGAATAGATAATTAAATTTTATGCGAATAAAGTCATTGATAATTTTTAGTTTGGCCTTCTTAGGAACATTTTGGCCTTACAAAGAACGACCCATAAGAAGGCCATTTGAGGTAAAAAAAAAGTTTTTAATTTCATTATAATACGCGTTGGCAAGTTATTTGATATCAATTTAATATTCATTACTACTGTTTTTAAATAATTTCCATTAATATATACTTAGTTATACGATGGTATTCAAGTAATGTTCGTTGAGTTTTTCATAAATGATAATAATATATTGAGCATTTAATGTTTTGCTTAAATGAAAGAGCTTATTATGTGGTTTTAGTAAAAGCGAATATATTAATTGTTACAACTCTTTTTCAAGTTGGACGACTGATGTATAATATTGGCCTTGTTTGGAGCCGTTTTCCTTGCAAGGCCATTTGGAAGAGCTTAACAAAACTTAAGTTTAATGAATACTGATTAAAGCTAGGTTAAAAAAAGAGATTTATATGGTACACAATAAAACAAACTATTATTTGATAATTTGTTTTCTTCATTTATCCAGTTAATAAACGAATAAAAAGCGTTTACTCGTTAGAGTGGCCTTCCATGGTCCACCCACCTTATTTTGTTTCAGCCATCGAGATTGAATTCTATCTCTATGATTTCCCGTTATGAAAAATTTTGATTAATATTACACCAACTGACACTGATTAATGAGCTCGGCATTTGTCAATCGAATATCGATCTGTGCTGGCCATACTTCAGAGAAAATCACCGAGACTTCATGTAATTTCTCTTTTCTCTTGAGTAAATGAAAAAATGATCATATCTCTAGATGTAAAAGAGCTACGACAATGAAATTTGAGGATAAGTAAGATATCGATCACCTCGATATATTCACGAATTTTTATTGAAATCCCAAAAATGTCTTCTGAGATATGGAGTATTAAAAATTTTTTTTTTGGGAATTTTTAAAAATTTTGTATCGTGATGATTTCTGCGAAATTTTGCGAGCCGTTTCGCTTCAGCCTCCTCAACAATATTTCAAGTATCAACTTGATCGGATGGATATTCTAGCAGTTATTGAGGAAACAAAATTTCAGATGCTCGTAACTACTGAACCATCCGACGGATTTGGCCCAATAACGAACTTCACCGAGATATTTGGACAATTAACCTATTCTGAAAATAATAAAACTCTAGCTCATTCCTTTTGGATGCTAGAGAGGATACGGCCGGACAGACTCAACTTTTGCTACGAATTCTTCATCAGGAGTCGAACCCAATCGATTGAGACCATTTTCGGCTCGATATTCCAAAATTACAGACATTCGGTCAAAATGATAGGCACTTTGTTCGGGTGAACAAGAGCGCCAAAAAGAGGATATATTGCGATGAAATTAGATATAAGAAAAGGATAATGGGTGCTCCCTCCTTTTGTGTTCACCTGTTGTCGTTTCTTCCATATTCATTATTTTCCATCCCTATCCTGCTTTCTTGGTTGCCTTGCCCTGAAGAAGCCAATAAGCAGAAACACGTGTCGGCAAGTACTTTCCATCCATTTCCCATATTTTCTGCACTCCTGCGGTTTCACCCATTATCCTTCTCTTAGACCTCGTACGGTATTGTGTTGCATCTTATTCCATTCAATACATGAAAGTAAGGGTTACCTAGATACCTGAAATTAGGACTTATGGAATTTCTCATCTTGAAGTAGACCCAAGAATAGGAATGTAAAATGTTTCTGATGAAGATGTTTTGAAATGAAAAAATTTTTAGGAAGGCACTGACGTGAGATCATGAGGTTCTGCGTGCTTGCTATAAGTCTTTTCCCTGACTCTAGAACAATGTGATACTAATGCAACCGCCACGATGAATGAAGAAATCTATATCTCAAATTGAAAACAACTACTCATCGTTTTCCTTAAACTTTGTTGAAAGCTTAAATTCTGTTCTCCTAAAAATACACGTCAGTGCTTTTTTAATTCGACCAAACACATTATTCTACCGTAAATGAACCATTTCTATTAATTTTTCACCAACTGAAACTGAGATTATAAGTACGGCCGATGTCAATCGAATACGTATCAGTGCATGCGATATTATATATATATATTATCGATAATTGAAATGTCTGACGGACTTTTTGTCATTTCTCTTTAAATGAAAAAATAATTATATCTGCAGGTGTAAAAGATGCTGCGACAATAAAATTTGAGAATAGGTAAGATATCAATAACATCCATACATGCACAAATTTTTGTTCAAATACGTCTTATGAGTTATGAATTTTTTTTGTGATTTTTAAAAATTTTTTAGCTTGTGGATTTCTGCGAAATTTTACAAGTCTATTTGTTTCCACCTAATTCAAATAATTTTCGAATTACATCTGGATTCGATGCATATTCTAGGAGTTATAGAAATATGTTAATTCAGATCCTCATAACTCTTGAATGGATTAGGACAATAACGAGTTTGACCGAGATATTTCGAAAGTTAACCTATTCTGATAATTTGAAAATTGTAGTTCATCTCTTTGTGAAGATAGAGATCGATTGAGATATTTTTCGCTCGATATTCGAGAATTATAGACATTTGGGCAAAACGCTGTTCTACTTGAACAAGCGCGCAATTAAGAATGAACAAAGCAACCATTTTCTCAAGAAAACCGCCTTTTTCTTCTTACCATTTTCTTGTTCTCGTTATCAAATGAGCAACAGATTTCGTCAAAATTTTTGGTTGATTTCATAGCTCCCCATCCAGCTTAAATAATATTGATCCTATGAGTCCTGACTATGATTTTTCCGGAGTAAACATGATTTCAATGTGTTCCAAGAGAAAATAATCCAAGCATGTCAGATCTGGGTATCTTGAACACCAGTCACGAGCCATGACCTAGATAAATTTAATTCGAATACCTACGCTACAAATTCTGCCTCTGAGCCCCATCATGTTCGAAGTTGGAAGTATTCCTGAAACAAGGTAACCTCCATCGAAAAGCCTCGACTGACTAACATTTGTAGATATATAATTCCATTCAGTAATAAAACAACTAATCTCCTGCAACATCTTGATATCACAGTATAGAGACCAAGCAGTAGTCGCACTCTGTCGATTTTGAACTGAAATCGCTTACACCGAAGGAAACTCGCGCATTCCTCCCTGCGCATAACCTAATCGACCGCGAATGTGAAAATTGATTAGAAAAGGTTATTTGCGTTATCTGAAAACTTAGATATTTTGATTTAAGCTGGTAATAAGTTTTCACAGTGATATTCAGAGTGTATGGACCATTGTTTAGTCTATATTCATATACAAATTATGACTCCGCTCATAATGTAACCGTAAATGTAATCACATTTCCTCATAAACAGAACGCATTCAATAAAATATATATTGTTTTATTGTGGTTTTAATATCACTTTGAAAGAAACAATAATTAGTGATTAAATTTACTCAATAGTTTACTCAGAAACAGCAGAACCGGTGCCTCTGAAACTTTTTGAAATGTGTTAAAAATCATAGGTACCTTAGGATTGTAAATGAAATGACTCATTAAAACTTTTCTAAACGAGGATTGAGTTAAAAAGTAGGTATTATATGGAAAAATAAGTAGTTGGTGGTTGAAAGCATCGAATGTGTTTAATATCAAATCCTCAATACTTATAATTTCACTGAAACATTTATCTTCGAGTCCATGAAAAATAACTTTATTTTTATATTGAATTGTTACGAACAAATTTTTTCAATGAATTCTCTGATGATTTGGTTTGAACTGATACTATTTTTTACTATATACAATTTATGAAAAGAGGAATTTGATTATGGAATTCTTAACTACCGGCAAACCCCCTCGACACGAAATGTTGCGAAAAACATTGATTTCTGTAATAGGTCCCATATAAATGTTCTTGCTTCAAATTTATTTTGAACTTAAGAATGTGCTCGGTACGCGTTTAACGTGTGTTTCGTGCTATTAAGAATCCTGTTCAATGTGATTAGTTGAATGTAGAAAAATTTCCAGATTAAATCAACATCAGAGCATACAATTTGTTACTTGTTAGTGGATTTCTCCCAGTTTGTTTATATTTTTTGCCTTAATAAATTTTTCTCAAGATTCGTTCAGTCTAATCTAAACTTGTAGTACAGTTATCAGGTAATATTGAATTATCTTCTTATGAATACAATAAAAAAAACTGGTTTTCTGATATAAAATTATATTTTTCATATTTCTATAATAAATATAATATAGTAATATACAACGGAATAAAATACTATACAGTGTCATAAAAATATAATTTAATTCTGCATGCATTTCAGTCAACAATTATGTATACATCAATACATTCAAAATAACAAGTATACAAGGACTTTGTAAGTGATATGATAGAAATATACAGAATGAATGTTTACACTATGTGGTAAATTTGCATTAAGATCAATTCCATCAGAAAATTTGTACCTAATCTATAAATAAAACGAATACTGACAAACTGAAAATACATTAAAACTAATGCACAATTAGCAGGTTCAAAAGATCTGTTACCATTGCATTGGTGAAATCCAATTATTCGGTCAAGAGGTATATCATAAAAAAAAATGAGTTTTGATAGACATCTCATCAACACACAATATGCAATCCTTTGCTCTTTCTGTCATAGATTTTACTTTCACCGAAATTGCTTGAAATACATATTCATTCAAGCCAACGGAAAAGTTCCATTTGGTAGTTATTCTGCATAGAGTAGCCTTGTGAGGTAAGGAAAAAGTTTTTCTTAAACTTCTTAAACTGTAGGTACCAAAAAATAGATAGTAAGTGCAAATAGTTTATAAGCGATGGAGTACCTGTAGCCATGGGGATTTGTTCTTTTGATTTGCAATTCGCCTATCATGAAATCGGCCATGTTCGAGCTGAAATTATTTCTGCAGAATCAAATGAAACTTTCATCCTCAATTTCTACAGTTTCTTTCTCCTTCATTGAAATCTTTCTCCTCTTCAAATTCTTCACCATATTCTGCAACCTTTTTTTTTCTTGGAGTATAGGCAGACAAACTTGGTGATGTTTGAGTCACTTCAGTTTTTCTCACTATGAGTAAAGATAATCTTTCATTAGACTCAGAGTTCAACAAATAAATAAATGATAATGTTCACTTCTAACCAGGTGTAGTACAGATACTTGAATTCATAGAAGTTTCAGTATTTTTAACCCCAGCATCCACATTCTGATCAGAATGTGTTACACGTTACATTTATTCAATAAATACCCTTTTCACCTGTTCCTTCTTGGAATATATCTGGAAATGCATCCCTTTTCAATTTTCCACTTCTCATTTGACTTGAAAAGTGCTCACTACAAATCCTTTTTCTATGAGCTACTTCTGGCAGTTCTAGGATCCATTCTGACCTACCTATCTTTAAAACCCAAACGGTTTGTCTGCGAAAAATTAATACAAAATTTGGACTGATAGCATAATGAAGGTCAATATCGATACTATTCGTAAGTGGTTAGGCTACTGAATCTCCATGGTTGAATGAAGCACTACTCAAATAACAGAACTTTTAATAAACAAAAGTTTCTACAATACTATATGTATCACTCACCTGTCAGTGTCTAATGGTATTGAGAAAATAGAAAGTTTCGGATTATTGAGACCATTGTTTTTGCAGTTGTATACGCTACAATTGTTAACCATTTTGGAATTAATTTGAAAATAACACATAATTGAAACAGAATACTTACTTGAATGAAAATAAATTATTGAATAAATGAGCTTTGCTGGTTTATGGTAGATTTTGACTCAAAGAAATTTCACTGAATTTATAAGTTAGTTCTTCAACTCCTTTGAATTTTGAATAGATCTTAGAAAAATTATATTCTTCCATATATTGAACGAATTAATTATACAAAGGAATTATTTTAGATGTCTAAAATAATAATAATGACATTATTCCAGACATCTTAGAATTATTGATGAAAACAATGAAAATTTTTACATACGCGGTCGATTAGGTTATGCGCAGGGAGGAATGCGCGAGTCAGACTTATTGTAAGAAAATCCACGGAGTGTGACTACTGCTTGGTCCCTATACTGTGTTGATATTTCCTTATTCGTCAATTTGGAAGGCGCCCTATGGAGGGCTACCTAACCCCACAAGGGTTAAGCATTTTAATTCAAATCTTGCAATCAGTATTTTGTTACTTATTTCGATGATAATCTTTTGTTGCAAACTAGTACTTTCCGTGTATAGATTTTGCTGAATATCTATCTAACCAGGACTAAGTCCTCGAAACACAGTAATGCGCTGGTAAAACCAGTACGAATTGTCACCTCACCCCAGGTGAAAAGAGCAGAAGCTTCGAGCTTTCTTATCATAATCTCATATCAGTTAACGGGATCAGGTGTTATATGAAATGTTTGAATAAGGAAACGGAAGCCGCTTCACCTACGCGTTGGTGTTTCAGTTATGAATCGGATTACAAGACAGGTATTATGTCCCTTTTTATTGTTGAATTCGAGTGAGTGTTATTCCTGAGAATTCAGATGTTGGGATGTTACCGATAGGATTGCTTTTGAGGTAAGCGAACCTTCATGAATTGTCGTTAGACTTGATTGTTAAGAAGAAATTTTAATAATAACGGTTGAAAATATAAATACAACGTTTTACTCATGATATATATGTATGAAACGCTAAGTGAACACAGCAATAAATTGCGCGTTGTTCTATACCAACTGCCTAAAGAAGAGAAATTAATCTTTGCTTGAGTACTTACACTATCAACTAATACTGATGTCATTACATGGACCCTTTAAGTTTGAGGAAATTTGGAAGATCTTTTTCTGCAATTATATGTCACATAGGTATGCATTTGAGTATCCTGTTGAATTTTTATTATAGCATTGTAGTGTTTGAAAAATTGACAATTCAGGTATTTCATGTTCCATGTTTCATTAATAAACAAATATTCAGTACCTGATTACTGCATATTTTGCTATTGACATCAATAGAGATAACGAATTGTTTTTTCGAACTTTGGAGGTAACTTTGCAATTATCATCTATCAATTTATATTAATGATTTCAAAACTGGAAGAACTAGTTCGGAAACTATACCATAAATGGTGACTCGAAACTGAATATGAATATAATAAAAAAAAATTTCCCAGCGTGAAGCGATATTGAGAATTTTCAAAAATGTTTTAAATTTGACAAGTTTATTTGCATTTGCATCAAGATGAGTGATAATAATTTCCCCAATTTCACACAATTACAGTGCTATCACATGTTGGACCTACTTAGATCTATCGGTATCTTGAGAAAGTTTCTGATGTTCCTTCATTTTCACATTCAAGAGGCGATTATATTCATATACAGGGTGGCCATTTGAAAACGAAACAGACGAGATTACAGACGAAATAAGTTTTTTCGATAGAAATGCTCGGACAGGTCGATTTCTGTTTCGAGGGGGACAACTTAAGATGTAGGTTACGGACGCATAGCGCTTCAACCCTTGCTACTACAACCCTCACCCCTAAATTTTGAATAGGGAAGATGGGGTGAGTGATACCTCATTTGAAAGGTATTTTCATACTGATTTCAGCACAGTAATTTTTTCATTGTATGCATTAGTTCTCGAAATATTCTCAACTAAGTATTTGAAAATGGAGTGGTGTTTTCATGGCACTTGTAGTGTTTTTTTTGTGAAAAAACCGACATTTTGAGCTTCAAAATATAGAAATCCATCAAGATTTTCTATATTTTTTGGAATCTTATTTGTCCCGTAGAAATCTGTATTCTCAGTTTTTTGGTTATAGGTCTTGTGGTTTTTAGGCTACCTCAGGTGTCCCTCAGGGGTCTATATTGGGTACACTCCTTTTCTTTATCAATGATATCTGTTGTTACCTGACCTGTTCCTTTCTTCTTTATGTTGATGACTTCAAACTATATCGTCGCATTCTCTCTATTGAGGATTGTTGGGACCTCCAGGGTGACATTGATAGGCTAAACCGTTGGTGCAGGGACAACTTTAAACTGAACGTTTAAAAATGTAGCGTAATGTCCTTCAGTCGTGAAAGAACTACAATAGATTTCATTTATAAAATTTATGGTTGCGTTCTTGGAAAGGTTGTTGAATTTAAAGACCTAGGTATCTTATTCGATCGTAGACTTAGTTTTGTTCCCCATATAAATTCAATAAACTCGACTCAGCACTTGGCTTCATCCTAAGGAACTCAAAGGGGTTACAGAACACCAGAACGCTACTTATACTATTCAATGCACTTGTGAGGTCAAGGCTCGAGTACGGGTGCCTAATTTGGAGCCCGGGTTATAGGGCATATGTCAATAGATTAGAGAATGTACAGAGGCGATTTCTGAAGTATCTATGTTTCAAAATTGACGGTATTTATCAGAAGCGTGGTATACCTCACGAAAATTTCCTGAGAAGATTACAGGTTAATTCTGTAGAACGTCGTTGCACCTATTTAGGTGTTTTATTTCTGCGAAATATAATGTGCTCGTTAATCGATTGTCCTAACCTGCTGGGTCTAATCTGCGTATATGTACCTAGATTACCCATGCGTAGTATTAGAATATTTTATTTACCTTGTCCACGATCTAACGTTCTTCAGTTTTCGCCCCTGTACAGAATATGTCATGACTATACGCCTTATGGAAATATCCTGGATATTTTTGCTTACGAACCGCCATGCATAAGGAGAGCTATTTTGGGCTCACTAAATGTGCGATAAATCTAGGTGTGATCTTTCTCATATTGATTTATTTTTTCTTCTTGTACTTGGTGTTAATTTTTTCCTTTTTTTTATTATTATTTTTTTTGTTTAATTCACTGTTAAGTTTCAACATTTTTCTTTTTGTAAACACTTGTAATTTCCCATTCTTTAATAGGCCACGGCTGTCGAATGGTGTATTGCTAAATAAATAAATAAATAAATAAAAGATGTCCAACAAACAAAGCGTATTGCGAAGGAGCTCAATCTATCTGAAACTCAATCTAAATTATCTTCGATATAATTTGCAGTATTTCCTATAACATGCGGTAACACTCGATCGATAGAAATCTCCAAAAAGTCTAAATACGTACATATCTCTAATCAGATTACCAGGTAAGAAAATTAAATCATTAATGATGCCACAGAAATATTCCAGTCCCAATTCGTGAAACGATTTCCGACTTAATTATGAAGTGTTTCCTCAGTTGGCTTCAATATGTTTCCATTTTGTTGATTATGGAATTCATATCTTTTTCAAAAAAATGAGAATTTTTTATTTATTACGAACAGATCATTAAGTTGGCTTACTGGTTCTTAGACATGTGAATTATTCTTAGTTTTGAATCGAGACTTGTATGTGTTCTAATTCATTGTTCGACATGGTTTATTCAATTGCAGAGCGGGTGGAAACAATTTCACTTTTTTTGCAAACAATCAATGTCCGAATAGAACCGCAGAATTCTTCAATCAACGACATTTAATAAAACATGTTAAAAGGAAGTATGTTTTGAAGCTCAAAATGTCGATTTTTAACAAAAAAACACTACGAGTGCCATGAAAACACCACTTCATTTTCAAATACTTAGTTAAGAATATTTCGAGAACTAATGCATGAAATGAAAAATCAATTACTGTGTGTTCAGTATTAAAATACCTTTCAAATGAGGTATCACACACCCCGTCCTCCCTATTCAAAAATTGGGGGTGGGGTTGTAGCAGCAAGGATTGAAGCGCTATGCGTCCGTAACCTACATCTTAAGTTGTCCCCTCGAAACAGAAATCGACCTGTCCGAGCATTTCTATCGAAAAAACTTATTTCGTCTGTAATCTCGTCTCGTCATATTATATATGATTATTTACAATCAATTCAATATTGTATTTTTCTTATTGAAGTTGTAGAAAGCTTAGATACTAAATTTTAGAAGAATAAAAAATTAGTTCAAAATATTATCTATAACCTCAAAGATGTCAGTTCTCTAGTCACTATTACAAAACAACAATTTGAGTTCGTGGTGAGGGCCAGTGAGGACCCAAAAAATATTATTTGTGTAATATCGATCACGGATTTAGATGGCCGGACTTTTGGGATGCCTGATGAGTTACAACCTGTGAGAAACAACGAGAAACGACAGGTGTGGATATCCATGAGCGAGGAGATGAAGGCGATCTATTGTGATGAAGATGGAAATAAACAGTTTATGGGATACCTACTGGAGGAATTAACAAGACCACAAACATCTACATCTGGAGCTTCAGAGGAAATTTTGGCAAGAATCGAGGAAAGCTTTGCTGAACTAGAGAAGGAGTCATCAAAACCAGTAAATATGGGTAGAATGGTAGAAAAATTGGTTGTAGACAAATTCAATAACAAGATTCATAATGTGTCGCAGTGGATGACTACATTTGAAGCGGAATGTGATCGTTTGTGAATAAAGGATATCAGAAAAATTGAAATTTTCAGGTTATTCCTGGAAAATTCTGGACTGGTATAGTTCCATGCTAATATAACATACAATAAATTCTGAATGAACAGTGTGGAAGAAAAAACTTTAGTGAAACATATGCAGATAACGGGTGGTTCCCAATATAGGTACACAATATTATTTGAGTACAAACAGACTGCTGGACTATGCGTCAAAGAAAGAGAGACTTCTTTTAGAAGTGAATAAGTCCAATGATAAAATCACTCTGATAGACCTCATTGCCACAGGATTATCAAATTTTATTGCAGATAAGATAGATAGAAATTGTTTGATGGAAACTGAGGATTTGTTTGATAATTTGAGAAGATTGGAACATATGATTATCAAAAAAAAAAAAAAAAAAAAAAAAAAGTGAGACAAAGATAGGATAGTAAAATCAAAGAAAAATATAAAACCCTTGGTTAGTCCATATAAAATTTCTGAGATGGACAATAAAGGTATTCGTTATCACCTCGAATCCCAGTGTTGGTTCAAAATTAAAAATAATGACAGACCATGAAGAGGTCAAATAAGAAGTGTTTACAATTCAGAGTTGGAGGTTGAATTAAATGATATTAATCCAAAAAAACTGTTAGTGCCGCCATTAATAAAAATCAAACAACTGATAGATGACACTTTGAGACTTCTGGAATCTACGATTCAGGATCTAATGTGTCGATGATGAGTTCAAGGTTATTATCTTTATAAAAATACCTTCTTATGATGATAATGCGGGTTTTGAAAACAAATAATGAATTAAAAAATCAATCGAAATAGTAACATTAAAGGTTAAAACTTTTTATATCAACAAATATATGAATATTTTTGTTATTGACGAAAAGAACTTTGATTATGATTTTTAGTGGGGCTAGACATTATACAAAAATTTAATTCAATTCAAGATGAGAATTTGAATATCACCCAAAATATCAAAAGTTATAATAGAAACCACTTAGAAAAACAACCTATCATCATAAAAACAAATCTTGGTATTATAATAAATATTACTCTTTCGAAACTGAATGAACGTCCCAATAATTCTTTAACATAACTTGAATATTTTCCGTAAGAGGTATTGGCATCGCCAAAGTGCTTGCATTCACGGTACTTTTTGATGTCTTTGGCACTGTGATCATTATTATTATGTATCTGGATAAATTATCTATTCCTATTTCTCAGGCAACGTGAATTTTCAGAATTAATTTGACAATACGTTATTTTATTCGTCGGTCTCTACTTGTTTTTCCATATCATTAACGCTACCATGTCATGTCAAGTAGATCAACTCAGCGATCTTGCATGTTTGAATTCATAAACCGCGTACGAGCCTATTTCAAAATGATAATTGCTAATGCGACAAGTCTGAGTGAAAGTCCTATAACGCGCATCAAAATCAACACCTAGTTTTTCTCCCATACAAGTGATTTATTACTTACCAGGTGAATTATTATTCATTCTGTTGAGTGTGAAAAATACTTCAACACGATATGTTCATGGAAAGGCGATATGTCAATATAGATTATAATATGCAGGTTATTGTACAGGTTCCAGGCTAGAGGCTAAGGTAGGTACATCATGAATGATTAAGATAGGAAAAAATCCACGTCAATTCGAATTTAGTGAAAATTTCTATTGCATTGATCAATGCACGTCCGTACTTTCAACACTGCCGAAATATCATTTACATCATTCGACAGTAATGAAGTGTTGTCTTCAATCAAACCTGAAGTTAGCAGAAAGTTGGAATCCTTAATTCGGGACCAATATCGTACAGGGTGTCCCGAAACTCTAGGATAACCTGGTACTGGACGAGAAGCAAAAGTACATCGATTATAAATAAAATAAAAAAAACTCCATGGCTCTTAGTAAGGAGAAATCTAATAGATTATCTTCTTGGTGAAAACATTCTTTATGTCAGATATACAAGGTACCTACAGATGAGGGAAAAGTAATTATTGTTTCTTATAACATTAATCATTATATTTTATTAGGGGATATTTTGAGGAATATCCAAGTAAACAATTATTTCTTGATATAAAAGGGGTAGCAATTAAACATAGTTTCCCCAATTCTCTATATTAATAAAAGATTTCCACACCAAAAGAACTAAAGTTGAACATAAATGTGCAATTTTTGTTTGTGGCAATTTTTGCTTTGATTGGATCTGCGATCTGTTAATCAGTTGGTGACTCATATTCTTCTTGACAGCTTCTAAAACAATCTACAAACCTCAATAAATATTTCGAAAACACGTGTGTAAAAAATGTAATTTCGCAATAAATGAGTTGCATTGCCTTGATGTTATTGAATGACTTCTTTTTCTGCCTTCGCTGAACAATACATAAAGGTGTTACCAACAACAAATATACTCAATATGATGAACTCGAATAAATATAGTTTAGAAAAACTTAAAAAGCACGCTTATAAAAATATAGGGTTAAAAAGTTAGAAATCGTTTCATGGAAAACGTCGAATTCGAAAATTTTTTTTTTTTTTCTTTTTTTCAAAACTCTCTTAAGATATTTATCAGAGCTCTTCCAAATTTTTATGTATATTGAGGTTATTGATATTCAGAAGGTAATATAATTTCAGCATTGTTTTATTTTATGTTTTTTAGTATCTTGATGAATGGGTCAATCCTAGCTCCGAAGTGAAGATGAGGCAGCATTGAATAAAAATAGTCTTTTTGTACCCATATATTTATTGTTAGAATTCATGTCATCAAACTTATTCAGCAGAAAAGGGTTTTTTGAATGATATTTCTTCCTAAGCATTTTCATACGCAAAATTGTATGATTCCTCACAACATCAACTTCTGCTCAAAATTTCAATACATATAGGCAATATTGCTTGATACTGAAATTATTGTGAGCTCAAAATAAAAAGATTAAATAGATAAAATAAGGACCAACCATCAAAAAGAATTGCTTTTCTCGCTAAAACTTGTGAAAGGCAGCATAGACTTGAATATTTTTAGAATTGATATGTTCATGGAAGTCCAGGAAAAGTTGAAATGAGGATTGAATTTGGAAAAATTGCGAAGAAAGTTTTGGAAATAAATAATATAACATTGTTATGGCTATTGTAACCATTACGAAATGGCGAACCCGCCGGGTTCAATGGATCCTGAGATTTTAATTCATTATTGCTTGATATTGTCGAAGGAATGTTAGAAGGTGTTAAATATAGAAAATCAAAAAAACTTAGGTTGGAACAGTTGAATTAATGGTATTATAATGATACTTGGTGTTTGTGGCTTAATTTGCAATAAATTTCTTATCACTACCTGCAGACAATTTATAATGAATCCATCCCAATTCAAGAGCTCTAATGTCTACAACAGCTTGCCGTTGCACTAGGCGACAAATTTCGAATTCACTGCCATCGCCGCGTTAGAGAAATATCTTGCCTAAGGCTAGTTACACACACATCGATTTTGGACGTACGATAAAAATTCGTACGACCAAATTCCAATAGTGGCGCAAAGAAATGATTGTGTCTCTACACACACATCGATTCTCAAAGTTATCGTACGGACGCCGTGTTGCGGTCGTCCATTGTCTCGACTATACACGACCGCCGTCTAGTGGTCGTGAAAACAGTGGCCAATGTGATCAAAACGGCGTCTTCACACACATCGAATTTTGTTCGTACAACCGAAGTTCGCTTGGCTTTGATAGTTGCGATTTAACCGCCATCAGAAAATGAAGTAATGCAGTGTGTTTGGGGAAATTATTTAGTATTTTCTTATACAATTCATCAAAGCTTGCTGTTGACATTCTAAAATGATTAAAAACTTTTCTTTGATGAACCCACTGACTCCTGGTTTTACTGCCGACGGTACAACAACCACATAGCAAGAACACGAGTCTTGAAAGGGATCATGCTGATAAGCAACTGAAGCGAATCATCAAAAATGTACGTCCACGATACAAAATCGACAGGTCTGAAAGCTACTTTAAATTTTGGACGTACGATAAATTTTCGTACGAACTTTTATCGAACGTCCAAAATTGATGTGTGTGTAACTAGCCTATCGGTATACAAAATAACTTCGAGAACGGAAAAGTATATATTTTCATTAAGAATTTTCCGCTCTGAATCTTTTGTTTGAGACTTTATTTCGTAAACCTTTCGGTTCGCGAAAATTTCAGGTAAACCTCATTCTCGTCATTTGTATGTTTTCCAAAATTTTTAATAATTCTAAAAATTTCAAAAACTACACATTTCTCCATATTTTTGACTTCATAATAATAAACATCAAATGCAGCCGTTTCCGAGAAGAAGTGATTTCAGCTCTTCCTTTAGTGGACTAAATAGATGCAACATTCTGAAGGCGGATACAACAGATCGCAAAATCGCAAAAGAGCCCTATATTGAAGACTCTTCAAAAGAGTTCTTTGGACGCACTGGACACAACCTCAAATAGTTGTTGTGCAGCCATGATTTTGCTGTCAGGTTATTTTCGTTAATACTTCTAATTTTTTTCGTTCAACTCTTGCTCACGAACTAATTGCTGGCCGGAAATAATACCTCATTTGTGATGGCACGTGAAGAAATTCCAATGTAAGACTAACATGCGAGTGTTTTTGTAATTGCTTTTGTGTTTCTAGTACCAAAGCTAGCAATATCAGGAAAACAAAAATTTCAGTTAGGCCAGTTTTTAAATATGCTATCCCTCTCACTCTCCTCAGGCTAGCGGTAAGGGTTGGGTTCATTAGTGCGCATCGTATCTGTGCATGTAGAATATCAATGTTTCAAAGAATTTTCAAAAGGTTTTTTTTTATTGTATTTATCGAAAATTTTGACACTTGAAATTATTGTTGTCAGATATTTTTATGGTTGTTGATGCTGAGCCAAACGTTAATTTCAAATTGCAAAAATATGTTTCCAAAATATTTTGGTTAGGTTGATATTTAATTTTTATATGGCTGATCTGTAGACTCGAAATTAATCTGCTACAAAATATTTAAATTTTTTAACCATCAGCTCGACTAATTCAAGACTGAAGTGGCATCATTGCACTTGGTCTAGAAATAGTTGCAATATGAATCAAATAGAAAGGATTGAAAAGTATTGTATCAAACGATATCAAAATATCAATTTATTGTTTTACAAAATCTGAATAATTAGGCTAGTTACACACACATCGATTTTGGACATACGATAAAAATTCGTACGACCAAATTCCAATAGTGGCGCAAGGAAATGATTGTTTGTCTTTACACACACATCGATTCTCAAAAGTTATCGTACGGACGCCGTGTTGCGGTCGTCCATTGTCTCGACTATACACGACCGCCGTCTAGTGGTCGTGAAAACAGTGGCGCATGTGATCAAAACGGCGTCTTCACACACATCCAATTTCGTTCGTACGACCGAAGTTCGCTTGGCTTTACTAGTTGCGATTTAACCGCTATCAGAGAAGGAAGTAATGCAGTGTGTTTGGTGAAATTACTTAGTTTTTTCTCATACAATTCATCAAAGCTTGCTGTTGACATTCTAAAGTAATTAAAAAACTTTTCTTCGTCACTTCGAAGTTGTTCATAAAGCGTGTGAAAAATCCCTGCATCTAGTCTTCTCTGATTAATAGGATGAACCCACTGACTCCTGGTTTTACGCCTTCATCTACGCCGATGGTACAACAACCACATAGCAAGAACACGAGTCTTGAAAGGGTTCATGCTGACAAGCAACTGAAGCGAATCATCAAAAATGTACGTCCACGATACAAAATCGACAGGTCTGAAAGCTACTTTAAATTTTGGACGTACGATAAATGTTCGTACGAACTTTTATCGAACGTCCAAATTGATGTGTGTGTAACTAGCCTTATACTAGAATACTTGAAAACATGGTGGGTCCGCGATATATGTCAGGACTGCAGATAAGTAATATGCGAGTTTCTGAACATTCAGAAGAGATGAAATGTGATTTATGTTCAGTAAAATGTGTTCTCGGAAGCTTAAAAGTGGGTTTAATAAATGTTTATTGTTCCCTCAGGAAGTGTTCAGGTTTTCCTGGATAAGATTTCATATGTTTTACAACATTGCTTGATAAATGTCGACTACCTTATTCTCTGTGTAGATCAAATATCGATTTTCTAGAGAATGGTTGTCGAATGAACATGCTTTTTTCAGACTTTTTTAACTGTTATAATTTGATTGTAACTAATTTTCAACCAACCAGAAATGTCAATACTTTTTCAATATCAAACGAATGACTATATAGGTCCTATAATAGGATAAAATTGGTGACAGTGGTGAACCCATGGCCATTCCAAATTCTTGTTGATAAAAGATGTCTTCAAATTGAAAATTTGGAATGGCCATGGGTTCACCACTATCACCAATTTTAGCTGATTTATATATGGAAATTTTCGAACAGAAGGCATTAGAAAAATATGCTCTTAAACCCAAACTGTGGAAAAGATATGTAGATGATACTTTCATTATTTGGCAACATGGAAGAGACACTATAGATGGATTCCTTCAATATCTTAACAACCAAGAGGAATCAATTAAATTCACAATTGAAATCGAGAAAGACAGACAACTTCCATTCTTAGATATACTCGTACATAAACAAAATGGAATCCCAAGAACCACTGTGTATAAAAAGCCAACGAACACAGGACAATATCTACATTTTGATTCAAACCACCAACTAAACACTAAATTGGGAGTAGCAAAATGTTTATTTGATAGAGCAATAAATATTTGTTGAACTGAAGAAGACCAAAATGAAGAAATAAATAACATCTCGAAAACTCTTAGAAGCAATGGCTACCCCAAAAGATATTAGAAAAAGCTAGACGAACAAGAGAAAGTCAACCTGAACCAACAGATATAAATCAGACCGTTAAAACCGTAATTCCTTATGTAAAAGGTTGGTCGGAGAAAATGAGAAGAATTGGAACTAGATACAACATAACGACTGCATTCAAAACTCAAGACACTATCAGAGCTAAACTCACAAAAGTTAAGCCTAATAATGAGACACAAAGGACAAAGAACTGCATATATGAATTACCTTGCGAGTGCGGAAGATCTTACATCGGAGAAACTAAACGCCCTCTGAATGTACGAATAAAAGAACATCAGAAGCTTCTACGAGTACTAGACAGCGACAAATCCAGGTTGGTCCAACATGCTGTATATGAGAATCATCGTATAAAGTGGGATGAAGCATCAATAATATCCAAAGAAGAAAAACTTGCAAGAAGAAAAATCAAAGAAGCAGCATTTATGAAAATAACACCTGATTCCATAAGCGCTCCATCTATAGATCTGCCAGAAGTTTGGACGCCGATAGTTCGATCCAACTTAAAAAGATCATCATATCACAGATGAGTATATAACATCGTTCATTATCTTTCATGACTTCTGTCAATTGACTTTTTGAAAATTGATAATTTTCAAAAGGTTTCTTACTTTTCTCCTTGATAAAAATAGAAGATGTCTATCGAAACGTCGGAAATCATTACATCCACAATAGATGATGGTAATAGCCCAAACAATCATTCAACACGAGCTCCATCATCAACAATATCTCGTCATCAATTGTTTGAAAATACTATCATCCGAATGTATGCTTCCAAGTAAGTTACAGCGACATCTCGAGACAATTCATCCGACTATGGCTGATAAATCGCGCGATTTTTTCACCGGAAAATACAAAATTTAAATAAGACGAAAAACATATTCACTCAGCAGGTCTCAGTACTCAGAAACGCACTGTTAGCATCATTCAAGGTGGCATACAGGGTGGCAAAATGCAAAAACCTCATACTATTGCAGAAGAGCTTATTTTACCGGCTGCTCGCGACATGGTGAATATTATTATATAATTATTATATAATCAGCTGAAAAATTAATTTCCAAAATACCCTTATCTAACAATACCATCAGTCGAAAAATCCATGACATTGCCGAGGATCTCAATCACCAATTAATAGAAAAAATTAAAAGCAGGGATTTTGGTTTGCAACTTGACGAGGCCACTGACAGTAATGATGATGCACATCTTATTTGCTACGTACGCTTTCTGGCTGACAATATCATCGTCGAAGACCTTTTATTCTGCAAAAGCATTACGGGAAGTGCGAAAGCCCAAGACTTGTATGAAATTTTAGACAAGTTTTTTACAGAAAATTGTTTGGATTGGAAAAAGTGTATCGGTGTATGTACTGATGGTGCTCGATCGATGTCTGGCAAGTATGGGGGATTACAAGCGCTTATTCGTAAAAAAGCACCGAATGCTATGTGGACCCATTGCATCATCCATAGGGAAGCTCTTGCATCAAAAGCCATGAGCTCTGAACTGAACCAAGTACTGGAATGTGTAATTAGTTCGGTAAACTACATAAAAACTAGGCCTCTAAACGCCAGACTTTTTAAAAAACGATGCATAAATATGGGAGCTGAACATACAGCTCTGCTGTACTACTGTAATTCACGATGGCTTTCACGTGGAAATGTTTTATTTCGTGTGTTTGAATTACGCGAAGAAATTTGCATTTTTTACAGCAAGAACGTCAAGAAAATTCCAAATATTTTACTGAACCTGATTTTTTGCTAAAGCTAGCATATTTATGCGATGTGTTTGAGAAATTAAACAATTTAAATATGTCATTGCAAGGCCACAACACGCACATTCTGAAGCTTTCGGAGAAGATTGCGGCGTTTAGAAAGAAACTGCAGTTGTGGATAACAAAGTTGAAAGAAGGTGGCAGTCAAGATTGCTTCCCGCAATTGTATAATTATGCGGCATCCAATGAACTGGTTGTTTCACAAGACCTGATAGCCCTTTTCACGGAACACCTAGCGAAGCTCACCGAATACTTTTCGAAGTACTTTGCAGATGATGATGTTGAAAAATTTGCGTGGATCCAAAACCCTTTCCATGCACAAAGTCCACAAGGATTTACATCACAAGATGAAGAGAGTCTCTTTGAACTCTCTTGCGACAGCAGCTAAAAACTAGATTCGCGAGTGTCGATTCGGTGGAATTTTGGTTATCAATTCAAAATGAGTATCCAAATTTGACTTGCAAAACACTAAACATTTTCATTCCATTTGCAACATCTTATCTATGTGAAGCTGGATTTTCAGCTGTAGCTGCGATAAAGAATAAATATCGCTCAAAGATCAATGTGGAGCAAGAAATGAGAGTAGCAGTGTCAAGTCTTATTCCCCGCTTATAGGAACTGTGCGGAGATCACCAAGCTCACCCTTCACATTGATTTCACTGAGTAAATGTCGTACTTAATTTTTGTTTTTCTTAAGTTTTTCTTGTTGTTTTCCGTTCAAATTCCTTCATAATAAAAAGTCTATTTTATATTGTGGTGTTTCAATTTTCGCTACGATCAACCTAACCTAACTACTATTATTGTAGGTACCTATTTCTTTCGACAATTTTCCTCAAATAAATAACTACAACAGGGCGCCGTGAAAAATATTAAACTTGTAACTGCGCTGCGGATACAAAAGATTGGGAATCCTATATTATAGGATATTCCCAACATTTTCCAAAAAGATGCCTTTGCATTCTCAGCTCGACAATTTTATTATGTTTTCAAATCTACTTCCATCAACAGCACATTCAGTAATGAATTTCTTCCTCAAATCATTAACATTTTCTTAGATGTTCAGTGAAAACTTGGATAATTGTTCAGCGACAAGCTTTTCAGTAGCTATGTTGTTATTTAATTATATTGTGAAGGTTGTTTGTATAAATCTGCAAAGAACAGATTATAGTTTTATTTTCGAAAATAATGATAAAATCAGTGAGTTATTTTTCATGAATTGTAATCCGATTAGGTTGTACGTCTTGCAAGTATCTTAATCCGCAAATATCGAAAACATGGGATATCAAAGCAGCTTAATACTGTAGATTCTTGTCCAGCGTTGACTCGCCGCTATCGAATTTGAAAATGTGTAATACCGCTGAGACGCTAACCTGCATCAGCATTTATAGCCTGCTGTAAGATCGATTGTTATTCTCGAAAAAAAGTTTAACAGTACTTTTAATACTAATTCAGCTGGATTTGAAGTATTCTTAAACTCTTGAATATCTTTTATGAACATTTTTAAATTATTGTAATATTCAACACACCATCAAGCGTAGCTGATTAACAATAAAAATAAATTTTTAGTTTTTGGAATAATATAATTGATTATTTTTCCGACCCAAATATCGACCAATAGAATTGCACCATTCGACGTCACGTGGTACAACCTACATGGTATTATACTGATAATTTTTGAAAATTTTCTCTGGTAGTTGCTATATATAAACAAAACATGATCCAGTCAAATTAAGCACACGCCAAACTGACAGGTTGAATTCAATTGTGAAAATTGGAGATTTTGCATGAAAATGAGTCGATTTGGAGTTTGTTCTCTGTCCACCATAATAAAAAGGCAAAGGAAATGTTCCCATTAATACGGAGAAGGCAAAAAAACAGTTTGGAACCAATTTACTACTTTTTGTACTGAGAGGGAATACACATTGAGTGCTGAAATGAGTGAAGCGCAATTGGCAAACATTATGAAAGATTACGCTTACAATATGAAGAAAATGGATGGAGAAGACTATAAGGAAGGTACAATAAAAACAATGTGGAATCAGACTGCCAAATTACTTCAAGAAAAGTATTTGAACGATTTCGACATCAAAATCAACCCATTTTCGGATGCTGCATTCAAGACCGCTCGAGGAGCTCGTGATGCCAAGCGTAAGGCTTTACAATCTATTCCGGAAAAACGGAGGGCAAGTGCAGCAGCGTTGGAGGAAAAAGATTGGGATGCAATGACCACTGTTTGGGACGAGGAAACTCCTGATGGCCTCCAGAAAAAATTATTCATGATAATATCAGACCGAAATTGGCTTGGAGAGGTGGTGAAGGCAGCATGGCGTCAATACATCACTTCAAGGCAGAACAGCGAAATGACGGGGAAACAACTGGGAGAATTGAATACAATCCAATTTTCAGCAAGACCACACAAGGTGGTGATAAAAAATTATCAGACAGCAAGTGGCTGGTGGAGAATCGGGAAATCCCTGACAAGTGCCCAGTGAGACTGTTCCAGAAATTGAAAGAGAAGAGAGATGTCAATATCAAGAGCGACAGACTATTCCTGACCCAAAATCCATTCTGGAATAAAGTTCCAGGCGCTAGGTGGTACAAGGATTCCCCAGTAGGCCAAAACACGATTTCAAAGTGGGTTAAGGAGTCAGCAAAAAAGCTGGGCTTGACCTTGGTAACAAAAAATCACCAATCACTCCAGTCGTGCAACAGCCGTCTCCAATCTAGCGAAATCGGACCTGGGAGAGCAGCAGATAATCAAAATAACTGGACATGCCAACAGTAACTCCATCAAGCCGTATCTCCAACTCGACCAGAAACACCACGAATTAATTGTCAAGAAACTGCGAAGGAGTGAGCCTACTGCAGAAAATGCCATCAACAGCATAAACCTCATGCCATCTACCTCTTCTGGGACCATTACCGATAACTCTGACTTGAAGAAAACATGCACCAATGTTTACAACAATTGTATTTTTAATTGCACTACCCTGATTCTTAATTAAATGTTGTTTTATTCATTATGAAATTCTTATTTGTTAACTGTTCCTTTTCGTCTCATGGTACAATTCTATTGGCCGACATTTGGGACAGAAAAATAATCCCCGAATACCACACGAGTTTCAAAATTATCTGGTATTTCCCGATAGGTTCCTGCAAACAAATAAAATCGTCAAGTTTTTCAGGAAAAATTTTTAACCTGAAAAACTTGACTCTTCATTTGTTTGCAACGAACCTATCGGGAAATACCTGATAATTTTGAAGCTCTTGTAGTATTATAAGTCAAAATTTCATAATCATCCATGCGTATCTTGATTAAAGGAGGAAATAATGAACTTGTTGGATCTAGATCATGTTGAACATACCAGTTTTACCATGATCTGCTTGTCTCGTTTTACATACGAATTTCTGATACGAAGAGAGCAGTTGAGACAATACCTGATTTAGCAACCGCAGCATCAGAAACCTACCTATTTTGATATTGCAAAAGACTATCAAAGATTTGAACTATTGAAGAATCATATTCTACTTGTTTTGCTTGGTTTTGAGTATTGATCAAAGTGTAATAGTTGCAAATCTTCAGCCATCAACTGATGCAAACGTTTACAAAGATCAACAAATTATTTGTCTTCAATGATTCTGTGTACAAAGCCTGATCAACTTTTTGTACTTGTGTCGTCATCAATTTAATATCTGATGTCTCTGTTAAGGATAAATTGATTTGAGTAAGGTAGGATTCTTTTCGCCTTCGGGTATTATCATTCAGAATTCTACTATTAAATCGTGTTGATATCAGAGTGATTGGCACATGTAAAAAGGGTGGAGCCATATGTAATAAATCAATAGCTTGTACTAAAGCAAAGTATTCGGAATAAATTGAATCATATTCTCAACAGGTAATAATCGTTCTAACATTAGCAATCGAGCAGACATGGGAACAAATTCAGAACCAATAGCTTCAAAGGTTCGACTTCTCTTTGCTGATGATGGTAAAATAACAAAAGAATGAAACTCCATGAGAGTACAATTATTATGAATGCTAATTCAAAAGTGAAATATCTGGAGGAAAGACTTGATTTTTTCGATCAGGACTTTCGTAAGACGAATTTAAGAATTTTCAACCTTGCGGAGAATCCCAGAGAAGATACATGCTAGGAAATTTTGATGCTTTTCAAGACCGTTATGTTAGCGGATGTCTCAACAATGGATATCGATATATGCTATAGAGTTGTTAAAAAGAAAAGGGCAAAGTAGGAGCTGTTTTCTTGAAGTTTACATCAATCGAAATGAAGAAAAATGTATATGGTCGGAAGAAAATGCTGAAAGGAGCAGGTGTTGTAATCAAAGAGGATTTAACACAATACTACTAAATAGCGCAATAGAGAAGGCTGGCCTGAAAAACACGTGGACGGATATGGGAAATATCTATGTCAATTTCAAAGACAAAATTTTCATGTTGAAGTCAAGGGGTAATTTGTTGAAACTGTTTGAAACTAATTAAAAATATGCTATATAAAAATGGTTTTTCGTTTTGAAATTTCTCCAGGTCGAATATAGGTCTCAATAATTAAATTTTGTTTTTTTCGTTTTTTCGAGGTTCTTCCATTGTGATTTTTGCTTTCTGTTCATAATCATGATTGAGAATTTGGATGCACTTGATGAGCAGGTTGTGACTACGGTTTTTTCATGTCTACAGGATTATGGGGGTGATAAGGCTGGTGGACAGTCTGAGAATATCGGTATCATTCATTTCAATATAAGAAGTCTGAGGAAACATTTTGATGAACTATTGGTTCAATTACAAGCAACGAATGGTAGGGTTGATGTGATCGTTTTATCGAAAAACGGGAATGTTGAGGCGGTGGGCGACTTTGCAATTCCAAATTATACTGCTTTTCATAATGAATCTAAAATTAATGAATGTGACGGTGTGGTCGTTTACGTACAGAGTGACATAATAGTTGAGATGCAAAATATGTCGATAGGAGAGAATAAATTTTTGAGAGTTGAATTTGCGTTGGAAATTTTCAGAAAAAATGAAAATATCGCTATAACGGCTTCTTATCGAAGCCCTCGCAACAAACACAAAAGCATATCTAAACGATTTAGAAAATTATTCCAGTCGACAAACATAGCCTAGAAATTTTTATAGGTGATATAAATATGAATTTGCTGAATAAAGAAACTAATAGTTATTTGAATATAATGAACTCAAATGGTTTTATTTCATATATGAATAAGCCAACTAGAGTGACAAGGAACACGAAGTCGCCTATTGATCACATATTTTTGAGAAAAAGTAACCACCCGAATAATAAACTTTCCATTGAGTCTGTTTTGTTTGAAGATATGACCGACCACTTTACACCCTTTATCCTGAAATCTTCTCTCAATCGAGGTAGTGAAATCACATCTCAGGAGTCCATTATTAAAAAAGTAAGATACAACAGACTGAGACGGCAACTTGCTGGGGTCAGTTGGGGAGATGTTTACAGTGGTGATTTTCAGGTTTCATATGATAACTTCACCCAAATATTGAATAAATGTATCGACGATTGCACGGAAAAAATGTTAATAAAAAAGAAAAAACAACCGTGTATAACTCAAGGTCTAATTACGTCAATTAACATGAGGAATAAATTGAAAAAGAAATTTATTTGTAAATATTCCGTAGAGTTTGAATTAGAATATAAATCTTATCGCAATAAATTGAATTCCTTGGTCCGTAAGACGAAAAATGACTACTGCCGCAGAAAAATAGAAGAGAGTGGGGGGAACGGTAGGAAATTGTGGAACATAATAAATAACATCACTGATATAAAACCGAAAAAAAAACATATCGACAAAATTGATTTACGCAACGACAATTCAGAATTAATCTCGGTTAATGAAGAAAGGGCTGATATATTTAACGAGTATTTCACGAAGGTTTGCTGATTAAATCCTTTTATTCTTCTTCTTCATTTCTTTTCGATTTCCATAAATCATCATTTGAATATCACAATCACATGATAAGAACACCGAAACTCGGAATGTAATGTTCGATTCAAAAATCAAATTGATACTAGAAAAATTTTATTTGACGCATTCGTTCACGGAACTTTAATAAGTCGCAATCGTAATCTAGGCTTCTCTATGGAATCAAAATTTTTAATCACTGAACTTATATCAATCATATATTTAAGAAGCTTAGCTTCTTAGAATTAAATGGTACAATGCCGTGATTGAAGGATGTCCGAATATCGATAACTTCGATGTACTTTCCAAATTTTGTGAATCAATTATGAATAACTTTCGAAATATAAAGTATTCAAAGAAAATTTTTTTTAGGGATTTTCTAAAATTTTCTAGCTTGTCGATTGCCCTGAAATTTCTCTAACCTAGTCGTTTCAACCTCATTCAAATCTCTTTCAAGTTACAAATTGATCAGATGGATATTCTAGGATTTATCGAGGATATCACACTTCAGATGCTCATAACACTTGAAATATCTCGAGAGATTTGACCGAAAACCTATACTGAAAATATGAATACCCAAGATCATCTATCTCCTTGGGATGATAGAGAGTATATGATGAATGAAAAATTGGAGGTAATAATTAAAGATAAGGATACTATAATATCGTTACTGAACGAAAAACGAATATTGCCCAAAACAAATACAGCGAGTGTCTTGAGCACTGTTGCCGGCTCGTACAAGAAATCCTTGAAAGTCAATACAATGGAAAGAACAGTGTTGAGGACGCAAATAAGGAGAAAAGTAACTGTGGTGGGGAGATTGAGACTCCTGAATTGATATCTATTGACTTTAGAGATAATACTGACAATATTCCAGTGCAGAATGAAAATTTCAAAAAAAATCTAGAATTGTATGGGAAGTGGCTCGACGTGTACATCCGATACAACATTTGCTGCAGCAGTCAGGAGGATATGGTTGCATGTTGGTAAGGTTCATAAAGACGTATCTGAAAAGTAAATTTGACAGTGACGAATTCATTGTTACCCCATTGCAAGTTCACAACGAGGCAACTAGCAGGGCTTTCAAGGTTGGTGCTGCCATGTGCCTATCTACCCAACTGATGGATCCGTCGACATGGCCAAGTGGTATAGCAGTGAAAAGGTTTCATTTATTTCGGAAGTCTAAAGAAACAACCAAGCTTAACTGATGAACAAAGCGAAATAATGAAGATTTGTTATGTGAATGTTCAATGCATCACAAATAAAGTTCGCATGCTTGAGGTATTGGCTGAAACTGAGACATTGGATCTGATTTGTATTACCGAACATTGGTGCAATGAAGATAATGTACAGTTCATGAACATTCCAGGATACAATATTGCAGCAACTTATCTGAGGACTGGGAAGATTCGAGGAGGTTCCATAATATATGTAAAGGATGGTATTGATGCGCAAGTAATTGACTGTAAGACTGTGGGTCATGATGTTCACTATGAATGTTGTGCTGTTAAAGTTAGAATAGGGAGTATTTGTTATTGTATTGTTTGTGCATATAGATTACCAGATGGTGATTTCAAGTTATTTTTAGACAAATCTTATAATTTGTTAAATAAATGTATTAAACTGAGCAGGTACCTGGTTTTCTGCGGTGATTTCAATGTTAAATTCTTTAAAGATGGCGGAGAAAAGCAATCATTGCTGGAGCTGTTGAGTTGTTTTGGTTTGAAACTGACGTCGGTGTTGCCGACTAGAGTGTATTATGATAGTCGTGGAAATCTAAAGGAACAAAAGTTGGATTACCTGTGTACTAATATTGCAAATGTTGGTGAATCTAGGGTTATACAGTCTAATCTTGGTGATCATTTCGCGACGATCTGTATGTTGCCGGTAGTTGGTTCACTTAGATTCAATGGGTATAATGGTGCAATTAAATACTTGGCAATAGACTATAACATGGTGAAATCTGCACTCGGCGAAGATGCATTTAATGGAGTATATGCTGTTGACGATGTTAATGAAAAATATAGCTCATTTATGGAGGTATTAAACTGGGCGGTTCAAACAAATTTTACTGAACGATGTAAGACTAATAAGGCTAACAGCTGGGTTACTAACGATATTAGGGATAGGAGTAGGGAGCTTAAGGATTTGTTTTGGCTTTCTAGAAATCTGGGGGATTCTAAGCTGCATGACTTATATAAGTACCATAAAAGGGAGTACAATTTGCTTCTTGACAAAACTAAAAGAACCTATAACAATAAAATTCTTATCCAGAGTGACAACGTTCAAAAGAGTATTTGGAAAATGGTGAATTCAGAATTGGGGAGATCAAAGTCTTATAATCGGTGTAGTATAATTATAGAGGATAAAGGTCGATTAGTTGATGATCCGGCCCAGGTAGCTGAAATATTTGGGCAGCACTTCTCTACAGCTGCAAGTTTAGCACTAATATCTAAATATACGCAATTGTCCAAAATCTGTACTACCCCTGCTGCTTCTTGCATGGATAGTATGTTTGTAACACATGTTGGGGAGAGTGAAATCATGACAGTTATCCGAAAAATTAAGAATAAAAATTCATCTGGTACTGATGGGGTAACAATTAAACTATTGAAGTATTTGTCTGATATATTGGTTAAGCCTATTGCTCATTTGATGAATTCAATATTTGATCAGGGAATATTTCCGGATGCACTAAAGGTCGGGCTTGTGATACCTATTTTTAAAAAAGGTGAGAAAGATAACAAAAATAATTATAGACCGATCACGCTGCTGAATGTGTTGAGCAAAATATTTGAGCGCATCATTTATGATAAAATTGTGGAATTCTTGGACCACAATGACATACTAACGAAGAGTCAACATGGTTTTCGCTCTGGAAGGTCGGTTGAGGGTGCTGTGGTTAGCTTTATTAAGGATGTTCACATTAGGCTGGACCGCGGTGAGTATGTAGCAGCTCTCTTCTTCGACTTATCCAAAGCTTTCGATAGCGTAGATCTGAGCTTCTTACTTAGTAAGTTATATTGTTGTGGCATTCGTGGTAGAATGTTGAACTTACTGGAGTCTTATATGAGGTGAAGAAGCATGCGTGTGAAGGTAGGTAACAGCGTGTCAGGGAAGTATTTTCCGGACGTGGAGTACCCCAAGGATCTGTACTGGGACCACTACTGTTTTTGATCTTTGTAAATGAAATACCTCAATATTTGAGAAATTGTGTTGCAATTATGTTTGCCGATGACACGTCGGCTTTGGTTTCGGCGTGGTCCCTGGAGGAATTCTGAATTAGCCCTGGTCCTGGTATTGGAGGAATTTAAGGTGTGGTGTGCTAAAAATAACATCATTATTAACATAGAAAAGACTCTTTGCATGAACTTTGGAAATAAATTGAAAAAGGATGTAAGGGCACCAGCTGGGGTATTGAGAGCTAACGTAACTAAATTTTTGGGATTGAGAATTGATGACAATTTGGTTTGGAGGGATCATGTGGATCATGTTTGTTCTAAATTAAGCTCGGGGTACTATGCCATTAATAGGTTGAGGGGCACAACTGACGTTGGGGCGATCTTTTTGGTTTATTATTCTTTGGTTTATTGCCATCTGACACAAAATGTGATTTTGTGGGGCAATAGTGTGGATGGTGGAAGGGTTTTTAGGCTTCAAAAAAGAATACTTCGGTTGATATTGGGACTACCGTATGCCGAATCTTGTAGGCCCTATTTCAGGAATCATAAAGTCCTGACTTTTCCGTCAATATATATTTATAAAGTTGCCCTGTTCGTGAGGGCTAGGTTGTGCGAGTTTAAGAAAAAAATCCGATTTCCACGACTATAATACGAGGTATAAAAACAACCTTGCGATAGACGCGCATAGATTGCGGAAATTCGAACAATCGCCGAGTTATATTGGAAAAAAAATTATTAATGCCTTACCGGTAGATATCAGGTGCCTGCCCTATGAAAAATTCAAGTCAAGCTTGAGGACATTTCTGTTGTCCAAGGCATTTTACTCAGTTGGTGAATATTTTGATGATTGTATGAGGTAGGGTCAGTGATCTTTTTAGACTTCTGATGCAGTTGATTGTTTGCAGTGCGGTGTTTATATCTGTGTATCCTGTTTTTACTTTTTATTTGACGTGTACATCTGTAAATGCAGCTACAGTACAAATAAAGATGATTATGATGATTATGATTATACATCTGACTAGACAGGCTTACTCAAGTTTGATCTCGGTTTCATCAAGAAGTCAAACCCAATCAATTTAGTCTAGTTCTAGTAAAAACAAGCACGCAAAGAACAATATAATAAATATGAATAAGCAAGCAATGATTGTAATAGAGCACACATCTCAATGCGATGATTCAAAATTTTATGTCAAGAGAGTTTTTGCGCCCTTGTTCTAGTAGTATAGCATGCTATCGCCAACTGGGTGTAATTTGCTGATATGGAGCAGAAAATGGTCTCAAACAATCGCAGGTTTGACTTCCTTATAAAGCAGAGGTTCCCATACTTTTTTTTCTCATAGACCACTTAAAAATTTTATTGGATCTGGTGGACCCCCTGCAGCTATTACATTTACTAACTTACTTCCAAAACCCGAAAAAAGTATATGTCTATGTAAATCTGTGTTGTGGCTATTTTTCAATCAACTATGAGTTAAAAGTTTTCGAAAAAAAGGTGAGAATTTATATTGCTTTGATTATGCTGAGAGTATTGTCATTTAAGCTATGTTTCAAGGCCAGTCTAAAAAGCGTCTTCACGCAACAGTTGGATTACTACTTCACTTTTTGTATTCTAAGATTGACTCACAGTACAAGAAACCAATAAGCTCCCACTTAGGAGTGGTAAAAAGTAAAAATAAATATTTTCTTGTTTTGTAGCTATTTATTCAAACACAAAAATTACTACACTTCTGATTATGTTGTTATAACAGTTTTAGTAGAATCAAAATTTAATATCAAAACTCATAATTATTATTTCAAGAACAGTCGCCATATAATCAAAATTTCGATTATATTATTATTAGTTTCTTGATTTTTGTTGAATTTGGAATTTTTTGTAGACATTTTCAAAGTCCGGTTCTGCCCTTCCTGAAGCCCGACAATCAATTCCATTGATAACTGAGTATTCTAAATATCAAAATTAACCCCAATATAGCGAGATGGTGCGACAACGCTGTAGTGTTCCTTATTGTTATTATTATTCTTTATCGGCTCCGAGTTGCACCATGCGTCTTTGTTCACTCTCTATCTATAACTGAACTTCTTTATTGTTAGCCGCGCATGATGTAACTCGAGACGACAGATAATATAGGATCGGCGTAATACACTACATCCCTTCCTTTGTGTAAGGAAATTATTTCCTTTTTTTCCTTGTTTTCATTAAGTTATTTATTTTGTTTATTTGATGCACATCAAACAAAATAGAATCAATAAATTTATTTCGTATTTCAAATACAACAATTAATAACAAGTTTTACGAATCCCTTATACCCATTTTCCTCCAATAACTAAAATAACTAATAAATATCTTCCATTTAATTGCAATATTCCAACTATTTTTCAGCTATTTATCACTTTCTTCTCCACCCGTTATTTCTAATTCTTCCATATTTTCTGGATTAAAGATTCGCCATTGTCCTTCAACCTTTTTCAAATGCATGATATTTCTCCGAATGCTCTGTCCTGTAATATCATTTCGGAGTTGAACATCTCCATTATTGTTTGATTCAACCGTGTGCGTGGTGGGTTCAAAATTAGAACTCAGTTTGTTTGCCTTATGTGGATTTTTCACGTAAACCTTGTCACCAATACTGAGTTCCGTAACTATGGCATGCCTTCTTTTGTCAGCATATTCCTTGCCTTTTGTTTCATTTCCTTGTCCCTATCCCTCATTTCCTGATCTTCTGAGCTAAATGTGTTATCTTGAATCATTGGTAATTTGTCACGAAATTGTCTTCTGAAGAACAATTCTGATGGAGTTTTCCCAGTCACTGTGTGTGGCGTGCTGTTATACATCATCAGGTATTCATTCAGGGCATCTTTCAAATTAACTTTTTCTAGCTGAGCTATCTTGAGACGTTTCAGTATATCTCTATTCTGTCGTTCAACTTCTCCATTTTGTTGAGGCCAGTATGGTATAGTATTATACAGTGTAATATTCCTTTGTTTACAGAAGTCTTTGAATTCCTCACAGGAGAATTGTTTACCATTGTCTGCTGTTATAGTCACAGGGTTTCCGAAACGGCTGAAAATATTCTTTAATATTTGCACCATATCTGCACTTTTTATCGATCGGCAAATGATCACTTCTTTGTACCTAGAGTAGTAATCAACAACAACAAACAAATATTCATTAGTGATCAATGGTCCCATTAAATCAATTGCAATGTCTATCCAAGGTTCATTAGGTAATTCGCGTCTCTTTAGGGGGTTTGGCATGTTTGGAGTAGCAACCAAGATGCAGCTCTTGCAGTTTTTGCATAAATTTTCAGCATCCTTGTCACATTTCGCCCACCAGACCTTTGTTCGTAACCTTGCCTTCATGGCAACAATGCCAGGATGTCCTTCATGAGCAGCTCTCAATATTTGTTCTCGTAATCGTAGTGGGATAACAATTTTGGTTCCCCTCAACAAAATATTTCCATGAAAGCATAATTCATTCTCGAAAATTTTATAATTTTTCACGCTGTCATCCCAAATTCCATTATATATGGCATTTTTTATTTTTTGTATTTCTTCATCTCTTTGCGATATCTCTTCTATTTCTTTCAAAGTCACTGCTACTGGTTTCACATGTTCCACTATGTTTTGAACGTAATTTTCATTTAGACCAGTGGAATTGCTATCGAGCTCACATAATCTTGATAAAGGGTCTGCAATGTTCGATTTTCCGGGTTTATAAATAACTTTGAATTTATACGATTGTAAGCGTAAGACCCATCTTTCAATTCTTGCGCAAGGTTTGGATTTAGGCGCAAAAATTGTCTCTAAAGGCTTATGATCTGTAATCAGATCGAATTGCTTGCCATATAAAAACATGCTAAAATGTTCTATTGCCCATACCAAAGCTAAGGCTTCTTTTTCTGTCTGACAGTATCGGCGCTCACAATTACTGAGTGTCTTATTACCAAATGCTATTATTCTTGGTCCTGAAGCATTGATTTGTACTAAAACAGCTCCTAGACCGACTGGGCTCGCGTCTGCTATAACTAAAGTTCTATCATGAGGATTATAAAACCCTAAGTTTGGTATCGTAGACAATATGGATTTGAGATTTTCGTAGGCCTTCTGTTGATCTTCACCCCATTGATCAATTATCTCTGCATTTCTTCCATATTTTTTTCTCAATATTTGTTTGAATGGTTCTGTGAGTGTTGCTAATTTAGGAATCCATTTACCAATATAATTCAAAAGACCTAGGAAACTCTGTAATTCTGAAATTGTTTTTGGTTCCCGAAACTGCTGGATAGCCTTAATATATTTTTCTAGAGGTTTGACTCCTTTCCAGAAAGTTCATGTCCTAAAAATTAACTTGATTCGTTCTGTAAGTGCACTTTTCATTCTTCAAGAGGACATTGTGTTCATTCAATATTTTCAGAACTTCCTCTAATCGTTGATTGTGTTCCTGCAAGTCCTTTCCGAAAACCAAGATGTCATCAATGAAATTAATCACTCCATCACATTCCATGAGTATTCTCTCCAAATGTTTCTGGAAGATTTCTGGTGCACATGTTATTCCAAACATCATCCTCTTATACCTATAAAGTCCTTTACTAGTTATAAATGTTGTAATGTGTCTAGAATCAGGATGAAGCTCAATGTGATGAAATGCGTCTTTGATATCTAGCTTGCTAAAAACACTAGCATCTCTCAATTTTGGTAGTAATTGGTCCATTGTCGGTAACAGGTGATTTTCGCGTTTGATAGCTGTATTAGCTCGTCGCATATCTACGCATATTCGGATTTCGCCATTATCCTTCAGTATCGGTACGATTGGGGATACCCAATTGGATGGTCCTTTACTTCTTCAATTATATCCCTGCGTAAAAGGTCGTCTATTTTAGCTTCTACTCTTTCTTCTAGTGGAATCGGGATTCTTCTATATGGCTGACATACAGGGGTAACGGTTTCGTCAATTGGAATTTTGACCATGATATTTTTGAACTTGGGGAATTCTTTTATTTCGATATGATATACATCTTTATTTATTTGCAGTACACCTAGTGCGGTTGCTGTTATTCGTCCTAATAAATTACGAGTGCCGTTATTTATCACATAAAATGTAGCTTTTCCTCTTTGACTTCTCAGTCGAATTTCTGCTTCGAAAGATCCTAGTATTTCCAATGGTTTATCACTTCCATAAGCCACAAATTCTTTTTCAGAATCCTTTTTCTGATTCCTAACAATGGCTCCTTTTTCTTTCATCACATTCCATGTTTTATTTGTAATCAAGTTATAGTTACACCCTGAATCAATCAACATATTTATTTCCGTACCTCCCACCCCGCACTCAATTGAGATATCGTCGTTCATGTTGAAGACATAATCAGTTTTCTGTACACCTGTGACTGTTATTTCATCTATATTATTTGCCCTGTATTTTTTGTGGTCGCCTCTTTCCTTTTGGTTATTTCCGTAGGTTATTTTCCTCTTATTTGTTTGTTTTGTTTTACATTGATTTCGAAAATGCCCAATAATTCCACACTTCAGACAGGATTTTGTACGAGCAGGACATGATTTATCCTTCCAAAGATGTCTATAACTTCCACACCTGCTACAAATTCGCTCTTGTTCTTTACGAGATTCTGAATATATTTTATTTACTGATTGAGTTTCCAGTTTTTTTTCATTAAAATCTCCTAGTTGCCGATCTATTGCCTCCAAGGCATTAGCTTCCGAGATAATTTCCGACAGACTGATTTTATCACCAGTCTTCAATATTTTCTTTCTTAGTTCGTCTGATTTTCCTTTTTCTACAATTTGATCTATAATGTTTTCATCAGTGTTATCGAATTTACATTTTGCAGCTTGTTGACGCAATCTGATTAAAAATTTTTCGAATTTTTCTTGTGGTTCCTGTTTCATCAAGCGGAATATATGTCTCTCATATACTTTACTCTGTTGGGGAGCGAAATACTCATCCAATTTAGTAATTGCGGTTTCGAAAACATTGGTTCCTTCAGCTACTTCTACATTTGCACCAGGTATATTCTCGTAAATTTCTTGAAGCTCTGGACCACCAAAATGTAACAAACATGCCCGTTTTCGAGCCTCATGTTCTATTCCTGCAGCATTTAAATATATGTACAAGCTCCTTTTCCAGCGTTCCCATCTTACTGCTACGGAGCTTGCATCACCCTCACATTCAAATTTTTCGAGTGTGTAAGATGCCATTCCGATAACCTGCAGATGCAAAATATAGGAAATAATTCTAGTGCTAACCTAGGAATTTATGTTTAGACATATAGTAGGCATTATGTCCCGTTGAGTCTAATTCAAAAGTATTGGACCCCCCTTCATTTCTTATGCCTACTACATACCTGTATCTTTTTTTCCAAGTCATTTATAATTATTTCCTTCATTTAAATGATTTATTATTTTTTTTCAATTCGTTTCATGATCATTTGATTGCTATATTTACAATTCATTGCTTGATCATGCAATCCCCATACTTCTAATTTAATGCTTGCCCATTTGAGCCTATTATTTGCAATTTAATGCTTTATTTTTCCATCGCCATATTAATAATTTGATGCGTGCTCGTTTGAGTACAGTATTAGTATTTTAATGCTTGACCCATCGATTACCAAATTTGCAATTCAATGCGAGCTCCTTTGAACCCAGTGTTCGCAATTTAATGCGTGCTCGTTTGAGCCCAGTATTCGCAATTTAATGCGTGCTCTTTTGAGCCCAGTATTCGCAATTTAATGCGTGCTCGTTTGAGCCCATTTTCGCAATTTAATGCGTGCTCGCTTGAGCCCAGTATTCGCAATTTAATGCGTGCTCTTTTGAGCCCAGTATTCGCAATTTAATGCGTGCTCGTTTGAGCCCATTTTTCGCAATTTAATGCGTGCTCGCTTGAGCCCAGTATTCGCAATTTAATGCGTGCTCGTTTGAGCCCATTTTTCGCAATTTAATGCGTGTTTATTAACTATCTAACATAATGTGAAACATAAATACCTGATATTTTACTCCTATTTAATCCTCGTCGTCAAAATGTAGTGTTCCTTATTGTTATTATTATTCTTTATCGGCTCCGAGTTGCACCATGCGTCTTTGTTCACTCTCTATCTATAACTGAACTTCTTTATTGTTAGCCGCGCATGATGTAACTCGAGACGACAGATAATATAGGATCGGCGTAATACACTACAAACGCTTTTCTTGATTTTTATTGAACTTTGAGTTTTTTTGGTAGAAATCTTCAATGTCTGGTCCTGCTTTTCCTGAAGCCCGACAATAAATTCCATTGATAACTGAGTATTTCAAATATCAAAATTAACAACCCCAATATCGTGTGATGGTGCGACAACGCTATTCTTGATTTTTATTGAACTTTGAGTTTTTTTTGGTAGAAATCTTCAAAGTCTGGTCCTGCTTTTCCTGAAGCCCGACAATCAATTCCATTGATAACAGAGTATTCTCAATATCAAAATTCACAACCCCAATATCATGAGATGGTGTGACAACGCATTTCCTGATTTTTGTTGGAATTTGAATTTTTTTTGTAGAAATTTTAAAAGCAAAGTCCTGCTTTTCTTGAAGCCTGACAATCAATTCCATTGACAACAGAATATTCTGAATATCAAAATTAACAACTCCAATATCGTGAGATTATGCGACAACGCTTTTATTGATTTTTATTGAACTTTGAATTTTTTTGGTAGAAATTTTCAAAGTCCAGTCCTGCCCTTCCTGAAGCCCGACAATCAATTCCATTGATAGCAGATTATTTTAAATATGAAAATTAACACCCCAATATCGAGAGATGATGCAACAACGCTTTTTTTTGATTTTCTTCGCACAATTGTGCAAATAAGCGCAAATAATGCATTGCTTCTTATTATTCTAAATTACTGTTATAATTTTCCTTGACCGATGAAATCTTTATTCTTGGAATGATTCAGAACCTATTGTTTGTGGTAACAAATAGATAGGTAGGTACTTACTTGTACCAACACTGGCAAACAATAATATCAATTTACTTTAATTTTCAAAAGTCTGAAAACTACTTTCGTCACTGGTGAACACTTATATAGGTTCACTTTCTTTTTTGAAATTCCGGAAACAACTGAGTAAAGTTTATCATTCGCATTCGTATTTATATTAGAGAAAAATCCAACAAGTTCATGCAAGTTCAGACACGACTTTAACTGGGCGGGCGGGCGGCGCGGCATCGGCGAGTCTTGACACGCTCTTTCTAAATATGGAATATGTAAGTTCTTACAAAACCAATTGCTGGGCTTTTATAATATTGTCTCCCTATATTGATAGGAGAAGTCAAGTCGGGTCACCTAATACATTTTTATAGACTCCCGTTAACGAGTTGCGGACCCCCATTTTTTTCCACGCAAGCGTAGACCCCTGTCGGGCTCCCGTGGACCTCTAAGGGTCCACCTGGACCACTTTGGGAATCAATGTTATAAAGAATACTGGTTCAAACTGTACCGGCCGGCCATCTACGCTCTATCTTCTGGAAGAGATTAGCTACAGTTTCCATAATTTCAGAATAGGTTAGTTGCCCAAATATCTCGGTCATGTTCGTTATTGGGAAAAAACCATCAAATTTTTAAGGTGTTATGAGCGTGAAATTTGGGTGCTTCATATCAGTTGTTACGAGGAAGCTGTTTGAAAGAGGTTAGAACGAATAGGGTTGCGGAATTTCGGAAAAATCGACACTCAAAGTTTTCAAAAATTCCCATATATATTGTTTTTCAATATTTCATAACTCAAAAGATATTTAATCGGAAATTTGTGCCTGTGTTATTGATATCTTACATATTCCCGAATTTCATCATCGTAGATCAAAGCCACTAGAAGATCAGGGGCATTTGCGCGATTGTTTCCTTCACTTCAGGAGTCACAGAATAATCGATGGGAATTGGTTGTCATGTTCGGCCAACTTTGACCAAAAATCATGCTCTGTGAAGGTTTCATATTCATATATTGACATATATAGGACATATATAGGATTGTGAGTGTGTCTTGGCGTATCCGCTCACAATCTTATTTAATATCTGTTTGAAACGTTGCATGGTTCCCGATGCGTGGAAACTCTCTAAGGTGCGCCCGGTTCACAAAAGGGGCATTTTGATATTTCTAATTTCCGACCGATATCGATAATCTGTAATTCCAGCAAAATATTTGAGATCCTCCTTTACACTCGGTTATATCCACTAGTCTGTAATCGAATAACACCTTTTCAGCATGGTTTTGTTAAAGGCCGTTCAACAGTTACCAACCTCCTTAGCATAGCACAGTTTGTTTCTGAGATAATTGAGAGAAGATCCCAGGCCGATGTCCTGATTTTTCAAAAGCGTTCGATTCAATGAACCATGGAATTTTGTTGACGAAGTTGTCCCAATTTGGCTTTAGCTCCAATCTCATAAATCTTTTTAAGTCCTACTTGTCTGACCGGCGGCAATATGTTGAGTTCAACGGTGTGCAGTCTGTGGTATTTTCGAGTACATCGGGAGTGCCGCAGGGCAGTAACCTTGGACCACTGCTTTTCATAATTTTCATCAATGATTTGGCTGATGTGGTGGATGTTAACTGCCTGCTATTTGCTGATGATTTCAAAATGTACCTTGAGGTGAGGGAGGGATGCCTTCGATTGTCAGCGGCTTTCCATCAATTTGCTGCGCGTTGTTGAATAGTGCGAAAGAAACCGATTGAATCTGAATGTCAAGAAGTGTAATGTCTTTTACACAAAACAAAAATGTAATTCTTTTCAACTATACTGTGGATGGTAACTCGCTTGAGCGTCCGGCGTTGTTGACCGACTTGGGAGTGATTTTTGACCCAAAACTTTCGTTTGCACCACATATTGATGCCACTCTGTCTGCTGCAAGAGGGATGTACGGATTTATTGCGCGCATTTCTCGTGACTTTTCGGATATAGCCACATTGAAGATCCTTTTTTACGCATATGTCAGGTCCAAGCTGGAATATGCAGCTTTAGTATGGTCCCCTTACCACCAAAACCATATTGTTGAGATTGAGTCGGTGCAGCGACGTTTCCTCAAGCTTTTATCATATAGAGAGGATAATGTGTATCCGCCCACTGGTTTCCCTAAGGATTTACTTTTGAGAAGACACGGCATGAAGAGTCTGAAATGTCGGCGGGACTGCCAGTGCGTTATGTTCGTGCACAAGTTGATCAATGGGATGGTTAAAGATTCTAGCATACTCAGTTATATCAATTTTCTGGTTCCAAGACCTGCTTCCAGAGCGGACAATACATTTTACATGCTGACACCGAGAACTAACACTTTGAAATATTCTCCTCTTTATAATTTGTGTCACGCTTGTAATTCTGTTTGTCCTAACATGACTGACTTTATATTACATGTCTTATTTTGTATATTTAGAATTAGTTTTTAGTTCCTGTTTACCTTGTTGTGTAGTTGGATTTATCCTGTAGAACATTGTACATTTAAATAAATAAATAAATATAATCATGTCAATTGAAGATTATTCATCCTTCTTAGCGTCCTGTAGGGGTTTCAGAATATTCTATTCCAAACAATAATAACTTTTTTTTCAATTTGGACTTCATTTAAAACGTATTCCCAAAGATAAGAGCTCAGAGGAAGAAATATATTACTTTCTAAAGGTTTTTTGATGGAGTTGATATGGACCGTTTTCAAAGAAGGCAATTCGAGCTTCGATCAAATCTGAAGAAAAAAAGAGTGGTTGTTTTTAATTGTAGAAGTCGATCAATGGGGATATGTAAATTTAATCGAGAAAATATTCTGGGGAACTTCCGTAAAAAAAATTTTTAATTTGAGCAATATGTCCTTATATCACTTCAGCGCTTTAAATTTTTTTTTATTATCGAATCAAGTGGGTAAGATACTTAAGAAACAAATAAAAAAAAAATGAATATTATAGGTTATACTATTAAAAATTATGGGGTTTACTGAATTTGATTTCTCATCATCACCCAAGGTCTATGCGGCAAATGGTTTTTCATAATATTGGTAAACATATTACATATCATTGAATCTAAGAATTGAATAAACTTCAAATAAACTATTTAATTGAACAAGTCTATTTCTGAAAGTGTAAATAAAGCAAAATATCTAAAATTGACAATTATAATCTTACACTTCTGAAAAAGTATGACGATACCTGATAATCCTAGAAAACACCGTTTTCTTTGATGAATAAAAGAGAATTTTTCACTCTTATCAAACAATTCAAAAAAACTACAGAAAAATTAATCAAAATATGAAATAGAATACGACACATATGTTTCGAGATTTGTGTATAACACTTTTCTCTCATCAGGTATTCATATTCGATCAACAATAATTTTAACAATTTTTGGTTACAATTTACTTTGTGAGATGCCGCAGACGGAACAAAAATGAACATGCTCCTTTGAATTCAGCTCGTATTCTAAAAGCTAACCTCAAATATAAGCATGGAGTATTCTCTCGCTCGACAAATCGACACAGAAAATAACAAATGCATCCTATGATTTCATGAAGAATTGAGATTATTATGAAAGAATAAAAATGACTTAAAATAGAATTCTTCCCACAATTCAAATTATATAATTGAGCAAGTCTATTCTTGAAAGTGTTAATGAACCAAAATATTTAAAATTGATAATTATAGTCTTACACTTCTAAAAATCATCGATACCTGATTATTCTAGAAAACACCGTTTTTTTTTGATGAATGAAAGAAAATTTTTCATTATTATCATACCATAAAATAATTCCAAAAATTTACAGACAAATTTATCAAGGAATGATAAGAATGCAAAATTCTCTTTTATTCATCAAAGAAAACGGTGTTTTCTAGAATAATCGTGATACTGTTTCAGAAGTGTAAGACTATAATTGTCAATTTTAGATATTTTGGTCAAATAAACTACCAATCGTTGAAATTATCATATATACTAGGTGGCTAATTGAAATGAGAAAGTATTAGTCAGTTTCTGGTATAACCGAAAGTTGTATAGGTCTGCAGAGAGAAAGATCATTCTTTACAACACCAGAATCCAAATTGTCAATACAAAATAGTGATCAGTTTTCAAGAAACGTCATGAAAATTATCCCATGGATTATGTTACAACCTGTTTATTTTTCACAAGTTTATGGGAATTTGCTTTAAGTTTCAACTGTTACTGATGTAACACCTGTTTTTGGTAGTCATCCTTTGAAATTTGTTTCTTTCCACAAATATGATTTATTTGGAATTTACTTGATATTGTGAAAGTTCTGTGCGTATCTATATAAATTCCATATGTGAACTTGAAAATGATTATGATGAATTATTTATTTATTAATTAATTAATGGTACATGACCTTTGTATGTAAAATAAAACACAAAATAATAAAATCTAAGTACTATAACACGAAAAAGAGTAGATGTAGAGGTAAAGCAAGTATAAGTACAAATATATGTGTAATATGAAACAGAAAAACAATATAAAGCACAAATAAAAATTAATCTTAAGAATCACAGTCTTATCAGGTACTTCAATTCTCTCCTCAACTTCGAAATAGATACATGAAATATATCAACTCCTAATGAGTCGACGACATTAGCGATTCGCATTAATCTCGAAACCGGGGAATGAAAACAATAATTGGTTCTTGATTGGGCGAGTCGAAATAAATCAAACCTTCGGATGGGTCGAGGTGGAACATATATGTTGAATTGTGACAACAAGTCTGGGGAGAACAGAAGACCCTGAAAGAGCTCAGCAATGAATATCATATCAGCATGAAATCTTCTCGTCCTCAAGGAAGATAGTCCAAGGCGTTCCCGCATTCGACTGGTGGAAAAGTATAAACTGAAAATGTACTTTAGAAATCTGTTTTGGACCCTCTCTAGGAAGGAAACGTCGAGCGATAAGTATGGAGACCACACTACAGAAGAGAACTCCAACATTGGTCTAACCAACGAGATGTAAAGATGGTGAAGAGTCTCGATGTTGAAGTCCTTAGTATTCCTTATTGTTACCCCAGAGTCCTAAGAGATTACGCAGAAAAGTCCAGAATATGTGCCCTAAAAGACAACGTGCTGTCATATGAAACACCCAGTCTTGTAAACAAATAATCTATCTATAGGTTTACAATACAATAATTGATCGTAATAGGGTGCTCCAGACAGGAAATCGTCATGAACTTACACTTATTGATGTTGATAGCCATGCAATTGGCAAGACACCACTCCTCAATCGCCTGTAAATTTGATCTCAACCGGACAACATCGAATAACGATTCTAATGAGAAGAAAAGTTTTAAATCATCGGCAAGCAGCAAGAACTTAACAAATCGGATAACATGACTGTCATTAATAAAAATCAAAAATAATAATGGACCAAGATGACTGCCCAGAGGAACTCCCGAAGTTACCGGTATCGGAAAAAAAAATGTTCCACCAATTTTAACGGTTTGGTGTCTGCCTGAAATATAAGACATCAACCACCGACAGAGATTATCATGGAGACCAAACAACCCAAGCTTTATACCCAAAATTTTATGGGACACACTGTCAAAGGCCTTAGCAAGATCAGTGTAAATAACATCGACCTGCTTGTGATCTTCTAAAGCTTCAAGAACATACTGAGTGCGGAGATATCTCAGAACGAATCGTTTCACTTGGTTTTAATGAAATGTCTTCATTGTTTAAACAAACTCTTGCTAGAATCTTGTTAGAACCTTTAAAATATCAGGATAGAGAAAAATAAAAATTCATTCTCTTATTTCTCATATTTAAGGAGGTGATTCCTCATCCAAAAAAAGATAAGATATTTCATATAAAGAAACTTCATTGGAGCATCCCTTGTTGAGATACAGCCCCTCAAAGGGAGTACATAAAATTTGAATAACAATTTTTTTCACAAGCACCAAAAAAGTTACAATATTGAAATTAACCTAACGTTTTCTACTAGCAAAAAGACGCTTATCCAGTTATTTATTTGGTTTACTCACTACAGAATAATAATAACTCCAGTACGCATTTATAACGATGTAACTATCTCTGTAGTTGTTCGTAAAATAATATTTTGCTGCGAACTGGTTTATTTTGGGCAAGAAACTCATGAGACATTTTTTGTTAAGAATGAAATAGACTATCGGAAATAAATTTATAAATAGTAAACAAATAATAAGACAAAAAGTTACATTGAAAATAAACTTTAGGGGTTGCGTTTCCCACTCTTACAACCATGGGGTAAACCAAATGAATAACTGGATAAGTGTCTTTTTGCTAGTAGGAAACGTTAGGTTAATTTCAATATTGTAACTTTTTTGGTGCTTGTGAAAAAATTGTTTTACAAATTTTGTGTACTCCCTTTGAGGGGCTGTATCTTAACAAGGGATGCTCCAATGAAGTTTCTTTATATGAAAGATCCTATCTTTTTTCCGATGAGGAATCACCTTAAATATTTTACACTTATTTAGTTACACCCTGTATATGCTATAAACATTGCTATCAACAAAATACATTGATTTGATTTTTCTTCAATTTCCCATAAGGAATAAAAGATAAAACAATCTGAAAACAAATATAACAATAAGATTGTCCATTTCTTCCCTAAAAATATGTTATAAGTTATAATGCATCAAGAACTTTCATCTAAATTTTTTTTTTCAACAAAGGGCTTGCAGCTCCATGTGTCTCATAATATTTCAACTCTAGCAACTAAAATTTCAGGCACGTCTTAACTAAGTCTTATGCACAAAACGGTGGCATTAATGGGCGAATAAATAAAAAGGTGAATCAGTCGACAATGCTGCTAGGGCTATATATTCTTGAATGGTAATTCGAAAGAAACCTTTTTCCGATAAGATTCTCGGATATTTTTTAGACCTGTTAGTTTCTAACAAATTTTTATCAACCAGTTTTGAGATGATGGAACAATACAAATATACATCTTCGATATTGAATCCTATATTGTAGTATCATGGTTTTTCCATTTCAGGACATATTCTTAAGGTTAGGTCGTAATACATATTTCATTCAAATTGGATGTTAAAATGTTAATATGAGCACTTAGACGTAATCATCTTTAAGTTTAAGATCGTGAGCGTTCAAAGTCAGATAACATCAATTTGATTCACACTTCATGCAGTATAATTGAATGTTTTATGCAGATTGAGTAACTGATTGAGAATAACATGTTTATCTACATCTCTAAAGTATATATTGCATGCATATATCTGGTATAATAGATATTATATGTTCGTGTCATCACAGAAACACGGATTGGGAGCGTTCAAAGACAATCTATTGATCACAGAAGCGTGAAAATAATAATTACGTCCATTATAATGGTCTTCATTATTGCACTGTGTATTCTATAGAATTTCATTTACAAAAGAGGAACGTACTAAAAAAATCAATGTCAGTTAATCAAATTCATTCTGTACCATAACTAAACTGCCAGACTACCACAATTTTCGTACAACCCATTTTAACAACAAAACAACGGAACTACACCAATGATTTGCGTGGCCTCCTGGCGGAATAAAATCGAATATTAATTCACCGATAAGCTGTCAAAATAAAAGTTTCACTTTTTAATTTGTTGTCTTAGGTTATAGAACATCCGTGTTAGCTTATTCTATTTATTTCCGAAATCAAACCACAAATCAGCAGAAGCTGTTGCAGTAGAGTAAATTTTCATGTGAAATTATTCAAGCAAAAATTTCAATATATGTGAGAGCGACAATATACAGTTGCTCGTTTATCTAAATTTGTTTTTTTTTTATTCAATGACAATACATTTAGATTCCTGGTATGGTATTTGTGTTTATCAAAATTTCTAAACAATTCTATGCTAGTTTTTTTTGTTTTGTGGTGTATATTATAAATTAATTTACATTTTTCTGTTTTGCAAAGATTTTCGAATTTAAGTAACTTCGTTTTTTTATATAATTCATCAGTTAGATAATCGTAAGGTATCTTGAACAGGGACTTGAAAGCTTTGTTTTGTGTTCCTCATAATGGATTACGATAAAATTGACTTTTGTTTGGCCTTAGGTATTGGTGGTAAATACGAATGAATTGATTGTATATGGGCAAAATAGAGCAATCTTTTTGTTTTATGATCTAAATAGCTGTTTATTAGTCTAAAAGCTCTAGAAAGACAAGAAAATTTTTATAATTTTGTCAATATAATAGTTCCATGCTAGCCTGGAATCTATATGAAGCTCCAAATATTTACAAATATCAACTTTTTCTATTTCCAGATTATTTATTTTGATTTTCAATTCATTTTTATGAGATTTGATTCGAAAAATTCGCATTTACATAGTTCTTTCATTATTAACAATTAATTTATTAGAGTTTAGCCTGTTAACAAACAATTTGAGATCTTTTTGGCGCTCTTGTTCACCCGAACAGAGTGCCTATCATTTTGCCCGAATGTCTGTAATTCCTGAATATCGAGCCGAAAATGGTCTCAATCGATTGGGTTTGACTCCCCGATGAAGAATCCGTGGCGAAAGTTGAGTCTGTCCGGCCGGCCGTACCCTCTCTAGCATCCAAAAGAGATGAGCTAGAGTTTTCATGTTTTCAGAATTGTCCAAATATCTCGGTCAAGTTCGTTATTGGGCCAAATCCGTCGGATGGTTCAGTAGTTATGAGCATCTGAAATTTTGTTTCCTCAATAACTACTAGAATATCCATCCGATCAAGTTTATACTTGAAATATTGTTGAGGAGGCTGTAACAAATCGGCTCGCAAAGTTTCGCAGAAATCATCACGTTATAAAATTCTTAAAAATTTAAATAAAAATTTTTTCAATCCGCACTATCTCATAAAATATTTTTCGGATTTCGATAAAAATTCGTGAATATATTGAGGTGATCGATATCTTACTTATCCTCAAATTTCATTGCCGTAGTTCTCTTCCATCTAAAGGTATGATCATTTTTTCATTTACTCAAGAGAAAAGAGAAATGACATACATCCCGATGATTTTCTCTGAACGATGGCCATCACAGATCGATAATCGATTGACAAATGCAATGTCAGTTGGCGTAATATTAATCAAAATTTTTCATAACGGAAAATCATAGAGATAGAATTCAATCTCGATGGCTGAAACAATTTACGTTGTCAAAATTCAGAAAAGCACTGACGTAAGTTTTTAGGAAAAGGGAAATATAGCTTCGAACAAAACTTGGGGAAATTATGAATAGTTATTTTTAATTTGAGATATAGGTTTGTTCATTCTTTAGGCGTTCATTTTGCATCACATTGTCCCATAGTACTGGAAAAGACTTTTGTTCACCTGATCTGAGTGCTTATAGATTTGTTATGGTTTAAATATTTACTCGCAAGTAGCTCAACAAGAGCGCCAAAGCAATCTGACTTCACGTCAGTGCTTTCTAAATTTTTGATGAGCTTTTGCAAATTTTTATATTATTCTTTGTGAAAACTAAATGAGTGTCGTCAACAAACATGAGTATGTTCCCACTAAGATTACATTTCGTTATATTTCCTACATAAATCAGAAACAGTAAGGGTCCCAAAACTGTTGCGGAACTCCACACTGGATCTTAAGTTTCCAGCTGTCCATACCATTATATGATGTGTATTGAAATCTGTTAGTTAGAAATGAACCTAGCAATAACAACATTTCACCATGTATTTCCATTTCCTTCAGTTTCTTCAGAAGGATTCGGATGTCAACCGTATCAAACGCTCTCGTAAATGGCAACAACCTCCTTTCCGATCTCCATACTTCTCAAATATCTCAAATTGATAATTATAGTCTTACACTTCTTGAACTTCAATGATAACTTTCTTTATTCTAGAAAACACTGTTTTCTTTGATGAATAAGGGAGAATTTTTGTTCTTATCACAACATTAAATAATTCAAAATAACTACAAAAAAATTATTTAAAATCTGAAATAGAATACGACACATGTGTTTCAAGATTTGTCTATAACACTTCTCTCTCGTCAGGCATTCATATTTGATAAACAATAATTAAAACAATTCTTGGTTACAACTTACGTGCGACAACGGAACAAATGAACGTGCTACTTTGAAATCGGTTGATATTCCTAAAACTAACCTCTAATATAAGCAGAGAGTATTATCAATGTACCTTTATTCATTCTAGAAAACACTGTTTTCTTTAATGAATAAGAAGGCACGTCACAAGTTGTAACCAAGAAATGTTTAAATTGTTGATAATCGAATATTAAAGCCTGTCGAGAGAAGAGTGTTATACACAAATCTCGAAACACATGTGTCGAATTCTATTTCATTTTTAATAAATTTTTTTGTAGGTTTTTTTATTTTTGATGTTATGATAAGAATGAAAAAATTCTCTCTTATTCATCGAAGAAAAAAAGTGTTATCTAGAATAAATAAAAGTATCTTCGATACTTTCAAGAAGTGTAATATAATTGTCAATTTAAGATATTTTTGATTTAATTACACTTTCAAGAATAGACTTGTTCAATCAAATAACTCCATACTTCTTATTACACTTTCAACCAAGTTAATAGTGGCAATCAGGATAGAACTTTTTGACTAAAATCCATATTGACTTCCCGATAGCTCAATAAAATCACTTATACGTTGTTTGATTACTTTCTCTATTATTTTAGAAAATACCGAAGTGATATGGCACAGTAGCTACCTGTCCTTGTGTATTGGAATAATTTTGGCCAATTTACTTGATTATGAAAAATATCCATTTCACGAGCATTTATTATTACATAGAGAAGGGTATCTTCAATAGTAAAATAGATCATTTGGATATCTTTTGCTGTTATATTGTTTGGCCCAGAGGATGATTTCTTCTTTAAAAAGAAAGATAATATTCTTCAGTTCTTCACTAGTGCATGGTACCACAATAAGTGATTTATCGGATACAATCTCTCTAGATTTTAGTTTGCTTTATAGTTTACTGCTATTGTTCATTAAAGTTTGTAAAACATTCATTCATGGCATTACAAATATCATTTTGATTTAACAGCGTTTTACTTTTTTTCTTTTGAATTTGTGATGTACGTTTTCTTTCAGATTTTATGGTATTAATTGATTAATAATCTTCCAAATATTCTTAGTGTTATTGTCAGCATTTACAAATTTGTTTCCAATATAATTCTTCTTTTCTGTTTTGATTGAATCATTGATCTTGTTTTTAATCTTGCGAATGTGTTTATACCTGTAGAATTGTTTTGTGATTTTAGTTTTCTATATAACCTGTATCTTCCTTTTTATGAGTCTTTTGATGCGCCAATTGAACCACTCTCTTTTTACTATTGTTCTCATTGATTTTTTCAGTGCTTTAGTTCCTAGTTAAAGTGCTTTTCCTTTATCATCATGACGAGATCCTCTCGTCACTCCTTGATGTTGATATTTTACAAGTAATGCTTCATGAACTCATTAAAATTTTTGGAGGTTATTACATTGAAGTATCTCACTTTTTCACATTTTCAGTTTTTTTTGTGCGATATCTTTGTACTCGTGATGAAATTCCTTCCGAAACTAAAATAATATATGGGGTGTTTTATTGCAAATTTTAAAATTGACATTACTTCCAGTAAAATCAGAAGTTTGATATTATTTGAAAATATGAAAACGAATAGGCAATCTACTGCAGCATCCATCCAAATTCCATTTCGATGTCTCTAATCATTCCAGAGATATTTATTTGGTTCCACACGTTTGCCCATCACTGTTTAGGTAGGACCAACACATTTTCAAATTTGGAAGTTTAACCATACCTGCTCATTCTCATGAAAGCACACAATAAATATATTGATCTTTACCGTAACCCTTAACTTTACAAATTTTTACATTCCATCATATGCGGGATTAATTTCCGGTAAGATATTCAAAATTTTACTATACAAAGAGCAGAAAAGCTACGATACAAATAATCAAACATAATTTACGCTCAATAAAACGGTCCATTTAACACGAACTAATTGCATTTGATACGTTTAGAACTTTATTAACTGAGCTGAATCAACAAGAACGGAACGAATATATGACGACTTCGTGATGACCTCTCGTAAATATCGTTTTATTGTACCTTTATCGACCCATAAAGCCTCACAGGACCCTAAAAATATGAGTAAGCCGCGGACTATTTCCAGAGATTCCAACAACCGATCAAGCGACGAACCTTTCCATGTAATAAGTTAGAAACAGAATGGTGGCATTTGCTGGGAACTATCGGTGATCTGTAATCGGAATTCCCTCCAGATAGTTAAGCGGTGAGTTATGGCGATTAGTGTATAGATAAGGAGCGTGCAGCTAACTGACTTTCGATGTTAATCCGAATATTCATTTCCTCTTTATACTATATTGAATGGTATTGGGTGATATTGTTGATCTGGTTAGAGACTTACGTGGGAGGAGAGAGTAACCGATAGTTGTTCAGGAAGGAAAAGATCAACTTGTCGACTTTGAAATATTAAAAGCGAATGGAATATGGTGGTTTACGTATTTTTGTCAGTTCTTTCATTGCTCAAAATATTTTAGATATAATGAAATGTATACCTAGTTATCATACATTAAGCATCGAACAGGTATAAAAACGAAGAAAAGCACTGATGTGATGCTAGGATATTTTATGCAATTGTTCCGTTGCACGAATATGCGTCTCAAGGTAGATTGCCTATTAAATTATTACGGAAACTTTTCATGTAGAAAGTTTCAAATTTTGTAGATCAATAATAAATTATGTGAGAAACATTCCTAAAACACTTTCAAATTTCCAGTGTTGCAAGGTGCATGCAAATCAATAGTTTTGTCATTTTGAATAGGACACCCAGTGTTTCTATTTGTTATTCTCTATGAAAATTAAATTGATTCACTTTTATCTGCCTATATCTATCTTGAATGGTTGATGAGTCAAAAATTAATTTTAGAACTTTTAAATCCACTTTGAAAGTTACAAAAATAACAATGTTTCGCTGAATATTTGAGACTTCAGTTTGAAATTTAACATTACCTTATATGATCGTTTGGTGGTTGTCACTCTTTTCGAGTTTTAGATATCGAGAGCGGTCAAAAATATCACCATTTGTTAACTCAAAAAATATAGAACACTTCATTTCTTTAAAAAAGACATTCAGTATTTCTTGTCATTTTTAGAATGAGAACACCATACTCTACAATTTTATATGCATTTCCTTTCACCCATCTTGTTTGGATTCTAAGATATTGAGTTTATAGAATTTCATATTTATGGTCGTTATTTCTTTTTATAGATATTTCCTATGTACTTTTTATTTCGTCTAAAGTTCGATATACTTGACTAAATTTAATCTACAGAAAAACATTATTCAAGTTTACACGTCAAACAACAAGAAGATATTCTAAGTTACCTGTAAGAGATTTTGTATAAATTATCTGAAAATCAATGAATTCTCGAATATCTAGCCGAAAATAGTTTCAATCGATTGGGATTGACTTCCTGCATGAGGAATACAGGATCAAACTTGAGTATGTTGGTCCAGTCTTCTACTCTCTATCTTCCAAAGGGGTTGAGTTAGAATTCTCATATTTCCTGAATAGCTATTCAAATATCTTAATGAAGTTCGTTATTGAACCAAATGAAGAATGAAACAAATAGGCTTGCAAGGTTTCTCAGAATTCGATACGTTAGAATATTTTCAAAAAATTTCCATCTTTTCATACATTATACCTTATGTTATGATGATGACAAAAGGTCTTCTTTTCCGATGGATAAACTTTCCTGATTATATGGATTCAAGTGATTATATTTTGAAGTAGATCAGTTTTAAGTGAAATATGTTTGAGGTTGAAATGAAACTGAAAGAAAAATATTACTTTAGTAATTATTAATTCAAGAAATTTGTAATTTGGACTTGAATAACTGCAGTGTTTCACAGGACTAAAGCTTGATAAGAGAAAGATAATCTAAATGGTTTTCTGTGGAGTTCATATGTCTACTTTTGATTGGTTTTTAGGAAGAAAATTTGAGTTTCGAACCACACTGAAGGAAAACTGTGAGTTGTTATTTTTAATATGAGATATAGATTAGTATCGCAGTGTTCCAGAGTACGGGAAAAGAGTGAAACAAGCTCGCTAACGCTTTTCAATTTTTTTTATTAATCATATCCGATATCCAATCAACTATTCAATAACGTCAAAAAAACAAGTTCCATATTATACTATATTAAATTTTTGTAAACAAAAATCACTCGACACAGAATTGTGTCTTGCAGAAATGGCGCGGTAAGGATTCGGACCTATTTATATTTGTTGAGTGTTGAAAGGTTATAATAGATGGAAGATATGAGAACGGCTGACTCAAGTATTTCATTGGAATTTCCTAAATGTTCATATTATGTTATGTGTGATTATTAGTCTAGTTCTCTTCCTCCTTGTGGGTTATTTGAATAGAAATAAAATTTTATTTCGTATTGTGTGTTTTTAATCTAGGAACCACAGATATTCAACATATAATATCAATAATGATAATAATGCTGAAACTATTCGGACCAATAAGGAACATTGCCTAGATATTTAGCCAATTCACCTATTTTAAGAGTATGAACACGGAAGATTGTTCGTATACGGCCGGTTGGCCCATGTTTGACCACGGATTCTCCACGAGTAAGTCAAATCCAATCGATTGAGACTATGTTCGGCTCGATATTCTAAAATAACAGACATTATTTGGCAAAACGATAGCACACTCTTCTATTGGGGATTGGCTCGAAATATTTGTAATTGTACGTTGTAAACTTTGCTATTTCTTATTTTTATATTTATATAGCATTCTTTGATAATCTGAATATGAGCAAATATTTCACATCGATTAAAATCCCTTTGTATGCTTTGTGAATTTGTTAAAATGATATATGTGAGCGATAAATTCCATACTATGAATTAATATATACGTATTTTCAGTGATATTGTTGGAGCTATTTACATAATAATAGCATGAATAATGAGCGATATATCAAGCTATAAATTACTAGTAAATTATCTAATGTCGAAGAGAAAAACGCTTGATTTTCTCGAATACACAAGATATGTCAGTTCGTTAAGGTGCATATTTGTAGTTTATTGATGTTTGAATTGTGAGCTACTCGGAGAAACATATTCTGAGAGCTCTATACAATTCACCAGAGTTTATTACTGGATTTATCAACTTTAAAAAAAAATAATTAGAGGGTGGTTCATTAGTTCTCTAGCGGTCGATGATTAGTGGAAATTTTGGACCAGAAGAATTATTTATTATTTATTTATGTTGATATAGCCTACCCGAATTCATTATTTTCATAAATCGTTATCATCGTCAATTTTCATGAACACCTGGAAGTTATCTTATTTTGTTCCAATATTCGAAGATTCAGTATCCGATCGAAAACTACCCCATTAGTATTTTATCAGTTTTTTCCAAATTTTTTGAGATTCACAAATAGCTTTCATTCCATACAAAGAACATAATTGATGAACAGCAGGGCTTTAAAACTAATCAAAGTACACGAGAAGAAATCAGTTTTAACTGCCTAAAGGGTGGTGGTCTCCTTCAAGATTTCAGTGCCACATTGTGCTGACGTAGGGTAGTAACTCGAGCTCTTGTTTTTTTTTTGACATGCTACGTCGCTGATGGCTAGCTTGCACCACTGGAACGATAAGTCTTCGAAATTATCCTTCATTTCAGAAATAATTAAAGTGTTGAAACAAACCTCCCCTGCAGTCTTAACGTTCTTGAATATGGTAGCAAATCGTGTGCCCTAATCGCCATGTACACAGATTTTATGAAGGTTTTTGAATAGCTATGTTCTGCAATTATTTCGAAACGGATTGCAGAGGTCAGGATTTGTGAAGGTTTGATGTTAATATAGAATCCCAGGAAAAGGAATCAGTTTGTTTCAGTTGATTGAAACAGCCAGTTTTTCAAAATCACACGGTTTTTATCTCGATCCTCTACATCAATAACATCGGAAAAATTCTCCCAATGTTGAAGGGGTGCTGTGTTGATCACTAAAGTGGTCTAATATTGCGAAGATAATTGATCGTTTTTTTTTGTAATAACGTTTGAAAATTTCTTTTACTCGAGGCAAGGGCAAAATCAACTTTTGGTATGAACTCGATAAAAATCAGTTGGAAGAATCTATTGTTGTCAGGGATTTGGAGATTACACTTGATTCCGAGTGTTCGATTCGAACACTAGTGAAGTAATAACATCTTGCTATCCAATGCTTAACTTTGTGCTGTGATCCCACTCTTTAAAGGGTTGTTTGGAATGGCACAGGTCGCAACAAATATTATTTAGAAATATTTGTAAAATTTAAACAAAAATTTCAGGTATTTGTTGCCAAATACTTCTGAGTAAATGAATGTATAAACCAATGTTCAAAATCATTGATGTGAGGTCAGGATTTTATGCACGCCTGTTCTAGATTCTAGAGTGTTATACTAATACAACTGTCGTAGTTAATGAACAACAAAATATCTCAAATAAAAAATAACCAGACACACTTTTCCTTCAGTTTGATTGGAAGCCCAAATTCCATTTTCTTCAAACTACCCAAAAGAGGGCATGTCCACTCCTTCGAAAACACTGGAATACCTTTCTCCAGTAAGCACTTGTTCTTGAAATACTTTATATATTCAAATCCAAATAACACAAAAGCGATGATTCTTAGGAATCGAATCTTCAGAAACCTCTACAAAACAGTAAATATCGGTACATTTAACCTTTTCAGAGAACGATTTTGGGATGTCAATTCTGACAACCTCAAATTAACTCCAACTTCTGTGCTATGCGGATGATTGATTATTAAGTAAATGACAAAAAAATTATATCTTCTGGAATGTTCTGATCGATCATTTCCTTGTAGATACATATTAGGTTGATTTTTCATGGAATTTTGAGGAAAGCAATTGGTCAAAAACTACATTCAACTAATGCCAACGTTTCGTAGATATATTTCTACTTCTTCAGGGCTACAAAAGAGATCGAATATGGTATAAGTACATCTGATATAAAATTGAATAATGGATTAAGACATGGTTCCAAAATAAATATATACAACAAACGGTAACAAAATCGTACAATTGAAACTATATATTAAAATTACATTCATTCGAATTCATTTGTTATTTTTTTTCCTTTTTCTATTTGGATTTGACAGAAACATATATTCAAAATCGAAAAAACCTTACCAAAGTCGAACTTATGTTTTACACACAAAGGATCTTAATATCAGTTTGTTGAGCAAATTGAAAAGGAAAGGAAGAATGTTTTTAGACAAATTGCAAAACATCACAGTAACTTGCTACGGTCAATGAGTGTTCCGAAACTGAAATATTTATTTCTATCTTAACCTGTTCAACAACAGGTGGAGTCTAAAATATGTTGTTAAAAAAGTTGAATTCCTCAATTCGCTGTTATGAATATTTGTTTTTGAAAAGATCTAATATGTTATTATATATCAAGCTCAAATTTTGTGTGTCAGTTCGGCAATTGACGGTATCATTTAATTTTATGTATATCATCTCACTGATGGTTCTTTTTGTATAATTTCTTTCTATGTCCAAAATAGAAACCGCTTGAAAATCAAATTTATGTTTATTATCAAAATGATGGGTTGCAAGGGCTGTTTTAGTATCTTTAGATCTATATTTTTCTTGACAATCATATTTGTGCTGACTTATTCTATTTTTTAGATATTGTTTAGTTTGGCCAATGTAACTCTTCGAACAATCACTGCAAGGGATCTTATAAACCAATTCGCTCTGATCCAACATAGGGTCGACGTCCTTCAATTTAGAAAATAATGTGCTACAAGTTGAAATGTTGTATGAAACTACTTTTATGTTATGAGAAAAAACGATTTTATGAGCATATTTATTTTGTTAGTGAGTCCAGGGATGTATGGAAATTTTACATAATGTATATCTTGAGTGTTATTCTCATTTTCCGCGCTTGTCACTATCGGTCTAATTTTGATATTGTTGTTCCCAATTATTTTATTAATAAATGATTTCGGGTAGGCATTTAGTTTTAAAGGTCTCTGATTATTACCAAATTATCTTTGTGAAAAGAGCTGTCGCTAAGATTTTTGATCTGTACATAAGATTTTTAATTGCTGCTACTTTATATGAAAAATTGCAGTGTGAATTGTAATTTAAAATTCGTCCAGAACTAGTAGATTTTCTATACCAGTTTGTGATCAGAGAGCCATCATTTTTTTGTGAACTATGACATCTAAAAATGGTAAAGAATTGTCCTTTCCATCTCCAAAGTAAATTGGAGGTGATGATGGAATTGGTTAAAAACAGTTAAAAGTTCACATTTGTTGGTCGGAATTATCAAAAACATGTCATCCACGTACAATTTAAGAAATAAGATATTAAAAGGCATGAATGAGTTCTGTCATAACTAAATTTGCTAATGAAGGGCTGGCTGGGTTGCCCATTGCCATTCCAGATGTTTGTTTGTAATATTCATTATTGAACTTAAAATATAATGTTTGTGAAGGCCATTTCAAAAACACTTTTCATAAGAATGATTGAATTCATTTTTTCATCCAGTTATTTTAAGTTCAATAATGAATATTACAAACAAACATCTGGAATGGCAATGGGCAACCCAGCCAGCCCTTCATTAGCAAATTTAGTTATGACAGAACTCATTCATGAGTGTAAAAAAATTGCCTTTTAATATCTTATTTCTTAAATTGTACGTGGATGACATGTTTTTGATAAATCCGACCAACAAATGTGAAGAACTTTTAACTGTTTTTAACCAATTCCATCATCACCTCCAATTTACTTTGGAGATGGAAAGGGACAATTCTTTACCATTTTTAGATGTCATAGTTCACAAAAAAATGATGGCTCTCTGATCACAAACTGGTATAGAAAATCTACTAGTTCTGGATGAATTTTAAATTACAATTCACACTGCAATTTTTCATACAAAGTAGCAGCAATTAGAAATCTTATGTACAGATCAAAAAATCTTAGCGACAGCTCTTTTCACAAAGATAATTTGGTAATAATCAGAGACCTTTTTAAAACTAAATGCCTACCCGAAATCATTTATTAATAAAATAATTGGGAACAACAATATCAAAATTAGACCGATAGTGACAAGCGCGGAAAATGAGAATAACACTCAAGATATACATTATGTAAAATTTCCATACATCCGTGGACTCACTAACAAAATAAATATGCTCATAAAATCGTTTTCTCATAACATAAAAGTAGTTTCATACAACATTTCAACTTGTAGCACATTATTTTCTAAATTGAAGGACGTCGACCCTATGTTGGATCAGAGCGAATTGGTTTATAAGATCCCTTGCAGTGATTGTTCGAAGAGTTACATTGGCCAAACTAAACAATATCTAAAAATAGAATAAGTCAGCACAAATATGATTGTCAAGAAAATATAGATCTAAAGATACTAAAACAGCCCTTGCAACCCATCATTTTGATAATAAACATAAATTTGATTTTCAAGCGGTTTCTATTTTGGACATAGAAAGAAATTATACAAAAGAACCATCAGTGAGATGATATACATAAAATTAAATGATACCGTCAATTGCCGAACTGACACACAAAATTTGAGCTTGATATATAATAACATATTAGATCTTTTCAAAAACAAATATTCATAACAGCGAATTGAGGAATTCAACTTTTTAACAACATATTTTAGACTCCACCTGTTGTTGAACAGGTTAAGATAGAAATAAATATTTCAGTTTCGGAACACTCATTCACCGTAGCAAGTTACTGTGATGTTTTGCAATTTGTCTAAAAACATTCTAGACGGAGTTTTCCAAATTTTCCCCGTAGGTTCCTTTTCAATTTGCTCAACAAACTGATATTAAGATCCTTTGTGTGTAAAACATAAGTTCGACTTTGGTAAGGTTTTTTCGATTTTGAATATATGTTTCTGTCAAATCCAAATAGAAAAAGGAAAAAAAAAACAAATGAATTCGAATGAATGTAATTTTAATATATAGTTTCAGTTGTACGATTTTGTTACTGTTTGTTGTATATGTTTATTTTGGAACCATGTCTTAATCCATTATTCAATTTTATATCAGATGTACTTATACCATATTCGATCTCTTTTTGTAGCCCTGAAGAAGTAGAAATATACCTACGAAACGTTGGCATTAGTTGAATGTAGTTTTTGCTCAAAATTCCATGAAAAATCAACCTAATATCTTCTGGAATAAGAGAGCGCTACTATAAGGAAATTGGAGAAAATGTTAGATATCAATAACTCTCATACATAAACAAATTTTTGTTTAAATACCACGGTTATCTTATGAGGTATAAAGTATGAAAAATAATATTTTGGAAGCATTTTTCTATAATTCAATAGTATGTAGATTTCTACGGAATCCTATATGTTTCAACTTCTTTCAGATATCTTCTAAGTAACAATTTGTTTCGATGGATGTTCTAAGAGCTATTGCCAATTTTCAAATGTTTGAACTCCTGGACCAATCGATGGATTTGTTCTTAAAACAAACTTGACCTATTCTGCAGATATGAAAATTCTAAATCATATTTTTAGGAAGATAGACAGTATAGAGCCGGCCAGACGGACAAACTCAACTTTGACTCTACATTTTTTTTTCATCAGGAAGTCATTTCTCTAATCAATTCTTCTATTTATGACCATTTTTGAACATTTGTCGTGATATTGCGTTCTTTGGAATAATATTGCACCCAGTTAAAAAATCTGTTCCATTTAGGGAACCAAGGTATTTTGATCCATTGTTTATCATCGCCCCATGGTCTACCCCTCCATTACTTATGTGTCACAATATTATCATCTTAATATATACACAACTCTTCAATCTCATGAGAAATATATGGCTTTTAACATTCCCTTATCTAATTTCTGTTCCGGGTTATTCTCACACAGTGTGACGCTTTGTTTACTCGTTTCATTTTTCATTTCATATTTCATATCACATGGGTAATTTAATGAAATTCGACAATAACTGAGCAATAGACATCCCCGAATTTCTTACAAAAATGAGTTTTCATAAAAATATGTGCGAAAATATATTGCCTTCAAGATAAGATAAGTTTAAGTACTAACGTTATTATTTTCCTTACACATAACGTTTTGAAAAAATTGTTGCTACAAACAGAAACTCGAGGTCTCTAACTGAAACAAAATTATCGCGTCTAGTGGTTATTGAAGGAAAATATGATGTAATATATGCATACTCATTTTGAACTCTTGAGTGATCTAAAATACTAGAGAATTTCAAGAAACGAGAAAATTTGGATTTGAGTTTCAATTTAAAAAACTTCAGATCTGATCACAGTATTGTTTTTCAGCATTGCTTTTTTTGTTGTCCCAAAACTTCATGATTTTGATGCAGCTACTCATTATTTGGAAAGATTATTTGAGCTATATTCACAATCTGTTCTTCTTCCTCTTAACTTTTCCTTCTTCTATTATCATCATCATCAAGGTGAATAAGATATTGAAATAGCAGCAATTTTTCAATTCTTATTGATTTTATATACCAATATATACAGTGTGGAACAGCCAAATGGAATAAATTCGATAACGGATAAAGGAGAGCGTGTTTGGAAAAACGCTTGGGCACGGCGGTTTGTATTTATAACTGAGCATTTTTTCAAAAAAAAAATTATATAGGGTGCATCATGTGACAGTGGCCAATACCCACTTTCTTATTTTGAATGCAAGCCCCTGTATATTATTAATTTTTTGGATTCTTCAGAAAATTCTAGACATAAATCATGTACAATGTCCTATACTTCAACTTTGATTCCTCGTAGGAATCAAACTGCTGCTCAGCCAAGGAGCAAGTCTGGTGAATACGACGGCTAGGGTAGCAGCTCCCAGCCAAGTTTTGCTTTGCTTAATTTTCTTAACAACACATTTCAATTTTCTGTCAGTGGATATGACTTCGGGGAAGATATTTGAAATTCATATTTCAGAAGTAAAAAGACAGAGTATGGAGTTAACTTTTTTTATGATATCATATGAGGTGTATGAGGTCTAAGTATCTGCTGAATGTTCACGATTTAGAATGAATGTCTTTATAACGGTTTTTGTTGCTGTATTCCACTCATATTTCTAAGAATTTATTATCTGCTTGATTTCAAAAATTATTACTGTTATTAATCGAAGACTTAATCCGCCAAACCGTATTTGCAGTAAGATAAGTCACCATTAGGAATATGTTTAAAAATGGTTGAAAAAGAATTGGATGAAGTAGCACCCCAACTTTGTTTTGAGTGGAATTCCAATGATGCTTCAGCTGCAGCCGTTAATGTGCCTGTATTGAGTTCATCCAAATAGAATACTAAAAACAGTCACAACCGCCTATTGAACAGATATTCCTGTAATTTATCATACAGAGTCCAGAAAAATGTGGAAAATCTCTCGGATTAAAATGAAGATAAAAAATGAGATGACATGTCCCTATAATTTTTTTCTAGCGGCCCTCCCTACGAAGACACTGCCTCCTCAATGATTCTGCTGGAAATCCATTTTATTAAAGGAAAATTTCAAATTACTGTCAAAATTAGAGAATAAACTCATCAAATTTTTTGATCACACGCAGTTTCTTGCAAAATTGTATGTTATGCTTATTTGCCTTAATAACTGACAATTTCAATCCATTCTCATGTTCATTTTTGGGAATTAATACATTACTTTAACATATCAAAGCTATCTATATCCGTTATACTGAAATATTCAGGTCCTCAATATTCACCTCTTGCAGCACCAACCCACCTTTATTGAGAATGATTCATATCGAATTTCAAAATGGCGGTAAATTACGAAGTAATTATATTTTGTGCCAATTACGATGCTGCGATGTACATAACGTATAAAAGTTGCAAATAAGAATCATTTACATATTTATGAGTTAGGATTAGATGAATTATTCGTCTAAGGTTCCTCACGCTGCTCGTATGAACAAAATGAACGACGCAGCCATGTTGTAAAACTTATAATTTATGAATTTTCGTTGGGTAATCACTACCAGGGGGTGCCTTTTTTCGAATCAATAATGGTGAGCTCATGTGGAAATATGCAAGGAATATTGCTAATAAGATATTGAAGTAAGAGTATCACTTACCAATGAATAATTTTTACAAATGCATGTTGGTAGAATATTATCCACACAATCAGGTTGGGACATACGTATCTTTCTTTCGCTTAATTTATTGGTTTGGAATTAGTTTTGGAGGATGTGATCTATTCATGTTTAAAACTCCATCAAATTTTGTTCGCTTGAAATATTTTTTTGAGCATATCTATGTCATTCATTCGATGAAAATTCTTCTGTTGTACAGGGTGACCGAATTTCAATAATTTAATTCCACATCTCCTAAATTTATCCTGAAAATTCCGAAAAATAATAATGCAATGAAATCCAAGCAGGCTTTTCAATATAATATATATTATATGAATAGTGTTGTAGCGTGATTTTAGTCCCGGATCTCATCGTTGAACTTTGTTATTTATAGTAAGTTTCTCCAGTAACTCTATGGAGCCCCCTTATATGCTCACTAAAAATTTTCTTTAATTGTAATGATGGAAATAAAAAAGTCCGAGAGGTGTATTCTAGCGAAGAATTCAGGTACTCAATTGATTCTATAACTCACCTTCAATAAATTTGGTGTTAGTCAATTAAAAGTGAAAATGTTAAATACTTTCATTTTGAAAACACTCAATGTGGTTTCGTATTCAAACACACTTCTCTCGTACTACAATGGAAATCGAAATATTGAATAATATTTTTCCTAGCTTGCTGAAAACATCCTGATTGGAGAATTCACAATTACTAAAATATTTAAATTCTCATATAGCTTCTGAATAAAAGTTAAATTACTGTAAAATACTTGAAGACTATTTCATTCAAAACAGCAAGGTGATAAGAAGAACATGAAGTATAGTTAGAACAAGATTATCTTTAATTTCCATATTGAATTTATTTACTTTTTATTCTGTTTGATGTTCATCTTATGAAAAACATTTTTTTTCTATGTCATTGTGTCATTATGACAGTTGCTAGTCTGAAGTACGATTTATTTTATGATTAGATGCGTGACTGTCATTTTATTTTGTCGATGATTTATGATCTCAACATGTGTTATTGACGTTGTAATTCAATTAGAGCTTCTCTTTGTGGTAGGGATTTAGTTGCAGATCGCGCATGCGTCGTATAAACTGAAGTGCTATTTTTGTTCAGTAGTGTCTGACATTTCGTAATGGAACAACTTAACCCGGCACAGCGTCTACAAATTGTTTAGCTTTGTTACGAAAATGGGCGTTCTCCAATTAATGTGTATCAGGCACTTAAAGCGACTTACGGTCCACATAATCGGCCTACCGAACGCACAATTTGCTGTACCATCTCTAAGTTTGAGACTAAATATTCGTTATTGGATAATAACAAAATGCCCGAATCTGAGGTGATAAAGAACCCGAAGAATCTCAAGAGTTGCCGTTAAATCCAGAAAAAACAACTGTTTGGTGTGGTTTATGGACCGGTGGAATAATCGGTCCATATTTCTTCAAAGCAGAGGACGACCGGAATGCTACTGTGAATTGTGACCGTTATCGCACCATGATAACAGACTATTTTATGCCCGAAATTGAATCCCGTGGTCTTGAGGAAATGTGGTTCCAACAATATGGTGCCACTTGCTATACAGCCCGTGAAACCATGGATTTACTGCGAGAGCATTTCAGCGAGCAGATCATTTCACGCTTCGGACCAGGGAAGTGGCCGGCTAGATCATGTGAAATCATCACACCTCATGATTTTTTCCTTTGGGGCTATGTACAGTCCAAAGTCTACATGGACAAGCCGGCTACGATTGAGATATTGGAGGCTAATATTACTAGAGCCATTGGAGGAATATCATCCGAAATACTAACACGCGTCATCTAGAATTGGATCTATTCAATGGATCTTGTTAACCGTAGTCGAGTGTGTGTGTGTGTGTGTGTGTATGTGTTATATATTAAATTATAAAATAAAATTGTTCTTAGTAAATTTTTTATTTAAAAAAAAGTACCTCTAAATGAATCACGCTCTGCTAACTATACCTTATGTTATTTTTATCACCTAGCTATTTTAAATGAAATAGTGTTTAAGTATTTTACAGTAATGTAACTTCATTTCAGAAGTTATATGAGACTTCAATTTCAGACCAAGCACTGAATATGGGTAATTCCCGATACGTCTCCGCTTATCTGAGTAAAGTTTTAAATATTCCTGAAAATGCCAAGTTTCCTTCAAGTATTGAATTGAAATAGCACATAATTATTGTAATTCTCTGTTACAGGACAGATTCATTCAAGCAGTAGCATTCTTATTTCATTTAAAGATTCTACACTTTCTGTTAATAATGTTTACATTTTTCTCCCTGGTAATATCGTTGTATATTGACTGATAGTTCATAATATAGCGAGGCTGGAAATTCAACTGAGAAAATCAATGATTTCGTTGTGGAACGTGGTTTAAAATACTCAAATAATTGCGAATAATCTTTTGTATAATATTTTTAAAGAAACACGTTGATTTACCAGATAGCCTGTGAATATAATACTGTCAGAAACGTACCAATTAGATACTATCTTTAAAATAAGCCGCTTTTGTAACAATACACTAAAGCTCATAAAATATTTAATATATTATAATCCAATCAATTATGATAGGAATAGAATTTTGATCGTGCTACGAATTCTATGCCTTCTGAAGACTGAAAGCGGAACCTTGAAAGAGAACTTTAACTTTCGATGAATATAAAAAAGTCATCCATAGCCATATCTGAAGAAAACGTAAACTTTTGGACCATTTTCGTTTTAGGTCAGTAAAACTTGGCTGACCCGAGCGAAGCAAATTATCCACCACATCCCAATCTATCTCTGTGCATTTTATCATTTCCATGTATTCGATTTTATAGAGATAAATCACTGTAATCTGAAAAAACTTCAAGTACACGGCTCATGAAATTCAATACGAAATATTCTCTACGAACGATGTTTTTACCGATGGTAAAATCGACAGACACTATTAAGCTCAACTGTCAAAGCAGACGATTCTCCAATCCCTCCTCAAAATAACATAATAATAGTTTGACAACGACAAGAAAACATGGGAAAATCTTCCTGATGGATTTCTTAATTCATCTATTTCCGGAACTTCCATTACAGAATGTATGTATACATTAACGCTTAGATATACAGCAATATTGAATGTGAGTTATACGAAAAATCATTTGCCATGATTTCAATCTGGTACACCATGCTTATGAAGTCTATTGCTATATAGAATCGGGCCTTGCTTTCTTATCACGTGTGCGGTAGAAGATTTCAGAATAAAGTTGAATTTATTTTGATACACTCTATTCAACCTTATATGTTCGATTTTTGTTCAGCTTTATGAATTAATTATTGACCCATATTTCTATAAAACGAAATGAGCTTTTTTCATGTAACACACCAGATTTAAAAAGATTGAGAGCGAGAAAGTCAATGTAAAACAAATTTATCATTATTTTTCTTACAGAAATTATGTTGCTCAAGTACAAAAACAAAAAATTATCAGGAATCGGACGGTTTAGGTATTCTTCTGATTAATTATTTCTGGCCGATGTTTCAGGATGAATACTATCCCTTTTTCAAGGCTCTAACCACACAATCGATTCACAAAATAGCTACAATACCACATAATATGTCATCTCCAACGTAGATAATAAAGATCTGAATAAACTAACTCATCTCTCAAGTTACACAAATTCCAAATTACAATTCAGGAAATCATCAAATAATTCTCATTAACTATGTCCATCCAGATGACACTCGGCTGACAGTGCAATCAACTGTCACCGTTCTCTTCTTCTTTTTCATAGATTATCTCAATATGACATTGAACAAAAAAAATTTTAGAATGCACTGGCTAATGAATAATGTCCAGCCGGCGGGCCAGCCGTACACCCTATAATTTCTGAATGAGATGAGCTAGAGTTTTCTAATATTTTGAAAAGGATATTTTTCCAAATATCTCGGCAATAGTTCGAGGATCATTCTGTTCCAGAAACCGGTGAAAGATATCAACAGATTAATATTAATCTAATAATGGCCATAACAGTCTTACTCTTTTGATTGAAGTACCTTTCATACTTGAATTTTTTATTCTAGAAAACACGGTCCTCTTGATGAATAAAAGAGAATATTACCATTCTCATCATAATATCAAACAATTAAAAAATCGACAGAACAAGGTAATTAAAAAATGGAACAAAACACGACACATGTGTTTCGACTTCTGTCTCTTAAGTTTTTGTCTCGTCAGGCTTTCATATTCAATTCAAAATCATTTAAATTCACTGCTCAACAATTGATAGGGATCACTTACTTTTTCTAAATTTATTATATTATTATATTAGCTCCAAGATTATAAATTTAGTCAGATATCAGAGTATTTTCAGTTGATAATATGGTTCACTTGAGAAAAGAATGGAAAAATGGAGAGAAAAAAAGACTTTATTAGGACCACTCAAAATTCTGTGTTTGAATAACATAAAAATTTTATGATGAAACCACAAGAAGACTGAAGTTTCGGTTAAGCTAGTACCTAGTTGGTCTCCCACGAGCTCATCTCAAGCATTCTACCCTACGAGGCATACTTTCAATCAAACGATTTATAAAATTTTGGGGCAAATTCGTCCAAATATCCCTTAAAGCGTTAGAAAGGTCCTCCAGGTTATTGATCGGTTGTTCTAAGGTTGACAATTGTCTAGACATCTCAGATCAGACATGTTCGATGCAATTCATGTCTGGAGAGCGAGCTGGCCAGTCCATCCTATCAATAGCATGAGTTTCTAGCGCTTCATTAACCAGACGACTACGGTGTGGACGAGCATTATCGTTAATTAAAATGAAATTCTCGCCCTAAGCAGCCGCAAACGGAACAATTATGGGTTCAATAATCATATCGTGATATCTTTGGCTAGTCATTGTGGTGTTCGGCAGAACAACCAACTCTGTACGTTGGTTCAAACAAATGCCTCCCCATACACATATAGAACCTCCGCCAAAAGCTGTTGTGGGTACCATAAACTGTTCTATATACCTTCGACCTCTTTCCCTCCAAGCAAGAAAACGTCCATCGGAGTTGACCAAACGAAATCTAGACTCATCCGTAAATAAACATCTGCTCCAATCTTCAACTGTCCAATTGCGGTGCTCCTCAGCCCATTGCCGTCGATGAACCCGGTGTTCCCTATTCAAACGGGGATGTTGTACCCTCCTACGTGCTCTCAAACCACGAACATGTAGTCGTCGTCTTACAGTCTGATTCGAAATTAGAACTCCTGTTGCAACTCTCTGTGATCTATTGAGCCGCGACGCCGGGTAAGTGGGATTTCTCCTAGCATTGAGGATCAAAAGACGATCTTGGACAGCTGTTGTACTGCGCTGCCGACCTCCTCCATGAACATAAGCTACTGAGTCGTTTTGGATGAACCTATTCCAAGGCCGACTCACGACATTTTGCGAAACATTCAACCGCCGGGACACTTCTCGCTGGGACAAACCTTCCTGTATCCACCGTATGATTTGGTCCAGTTGTACAGGAGCTAAACGTCTTCTCGGCATGACTGATAAGCTGATATTGTTCTCATTTCTTCAATTATTGTCATATGTGTTTGAACGAGAGAAAAAAACAGATTTAATAACAAATACCACATTGCTTTCCACTCCACCTGTAACAGCCTACTTATAATAATCAATTTTGTGAACAAGAGCCGATGAAGTGAGAAAAAATTTGATATAAACAACTCAAAACATCTTAAATTTTTCCTTAGAGAACATATAATGTACAGATATTCACGAGATAACTTGAAAAAAATACAAATGAAGAGAAGTTCATAAGTGATCCCTAGCAATTGTTGATCAGTGTAATTCTTGGTTATGGCTCACTACATGATATGTTGAAATGAAATAACTTCTACGTGTCACTTTGAAACCAGTTGATATTCTAAAAACCAACCTCAAATAAGAGCATCCAGTATTCTTTCGCTCCACGGAATCGAACACAGAAAAATATTTCTGCGTTCTATAGTTTTCTGTAGAATTGAGTTCATTATGATGAATTTCCAAAAAAAAATTCCAATGATTTTAAATAACTGAATTGAAAAAGTGTGAATAAACTAATATTAATCTAAAAATTACAATAAGAGTCTTACGTTTTCGATTGAAGGGGCAAAAGTCAAAACACATGTGTTGTGTTCTGTTTCATTTTCTATGTTCTCTAGTTTTTTAAATTTGAATACTATAATGAAAATATTCTTTTTTATTTATCCAGATACCGTGTTTTCTTGAATAAAAAAATGTACCTATTAGGTTGTGGAAAAAACTGTCATTTTAACTTTGATTTTGGTGTTCAATTTAGCAAAGTAACAATAAATCGTTAATGCACAAATATGCACCCATGTTTTCAGTTACTTGCTGCCATTTATAAGGTAATTTTATTATGCCTCGTTCCCTAAACGTCTTGTTCCTATCAGCAAAAAAATGAGATAACCATTTTCCACTTGGTGTCAGATCTAGATTATGAGGTGGATGCATATTAACACCCCAACCAGGAACCCAAAGCATCTGGCAGGTCACCAAAGACGTGTGAGGCCCGGCGTTGTCCTGATGGAATACTCCACCTCTCCTATTTGCTAATTCTGGTATTTTCTAATCAATTGCATCTTTCAATCGGTCTGATTCTGGTAGTAGAGATCCGAGTAAAGCGTCTAGCAATTGGGCAGTAGCTCAAAGTAGATGACCCCTTTCCAATCCCACCAAATATACAACAAAACTTTCGGGACTTCAATCCTTGATTGGCAACTATTTGAGATGCTTCACCGGCCATCGATCATGAACGTTTTCGCTTGACATTGTCTTATGTTACCCATTTCTCGTCACCAGTAACCAGCCTCTTCAGAAATGGGTTTGGTTCCGTTTGGGCAAGAAATAGCAGATGGAAACACGATCCATTACACGAGAACTCGTGCGGTACCCAAACATCAAGATTCTTTTAGGAGGCGACCTTATGCAATTGGTTTAGAACTGTTTTATGGTCCATCTTCAGCGATGCTGCGGCAGATTTTATGGTGTTCATTTCCATTATTTTATCACTACTATTTCATCATTTCTGACAACAGGTTTTCCAGTGCGTGGTGCATCTTTCACATCAAAATTACCGAAACGGAATCGACAAAACCAAAACTGCGCGTGGTTGGCTGTTGCAGTAATAGGGCCATAAACTTTATTTTACATTTGCAGCAGCCTGATTTGCCTTTTACAATTTAAAAGTACAAAATTTTATCTTAGTCATCTCCATCTTTGTCCGTTCAATGCACAACTGAATCGTTTAGTCAGAAAAATCACAAAAAATGTTTTGCTTGAACACAAATTCGCGTTTTTAAAGAATATGTTCGACCGGATGCGATAAATACAAACAGAGATATATCTCAGTAAAGCCATGTGTCGAAAAAATAATTGATTTCCTTTTCCCCAACCTAATTTCTACAAAGATACTTCAATCAAAGGTGTAAGACTCTTATGGTCGTTTTCAGATTATTATAAATTTACTCACACTTTTCAAGAATGACTTGTTCAATAATGCTTTCAGAATAATCACGCAAAAGTTCTTGACCTCACGTCAGCGCATTTCTACATTCTCTGAATATGGATCCTTTCTAATATTCGCGCTACCAACCAACATGGATATCTATTATATTTGACACTCCCGATCGCTCCTCATCCATCTCATCCCTTTCGTTATCTGCAATAAATGTGTTAATAGGAAGAAATTAACAGTTCATCATCTGATAAAATCTGCCAAAACATTTCCGACCACTTAACCCTCTGTTCTTTCAACGATGCCAAACCAATCAACCATATCACTGATGGTACGACAATTATCACCTACATTCTGACAAGTGGGGCCTAGTGGGAGCAACGAAAGTGCCCTGCCATTGGTCGAAATTGCCAGGTAGCACAGCCAGGTGAGTATCAACTTCTATAGAATCGCAGCATCTCAGAGACCCAGTATCAACCTGGTGTTATCTGTCGCAAGGAAGAGAACACGATCAGCCGCCTGCGGTCGAGACCCCGCGGTTTTTCGAAAATTTTCGCGATCGTCGAAAATTGTAAAGGAAGTAATACGATTGGAAGGACAATTTGAACTACTTAGTGTGAATGCGATAAGTGTTGATGTGTTCGGTTCATGTGTGTGTTTTTTATTACCGGTGGTAATGCATTTTTTTGTTTAAATATTGTTACCCCATTCACACAACTCATTCTCGAAAACTTCCTATGTTCATTTCTATCAAATTGTTCTGGTATTCATGTACATACCGCAGTTATTTTATACCTTAAATATTACTTTAACTAAGTATTGCTCTCATAGATACTACAGAGTTAAACTCGCACTCCTGAGCTCAACAATATTTTAACCAAATTTTCATCGACCATTTTCGTAGCGGCCGAATTTGCAGAAAATATTTGTAAAACAGCAACTTTTGCCTATAGGACTCCATGACAACTAAGTGAAAAAACTACGGATTTTAAAAAGATATCGTTTTTTGCTGGAAGTTATCTTTACCATGAATATCCAAAATTGCTCTATTAAGGCATTGAAATTTATCGTTAAAAAGACGAAACACGCAAGAAATCGATCAATGAAAAAATTCAGAAAAGCACTGACATGAGGTCGGGACTTTTTGCACGGTTATTCTAGAGTCTCTCTAGAAAATGAACAAATCTATGTCTCAAATTGAGAATAACTATTCACAGTTTTCCTTAAGTTTTGTTCGAAACTCAAATTTCATTTTCCTAAGGACTAATCAGAAGTAAGCATATCAGCTGCATCGCATCGAAAATCTTTCAGCAGATATTTCCCTTACTAAGCTGTTATCATTTGAAATACCTCATACATCCATATTCTAATTATAAATATTTTAAATTAAAAATTAACTGAACCTACAGTATTCCTTCAGTTTCGTCTAAACCACAATCCTATTCAACTTAAAATTACACTACCTACAAATATGTTCACATGAATCACTTGAACGCATATGACAACATAATCTGACAAATTTATATATCGCTAAACAAGATCTTGTTTCATAACTTACCAGAATTTTTGGCGGACAAACACTTTGAAATACCCTATTATTTAAATCTAAATAACACAAAAACAATGATTCTTCGGAACCAAATATTCAGAAACCTTTAAATGGTTTCCACGAGCATTACATTTAACTTCTTGAGAACACGAATTTGTCATCGTAAATATACTACTTCGACTAATTTTCGAATACATATCTGTGAATGCATTGAGCATTGAAATATCTTACGGGTTTTTTAATATTCATCTTTTGCGATTTTACGAAAATTCGTATTTACAGACGAATAATTTGAGGTTTTTTCAATGAGTTTGATTGAAATCAAGATAACAATTATGAAACGGAGAATAATAATAATACGCGATGTTCTCAGCTACTTGCAGGAAGGAAACAATTCAAAAATATTTTTCGAAATTGGTGTTCTAGTTATACCGATAGCAATTCAATTTTACATATTTATGAATATGCTCTGTATTGCATTGCTCTCAAATGATGTAGTTCTAATGGAATTGACAGATACATTTCAAATGCAATAACTTTCAATGGTAAACAAAGATTTTTGCGCTCTTATCGTATTTTAGTAAACTAGCAAAACAGTGTACTATCGTTTTGCACAATTGTCTATGATCTTCGAATATCGAACCGGAAATGGTCTACACCACTGATCCTCAGAGGGATCGCTTAGCTAAGTGTAGCTTAAATTCATTTCCAGTTTCACGACTGTCACTTAACAGTAACTTAAGTAAGCGACGCCTAACTTTTTCGATGTGATGATATTCCAATATTTCATTATGCAACTTTTCCCTAATTCAATGAAGCCATTTCATTGACTGGCCGGGATATTTGAAGTTGTGAACATCAACAAAATTTAGATACTTTATCGTTCTGTGGTAGAGATGTTTGTTTATGAATTAATATGTAAATGAATAAATTTAAACTCGAGATTATTTTCATCAAAGCCTAACTTTTTCGATGTGATGATATGTAGTGTCGCAAAAGGACATCTCCAAAAACGTCCTCATATATGGCGTCAAAGAGAATCCAGAGGAAGATATTTACACTACTGTTTCTAATATATTCAAAAATAAATTGAATATAGATGTAAATAAACATCAGTTAAATAATTGTTATCGTTTGGGCAAGAATACAGATGGCCGGAAGGAAAACACACGGAGAAACCGACCGATCGTAGTGGAATTCAGTTGTCAATATTTCATTATGCAAAAGTATTTTTGATCACTGTAACGATTTCTTTAATCGTTTTGAGCAATTCGAGGCTAATCTTCAGGTGTAGATAATTTTGGGGTGTACGGGGTGTTATCGTTAAGTGCTAATCCACTGTTTATTGCTGTGAGCATTCAATTTTGCCGTGCCTGGGATTGATTGATTTGCGGAGTTTCGGGGACGGGTTGAGTTTTCCTTACAGCTTTAATTCTTTCATGACTCAAAATCTTTTATTTTTTTTTGTAAATTCAACACTTTCAGACATATTTTCTTTCCTTTCATGTTTTATATCCTGTGAGTGAATTTTTCAATGATGGGATTATTCGGCCCAGACAGGCTTCTTTGGATTTCCCTAATTCAATATACAGACCACCTGATACCAATTGTAAAGTTTTTGGGAATTGTTCATGCACGAATATGCATATATAACGAGACATGCAAGTAGAATAATATGCATGGGGGATTTCAACACTGATCTGTTGGTTTCGAACTGCGAGGCGAGGTATGTGATGAAGAATATCAGTAATCTTGGGTTACACCAGTTGGTAGACCAGCCAACAAGAATCACCAGCACATCCTCTACTCTGCTTGATTATATTTTGGCTTCTGATCCTAATATAGTTTTGGATTTTAAAGTTGTTTCCACTGATATTGATACAGATCATGAACTCTTACTTTTGAATTTAAACATTAAAGTAAATAAGAAGAGTCCTATTTTCAAAACCGTGCGAGACTTCGGAAACTTTGACTATCCCCAATTCATTTCTGATTTACAATCTATACCATGGAAAAACATTTTCGATATTGATGAAGCCATTTCATTGACTGGCCGGGATATTTGAAGTTGTGAACATCAACAAAATTTAGATACTTTATCGTTCTGTGGTAGAGATGTTTGTTTATGAATTAATATGTAAATGAATAAATTTAAACTCGAGATTATTTTCATCAAAGTTTTGTTTTTAGTTTATTTAAAATGAACTTTACCGACATGCTATAGCGAATTCCGATTCTAGTAAATCATTATATTTTTGTTATGAGCAGAAAGGTTTGCAATAGAAACGGTACCAATTCAGAGAAAATTCTAATCGATGTTTATTGACGTCAGTAAATGCAAGTTAGTCGATTTGATGGGCGAAATCTATATTCATCACAGATCCACGAAATTTTTAATGTTTATAGAGGTTATTTATACTCAAAAATCCCTGAGTTTTAGCATTGCTTTGTATTTGGGGTTAGCATTGCACCATCTCATTTTAAGAAGCAAGGTGTTTTACATATATGAAAGCTCTCGACCTTTTCCACATTTATTGAACGAAAATTGAATAAAAATTTGTATGGAAAAATTATTCAGAAAATTTCGAATTTCCATATAGTATGTCGATTTCGGTATAAAAAAATGGGTATGCAATTTGGAAACATTAAGTCTGGAATATCTTGCAAATATTCATTGTGGCACGATTTTAACGGAATTACATCATTCGATAGCCATGCAACACAGATCACGTGTATCTTTCTTGTTTTAGCGAGTTTGTTCCAAATGAAACAGTGAGCTATCACTTTGTTGAATGTCTAAAATTCTCGAATGACGAGCTAAAAATGGCCACGATCGACTAAGTTCGACTTCCTCATGAAAAATTCGTGGTGAGACTTGTTCTGGGGCCTGCCGGCCGCCCGTATACTCTCTATCTTCCGAAAGGGATGATCTAGAGTTTTCATATTTACAGAATTGATTAAAGGTCTAAATTAGTGGGCAAACTCCGTCGAATAGTTCAGCAAATATGCGCATCTAAAATGGAGTTTCCTCAACAACTTTTAGAATATACAACCGATTAATTTGAAACATTGGAAATGTTCAAATGAGGTTGAAAGAATTGAGATTTTGTTCAAATTTCAAAAATTAGGATCTCAACAAAAATTTTTTAACTTATTTGGAGGTTACTGATATCTTGCATATTTTAAAACTTCATTACCTTAGTCTATAATCAGAAAAATTAATTTTATGTGTTGAAGTTATAGAAGAACTCAGAATAAATTTGACAATATATATATTTTTGTTTTTCGAAAGCGTGAATATTGAAGTTTATATCATCTTTATTATATTCACCAAAGTCACCCTAGTGATGTTTCTATATGATATCGGTTAGTAAGATGATAGAATATAATTTTAAGATGACATAGTTTGAGGTGGAACAAAACTGACTGAACACTGGAATTGAATGATTGTTTGGGCAATTACCATCATCTATTGTGGATGTAATGTTTTCCGAAGTTTCAAAAAGTAAATATGACTTCTGTCGGTATTTACTTTTTGAAAATTGATAATTTTCAAAAGGTTTCTTACTTTTCTCCTTGATAAAGATAGAAGATGTCTATCCAAACGTCGGAAAACATTACATCCACAATAGATGATGGTAATAGCCCAAACAATCATTCAACACGAGCTCCATCATCAACAATATCTCGTCATCAACTTGAACACTGGGAGTTTGGTTATTACTAATTCAAGATAGAACTTGAACAAGCGCTCAGGGCTCCTAACCTCACGACACTGCTTTTCTACATTTTTTTATCATTGATTTTTGCGGACCTCTGCAAGTTGGTAATGCCAAAATTCTCTTTTCAATAAAATCTTGTTATAGGTTATTATGACTCTGTATTAGTTGATATAAAATGTTGCTAACAATAAAATGTTCAAAAGAATCAGAAAGGAAAAAGTAAACTCTGTATATATATATAAAAAGGGTGTCTCAAGTTCGAGTGCCTATTAGACGTTTCTGGAGAACTAGAAATATTTGAAATCTGAAAATTGGGATTATGATATTGTTCGAAGTTCTCTACAGAGCTGAAATATTTTCGATGCCCAAAAACTTCCGGTTATACAGGGAGTGAAAATAAATTCGATGAAAAAACTGGAAAAAAGTCAAATATGTTCAGTCAGTAATATGTTCATTATTCTTATTTTAAATATCCTGAGCGTAAACCGTTTTTACAACATCGAAGAGGAAGCATGTGAAAAGGTCATGCACCTTTCGGATGTCAAAAATATCATTACAGGGTGTTTCAAATTTTGTGTTGGAAATTGTGATCTCAAATTGGCCATAACTTCTGTTTTTCAAATTAGAACCCTATTTTTTTTTAATTTTGGATTCTGCGGTCAAAAATAATTATAGTTTTCTCACATGATTATGCTCCTAAATTCAATAATTTCTGGGTTATTTGAGATTTTCTGAATTTATGTAGTACGTAGAGTCAAATTCATAAGGATATTCTGTGAGCATAGAAGATAAATCATCCCATTTATAATTCACAAGTGTCAGATAGGTCTTATTGTTAGTCGTTATGAAATTTTTTGATTTCACAAAATGAATCGTTGCTATTCTAATGATGAGATTTTGGATTTATTTCTTATATTGTATTTTTTTAATTGTAAACGCAATACACATTCAAATGCACTTAATAATATTGTTTATTTCAAATGGTGGATGACACAAAATGTTGAGTATCCAATGAGAAGTATCCCCATTTTTTTTACAATTTCTGAAAAGATGTTTCAAACTTTCCAAATTTTGGAATGTAAGAGCCCCTAAAGAATACAAAAAAAGGGCAGTTGATGAAATTAATATTTCGACTTATTTCGAAGCGAATGAGAATTCATCTCTTCAATAGGAAACACATTTAATAGATTCGCTACTTCAGTACACCGAATTATGATTGTGAATAAATTATGATAATAAATTAAAAATACGTTTCAAAACTCAAACTAACAAAATAAATAAATGATCAGGTCTTGAAGACTCGCTCAAATTAGAGAGTGGACACCACAGGCCGTATCAAATCTTCTTTGCTTTCAATAGAACCTCATAAATAAAAATCTGAGGGAGTAAGATCGGGAGATCCTGGGGACCAAAATAGTGAGAACCCCGATCCAATTACCATTGCATTCAGTTCTTCGACACCCCGTGCGAACTAAACGGCAGATTGCGGTAGTCGAATTCAATTCTCTATTAAATAGTCCTTCATTATTGAATCTTGCTTTGCCTGTCCAAATGATCTTTTTCAAAAAATTTTCATCATTTTCAAGTTTTTGCTAATATTCCTCTACGAAAATTTAACCTTTTTATGTAGTCACCTGGTTCTAATGCATGAAGTTTCCCATATTTGAAGTCATGCATGTTGTGTTTTTTCAAAAATCGGTGCACTGAATTTCTGTCTAAATCGATTTCATGAGCTGCACTTCGAATAGATGCATTTTTATACCCTTCGGAATAAGTCAAAACACTAATTTAATTTTCCTCATCATCAACTACCATTGTTTTGTATTCTTTAGGGGCTCTTACACATCCAAAACTTCGAAAATATTATATATATAATATTTGAAACATATTTTCTAAAGATCTTCTCCGTCATGGAAGGTTAATGGGGATACTTCTCGTTAAAGGCCTGGCAGGTTCTACTAATAATTCTGTCATATTCACCATGTATATAAAATAGATCCAGAATTTCGTGATTAGAATAACGGTTCATTTTGTTAAATCGAGAAATGAAGATAACACCTGACACTTGTGAATTATTAACAGATAATTTATCTTCTATGGGTACAGAGTGTTCCCATGGTTTCGAAAGAATATTCATTGAATTATTTTAGATGCAATCAATTTGACTCTACGTACACCATAAATCCAGAAAATCTCAAATAACTCAGAAATTATGGAATTTAGGAGCATAATCATGTGAGAAAATTATGATTATTTTAGACCGCAGAATCCAACACAATTATAAAAAAATAGGGTTCTAATTTGAAAAACAGAAGTTATGACCAATTTAAGATCACAATTTTCAACACAAAATCTGAAACACCCTGTGATGATATTTTTGAAATCCAAAAGATGCATGACCTTTTCACATCCTTCCTCTTCGATGTTGTAAAAACGGTTTACGCTCAGGATATTTAAAATAAGAATAATGAACATATTACTGACTGAACATATTTGACTTTTTTCCAGTTTTTTTTTGATATTTTGAAAACTATTCGATTTAATACAATGGTTTTAACAGAAATGTATTCACTATTGAATACTCGTTCATACCAGGAATGAAAAACTTGAAAAAAAAATCTTTCGTCGATCAGCATATATTTAACTGTGGCCATGGATTTTCATTAATTCCGAGCGTCAAATTCGATTGTTCCTAGCAAAAAGATAGCTCGCAATTTCGAAAAAAATAATCTCTCAAAAATGAAATGCAAAGTGCTATTCAATACATCAAATAATTAAAAGTTTTTTGAATACAACCCATTTTTATTGATGACGGGATATTTCCGGTGATATTTTCGCGTATAATGATTATTGAGACCATTTCCACCACCTCATATTGATTTTCTTCTTGTTAACGTTTTGTAAACACCTTCGATTTCTTGTATTCAGTGTCAATTTGCTTGACCTTGAAAAGTGAACATGTCTACCGAAATTTTGGCAAGAAGAATATCAATAATATATGATGGAAGTAGCCAAATAATCATTTCATATCATCAATTTTATTGACTTGTGTGGTGACAAAAATTTTAAATTCATTCCATTTGGATCTCATCTCTTTTTTAATGGTCAAGGTGTGTTACCAAATCTCTACATCAGACGTCCATTCATAACAACCGTTGAACCGTCATCTTATAATGTATTGGAGAACCACCTTGTTAAAATACTCTTCATTGTTGGAAAGTAGATCTATGTTGAGGTAGGATGTGGGGAATTGAAATTGGAGTTCGTGATATACAGTGATGGGCAAATGTGTGGAACCAAGTAGATATATCTTGAATTATTATAGACATCGAAATGAAATTTGGAAGAAGGATGCTGGAGTATATTGCTTATTTGTTTTCATATTTTTTAACGATTTTGAACTTGCGGTTTTAGCGGAGGTTATGTCAATTTTAAAATTTGCAATGCAACAACCTGAATATTATTTTAGTTTCTGATGAAAAATTTTATTACTAGTATAAAAATATCGGGTTCGACATTTTTTATTTCATCCTACCGAGATATCAACCAAAAAGTAATTGAAGAAAGGAAAAATTCAATGGTATCTAGTAGTCCATTAAATTCATTGTAGAAGTGACAATGGTTGTCGAAATATGTTATTAGTGTTTAAATTTGAAGGTAAAAGATTATATTCTTTTGATTCGATTGTATATGTCAGAATTAAGTGACAGAGAAAGAATAGAAATATTAATGATGATTGGGTATGGGTAGAGGAAAAGGACGCATCAAGAGGTTCGTGACCTTTTTAACATTGTTCATCCTAATGCACAAATATCCCGTTTAGAAGAGCCGAAATCTTTGGGAAGGTACGATTCAAGTGGAACAGTTGGCAATATACCACAAAGTGAAAAAGTGCAACTAATGAAAGTGTAGCTCAAAATGTTGCTTTATTTTTGGAAGACCGTCGTTCAGTAGAAAGCATACTAAGGCAAGAAGAATATCATCCATACAAAATTACCTCGTTCAAGAACTGTTCGAAGACGATGATGGATATTTGCAACCGTGATAAAAATTTTATAAGAAATGTGGTGTTTTCAGACGAAGCTACATTTTGTTTAAACGGCCGAGTGAATCGACATAACTGCGGCTAATGGTCACAAACTAATCTTCATTGGGTTCACGTGGCTCATGCACAATATCCCCCAAAATTGAATGTTTAGGCCGGCATTTATAACAACTGAATCGTGGAACCCTTTTTCCTACAAGAAACTTTGAACGGAGATAGTTATTTACAGCTATTAGAGACACAAGTGATTCCGCATTTGAGGTAAATGGACAATTACCAAATAATATCAGGTTTTAGCAGGATGGAGCACCACCCCATTACGCTCGAATTGTTCGAGATTATTTAGAATGGACATTTCATCACAGATGGATTGGAAGAAGGGGTACTTATGAATGGCCTGCACGAAGACCCGACTTTAATCCACTGGACTATTTTCTGTGGGGTTATTTAAAGTCTAAGGTTTATGTTAACAGACTCAAATAATTTGCAAAAATTAGCTGCAGGAATAACTCATGAGAATGACACCAGTCATAGCTAATGGTACTAGAGATGTTGCTAACCGACTTGCTCATTGTTAAGAAGTTAACGGTGCTCGGTTTGAAAATCAAATACATTAAGTTTAGTTCAGTTAATTCAACGGTTTTGAAAATCTTTTAGTTTAAGTAAATAACAATGATTAGTTATTTCTTTTACGGATATTGAGTTTTTACTTCTTTTAGATACTTTTCTGTAATATCTGAGTAGGTATTGGAATAAAAAATATCGAATGTTTCATCAGAAACTAAAATAATATACAGGGTGTTCCATTGTAAATTTTAAAATTGACATTACTTTTGGTATAACTGGAAGTTCAAAATTGTTGAAAAATATGATAACAAATAGTCAATCCGCTGCAGTATCCATCTTCCAAATTTCATTTTGATATCTCTAATAATTCCTTAGATATTTACCATGAATTTTTTTCGAAATCGCCTTCCTTTCCAAGTTACACCCCTCGGAAGGGGTCGACAAATTTGCGGCTTTGAGTACTTTGAGTGTCACTCTTCTGAGAATCGAATTGTAAAGAAATTTCACACATTCGATTAATTACATAGTTCTTTTTTCAGGAATTTTTCAACCACCTAACTTTATTATAAGGGATTGAAAATGGACACTTCTATTACTTCTTCTATTGGAGCTCGTTTTGTGATTACGAGATTTGGAAAATTTTTTCTTTCCTTCGATCCTTGCTCAATTTCGAGAAAAAAAAATGTTTCTAGGAAAATTTATATATAATCGAGACTATTTCTGGAATAAATTAAAATTCAAAATCAGTGCTTATCTGAATTACATTCAAGTTCACAGAACAATTGAGTTGAATAGTTTCTGATTACGTAAATAGATAATAATAAAAATATTAATAGCTTTATTGACCAACAGTTCGACCCATTCACAGGACAATATAAAGAGTGCGGCAAAAGTCAGTTTGCACTGTCTGGTATTCACGCATGCGCATATTCTCGGGCAGTATCGTACCTAGGGCGGAAGGAGGCAACTGAAACGTAGCGAGTCGAGATATCTGGTGCTTTAAATGATGGAATACATTTTCTGTGATACTTTTTTGTCAGTTCCATTGTTTGAAGACTTGAATTGTGTTTAAATATTTGATTCAAGAAGAAACAAAACAATCTGAAAGCTTTCTGATTTATTCAATTATAACTTTTAAAAAATTTAATTATCGGCTTGTTTGATATGAATTGTGACTTGAATATTAAATTTGAAGGCAAAGCAGGTGTTGGAAGTGGCAACCTCTTGCTGAAATGCATGAGTAAAATCTTGGTCTCATTGACCGCCGTATTCTGTGGAATATATTGAAGTCGTAAAGACCAAAAATTCAAGATATCTGCATAAACGAAAAATCAATTAATTGAGATCAGGAGACCGGGAAGGCCAAGCCTGGGGACTGCCTAGACCTATCCAGCGTTCTTGATATGTACCGTTCAAAGAATCCCTTCACGTGAACACCAAAGTAGGCTGGAGGTCCATCATGCATGAAATATGCTTTTAAAAGTAGTTCTTCTTCAAGGAAGTGTCTATAACTCTGACCATTGATAGATGTCGGTAAAAAAATGTACCAATCTAATGATTTCCAAACATGACAAGCCAATGTTTAGTTAAGGAAAAATTGTTGTCTATCTTACATGATGTCTTAAGGATTTTTCTCAGACCAAACATAATTATTCTGAAAATTCATAATAACATTTTTTGTAAAGTTGGCCTTGTCAGTGAAAAAGACTAATGTCAAAAATATCAGATTTTGGAGAACCATTTACCTAACCCAATTGCAAAAATTTATTCGCAGACGAGGTATGAATACATGTACTCGCAGTATATCAAAAGAGGTCAGTAAATTTTTCTTCAATATCAACCAAACTACGTCCTTGGTTGTATTAAATACTTTAGCAATTTTTCTGGTAGAGGGTTGCGGACGGTCTTCCACGAATTTCAAAACATCTTCTTTTAGTGCTGCAGTTCTAACTATTCTGTTTCTACCAGCATCAGGCGGCATTCGTTTCTTGAATGTTCCTGGTTCCGCTAGGTGCTGGTTTATCCTTTGTGAAACGCTGTGATAGGGCAACTGAGGATCAGGGTATAGCTCTGTGTAAAAGCGACAGGCATTTGGTGAACTCATCTCGGCCAAACAATAACATAAATGCGTATCTGCTATATTCGAATCTGAATAAACAACCATACACAAATGTTTACTTTTCTTGAAACAAAAATCTAAACACAAATAAATTCTTCAAATGAATGAACTGACAAAAACGTATCACAGAAAATGTATTCACTATATGTACGAAATCAGAGAATATTCAACATAATCACAAATTAATGTGAACTTGAAGGATGAGGTTTTATTCCAAATATCAATTAATTCCAGGCAAAGTATCAAATGTTTTGAAAATTTTCCAGTAGACATTTAGATTTTTTAATTGAACAAGGATTCAAGTGAAGCAAAGATTTTCAAAATTTCGTGATCATCACAACGTGACCAAAGTTGTTAACTTCAACCCCGAATAATAAAGTTAGTGGGTTGAAAAAATTACAGTTAATCGGATGTGTATTAGAATTCAATTCTAAGAGGCAGTAAAATAATTTAAAACAAATTCATCGACCGTTTCTGAGGGGTGTAACTCGGAAAGGAAGTTGAATTCGAAAAAAAAATCAGAGGAAGTAGCCCTATTAATTAAAGAAGTAAGGAATAAGAAGACCTGTGTCTGAGTGGGCGGACTCAATTGTGTATTTTGTAGTTTTAATAGACCTACTCAATGAACAATCCATACCTACAGATGTCGCCATCTGTTTTGGATTGAAGTGATGATCAGATTTTCAAAATTATGACAAAATGTTATTCATTATTTTTATTCTTTCATATGACTTCGTGTCATTTTCAACATTACCTCCTTTACGAAGTATTTGAAAATTATTATTGACAAAAATAATTGGGCGAGAATGAACTTAAGAGCTGCAATTTTCGTTAATTACAGCATTGTTTCTAGATATATTCTTCGTTTTATGGTAGTCAGCACTGGCAATCCTATCATATTCAGTAACACGTCAAATGTCAATATAAGATGCTGATTCGAAACCATTGATGTGCGAAACGCAAACCACAAAATCAAATTTCGTTATCTGTCAACTTTTGTAAGTCATGCCAACTATCAAGATAAAAGAGTCACCAGGATGTACAATTTTTCAACTGGTTTTCACGCAAATTTACTGAAATAGAGGAAGTATTGTCTAAAAATTATTATTGACAAAAATAATTGGGCGAGAATGAACTTAAGAGCTGCAATTTTCGTTCATTTCAGCATTGTTTCTACATATATTCTTCGTTTTATGGTAGTCAGCACTGGCAATCCTATCATATTCAGTAACACGTCAAATGTCAATATAAGATGCTGATTCGAAACCATTGATGTGCGAAACGCAAACCACAAAATCAAATTTCGTTATCTGTCAACTTTTGTAAGTCATGCCAATTATCAAGATAAAAGAGTCACCAGGATGTACAATTTTTCAACTGATTTTCACGCAAATTTACTGAAATAGAGGAAGTATTGTCTAAAAATTATTATTGACAAAAATAATTGGGCGAGAATGAACTTAAGAGCTGCAAATTTCGTTCATTACAGCATTGTTTCTAGATATATTCTTCGTTTTATGGTAGTCAGTACTGGCAATCCTATCATACTCAATAACACGTCAAATGTCAATATAAGATGCTGATTCGAAACCATTGATGTGCGAAACGCAAACCACAAAATCAAATTTCGTTATCTATCAACTTTTGTAAGTCATGCTAATTATCAAGATAAAAGAGTCACCAGGATGTACAATTTTTCAACTGATTTTCAAGCAAATTTACTGAAATAGAGGAAGTATTGTCTAAAAATGCAAGAGGCAATTCCAACACTCATGCGTTCGAAAACTCGCTCCTTTGTCCATAATTTTCGGTTTTCGCAATCGTGTCGGAATATGAGCGCATTCTGAAACTTGTTTTAGAATAAACTATTGATAATGAAAATTGTGATATTTCAGCTTCAAAAATCAAGTTTTTTTTTTTGTTTTCAGTTACTTTGGTTAGAAATTTCTTCAGGTCCTACACATTTTTATGATTATTTAGTTCTTGCAAATGGAACATCGCATTAGAAGTGTAGGATAAATAAACTTGATGATAATATGAAGCTTATATTTATTCATATATGTAGTTGTTATTAATGCTTCAATGATCCGTTGAATCAATGCCATAATTAATATAGATTTTTGCGCAGGGGCCCCATTAATCATTCTATCGAGATGTTATTTGCATAGATATTCCGTTTTCATAAGAAAATTTTTCAAAGATGTAGATCTTATTGACTACTAATTATGGGAAATCAATATGCAAGAAGGAATATACTTATTATTGATACAGAATAGATTACTCGTAATTTTTTACAAGATTTTTTTTTATTCTCAGCATAGAATACATAGATTACAGTACTCTTCAAAATGGTAACCGAACAGGTATAAATGCAGTTTTCTCTATTACTCCTTTTAATCAGATAGTTCTTATTATTTTGTTGAATGAATAGAATGAAATTTTGAGTCTCTCAGGTCCGCATCCTTACTGCCTAGACGCTAGACTACCCGAAACCGATGTTTGTTGTCATGTGCAGCCTAATGAAGGCGGTCACACTGCTATAATAAATTGTTCAATTTGAAATACACATAGAGTAGTTTTTGTCAATCGAGATTCAACTTTTCGTAGTCCCCTCGATTTTGAAATAATTCTAAAAGACTTAATTAAATAAACATTTTTACGGGTGTTAATTCTCAGACAAGCTATACAGTAGGTATATCTCTCTTATGGAGTTCAGAAAAATTTCCCGAATGATTTTATGTAAAATTTCTTTTATTGATTTGGAAAACGGTATTTTAAGTTATCGAGTTGGAACCATTCGCAAGTCGCCTCCGGACAAGCTGTATAATAGGAATAAAAGAGGATTTGATTTATTTCCATACAAATATAGAAAAGCACAGACGTGGGGTCAGGAATATTTTTTCGTACTCTAAAATAGTGCGAATGAACAATGCTCTATAATGAATTAATTCTGATCAGCTCTCATAGGTTAAAATAATGGTGTATGTAAACATAAAACAAATATTTTACCAAATTCCATCGATCTCGAAGAATTATGAAAAATAAATTGTAACTCGTATTTTTCAATTATGATTGAAATTCCTCACATAAATATCCAGTCCTTTGCGCAGGGAATCTTCGTTAATAGATGTTACGTCACCTCACATATCAAATTCGACAAAATTAACTATCCTCTCATTCATTACACTGGTCTGCATTGGTTATGTTGCCCTAGATATGAAAATTATTTTGGGTCCATTCATGCTCACTATTCATGAAAATATCTATGATTTTGTTTGATTTGCTCTGATTTCTTTTAAATTTTTAATTTTCATCACAAATATCGAGAAAAAAAATAACAGATATGTGTATTTATAATGTCAGAAATATTTTGAGAAATTAGGATACATCGGAGAAAATAACGAGGGAAATGTGGAAAATATATTTTATGTTTCCATAAAACGCCTTTTATGGGCTTTTTTCAAACTTTTACGAGTGAATATCCCTTTTCGAAGACCAGCAATGATCTGCCGTCATGTGACAATCCCATTGATCCTGATATTTTTCCCCCATCACATTCAGATCTTGAAGAAAACGCCCTTTCTGTTCCTCTCTATAATTTCCTAAATTATCCGGAAATTTATATAAATTATGTAAGTACTCCAATATTGTCAAATAACTGAGATTTCAGCTGTTCTGTGAAGCAAGGTATCATATGGTGTTTGTATGTGCGAAAAAACTGAAAACATTATGACTGGAAAATAAAATTTTATTTTTAACAATCCGATAATTGTGTACAATATAAGATATGCGAAAAAATGTAAAGATGAGGACATTTTGTCATTTCATGAACTAACTTACTTAGGCACTTGGAAACGTAAAAATTTGCGATGATATCCAGGACTACACAACTAAACTTTTTTTCTGTAAAGCTATGTTGAAAATAAAAATATTTTATGGCATTAAACCTTTTTTGGTATAGATGCTCTGCCATCCCATGTTTTGCTGATTCCTCTCTTCTATTATGCAGTGATTCTTGCACCTCATATTCGATTTTCATAAAAATCTCTCTGAATTGAAATATTTCTTATTTCCATATTATAATCCCGTGATGATAACACGAAAACTTGAATTGACAATAGTAATATTCTATTTAAAATAGTCTTTGACGGCACTTGAAATGTTTCATCAAAAGATTATAAGTCACAATCATTCTAGGCTTTTCCACGAAATAAAAATTTTTTATTATTGAAATCTTCGAATGTATAATAAGCCTAGCTCCTTGAAATAGAATGGTACAATGCCGATACTGAAGGATTTCCTGCATATCGATAACTTTGATGTATTTTCCAAATTTTGTGAATCAATCATGATTATCAAGTGTTCAAAAAAATGAAGAATCATTTTAAAATATCGTAGCATGACAATTTCCATGAAATTTCAAGAAACTATTCTTAACCTCATTCAAACTTCTTCCAAGTTTTGAATTGATCAAAATTATATTCAGAGATTTATTGAGGAAACCAAATTTCACATGGTCATAACATCTTAACCATTCAATGGATTTGGCCCAATAACATCACCGAGATATGTGGACAACACTCCTATTTTGGATGATAATGAGTATATGGCTGCTCGGTCGGAACTACTCAAGTTTCCCCCGGATCCTCCATCATGAAGTCGAACCCAATCGATTGAGGCCATTGTTGGCTCGATATTCGAAAATTACAGATATTTGGGCAAACTGATACCATGTTGTTTTACTAAGAACAAGCATGTTGAAACACAGCCACAATTGTGAAAGTAGGCACTTTAAGGATATGAGCTCTCTCTTACAAAGAAACAGCGAGCTATCGTTTTGTTGAAACACGTCTATCTTTCTAATATCGGACTTAAATTTAAATGATTTCAAAAGATTAGTTTCTAGTCTCCGAAAATGATATATCATACCTGTTCAAACCTGGGTATAACCGGCCGTTTGGTTTGTGTAAGCTTTAATTTTTTGAGGTGATGAGCTAGAGTTTTCATACTCCTAGAAAACAACAGATTCAATAAATTGACTGATTTCGATTGGGCGAAATCCATCCATTGGTCCGTCGATTAGAAGCATCTAAAATTTGGTTTCCCCCTTAACTTTTGAATCATCCGCTTAGTAAATTAATAGAATTTTCAAAAACGATTGAATAAATGTATTGAAGTAAGCAAAGTTTATTGGAATTGATCGAGCTCGAATAATAATATAAAAATTTTCAACCGTTATTTGAAAATACTCAATGTTCCATGAAATATTCGTCAGATCTCAACAAGATTTTGTATCCATCTGTGATTCGAAATTTCGTAATTTCATCATAGTATGAGGATGGAAGCGATGAAGATATTTTATGATACCACTAAACTAAGATCTATTGGGACAAAAATACATCTTTATGAAAAATCAAAATAGTTTCACAATCATTTATGATTTTATTGGCTTAAGTTCAAGTATGAAGATATGAGGCACGAAATCTTGGTTTTAATGAATCAGTTTCAATGTCTACACTCTACTTGAGCTCAAAATAACATTTTTTTTAATACCTCTACTGAGATAATGTAATATAGCTCATTCGATTTGGGATTATGTCCAGATCATTGTGGTCAAAAATTTATCATTATATTGAAAATTTTAAAAAATATAAATAATTTAAGATGGTAAAGATGTTCATTTCTTCACTGATCATTAGTGAACTAATGATTATTTTGGACTTCGGAAAAACGTTCCTGAAAGAGAAGGAACTCTACTGAACAAATATTTGAATCTCCGAAACTACACCCCCATTATTGAAGAATGATTTTTTTTTGGAATATATAATAGATTTGAAGGTATATAAAAAAATTATTATAATTATATTATAAAAACTAGTTTCTTTTGAATATTTTCATCAGAGATAATTTTTCAAAAAAAAAACTTCATCTTTGTTAATCAACAACCCCTTCCGGGACTTAATTAGTCATTGCAAATGAAAAAAAGATTGAAATAATTGTTATAACATTTTTTTGCTTCCTGAGGTTTTCTGAACCCGTAAAATAAGATAATAGAAGTATGAATCAATTCAATACCTTGTTTATTATCAGTTTTTCGATACAGCGAATAGGAAAATTCTGAAAGAACTGTCATTCATGATTAAAAAAAAAAAAATTCTGAATATAGAAATAATTAAAATTTTTAAACAGATGGATATGAGTTTCTTTCAATTTATAAATGTCTTTTGATAATATAGAGACGGTAAGTAAGTGACAGATAAAAAAAATCACAACATTACGGTGAATTTTTCTAACTCATAAAAACGGATATAGACAAATTTTTTATTTCAATCAAATTCATACTACACTATCCTAATTTATGGGTCTACAGAAAAAAGGCTCCACCAAGAGAAAACTTTTATGGCGTTTATGACAACAATTTTTCAATATAGGTTTACAATGATTAAGGAATACCCGAAAAATATTTTTTTATCGATAAATTGGAAAATTAAGTTTAATAAAAAGTTTCAGCGGATATCAGTGCTTCGAATTGATTTGATCATACTATAATTTTTTTAGATTTTCAAATTTTCATTTCAACTTACCAATTTGCGACGCCATACGCTCAACTTGAATATGACGCTAAGATGGCAATTCTCAACCTTGAATTAATATGATTCATAATGAAGGTATAGTTTCGAGAATTGAAATTTTTCGTAAGTCAATTCCTTCTCTTTACGGATTATTTTTCGAAAATCCAAAAAAATTATTAATAACACTTCTTTTTTATCATCTTCATTTGCTTATTACTTTCGAAATTTTTGATCTATTATTACAATTTTTATCACATTGACTTAAAAAATAATTCCATTTATTCATAACGAGAAACATCACATAATTTAAGTAAATTTATCTCTAATTAATATCATTTCAAAACTATTAACAAGACTAATTTTAAACAGTTGAAAAAAAGTGGTTATGATATCTTCATAATTGCTTGACATTTTCGACTACATGAATAATTTTTTTTACAATACAAATGCGAGTAGCCTGTAGCCTAGCAAACGCATAGCAGTCGCGTAGCTCGGTGTGAATATTCAAATTGGTCGATCAAATATCGATCCAGTCGCGTCGCGTTCGTGTCGTTCCGGTCTGCGGTCAATCTAGAAGTCATGTCATTTATTTACAGATGGTGTATACAGTGTGGAACAGCCAAATGGAATAAATCCGATAACGGATAAATGAGAGCGTGTTTGGAAAAGCGCTTGGACACGGCGATTTGTATTTTTAACTGAGCATTTTTTCAAAAAAAAAATTATATAGGGTGCGTAATGTGACAGTGGCTAATACCTACTTTCTTATTTTAAATGCAAGCCCCTGTATATTATTAATTTTTTGGATTCTTCAGAGAATTCTAGACATAAATTATGTACAATGTCCTATACCTATCTTCAACTGTTTCGGAAATATTAAGTGTTTTCAGATTTATTACAAAAATTAACATAAAAAAGAAAATTATTTTATTTCACAAATTCTCTACATTACACTAAAATCCTAATAATTAATACTGATTATTTCTTAATAATTAAAAAAAAAAACAAAAAAAATTAATGTCAATGTAGTAAATGTTCAAAATGCTCACCGCGAATGTCTTGGCAACATGCTAATCTGGTATAGAAATGTCTTCTAACATTCCTCACATCTCAGGTGTAACTGATCTAATCGCAAGCGTGATTCGTCTTTTTAAGTCATCTAAGTTGAGGGGTTTACTTTTGTATACAGTACTTTTGACATATCCCCACAAAAAGTAGTCTAACAGCGACAGATCAGGAGATCGTGCTGGCCATTTTATCGATCCGCGCCTCCCTATCCATCGATTTGGAAAAATTTGGTTCAGGTACTGCTGGAAATTGATTGTAATGGGGCGGTGCTCCATCTTGCTGCAACCATATTGTATTGGCAGGAACTTGTGGGTTTGCTGGATCAGGATATAAGTTTGTCAAAGTTGGCACGACATTAATTTGGAGCAGTTCTAAGTATTTATCTCCATTCAAGTTGCCATCAATGAAAAAGGGACCTACGATATGATTTCCAACAATTCCTGCCCAAACCTTCACTTTTTCAGGATATTGGGTATGTTCCTCTCTCATCCAGTGAGGATTCTCATCAGATCAATAGCGGCGAGCATTTTGAACATTTACTACATTGACATTAATATTTTTTGTTTTTTTTTTAATCATTAAGAAATAATCAGTATTAATTATTAGGTTTTTAGTGTAATGTAGCGAATTTGTGAAATAAAATAATTTTCTTTTTTAATGTTAATTTTTGTAATAAATCTGATAACACTCCAATATTTCCGAAACAGTTGAAGATAGGTATAGGACATTGTACATAATGTATGTCTAGAATTCTCTGAAGAATCCAAAAAATTAATAATATACAGGGGCTTGCATTTAAAATAAGAAAGTGGGTATTGGCCACTGTCACATGACGCACCCTATACGATTCTGCTATAAATGAAACAAATATATCGAATAAAGAGTCAATCAAATTTTGCGTTGCAAATGGAATTTCGTGTGAATCCTTGAAAATCTTACGATATGCCTACGGTAAATTATTCCTTTATCATCACCATATACATTCTAATGATGTACGGCATTCGAATGCACAGGATGTGGTGGAAGATTAGACTATCTTTGGTGAGCCATCAACATCTTCATGCGGAGTTGATATCGCTAAAGCAAGGGATATTATGAGTGGATATCTTCATTTTAGAGCAAGAGCGATACCAACCGAAATTTCCATGTACCACGAATTCATTCGGGTCTCATCACGAAAATGCACAAGGCCATGAGAGTGAAAGAATTCCTGACCGAAAACACCATGAATAATATTAGGCAGGGTAAAGTCTTGAAATTACTTCGGTTATCCGGAATTATATACGTTAAATCACACAGATGACATATTTCGATTGTTCCAGTAATGGTTGAACCATGAATATCTATAATATAATCTCTGACTAATAGGTATCCAGAAATTTGAAGTAAAACGCAAAAATATTGAACATTTTCAATAATTGTTGACGAACTTTTCTTATGAAAGAGCTCATGTAGAATTATCATTCGGGCAATAACCACAATTCGTTTTCAAGGCAAGAAATTAGCTTTTCAAAAGACTGACTCTTGAAATTTTTTTTTCGAATAGTAGAAATATTTTAATGTTATCATGTTTTCCGAAAGCTGATTTTTCGCTTTGAAGACAACAGATGTCTGCCGAAACGATGGAAAAGAGTACAATAAGCGATGATGGTTATTGCCCAAATAATGATTCTACATTCCTCAATATTCATTAAATCTCTTTTAAAATATGCTCCATTTGAAGCATGTACCAACCTTTCTTCCAATCATGAAAAGATTTCTATAGGTGCTTGATGAAATTCAGTTCTTTCTGCGGCATCTATGTAGTCAAATCTGGTTCTCTGTAGCGGTTATTTCAGTATGAAGAAAAAAAGTCGCATGGACCTAGATCAGGCGAATAAATTGGCTGTTTGATGGTATATATGGAATGTTTGGTATGATACCGTTAAAAATCTTGGCTCAACGAGATGTTACATTATCGTCATGCAAAATCCACTTATTTTCTGCCTCAAATTCGGTTGTTTACGGCTAATATTTGCACACGCTCGTTGAAAATAGTTGAACAGAAGTCCTCATTGACCGCTTGACCTTTCGGAATGAATTCACTATGAACGACTATACGAATATCGAAATAATAAGCATCGTCCTGATTCTCTTACAATTTATGTGAAATTTCTCCGGTTTCGGCCTTTTTGTCCCCATACATTAGGATGATTCTTGGTTAGTTTGTGTGCCGTTTTCATAGATCCATCTCTCGTCACCAGTTATAATTAGTTCCATGAACGTGGGATCCTAAATATATACCTGCATCTAGTACGGTTTTTAAAGAAAATTCAGCTCTCAAGGAAAGAGTAACGCGGAGACGCACGGCATGCCCAATTGGTTCATCAAAATAAAACAAGTGGTTTCACGAGGGATTAACGAGCATAATTTCTTCGATTTTTTCGAAGTTATTGTTGATTGAAGAGGTCGACGGTTGTCCTAAAGGAGACAAATCTTTGACAAACTCCAGACCTTTTTTAAGGGCTTCGTACTATTCATTCAGCCCTATCAACAGAATTTTCATTTTTATAGGTAATTTAAATGTGAATGTCAGGATACTTCTTTTTGAGACTGTATAATTGGAATCTCAGAGTGAATAAATATAAATGTAAAAACTAATTTGAATGATCACGATAGAGAGTCATTAAGTGCATACATAATATAATTTCAAACAAAATTTAACATTCAAGCAACAAAATGACTGAGACAAATCAAGTCTACCATTAGGTTTCAAAATTGAGGAAGTATCTAGTCAAAAATAAAAGGCGGAACACAAAACTGAGTGGATCACGGATATTAAACAAATACAATAATCTTCTTGATCTGGCTCACTCATAATTGAGGAGTATTGGGGGATAGTAATTTACGTAAATAATAAGATTCAGATTTCTACAAATTTTTATTGTTATTTTCAACAATTGTTTCGCCAACACTGTGGCTTCATCAGGTTTTACATTTTGAATGAGAGATTCACTGAAGTAATTCTATATTTATGGCTGTGAGAGTTTTTAATAATTCGTAGGTTTATTAGAAGCCCAAAAACCTTTTTTCGAAAAAAGGTCCACCCAATCGATAATCATACACGAATTGATATACAGGGTGGCCATTTGAAAACGAAACAGACGAGATTACAGACGAAATAAGTTCTTTTGATAGAAATGCTCGGACAGGTCGATTTTTGTTTCGAGGGGGACAATTTAAGATGTAGGTTACGGACGCATAGCGCTTCAACCCTTGCTGCTACAACCCCCACCCCTAATTTTTGAATCGGGAAGATGGGGTGAGTGATACTTCAATTCAAAGGTATGTAATTGTTTTTTTCATTTTATGCATTAGTTCTCGAAATATTCATGCGTTAGTTAAATTTATCACTTAAATTAATTTCTTGCGAATAATTGACTTGAAATAAGACTTTTCAAAGTAAAGTGAATAATTCATCAAAAACTCACATCAATTAATTAAATATTCAAATTGTTCACCATTAGCTTCCATACAATGAAATAAGTTTTGTTCGAAACGATGGCGCACATTTTGCAGCATTTCTGGAGTGATTTAACGACATTCGTTCACTATACGTCTTCTTAAATCTACTATGGAATCGGGCTGTGTTGAGTAAATTTTACTCTTCAAGTGGCCCCAAAGAAAGAAATCTAGTGGTGACAGATCTGGCGATCTGGCTGGCCATTCAGTGGAACCCCTTCTTCCAATCCACCGATTTGGAAATCTTTGATCCAGATATTCTCGAACTGGTAAGGCCAGTCCTACATTGGAAGCGGAATTTCTCCAGACCAGACAGTCTGGCGGGTCTGGACGGGTCTGGCGGAAACAAACACAAAGAAAACGTACTTTACTCCTACATTGGAGGCAGTGGTCGGTCTGGTCTGCAATGTTGGAAGATCGAGTCTGGTCGGGTCGGGTTGACTGGCCAGACTAAATCCGCTTCCAATGTAGGACTGGCCTAAGGCGTAGTGTGGAAGAGCTCCATCCTGCTGAAACACAATCTGATCTTCCACATGATTTCCAGCATTGTTTTCAATAATTTCCGTCAAAATTGGATCAATGTAATTTTCCAATAAGTCCTAATACATATCTCCAGTAAGATTACCAGGTAAAACGAACGGGCCGACAATTGTCACCCCCAAACATTGAGTTTTTCTGGTTGTTGAGTATAAACTTCGTGGAACAATCTCGGATTAGCATCGGCCCAATAACGACAATTGTGTCGATTTACTGTGCCGTTTCGAAAGAACGAACACTCATCGGAGAAACAAACATTGTACAGATAATTGGGATTAGCAGTTACTCGTTCACTCATAGCATCACAAAATTCAACACGACAGTCAAAATCATCTTCGTTTAGTGCGTGTGAAAGATGGATTTTGTAAGGATGGAATTTATGATGCTTCAAAATATTTGCAATTCGAGTTCGTGTAAAACCAGATTCATGTATTCAGATCATTTTATTCAGAGCAATCTGTCCAAGAACAGCTACTTCAGCGGCTTCATTTCTTTCCATGTTTCGCTTTTTATTAGCCACGGACCCGTTTTCTTGAAACTTTGACACTAATTCCAAAACATACTTCCTATTAACATGTTTATCTAAGTGTCTTTGATTGAAAAATTCTGCGGTTCTATTCGCTCATTGATTGTTTGCAAACCAAAAGTGAAATTATTTCCACCCGCTCTGCAATTGAATAAACCATGTCGATCAATGGATTAGAACACATACAAGTCTCAATTCAAAACTAAGAATAATTCACATGTCAAAGAACCAGTAAGCCAACTCAATGATCTGTTCGTAATAAATAAAAAAATTATCGATTCTCATTTTTTTGGAAAAGATATGAATTATATAATGAACAAAGTGAAAACATATTGAAGCCAACTGAGAAAACACTTCATAATTAAGTCGGAAATCGTTTCACGAATTGGGATTGGAATATTTCTGTGGCATCTTTAATGATTTGATTTTCTTACCTGGTAATCTGATTAGAAATATGTACGTATTTGGACTTTTTGGAGATTTCTATAGATCAAGCGTTACCGCATGTTATAGGAAATAGGTACTGCTAATTATATCGAAGATAACTTAGATCGAGTTTCAGCAAGATTGAGCTCCTTCGCAATACGCTTTGTTTGTTCGACATCTTGATTAAAGATTTCTATGTCCGTGGATTGGAAGAAGGAAGCCACAGTCATGGTTGATTTGAAGCTCAAAATGTCGATTTTTCACAAAAAACACCACAAGTGCCATGAAAACACCACTTCATTTTCAAATACTTAAATAAGAATATTTCGTTGACTAATGCATAAAATGAAAAAACAATTACTGTGCTGAAATCAGTATAAAAATACCTTTCAAATGAGGTATCACTCACCCCATCTTCCCTGTTGAATGATTGTTTGGGCTATTACCATCATCTATTGTGGATGTAATGATTTCCGACGTTTTGATAGACATCTTCTATCTTTATCAAGGAGAAAAATAAGAAACCTTTTGAAAATTATCAATTTTCAAAAAGTCGTTTTAAAAATAATATTAATATCATTACATCCACAATAGGTGATGGTAATAGTCTAAACAATCATTCAACACGAGCTCCATCATCAACAATATCTCTTCACCATCTTCCCTATTCAAAATTTGGGTTGTAGTAGCAAGGATTGAAGCGCTATGCGTCCGTAACCTTAAGTTGTCCCTCTCTAAACAGAAATCGACCTGTCCGAGCATTTCTATCGAAAAAATTTATTCCGTCTGTAATCTCGTCTGATTCGTTTTCAAATGGCCACCCTGTATATCTTTCAGTAAGATCTTGTGAAATATTTTATTTGTTCAAGTGCAAATTACTTGCCTAAGAAAATTCGTGAAGACGAAGTTTGAAATGAAATGAAAATATTTGACTGCCATTAATTGACAACTCATTAAATTCCTTAAAGAAAAATCCAGAAATATCCATTCATAACTCTATCCTATGAACTTCTATGACTTCATTAACCTCCTTACTCATAAAAACCTTCAATATCTTCTCGTAGGTTCAGTCTGCGGAGATGAATTTTCAGAGTATTTGAGATATCAATAAGCTTCAAATATGCACAAATTTTTGTATAAATCCAACTGTTAAATCATGAGTAATCGGATACTTAAAAAAATTTTCAGAATTTGTTTAAAATTTTCTAGGGAGGATTTCAACAAAATTTGATAGACTTATTTCCTTCAACGTTATCAACAATTTTCAAATTCTGAATCGATCGGATGGATACTCAGATATTATTGAGGTAGACGAATTGCAGAGGTTCATAGCTGTTGAACTCTTTGACCAATAACGAACATGACTGAGATATTTTGATAATACCTAAACCTGTTCTGAAAATATGAAAACTCTAGATCATCTCCTTTGGAAATTAGAGAGTATACGGCAGGACTAACATTTGACCACGTATTCTTCATCAGGAAGTCGAACCCAATCAATTGTGACCAATTTTGGCTAAATATTCGAAAATAACTGACATTTGGGCACAATTATAGCACTTTTTCCTACCAAATTTGTAAACTGGAACAAGCGCATAAATATGTAGATAATTCAATGGAAGATACCTATATGAGTGAATCGTATCGAAAGAACTTCGAAAAATGCACAATGAATTTTTCCATAAGTGTTTAGTTCAATTGATCAATTCCTCGCGTTTCTTTGACAGAGTATGAAATATGTTCTAGTATGCTTTTATCTCTTATGAGGAGCTGACAAACATTCTATTACCCTAATTTCATCAAATTCCAAATTCTTCTCATGAAAGGAAATATCAAATTGATAATATTTCAATGAAAGTGATCGATAACACTTGGTTTCATCTAGGTATTGAAATATTTATTGATTCCGAAAATAAACATTTGGCGACTAGAAAATGTTGGCATTGATTTGAACTTTGTTGGTACTGTAACTCTCTCCTTATTAACAACCAATAAATCTTTGCCCGACCGGATATGTCGCTTAAAAATTCATCACCATTATTAGCAACTTATTAATCCTGTATAAATATTCAAAAAATACACATTACCATAGCAGGAATCTCACATATCTACTCATCTGCGTACGAGAAGAGTATAAAGACAAACTTCTGACCATTACAAAACATTCATCATCTCATAAGATAGGTAAGCCCGAGTCGAAGGAATGCTACCTTTCGGCATATTTTATTTTATTTCATTTTAAAAGGAACTCTGAAAATATTGCAAGGCAAAAACTGTGTCGCACATTGAAGAACGGAAATGTTCATCGAATTTTATGGCGGAATTATTGTTCGTTATCAAAACAATAAAACGGGGCGCCATAAAAAAACAGTTTATCGATTTATTGGACGATCAGTGGCTATGGATGCTGTAAATAATCCGAATGAATCAACATGCGTAAACTTAAAATTGCAAAAATTAGGAAAATGAATTATTCACAAAATGAATATCACTTATGCATTCAATCAAAGTTATTTTATTTTGTTTGTTCAAATGAGCGACTGAATATAATATAGTTCTAAATCGGCTGAAACGTCTTGACACTGTCTATTTCTATTTGGTCACTCGGGGTCTCATGGAAATCTGACACATTTCTCTGAGTATAACAAAAAGTTACGTAGTTTGATTAATTTCAAATGTCTGATAAATATGCACACTTGTCTATATTGCAAACAGTTCTGTCAAAAATAAATTTCTCAAAATATCAACTTAGTTCGGGACATTGATGGAACTTCAAAAAGTTCACAAAAAATGACGATCAAAAAAATTAACTCAAGTGTTATCTGGTTAAATATTATAGGAACTAGAGTATATCATTTTGGTTATCTCTAGAGATCAAAATATGGGTGATGTGGTAAATATCGGGTTTTCCAATAGGGACAACTTGGAATTTAATTAGTGAACGCACTATTAGACACACTAATCAATCATCGAAAGATTTCGTCAACTCGCTCGGCGTGATCCACTTTTGTTGTTTAATAATTTGAATGGAATTTGCAATTTATTCAGTGAACGCACCCTCAGACCAATCATCGAAATGTCAACGTCAATTTATTCAGGGCATTGAACATTTCATCATGGTGAAGTACACGAACGAACAACGTTTGCAAGTTATAAAAATTTACTACCGAAATTCGGAGTCGGTGACCGCATCTTTCAGAGCCTTAACTCCAATTTTCGGTCGTAATTCGCGAAGACAAAAAATCACAAGTTTGGTGCAAAAATTTGAGTCTACACATTCGCTGTTGGATGTTGTCGTGCCAGTGAGACAAAGGACCGGCCGCAGTTACGAAAACATCGCTGCCGTTCGGGCCTCCGTACCCGATGACCCAAATCAGTCAATTCCACGGCGTTCTCAAGAATTGGGCATCCATCAGACCACTCTATCGCAAATTTTGCGTAAGGATCTTGGTTGACACCGTTACAATATCAAGCTGACTCAAGAAGTGAAAAGCTGCGCCACGATCATGATTTTTATCGAAAAATCATCTTCAGTGATGAAGCACATTTTTGGCTCAATGACTTTGTCAATAAGCAGTCCACGAGTGATTCACGAGACTCAATTGCATCCCCAAAAAAATCACGGTTTGGTGCGGTCGTCACGCCGGCGGCATCATTGGACCGTATTTTTTTGTTAATGCCAACAATCGTCACGGTACGGTCAGGGGCGATCGCTACCCCGCCATGATGATTAATTTTTTTCGACCCTAATTGCAAGGTATGGACTTGGCCAACATGTGGTTTCAACAGGACGCTGCCACTAGCCACCCAGCACACGTAACAATCGGTTTATTGAAGCAGACATTTGATGAGCGTGTAATTTCAAAAAATGGTCCCGTCGATCGGCCGCCTCGTTCATGCGATTTGTCGCCTCTGGACTGTTTTCTTTGGGGCTACGTTAAGTCACTGGTCTGTGCCAACAAACCGACGACATTGCAAGAGTTTGTGTTTTATTTAGATTCAGAGTTGTCAAGTCCCTATTGGAAAATCTTTTTATATGATGACTGAAAAAATTCAATTTCTCCTTATGCAGTGCAATGAACCATCCAAGTGGATTTGGAATGTTATTCAGTCGGTGGGTATTAGCGGAAACAATTCTTATTAAAGAAACGAATTATTTTAACTTCACAAACAATTATGAAAGGCTGTTTCAATAAATAATGACGAACTTAAGAGTAAAACATATCGTATCGGATTGAAATGGAGTATTTCAGTTTTCAAAAAGATTTGGTAACATACATTTCAATTTTTCAACCAACAAGTGACCAATTTTAACATGAAGAGAGATTGAGATGAAAATCAGAAAGTATACTTAGAATATAAAGTTTCCATAAATCAATTATATCTACTGCTCTTGTTGAATAAAGGTCATTATTATTTGTAAAACTTTGAAAATTTATTTGATACATCTGTTGACTTTCAACTCAAAAAGTTTTCATTTATGAATTCCAAATTGCTGGTAATAGATACTTTCTCTATTTCAGTGTCGTAATGACTTCATTACAGTACTAAAAACAGTCTTGTAATGAACTCATTACAGCATTGTTTTAAGTTATATTTTTGATTTTGTGGTTCACAACACTGACATCCTATCTTTTCGAATGTCAACACGCGTCCAATTGTCAATATTAAACCATGTAGAGATTTGAACGCACTATTCAAATTCTATAATCTGTCAATTTCCGTATCAGTCACACCAACTGCAAAAATTAAATACAAAAGGCACTAGGAGGTATAATCTGAATATTTCATTGGATTCCAAGAAATTTCTCACAATTCTTGAATGAAATAGAGAAAATATCGTCTAATAATCGTTGCAGAAGGCAATTCCAACACTCATGCGTTCAAAATCTTGCTCCTTCGTCGCTCGTTTTCGAATTTCGCAGTCGTGTTGGAATAGGCGCCCATTCTGCAACTTGTTTTATAATATACTATTTCAATATGGATGATAAATTCTAAACTCATTTAGTTGAACCTATTATTTAAAACCCAAGATATAACATAAAATATAACGATGTTCAATGGTTATGGTTTTATATACAGGGTGTTCGGCACATGGACCGTCAAATTATTTTGGGCCGTTGGTAGGGTCATTTGCTACCTTTTCAGTCTTGGGACCTGGGTCCTTAGTATTACGGTTACGGAGGTATGATTTTTTTATTAGGTTTTTCTAAATTACCCAAAATGTACCCTTCGAAGCCCCATAACTTCTTTTGCGTGGGCTTTTACATGTATTTTTTATATTGTATTAAGTCTACATGAGTGTGTGTTTGAAAAAAAAACGAATTTATTGTTACAGATAACACCACAAAATTAACACGAGGGCCTTTTATTAAAAAAAAAAAAATATGAAAGTATAAAAACATCTCTACTTCTAAAAGAAATAAAAAAAAAGTTGCAGTTATTTCGAACTTAATTTCATTTTAAAACGTTCTTTGATTTATCGCGGTTCTAAAAGTATGCTATTTACGTTAGTCAATAAATAAAGAATACTACAAATAGTGTTTTAGATAAAAGAGCAAAGTAAGGACAAATTTTAGTAAAATACAGTTTTTGTATGATTGTTTATTTACAAAGTAAAATAACACGATTCTTCAACGTAAATTCTGTTCGAATTGTTCTCCTCTTCTCCGAATGCACGCCCGATACCTTTTTCTGATTTCGACCGTTGTAGTGGCTAGCAACATTTCTTCTTTCATTACCAAAAATGCCGCGTTTATGCGTTCAATCAACACCTCTCTTGTAGGTACCTCTGTGAAATAAACCAATTCTTTGGCTCTACCCCAGACATGGTAATCTAAAGGTGTTAGGTCTGGAGATCTTGCGGGCCAAGGGATGGGGCCGGCTCTGCCTATCCATAAATTTGGAAAAGAGTTGTCGAGGTGATCTCGAACTTCTCTCAGGAAATGTGCTGGGCAACCGTCATGCTGGAACACAATCTTCATCGAAGGCCGGAACATCGGCTAGTAGCTCCGGCAGAGCATTCTGCAAAAAATCCAAAAAGCAGACCCACTTAGTCGAGCCGGTAAATAGTGTGGCCCGATGAGATGTATTCCTATCACACCAGCTCAAACGTTAACACTAAATTTTTGTTGAAAACTCATTTGCCTTTTCACGTGAGGATTCTCATCTTTAGCTGCCCAGTGATGTAAATTGTGCAGATTTGTTATTCCTTCTCGGTTAAAACAGGATTCTTCTGTCCACAAAATTCGTTTTAGAAACAACTTGTCATCGACATCTGTGTGCAGCAAAAATCTACAGAATTCCAACCGTCTGGCAGGATCGCCATCATGAAGACCTGTAACAATTAATAAAATTCATTAGTCTGTGACAATTTTTTCGCTGTCAGAAGGACAAATTTATCAATAAAAAAGTTCATTTACCTTGTACCGGGGTGTAATGAAAAGCGTGTTGATTTTTATCCCAAAGTACTGACCAAACTTTCCAAATCGTTGAGTCTTTGAGCAACGACACGAAAGCTTGTAGTTGGATCTTCTTCAAAGGCTTGAAGTATTTGATCGTCAACTGCTACATGGTGTTGCCTGACATTGACCCGAGGCTCTTGAAAATTTAAGTTTCCAGTCTCTCTTAATCGTCGATAAGTCGTCGAGAATGTTTCGTGGTGGGGTAATCTTCGATCAGGAAATTTGGCTTGATAAATCCTTTGAGCTGCACGAGCAACACCATCGGCCTTGCCATATGCCATCACCATATCAGCATACTCAGCGTTGGTGAAATTAGGCATATCAACAACCAAAATTGAAACAACAGTAGCAAAAAGTCGATAAAAGTAACAAAAACAAAAAAATACAAATTTAAAAAACTGAACAACGCGGCACAGACACTTCCAACAGCAGAGACAGTTAAATCTCAAATGACGGTAGAGTCAAGTCAGCGGCGACTAACCCAATGCAACGTAAGGACAGAAATAGTAATAATAATTCACACGCGTCTAAAACGGGCAGGTAAAATTTCCTTGCTCGCTGTGTTGTGTTGAAATCCGTACTTTTATTAAGGGGCGACTTTCTTCACTCTTCTGACTAAAACCTTATTTGCAGTATTATTTTTTTTTATTGACTTACGTAAATAGCATATGGTTAGCAACGGTATAAACCAAAAAACATTTTAAAATAAAACTAAGTTTGTATTAGCTGTAACTTTTTTTTTAAATTTCAATAGAAGTGGAGATGTTTTCATAATTTCATAATTTTTTTTTTAATAAAAGGCCCACGTGTTAATTTTGTGGTGTTATCTGTAACAATAAATAAGTTTTTTTTCAAACACATACTCATGTAGACTCAATACAATAAAAAAAATGCATGTAAAAGCACACGCAAAAAAGTTATGGGGCTTCGAAGGGTACATTTTGGGTAATTTAGAAAAACCTAATAAAAAACCTAAAATAAAAATCATACCTCCGTAACCGTAATACTAAGGACCCAGGTTCCAAGACTGAAAAGGTAGCAAATGACCCTACCAACGCCCCAAAAAAATTTGACGGTCCATGTGCCGAACACCCTGTATAATATATTTAAAATTAACAAAAATCACTTCGCGGTGTGGTGTAAAATTGAAAATAATATGTTATAAATAAAACCTACGAACTGAGCGATTCGAAAGGAATGAACGGTTTGCGTGTGCATTAATCATAGCGACAATATGTCATGTGCGAATATACAGATTTTGTTTACAATCGAACAAGAAACGTGGATCTTTGCCTACAGTTCGAAATTTTCACCTGTTTCTACATATAAAGAATTAATCAACTGAATCATTTATGGCTGGCAATAAAGCATTTTATATTGATTATTATTGACCATATTTTCATCGACTGTATTCGCGGTCGATTCCTCTTAGTTATTCCTACTATAAGATACAGAGGATGGAAAAAATGTAGAAATTTTAATACATAAACGAGAAGTAAATATGAAATTCGAGGTATTTATTGGGGTTGGTTTGAACGAGTTGTGTGAAGGGTTTTGTGGAATTTATGATGCGAAATTCATCATCTTCTTTTGTTTAGTTCGAATGAAGTTTTGGTGAGGATAATTCGTGGAAAGTTCTGTGATGCACTGTGATAAAGAAACTCCAATGAAGTCTCTGGGAAACCAGGATGTTAAATAGAAGATTCCAGTGGAAGGTTTTTGCGCTCAGTGTGCTAGTTCCGGTTGTCTTGCTGTCAAACAGGTAATGTGACAAATAATTAATGATTACTTGCATACTTGAATTTTTCGAAAAATCGAATTAACTAGAATGTTTTTCGTATGAGAAATTATTGATTAAACACATTTATTGAAGAATTGTTATTTGAACAATAACTGCCTTCTCTCATTTTCTTGCTACCAACGTTTCTATAGATATCTTTTATCGTTTGGGGGAAAAAATTTGCTTTTAAAAAAGCTGAAAATATTTCAATTCTTATTTAGTGTCAAGGTTGACAGAACTCTGAAACTAGATCAAATTTGTAATTGTCTGTGGTTTGTAGACTACTTTAAGTTACATCGAACAAATGGCCTCCAAACTATAGGCAACTCTATTGATGTAGCATTAATTAGATGAAAAGCGATTTTCGAGAATGCAGCTTTTTTTATTCTTCTTTCTGTAGGTTTCTCTTCCTTGGATATGATAGATGTATCGATCCATTTTATCTGATGGTTCTCTTTCACAGCATTCTGGACCAACTTTGATCTATTGGTTCTAATACTTGAGAAGGCTTATAATAGTAATAATAATAATAATGTCATTTCCAGTGTTTGCAATGAGTTCTAATTAAGTTGATAAAAGTTAAGAATTCAGAAATTAGTCTGCCTGCTACTAGTTGGATTGACGACGGCTCGATTTTCCAGCAAGTAAATTTCTTGATTAATTCCATTCGGTTTTATTATATTTTCTGTTTGTCACATGATATTCGTCAATATTTCCTAAATAATAATATTATTTTAGCTTTCAAATATTTTCAGCTTTTTTGAAAGCGAATACATTTGTAGCAAACACAGTAAGAGATGGCGGTTATTGCCTGATGAATAAATCTGCACGAGTTCCTTCATCAATAATTTCTCGTCAATAAATACTTACATTTATTGTTGCGGAAATTGCACCTGTTAAAGGGAAAACCGTTCAAAAAAGCATATTTATACAAGGACAAATATGAGCATATTCATAAACTACGACAATAAACTAATGCGACATTTACTTATCGAATGAAATATTTCGACTGATAAGTATCACTCTATATAATATTGAAAATGAATCCCTTCAAAAAACGTTTTTCTCCGTGGTGACCAGAAAGCGTATCGGGTTCGTTTTCGTGCTATATTGGTCTAAAAGAAGCGGGAAGGGGTTCGTGGAGTCCGTCATTTTCTGGAGTTTTAGTCACGATGGAATAGTACTTGGGGACGCAAAGCGCATTTTGAGTACGAGCGTATTATCATAATGGTGATTCAATAGTGATTGCTTAACATCTCTATCGTGCGGAATATCGTACACGCCAAACGCCAAGTGACGATAGCATTGAGAAATAGATCAGGATGTTTCTAGAATGCGACGGTTAAAATTCAAAACTCTGGTCGTCCAATTGAAGAAGTTGAAGCGTCGGTACATCAAAATCCGTCTTACTCCATTCGAAATCGAAACCAAGCGTTCAACATCAAAAATCGTCTTCACATTCGATTTTAATGAAATACTTAGATCTAAATGCCCATAAAATTCAAATGGTTTAAGAATTGAAGGATGCAGACTATGCTAATCAACTGAATCAATCAATCAACTGAATTTTGCGAACGAAATGCTGCAGCGATTTTACAATTTCACAACATACTCTTTAGTTACGAAGCAAATTTTCACATGAATGGTGATGTTAATAAGCAGAATTGTTGTTACTGGGCTGTGGAGAATCCGATACGCAACATGAACGAACCCTGCATAGCCCAAAGTTCGTGGTTTGGGCGCTATGTCTGCTGAAGGCGTAATTGGTCCTTATTTCCATGAAGATCAACGAGACCGAGCAATTAATGTGAATAGTTACCGTTATTGCGATATGTTGCGAAAGTTTTTGATCCCAGAGTTGCAGGAGTTGGCAGTTTTCAACTCGAGAACGTGGTTTAGCAAGATGGGGCCACTTGCCATGCCTCAAATGATTCAATGGAAATTGTTAACAGATCATTCCCTAATAAAGTCATTTTGCGAAGGGGTAACATCATTTGGCTTCCCAGAAGCCCCGATCTTAGCCCGCTTAACTATTTTGATTAGAGATACCTTGAAGGTAAGGTTTTTCAAAATGATCTGATGAATCTAACCCTTTTGAAGCAAAACATCAGGTCAGAAATGGCAGCAATATCAGCTATGTGTCAACGTGTTATCCCCAATCTTCGTTTCCGTTTAGAAGAGTGCCAGCAACGCAACGGTCATCATTTGGATAACATCTTTCCCAAATAATTCTGCAATTCATATGTCAATAATAAACCGTAAGCTTTTTTATTGCTTACAAATATTTTTTGTTTCATTGAACTTACAAATACCCGATACCCTTTCTGGTCACCTTGTATTAGGTGACTTAATTACGAGTATTTATTAAAAATTCATAATAGAACCCATTTGAAATATTAGAATAAAATCGCGAATCTTGAAAAACAATTGTCAGAGGGTACTGCAAATGACGCATCAAATTCTGTTTTGAAAATCGTGAAATCAATTCTGGATGATAACTCGCAATTCTAAAAAAAAATCTTCTCCCTTATGTCTGAAAATCTTTGGTCCATCACCCTCCAATTTCTTATTTGATAAGAATTTGGAACATTTATAATGCAGGTAAAGCTAATTTCTTTATTTATGGTCAACAACCATAAGATTAATTATATAACTAATAAATAACGACAGCAAAACTTAATTTCAGTCGTTATAGCCTTTGAATTCGTCAAAATGAATCTTCAATGTTCTCTTGATGAAATTCTTGATTTATTCCACATTCATGATGAAGGTTACATATTTTTGAGTTTTTGATATGTGATAGAGTAGTAGTTGTAAAATGGTAACTACAGTGCGCGTCAAAATTATGGAACAAATTCTTTATCTCAGAAGGAAAATATGTGTATATGGCTGCAGAATCCTGAAACAAGTTTTATTGCACCGTGTGTCTTCAAATTTTTTTTTTATAATTAGGGAAAGTGGATCATGTGGTACCTTTTTGGCAAAATCTTTGTATCTTCTCTACAGGCACGCAAAAATTTTCAAGAAAACACTTTGAAAAACTAACTTCAAAGAGGTTTTCAGTATGTGCACTTTGTAATGGCTCATTTACTTTGAGACGATGGTACGTGTTGAAGTCTGTTATCCAATGAAAGTCAACCGTTACGTTTTTGTTCATGCTCAACTTTCAACACCCACGAACTCTTTAATGGAGACAAAAATGGAGTGACCTTGGAAAGTTATTTCAGCGTTGTAGTACCAAGCATAAAATCATTGTGCATTACATAATAACTTAAATTAAATATTCAAAACGACCACCATCTTTCTGGATGCAAAATTCAAAGCGTTTGACATATTCTTCTCTATCTTCTGGAGTTATTCTCCCTATCACGAACCTTATTCGGTTTTTCAAGTCTTCCCAATTCTTGGACGTATTATTGTACACTTCCTATTTTAGGTAGCCACGTAAGCAAACATGGAGTAGCGTCAGATCTGGAGACCTGGGTGGCCACTTTATGGGACCTGCAGTGATCCCAGCCCATACATTTACTTCCTGTGTGTACTGCATATGTTCTTTCACCATTCAATGCGGATTTTATCGGTTCCAAAACCTGCAACGTGGCATCATCCGAAAAACCAATTTTCTTGGTGAATTGCAGATTCTGGTTCAACGAATCTTACATAATTTCACAAAATTGATTCCGTCGATCATGATCGTCTTCGTTTAATGTCTGATGTGGCTGAATTTTATACGGGTAATATTTCTCTGCATTTAAAATAATAATAACAGTTTTCTGAGAAATGTAATTATGTTCTGCTATCTGTCGTGAGGTACTGTGAGGATTGTCCTCAATTTCAACCAAGACATTCAATTTTGTGAGAGGTTCTAAGTCGTCCGGCATTCGAAATATGTCTAACATGTCTGTACTCCGTGAATTTACTTTCCATATTACTGACCATTGAGCTTGTGATCGGTCGTTCTGGCAATTCGGCGTTAAAAGTATCACAAACCTCCTGTTGAGTACTGACTCAGCTGTTTTTCATTTAACTGAGGCATTCTTTTTCCGATTTTTAAATAATGAACTCGAGCAACTTTGATGATTAGATGAGCATCAGAAACAATTAAATACTTCGAATTTCCAATCTCCACATGTTTGTACCTGGCTACACATTGATGTTCATGAACAAAACTGTAACGGTCAACTTTCATTCGGTGACAAATTTAATCAGGTAAATGTGACAGAATAAAGTGCACATTCTGAAATCCATTTTGAAGTAACTGATTTTCCAAAAAAATTTTCTTGAGAATTTCTGCACGGCTGTACAGAAGATACAAAGACCTTGCCAAAAAACTACCAACTTTTTCTATTAAAAAAATTTAGAGGGTTGATGAGGATGGCACAGGGTGCAAAAATCCTTCGAAAATACATAAAAATTTGGTAAATTTGGTAAAATTAAAACAAAAATCAACAAGTATCAGGATTTTGTAGCTAAATGTTTTTTTTTCCTGAGAAAATGGATTTGTTCCACAATTTTGACTCCCACTTCATATTATAGATCACACTCCATTGACTCATTGGAAAAAATCCTTTTTACGCAACTGGAAATCTGCAATAAAAAATTAAAGCAAATTCAAGTTCAAAAAGGGTGGGTGTATTGATAATTACGTTCACCTTGAATTATCAAGGGTAATACCTCTAGAGGTGAGAATTTTTAGAAAACACTCTTGTTTTATGTTTTAATTTTTTTTTTGTTTTTATGTTTAAATTTCACGAAACGAAGTTATCCTTAAAATATCACGAGCCGAAGGTGAGTGGTATTTCGGGATCACTTTGTTGAGTGAAATTTGTATAATTTTCAAAAAACGACAGTGTTCTCAAAAAATATCGAATCTCGTGTGGTATTTGGAAAGATCATTCAACAATATAAATCAAGCGAAATAATAAATAGTTTTTCATTCGAAAAAAACCAGATAGAAGCATAACAACAAATTATTAATCTTTATTCTCAAAATAATAATTATTGATAGTACAATTATCATACACATTACGAGCATTATTTTCGAATGATGAAGTAGATACTGATGTTGTTTCTTGAAGGACATTTTTTTAATTCCTTATGGCTGTGATTATTGTTTTGTGATGTTGTTGGTCCAGTTGGAGATACGGTTTCACTGACGCTGCAGAAGAATGGCCTGTTATCTTTATCAGCTGTTCCTCGCCAATCCTTGCTTTGGTTAATTGGCTGACAGCAGTAGCTCGATGCGAGTGGTTGGTTATCTTCGACTTGGTTGTGTTGATGCTAATGAGCTCTGCCGATTCTTTTGTCCATTTAGCTATCGTATTGGGACCGACTGGGGAGTTTTTGAACCATGAACCATATTTCGTATTCTTATGTGGAGTAAGGAATAGTCTTTCAGTGGTTATGTTTGCAGTTCTTTTGAATACAAGTAGCTTATATAACCTCACCGGGCAAATATCTTCTTCAATATTGGGAGTCAGCCATTTCGTTTCCGCACATTTTTGGGCACCACCATGTCTTGTTTTAGAAAATATCGGATTGTAGGCAATTCGGCCCGTGAGATTACTATCGTTTTCAATTTCGAATTGAAAATGTTAAATTAGGCATGATGAACCCTCTCCTCCGCGCCAAGCAAGCTTCAATGCAGCAATAAATAAAATTTTTTGTTCAAACCGTCTGGATTATCTTCTTTACATCAGTTGACCATCTTTTTGTGTTGCTCCAAAGACAGCGCCTTGGCACTAACTTTTCTTTTCTCAGGGTCCACTTGCAAAATACGCCTCTTGGCATTTCGTGCATCCCTCGCCGTTTTAGAAGACACGTCTGTGAATGGATCGAACCTACCGCCCAATTCATAATAGAATTTTTCCTGCAGCTGTTCGGCATATCATTCCACAAGGTTTTTACGACACTTTTCTTGTAGTCTGATCCATCTCCTTCCTCCATATTGGAAGCCCAGTCAAGCAAAATATTATTGAGCTCTGACAAACTTGTTTTTTCATTTACAAGGATTCCCGGGCAGCACAGAATTCTTCAAATTGTTTCCAAACGTAAGATCTTGACTTCACTGTATTAAGCGGCACACTTTTCTTCACACTTTCCTCAATTGAAGTGATATTACAATTCCCAAAACGTTTCATTTTTATCTACTTTATGGTAAAATACGAAAATAAACTGACAGAACTGCAAAATGTGCTGTTGAAGTTATCGCTAACAACTGCTTGTTTATCGTAACCATGACGACCGCAACTTCCACCAACGGCCAAAGCTATCCGGACGTATTAATATTCCAATGCAAATTAAGCATTTGACAAAAACAAATTTCTAAAAGTGAAAACACTGTGAGGTTGAGTGTTTTCAGATACAGTTTGTTTCTATTGGTCCGTTTTCAATTGGACGATGTAGTATAGTTTTGAATGATGAAATAAATACATTATTTATTTTTCGAATACATTTACAATTATTCTATAATTGGATGTTCCACTAGATAATTATCATGATAACTTATTTTTTATGAACACAGATTATCGTTAATGGGCGAATTAATTTGTATGTGAAGAAATTGAAAGAAAATTTTTTAGACGAGTTCAAAAGTGCATTCAGTAAAAATTTTAATATTTGAAAAAAATTGTAGTTAAATTACATGAGTACAGTTATTTTTATCATCATAATTACTGTTATCTTCAAATTAGATTTCAGTTTCACAACACGTACTTGCAGAAAAGCACTGGTGTGCGTTCAGAGGCGTTTTCCTGCTTGTTGTAGGATCATCTCCCGAACTCTGAAACAAGGTGATACAAACACAGCTCTACGAAGAATGAGCAAACCCATATATCAAATTGAAAATTGACACTTATAGTTTTCTTAAGTTGCTCAATTTCCCTTCTCCTAAAAACCTACGCCAGTGCTTTTTCAAAAGTTGATTACGTACATGATTTCATCGTAATAATTTTCCCCAAACTGAAAGTCCGATCGATGTCAATCGAATAAGTATCTATGAGAGCATCTAGCATTGATATTTCTGATAGACTTTTCGACATTTTTCTTCTCTTTTGAGAAAATGAGAAAATGATGATACTTTCTGTTGGAAGGAAGTTACGACAATGAAATTTGAAAATATGTAAGATATCAATAACAGCCATAAATGAACAAATTTTAATCAGATACGTCCTATATTTCATGAGGTATAGAGTATTGAAAACAATTTTTTTTTTGAAGTTTTTAATATGTCGATTTCTGCGAAATTTCGCAAGCCCGTTTGTTTCAACCTCATTCAAGCATCTTCCAAGTTACGAAACAATAGGAGTAAACCAAATTTCAATACTCATAACTACTGAATAATTCCATGGATTCGGTCCGATAATGAATTCGACTGAGATATTTTGCAATTAACCTATTTTGGAAAAAAAAACTCTATCTCTTCTCCAATGGAAGATAGAGAGTGTACGGATGGCCTGATGTACTCAGGTTTGACTACATATTCTTCATCAGGTAGTCGAACCCAATTGACCATTTTCGGCGTGATTCGGGTATTTGTGTATTTTAATCAAATTTAGGGAATGTTGAGAACAAATTGAAAAATTCTGATGCACCCTTAAACCTACCTATTGAATCATTCTTCCCTACGAGGAATGGATTGATGAATATCCGTGTTTCGAAAAAAAATCAATATTTTGGGAAATTCCATATTCATTTCTCCACATAGTTTCCTAATAACTCGATGCACGTGATATTCCAACTTTTGAAAAAAAAAAGATTTCTCGAACTCAGCAAAATAGGCCTCAGTTACAACGATGACCTCCTCGTTTGACGTGAACCGACATCCACCCAGCTATCTTTTCATGTTTGAAAACAGAAAAAAGTAACACGATGCCAAATCTGGTGAATATCGTGAATGAGATAGCAATTCGTAGCCCAATTCGAACAATTTGCCGGTGTCAACTACTGATGAATAATGAATAGTGCATTGTCTTGGTGGAAGAGCAATTTTTTTCATTGAATACGGCGTCAAATGGATCCAATTATTTACTTTAGTATATTGCTCTGCTATTGATTTTTCCTTTCCCAAGTAGTCAATGTGGATTATTCTTTGGGAATTCCAAAAACATTGGCCATAACCCTTCCGGGCCGATGACACCGTCATCGCCTTCTTCGGAGCACGGTCGCCTGGAGAAGTCCACTGCTTCAAGTTCCTTGGTTTTTGGTTTATAGTAATGGATCGAGTTTCATCAACGCTTACGAATCGACGTAAAAACTGGTTCAGATCAGCCTCAAATATGTGCAGACAGTCATTTGAGTTGTCACACGATTTCGTTTCTTCTTTTCTGTCAGAAAACCGGAAATCCATCTTGCCGATAGCTTCTTCATGTCCAAATGTTGATGTTAAATAATGTACACCCATTCGTATGAAGTGTTTAGCATCTAAGCAGTGTTCGATTCATTCGAACGTCCTGGATGGTCCTCGTCGAACACAGATGGTCGGCCTCGTTGGAATTCATTGAACAAATATCTGATGGTCGTGATTGAAGCTACCAACCGATCTTTGACTTTCTCGATCGCCTTGCCCTCCAAATACCAGGATCGAACCACTGAAGGATATTTCTGTTTCTCCATATTTCAAAATACTACGAAGTGGTTTACCATAAAATGTCGGTAAATCAAAACACTCGATTAATTTGTAAGAAATTAGGACAGACGTCGTTAGAAGGATCGCACTAAGAAATAGTATACAGATTTTTCAACTACTGTTCCCTCTGTTGCTAAACACGGGTACTCATCAATCCAACCTAGTACACTAAAGAATGAAGAAACGAAGCTTCAACTCAATTAGGAAAGACGTAAATTACTATATTGGCTGGTAATGAATTCGGACCCTAGATATTATTTATGCGTCTTAAATGGACTATATTTTTATCTTGAAATCCTTGAAAATGTGCTTCAACGCTTTTTTCTTCACTAGAAGTATAAAATAATAATTGAATTGAAATGGACTCATCAAGGACAATTCAATTTCCACCAAGTGATCCACAATATTTAATAAGAAAAGGTATACCCAACCCATTGATATTATTCAGGATTAACGACAAACATGCAATTATTCTATCGAAATTCTTGACATTCAATGCATTACAAGGAAAAATCTTGATTAATTATGTGCTAAAGTAATCACGCTAACTACATTTCAAGAATGTCATGACATCTACAATCCATAATTGGAGCGATTTCTTTTAAAGTTGGTGACTAATTAATGTTATCTTTCTATATGTCTAATCTGATGACTTTTAATTTTGTACCAATGGAAAACCAATCAATCCTCAATAACTACATGATTTTCAAAGCGACTACAACTAAAGTTTTTCTTAGTATGTGGGACACTGTCATGATTAGGGAAATGTATCAAAAAATACAATAGAAAGATCATTGAAATAGATTCATTAGTTGTCACAATATTCTTCACGAAGATGAAACAAATAAGATATTTGAAGAGCACTGAGCTGAGATCAGTACTTTTATGCGTATGTTATAAAGTCTTTTACCGTATTCTGAAAAAGTGTGATAATAATACGACCGCCAGGATTATCGAACAATTCCATTTCTCAATTTAAGATTAACCACACAGTTTTCCTTCAGTTTTGTGCAAGGTCCGAATTGCCTTCTTTTGCATTCAGAATATCTTTGTAGTGGTCTATATCGATCCTGAATAATCCGCAAAAGCTCCTGACTTCACGTGTTTTCTTAACATTGAACAACATAATATATTATTTCACCGTAAATGAACAATTTCATTTTTCATTTTTATTATGAAATATTCTCAAAACTTTTCTAGCATGTCGATTTCTGCGAAATTTTCCAAACCTTATTTTATTATTATTATTTTATTATTACAACAAAAACTAGAGTAGAGCAAATTTCCTATAAACTCAATACAAATTAAACTTGATTGTTTCACATTTGAACAGCTCCACCACAAAACAAGTCCTAGGCATTCTTAAACCCATTGACACTTCGAGCATCAACCACAGCAGTTGTTGAACGGTTCCACCTCTCAAAGATTCTATTGGTAAGAAAACTATGCGGCTGGGAAGTAGCAAACTTTTCCTTTGCCAATTTGAACTAGCGACTTCTCAGATTATTGGTGTTTAAAGTATATTAGCCACGGATATCATCACCAAAGTGGCCACGTAAAGACCTGAAAGAAAAAATTAAATCACCTCTGTCGCGCCGCGACTGGAATGTCGGCAATCCGAAAGTGAAGAGCCTGTTCTCGTAGGTGGGGCGAATCCTTCCAAAGGGTATACGAGTGATCCAGCGCTGGACCGAATCGAGGCAATGCTCATCGGTACGAGTGGAAGGCCACCAAACTGGGCCAGCATATTCCAACAATGGTCTAACGTCGGTGGTGAAGAGAAGCTTCAATGTAGCAACATCACATCCGTTGAAGGTCTTTTGGATGGCATAAGTCAACTGTCTGGCTCTGGCAGTGATGGTTTGACCAGCGAAAATCCTCGAAGACACCCTGGTCACAGTGACTTGATACTTCTTTCAGCCTATCGCCGCCGATGAAGTACTTCCTCCTCGGGTTGTTTTTACCAATATGAAGTACACAGCATGTCTCCACATTTAAAGGAAGTAACCATTCACCACACCAAACATTTAATTCATTCAGGTCAAGTTGTAGAGTATTGAAGTTCGATAAGGGAAAGTTATAGAATTTGGTATCATCTGCAAACATAGAGCACAAAGAGTGGAGTAATCTAGGTAGATCGGAGGTGTATAATGAAAATAATATAGGGCCCAGGACGGAACCTTGTGGAACACCAGATAACAAAGGGCTGCCGGGACTGGAGAAGGAACGATCGACCCTGACGTGGAAAAAATGATTGGAAAGATAAGCTCCAATCCAAGCAAGAATAATTCCCCTGATTTCCAAGATGAGAGAGCTTAACAAGCAATCGTCGGTGAGGGACCCCATCGAAGGCCTTGGAGAAGTCAAGGTAGATAACATCCACAGGCTCTTCCCGGTCCCACGCTTTGGTCCACTCATTGATGCACAAAATGAGGTTGATTTTGGTAGAGCGACCAGATAAGAATCCGTGCTGTTTGTTCGAATTTCCCGCCGCGAATTATAATTAAATGAGCATGTGTGCGCTGCGTAATCATTTTCATTCTAACGCATCGATGAAGAAAAGAATAACTTCAATATGGTTTCATTACTTCTATATTTTCAAAGTTAATCTCTGTTTCATAATAATAATTATTGTTGCTTGCTCCTTATATAGTGAATCACCTTAAAGTGTGATATAAAGCATAAATTCGATTCATCGACTCAAATAAAAATCTTCAGACTCTTGACCTCTACATTTATGTGCAAGGTGTTAAATTGCCACACTGTTCATTAGGGATAACATCGTTTGATAACGCAAATTGGGTGATCTGGTCCGAAACGATCATTTCCAAGACCTTGAAAGCCATAGAAAGCAAGCTGATGGGTCTGTAATTGTGCGGTGATAATTTATCCACCTTTTTAAAAACGGGTGTTACGGAAGCAGTAAGGCAGTCAATAGGCAGAATCGAATACTTGAGGGAACTAAAAAAAATTTTGTAAAGGGGAAAAGAAAAGGAACCTCAAGTACCGACTTGATCCGATGCATATTCAAGGAATTATAGAAGAAAACCAATTTCAGATGGTCAAACCTCCTGAACCCCGAGATATTTGGATAGTTAACCTATTCTGAAAATTTGAATACTCTCGATCATCTCTTGCGGAAGATAGAGAGTATATGATTGGACGAACACACTCAAGTTTGACCCTGTATTCTTCATCAGGAAGTCAAACCCATTCGGTTGAGGCCATTGTCGGCTCAATATTCAAAACTGACAGACAAGTTTATTTTCTTGAAATAAGATGGTACAATACTGGGATTCGAGGATGTCCTGAATATTCATAATCTTGATAAAATTTCCAAATTTTGAGAATCTCTGATTGATAACTCACGGGGTATTTAGTATTTGCAAAAACAAAATTCAAATTTTTTTCAATATCCTAGCTTAACGATTTCAATGAAATTTCGCGAAGCTATTCGTTTCAACCTCATTCAAATATCTTCCGAGTAACGAATTCATTAGGTGGATAATCTAGGATTTATTCAGGAACCCAAATTTCAGATACTGACAACTTCCTAATAATTCGACGGATTTGGCCCATAACGAAATTGGAAAACAAACCTATTCTGAGAATATGGAGCTCATATTCCCCTGATAAAAAAGAGTAGCCGGAAAATTAGACTACTCAAATTTGAGTCCGCATTTGATATCAGAAAGTCGAAAGCCGAGGGCCATTTTCTGCTCGATGTTCGGAAATAACAGAGATTTGGTTAGAACGACAGTTCGCTTTTCTACTAGTTTTCAAACTTAATAATAATCGCGCAAAAATATAATTGAATTATTCATCCTTACAGGAATTCGCTGTTGGAAATATTGGATGTTCTGTTATACAGTTAAACCTGGGCAGAGGTTTAACAAAAACTCGATTAGGTTATAATCGTCTATCAAAATATAATCTCTAAGATTGACATTTCTTTTCTCTTCTTCAAGCTTTAGGATGTACAAAACGAACTTCTCATAGAATCAACATTTCTCAACGAAGAAGTATCGAAACAAAGAAAATATCGTCTAAAATTTGTTGTATTGTAACGGTATGAATGCTCAATTACATTAGAGACGCCACTGATCGACACCACAGATCCTTTTACGCGTAGTCTGTTGGAGACATCTTCGATTGAAATCGATCAAGATCGGATACACGCGAGAGTTTTTCCGGTGATAATTGAGAGGAATGAAAATCAAGGGATGTATGATTTAGATTGACCTTGTGGTTTCAAGTGAGCAGATACAGTGTCGATTTTCCTGGTTACTTATTTACGCATTTATCTCTGTGCCTGAATTAGAAAGAAGAATTACCTTTTGGTTTTGAAAATTTCTGACAGACATTTCAAGGAAATTATTTCTATCAGGCTGTACGACAGCTCAACCAACATTCCAAAGTTAGCAGTTGAAAGTAATTTGGCTACCATCATTGCGCAACTGTCATTTCCATATCGTCATAACAAGGAACATACTCCAGAACGATTAAAAAGTAATTTGGCTACCATTTTTCTACAACTGTCAGACGCCATTACACCGGCACTAGAAGAATACTCCAGAACTTGAGGAATAGAGGATCAATCGTAAATATTTCTGAAATTTGTTAACGTTCTGTTATTACTTAATTCAGCCTTCAGCGATTTATTATTTTTCTTTTTCTAAATTAAATTTTTGTGAGTTTGGTAAATATACCGATTATATATTTTTTTGTTTTCTGTTATTCATCTTTCAGGCAAGTTTCCTCTGTTACTATTTCTTTATATCTTGGCTTATATTAAGCCTGGCGCCCAACAAAATAGTCAATTCTGTCAATTTATTTTTATTAACTCACCCCTCACCTATATAACTGAGCAGCCGACAGGCCAAAGTGTGTATTACTGTCAAGGTGAGATCACACAATTGGCGCCCAACGTGGGGCCCGATTGACGGAGTTGACATTATCTACCCTTGCCTGAGGGATGATTTAACTGATTGAAATTTCTGATAATTTTGGAATCATATATCTTTTTCTTTTTCATTTTTCTTCATTGATTTATCGTATTCGCGATAATTTCCGTTACCGTTTATATTGAATACCTTAAAATTTTTGAAACTCATTATTTATTTTTGGACTTTATAAAATATTAATATCTATTTCATTTAATTTGTTTTGGGGATTTTCTGATTTTTATTAGTCTCATTTCTTTATTATCTTATTACCTATCTAATTAATATTATTTTTTTTTCCTATTTTTCTATATCGTCATATTCAATTTTTGATAGTTATCGATAATATCTCGTAACATGAATCCAAACCATTTAAAAGTTAATGAGTTAACTTATGAATTGAGAATTCGTGGTGTTGAGCCTCATGGCGATGTGGATTCGAAAAGGAAACTTTTGAGAGGCCTTTTGAGTCAGGAAAACGCTAACCGTAGTTTTTATGGTACTGTTTCCAATCCATACTCCCATTCCCAAGACGTATTAGAAATGAACGAGACCCTTGCGGATTTAAAGACCCTTATATCCGATTTTGGCGGTTCCAGGAATGATCCTGTTTTTGGTAGGATTTCTAGTCGCTTAACCCATCTATCTAACCGTTTATCTAGGTTAAATGTTCAGGAAGATGATGAGGCTGCTGCACAGAAAATAATTCAATTTGCTATTCTCGAGTTGGAGGCAGACCTGGATTTCAAGGTCAACCCCGCTGTGACTTCTACTCCTTCATCCAGTCCCATGCAAGCTTCACCATCTTCTCCTATTAAATATGTGGCTCCTTACAAATGGAATATTTCTTTTTCGGTTCAGGTCAGGCGGAATCTGTTAATTCCTTTCTGGAAAAGGTGGAGCTTTTAAGGGAAGCTCGAGGTGTGTCAAAACAGGAGCTTTTCAAATCTGCCTGTGATTTATTCAAAGGTGCCGCATGGACTTGGTTCGTTAATAACCATAATAAATTTCAGTGTTGGGATGAGTTGGTGGATCAGCTGAGAAAAGATTTTCTTCCCTATTTTTACGAAGAGGATCTAGAGCAGGAAATAAGTTCCAGAACTCAGGGTAAAAATGAAAGAGTTTCCTTGTTTATTTCTTCCATGGAGGGTCTTTTTAGTCGACTGTCACTTAAGCCGGATGAGGAGACACGTGTGAGGAAGATCCGAAGAAATCTTCTGCCTTTCTTTATTTCAGGTTTGGCCTTGCAGAATCTGAATACTGTTTCAGAACTTTCTGAGTGTTATAAAAAATTAGAGGAATCCAAAATGTGGGCTGACAGATATAAATCACCTGCCAGTACAGAGACTGGGTTGTTAGAACCTGATCTCAGCATGCCTTCCTGTGGAACTTCCGATTCTAGGCCCTCAACATCTCGACAAGTTTTTGCAAATAGGTCTCTTCCTGTTAACGTGTGTGATATTTCTGATATTCAATGTTGGAACTGTGATTCAGGGGGACATACATATTCTGACTGTGGTCAGCCTCGATCTATTTTTTGTTATGGTTGTGGTATAAAGGAATAATTAAATCGAAATGTCTTAACTGTAAGCAAAAAAACGAGTATCGTGGTGGCGAGCAGCTGAACCTCGCCACCAGACAGAGTACCGACAGTTCAGTAAATCTTCGTTCAAAAAATCCTGTCCCTCCAAAAGCCAGCCCCAAGCAAAAACAGTAAAAACTATCGACAGGACCTCCTCAGAGTGGCAAAATTGGCTAGCCATTATACGATCTTTCTTTTCGACCAATGTCAATACCTGCCCTCTTTTTGTTAGAAAATTTAACGATAACCGCCCCTATCTAAGTATAAATATTTTCGGTCAAAATATATTAGCTCTCGCGGATACTGGAAGTAATTGTTCTATATTAGGATCTTCGGGTTTCGACCTGTTGAAAACCCATAATATTCCCATTAAATATGAAACCCCTTTGAAGGTAACCACAGGTGATGGTAAATCACAGGATTTTTTGGGTTACATAGTTGTACCTATATCTCTTCAAAATGTCACTAAACAAATGAAAATATTGGTGATTCCTTCTGTTACTCAAAATCTCATTTTGGGTATGGACTTTTTCGATTTATTTCAAGTTCAAGCAAATTTTCACGAATCATTTTATACCTTAGAATCGTCCCTTTGTGCAATAAATACTATTGAACCTTTTTCAAAGTTAACACCCACTGAAAGGGAACAATTGCAAGATGTGGTCCGTTGTTTTGAAAATATAGCTCCCAAAGACCGAATTGGTCGAACTTCCCTCATTACCCATCACATCAACACTGGTGATGCTAAACCGATTGTTCAACGTCAATATCCCTTATCTCCTACCATGCAAGGCCATTTGAATCGGGAAATAGATGAAATGTTGAAGCTTAAAGTGATACAACCATCCAAGTCTTCTTGGTGTAGCCCCCTTTGGCTAGTTCCTAAGCGTTCCGGTGAGTATCGTGTTTGTTTTGACGGTAGAAAATTGAATGAGGTTACAGTAGACGACGCTTATCCCATGCCTCTTATAGACTCTATCTTGAATAAATTGAGAGACTCTCGATATCTCAGTTCAATTGATTTAACCAAGGCTTTCTTCCAAATTCCTCTGGATGAGTCGTCACGTGCTAAAACTGCGTTTGCGGTTCACGGAAGAGGACTTTTGAATTTCTTGTCACTCCATTCGGTTTGAAAAACAGCCCAAAGGCAATGGCGCGGTTAATGGATATGGTAATTGGACCGGATCTTGCTCCATATTGTTTCGTTTATCTGGATGATATAATTATAGCAACCCCGACTTTCGAACTACACATTAAGGTTCTCAGAGAGGTATTCCATAGGCTGAAAGACGCTAATCTTACTGTTAACTTAGATAAATGTGAATTTTGTAGATCTTCTCTTGTCTTTCTTGGTTTTGTAGTGGATGAACATGGTCTGAGAACAGATCCTGAAAAGGTCTCAGCCATAATAAATTATCCCTCTCCAAAAACAACTACCGAAATAAAGCGTCTCATAGGTCTTGTAAGCTGGTATAGACGTTTCATTAAAGATTTTTCATCAATTTGTTCCCCCATATCTGATCTCCTTCACGGTCGCAAGAAAGGTCAATCCATTTCTTGGACCCCTGAAGCTGAAGCAGCTTTTTCAGAGATAAAATCTCGTCTTGTTACCGCCCCGGTTTTGGCAAGCCCAGACTTCAGTAAACCCTTCACCATTCAATGTGACGCCTCTGATACCGGTATAGGTGCTATCTTGTACCAAAAATGTGATGGTTTGGAACATCCAGTTGCTTACGCTAGCAAAACGTTATCTTCATGTCAACGAAAATATACAGTAACTGAGAAGGAGCTTTTGGCGGTCATTTTCGGTATCGAAAAATTTCGCAGTTATATCGAGGGTACTAAATTCACAGTTGAAACGGATCACTCCTCCCTTATTTACCTTCATAATTTATCTAACCCTTCCGGTCGCTTAACAAGGTGGGCTGTTAAACTAGCCCAGTATGATTTTGTTATCAAACATCGAAAGGGTTCTCTCAATGTAGTAGCTGATGCTCTATCACGGTCTGTTGAGGAAATTTCTGTTATAGATGTTTCCACCTTTCAACCAGATTCATGGTATAAATCTATGTTGAAAAAAGTTGTGGAGAAACCTGAAGCTTATCCGTCCTTTCGAGTAGAAAAAGACATATTGTACAAGCATATTTTCTCAAAAAGTCGTATTATGTCTAATTTAACGGACTGGAAAATTGTTGTACCTTCGGCAAATCGGTCAGACGTTCTGAAATTTTATCATGACAATGAGACTGCTGCTCATTTCGGAGTTTCTAAGACCCTATCTCGAATATCTGAATTATATTATTGGCCAAGGATCAGAAAAGATGTCTATAAATATGTCAGAAAGTGTTCTGTCTGCGCTGCTTGTAAAGGCTCCAATCTTCCTCGAGCTGGTCATATGGGAGCATATAAAAATATAAATTTTCCATTCCAGTGTATATCTGCTGATTTGCTTGGTCCCTATCCAAGATCAAAAGAAGGCAACCGCTATGTGTTGGTTGTTGTGGATTGGTTCACCAAGTTTGTATTAGTTCAACCTATGCCTAATGCTTCATCTAGGAGAATATTGAAGTTCATTGAAAATAATGTATTTCTTATATATGGCGTACCCCAAATTTTCATGGTTGATAATGGAAGTCAGTTCATCAGCAGGGAATTTAAGAAATTGATGGAAACCTATAAAGTTCAAAAGATTTGGTATAATGCCAAATATCATCCCCAAGTGAATTTCTCTGAAAGGGTAAATAAAGTTATTGTTACCGCCATTCGCTGCTATATACATGACAATCATAAAACTTGGGACTCCTCCATTTTCAAGGTGGCCCAAGCAATAAGAACTTCGAAACATGATGTAACTGGGTATTCCCCTGCCTTTTTAAATTTTGGGAGAAATGTCCCTGTGACTGGAGACTTCTACGGAAAAATTTCAGAAAATGATAATAATTTTCCCTCTGTTTCAGATAAAAGTCAACGGTTTGATGATATTCAAGAACTTCCGAATTTATATATCGACATTAGGGAACGACTACGTCAGGCTTATGAACGCAATGCTTGCCAGTATAATTTGAGAAAGCGTGACGTGAGGTTTCATGTTGGTGATAGGCTTTGGAAGAAGAATATAACTTTGTCTTCGGCGATGGGTAACTATTCCGCAAAATTAGCTCCAAAATATATCCCTTGTAGGGTTAAGAAGGTTATCTCAAATTTGGTTTATGAGTTAGAGGACATGGATGGGCGAGATTTGGGTCGTTGGCATGTTAAAGATCTAAAACCTGCGTTCACTGATGATGAAAATTCCTCAACCAGTGATGAAGAGTACTTCAACACGGTTTCAGATATCTCTGAAAAAATTTGATAAAGTTGTTTCATAATATATTTGATGATATCTTAGATTCACTCAAAGGCATTAAGTAATAATTTCTATTATATGATCTGTTCTGCATTATTTCTTGTACTATCTGCTATTTTCTTTCCTACATTAGCGCTTTCCTCAAATAGAATTCATGTCCTTAATCTTAGGGATCATACCTAAACGGGAAATTTATTTCCTCTCAATTGAGGGTGACATCTCGAATTTTTCCTTGTCGATTATTAAAAAAAAAAAAAATTGTAAACTCCTTGAGTTTCCAATTTTTTTTCCACCCAGTTGGGGTGGTGTGTAACGGTATGAATGCTCAATTACATTAGAGACGCCACTGATCGACACCACAGATCCTTTTACGCGTAGTCTGTTGGAGACATCTTCGATTGAAATCGATCAAGATCGGATACACGCGAGAGTTTTTCCGGTGATAATTGAGAGGAATGAAAATCAAGGGATGTATGATTTAGATTGACCTTGTGGTTTCAAGTGAGCAGATACAGTGTCGATTTTCCTGGTTACTTATTTACGCATTTATCTCTGTGCCTGAATTAGAAAGAAGAATTACCTTTTGGTTTTGAAAATTTCTGACAGACATTTCAAGGAAATTATTTCTATCAGGCTGTACGACAGCTCCAACCAACATTCCAAAGTTAGCAGTTGAAAGTAATTTGGCTACCATCATTGCGCAACTGTCATTTCCATATCGTCATAACAAGGAACATACTCCAGAACGATTAAAAAGTAATTTGGCTACCATTTTTCTACAACTGTCAGACGCCATTACACCGGCACTAGAAGAATACTCCAGAACTTGAGGAATAGAGGATCAATCGTAAATATTTCTGAAATTTGTTAACGTTCTGTTATTACTTAATTCAGCCTTCAGCGATTTATTATTTTTCTTTTTCTAAATTAAATTTTTGTGAGTTTGGTAAATATACCGATTATATATTTTTTGTTTTCTGTTATTCATCTTTCAGGCAAGTTTCCTCTGTTACTATTTCTTTATATCTTGGCTTATATTAAGCCTGGCGCCCAACAAAATAGTCAATTCTGTCAATTTATTTTTATTAACTCACCCCTCACCTATACAACTGAGCAGCCGACAGGCCAAAGTGTGTATTACTGTCAAGGTGAGATCACAGTATAGAAGGCAATTCCAACACTGATCGCTTCTTCGTCGCACGATTTCGAATTTCGCATTAGCGTTGGAATAGAAGCCTATTCTGCAACTTGTTTTAGAATATACCATTTCAATACTCATATCATAAGACATTCGTCGGATTTCAACAAAAATCGTTCGAAGGTGGAGGTTATTGACATCAAATTGATTTTTAGTAGATCCGATTTTCACTAATTTACTTCTTCAAGCTGAATGCCAGAAAAGCAAACATTCAAAAACCTCAAATCGCTCCTGTAAACAACTCAAAGATGATAAGATATTCGTTTCTGCCCATAAAACCTATCTCGAAAACCATTAAATAAGGAATTCTTCGAATTTCTTTCTATCCTCAACAAACTTGTTCCTTCTAGATCGCAATTGTGCCGAAAAAAATTACCGCAGAGTTATGGTATGCCAAACCAGTTTTCAGAAACTTGAACCTTCCTAAGATTTTCGTGTTCTCTAATTCGGACTTGTCACATATTTTTATGTTCCGATTTTTATGACTTATAATTAATATATGTCTATTTATATAGCTCGATGATAATATCCTAAGGTGTTATAATTCTCGTTTGAACTTTTTCGGATGTTATTATTAACTTTTTATGATAGGTCCCGAGAAGAATTGCATGTGGATCACCTACACACTTTATCACATAATAGATCTATGATAGTATCATAAAACTTGCGTTGAGTGGATTTCATCATTGCGTTGGTTCCACCAAGGATTAATTCGTTTATAACTCGCATTAAATTGAAAAATGCCTTTATTCGAAAAGAAATTACTCTCTTCCTAACAGATAATTATCATATCATATATATATTCTTTCGGACTTTTGACTTACATTTTCTTGTAGCCAGCAATAAAGCATGTTTATTTGGTGAAAGTTTTAGCAGAGGTTGAGTTAAATTGGTTTCACACTATTCGGCGTATTATTCAAGAGCTAAGGGAATAGCCTCACTGAAAAAACCTGGCTCCTTGCAGAAGTAGTGTTTTTTTTAGAGTCCGTAAAAGATATCTATTTTATAGATATAGGAAACATAAATATTGATTTTAGGAGAAGGGAATTTGAGCTTCGAACAAAACTGTGGGTTTTTAGTATAACACTGTCCCGCAGAAGCATTTCTGACCTCTTTGAATTATCATTAGTTGTTTGGAATCTATAATCCTTAAGTTTTATTTTATTTTTATTCAAACAGAATTCAACTACAGAAGACACAATATTTTACAACTGACTGGGAAAGAACTAAAAATATTATATACCCTTGTACCACCCATGAAATAATCATAGGTTTCAACCGGAATAACGTCAGCATAAATAAAGGCACTTTCAAGAGTATATAATTAGGTGTTATTGTCACTAACTGTATATTTTATAGATCTTGGAAGCATTGCCTAGGGGCGAACAAAACGGGTTAATGTGGATTTATTGGTCGATAGACATCCGTCGTTGAGCGTAGGTTCTCATCGTGAATTTAATGTGTTTTTATGATTCCGTGAATCTTTTTACTATCTTGAGTTATGGCAAATCTCATCACATCGTCGGTAGGGCTGTTGTGCAAAGAAAAAGTATCTGTGAATTATGTAAAAAATATTTTGCAGAAGACGTTCATTGATAACTATTCTCAAAAAATTTTCCTTATCCCGTGTTGTGGAAGAGGGTGATGTACAGAAGAATTGATTATCAAAACAAGTAATTACTATCCAAATATGCTGAAATAATTATTAAAACTCTTTGAAAGATGTATAAGGCAAGGCGAGACTTAATTTAAGAAATGATTTTAAGGAAGATACTATATCTGCAGTCACTGGTATCACAAATCAACAAATACCTACGAATTCTTATTTGTATTATCAACTATGAAACTTGGAATCTCTCAATAAACCAAATCAAATTGAGAATTTTTTTTTTTGGATAGTGTTTATTAAAATTAACAATCTACTTTCAAAAAGTATTCAGCAACTGTGGTTATGTACTGAAAGAAATTGTATCACATTAATAGATTCTCAGTTATGACCAGTCAGTTGAGTCGTTTGGCCTTTACAATCGTCGTGAGTTGAATGGATCTTCTGTCAGCTGGTCGATCGGTTGGTTGGCATGTTCTTGTAGCTACTAGTGATTCCTATTTCTGTATACATACAAGACTCTTAAATCTTCACGGATGGTGTGGTTGGAGATATATCAATAATGGCATTAACCAATGAACGTAGCATTTTTGATTGTACTCTATGGACAATTTAAACATTTGATGGCTAAGCGCAACCCCAGAATTGAATGCCGTACGTCCATATTCGCTAGTTGATAGCTTTGCAAATTAGCAATTTACATTGAAGGCTCAATTTGGACTTCCTGCCTATAAGCCAATACATTTTCGGAATTTCAGATTCATTTAATTTTTTTTTTGGCGCTCTTGTTCACCCGATCAGAGTGCCTATCATTTTGCTCGAATGTCTGTAATTTTGGAATATCTAGCTGAAAATGGTCTCAATCGATTGGGTTCGACTCCCTGATGAAGAATTCGTGGTTGAGTTTGTCCGGCCGGCCGGCCATATCCTCTCTAGGATCCGTAAGGAATCAGCTAAAGTTTTCATATTTTTAGAATAAGTTAATTGTTCAAATATCTCGGTCAAGTTCGTTATTGGGCCAAACCCGTCGGATGGTTCAGTAGTTATGAGCATCTGAAATTTTGTTTCCTCAATAACTACTAGAATATCCATCCGATCAAATTGATACTCGAAATATTGTTGGGAGAGGCTGCAACAAAACAGCTCGCAAAATTTCGCAGAAATCGTCACCCTAGAAAATTTTTGAAAAATTCCCGAAAAAAAGTTTTTTAATCCCCACTATCTCTCAAGATATTTTTCGGATTTCAATAAAAATTCGTGAATATATTGAGGTGATCGATATCTTACTTATCCTTAAATTTCATTGTCGTAGCTCTTTTCGATCTAAAGATATGATCATTTTTTTAATTTACTCAAGAGAAAAGAGAAATGACATACGTCTCGATGATTTTCTTTGAACGATAGTTCAGTCAATCTGTCATGAAAAACCCTTAGTCCTAGCAAAACTTTCCGAAGGGATGAAATGTTGTGGAATCGTTAGAAGACCCGTAGCCAAAGCGAAAGCCAAATTTGAGACTTTTTGCTGTGTTCCATTTTTTTGAAAATGAAAAAAAACTCGAAAAAAATTTTGAAATGCGTTTTCCTTGGAAACAACGCATTTTACAAAATTTATTGAACAAAAAATGTAGAGAAACTTGAAATCTACAATTAATGTCATTGTAGCATTACGCTACGACTTGAAGTGTACACAGTAGGTGGCGCTTGAGTTACCAAAAAAGTGTTTTTCCACTTTTTATGCCTCGAAATCATTTTTTTTATCATATATGTGAATGAGAAAGTTGTTCCTCTTACAAATACAAAAAACACATATTTAAACAATTTTTTAATCCAACTTACCGTTTTACAGCTACAACTCGTTCAAATAGGAAAATTGGAAGATTGTGACATTGGTTTCGGGTTTTAAAAGGTTTCTATTTATGATAATGTTAAAATGAAATAAAAATTGTTAATACAAATAATTCAAATCATTAATAGGTAGTGCCCTATTGTTATACAAGGGTCCATCCTGCCGGAGAAAGTTTTAGGGCAGAGAAGTACCGTAAGCAACGTTGCGCCGTGTCTCTTATATATCATAACTATCTAACGGTAAGTTTTATGAAAAAATTGTTTGAATAAATGTGTTTCGTATTTGTAAGAGGAACAACTTTCTCATATACATATATGATAAAAAAAATTATTTCGAGGCATAAAAAGTGAAAAACACTTTTTTTGGTAACTTAAGCGCCACCTACTGTGTACACTTCAAGTCGTAGTGTAGTGCTACAATGACATTAATTGTAGATTTTAAGTTTCTCTACATTTTTTGTTCAGTAAATTTTTTTGTAAAATGCGTTGTTCCCAAGGAAAACGCATTTTAAAATTTTTTTGAGTTTTTTCCATTTTCAAAAAAATGGAACACAGCAGAAAGTCTCAAATTTGGCTTTCGCTTTGGCTACGGGTCTTTTAACGATTCCATAACATTTCATCCCTTCGGAAATTTTTGCTAGGATAAATGACAGATTGACTGAACTACGATGGCCATCACAGATCGATATTCTATTGACAAATGCCGGGCTCATTAATCAGTGTCAGTTTGCGTAATATTAATCAAAATTTTTCACAACGGGAAATCATAGAGATAGAATTCAATCTCGGTGGCTGAAATAATATACGTTATCAAAATTCAGAAAAGCACTGACATAAGTTTTTAGGAAAAGGGAATTATAGCTTCGAACAAAACTTGGGGAAAATTATGAGTAGTTATTTTTAATTTTTTTAATTTTGAATTGTTCACTTGATCAGAGTTCTTATAGATTTGTTATAGTTTGAATATTTACTCGCAAGTAGCTCAACAAGAGCGCCAAAGCAATCTGACCTCACATCAGTGCTTTCTAAATTTTTTCATTAATGTGTTGTCTCCAGTTGAGGGGCTGGTCTAAATGTATGTTTAGATACGAGGTTTTCTTGAATTGAGGTTCCCAGATGACGATGAAAAAAGAAGAATTTGGGCTTCGCTGTTGGGATGGTCAAATATTTGCCCAAAGAAAGCAATTTTCATTTGTTCAGATCATTTTGACCCTGAAGATTTTGTGACCCGAGTAAATCGAAAAACATTTTATGAAATGTTGCCGGGTGAGGTTTCACAAGAGACCTTCAATGAGGGAGTCAAAACAAATCGACATTTTACAAAGGAATGCTTTGTCTATCTTATATAATCTGAAGAAGAAACATCTCCAGTGCTGTGTGGCCTTAAAAATAAGTTATTTTAAAGGTGACAATATTGAATTGTCATTATTTTTGTATTAGAAATTTCAAAAATATCAGTCTCATAACTTAATTCACAGACACCGTAATTTGATTGACTGTTTCGTTTGAGATCATCGATATGATACCAAAAAAACTATTTAACGAGTCAGTCCGAAATTCTGCTTTGATAATGAAAAAACCTTATTTTAACTGATTTTTAAAATATTCCCAACTGTTTTCAATATTTCATAAGTCATAAGATATTAGTAGAATTCATTAAAAAAGTAGTGTTCCATTAACTAGAGGAGTCACAGAAAAATACATGGATATTTTTCAATCTATTCGATATACCTACTTCTGCTTGGTTTTAAAGGAAAGGCGAATCAAGCTTCGAACCAAACTAATATATAATAGGAATTGTTGGTATTTACTTGCCAACGTATGTTTCTGTTTATTAGTTTCTTCAGGACAAGGCATCCATTTCAAGAGAGAAAAGAATAGAGCAGAACTAAGAGTAAAAGAGGCAACAACAGCTGGTGCGAACGAACAATTCATGGCTTTCACCTTATTTGAAGAACATGAAAATATCTGCTCAGAGGAATGAGGAACCTATACTGTACGCCCTTAACTAAAGTGAATATAAATAATTGTTGTCAAATATCTCCCTTCCGCTTTTTTGCTCTTTATTCAATGCTTTATAAAAAGGGTTGCAGTGATCGGATTTAGTTCAAATATGCGTCGTTTTGTTCGATAATCTGTTTCCATCTAGAAAGCAACTTCATAATGCCTCCCTTCTAGAAGCCCCCCTAGTTATTTGCAAAGATCTCGGACAGTCACTTTTCTCAAGCCTCTTTTGAGTTTAACTTTTCACCACCAAGGGCGTTCGCCATGGACAGGAACAGGAGGTAATCACTTGGCGCTATATCCGGGCTATATGGTGGATGCGATAAAACCTCCCATCCGAGCTCCCGTAGCTTCTGACGAGCCATCAACGAAGTGTGTTTTCTGGCGTTGTCCTGGTGGAACACTACACCCTTCCTGTTGGCCAATTCTGGAAGCTTCTGGTCGATCGTCTGCTTCAAGTGGTCCAGTTGCTTCGAGCAGATGGTAGAATTAAGCATCTGGCCATATGGGAGCAGCTCATAGTGGATGAATCCCTTCCAATCCCACCAAACACACAGCAAAACCTTCCTGGCCTTCAATCCCGGCTTGGCCACTGTTTGGGACGACCACGACCGTTCTCGCTTGATATTGTGATATAGTGTGATATGTGATCCATTTTTCGTCGCGAGTCACCATCCGCTTCAAGAATGGGTCGAGTTCGTTCTGTTTCAGCAGCATATCGCAGGCGTTGATTCGGTCCAGAAGGTTTTTTTTTTGCGTCAAATCATGCGGCACCCAAACATCAAGCTTTTTTTTTATCCAGCCTTCTGCAGATGGTTTAAAATGATTTGGTGACTAACTCCCATCTCCCGATCGATGTCACGAGATGCCACATGCCGGTCTTACTCAATTTTTATCGGTATTTATCGTCACAGGTCTTATTATGAAAACAATTATAACTGAATATCAATGACATTTACAGATATTAGCTTTCATTTGAAAAAAATTTGCTATTATTAATTTTTCTCTCTCGGGGTTCTCTATGGAAGTAACAACATGTGATTATAGTCTATGGTATGAAATAGTTCAAACTGTTTTGTTTCTAGTTCAGATGATCAACCGATAACCAAAAACTTAAGAGATAATAGAATTTGTCTTAGTTTTAATATTTCTGAATGTTTGTTATGATGCATGGTTAATTAAAATTCTATCAATATTGGAACTGGAAGCTATAGGCTTATAAACAAGAAAGATTAGAATAGAATGCATTTTCTGATCATAATCATTTCATACTGAATTGAATAATTTCAAACTATCGAAATTATTTTTACAATATTTTACACATTTTTTTTTAAGAAAGGTACAGATAATTGTGAAAAGAAATATCTGCTGTTTACATATCTAGTTTATTTAAAAACAAATTAACTAGAGGAGTCACAGAAAAATAGATGTATATCAATCTATTCGATATACCTACTTCTGGTTGGAATTAAAGGAAAGGCGAATCAAGCTTCGAACAAAACTAATATTGTTGGTATTTACTTGCCGACGTATATTTCTGTTTATTGGTTCCTTCAGGACAAGGCATCGATTTCAAGAGAGAAAAGAATAGAGCAGAACTAAGAGTAAAAGAGGCAACCACAGCAGGTGCGAACGACCTATTCATGGCTTTAACGCTATTTGAAGAACACGAAAATATCTCCTCAGAGGTATGAGGAACCTATGCTGTACGACCTTAACTAAAGTGAATATAAATAATAGTTGTCAAATATCTCCCTTCCGATTTTTTGCTCTTTATTCAATGCTTTATAAAAAGTGTTACAGTGATCGGATTTAGTTCAAATATGCGCCGTTTTGTTCGATAATCTGTTTCCATCTAGAAAGCATTTTCATAATGCCTCCCTTCTAGAAGACCCCCTCCTTATTTGCAAAGAACTGGGACAGCCACTTCTCTCAAGCCTCTTTTGAGTTTAACTTTTCACCACCAAGGGCGTTCGCCATGGACAGGAACAGGTGGTAATCACTTGGCGCTATGTCCGGGCGATATGAAGAAAGCGATAAAACCTCCCATGCGAGCTCCCGTAGCTTCTGACGAGCCATCAACGAAGTGTGTTTTCTGGCGTTGTCCTGGTGGAACACTACATCCTTTCTGTTGGTCAATTCTGGAAGCTTCTGGTCGATCGCCTGCTTCAAGTGGTCCAGTTGCTCGCAGTAGATGGTAGAATTAAGCATCTAGCCGTATGGGAGCAGCTCATAGTATATGATACCCTTCCAATCCCACCAAACACACAGCAAAACCTTCCTGGCCATCAATCCCGGCTTGGCCACTGTTTGGGTCGATTCACCTGCCTTTGACCACGACCGTTCTCGCTTGATATTGTCATATGTGATCCATTTTTCGTCGCCAGTCGCCATCCGCTTCAAGAATGGGTCGAGTTCGTTCTGTTTCAGCAGCATATCGCAGGCGTTGATTCGGTCCAGAAGGTTTTTTTGCATCAAATCATGCGGCACCCAAACATCAAGCTTTTTTTTGTATCCAGCCTTCTGCAGATGGTTTAAAATGGTTTGGTGACTAACTCCCATCTCCTGAGCGATGTCACGAGATGCTACATGCCGGTCTTACTCAATTTTTTATCGGTATTTATCGTCACAGGTCTTATTATGAAAACAATTATAATTGAATATCAATGATGGTTACAGATATTAGCTTTCATTTAAAAAAATTTTGTTATTATTAATTTTTCTTTCTTGGGGTTCTCTATGGAAGTAACAACATGTGATTATAGTCTATAGTATGAAATAGTTCAAAACTGTTCTGTTTCTAGTTCTGATGATCAACCGATAACCAAAAAATTCATATAATATACTGTTTTTGATCTATAATATGTTTATCAGAAGAATATTTAAAAATAAAAGTAAATTTTGGTTAAATCAGAGATGTTGGATATCAATAGAAATTATGCGAATGAAATTAAAACTACATACATAATATAATATTTGTGTAGTGACATCATTCATTGTTGTTGAAGATTTCGAAAAAGATTTTCATATTTATAACAGTATGATATCAAGAGACCTCATAGACCTGTTCACTGGTCTCTGTCAAAGAGAAGAAACTTCAGAAATATCAGTGTTTGGAAAATCATAGATGATTTTTTCTGGCTTTGAGTAAAAAAATGTGACAACCTAATGCCTTGGAAGTTTTCATAGAAATGATGGTTTTCCTGATTTGGAAATCTTCAGAAGGAAATTACAGATGTATAATGATAACATCCAATAATTTTGTGTTTTTTTTTTAATTTCTCACTAGAAAGGGATGGTTTATAATCTTGAAGTGGAAAGAAATTATTGTAGAACAACAAAATCTATGTTTATGGTGTTGATTTTTTTTACGAGAAAATAAGTATTTTGTATTTTCCTTCTGAATATGGACCTCATCGGATGAAACATGAGTGAGTGAGTCATTTTTTAGAGGGAATATAATATTTTCAAACAATTCAGATTCGTTAGTGGATGCTGTGGAAGGTATTTTTCATTCAAACTAAACTGGACAACAAGGGGGTATTTGCCCACTGAGAAAACTTAAAATGCTCATAACTTTTTAGCGCAGCTGAATATGGAAAAACCGTAATGGAAAAAGTGTTGCTTTTGATCTCAAGAACTTATGGTTGGAATAAACGCAGTGGTCAAAGACTCACCCTGTATATGAACCTCATCTGATGAAACATGAGTGAGTGAATCTTTTTAGAAGGAAAACAATTCAGATTCAATAGTGGATGCTGTGGAAGGTAATTTTAATTCAAACTAAACAGGACCAGAGAGGAGTATTTGCCCAATATGGAAACTTAAAATGCGTATAACTTCTTAACGCAGCTGAATATGGAAAAACTGTATGGGAAAAAAAGTTTCTATTGATCTCAAGAACCTATGGTTGAAATTAACGTAGTCAAAGTTCACACTGTATAGATGGGTTGAAATTTTCTCCAAGACGTAAAAATTCATGGGACACTGAACCTGATAGAAACTATTAGAAAAGTTTCAAACAGACATGGGGTCAATGAGATGCAGTCACAAAAACTACACTGTAAAACCTTTTCAAACTAGCATAATCTGAGAATGTTAGCAAAAAAGAAATGAATTAAACAAGCGTGTAATCTGTAAATGGTAGATACACAAAGATTTCTGCTCCGTGTCGTTCTATGAAGTTCCAACTACGGTACCATAAAATCATGAATAATGTATGCCCAATATAGTTGTTATCGTATTATGTTCTATGATATATCGCTACGGATTATTAAACGTAGAAGTCTTCCTTTTTTCCGCATAATAAAGAGGCATAAGTGTGCAGCAGTCAAAATACAGGTGATGAAACAAATTGCTACCATTAAATCTTATAAAACGACTAAGGTGGAATTCCAGAAATTCTCAAGGAACTGTCTAGAAGAAGTCGATAATATGGTATTTTGTTATGGACTTATGGTTTGAGCATATGGAAATTTTCTATCGTGGATTGATTGATTTCTTAATAGCATAATATATTCGCACAGAAAATTTAAATGGACGAATAATGAGTTGAATATTTGCATTGAAAAAATTAGTAGTTGTAATAAAATATCTTATTTCTCCGATCGTGATAAAAGTGACACTATTTTGACCTGTTTCTATGCTGAAAGCTCAAAATGCCAGAAAAGTACTAGTTGCTAAGCAATCTGAAAATAACGATAGTATTCTTACTGCACTGCTGTAGCGTGCGGTAATGTTACAAAAGGATTATTATTACAATAAAATGAAACGAAGTACGGTTTTAATTTTTGTATCAATAAAGCTGTTGTGGAAAAAATAAAAGAAGAATCTAATTCATAATGATATTCTTGAATACAAATTAATTATTGTTATAATTTAGATTTATTGAACAATAAATGTGAATTGTACTGGAGAGCATCGAAAATTTATAGACCTTGAAGGTTCATGGGTAATAGTTTGGCTTATCTCGTTTCTATCATTTTCATTGAAGTTGAGGCAAAGATGTTGAATATTTTCTTAGCCATTCTACTCTATTATTAATTAATAATTGGTAACACTTTTGGTAGATGCTCAAGCTGATATTCCTTCTTTGGTGCGCCACGGGGGATGGAACTTCTATCTATCAATGTCGTATCACTTGTGAAAGCTGTGTCCTTACTTTCAAGGAGTTTCTCCGATATAATAAGATTTTCTGCATTCGCATGGTACCTTGTATGTGCAATTATTCCTTCTTTGATTTTAATTTTTTGGTTTAATCTTCTTTAGATCAACCCTGTTGTATCTTGAGTCTTGAAGGCTTTCGTTTTCTCTTATTCATTTCCAATCCTTTTTAATTTGTTTTTAAAAAACCTTTCACGTAAGAAATGACGATTGTCAAGATTTGATCCTTATATGCTTGTGTTGTATCATTTTGGGGTTCAAGCTGAATTTGCGTTATTTTTTTCGCTCTTTTCAATACTTGTTCGGAATAGCCATCACTTCTGAGTGCTTTGTGATGTTGTTTATTTCCTCATTTTCATCTTATTGGGTAGAGCAAATATTTGTTGCTATATTAAATGAACATTTCGCTTCTCCCAATAAAGTTTTAAGTTGATGTTTGGAATTTAAATGTAGATACTGACCTGTGTTTGTTGGTTTTTTGTACACACTGGTTCTTGGGATTCCATTCTGCTTATGAACAAGTGTATCTTAAACTGAAATTTTTTTTCATTGCTTCTGACTGTGTTGAAACATTTACTACTACCAATTCAGCAAGTATTTAGTTGATGGTTGAAATTGAAAGTGGATATTGACCAGCGTTTGTTGAATTTTTGTACATACTGGTTCTTGGGATTCTATTCTGTTTATGTAAATCTATAGTGATCATTTTATGTCGTCAAATTATGAAAGGTACATTCATATATTTCTTCCATAATTTTGGTTCTAGTACATATTGGTAAGGAGTTTTTTGCTCGAAATTCTCCATTTATAAATCAGTGGAAATAGGAAAAAATTATCTAGTTTTTAATCTTGAGACTGAATGAAAGTTGAAAAAATTTCAAATATTGTCAGCTGAATTTTTGACTTGTAAGCGATAGATGTCTGTCGAAACGTTGGTAAATAGAACAGTAAGAGATGGTGGTTATTGCCCGAATAATAATTCTACACAAGTTTCATCATCGAAAATACAGCCAATATTACATGTAAAAAATCTTCGATGCATCTAAAATAGACATGTCTGGCATGTTCACCATGCCCATGGACCCCCTGTGGTCGCCTGATCTTTTTGCATCAACAAATATAATACGGGTGGTCTTTCAAAAGCAGTATTTCACCCACCAACCGGCTAGCTGTCCTCACCACGGGACATCCTGTGATTATTAGCACGGAAATAAATCAAATCAGACTAGAACGTAATTGAGTCGTAGGAGAAGAGGTCATTAGTCGAAGTATCTTCATTTTCTTGAAATAAATCGATTGAACACTAAAGTTCTATTCTCACAAGTTTATTCAGGAGTTTTCTTCAAGTTAATACTTCAGACAAAGTGTCACTGGCATAAATAATAGATGGCGTGACTAACAAAATATTCAAAGGATGAAAGGATAACTGTCAAAATTTCATTGTATTTTATAATATAATAGATGCACTGCTCTAGTTTGTAAGATTATTCTCATTCACAGCATGTTGGACAATCTCGTTTTCAGAGTTCTCTACCTAAATCTTGACACTAAGTGAAAATTGGAAATTTCAAAATGTAGTCAGTTTTTTTAAAAGCTGATTTTTTGCCTTGAAAACGAAGAAGGTGTCTCTCGAAACGTTAGTAGCAAAAAAAATAAGAGATGGTGGTTATTGTTCAAATATTGATTCTGAACGAGTTCCATAGTCAAAAATTACTCATTAAAAATCATAAAAGGGTAGTGTGTACTCCACATACACGAACATTTGAGCATGAAAAAGCCGTTTTCTAAACGCGACATGAAGAGTTTCGCGTCGATATATCACAATGGATGAAACATCACTTTGGAATCGAAGTGGCAATCTGCAGAGAAGAGTACAGACGGAGAAAATCGTCCATGACAAAACATCGACTAGGTAAGTAATGGCCTCTGTATGTTGCGCCTAGAATTTCAGTCATTGACTACTTGGAACATGGAAAAACAGCGTCTATTATATCGGTTTGTTAGCTCGGTTGAAGGTCGAATCATTTGAAGCGAAAAGTTTTAAGAACAATGATGAAGAGCTTTTGAATTCGCATCATTGTCTTCCTACATTTTTTGTTCTGGATATCTGACAAATCTGTTGATACCTTCTGACATTACGATTATTTTGGATGTCTTGTTTTGGAATATTCGGCAGCAAAAGTCACCCAGATCTACTTCCTGAAACATTTTGAGTGGTGCTCCCATTAAGGTAGAATAGAGAAAAGTTAACATGAATCGGAAAAAATGGGATCAGTTCAGCCATATTGGTATGCGATTTAATTCAAATTATAACATTTACTAGATGAAAACCCGGCTTCGCTCGGGTGAAATTCGACTCATAATACACATCTAGGTGCCAAATGTAGATAGATGTTTCTGTAGTCATCGGCATAATTCTTAAGTACGTGTTGTTTCTATACTTCCAAAAAATACAGTACGGTAGTTATTGTTATGATTGTACTTCAATGCAATCCTTGCCTATTTAATTAACCTATCTATATAGTATTATAATTCAATTATCAATGAAGTAATTCCTTATAATCAACCTATTTATCTAATTTGTTATAATTAACGGTAAGTAACCTGTCTATAAAGTAATTGAATTATCAATGAAGTAATTCGTAAAAATGACGTCTGCCCTCACGCGTCTGCCCGCGTTCGGGTCGCGCACTCAGCGATGAGCCACTTTCCCCACCGCACCTACCCCGTCCGTATCAGATATTGAATGTATTGGCTCTATTCTGAAATCAGTTGTTCTCGATCAATTCTAGTGATCAATAGTTTTTCCTTCGTTTGATTTTCTACACTCGATCGCTATGCAACGCGAAACACGCAATTTGAACCAAGAGGAATGTGCCCAAGTGGTATATTTGCGAGAAGAAGTGTGAACATACACAAGACTTGCAGAAAGGTTTGGAGTTTCCCAAACAAGTGTGTAGAATATTGCAGCGATTCAGGGAGACAGGTATGAATGCCCGAAGAGCAGGACAGAGTAGACCACGGGTAACAACTGCCATTCAAGAACGTTACTTGAGAGTTTCTTCGTTGAGACAATGGTTGGCCACCACTCTCCTCCTTCAAAATCAGCTTCAGCAAACTCATAGGGTGCAAATTAGCAGTCAGACAATAAGAAATCGCTTCAGAGAATATGATTTAAGCCTCGTGTCGCGGTAAGAGGCCCAGCTCTTACCCCAGTCCATCGAAGGGCGCGTTTGGATTTTGCGAGAGAGCACATCCATAGGGAAGAGGCTGATTGGGAAAGAGTTCTCTTCACAGATGAGTCCAGATTCTGCCTCTACCATTGTGATCGGCGTTGTCTTGTATACAGACGTCCACATGAAAGATATGCTCAGTTCAATTTCCTGAAAACTACTGATTTCGGGGGAGGATCAATTATGGTATGGGGTGGAATATCTTTGACTGCTCGCACCGACCTAATGGTCGTTAATAATGGAGCTATGAATGCTGATAGGTATATAAGGAACATTCTTGAAGAGCATGTAGTGCTATTTGCCCCATACATTGGTGGAAATTTCATTTTTATTGACTATAATGCCAGACCCCATCGTGCACGAATCGTACAGGAGTACCATGAAGAGATCTCGAATGGAATGGCCAGCAAGAAGTCCAGATCTCAATCCGATCTAGCAGGTTTGGGACAACCTCAATAGAAGGCTGAGAAGTTCAGAAAATCATCCAGCTACTCTTAATGACTTAGGAATCCAACTTAGAGAAATCTGGTGAGGATTAGATCAGAACATTTTAAGATCACTCATTTTGAGTATGAACCATCGTTGCTGTAATTAACGCAAGGGATTGAAATACCAAATATTAAATCACTTATCAGCATTCCAGTATTTTGAAAATTGTTCATTTCTCTTCTTTTACATAAAGTTAACTTTCATTAAAATTGAGATTTTCAGTATGTATGTGCGTTGATTTTTTTGCGCAGTGTATGTCTTATGAGTGTTCAATATCCAGATCTTACATCTGATTGGAAGTTTACAAAATCTGAACCTAATTTTACCGCCATATTGGTGCTACTTTTATGTCAAACAAGTGGTGCAATTTTTTCCTTGCTCGATTGCATATCATGTCATCTCCTCTTTATTCTATCTCAATGAGTATTCCCCACCTAGGAAAATTTTACTAATCATTTTATTTCCTATAAAATAATAAAATTATTGTATTTTAAAATAACCTTTCAGAAAAAAACATGATCGTATTCATGTCGACAATTGAATTTGGTGATCATAACTTCGGAAGGTATTTCAAAGTTTGTCAATAACTGTTGATTGGTTTTGGCTTTCCACATTTCGAATTTTTTAAATATCGTTATTATTCATTAGTTCATCGGTTCTTCTACGAGAATGATTTGAAGATACTTTACTCGAAAAAATCCATTTTCGCGCGAATGAACAATCGGGACACATAGTGGTCATCTGAGTGATCGACGTCGACGTCTACTGGTGGATACGTTTTCGCTTGCAATTAAGATTGCCTCCGACCCGCCTTGGGCGTCACTTCGCTCCGCAAAAAAATCTCTTCTTTTTTCCTCCCCTCTTTATTCTCTTACTTTACATACTAGGGTTGCCTTTTATATTTCGAGATTGGCCAACCCCAGTATTGTAATCTGCCAAAGATAGCTCTATCGTAAAGCTTGACTTTTTTGAGGTTATAGTCAGAACCTTTTGACGTACGAGCGCTATTTGTGGTATTTACAGTATCTTGAAAGATTCATCTCGTCCAAAAAATGAAATTAAAAGGTAAACATTTCCGTGCGATTATTCTTTACAACTTCCGACTTGGATTAACTCAACAACAGAGCATCGATGAACTTGATTCAAATTTGGCGATGCAGCTCCATCAAGAACCAGTGTTCATCGATGGTACGGTGAATTCAACCGAGGTCGTAGTCCACTCCAAGACGAATTTCGAGAAGGTTAACCAAAATCTGTAGTTGTCAGAAACCATTGATACTGTGCGTCAAATGATATTGCAAGATCGTCATGTGACCTATCGTGTGATTGAGACAATCTTAGGAATTGGTGCGAACAGCATACATTCAATATTGCATGAACGTTTGACCGTCAAAAAAATTGTTAGCGTTGGATCCCACACAATTTATCAATCTCTCAAGAAAAGGCTCGTGTCGATTGGTCGAAAGAAAAATTTACGCGTATGAACCCGAAAGTAAACAGCAGTCGACTGTATGGGTGTTTGAAGATGAGCCAAATCCAGCAAAAATTGCTCGTGCATGAAGCACTTCTAATCAAGTGGTTACCTTGATTAACCATATCTTCTGGAAGATTTCCAGAAATTTTAAAAGAGGCAACTATTGTTCCTATTCCAAAAAAGGGTGATTCTCACAACATAGTCAATTACCGACCAATATCTCTCCTTAGTTGTTTCTCCAAATTATTAGAACGAATAGTCCTTAATAGAATGCTAAATTTTCTGGTGAAATTCGATATCTTCACCACTTCACAACATGGTTTCAGGCCCAAGTATTCTACCGAAACGGCAGCAGATGAAGGTTTACATGTTGCGGGAATATTTTTCGACCTGTCCCGAGCTTTTGATTCGTTGAATTTCTCATTTATGTCTAATAATAAACTCTATAACTTGGGTTTTTGCGGTATATTTTTGAATTGGTTGATGAGTTATTTAACTGATCGCAGAATGTCTGTCAAGGTCGGTGGTGTAAGTTCTGGGGAGTATGACCTGGGTTTAGGGGTTCCTCAGGGTTCTGTGTTGGGACCTTTATTCTTTATTTTGTTTATAAATGATTTGCCGGATCATGTTCTTGCTCATTTGATCTTACTTTTCGCGGATGATGCATCATTTTTGGTAACAGCGGGGAGCTTTGGAGAGCTTGAAGACCAGATAGCCCTACTATTTCAAACGTTTACCACTTGGTGTCGTAGGAATAATTTGATAGTTGAAAAACAGTATGCATTCACTTCAAACTAAAAAATTTCGTGGAAAACGACCTGTCTTCACTTGTAAAATCTCGTCAACAACTACAAGTGGCTCAGCTAGATTTCTTGGAGTACATATTGACGAATACTTACGATGGAACCAACATATTGATTCGGTTTGTAAAAAACTGAATAACTCATATTGTGCCATAAATAAGATCAAAAATGTGTTTTCCTTGCATTCACTCTCGGATGTGTATTATTGTATAGCTTATCCACACATGGTAGGTATATAATGTTCTTATCTGGGGAGGTTCTACCGAACTGGAAAGGGTGTTGATTTATCAAAAGAGGGTAATCTGAGTAATTTTCAATATGCTACATTTATCTTCTTGTCGACCATATTTTATAGCAAATAATATTCTGACCGTGTCATGTATTTACATATATAAGTGTCTCTTTTATGTTAAGGATAATGAAAGTTTTATGCACAAATTATCAAGTCGTCATCATTATTCTACAAGAAATAAGTGTTTTAGAAGTGCCAGTTCATGCAACATCTAAATATGAGCGCTCTCCTTTATATCAGAGCATACGTCTTTTCAATCATCTTCCAACAAAAATCGAGATGTTGGGTGAACTTCATTTCAAGAAAGCAATAAAGCACCTATTGTGTGATCTTGTACCTTTGTTTGCTGACCTGTTCCATACTATAAAAGGCAACCCTCTTATAGACAATATTTTTCATTCTGTTTTGTATTTCAAGGTGAAAAACATCAATTAAGAAACGGATATTATAATAATAATAATAAAAATCGAATATAAGTATTTATCTAGTATAATTAGTGATTACAACAGCGTTTGATGTGCGAAGTTTCGGGCATTGTCCATTTTCAAGCTTGAAAAAAATATCAATAACAATATAACAACAATAAAAACAAACAACAATACACAATTGTCATGAACTGTAAAACATTTTTCTGAATAGAGATCTTATTCTAATATTACCTTCGAAAATAATTTTTTTTTCCAACATTTTTTGTTCGATCTATGGGTTTATGATTTCAATTGATTTTAGAGGTTTCACGCCAAATTTGATTTCTTCTTTTGGGTCTTTGTTGATCTGTTCATTCAAGATAGTTCAAAAGAGTGTAATTGATGTTGTATAGGTTTCTAATATCTGCTCTGTCATTAATTTACTTCTCATTTTGTTTTATATTAATAATCTCGTGAAATTCTCTGGATTTTTTATAGGTTCTCTGTCCAACACTACTCTCTAGTCATAATTGAATGAGTTTATTTTCGGTTTTGTGTTTGTAAAGTGACGTTAGTGTTTAGGAGTACTTGTGTCCTATCAATCTGTTTTTGAATTTTTATTGCGTCTGTCCTATGTACCTATACGCCCTCACAATTATTATAATAATTGATTTTATACACTATATGTGATGTTTCGTTTACTGATTATGGTGTTTTCAATTTGCTATATAGGTGTTTAATTTGACTGTGTGGTTTGTGAGCTATTTTGACGTTGATATAGAGTTTCAAGATGTTCTCTATTTTTTCAAATAGAGAAGGTACGTATGGTATCGGTATGAAAGTGATCGGTTTTACTTTTTATTTTGGTGTATTTTCGTGTGTACGCTGTTTAATTACCTTCTCTGTTTGTAGTAGAGGATATTTGATACCGAAAATTCACCAAATTAAAAAGATGTACCGATCACATTCATACCGATTACATACGTACCCCCTGTATCTGATAAAATAGAAAACATCTTGAAACCCTATAGCAACGGCAGAATAGCTAACCAACGACACATTCAAATTAAGCACCTATATAGCATATTAAAATCATAAACACCAGTAAACGAAACATCACATGTGGTATATAACAGGACAGATTGAAAGGACACAAGTACTCCAAAACACCGACGGAACTTTACTAACACAAAACAGAGAATAAACATTCCATTATAACGAGACAGTAGTATTGAACCGAGAGCAAAAAAATCCAGAGAATTTCTCCAGATGACCCATTTAAAACAAAATGAGAAGTCCTTTAATGACAAAGCGCTATGTCCCTACATCTATTCCACTCTTTTGAACAATCTTAAATGAACAGACCAAATAAGACCAATAAGAAGAAATCAAATTTGACGTGACACCTCTTAAATTATTTGACATCATAACTCCAATGACATCCAACAACAAAAAACGTTGAAAAAGACATAAAATAAATTATTTTCGAAGGTAATATAAAAATTAGATCTCTATTCAACAAAATGATTTACAGTTCATGATATTTATGTATTGTTGTTTGATTTTATTGTTGTCATATTGTGAATGATGTTTTCTACAATCTTAAAGAAGGTCACTGCTCGAAACTTTGCCAAATTATATTACATTACCAACTAAACATTGCACATCAAATGCTGTTGTACAATGAATAATAATATTATTAAGTTTATCAATTCAAAAAACTGAAAACATTTCTGACGTTCATAAATATTATATCTTGTATGCAATATTAAATTGCCTTATGAGAGAGACAAGCAACTATACGGGTACTAGGAAAGACAAAAAACAAACTGGAAAGCAACCAAGCCGTCAAACCCACCCAAAACTTACTTATGAGCAAAAACAGAAACTAATTCGAAGGCCAATGAAAATGAATGACTTCAGCTGAGTTAATTTGAATGAAATTAATATTTCATTCCAATATTCTTTAGCAAATCGAAAACCGCAAAAATCTGTCAATGCCAATGGAAAAGAGATCCATATTTCCCGGAATGAAAAAAACAATATCTGCTGAGATATTTCACGGAATCGGATCACACCAGATATCATCGAATAAGTTGTGGCAAAAGTCATAAATTATGGGGTTTGCCCCTTTCAATTGAGTTTTAATTTGTTTCGGAGAACTATGTAGCGTTCTACACGCGATCTTATTCGCTAGTTTTTCGTTTTATTGACGAGACCGGAGAATGAATGAATAAGCCAAACAATGTTGGTACGGGTGTATCTGTTATGCCACCAGACGGTGGCACAGACGTGATCCAAGACTGGGAGATTTGATTCCTTTCTCTCGTTGCTATTGGTTCGATTATATGTGTCGAATTCATATTTTCATAAATTTTTATTTTTTATTTATCTTTACTTACCTTGAGTGAATGAAGACCCTGAAATGAGTTTTTCCTTGGAAATTTTGCTTGGAGTTTATCTTCGAAGTTCAATTTTGGCAATTACAAATTGTAAATATACCATATTCCACTGCTTTTCCTGTCTAAATGAGCCAGAGACGTTGACGTTGAGTTCAAGGAACCACGATTTTCTCTGTTCAGAAGAAACACGTCACACAATATCGACTGTCTTTTAATTGGCATACACCATCAACCTGGATTCTCATTAAAACAGGGAAGTTAATATTGTAAAAATTTTGTGAAAAAAAATTAGATTTATTTTTACTACTGTAGTCTGAGATAAGAGCCCTATCAACTATAAATACTATGCTTCAGGGAATTGAGGCTCACTTGAATTGAATTGAATTGAACATTGAACTCTTGAATTCTTCAACGCATATAACAAAGATTTGCAGTTCACAATCGAGAAGGAAGACAGTGACCATGGAGTTCCATTCTTAGATACCAAGGTACACAGACATGAGACTATTGTAAAATTAAATTGGTACAGAAAAACCACCTCATCGAATAAATTTATAAATTACCTATCAAATCATAATATAAATATCAAAATAAATTTCATAAAAGAAATGAAAGAGAGAATAAACAAAATAAGCCATGAAAGCTACAGACACGATGGACTCAAGAAATCATTCGAAACATCAATGCTAGACACGATGGACTCAAGAAATCATTCTATATTTTAAGACAGAATGGATATCCAACATCAATGATTAATAAATTGATTTATGCGTCAAATGAAACACCTGAATCGAACGAACAAAATCAAGTGAGAAATGAACCAGCAGATAAACTTTATGCCTCTTTTCCAAATATCAAGGGACTAACATCAAAGATCAAGTCCATTTTTAGAGATGAGGAAGTGTTAGTAACAACTTACAACCAAAAAACAGTAAAATCATTATACAGCGTCCTCAAGGACCCTATACAGAAGACATTGAAAAGTAACGTTGTGTATCAACTAAATTGCCAATATTGTCACGGTATTTATGTTGGCCAAACTTTCCAATGGGTGAAAAGCAGAATAAATCTACACAAATCAGACATTAGAAACGGTAAAGATAGATGTGCATTAGCGACACATGCGCAAAACCTGGACCATCAAATTGACTTCGAAAACGTAGAAATTTCAACAACTGAAAACAATTATCACAAAAGACTTATCCACGAAATTATCCAAATAAATAAAAGAGAAAATTCTATAAATAAAAAATCTGACACTAAAAAATTAAGCAATTTATACAGCTATCTGTTAGAAAAGGAAACTGAATTCAATGACGGCTCACATGATGAGTGATTGGACAGATGACATTACTTCAAAACAAAAAAAAATACGACCCAGAGAATAAAAATTGAAAACGAAATTACTATAGTGCTTATTAAGTTGAAAATTAATGAAATAGACATGCCCAATTGTAATTTACCAGAAAAGATTTTTCCATATAATGTAACACCACTTTCAATTGTCATTATATAACCTCAATTTCGGTAAAGTTATGAGATGATTTTAATTTGCGTAAATGTATTAATGTTTTGTATCTGTTCACTTTAGACCCCCTGAAGAAGCAATAAAGTATTGCGAAATCTTGGTTTAGAAAAAAGAGTACCACCTTTTTTTTCCTATCACAAGTGAGCCTCAATTCCCTGAAGCATAGTATTTATTTTTTTATATAGGTAATATTTTCTGGAATATTGACTCCATTTGTCTCATCAAATTTGTATTTCTGTGAATAATTATCTATTAACTAATTCTGGTACCAGATCAACTGTTTTATGTAATTTGTGAAGGAAATACTTGTGTAAATAAACGAGTGACTTGTTCGTCTTTTTCATTTTTGGGAATTCTGTGATCAGGCTCACGGCCCAGTTGAAACCGAATGAGCTCGGGTGATCGGTTAATTGTAATTATCTAAAAGATCGTTACGACTATTGGTTCGATGTTGAGGATGGTTGCGTGATAGGAAGTTGTTATTTGTTATTTGGAATATTTCGACGACAGACACAGCTTGGCGCGTTTGATAATGAGATATGCATCGCTACAGGGTGCTACAGAACACAGAATTATTGAATAAAGTAATGAGGATACATTCTGAAATTCGTTTTAATATAAATTATTTATCGTATCATCTGATTTCTTCTTGTTTTTTCTCATCCTCTGACTCAATGGATATGGATAAATAGAAAGTTTTTTCATGAGTACAAACATTGTTCATTTACCCCACGATAATGATCATTATGTCAAGTGCCCTTTTTTTTCACAACAGAATAGAAAAATTTAGCGAAATAATCAATTGAACCTTTGTCTCTGAAATTAATTGAGTAGGATTGAAAATCTGCCTTAGAATTTCGATCTACTGATACTGACCTCAAATGAAGTTGAAGTTGACCATTAAACATAATTATGGAGTATTATGTATGATATGGTTTGTTTGTGCTCCTACACTGGAAATGTAAAATATTTAATGACAATTAGTAAGTTGATAATACTTCATATTGATGTATAATATTTTGATACAACATGATGAAGAATGTTTCTATAATGTTCTCCAACATGTCGACGCAAAATGTTGCTAACTCTTATAGGATGTTATATATCATCAGTGTAGTAGCGACTTTGAAATGCAGAAGATGAGGTATACACGGTGTTAACACTAGTAAAAGAATAAGACTGTAATATATTCGAGTACCACTAATTATAAGGGTACTGAAAATATTTAGGGGAATATATAAATATGATATATTCCAAAATAAAACTAGGAGGCTCTTCACAGGCACATGTATTCTCGACTAATGTACAAAATATCTCCGCAGAGATTGTCACACATGTTACACATTCATGAAACATTGACATTCGCAGGTAAAACCCGCGAATCTTGAATATAATAACAATATACATTACAAAGACCAAGCATGGTTCCCTGTGGGATACCGCTGCTCTTCAGTCAAGTCCAACTCTAATGCAGAATGTGCGGTTTTGAAATACACAACAGGGGAACTTCAGAGTGCCAATCAATACATGGTAAGAGATTCAATGGAATAGATCCATGGAATTCGAATACGGTAATGTTGTTATTGGCTTTCAAAACATTCTTTCTACAGCCTTACAAGAAGCTGATGTTAAGCTTTCAGTTTCGAGCTCTTGTTGCTAGTGTAACAGCGAGCTATTGTATCACCTAAAGGTTTCTCATTTTTTAATATCGAGTATTTCGAGAACTAATGCATAAAATGAAGAAATAATTACTGTGCTGAAATCAGTATAAAAATACCTTTGAATTGCGGTATCACTCACCCCATCTTCCCTATTCAAAATTTGGCGGTGGGGGTTGCAGCAGCAAAGGTTGAAGCGCTATGCATCCGTAACCTACATCTTAAGTTGTCCCCATCGAAACAAAAATCGACCTGTCCGAGCATTTCTATAAAAGAATTTATTTCATCTGTAATCTCGTCTGTTTCGTTTTCAAATGGCCACCCTGTATGTTAATTCATTTATACTTTCTATCTCCATTATTTTCGAATCACATTGTTTCCGGGAAAAAACTGTAGAACAATATTTTATATTCCTCACCTCACCTAAGATATTTTTACCATTGTCAAAAGAGTTCCATAGATGGGTAAGAAAAAGTGGATTTGTGTATGGTGTTTCCAAAAAATGTGTATTTAATCGTTTACAGATTAATTCAAACATGAGGCATAAGTTACAAATATAAAAACTTTCAAGACAGATGAAAAATCGTGAAACGATTTCCATGAATGGACTTTCCACAAGATACGTGGGAAGGACACCCTAAATAGAAATAATTTGGTAGTTTTACTCTGTGTATTTGAGATACTAAGGAATCAAGTTTCTATAAATCATGCCATTTATAAGAAAAATCAAAATCATTAAAATATGTTTTCTATTCCAGTGCGTAATTTAAGTAGTGTTTCAAATATTTCCTAAAATATAATATCACTTGCTCAACAGTCGAGATCATTGTTCACCTATATAGCAACAAAAGAGAATAGATGAACCGTTTAGGAACGATATGACATTTTATCGTTAAAAAACGACTTTTACGATTCATTCGTCAACAGAATTCGTGATATGGTAAGGGGTCACAAGTCTCGGATGCAGCCATTATTTCTACCATAATCGCTGTTTCTAGAAACATTTCAACAAATAAATAAGTCGAGTTGTCAGTTGTGAGCCAACTTTTTCCTTTTTTCCCATGGAAAGTTTAAATAACCTGTCTGGCTGGCAGTGGATACTTCAATTCAGGTAGAAAATTTATTGATCTAGAAAAATATCCAAGTGAATTCGAAAACTGAATTTATCTTTGGCAACATAGGTGATCCTCTTGGCTGATATGAAATTTGAAATGAGCATACTGATTCACACGAAACTGAAACGCAATAAAACTAATTATTTAGTTATTAATATTATTGAATTAGTGGAAAGTCAGAGAATCTCAACGCCGAGTTCTAAGTTGCAATCTCAAAAGACGTGCTTCTATAAGTTTTTTGAAAATTTGTATCTTATAATATTCGCGATTTGAGTATCTGAACAATTGAAATATTCTGGTGTTACTTGAAATGATAATTATAATTATTGATATCACACTCTATTTGATACACAATAAGAATAAAATGAAAAGTTTGTCTTGTTGAGAAGAGGATATGATTCTTGCTCTGTCTTATAAAAATTTCGCTTCCACCAATTCAGTTTCTAGCTGATAGTAGGAATTGAAATGACAATATCAATATGTCAAGTGTGACTATCAAACCTGAACTAAAAAGGGACTGGCAAAATCTTTATACAAATGAACAAATAAACCCCGCCCAACAAGACAAAAATAAAGAAATTATTAATATCACACGAACCCCCAAAGAAATAAGGGCTTTAGCGTAGTTGTTGAGCTACTTGCGATCATTATTCAAATTTTAAAAAATCACATCTCTGAAATATACCGGGTGAACCACGACGAACTGCATCGATCGATATCTCAGAAACTAAATGTGGGAAAAATTTGAAATTTTGGGAACTTTGGGAATTTGGGGACCTATAGAGCTAAAATATTTTCATCTATTGGGCACTTCCTGTTATACCGGAAATAGACCCTAAGTCGCTTATTTTAAATGGGATACCCTAGATATTATTACATTTTTAGATTCTACTTAACATTCTAGGCAGATTTCATGTATCATGTCCTATCCCTAAGTCTGAGCGTTTTTGACATATTCAGGTTTTTATGTCAAAAATTACGATTGCAATCCCTAATTTAAATATCAATTGTTCCTATAAGGAAGCCTTTTTTACTTTCTTTGGGTTAGATGTCTTGTTGAAAAGGACCTACTTCAATAGATTTTGTATAATACTTGGACAAATAATCATACAGAGTGTTAAAAAAAAAAGATCTAGAATGAGATTGAGAAAACTGACAAAACTCGATTTTTTCAAATGGAAACCCCCCATTTTTATTATTTTGTAGCATTAATCATCAAAAATGAAGGTAACTTTGTATGAGGTTATCTATACCTAAAATTTGAAGCTTCCGAAATATTGCCAATTTAATATTTTTCTATGGCGGTTTTGCATTTAATCTGTAAACAATTAGATCAAGGATAGACACGCTTATATTTGACATTTCAAATCATTGTAATGCCAGCCCGGTTAAATTATACAAACGAGGATTATTTAAACTTATTTATTATTTATGGACAATGTGAAAAAGTTATATCAAGAACCTGTGATACATTTGCTACCCGATATCCTCATAAACAAAAACCATCACCAAATACTGTTGAACGAATTATAGAAAACTTCAAGAATTTTGGATCCGTAAAGGCAAAAATGTACAAAACGAAGCCAGTTGTTGACAATGAAAATATTGAAATAGCAATTTTGGGATATTTTGAAGCATATCCAACAAAATCTTCAAGGCAAGTAGCATTAGAATCAGGATTATCTCAATCGTCAGTTCTAAGAATTTTACATAAACACAAATATCATCCCTATGCAATTTCATTAGTGCAGCATTTAAATGAAACTGATTTTCCAAGAAGAATGGAATTCTGTGAATTAATAATACTTCGTTCACAAGAAGATTTTTCTTTTTTGGATAATATCATTTGGACCGACGAAGCCAAATTTACAAAGAATGGAGTTTTTAATCGACGTAATTGCCATCATTGGAGTGATAGAGATGTACACCCATTTAGGAAACACAATTTTCAAGAATCCTGGCAATTTAACGTTTATTGTGCAGTAAGAAATGACGGCATTGTTTGCTTACAATTTTATCAAGAGAACTTGAATGGTAAGTTAGGTCTTTTTGAATAGTTCTAATATAAAACACATATTTCAACTTATAGGAGACCGATACCTCAACATCTTGCGGAATTTTGAAGTTGACTATTTAGACAACTTGCCCCTGGCTGAACTTCGAAAACTTTTCTACCAACATGATGGAGCACCTCCACATAATGCCCATTTGGTCTGGAAAACTTATTATACGATCAATGGATAGCCAACAATGGACCAAATCTTTGGCCACCTCGCTCCCCGGACCTATCAGTGCTCGATTTTTATGTATGGGGAACAGTGAAAAATAACGTGTATAAAACATCAGTGAAGACTGCAAAACCGCCATAGAAAAATATTAAATTGGCAATATTTCGAAAACTTCAAATTTTAGGTATAGATAACCTCATACAAAGTTACCTTAATTTTTGATGATTAATGCTACAAAATAATAAAAATGGGGGTTTCCATTTGAAAAAATGGAGTTTTGTCAGTTTTCTCAATCTCATTCTAGATTTTTTTTTTAACACTCTGTATGATTATTTCTCCAAGTATTATACAAAATCTATTGAAGTAGGTCCTTTTCAACAAGACATCTAACCCAAAGTAAGTAAGAAGGGCTTCCTTATAGGAACAATTGATAATTAAGTTAGGGCTTGCAATCGTAACTTTTGACATAAAAACCTGAATATGTCAAAAACGCTCAGACTTAGGGATAGGACATGATACATGAAATCTGCCTAGAATGTTGAGTAGAATCCAAAAATGTAATAATATATAGGGTATCCTATTTAAAATAAGCAACTTAGGGTCTATTTCCGGTATAACCGGAAGTGCCCAATAGATGAAAATATTTTAGCTCTATAGGTCCCAAGACATCTGGCAAGTTCCCAAATTTCAAATTTTTCCCACATTCAGTTTCTGAGATATCGATCGATGCAGTTTGTCGTGGTTCACCCTGTATTGTAAAGGGTGATTCATTTAGAGGTACTTTTTGCGGTGAGGATTTTTTTGCAGATCGCGCATGCGTCGTGTAACCTGAAGTGATATTCTTGTTCAGTAGTGTCTGAAATTTCATAATGAAACGACTCAGTCTGGCATAGCGTCTACAAATTATTCAGCTTTATTACGAAAATGTGCGTTCTGCGATTAATGAGTATCGGACACTTAGAGCTACTTACGGTCCACATAATAGGCCTACCGATCGCATAGTTCACTCTACCATCATCACTAAGTATGAGACTGAATATTCGTTATTGGATAATTCTCGACCAAATGGACAACATCCAGCTCGTAGTGAAGAGAATATAGCGCCGTTGGGGATAGTGTACGTGATGAGCCTGAAGCGTCGATTTGTCGCCGTTCTCAACAGCTTGACCTTTCGTATTCAACGACTTGGCGGGTTTTACGTAAGGATCTTTCTTCGAAAGCTTCGAAAGAATTCAAGCCGACCGACCTATCGAATGGTTTAAGATTTTGTCGTTGGGCTCTTGACAAGCTTGCAGAGGAAGCACTCTTTTCGACAAAAGTTTTGTTCAATCATGAGGCCCATTTTTAGCTTGATAGGTTCGTGAACAAACAGAATGTCCGTATCTAGGGCGATGAACAACCCGAGTCTCAAGAATTGCCGTTAAATTCAGAAAAAACAACTGTGTGGTGTGGTTTATGAGTCGGTCCATATTTTTTCAAAACAAAGGAAAGCTGGAAAGCTACTGTGAATGGTGACCGTTATCGCACCATGATAGCAGACTATTTTTTGTCCGAAATTGAAAGCTGTGGTCTCGACGAAATGTGATTCTAACAAGATGGTGCCACTTGCACTACAGCTCGTGAAACCATGGCATTACTGCGAGAGCATTTCCACGAGCAGATCATTTCATTCTTCGGACCAGTGAATTTGCCGGCTAGATCATGGGATATCACACCTCTTAATTTTTTCCTTAGGGGCTGTGAGACGTCCAAAGTCTACATGGACAAGACGGCATCGATTGAGGTATTGGTATATTGCTCTAGTCATTGTAGAAATATCACCCGAAATACTCACACGCGTAATCGAAAATTGGAACTTTCGAATGGATCTTGTTGAACGTAGTCGAGGTCACCATTTGAAAGAAATTATCTTGAAAAAATAATTGTAAAGAAAGGTTTTTCCATTTGTTAATAAATTATAGTGAGAAGACATTGTTTTGAAGGGTGTAATTCGATAAAAAAAATTTTTGCTACATGAAAACCACTGGTCAATTAGACCAAATACCTAAATAAGTCTAGATACTCAAATCTTCAATCCTACCCCATGCAGTTTTTAAAGTCATTCCGTTCGGGAGTTATCATGCTCACGGATAGACGAGTGTTCAGGTTTCGAAACTATTTTAACTCTGTACAATATAATGAATAATATTATAATCTATGTTTTCAGATTTTGACTAGACTCGATCTTTCTTAATCGCCTAAAACGTACTCGAACTTGTAACATCATGTATAATGTTGTGAAAATCTTTATTCCAACAAGAATGCAAAATTTGACAGATTACTGAATTCGAATCGTACGTCTAAGACGTCGAAGGTTTCGAATTGTCATCTTATATTGATATCGTTCAGAGCGCATTGACTTGACAGATTTGAAGGGTATAGTTCCATGCATTGATGTGGTGGGTTGTTCCAGGGGTTACATGTTCGGTCATTGTGCTCTATATCCCACCAAATATTGATACGGAATCTTTTGAAATATTTTTGACTCGATGCAATGTATTGATGCTCTCTTATGTACAAAGTTATTGATTGTGGGAGATCTCAACGCTCTCCTCTTTATTAACTCAGATTCAGTTGATTACAAAAGTGTGACAATCAGATCATTTTCTAGTGTACTCGGGTTGGAACAGTTCAATACTAGTACTAATTCGTATGGAAAGATGCTAGACTTACTGTTTTCTAACCTACAGTGTGATGTTCGTAGCGATGACATCGCTGTTGTTAATGCAGACTCTTACCACCCGCCGCTACATTCAGTGGTGGGGGCCCGATGCAGGTTCCTTTGCGGTCAAATGACAAGTAGAAGCAGCAAAGAATTTAATTTTAGGAAGGCTGGCTTCCCTCGGCTGTACCAATTGGTTTTCGACACTGATTAGGAATCGATTTTTTTGAGGGTTGATCACCCGGACATTGCTTGTGACAGGTTCTACTCAGTTCTGGATGATATTTTTGATAGTTGTATTCCTCGAAAGTTATTCAAGAGGCGTCCATTTCCGTTATGGTTCACACCTGAGATAATCGATTATGTTTATTTGAAAGAGAAGGTATTCATAAATTATAAAAAGCTCAATATTGATTTCTACTGTAGAAAATACAGGTCCTTGTGTGCTATTGTAAAGTCGAAGATAAATGCAGCATATCACGATTTTATTCGGGAATCCGAGCAGAGAGTTCGCGAGGATCCAAAGACTTTCTGGCAGTTTATTTGGTCTAGACAGGGTACCTCCAGACTGCCGGCGTAGATGTGTGATGACTCGCATTGCTATGAGGGTCCACAGGAAATTGTGGGTGCTTTTGCCGATTATTTTAGTTCAGTTTTTGGAATATCTGAAGTCGTCAGTCCATCACATGTTCCCCAGTCGGTATCTTCCTGCATGTCTGTTGACAACATAACTGAGGCCGATGTTATAAAAGCCAGTAAAAAACTAAAGAGTAGACAGACAGCGGGTTCGGATGGTGTTCCTAGTTTTTTCTTTAAGGACACTATTGGCAGGTTGGCCAAACCTTTGGCACTTCTGTTTGATATGATTGTGAATTCCTCTGTGTATCCATCTGTCTCGAAGGTCGCAAAGATAATGTACCATAGATAATAGATGTAGATAATACCTATATTGAAAACTGGAGATAAAGCTATGATAGAAAATTATCGTCCGATTGCGTTGTTGTCAAAATTCTCCAAGATTCTTGAAAAAATCTTGTATAATAAGATATTTCCTCATATAAGGAACCAGAATAGTCAGGTGCAACATGGTTTTATGCCTGGGAGATCATGTGTGACAAATTTGGCTTCGTTTTTTTCTATTTGAAACTCGGGATGATTCTGGTTAGGTTGATGTCATCAATAAGGATTTTCAGAAAGCCTCCGATAAAGTGAATCACCGAATTTCACTGAATTAATTGGAAAACAGATATGGATTTAGTACGCGGTTGTCTCTTCTCCTTGGATCCTATCTGTTGCATCGGGGGCAGTATGTTTTGTTTGGGAGATTTCGATCGCCTGAATATTTGTCTGGCGTGCCCCAGGGTTCCAATCTTTATCCACTCTTGTTCTTGTTGATTGTCGATGATTTGACTAGTATAGTCGACACGATGGGGCTATTATTCGCGGATGATTTCAAGCTCTTTTTAAGATTGTTTTGTGTGCAAGACAAGGGATGTTCCGATACTATCAAGGTATCGATACCTACTCATATAAGTAGTACTCGAATAATGTTTCGATACCTACTCAAGTATCGGAACCAAAGTATCGATACCTACTCTTACTCATATCGATACATTTAAGATTTCATAGAAATTCATAAAGGAAAATGGCTTAAGCTTATCCATATACTGCTATTTTAACAATATTACTGATTTATTGATTGAAAGTTAGCAGAGGTATTGCTAATATGTTTGATGTTAATTTTTCAATTTGTTTTCAGATCTCTCTAAACCAGCTATGCTGTATTCAGTTCAGGAGTGAATTGAATATTTTTTTGGAAATCCAAATTATGAATATTGGAGTAACCAATAAGAAAAGATCGTTAGGATAGATTTTTATTCTGTTTATTCCAAATATACATGTCAAAATATTAAACAAAAAACTCTTTTGCATCCAAATTTCCTAAAAACAGTAATTGTTCCAGGTGGGTTGGGGACAGTCTGTTTCTGGACTTTGATATTGTTGCTCCTGTCTTGGAAAATAGGCTTTCACTTGGCACCGATGTAGCAACAACAATCAAATACTGAATTGCATATTTGTACAATAACCGAAATATTTGTTTCATTTCATCCCATTCTGCAAATGGGTTGCTCTTCAATGGTGCCCACTTATTTATTATTAGTGGCCCACTATACTTCAAAGACTTGAAACATTGTTTGCACTTGGCTGTTGTCGAATCTATTTTGCTGAAATATGCCCACATTTTCGATTTTGGTGGCACCATGGTTAATTATAAATATTATATTCTTGCGCTCTCGATGAACTGTAGGAATAATGGATGAACCTTCTTAGCTTAGACACGCTTAAACGCTTGAACAGAAATAAGGATTTAACCGATAAATCACTCGAGAATATGAAGAATTTAGAATACACTTACAACAATTTGAACACGAGGAAATGTTGTACTCTGACTAGTCAGTGTAACAACAATGCAACAAACGGTCACTACGACTTTTGGAATCACCAAACTGACCCTAGACCTACACCCTAACAGTAAGTAGAAATGTAGAAATTGGAAAGAAAGTCCGTATCATAACCTAGGCTGTAGCTGCGTTAATTTTGCATCACATTTTTGTCATTCTTTGCGAATTGCACAAATTGACATCTCTGCTCCTGCGCTGCGTATCTTGCGGTTAAAATGGAAACCAGAAACCAATGTCAAAATTTGAGTACAATTCCATTCGATACCAAGTACTTTTATTTCGATACCAAGTAGGTATCGCAAAATTGATTCGATGCTAAAACTACTTGGTATCGAAACAAAAGTATCGAGTACATACTTGTATTTACTTGTATCGGAACATCCCTAGCAAGACTGTTTCAGATTGCAGGGTGCTTTAGTAGATATGTTGAAATGATGTGATACCAATGGTCTAAGGTTGAATTTTTCTAAATGTAGTGTCGTTTCTTTTTACCAGAAAGCTGGAACCTCTTTTGTTTGATTATTCTTTGGGAGATGTCGGGTTGTCGAGGTTGAATATTGTTAAGTACTTGGGAGTCCTTTTTGATAGTCAGATATCATTTGTCCCTCATATAAGTGATTTGCTGAGTTGTGCCTCTAAGGTAATATGGTTACATCGTTCGTAACGCAAGACATTTTCGTAATTGCGGAACACTGATTCTCCTGTTTAACACTCTTGTGAGGACTTAACTTGAGTATGCTTCACTCATTTGACAGCCTATTTATTTATGTCATATTCAGCGTTTGGAGTCAATTCAGCGTAGGTTTTATAAATATTTCTCATATAGAGAGGAAGGCGTTTATCCCCCCAGAGGTACTGATCATGCTCTTGGGTAAGTTCGGTGCTGTCTCATTTACTGATCGAAGAGGTTTGCAAGCATTCATTTTTTATACAAGCTTGTTCGTGGTGGAGTTGATTGCTCTTACATACTGGAGAAGGTTAATTTCTATGTTCCAAGGCCAAACATGAGATCTAGGCCTGTGTTCTATCTAGTCCCTCCTAGTAATAATTGCATGATTCGAACGCCTGTTCAGGATATGTGTAGCCAAGTAAACGGCTTGTATGGGGCTTGTGATATCTTCTTTGATAGTTCAACTACCTGTAAGCGGGCATACCTCAATGGTTTAGCATAATGATATTGTATTTTTTTGTGTGTTATTATTTACATATACTATCGTTAATTTTTCTGTAATTGGCTTTTAAACCTGTAGAAAAATGAAGCTATTTATCTTGACGTTTGACATGTGTTTAAATTCAAAAGAAATGCAACAATGCTGACAACCATAAATCGAAAAATATAACTAGCAACAATGCTGTAATAAGCTCATTACAGCATTGTTTTTAGTAGTCTAATGAAAATAATGATCCAAAAATAGAGAATTTTATTTTTGTTCAGTTAATTATTCATTCAATTGAGCCAAGTAAAAACCACCGAGGATATTAGTCCAGATTTCCAAGAGCTACTTATTGCTACCCACATAATCCAAATTGAGTTTGGTCCGGTTTCGAGTAGAGGATTTCTGGGCTGAAGCCCAGTTTATAGTACTGAGTCACTAAAGTAATTTCATTACGGAAGTGTAATTTAAAATTTTTTAATGCGAAACTGCCGAGCCGATTTCACCCATTCACTAATAGCGTTTTCTGCTTCACCATGGTCGATCTGCACTGGGTGCAACAAATGACATTATGCACTTTTACAGGTTATCGGATGAACTGACAAATTAGGTCAAATTGGGGATAATTGAATTTCAATTATCATTATATTCGGTTCGTGACGAAATAATGAACTGCACATTTAAAAAAAATATTGAATATATGAATATACAGGGTCTTTCACGAGGAACCTCACCCATATTCATACGGGAAACTACTGAACGTATTTTCATGAAATTCAGCACTTATAAGTATTTCACGATGCTGATGAAATCTAAAATATTTTCAAGGCATGAGCACCTCCGGTTTTTCCGGAAATGACGTCAGCTTCCGTTTTTCAAATTAGAACACCATTCTTTTATTGCAGAAATGGATTCCTTAAAAAATCTCAAGTTATTTTGATGTAACATTTTTCAGTTTTGGTCGGAAAATTCTCTCTGAGCGGGAAAATTCGAAAAAAAAATCGGAAATAGAGCTCCGCTGAAATAAGAATAATTTCGAGGTTTTTGGATGGAAAATTTTCATTTTTGGGATTTTTCAAGATGTAAGATTGATGTATCCACTTTAAATATCGAAATCGCGATTCATGATACAGGGGGTGAAAAAATCGCTTTCAAAGTTAGGGATGACAAAATCGTGAAAAATCAATTTTTTCAAATTAGAACCCCATTTTTTTATGGTAGATATTGAATCTACGTTAAAAAATAATGTGAGTGTATGCACACACCCTTGCCCCAAAGTGGATATTTTCTGAGTTTTCACAAAAAACTGTTTTTCGTCTTGAATTTTCAGCTATTTCTTTTCCCTTCACGCCAAAAAGATGAAATTTTCAGGAACTGTTACTTAAACCATGTTTTAGATTTTACTACTCTAATATGCAAGAGAAAAAAGTTACAGGTTGTTCCTAAATAGATGGCGAATTTGGATTCGAATTTGTATCGGAAACATCTTTATTTCAACTAATCGGCCATCGGTTTTCTCTCCAGTGATAAATAAATAATTCCTTATGAACCATATGCAAAAACTTACCATGTTTTACATTTTTTTTTTTAATGATATATATCGTAGATATCATTAATTACGTCTGCCAAATTCCTCTTTATTCAGTAGCATTTTGTGCTAACTATTAATATGCAATGCTCGATATGCAATGTATGATTTAGGCAAACATTTGCAATATCAAACATGAAAATTTTTTCATTATGTTAGCAAAATACATTTTTAAAATTACATATCGATATTTTCATCTTGAAAATTAAAAATATTTATAACACAACAATTGTACAAAAAATTAACATAAAATGATGCAAAAAATAACAAGGGTGCTTGAGATAAGAAATATTGAAGAATGTGGATGTTGGGGAAAAACAAGCAATACAAATTTGAGATATGGCTAGAGTAATTTATGTTTTATGATCAACTTTCAACAAGAAGTGGACTTTACATGGAACTTAACAAAGGTTGAATTGACAAAACAGACTGCTGAAATAAAAATAAATCAAAAATTACTCATGGTGCATTTTTTTCAATTTTTTTTCAAATGCTTTTTTTTAGCTTCGGATTTAATTTCTTCTGATTTTTTTTTGCACCACCAAGGAATGCTAATCCTACAGATCTCAGAAGTCGTTATATCCCTTATGCGATCCCTGTGTTCCGAACAACCCAACTCCTCAAATACAACGCCGGATCTAAGTATCTGAAAGGCTGAATTTGTTATTTTAGGATGGGAGGGATGGTCTTTTAAATATTCCCCCAGCCTCGTGATTCCACATCCTACAGCAACTGTGAATTTTTCACTAGGGTAATCTGTTTTATCTTTGATCCGACCATTCTTTGAATGAAATGTATAAATTGTGAGGATCTGAGTTAGATGAAATGGTTATCTGGTCGCATAAGGAACAGCTTATGTGTCTTTTAAGGCCCTTCAGAATGAATCCTGACACATAAGCAACGGAAAAAACTCTGGGATTCCCTGAAGAAACTTCTCCTCGATTGTTTTACTTATTTCTTCAAATGAATTGTGACCTAGAAGTTGATCAGGAACCCCACTCTCCTGACTTTCAGGAGAGAAATTGAGGAATGATTTCAAATTACATTGGTTAACTAAACCATTAAGGAGTTGAGTTTTTAAATTTCCTATGAATTGATAAGCTGTAGGATTGTCATTGCAACCGCAGCCATATCTTATCTGCCCAAAAAGGTTTTCCAATGGATCTTGATTCAAAATTCTGGTCTTAAGTGATGAAAAGCCATTATCTTTCAAGTAAATCCAGATTTCTTGAATAGCAATGATCGTTTGGAGCCAACCTGTTTGGGAAAGTGGTACAGATTTCAAAATTTTTCCGCTTTTGTTTTACCTCATGAATTGCCAATTATTCACCTCATCAAATTGCCCCGCCAGTACAAGAAATGAGGAGCCCCACCCTTTAACGGACCTTTCATTGGTTTTCCATAATAATAATAATAATAATAATATATCTTTATTTCCACAATTGCTAAAATTAACAAATAGAAACAAGTCAAACCCATCACAAAAACCCGAAAATTATAACCTACTACAGTAATCCTTAAATTCTAGTATCGTGTAAGGCTCACACTCAACTATCAATGCAAATATTTTTTTCCTAAAAATGTTATAAGTATTGATATCTCTTATGCTACGGGGTAGAAAGTTAAATAACTTTATACACATATAAAATACATTCCGCTCAGTTAGAGAAAGTTTGTGTGAAGGAAAAAAATACTCACACGTTCTTCTTGTAGAATTTACATTTTTACAATCTTGAAAATAATGTCTGTTCTTATGGAAAAACAGTAAAATTCTATAAACATATAGACCTGGCATTGTCAAAATTCTATTGATCTTAAACACACCTCTACATGATTCTCTAAACTTCATATTGAAAATAGTTCTAATAGCAAGTTTCTGCGTGATGAACACCTGTTCTGCTGAGGAACTTCCCCCCCAAAAAATCATTCCGTAAGACATAACCGACTGGAAACTTGAAAAATATACCACCTTGAGAGTGCTACTGTCGACTTGGTTCCGCAGAATCCTCAACATATATATTGTCGAGTTCAATCTGCTTTTCAGTGCTTCACAATGTACTGACCAACTTAAATGACAATCGATATAAACTCCCAAAAGTTTCGTATTCGAGCTTGTCTGAACCACACCATGACTGAAACCAATATTCTCGGGGTATACCAAGTTAGATCGACCACCCGAAAACATCACCACATTGGTTTTTCCACTATTGAGAACAAGACGATTTTCCTCGCACCAGCCCTCGACCAGTGACATCGTTTCAGTCAAATGAAATGATGTACCCTCAACAGTCCCACATGACACCAGAACATTCGCGTCATCTGCATAGATATACTCTTCTATTGTCGCCGCCACACCACCACTTGCAGAAGTGCCAAGTTGGTCGGAGGTGAGCTTCCCAGGGGCACATATCATATTAGCCGATTCAGGCTGTTTCCCATGATGGAGACCAGAATTCAAATCCAACTGATCCATGGATTGCGGTACTACAACTCCATCTTCTAACTGAAAGATCTCAGGTAGGTCATCGATATACACAACGAAAAGAATGGGCCCCAGTATTGTGCCCTGTGGCACACCCCTAACTAAGGTACCCTCAGATGACTTGTGACATTCATTTTCACCGTGCAAAGCCACCACCTGAACACTATCCGATAGGTTACTCTCGAACAAATCGAGTGCTACACCTCTAACGCCACATACTTTCAGTTTTGACAGTAAGATATCATGATTTACACAATCGAAGGCTTTAGAAAAATCTATGAAAAGTCCACCAGGAAACTCGCCATTTTCCAGGGAAACAATTATATTTTGGATGAATTCAAAAATTGCAGTCTCTGTACTCTTACCTCTAGTAAAGCCATGTTGCTTCTTGGATAGAACACCAAATTTCTTAAAGAAATTCAGAAGACGATTCACCAAGATTTTTTCGAAAATCTTGGCAAATGATGTTATAAGACTAATTGGCCTATAATTGGAAAGATCACTCAGATTCCCTTTCTTGTGACAAGGTCTAACAATAGACTTTTTCAGCGCATCTGGAGAGATTCCAGACTTAAATGCACAATTCAATATGAAACAAAGAGGTTTGACGATTAACGAAATGTGTTTCTTTATAACTGTCATTGGGATTTCATCATACCCAAAGGATTTTTTGTTTTTCATCATTTTGACAACAGATGAAATTTCAATTTCTAGAGCATCAAATAGACAAAATGAATTTGCAATTCGAGGTTTTCTAGAAGTCTTAGCGCTGTGTCCCGCGTCACCCGAAATAGCACCCGACATGTTAAGAAAGAAGTCATTGAATTGATCTGCTAGCACGCAGAGATCACCATCAGGATATACAGATCTATGATTAGAATTATTATTATTTGTAGCTTCCCTAATAACCTTCCATGCAGTTTTAGATTTGCTCTCAGCTTTATCTATAAGAGACGAGTTTAAACTCTTTTTATCAGCTATCAAAGAAGCATCATAAAGGCGTTTCACTATTTTATAACCTCTTTCAAGTTCGGGTTTGTATTTGGAGACAACAAAGAGTATATCAAGTTGCTTTTTAAGTGATTCCGATTTTGGAGATAGCCGAATTTTCTTTCTTTGTGAAAGATCAATAGTTTTCATTGAAAATGCGTTTTGGAAGCAATTGGCAAACCTTTCTGAAAATAACTCCCACATTTCATTCACATTGTGTTCAGGTACATTATATAGATCAGCCCAGTCTATACCACAAAGTAACTTCTCAAAAAGTTGATGATTACTTTCACTATATTGTCTAATATTCATTGTTCGACTGGGATTACAGCTCTCATGAAAAAATATAAATTTTTGGCCGGAGTGGTCAGCCAAGTGTTCCTCAATAATATCGGTAATTCCGTCTATATTCGAGATAATATTGTCTACACAAGTTGCGCTATTTGACGTTATTCTAGTGGGTTCAAGAGTGGACACTGCCAAACCATATGTTTCCAAAATTGAAAAAAACATTTTTGAATCACTATATACAGATAATAAGTTAATATTAAAATCTCCAGCAATAATGAATTTCACATTTTCAGTTTGGCATTTATCAAGGATCATTAACATCTTCTCGAAAAAAACATCAACACGACTAGCAGGAAAGGTATTTGGCCTATAAATACAAATAACTAAATATTTCTCTGAGCCCAAAATAGTCTGAGTTGCACAACATTCAAAAGAACCAGCAACATTGAGTTGGTTGAAATCTCTCCTATTAGTGAACTTCATACCCTTTTCCAAAAAAATGGCGCATCCACCATGAAGACCCTTATCTCTGCAATGGAAGGAAGCCAGGACGTAACCTGGAGGAGTGTATGCTTTCATTTGCTCTTCGGATATCCAGTGTTCGGTTAGACATAGAATATTTACATTGTAGCTGGATAAAACATATTGTAATTTCAAAAAAGACGTAGTGATTGACTGAATATTCTGATGCAGCAAACACAGTTGGGATCCTTTCCTATTTACTCTATTGTGTTCAGGGGTGGTGTTTCCCTCCGAAAAAAATTCTTAAAATTGAACTCTCTCAGTATAACTCCCCTCGGCCATGATTCCGGTTTAGACAACTCAGAGAACAAATCATCAGAAGGTACCCCAACGCTAAAAGCTGAGTTGCAACCCTTAGTGACAAGTTTTTTTACCTCGAAATCACTGCATTCCGTGGAATCTTGAAAAAAATCCTTTATATCTTTCTCACTCACATCCTTTCCACATATTCTACCGATGTACAACCATTTCTTTCTCGGTGCGCCCTTGATTTTTGATTCAGGTGTGATCTGTTTCGACCCTATACAAGTTATAGGAGGTTTTCGGTTCGCCTGTTTCTTTCTAACCACCGTCTTCCACTGAAATTCACTCTGCCGTGAAGGATTAATATTCGATGTTTGCCTATTTCTATTATTTTCCTGTACATTAGCTGGTCGGATAGTTTCAATCGATCGAACACTTGAAGATGTCGATGTATTCGTGATAAGATCATCAGTTACAGCGTGGGATGAAGAATTAACCTTCGTTTTCATCATGCTATTTGGATCATTAGTTACAGCATCGGGAAGAACATCATTTATTTCGTCGATTTTGATGACCGGTATTGAACTGTGCATTGGCACGTGAGACATATGTTCGTAATCGGTTGAAGGTTTGTATTTATGTACCTTTTTATGTAATGGATCTTGTTTACCCTCGATATAATTTATTCTTTCCAGTAGAAGTGAATTATTCAATTTCAGTATTTCATTATTTTCCCTTGAAGATTCCAATAGTTGGGTCAAGAACTGAACTTTCATCTCAAGCATCTTCCTATCTGCAATATCTGATGTACACATAGTCGATTTTTCAACGTTCTTTGACATAATTTCATTAGACTGGCAGCAATTTATATGAAAATCATCAATGCATTTTACATTCTCCATTCTTTTAACGCAAGATTTGTGCACTACATTATCACAGATCACACAAACCATAACACTACATCGTTTTGAGCAGCAAGAATAACTTTTCTCGATTTTGAGTTCATTATTATCAATATAATTATACTTTTGAGAGCCCGCCTCTGAAACATCATCACTCTCGTCCGCCATCGTTGATATGTGGTCATATGTGGCCATAAGGCCCAACATCTCCTCTACCATTGAAGCTATCAAATAGTGTGTCCACTTCTTTAACGAAGGTAGCTGTCGTGATTGCTTCAGACTGGAACTGACCTGAAAGATAAAAAAAATATATAGTATATTAGGGCAACTGGATTTTGGTTGATGAAAACATTAATTGAAAAATGGATTTCATATTGTTGATGATTTCTAGTAATTACCTCCGCTGACCAAAGAATATAAGTATGATGACACTTTGTTTGTTGGTATATTTATTCCATCAGTTATTGTTGAGATAAAATAATTGATCATTTGGAATTTTCTTAACCTAATTTATTCGAGTTAAAACATATAAGACGTTTCGGGTTCGGGCCCTTTTTCAATCTAAAAACAATCATCATAAACACAGTTACATATACAATTCTTTTTGATAGAGATCTGTTACCTTTGTTTTAATAATTTCCAAACTTCTGCGTATAGTGCATGTGTCCTCATTCTTCATCCATAATATAATGTGGCACCAAGTTATTGAAATGTCAAGTTGGTGTCAATGTCACTCTTCTTCTTCTTTTGTTGTCGTTCTCCGCTGTTTTCTTTATAAGCATTGAATATATCTTGCTCAGACCATTCACGTCTGCTCTGTCGTTGATAGAGTTAGGGTTTCGTTTTATATAAATCATCTCCAAAAATTCTCTAGTTTTTTTATTCTTTTCCTATCTAATATTCTTGTATTTTCGAAATTGAAAGTGTGGTTGTTTTCTATCGTATGTTTGTAGAGGGCTGTTTGAGTTTTAGAATATTTGTGTCCTTTTATCCTGTTGTTCAGATTTTGTTCCGTTTGTCCTATGTACACTCCAATACATTGGTTGCATGGTATCTCGTAGACGATATGTGATTTTTGACCTTTCGGGACTATTGCCTTCAATCTTGAAAATAATTGATTAATCTGTATGAATGGTTTGTGTGCAATCTTTATATTGGGGTATGGTCTTATTATATTCTCTATTTTCTCAGACAGTGTTGGGATGTATGGTAGGGGTATATAAACTATTGGTTCAGTTTTTGGATTTTGGAAACTTGATGAGTTGTAAAATTTATGAGTGCGTTGTTTTATTGTTTTCTTTATCATTTCTTGGGGTAATTGTTTGTGGCAAGTAGGAAGGAGATCTGATTTAGTATCTCCGGTCTATAACGTGGTGAAGTTAATTTGATTGCTCGATCTATATAATTGGTTACTATTGCTTTTTTTTTTTTGATGTTATGTGTTGAGTTATAATCAAGTATCCGGTCTGAGTTAATGGTTTTTCTTAGCATTTTAGTTTATATTTTTTTATTTTCTCTAATGATGGTCATGTCCAAAAGTTGATTCTATTGTCCAGTTCTGTTTCTAGAGTAAACTTTAGTTTATTGTTAAAATTATTTAAAACTTCCATTATTTCTTCAATTTGATCTTCTGTTGTTATAATCAAACAATCATCCACGTACCTCTTGAAAATTGTTATCCTATATGATGAATTTAGCAAAACTTTTTCTTCAAAATATTCTAGCACTAACTGAGCTACTGCACCAGCAACCGGACTACCCATAGCTACACCGTCTATTTGTTGGTAAAATTCGTCTTTGTATTGGAAATAGCAAGTTCCCAATGTTAGTTGTACTGCCTCTATGAATTCAGTCTTCGGTAGGTCTGTATATTCTTCCACAAGGCGCCATTTTTCCTCCAGTATCTGTGGTACTATTTGTGTGGGGATATTTGTATATAGGGACACAGCATCTATAGAAAATAATTTTTGATCATCTGGAACGTATAGTGTATCTAATTCTCGTTTAAGTTCATAGGAATTTTTAATGTAAAAGGGATTTTTGTTTACAATATTTGAGAGAACTGATGCCAAATATTTGGACAGATTATAAAATGGTGTTTGCGTGTGAGAAATGATAGGTCTGAGTGGAATGTTTGGCTTGTGGAGTTTGGGCAAGCCATATATTTTCGGTGAAATACTATTATGTACAGTGAGAGATCTAGCCAGGGTTGGTGATATAAATCCCGAGTTTTCCCATCTCTTAATTATTTCGTTATTGTGTTTTTGTAAAGAATTTGTTAAGTCACATAACATCAAACAAAAAAAAAGCAATAGTAACCAATTATATAGATCGAGCAATCAAATTAACTTCACCACGTTATAGACCGGAGATACTAAATCAGATCTCCTTCCTACTTGCCACAAACAATTACCCCCAAGAAATGATAAAGAAAACAATAAAACAACGCACTCATAAATTTTACAACTCATCAAGTTTCCAAAATCCAAAAACCGAACCAATAGTTTATATACCCCTACCATACATCCCAACACTGTCTGAGAAAATAGAGAATATAATAAGACCATACCCCAATATAAAGATTGCACACAAACCATTCATACAGATTAATCAATTATTTTCAAGATTGAAGGCAATAGTCCCGAAAGGTCAAAAATCACATATCGTCTACGAGATACCATGCAACCAATGTATTGGAGTGTACATAGGACAAACGGAACAAAATCTGAACAACAGGATAAAAGGACACAAATATTCTAAAACTCAAACAGCCCTCTACAAACATACGATAGAAAACAACCACACTTTCAATTTCGAAAATACAAGAATATTAGATAGGGAAAAGAATAAAAAAACTAGAGAATTTTTGGAGATGATTTATATAAAACGAAACCCTAACTCTATCAACGACAGAGCAGACGTGAATGGTCTGAGCAAGATATATTCAATGCTTATAAAGAAAACAGCGGAGAACGACAACAAAAGAAGAAGAAGAGTGACATTGACACCAACTTGACATTTCAATAACTTGGTGCCACATTATATTATGGATGAAGAATGAGGACACATGCACTATACGCAGAAGTTTGGAAATTATTAAAACAAAGGTAACAGATCTCTATCAAAAAGAATTGTATATGTAACTGTGTTTATGATGATTGTTTTTAGATTGAAAAAGGGCCCGAACCCGAAACGTCTTATATGTTTTAACTCGAATAAATTAGGTTAAGAAAATTCCAAATGATCAATTATTTTATCTCAACAGTATGATGACACTGTGCTACTCAATACTTTTGCTGCTATGTGCACTTTCATAGCATATTGTAATATGGGTCTCAAATGAATGTCTTTTAATTTCCATAGGGTTCTAAATCCCATGGGTTTAACCTTATCTACTTCGTAAGCAGCACGAATATCTTCCATTACTTCATGTGATTCCTCAATTATTGCATGTAATTCCTCCATTACTTCAATTATTTCAATGTCTGATGAAGGGTTGACCCAAGCCATAGGAATAACATGTCTGTTCAACTTGTTGCCATTTGAATTTGTAAAAGAATTTTCACTAAAATGTCCATCACAAATTCTATGACGTTTTCTTATCACAGCACTAGAACGAAGACCAAGAGCATTCTTCCACAAATTCATCCTACAAAATAAATTTTTAATTTAAATAATATACTTTCCATCCAAAGCAAGCATCAAATGAAATAAATATAACTTTTATTCTTACCGCTCAGGAATGGAAGGAAAACAAAATAAATTATTGACTTCATCCTCTAAAGCAATACAATACATAATACAATGATTATCACCCATCGTTTTGAGTAAATATTAACTCACTTTTTCCCAAATAACAACTATAGACGTTGGAGGTTGAAATTAAAAGAACCATGCCAAATGTTTTCAATACAAGTTTAAATATTTGTAGGTTAGGTCTATGAGAAAATTTTCTTCTTTGTTATCATATTGCGCATAAATATTTTCAATCATCCAGTCAATGTATACAGCGACATCTGAAAATAGGTTCCAAAAGTGGGACCAAGATAGACTTATGGTTGTTCAGATGGAAGAGACAGTGACACAACATAATCCTTAACATCGGACAAAAATTGGTATGGAGTTGACCGTCTCGGTTGTCTCTGATATGGATGCTACATTAGTAGTAGTTACCGGTAAGTATAGAGGGGGTGGTTCTATCAACCTTGAAAAAGTCTTTGAACCATAGATGAATTTAAATTTTATTTAATTTCACAGTTTTGTCAATCATGACGATTATAAATTTTCACCTTTTTTCTGCTATTTTAATAGCTAATTATATCGAGCTATGGTACTATAGCAGATGTTGTATTTTGTCCAAATAATTATTCTACACGAGTGCCATCATCAAGAACATATCGTTATCAAATTTCAGAAGCTTCAGAATTGGTTTTACAAAAAGGATTATGATCCAACTTTCTACTTCACTGCCAAAGAAATGGAAATTTTTTCTCATTAGCTCAAAGTTCAAATATACCGAAGGAATGTTTATGATATGTAATATCGTCTTCCTCTGAAAGACTTCGAACACTTCTTAGAATGAGAAGCGGAAAAGGAAAAGTCGGCATGAGCGATGCAGTTACTCATAAAATAGTTACAACTTATGCTACAGAACGGAGATGATTTGCTACATTCAGCGGGAATCGCGATGCCTTTGTTCTCCGCTGACGCTGAAATTGATTTAATGCCTTCTAAATGTGAAACTGACGTGAAAGATGACTTGAGACCATTCACGGACATTAGCAACATCGATAGATAACTGTGTTGACAATTGTTGATTGGTTCTGAAAAGATTCGAAATATATACGTACGAATACCGACGATGTGAAATATTCATTTATGATTTTATATGTTGAAGATATTTTAACATCAAAACACGTTAATCGTTTAATCTTTTATTAATCCTATTATTATTCCTATCTCTACTGCACGCATATTCTAGACGAACTGCATGCTATCGTCTGTAATTTTCGAATATCGAGCCGAAAATGGTCTCAATCTATTGGGTTGGACATCTTGATGAAGAATCCAGGGTCAAACTTGAGTATGTCCGTCCGGCCGACAGGCCGTATACTCTCTATCTTCCTGAAGGAATGAGCTTGAGTTTTATATTTTCACAATAGATTTACTGCTCAAATATCTCGATCAAGTTCGTTATTGGGGCAAATCTGTCTAATGGTTCTGGCGTTTTGAGCATCTGAAATTTGGTTTCCTTCATAACTTCTTGACTATCAATCGGATAGAGTTGTTACTTGGAAGATATTTGAATGAGGTTGAAAGAAATCGTATTGCAAAATTTCGTAGATATCTACACACTAGATGTTAATAAAAAATCCCAGAAACAATATTTTTACTATTTTATTACTCATAGGATGACTGTCGTATTTGAACAAAAATGTGTGGTTGTATGGTCGTTATTGATATCTTATATACAGGGTATCTCAAGTTCGAGTTCCTATTAGACGTTTCTGGAGAACTAGACATATTTGAAATCTGAAAATTGGGATTATGATATTGTTCGAAGTTCTCTACAGAGTTAAAATATTTTCGAAGCCCAAAAACTTCCGGTTATACAGGAAGTGAAAATAAATTCGACGAAAAAAAGTTTTCCATTCTTGGTATGCTCGAGTATTCAATAGTGAATTAATTTCTGTTAAAACCATTGTATTAAATCGAACAGTTTTCAAAATATCCAAAAAAAAACTGGAAAAGAAGTCAACTATGTTCAGTCAGTAATATGTTCATTATTCTTATTCTAAATATGCTGAGAGTAAACCGTCTTTACAACATCGAAGAGGAAGGATGTGAAAAGGTCATGCATCTTTTGGATTTCAAAAATATCATCACAGGGTGTTCCAAATTTTGTGTTAGAAATTGTGATCTTGAATTGGCCATAACTTCAGTTTTTCAAATTAGAACCCAATTTTTTCGTAATTGTGTTGGATTCTGCGGTCAAAAATAATTATAGTTTTCTCACATGATTATGTTCCTAAATTCAATAATTTCTGAGTTATTTGAGATTTTCTGGATTTATGTAGTACGTAGAGTCAAATTCTTCGAATCTGATTCATAAGGATATTCTGTGAGATAAATCATCCCATTTATAATTCACAAGTGTCAGACAGGTCTTATTGTTAGTCGGTATGAAATTTTTTGATTTCACAAGATGAATCGTTGCTATTCTAATAATGAGATTTCGGATTTTTTTTTTAATATTGTATTTATTCAATTGTATACGCAATACACATTCATGTGCACTTAATGATATTGTTTATTTCAAATTCATGGTGGATGACACAAAATGTTGAGTATCCAATGAGAAGTATCCTCATTTTTTTACAATTTCTGAAAAGATGTTTCAAACTTTCCAAATTTTGGAATGTAAGAGCCTCTAAAGAATACAAAAAAAGGGCAGTTGATGAAATTAGTATTTCGACTTATTTCGAAGCGAATGAGAATTAATCTCTTCAATAGGAAACACATTAAATAGATTCGCTACTTCAGTACACCGGATTATTATAATAAATAAATTATGATAATAAATATAAAAACACGTTTCAAAACTCAAATTAACAAAATAAATGATCAGGTAAGAGTTTCAATATGGTTACCTTTTTGTTCCACACACTTTCGAATACGTCTTGAATCACCTCGGTTAGTCGCACGCTCAATTTCCTCCCCCTTTAGTCAGTGGAAAGCATCCTCCATACGCCGTTTCAAATCTTCTTTGCTTTCAATAGGAGATTCATAGACTATGTTTTTTATTCTACCCCATAAATAAAAATCTAAAGGAGTAAGATCGGGAGATCGTGGGGGCCAAAGCAGTGAAGAACGGCGTCCGATCCACCGATTACCCAACATTGCATTCAGTTCTTCAGACACCTCGTGCGAACTATGTGCCGGAGCCCCATCCAATCCAATTCATCCAAAAACTCAGAAACATTTCTCAGGATTTCCAAAAATGTTTCTGTATTTAAATTTTCTTCATAAATGTAGTACCGCACTTTATTGTTCATCAAAAGAGCAAACACATTAATACTAAATTTGTACTGGAGGTTGCTTTGTCTTTTTCTATGAGGATTTTCACTTCCCCAAATGTGGCAATTCTTTCTATTAAATAGTCCTTCATTATTGAATTTTGCTTCGTCAGTCCGAATGATCTTTTTCAAAAAAATTTCATCATTTTCAAGTTTTTCTAATATTCCTCTACAAAAATTTAAACTTTTTATGTAGTCACCTGGTTCTAATGCATGAACTTTCTCATATTAATAGTCAGGCATGTTGTGTTTTTTCAAAATTCGGTGTACTGAATTTCTAAATCGATTTCATGAGCTGCACTTCGAATAGATGCATTTTCATCCGCTTCGAAATAAATCAAAACACTTATTTCATTTTCCTCATCATCAACTACCCTTCTTTTGTATTCTTTAGGGGCTCTTACGCATCCTGAACTTTGAAAGTTCGAAAAATTTCGTAATTAGAATAACGGTTAATTTTGTAAAATCGACAAATGAAGATAACGAATAACAATAACACCTGACACTTATGAATTATTAATAGATAATTTATCTTCTATGGGTACAGAGTGTTCCCATGGTTTCGAAAGAATGTTCATTGAATTTTTTTAGATGCAATCAATTTGACTCTACGTACACCATAAATCCAGAAAATCTCAAATAACTCAGAAATTATTGAATTTAGGAGCATAATCATGTGAGGAAAGTATCATTATTTTTGACCGCAGAATCCAACACAATTATTAAAAAATAGGGTTCTACTTCGAAAAACAGAAGTTATGGCCAATTTAAGTTCACAATTTTCAACATAAAATTTGAAACACCCTGTGATGATATTTTTGAAATACAAAGGATGCATGATCTTTTCACATCCTTCCTTTTCGATGTTGTAAAAACGGTTTACGCTCAGGATATTTAAAATAAGAATAATGAACATATTACGGACTGAACATATTTGACTTTTTTTCCAGTTTTTTTTTAGATATTTTGAAAACTATTCGATTTAATACAATTATTTTAACAGAAATGTATTCACTATTAAATACTCGATCATACCAGGAATGGAAAACTTGAAAAAAAATTTTTCGTCGACTTTATTTCCACTCCCTGTATAACCGGAAGTTTTTGGGCTTCGAAAATAATTTAGCTCTGTAGAGAACTTCGAACAATATCATAATCCCAATTTTCAGATTTCAAATATGTCTAGTTCTCCAGAAACGTTTAGTAGGCACTCGAACTTGAGATAACCTGTATTCTCAAATTTCATTATCGTAGCTTTCTTTCACCATAGTATATATATTTTTTTTTCATCTACTTAAGGCCAACAATTAAAGAAGTTAAAGTTAATGGAAGTTGTGAAAATTGACTAGCCAAATCGGGCTCTGAAACAGTTTAATGTAATTCTCGTAAAATTCATCTGGAGGTATCTCCTTGTTCCTATGAAATTCTGGTATGATGATGAAAGAAGACCTAGTTCACCGATATATAAATTTTTATAGAGGTTACAAAATTTCATATGCTCTTAACAACTGAACCATTGGACAGATTTGGCCCAATAACGTACTTGACCGAGAGTCCAAAGACAGCTAACCTATTCTAAAAATATGAAAGCTCTATATCACTTTCGGAAGATAGAAACTATACGACCGGAAGGATATACGCAAGATTGACCCCATTTTCTTTCATTGAGACCATTTTCGGCTAGATATTGAAAAATTAGACACTTGGGAAAAATTATTCATGCCATTCTACTACAACAAGCGCACAATAATGTTCTAGTGCTCTACTCATCCAGATGTTTGCTTTGTATACGCATAAATACTGTATACCGTATCAATTTTTGAAATAAGCGAATAGAGGTGGAAGCCACATTCGATACCGTCTATACTCTGGTGTCTTTCGCATGCAATTTGGTGTCTTGATTTAGTATTAAGGCGAGTCCACACTATTCGTGCTCCCCTGCCTAGTATATCTGACTCATGTTCATTATGTCTACATTACCTGAGTTTCTTCTGAAGCATCTAGTAATTAGATTTGAAATCGGAATAGCTTAACGAGCACTTTGATTAATTGAAACACTGAACTTTTGAAATCACAAAAATTCAATGTACATTCTAAAACAAATCATTTAGAATAATCAATGTATTCCTCCTCGGCAGCGATACATAAATTGACACGCTCCAAGTTGTCAGACGACTTCTCCATGTCCTTTATTGGAAACGTCTTTAGGACCATGCAAGCAAGGAAACATACAGAAGTCGCACGAAGCCAGATCTAGTGAATTGGGCGAATGATGCAAAGGACTAACGTTATTCTTAATCAAAAATTCAATTACAAGTCGTGAACGATGTGATGGTGCATTATCGTGCTATGATAATATATAGTATATTGGGTGTTCCTTTCAAGATATTAGAAAGGTTAATTCTTTTTTTAATTGAATCTTCTATAGAAAATGCTCTAAAAAATTTCCAGAAATTGTTCAGATCAGGTTCTCAGCCTTACTACTTTCATAGAATCAGGCTTCAATCAGGTTGAAAACAGGAGCTGCTTTCATCGATTTATCTTCGGCATATGACACTGTGTGGAAAGATGGATTGATTTTCAAACTCTACCCATCTGAAGTGCGGGAAAATGGTACGATTATAAGGAAAATGTTAACTGATAGAAGATTTCGTGATTTTATTGACAATAAGAGTAGCAATTTCAACATATTGAAAAACGGTCTTCCTCAAGGATCAGTTTTAGCTCCTTTACGTTTCAATTTATATCTAAGTGATTTACTCACGACATCATCTCAGAAATTTGTTTATGCTGACGACATTGCTATTGCTTACCAACATTCGAATTTCCATACTCTGGAAAACATACTGTCATCTGATTTTGGAAATTTTAAAGAATTATTTTATTGAGTGACGATTATGTTCAAATCCCAACGAAACAGAGGTCTCTTGTTTCCATCTGAATAATCATGAAAAATATAGGAAATTAGCTGTAACTTTCAATGATTCTCCTATCGAACATAATTTCTATCCAAAATAATTAGGAGTTAAATTAGATTAATCTCTCAATTACAAGGTTCATTCAAATGATCTGAGCCTAAAACTGAAAACTAGAAATAATATTCTTCAGAAATTAGCTGGATAATCTTGAGGTACTGATGCTTCCACTCTTCGCACAGCATCTCTATCTCTAGATATTCCTGCAGCTGAGTATTGTTGCTCTGTTTGGTTTAATAGTGCACAATTGAATACATCCATGAGAATAATTACTGTCACCATAAGATCTACACCGGTTCATTGGTTACCAGTTTTGTCTAACATTGTCCCTCCCCATATTCGCAGACAGACTGCAGCTCTGAATTCTTGGAACAAATATCATTCTTTTCCCAATTCATTCCCAATTTTTTTATATATTCCACAAAATAGAATTCCCAGATTGAAGTCACGTAAACCATTTAGCCATCATACGTTCTGCAATATGAACATAAGTGATAAAGAATTATGGAAGAATGACTGGAACTATTACGAAATGTTCAATAAGATTCTCGTTTCTCATCCTTCTGAAAAACTTCCTCTTTTTGATCTTCCAAGAAAAATTTGGACAGTTCTTAACCGTTTGAGAACAGGTCATGGTCGTACCAATAGCATGCTATTCAGATGGAATTCAGTTCCTAGCGCAAGTTTTGGATGTGGAGAAGCAGAAGAAACAATAGCTCATCTCATCAATACTTGTCCCATATATAAATTTCAAGATGGTTTTAGGGCTAATCATGATGTTTCCGATTCTTTCTTGGAATGGGTTATAAATTTCAAACGATGTTCACGATTAATTCCATTTTTTTGGCGATATGAAATTTTCAAGTTACTGTAAGCAACATACATAGCGCTCGTATGAGAAAACGTTCTGACAACTTATAACCACAGAAATGTCGAGCTTTAAGATAGAGCTGTGAGTTGGCAGATTGCAATACTATAGGGTCTTCCACATAATTTCATCATCTGGATTAACATTTATTTGAATTCTCTGTTACGTTTGGAGTTGCAAGGCGAGATTATTTGTTATGCTGACGATGCAGCGATATTTTATAGCTCGAGTTCGTGGTTTGAACTGAAGCTCAAGCCAGAACAAGATTTGCATCAGATACAACAGTGATTCAGATATAATAAACTAACATTAAACGTAGCCAAAACAAAATACTTGCCGTTTAGCTCCTACTCCTCCAGTATTCCTAATATGGGACCCTTAAGAGAAGCCAATGGAGTAGAAATCGAAGAAGCAGATCACATTAAGTATCTTGGAGTAATCATGGACCGTCACCTAAAATGGGACCTTCAGGTGGACAATATAGTGCGAAAGATAAGATTCATGCTGGGCCGTTTTAGAAGGATGACCGAAATTTTGGACTTCAAGCAAATGAAGACTCTCTATCACTCATTAATTGAGTCCCATTTATCGTACGGCATTCTAGGTTGGGGCGCAGCATATGATTGCCACCTCAACAGGCTGAAAGTAATACAAAAAGCATTTATAAAAATTATTCTAAGAAAGAGCAGAACATACAGCAGTGAAATGACGTATAAAGAAGCGGAAGTTATGGACCTGGCACAACTATATGCATTTAAGACTCTGATGGATATTCATAAAACTAAAAATGATATAACACATCCTACTCACAAATATCACACGAGAATAAAAGGTGTTCGTCCCACTACTATCAGAGCTGAAAAGACAATTGGCCAAAGATGCAACCAATACTTGGCTCCAAGGATATTCAGCATTCTACCTGAAAATATAAGGAATATCCAAAATTGTTATCAATTTAGATACAAGCTAAAAATATGGATAAAAAACACCGAAAGAACAGTACTCTACAATATTATAAACTTCAATAAATAATAAAATAAATGTATGTGTATATATCTATATATTTTGCTTACCTGAATCTTGACAAAGTACCTACTTGATAACTGAAAATTTACCCGAATTGTGACATAATACACGGATTTGGATATGAATTGCGACACTGAACCTGAATTGGACTGTTCACTGTACCTACTAACCTACACACTAAGGCTAATGTAAAATTTTATAATATTTGTCATTTTACTCACAGAAAACCATTTCATTTGGTTTTCTCTATTTTTGGTATATTCATGTCATTAGCCCCTTATATAAATCGATAGTTTAATTTGAGTCCTATTTGTTTAATTTATGTATATGCGTTCTGGCTGTTTAACAATTACCAGAACGCGTTGCGAGCGTTTATTCTGTGCGTTCGAATTAGATGATGATGAATATATGTTATTATTATTATTAAAGATTTCTAAGTCAGTGGATTGGGGGAAGAAAGCCACAGTCATGGTTGTTTTGAAGCTCAAAATGTCGATTTTTCACAAAAAAACACTACAAGTGCCATGAAAACACCACTCCATTTTAAAATACTTAGTTAACAATATTTCGAGAAGTAATGCATAAAATGAAAAAACAATTACTGTGCTCAAATCAGTATAAAAATACCTTTCAAATAAGGTATCACTCACCCCATCTTTCCTTTTCAAAATTTGGGGGTGAGGGTTGTAGTAGCAAGGGTTGAAGCGCTATGCGTCTGTAACCTACATCTTAAGTTGTCCCCCTCGAAACAGAAATCGACCTGTCCGAGCATTTCTATTGAAAAAATTTATTTCGTCTGTAATCTCGTCTGTTTCGTTTTCAAATTGCCACCCTGTATATATCGAGCTAAAGATTTGAGAAATGCTTAATACCATATCAGTAACTTTCACTGGCGTTATTTTTGATTAAACGCACTTTTTCCATGTTTTCTTCCAATAATCGCCCGAACCACTACCAAACTTGCTTACGGGATAGACAATGATCACTATATATATTTTGTAGTATTTGGTACGTTTCGGTAAATGTTTTACCAAGTTCAACACAAATATCGATATCGATCGATAACTGAGGGACTGAGCCATCTACGGGTAAAATATCACAACAGATGACACTAGTGGTGCTATTTTTTTTTAAAGTTGGGTTTCTTTCGGAATATAGGTATGTAAAAAAATAGGTTGTCTTGAGCAACATCTTCTGTTAGTTACCAAATCCTAATACAAATAGGCTTTTTTCCAATCAGCAAATATCCAGGAAACCCGCGTTACACTTATTTATGGGAGCCTAAACAAGATCACTCAGAGAATCAAAACACCGATTATATTTCGTTTGAATTAAATATGATACATATCAGTTTAATTCCCTAATATCTTTGAATTTGAGTGAATTTTTTCCATCATATATTCAAAGTTTTCGAAGTACCAACCATGAATTGATTTTTTTAAGAAAATGCTTTTTAATCAGACAGTAAAATAACAAACATAACCTAACTTTTCAATATTCACCCTGAAATTTGTCGAATTCACAAATAAAGTTGAACAGAGTAGGTATACCTGAGCTTACTGAACGATTTTAGCAATTAGTTTCTTCAACACGCATTTTACATGACTCAATTAACAAGATCATTTCGAGGAACGCTCTTCTTTTCTGAATAATTATCTCCAGAGATTCTGGCGATTTTTTAAAAGATAACTCCTCTGAGCTAATACTGGTTATTCGAAAATGCCCTGTCGATTATACGAAAATCGCCAATGGCATAAGCAATTTGAAGCATTCTTCTCGGAGCACATCCAGTCCATCTTCAACATTCCGAAGACGGTCGTTCAAGACACCAAAGAGGTGAGAAGTGATCTGGATGGCTTTTTCTCGGCCGATTACTCAGGCTCTTTTATGATTTATGAGATGACCCTAGGCTCATTCAATTACCAACTGGATCGTTTTTTACCTGAATATTTCATTAAAATGCCCGTCTAATTGAGAAAATGATTCTGAAGTAGTTTAGAGGTGCCACAATCGTTCTTAAGCCGATGATTTTTAAACCAACAGAAATTTACATCGAATAAATTTGGTGAATTGGAAGATTATATGGGAGCTATAATGAAGATCGACTTATATGTGATCACTGAAAGTTTTTACTGGTTGAAGAGTGGTAGTTATTATAATATTACTAGGAAAAAACAACGCTATCACCGTTGTTGGAAATGTTACAGATTCAGCACTTATCAGATTGTAATTTAGATCTTAATTTTCTCAAATTTGAACCTAGCAGTATCATCCATAATTCATCACCAAGTTTGAAATAATTAGTGGTAATTGTATAATTATTGATAAATTAACTTGCAATCTTTTATCTTCATTCCTAAGGTTTCAAAGTGAACTAAACTAACTGACAAAGAAATTACAACACCCGGAAGAATTTGTTTGAATTTCGAATCTTATTTAGTAAAACATAGATAGTATACATATAATTTTTTTTCACTAAACTTGTGAATAATGTATTCGTCCTCTGTGATTATCTCCCTGCTCAAAACCTGATTTTTGGGATTTTAAGCAATTACTTAATAGAGGACTGTTACCAAATGATTGAGCTGAAGATGGTAACATAAAATAATTAATGTAAAGGGTGATTCATTTAGAGGACTTTTTTTTTAAATAAAAATACGTCTCTTTGAAATCATTTATTTTATGGCTATTTTCGAATTATTTGAGATGTATTTTCAAAATTTGGTGAGCCTATAAAAGTGTTCAATTTGGACAACTCTGTACATTATTTCCAAACCTCAAGCCAGTTTCTATTCATTCTTCAATTTTTCTAGATCTCATGACATAAAATTTTCCAATCGAAATGACGTTCTGTACAAAAAATAAAAGTGAAATGTAAATAATCGGATTGCTTGCTACAAAATACCTTATGTATTTATTCATCCCTCCGCATATGCAGACAACTCAATGATGTATACTCAACTCAATGGTAATTGCGGCCATTCTGTTGATTTTGAATCGCATGATTTATGTACAGAAGGGGCAGATTCTGATCGTTACAAATTTGCATAATTAATATATGTCAACCGGTATAATTTATATAATAAATAATCCGTGATTTCCTACGATGTACGCGGTGTAAACGTTGTACGTGAGCTCCTTTTTCAAAGAAAAAAGAAGAATTGTAGTGAATCAAGTCATTCGAAGTATCTCGGATATAGTTCCTTCTGAAATAAAGGGTTTTCATCTCATAAATTGTATTGATGACTGATTTATGAAAATTCATCTTGAAAATTAAAAGAAACAAGTATTTTGTCTAATTTTCAATGTAACTCAAATTCCAAAAGTTCTCACCAACAAATAATCCATACAAATAAAAGAGGCTCTAGAAGATTCCAATTTCCCTTTTTCCACGCCATGGGAAATACCAAAGCCATTTCCAATGAATCCACAACCTCCAAATATGTCTGGTTTAGTAAAAATTCACAAAAAAAGACAATCCCGTTAGACCAGAAGTTTCCTATATTAATGCATCTACAGGTAGACTTTCAAGATTTCTATCTAACAAATCCAAAAGTCTATCCAATTTTTCACCTAAATATGATTTAGAAAGACTTGATTAACGAATTATCTAGAATAAACAACACGGAAAATATAAAATTAGCATCTTTTGCTGTAGAAAATATGTACTCTAGCATTCCATCAAATGAAGGATTTTTCTTAGTTGGCGAGTCACTTCTAAAAAATAAGGTTAACCTCCTCTTAATTTCAGAAATTCCAGAATTATTTTCAATTTGTCTGTCCCAGAAATACTTCTAATTCGAGTCCAAATTATTTTTTCAAAATTAAGGTTTATCCACTGGATCACCTTTGATACCATTACTGTCAGATCTATTCCCGAATTGGAAATGAATACATAAAATATATGATCTATCAAAAAAATACATAGTTTTTTGGTTACGATATACAGGGTGATTCCAGAGGAGACCGTCAGATTTTAAGTGAAGTATAAACTAGTCAAGGCAGTTTCGAAACAATGTTTGGTTCATGGTTGGAGGCCTTCATTGAGAGTCTACAGGGTGATTTTTTCGATTCGACCGATTTTTTTTTCATTCATAACTTTGGTATGGCTTAAGCAATCTTGATGAAATTTTCAGTGTTGAACGATATGATTAACTTCTTTCCATAATTCCAACACTTTTTGAAAAATACAGAGTGGGAATTATGATAAGTTCAGATTAAGTTTGCAGGTTGAAAAAACACCCTATACATTCCATTTTCAAAAATTTTCTACATGCTTCAGATTCTATCATAAGTTAACATTACTGGAGCGTTTTTATTTTTTCTGGCACAAATTTTTCAAGGATGAACAATATCGTTATTTCGCTCCATGGCAGTGAGGATATTCTGAACTAGAATGTAAACCTGTGTCGTCCAATGATACAAAGCTCTTCCTGAGTCCTAAAGTAGTTCTTCCAAATTCGAAATTCTATTTAATCACTCATATTCTGATGTATAAAATCATTTAATCCAGAAAATATCTTTATACCTACCTACTTAAACCAAAAACTCTACAACTTATACAGAATAAACATTCGAAACATATCATGAATGGCAAAACTAAGGTTTGACACAAAATTTACATAGAGTGTTCGAAATGATTTTCCTTTTTTTTGAATACATATTCGAGACCTTTTTATTAAATTTCCAATTGACCATTTAATGAAGGATTGATTTTGCTTCAAGATATTACATTCCTCGAAAATCCTTTCAACTAGATGTTCTCTACTTCTATTTCAACCTTATAAACTCTTTTCAGATATCCCCACACAAAATAGTCTAAAGGGTTCAAATCAGGCGATCTTTGTGGCAAAGCAATAGGGCCTCCACGACCAATCCATCTGTTCGGATAATTTACATCCAGGTGATTTCTCACATTCAATGCAAAGTGAGGTGGTGCTCCGTCATGCTGAAAGTACATAGAGCGGATATGTACATTTTCCAATAGATTTGGTAAAATATTTTCCAAAAAATCTAGGTAAATTTCACTATTTAATCTTTCCACAAAAATGTGAGGGCCAACTAAATTTCCGTCTATTGTTCCAAGCCAAATATTGGCAGAAAATCTGTGTTGTGTGTTATGACTCTTTTTCAAATGCGGGTTGTCTCTTGCCCATTCGTAGGAATTGTGGATATTAAAAATTCCATTCTTAGTGAACATAGCCTCGTCGCTGAATAAAATGCGAATAATAGTTCGTTGGTGACTAATAACCCAGCGACAAAATTGTAATCGTTGAGGCAGATGTTGTGGCAACAGTTCTCGCACCTTTTGGTAGTGGTATGGGTGGAATTGTTCTTTCTTCATAGTCTTGCTCACTTTGCTCTGCGAAATTCCTAATTCGGTACTAATTTGACGAGTACTAATAGACGGCTCCTCCTCCACCCGTTCAACAATTTGAATCGAAATTTATTTTGATTAGGCCTATCAATGTGCTCTTCCTTACTAGGATATTGCCCATTTCTTTAGAATAATGGAATACTCGTCCGAAAGTACATTTATTTGGTTGACGTCGGTTGGGAAATCGTCTATGGTATTCCATTTTGACTTCATTTCCATTTCCGTTAAAAAAACCATAAACAAAAATCATATCCGCATATTCCGGATGAGTAAATAATTGAGGCATGTTGAAATACACTTCTTGTGACAGATTATTTATTAAATATTCTCATTCTGTGGTTCACTGTGATGGTAACCATGGATCTTAAAGAACTTGATTTAAATAGAGATTTAATTTTCATGGAGAATTTCCATTTTCATTAAAACTATTTATCATACATTCCTGATTCAATATTTTACATACCATAAGGCCATAAGTGAGTATATTTTTCAACGAAACTACTATGTTTTAGGAATATTCGCTTCATAGAAAACTGGAAGTGTGCCGAAAATCACCTGAATAATGACTCAATTTTATGTTAATCCATAATTTGGCCTTTCATATGTTTCGAATGTTTATTCTGTATTTGTAGTAGTAGTATGTAGATTTTTTTGGTTCACGTACGTATAAAGAAATTTTTTGAATTAAATGATTTTATAAATCTGAATATGAGCGATCAAAAATGAATTTCGAATTCGGAAAATTTATTTTAGGACTCAGGAAGAGCTTTGCATTATTGGACGATACAGCTTTCTAATCTAGTTCAGAATATTCTCAATGCCTTGGAGCGAAAAAACGATATTGTTCATCTTTGAAGAATTTTTCTAGGAAAAATGGACGTGTGCCAAAAAAAATAAAAACGCTCCAGTAATGTAAACTTATGGTAGAATCTGAAACAAGTAGAAAATTTTTGAAAACGGAATGTACAGGGTGTTTTTTCAACTTGCTTACTTAATCTGAACTTATCATAATTCTCATTCTGTATTTTTTAAACAGTGTTGGAATTATTGAAAGAAGATAATCATATTGTTCTACACTGAAAATTTCATCAAGATTGATCAAGCCATACCAAAGTTATGAATAAAAGAAAAATCGGTCGAATGGGACAAATCACCCAGTAGACTCTCAATGAAGGCCCCGAACTATAAACCCAACATTGTTCCGAAACTATATTGACTACTGTATACATCACCTAAAATCTGACGGTCTCCTCCGGAATCACCCTGTATAGGAGATATTATAGTAGGATTCAATGGAACAGAGAGACAATTAGAAATATTTCTTGACTTCCTCAATTCAATTCACTACAAAATCAAATTCACAATGGAAATTGAATCCAACAACGCAATCAACTTTTTTGATTTGACCATACGTAGAGATGGAATAACATTAAATTTTAAAAACTACCGAAAAAACCCAAATTCATTAACAGCTCTGAAATTTATAATTAATAAAGCATTCACCATTCTTTCATCTAAGAATAACCTGCAGTCGGAAATTAATAAAATCAAAGAAATTGTGACCGATTACAATTTTCCAATTAACCTAGTGAACAAACTGATTGAAAAAAAAAACTGAAGACCAATAATCTCCTTTATACATTCGCGGAAAAACCTACCAATACATTCATTCATTTCACTTATTTTAGAGAACTATCAATAAAAATATAAAATTATTTTCCTGAATATAATTTTGAATCAAAATTTTTTAGGACATCCGAACCTAGGAAAAATATTATACAACGCGCGAAAACTCAAGGTATTTATAAAATCAGTAAAGAATGCAATGCAGCATATGTTGGCAAACCGGCAGAACTTCAAGACCAGATTGAAAAACATCTGAAGTCAGATGAACAGTCCGCTGTTTATATTCATATCTTGACTGAGAGGCATTATATGGATACCGTCAATTTAAAGAACTCACAGATGCGAGAATGGCCTGTAATCAAATTTGCTGGAATCCATGTAAATGACAAATCTGCAGGAGAACCCCAATCTGTCAAATCTTAACACCCAAATAGAAATAAGCAATAGGTTTAAGAAAAGAAAAATATTTCAGTTTGTATCTAGCAACTGACGATGGTTTGAAACTCGAAACCGGTCGTGTCGTAAGATCAATAAAGTGAACATTAGACAAAATACTTGAAATTTTTCATCTTGCTGGTCGATTGTTTGTAATTCAAATTCTTTCTCTTTCCATAAAATACAGTGTTATTTATACAGTGTTTGTGATTTTTTGAAAATGTTCGTTTAGATTAATAGCGTTATCTCTGCCCGGTATATCTTTCCGTCAGTTCTTAATTTTCTCGCACTTGCCCTAGTTGAACAGCGTGTTCAAATGTCTGTATTATCGAGCCGGAAATGATATCAATCAATTGGGTATGACTTTATGGAGAAGAATACAAGGTAAAACTACTAACTCTATCATCCAAAGGAAATGAGCTAGATTTTCCATATTTTCAGAATAGTTCAACTGTGCAAATATCTTGATCAAGTCCGTTATTGGACCAAATCCGTCCAATGGTTCAGAAGTTAAGAACATGTGAAATTTGGTTTCCTCTAAAATCCATCGGATGGAGTTGTAACTTGGAAGATAACTTAGTTGTGAATTAGATTGAAATAAGTAGCCTTGCAAAATTTCTCAGAAATCGATGCGCTGGAAAATTCTCAAAAAATTCCCCAAAAAATTTTCTTCGCTCTTTATATCAAAATGATGCTGGTTGTATTCAAACAAAATTTTGTGCATGTGGGGACGTTATGAATATCTTACATAATTTCACATTTCATTGACGTAGCTTCCTCACGCTAGAGGATACAATTATTTTTTCATATACTTACCTAAGAGCAATCAGTTCATCAATTATTGATCGTAAGATTTACGTTCCTTGTCGTCTCAAGATTCATTTACACTTCGATGCGGCCGTCGAAAACGAAACTATAGGAAATTTCCAATCTCCAGCGCGCCACATTCTCGTCAAACTTATAGAAAAAGCCTCAAATGATTTGTCTTAAAATAGGAATTTTTCGTAAAATCGGAAAGGAGAAATGTCAAAAAGCCCCTCAGAAATTTCAATGATCGATGCTTTCACAGGTATACAGGGTGAGTCTTTGACCACTGCGTTAATTTTAACCATCTTTAACCATCAGGAACTTGAGATCAAAAGAAACACTTTTCCATTACGGTTTTTCTATATTCAGCTGCGTTGAAAAGTTATAAGCATTTTAAGTTTTCACATTGGGCAAATACCCCTCTGTACTCCAGTTTAGTTGGAATGAAAAACACCTTCAACAGCATCCACTATTGAATCAGAATTATTTTATTATAGATTTTTGTTGTTCTACTATATTTTCTTTCTACTTCAAGATTATAAACCATGCCTTTCTAGTGATAAATTCCAAAAAAACCTCAGAATTATTGGGTGTTATCATCATACATTTGTAATTTTCTTCTTAAAATTTCCAAATCATGAAAACCATCATTTCTATGAAAACTTCCAAGGCAAGAGGTTGTCACTGTGCTTTTTTTTTCACTCAAAGCCAGAAAAAATCATCTATGATTTTCCAAACACTGATATTTCTGAAGTTTCTTCTCCTTGACAGAGACCAGTGAACAGGTCTATGAGGTCTCTTGATATCATACTGTTAAAAATATGAAAATCTTTTTCGAAATCTTCAACAACAATGAATGATTTCACTACGAATAATCATCTTAAAGTTATGTTACTTTGCTTGATGATTATTTTCTGTACTGAATCCCAATAACAATTTACTTGGATAGATTACAAGTATTTCCAGATTTAGGTGTGCAATTATACTTTCTTGAAGAAATACCTGAATTTGATTTTGAAAAATCAACTAGGTGTTCTTTAATAAAAAATTTTTTGTTAAATTATTAATATGAATCTATTCTGTTTAGACTATAATTACTAATTACTGATTTTTATAATCAGAGTATCTGTTTTAATTACGTAAACAAGAACATAAATATTGAATAATGGTTATCCATAGATTATGTCAAATTTTAATACCTTACCATAGAATATTAGTTTATTACGGAACCCCAGGAGAGAAAAATTTAATATTTGCAATGTTTTTTTAAATGAAAGATAATATTTGTAACTATTATTGATCTCTAGTTATAATTTTCCTCAGAATAATGAGAGTGAATTATTATCACATTAAAATATTATAACGTCTCTGTGGTGGGTAGTTTCAATAAAAAAGTGTTCTGTGGTTCCTTGTTGCTTTGATTCTGTTTGAAACTGTCAAAAGTTATTTGTAGCTTTCTTTCAAAAAAATGTGAAAAATATTGGTAGGATAATATCGATAGTTTTAAATTATTTAATTCAGTATGAAATGATTACCTATGGTCAGAAAATGCATTCTATTCAATCTTTCTTGTTTATGAGCTTATAGCTTCCAGGTTCAATATTGATTGAATTTTTATTAACCATGCATCATAACAAGCATTCAGAAATATTAAAACTGAGTCAAATTCTATTATTATTATTGGAACTTTTTATTGCTGCTGATGTTTTACAATCAAGTTTATACAATATGCAATGCATGGGCATATCGCGAAGCGATGTCTTCCTGCAAACCTTCAATCGTAGCTCAAGAATAACAATTATTTTACATGAAAAAGTTATTGAAATAATTTTGAAGAATATAATATAAAATCTAATAACTCCTGCTATGGATGGAAATGGATTAGGAAGGAAAAAGGAGAAGATATCCACAACATCACACATAAAGAGAAAAATGTCCTTCAACTGATCGTGTTTGTGTATTTCAGGTATTTTTTCAGACTCTCTTTGAACGATGAGAAAGTTGGCCTTCGAGTTATCTCCACAGGTATGCGATTCCAGAGTTGTGGACATCTCACCAAAAAACTGTTATTGACATAGTTAGTTGAGTGAGCTGGTATTCTTAAAATTTGACTGTCGAGTGATCTAGTCTGATGATTCTCACTCCCCAGTGGTCTGACACCAAAGTACAGATAAGCTGGCTCGTGACGGTTCAAGACCTTATAGCCCATCATATGCCAAATACGACGTTGCCGGATAGGCAGAAGGTTAAGAGCGTCTCTGAACTGGCTGACGTGATCGTATTTCCTCAAATTGTAAACGAACTTGATACCTGCTTTCTGCAGGCGATCAAGTCTGTCTAACTGGCTTGCTGTGAGACCCATAAAGGCAATATCCGCATAATCTAAAATCGGGAGTAAGAGCGCAAAAAACAGGGTCCTCCTTGTCTGGAATGGCAGATAGTTCTTCAAAAGCCGAAGCTGATGAAGGCTTTGGTAGAACTTCTTACTCGTGATAGCAATTTGAGGGTTCCAGGACAGCGTCTCATCGATTATTAAACCCAGACTCCTAAGTTTGTGAACAAGGTTGAATCGGTGTATGAAATAAAGATAATAAAGGTATAAAACAAATCTAGGAGACTGGGTTCGAAGATTTTAAAACTCATATGAACTCAATTTGCAGCATTCCTATGTTAGAATAGATATAATTTGATGAACCCTGAAAGTCTGAAGCTATAAAAAACCAGCTCTTCATAAAGACAAGTCTTCAATTTAACAAGTCCTGACAGAAAATACTTTACCTATTTCAACGGTCAAAATATACCGTAGAGTGATGGAAAACTTTTTCTCTATTTATTATGGAATATTATTCTGGATTAAATATTGAACAAGGTGCTAGACATTATTAACAATGAATACAGTAAATGGCAATTTAGATTTTGTGGTGAATGTAAGACAAAAATTGTTCAGTGGTTAATTTCATCTATAGTGTTTAGTGGTGGAACCAGACTGGAGAGATTTCCCCAACCTTTTGTAGAAATATTTAATAAAGACATAAATGTGGCAACATTGAACAAATCTGATTATTGTATCATTACAGCACAGAGTTGGATTTGAGAAAATCAGAAAATTTGAACAAAATTATATCGATTCAATTCCTTTCAACTTCAAATATCTCAAGAATGGCGCAATTCAGGAGAAAAGATGAGGGATGATTTTATATGCAAAAAAGACTAATGATTCCAGAAAGTACGAGATACGGACCTTTAGTTCAAACGATATTTGTTTTTCATGCAATTTAACCAATCTGTAGAGTAGTAGTGAGAAACCCACAAGAAGTGGAATAAATCTATTGATGCCAAAATATGCACGAGTGTTATCAAAAACCTACTACAAGAGATCATTTCAATTGATATTGTCGTTTGAATATTACAGGTGAAAATACAATTTTTTTATGAAATTTCAAAACCCTATATCTTTTGATCGGGGCCAAATTTGGAAAAATGTTATAGGAAGAAAATGTTTTTTTGACGTCAAGAATCTATGGTTAAAATTAACGCAGTGGTCAAAGACTCACCCAGTACATTCGATTGATATCGGTTGGCCACACAGAGCATATAATAACAGAAGGAAGCATATGGTCTTAAAGCGAGAGTTCATACGCATAGACTGATTCAATCTGGAAAATTCGTTATGAACATAGAATCATCACACATTGCTACCGATGCTACCGATTTATCGGTATTTCTACCGATTTGCAGACCAACCGATTCACCGAAAAGTTATGGAAATCTACAGATCTTTCAGTTTCTATTACATCAAAATTAAACCTTTAAACAGAATAATTGAATTTTCCACACCACAAATTCGAATCAACATCAAAATGTATTCTTTCTACTTTCATGATGACACAAGAATGACTAACGAAGACGCGAACTCTCGTGATTGAATGAATGCATCGCGATTTAGTTCGTTGCTCCGATTCGAGTAATATTGAGTCGAGTTGTAAATTATACCCTAATCCATTTACGGGGGTTTTCTTGGTGTATCTAAATGAGCGTTCTTTAATTTGTATCTGAATATTTCTTTCGTTCATATAGATATCATTCAGTAATGAAAAAAAATTCGAATTTCTGATTGTTAAATTCAAGTTAATAAAAAAAATTATACTGCTGCCAATATAATTTTCTAATCTACCGATATTTGGCAGACATTTTTACCAATATTGTGTTGGACGTTGTGAGTGTATTTATAGCAACCGTTTCTGAGCTGAAAGAAAGAGCTAATGTACAAGTGAAAAATAAAATTTATTTTTCGTTCAAGTAACCTTCAAATAATGATCAGTGGGGATAATTGTTCGAACCTTTAAGAATAGCTACATATTGTCTGCGTCGAAATGTCAAAATGTTGGTCTCTCCTGAAATCGAACTGATAGTTCAGAAGTGTAAATTAAAGAAAAAATGTCTCATTATTTCAAATGTACTAGGGTGATCCTGCCGAATAAAGAAATTATTTGAGATATTCAATCCCCAAGGTAACCCTGAGAATTTCAGCTCCCTCTCTCACTAGCTCAATCCGTTTTTTTTTGGGCATGGTCGTGCTCATGGATGGACGGACATTTTGCCAAACACTGCCAAATTTCAGATTTTGTTTAATTGAAGAAGACTATAGTAGGAGCCTCCACCAGAAATCCAATCAAAAGGTGGGAATAATTAATCCGTGATCATACTAACAAACACACATTACACATTCACATTACTAGAAGTAAATATTCAATGTGCAAAAATGCAATGATTTTGTGAACATTACCGATTTCTTACCTTTAAATCTCCTACATATGATGATTGCGCAAAAATTGAACATTCAAGAATACACGTTTCTAATTTAATTTCAGACAATTTGTTTAAGCACTTGTATATGATCGAATACGGCATCTATTTATGGCAATAGTAGCGAAGAAGCTGCTATATTTGATGAAAATCTTCATCCTGACCTTGAATTGAATATCATTTCTTTCAGCATCGTTATGATTTGAAATCCAAAGTGATTATCTAATCAATTTCTATTCTTAAATATTCTCTATTAAATCTTTATCATAACATCTATACTATAATTGTCTCTAATTCTGTCGTAAATAATTGTATATCGGAAATTAATTCTAATAAAATGTTGGTCAAATACATTTTTTAGGGTACCACGACTGAGCGACGCTGTCTAATCAGTACTTTCCATGCAATATTACTGTGATCTACCTTGGATTAATATCTCCAGATTGAAAATTTCTATTAATAAAGCATCAAGACCGTCTGAAAATATTGATTATATCTGGTTGATAGGCCTTCTGATGCCATTTCATCGAAATTTGTATCTCAAATGGTCATTATTAATATGCGAAATCTCATTTCAGCTGGGTTAATAGTCCCATCAATCTTATTTTGTAGTCTTTCTGAAGATAATATTGAAAGCTATTAGATAATATTTCACAACATTATGACATAAAGCCGATCAAACATTTTCCACTCTTAATACCTAAATTGATCAGGTTTGAAATGTCATGACATTTCTGAATATTTTAACACTTTTTGTTGGTTTTGATGATGTCAATAGAAATATAGCACTTATCGACAGTCATTAATTATGATTCCTACCTATACAGTGATGGGCAAATGTTTGGAACGAAGTAAATATCTCTGAAATTATTAAACATATCAAAATGAAATTTGGAGGATGGATGTTGCAGTTGATTGCCTAGTTGTTTCCATATTTTTTGAAAATTCTGAACTTCCGGTTTCACCAGATGTATGATCAATTTAGAAATTCCCAATGCAACACCCCATATCTTATTTCAGTTTCCAATGAAACATTTTATTACGAGTACAAAAATGTTAGGTTCGATATTTTTTATTTCAATACCTACCGAGATATTAACAGAAAAGTATCTAAAGAATGTAAAAATCTAATATCCATTAAAGAAATAACTAATCACAGTTATTAACTACACCTAAGTAATTTTCAAAACATTGACACTTACCTAAACTGAAATTAATGTATTAGATGTTGAAACTGAGCACCGTTGACTTCTTGACAATACGAAGTTGGTTTGTAATTTCTCTCGTAACATTAGCTATTACTTCTGGTAGAATTCTCTGTATCTCGTGAGTTGCCAGATAGTTATTAACTCGAAAACCATTGATGCTGTACGCCAACTGATATTGAAAGATCGCCATTCGCTCAAAAAATGGCTAGTGTCAGTTGGTCGAAATAAATGCTCCAAAAATAAGATCGCGGTGCTTCAAAGCACGTCTATGGCATCGTGACAGGTGATGAATCGTGAATTTACGAGAATGAGCCAGAAAGTAAACAGCAGTCGATTGTATGGGTGTTTCAAGATGAGCCAAATCAAACAAAAGTTGCTCGCGCACGAAGCATATGAACGCGTTTTTTCATAAAAAGTGGACATGTCTCAATCGTACCAATAGAACAACGCAGAATAGTCAATTCTGAGTGGTACACAACCATTTGTTTGCAAGTTGATACTTGCAAATTATTTGGTCTATTATCATATAAATAACCCCACAGAAAATAGTCCAGTGGATTATGGCCGAAACTTTTGCCGGCTCTTCATAAGTACCCTTCTTCCAATCCATCTGTGATGAAATGTCACATCCAAATAATCTCGAACTATGCGATTGTAGTGCTGCATCCTGCTGAAACCAGATATTATTTTGTAATTATCCAGTTACCTCAAATGCCGGAATAACTTGAGTCTCAATCAGCTGTAAATACCTATCTTCGTTTAAAGTTTCTTGTAGGAAGAAGGGTCCTACGATTCTGTTGCCCAAATGATCAATTTTTTGGGATATTGTGTATGAGCCTCTTGAACCCAATTAGGATTAGTTCGTCACCAGTAACTGCAGTTATGTCGATTTACTGTACCGTTTAAACAAAATGCAGCGTAGTCTGAAAACACCACATTTCCTATACAGGGTGGCCATTTGAAAACGAAACAGACGAGATTACAGATGAAATAAATTTTGCAATAGAAATGTTCGGACATGTTGATTTCTGTTTCGAAGGGGACAAGTTAAGATGTAGGTTACAGACGTACAGCGCTTCAACCCTTGCTACTACTACCCTCACCCTCAAATTTTGAATAGGGAGGAAAGGGTGAGTGATACCTCATTTGAAAGGTATTTTTATACTGATTTCAGCACAGTAATTGCTTTTTCATTTTATGCAGTAGTTCTCGAAATATTCTTAACTAAGTATTTGAAAATGAAGTGGTGTTTTCATGGCAGTAGTGTTTTTTTGTGAAAAATCGACATTTTGAGCTTCAGAACAACCATGATACATTGATCCAATTTTGATGGAAATTATTGAAAACAATGCTGAAAATTATGTGGAAGATCAGATTGTGTTTCATCAGGATGGAGCGCCTCCACACTACGCCTTACCAGTTCGAGAATATCTGGATCAAAGATTTCCAAATCGGTGGATTGGGAGAAGGGGTCCCACTGAATGGCCAGCCAGATCGCCAGATCTGTCACCACTAGATTTCTTTCTTTGGGGCCATTTGAAGAGTAAAATTTACTCTACACAGCCCGATTCGATAGAAGATTTGAGAAAACGTATAGTGAACGAATGTCGTCAAATCACTCCAGAAATGCTGCAAAATGTGCGCCATCGTTTCGAACAAAACTTATTTCATTGTATGGAAGCTAATGGTGCACAATTTTAATATTTAATTAATTGATGTGAGTTTTTGATAAATTATTTACTTTACTTTGGAAAGTCTTATTTCTTAGATCAATACTTCAAATCGTTCTGATACCGTACAGTTGGAGAATGATTTCAGTGAATAAAACAGCTAGTCGAACATCTGATCCTAGTATGACGGTATGACTTCATTTGCCCAGTGGTAGATGTTTTGCAATTTCAAATACAAGTACGGAAATTTTGGTGTTTCGAAAGCACGAAATGTCAATTATTCGAAAAAACTTAATTTAAGTTATACAATCAACTAACGCATGAATTTTTCGAGAACTAATGCATAAAATGAAGAAACAATTACTGTACAGAAATCAGTATAAAAATACCTTTGAATTGAGGTGTCACTCACCTCATCTTCCCTATTCAAAAATTGGGGGTGGGGGTTGTAGCAGCATGGGTTGAAGCGCTATGCGTCCGTAACCTACATCTTAAGTTGTCCCCCTTGAAACAGAAATCGACCTGTCCGAGCATTTCTATCGAAAAAACTTATTTCGTCTGTAAACTCGTCTGTTTCGTTTTCAAATGGCCACCCTGTATTAAAATGACCCTTTCCGGTAGTAAAATGATTATTCTAAAATACAAATGATGCTTTCCAATAAACATTTGACGGTTTCTGAACTACAAATGGAAATGGTGTAATAATAAGTGTGCAAAATGAGGCCAAATTTTCTATCATAACTATATAGATTCAAAATCTGAAGCCGAATTAAAATAAAATGTAGTTCATCAAATTCACGAAAGCGAAGTCAATGGTTGATATTATTTTTTCAAGATGAATAACAAACAATAATCACTTTCCAAAAACTTTCATGAAATCTTGAACTGCTGGTTTTCATTCGTCTCGAATGTCTAATGCGAATCACGATGATAAAATATGAACTCACTCCGACTGAAAGAATGTAAATAGCAATAAATAACAGTTTTATGGAAGTTCATAGATCTAGCATATTTTTATGATAAATCATTGGATCCATCAATCCTGATATCCTAAATCTACAATATGCCGTTGTGCCTCACATAACCACTCACACTGTATGATAACTTGTGCCATATATCGTCAATGTAAAAAAAAACTATCGCCAATGATTTATTTTTATTTAGATAACAGTCTTTGAGAGACTACACTTATTACACTTATTTATTTTTATTGCTTGAAAGTACGTTTTATGACCACTTTACCGTAATTATATAGGCCACAAAAACGAATTAGTTTTTAGGGAAAAAAAGGGACAATGTAGATTAGGTGGGTTCATTTTATTGCGGATATCCTGTAGACAATTGTTCCAACAGGGAGTGACACAAAATTACCTAAGGAAGGAATTTATTCTCTAATATAATGGAAAAGGGATTGAAAAAAACAGTAACATGTGTTCAAGAGCCTTTGCGCTGTTGTTCAAAATTCTTTTCCCAGACTCTGAAATGGTATTACACTAATACAACCAACAGAAAATATAAAAAAGCACTGACGTGAGATCAGGAGATTTTGCATGCTTGTTTTGATGTCTTTTCCTGGATTTTGGAACAGAAAAATACAAAATGAATATTTTAAATTTGAAATAACAATTCACAGTTTTTCCAAACCCAAACCTTCAACTCTTGAAAAAAGGGTCTATCCACCGAAAGTCATATGGGCATTGAGATATTCCTTGTCCTCTAAAACACCTGAATTGCATGCTTTGGGATCTTTTTGAAAATGAAGTGTTAAATGAAACAAATTTTTGACTGCCCTTTATCGACAACCCATGAATTCATTATAGCATTGTCCTGTAATATCTATTTTTAACTTTGTTTTTTTTTCTTTCAATGCTATTCAGAATATTTTCAAGTCTCAAATCGATCCGAAGGATATTGTAGATGTTATTAAAATAACCAAGTTTCAAATCCCCACAATTTCGGAACCATTCAACGGATTTGATCCAATAATGCAGAAGATCCAGATTTTTAGACAACTAACTAATTCTAAAATAATGGAAGATCTAGCTCCTCTCCTTCGGATGATAGAGATTATAATCCCGAGCTTATTAATTACACAAGTTGGATTCCTGATTTTTCATCAGGGATCGATTAAGACCATTTCCGACTCAATATTCGAAAATTACAGACATTTGGGCAAGCTGTTCTACTAGTTACGTTCTTGTTCCAACTAGAACAGCATAATATCGTATTGACAAATATCTGAAATTTTCGAATATCGATCCAACAATGGATTCGATTGATTGGATTTGACTTCCTGATGAAAAATCCGGTGTCAAACTGGAGTATGTCCGTCGAGCCGGCCGTTTACACTCTATCATCCAAAAGAGAAGATATTGTCTTTTCATATTTTGAGAATAGGTTTGTTGTCCATATCTCTCGGTCATCTACATTATTGAGACAAATCCGTCGGATGATTCAGCAGTTGAGAGTAACTGGAATTTGATTTCCTCCATAACTCTTATAATATTCATCCGATCAATTTGGAAATCATCTGCAGTAAGTTGAGAGAAAGAAGTTCGAAAAATTTTGTGGAAAATTTATTTTGTATTTGGAAATATTCGATTCCACATTCCATTCCATATTCGTCGATACTCCACAAAATATTGTTCATTCATGGATGTTATTGTTACATGCCATCTTCTAAAATTTCATCTTCGTAGAGTAATTGATGACGAGATATTGTTGATTATGGAGCTCGTGTTGAATGATTGTTTGGACTATTACCATCATCTATTGTGGATATAATGTTTTCCGACGTTTCGACAGACATCTTCTATCTTTATCAAGGAGGAAAAATAAAAAACCCTTTGAAAATTATCAATTTTCAAAAAAGTCAATAATGACAGAAGTCATGAAAGAAAATGAATGATCTTATATACTCATCTGTGATATGATGATCTTTTTAAGTTGGATCGAACTATCGGCGTCCAAACTTCTGGCAGATCTATAGATGGAGCACTTATGGAATCAGGTGTTATTTTCATAAATGCTACTTCTTTGATTTTTCTTCTTGCAAGTTTTTCTTCTTTGGATATTATTGATGCTTCATCCCACTTTATACGATGATTCTCATCTACAGCATGTTGGACCAACCTGGATTTGTCGCTGTCTAGTACTCGTAGAAGCTTCTGATGTTCTTCTATTCGTACATTCAGAGGGCGTTTAGTTTCTCCGATGTAAGATCTTCCGCACTCGCAAGGTAATTCATATATGCAGTTCTTTGTCCTTCGTGTCTCATTATTAGGCTTAACTTTTGTAAGTTTAGCTCTGATAGTGTCTTGAGTTTTGAATGCAGTCGTTATGTTGTATCTATTTCCAATTCTTCTCATTTTCTCCGACAAACCTTTTACATAAGGAATTATGGTTTTAATGGTCTGATTTATATCTGTTGGTTCAGGTTGACTTTTTCTTGTTCGTCTAGCTTTTTCTAATATCTTTTTGGGGTAGCCATTGCTTCTAAGAGTTTTCGAGATGTTATTTATTTCTTCATTTTGGTCTTCTTCAGTGCAACAAATATTTATTGCTCTATCAAATAAACATTTTTCTACTGCCAATTTAGGTTTTTTACTTTTCCTTCTTGATATAGATAGAAGATGTCTGTCGAAACGTCGGAAAACATTACATCCACAATAGATGATGGTAATAGCCCAAACAATAATTCGTAGAGTAAACTAACAAGAAGATATAACAGTTTGCTATTTTATGGTTCGTTGAATCTTTTTTCGACAATTATGAAAACAACTGTAAAAAAATATGTCTGCTCCTAAAAATATCGCTCAGTCCAAGAATGGTTACGTTCATCATCTCAGTGAAGTAAGTCTTCATCCCCGCAGACCCTCTGCGCCATTTGCGAACGTTCAGCTGTAATCACACTCAAACACATCTGCAGAAATATTACAAAGATGTATCGTTTGGGTAGAACAAAATCATCAGGAGTTTAAATACCTCCTTAACTGGATATTCCCTCTAGCAAATAATCGTAAATACGTTGGAAGTCTGGAAAAGGACTTTAGAACAAGCTTCTGACCTCACGGCGGTGCTTTTCTATATATTTTTCATTTTGCTGTCAAACATACTCATCAGTTCTTATTTGGATATGAATGAAACCCGTTATAAGATCTACTATTTTGTAGTGCTTATTTAGGATATGTGATTTTTCCAAGAATAACTCGGCAAAGGTAAACAAGAGCGTCAAAGCCATTTTACCTCAAGTGAGTGCTTTCAAAACATTTTTCATCTTTTTCGTTTGTATAAGGAGATTTTGCATCGGAATTACACTATTGAGTCTGAAAATTTTCGTAGAGAAGTTGAAGTTTTATGATCTTGATGAGTTGTATAAAATTTATTTTTTTCAATATTTTCAAAGCTCCCTTTCGAGCTATACCCGTTCCTTTTTCTTAGTTGATAACTCGAAATGTTGGTGTTGGTGGATACAGTGATTATTAAACTCAAAACAGATTCTTCTTCGTCGTGTGTATTATACTTTTTTGATATTTTCATTTCGAAATTTCCAGGTTCAATCAAATTGTTTTTAAGTAGTCAGAATATAGTCTTATGCGGTTGAATTCTTTCTGAAAAACTGTTATAATAGTCTTGTGATGATGCTTCATCCTCATTATAAATGCATCTAATCAAAAATTCAAGCATTTTGAACTCTTCATTACTTTCTTAATACGTTTCAAAATGCAAAAATTATTTGTATCTCGAAACAATAATAGCGCTGATTTGAATTCAAACTTTGAATTAATTTGACAGTCAAAAAGTTCGAATCTCAAGAACATCAGTCCATTATACTTCGAGCTTGAAAAAATTGAATAACGAGCATAGAAATTAAAAGACTACTGATCAAATGTCTGATGTAATGGTGTATACGTTTTCCATCATTTGAATGGAAATGTCATTCTAAAGTAGTCCAGTAAAGGAAGGGCTGAAATCACTTTTTCTCGGAAAGAGCTGCATTTTTGATATGTTGATTGTTATAATGAGAGGAACATATGGACCAAAATACAGGTGTTAAAATTTTCAGGAACATTGAAAAATTCTTGAAAAAAGAGAGAAAAATACGGTTTTTCTGATATTTTCGCACATGAGAAGGTTTAGTGAGAAAAAGTTTCAAACAAAAGTTGTAGAGCGGAAAATTCTAGTCCAAATTATGTACTTTACCGTTCTCGAAAGTGATTTTGTATACTGATTATTAAAGTATTTCTTTAATGCGGCGATAACAATGAATTCGAAATTTGGCACCTAGTGCAAAACCGAGCTGTCCTAGACGTCTGAAGTTCTAGAACAGGGTAGGATTCAGAACAAGTTGTCTGGAGAGTATGATTTGAAATTCTTGGTCTATTAGAATTAATAACAGCTCTCTTGGGATATCAATAACATGTAATTATTGGGTTCAAACTCATTAGTTTGAAATCGATATTTCAGTGACGCATTAAAATGAATAATTGTTCCACCAAAATTTATACTTACAAGAACATTGTTATATAGTTAGTTATGGGGGAAAACTTTCTCAACAATAATACTTTCATAAAAAAATTTAAAGAGAATTATAGTAATGTCATTATCATCGAAAAACATCGTGGGAAGCAACCGGATCTCTTTTACAAATCACCCAACATAATGGAGCTTAGTAAAGATTGGCTTTTAATCCCGATTCTCTCAGTAATTATCAAAAAAATTTAATTTTACGAATAGCTGGTCAAATCGTTGTAGCTGATATAAAAAAAAAACAAGATTATAACTATGAAATTTATCCCCTCTCAAGTAAATTCTTGGATAGCACTATATCTGAAATTCCGGAAAGTTTGAAAACTCTCCTATTCCATTTACTAGATTCAAAATGTACTTAGTGCAAGGAAAGATGTGAAACGTGATACAATAGCACATTCCATAATTTCCATTGTTCGTCCAAGAATATTCATTTCCAAATTCCAGTTAGCTGTATGAACTTATGTTTACAGAAAAACAGGTTCTCGTTTGATAATTGACATGATGAGTAAATTAGGAGTATCGGCTTCATACCACAATATTCAATTACTAGTAAGCGGGTAGATCAATAGGCCCGTAGATCCATAGGCCAGTAGTTCAATAGGCCAGCAGTTCAATAGGCCAGTAGTTCAATTGGCCCATAGATCAATATAGACCATAGATCAATATAGACCATAGATCAATAGGGCCCATACATCAATGAAGCGCGCAGAAACACGAAACACGTCAAAAAACCCGTTGAAAGCGAAAAAACATGAAAGTACTGGAAAAAACACGAAGAAACGCGAAAAAACACGGAAGAATCCGAAGAAACACGAAAAAACCGAAGTTACACGAAAGAAACCGAAATTACACGAAACAACGCGAGAAAACACGAAAGAACCCCAAGTAACACAAAAAATCCAGAGGAACCTGAAAAAACCCGAAAGAATACATATAACTTGAAAGCGCTACTCGAAGTCACGCGAAACACCCCAGAGAAATAAAAAAACAACGAAAGCACGCAAATAAACAAAAGTACTTATAAATTGCACACCCCGTATATCACCCGATCGTAAACTCTTTGTAAATTGCACACCCTGTATGACAGTGTGTAAAGTGCTCACCCCGTATATCACCCGATCGCAAATTCATTGTAAATCGCACACCCTGTATGACATTTTATCGTAATTAGATCCCATACGCGAAAAACCATGAAGAAAAATGCATTTGGGACACCCACTATATAATCGATTCGCAGTGGGTGCTTTTTCCCTAAGAAATTCAGACGGAAAATCCTCGAAGAAAGACTCTGGTGAAAGTCAGTGCTTCCAAAGTGCACAGCACGTATATCAATCGATCGCAATCGGTGCATTCCACAAAGGCAGTATAAGCATTATTCGATAAAGCTCCTATGTAACACCCTGTATATGAATCGAAAATAATTTTTCCATAAAAAATAAACCCAAAGAATATCGTTTCAACTCCATCAATTTCACAAAGGTAAAATAAAAATTATTCGAAAAAGGTCTGAACGTGTATTCATGAACAGAGTGCATAGCCGTTTTTCCCTGAATAAACTAAGTGTGTCGGATTTTAACATAGAGTATCATAAGTTGGGTCGGAGTTCGGAGAGGGCAATGAATTCGCGCGAAAACCGACTGAAAAATGACGATTTTGAAACGCTTATTTGAGGTGTTTTTCTTGCGATTCGTGAACCGCGGGTGGTGTCTAGAGATTCGGAATCTCCTGTAGATTCTTATTCGAGTGCTTGGAAGGCGCTAACAATCTTCCACCGCCCATATCGAGCGAAAAATTGATGCCGGATTTTCAAATTTGCAGCTCGCGTTCGGCTATCATCGGAATCGTATGAGAAATTGTGACACTTGACCTCGAATTATCGAGGAAATTGCCGAATTTGGAATGAAGAATTCGCGGCCTTATCTCGCTACTTGGATTTGAAGATTGGTACCCAGAGATGGGAAATTTCACGTAGATTCGTTTTCTACCGATCGCGGGGCGATTTATATCGTTTTCGAGCGGCACGGAGGGAAAACGTAGGTGCGGTTTTTGACGTTTCAGGGAAGTCGGGAGTAGAAAAATTGCCGTTTTATATGCATAATAATTTTCGTATAGATTCCGGGGGGCTCCGCGGCTGAGCTCGTAGCCACGTACGGGGACGTTCTTCGTCCAGAAAAAGCGAACCCCCCCGCCCCGCGAGATGCTCCGGCTTCGGAGGAGTACTTTCGCCCGTTTTTCGCCTTTCGGCGATTTCGCGAAAATCGCCGATTTCGCGATTTTCTTTCGAAAATTTCGGGCACTTTAAGAGCGCCCGGGGGGGGGTTTCGGGGTCGATTCTCCTAGAACAGGATACGCCTTTTCGATCGTTTTAAGATTCCCTCTCGAGCGGCCCTGCGGGCCGCTCGGAAAGCTACGCTTTCCGGGTCCCTAACGGGACCACCTGTCCAAATTTTCTCTGGTCTCCGATCTTATCATTTTATTATATTGATGAAGCTTCCGTTATTATGCAACCTACAAAATTAACGCATCAAAACTCTTTCATTCAATTCGTTTTTGATAACACAGATCACAATGTAAGTACGTCGGACGGTCATGAAAAATTTGACTGTTTGCGGGGTATTAAAGTCATTACACCAGGATTTGATGTTAAATATGAAAGAGGTTCCAAAAGGCTGATGGAAGTGCTGCCTGCTTCTATTTTTGCTTCACAAAAGCAGATTCCTAATGAATTGAAGAGTTCATTGATAAATCAAAGCTTCATATAAAAAGTACAACCCGAAGTTCCAAAATCATATGTTGCGTATTTATGTGCGAAATCTCTCGAAATAGAAAATATTCCAACATGGAAGGGTTTTCATGAAATTTTATCACGAGACGTTACATATATGATGTCGCATGTTAATTGACTCCCATTCATTAGTGCACCACTATCCAGTTTAACCACATTACACACAGCTTTGCTCTATGCAGTTGAAGAAACAAAGAGAAATAAAAGTAGAACAACTTTTGTAACATTCGATCAGCATCCTTATTTCACAGCTAACTCTATCATTTTGCAATCGGACAATCCTGAATTCAGGAATATTGCTGTGAGATTAGGAGGGTTCCATTTATTGATGTCATATATGGGCGCCATTGGCTTTATCATCGATGGGAGTGGTTTGAAAGATCTTTGGGCTACTTCATACACTGCACAATCAGTGAAGAAAATGTCTGAAGGGCTTTCAGCAGAGATTTACATCCTCACATATCAACTTTCACTGCTGTAGGAGTTCATATTTTGAAAACAAGCAATACAACTGCGACTGATGAAATTGAGAAACAAGTGAAAATGATGTTCGAAAAATGGAGGGAAAATTCTCCTTTTTTCGGCGACTGTAATATTGACCCAATGATATGTTCAACTCGGAAATTCGAGGAAACACTTCAATATTTGAAGTTCGTGATTATGTTACTCCAGTTTATCGAAGCAGAACTTATTGGAGATTGAGATTTGCACTTAAGCAGTGTCAGGAAAAAGTTACCACTTTTTCATGCATCCGGGCATTTCGCCTATACAAAAAGTGCTCAATGGTACTTACAGGATATGGTGCATTTGGAAACAACGATGGATCCATTAGAATTCGACAGGTTCACGAAAGAAGGATATTTCACTATTCGTAGGACATACAAAGCTTGGAGTGGTGTCTGGAGTGATATGTGTATAGAACAAACACTAAATACATTTTTCGGTACCTATTAAAGGCATGGTAGAGGAGTCACACCCAGTGTTGTTGCGCGTCATCTTCTGGGGATGCCATCGGCATTTGACGTCATGGAATGTTTGGAGGAATAGGCTGATTTGAGAACAGCTAATAGTGAATAGTGTTCATTGAAACTTCAACATTGGGGTTGGCATAAATCACATTGTATGCTACTTCTTAAAATGATGACCAAAGCAGTAGCTCTACGGGAATTATTGAATAAATTCATTCACACCCTAGTTTTATTAGTTTCAGAAATTTCAGAAATTCACTCTTATTCTTGTTTTTATTGATTCACATTTGTTAAAGGTATTCTGCTGCTGTAGTGGAAAATGTGATACTTCTCGCTGCAGTTGCAAAAAAGCAGGACTGAAATATACAAGTTTCTGCAAAATGTGTAACGGCATAACTTGTGAAAATGTCTCTGACCTGATAAACAGAATATAAATGAACTCTGATGTCGATGAAGACAAATGGAATCTAGATGATATTGATGCATTTAATCGAAGAATTATTAGTAAAAATAAAAAAAACAGTTTTTCCTTATATTATTCGATGTAGAAACTTTAATTATTATTCATTAATGCTATTGCTCTTCAAATAATTACTACAGTGTTTTAGTCAAACTCTTTTGTCCCATTACTCTGAATAAATTTCTTTCTTTCGAAGAATCACTATTATTTTTTCTATCAGAAACATACTTACTTACGTCTGAATTATTATTCATATATCGTATGCATCTTAAGGAAATTCTGCTAGGAATTTGTTCATAATTGCGGCTGAAAACTATTTTACTTTTTGAATTAATAAAATTTCAATTTCAATTTCGTTGAATTACAAAATTTCCTTTATAAAATTTATCCAATTCTTTGATTTTTCTATTTTTCATATTACTTCTAGCCTCCATTGAAGAATCTATATAGGCTTCGCTAGCACATCAGATTAGAAAACCGAACATCGTTTTACCCAAACTGTCCGTTTCCAACCAACTCAACATTATATGCTAGGGTTCGATGTAATAAATGCAATACAATAACAAAATGAGTAGAGTCCAACTCTGGCGAATATCTGCCAGATGTTTGGTTCAGCCTTCAGGTAGTCATTTCATCGAGCACCAAATTTAAATTTTGTTGGAATTGCGCTACCAAAGAAATACGCTGTTTATCAGTATACAAATTCACTTTCGTGACTGTTCCTGCGACAGTTACCTGAGGGCGCAACCATGCAGATCATTCTTAAATATTTTGCAGATCTTTGATTTCATTCATTCATTTCAACGTCTAGTCTAGTCTAGTCATCAAGGAATATATGGCAATTCGCATTATAGAATTATATATTTCGAAACTACTTTTTATGGAATTGAATAAAAAAATTTACAACATTGCTGTATTTTACCTGATATTTTCGAATCTAAATGGCGAAATTGATATAGGGCTTATCACTTTGATGTGAATACTGTGTGGTGGCATCTAACGAAAATCAAAGGAAAGAGTCCTCTTATCGCCAAATCTGTAAAACAAAATCGAATCAGTACACACACTATTATTCAAGACAACTCAACTTCTTGAAAGAGATTTTGGTAATTATACAATGCTAAATTTGTTTGCTCTTATCAACAATTGATACCATAGAAAAAATTGATACCGAGACGAAAATAAGTTTCTGACAACTTTCTATTACTTACTTTGATACAACTCGTACAATATTGCACATTTTTGAAATCAGAAATAATAAATAAGCTTTCAGAAAATGGCACAGAAATCTAGTGTTCACATTCAAAAAAATATAACTCTACTGCATAGCTTAGTTATTGAAAATGTTGCAGAAAAGAAACCCACTGAATTCTACGTTGAAAAATCCCTCGATAATGTTTTAATTTCAGAGCTCTATCGTCAGTGACTACTAACGAAAATATATTTATTTTTCGATATCGCCATATATTCAATTTTCGATCATAACTCGAGAACAGAACAAGGTAGTTAAATATTAATTCTAATCTTGTTAGTTTCTCAGAAAAAAAAACGAGAATGGAGTATCAAATTTTGTCTTTTCCCTCTGTTTTAAAAGTTGTAGTGCCTAAACATCGAGATTTGCTCAGCCTGTACATTATAGGAATTCATTAAAATAACGAGAAATTAAAAATCGTAAATGATTATGAAATTCCCAATACATATATCCAGAAATCATCCCAAGCAGAACTGACACGATCAAATGCATCATAGGAGTCATAATCAGCTCATAAATCATAGAAATGAAATTGAATGTAAAATCAAACTATGCCTTAGTTATTGGAGTTTTTACAATCATGTGGTTTCATTGAGTTACTAAGATACGAATTATGGGCGTCCTGAATTCAAGAAAGAACAGGGTTTTCCAACGGAAATAATTGTTCAGTGAGAAGATTTGTTTTCTTTCTGCAAATCAAAATGCTTCAATCGTGGACAGCAATCAACATTCACTTCGAATAGCTCACTAAAATTGCAATGAATGCTTGAAAGCAACAATTAAAATTAATTGCTGGAAGATTGTCTATATTCCTCGAAGTACCTTCATCACGCAAAGTGTGTTTCCAACCGTGGAAAATAATTCCAATTATTCGATGCCACCTGCATTTTCCAACATAATATACAAGAATTCCCCTCGAGGTACAAATTTTCAACGAAATCAATCAGAATGGTTTTCAGTAAGTGATGCAATACTCTATGTCGGGCCTGTATCATTTTTCAAGGACCGGTTGTTAGTCATCATAATTTGATATCAGGATGTGCCTACGCTATGGCGTAACCCTTAATTTTGTGCATCACTGATCACGGTTTTGTTTCTATCATTACCATAATAAGTCTTATTTTGCGGAAATGTGGAGTATTACATTTCCTGGTTCACATTGTTGATTCCGTATCCAGATTGCGCTGCGATTTACCCAAAAAAATTGGTGCTAACTTGATAACGATAATAATTTAAATATTTTATTAGATTTTCATCTTAATTCTTTAGTATACCTGATGTGAAAAACAAACAATGACGATTTGAATAATGGTATAGCAATAAAAGGGTTCCTTTCGATCCATTATTTAGAGAATCAATGAGACAAAATGCCGACAGTTCGAGCTATTTTGAATTATCTTTGGGGCTCTACAATCAATGGATAATTAAATAACACAAAAATTTGGAAATTCAATGAAATAAACAAATAGTTGAATCCAACATGAAAACACTAAACAGGACAAGTGTAACAGTAATTATACATGAACAGCTAGCAATCTTGATGAACTAATGGATATTATTAAAAATAATGATTATATAAACATTTCAGTATCAAGTGAAATCCAAATTATAATTTTCTTTCAATTTCCAATATTTTAAAAAAACAACATCGCGAGTTTGTCTCTATTGTCATACCATAAAGTGAAAAAAAGGTACTAGAGCACATTCTCGAAGTAGGGTGCTTTTGCTCTCTTGTTTTTACCTCTACTCCCTAACTCTGGAATAGTCTGTTACCAAAACCACCACCAGAATAAATATACACAGTTTTTCTACAGTTTTGCTCGAACCTAAAAGTCCCTGAACCAACTGAAAGAAGTTATGGCTATTCCATAAAAAATTATATAGATTTCAATGAGCTCTCAACTTTTGAAGTACAAATTACAAAAAATTTGGAATGCACAGAGGCGAGGTCAGACGACTTCTGCGCTCTTGTTAAGCTACTTTTATTTTCTCGCGTTAATATACAAACTCCAAATATCACATCTCCGCAATATTTATTATTCACAAACTAAAAGAAATGGGAATGATCAAAAATTTACAAAGCACTAACGTGAAGTCAGATGACTTTGGCGCCTTTTTTGAGCTACCTGCTAGGTAATATTCAAACTATAACAAATTCATGAGCACTGTCTCTGTTCTGGTAAACGAGGGTCTTTTTCCGTACTCTGGAACAATGTGATATGAATACAAATGCCACAATGAATAAAAAAACCTATATCTCCAATCAAAGAAAACTTCAGTTTTCCGTAAGTTTGGTTCTGGTTCGTAGCTTAAATTCCTTTCTCCAAAGAACCGTTCGAGTCCGAGCTTATCTAAATTTTGACAATGAATACTATGTGAACGATATGAACAATTTCTATTAATTTTCCTTTAACTGACACTGACTAATAAGTCCTACCCATGCCAACTGGATACGTATTTGTGATAGCATAGAGCAAAAACTTCTGACAGACTTTTTGTAATTTTCTTTTTTCTCTTGAGTAAATGAAAAAAATTATCATATTTTCAGATGAAAGGAAGATACGACAATAGAATTTGAGAATATGTGAGATATCAGTAACGTCCATACATGCACAAATTCTTTTTTGTATGCGTCTTATATCTTCTGAGGTGTAAACTATTGAAAAATGTTTTTCTTGAAGTTTTTACAAAATTTTCTGGCGTGTCGTTTTTTGCAAGCTCATTTGTTTCAACATAATTCGGTTATCTTCCAAGTTATAACTTGAGCCGATGGATATTCTGGGAGTTATAAGGGAACCAATTTTCATATGCTCATAACTCCTTGGACGGATTTGGCCCGATAACGAACTCGCCGGGATTTTCATTCCTTCCGGCTACCTTGAAAATTTCAGCTCCCTAGTTCATTCCGTTCGGACGTAATCGTGCCTATGGACGGAAGGACAATATCGATTTTGAATACGAATTATTGATCATCGAGTCCTCACAAAATGATTGATACCACTTTTAACCGAATATTTTGAAAATTCAGACATTTGAGCAAATCTATCTGCACTCTGTTCAGGTGAATAAGTGCGCCAAAAAGTATTTAATTCGAAGAGAGTAATTCAAAAGCAATTTTTTGTTACATCCAAACTACTGGGCTGTTTCAAGCGAATAACTAAGCCGAGATATTGAACCGTCAAATCTACCCCCATTCAGTTTTCAAAATATTCTAAATATCTTACTCACCTAATGCTCGAATCAAAATTTGAATCCATCCGGTTTCGAACCGAGTGCAGATCCTATCTAGTGATTTTTGAAATTTTGAAAGATATTTTGGGAAACTATAAAATATTGTCTGACAAGCAGTATGGTTTTCGAGGGGGACTTTCAACAGAGGATGCAATAAGAACATTGACAGCTAAACTTTATGAGAATATCGATAAGAATACACCAACTCTGGCGATATTTGTTGATCTTGCGAAGTCATTCGACTCGGTGAGTCATGAAAAACTGCTCGAAAAAATATACAATTATGGATTTCGTGGACCAATATATGATCTGATCAGGAGTTATCTTACCGACAAAGAGCAAGTTGTAATGGTGAATAACAAACTCAGTGGAAAAAATATTACGGGATTCCTCAGGGCACAGTTCTTGGACCACTGCTGTTCCTCATTTACATAAATAGTCTGTTCGGGATGAGCAGTGAGGGACAACTCATTGGTTTTGCGGACGATACTGTGGTTTTGTACAAGGGTGAATCATTGGAGTGTCTGAAGAACAAAGTTGAAAGGGACTTCGAGAAAATAAGATGGTTACAAATCAATTAGCTCACATTAAATGGAGAAAAAACCAAATACTTGCTGTTCACGTCAACTAAAACTGGAGATGTGGTCCTGGGAGAAATTCATATCGGTGAAGACCTGATTGTTTCCAGAGCGGAATCAGTCAAATATTTAGGAGCAGAAATCGACCAACACTTGAGGTGGGATCAGCATATGATTCGTTTGGCCGGAAGGCTGCGTGGTCTGTTGTACAAATTTAAGTATATAATAATAATAATAATAATAATAATAATATACTTTATTTCAAGGAATCTCCATAAAAAATTACAAAGATGCAAATGAAATCACGTCCAAACTTAACTGAAATACAATATTCACATAAAAAACTACAAGATTATCACCGCCTGAAAAAACTCTTCTAAGGAATATGGTTCAACCCTAATGAGGAGAGTTTTCAATGTTTTCTTAAAGATATTCAAGTTCGTCAACACTTTCACATTATATGGAAGAGAGTTAAACAGTTTAATGCACATATAAGATGGATGTTTCTCAGTAATTGCTAATTTATGTAATGGAAAATGTAGGTTGACAGATCGTGTTGGATAGTGATGCTGAGAAGTATGAATTGTAAACTTTTCCCTATTCTTCATAAAGAACACTAAACATTCAAATATATAAAGGGCATACAAAGTCAGAATATTCTTCTCCTGAATACTCCTCTACATGACTCTCTGAACTTCATATGGAACATGATTCTCATAATTTTTTTCTGTATTTTAAAGATAGAGTCAACAGCTGAGCTAGCTCCCCAAAACATTATCCCATATCTCATGACAGACTCTGCATTGGCAAAATAAACTGATCTTAAGCTAATTGAGTTTAAATATTTAGCCCATACCCTTATTCCATAGCATATCTTACTCAATTTCATCGATAAGAATTCTATATGATCGTACCATTTCAAGAACCTGTCAATTTGAAGGCCTAAGAATTTAGTCGATTGACTCAAGACAATGCTTTTCTCTGTCAACTGTATTGAATCGTTCAACTCTTTACGGGATCTATCTGTGCTGAATACTAGAACTGCGGTTTTGCCTTCATTCATGAGAAGTCTATTAGAATTGAGCCAATCTTTCACGATTGCAAATATCTCATCCGCTTTCTTACTGATGCTTACAAAATCATTGCCCTCCAATAAAATATTGGTGTCATCTACAAAGCAAGTAATGATGACCAACAGGGCTTCAATCAAAAGACATAAATCATTCATAAATAAAATAAACAATACTGGACCCAGTGTGCTTCCCTGAGGTACGCCAATATTAACCTCTACCTGATCTGACTCTGACCTCACACCATCTACTTGAACTGACACCTTCTGATGGCGACCTCCAAGGTAGGACTCAAACCACATTTTTGCCACACCGCGAATTCCCATATTCTCTAACTTTTGGAGCAGATAAGAATGATTCAAACAATCATAAGCTCTTGACTGATCAATAAATAAACCCAATCCGAGTTTATCTTCTTCAATTATGCGGATTATTTCCTGAGTAAACTGGAAAATGGCTGTGATCGGAGACCTACCCCCGAGGTAACCATGCTGAGAGTCACTGAAAATATTATTTCTTTCGAGAAATTCTAAAAGCCTAGTCAACATTGCTTTCTCAAATATTTTTGAAAAACATGGTAGAAGACTTATAGGTCTATAATTTTCAACAGCACACTTATCTCCCTTTTTAAAAATTGGTTTTATAATAGAAATTTTCAATTGATGCGGAAAAATTCCATATACAAAGGAGTTATTAATTATATGAGACAGAATACATTTCAATTCTTCACTACAAGACTTTACCAGCCTCAAAGGAATTTCATCATAACCACTACAATTTTTATTCTTGAATTTCCTAACAATCTCTGTGATTTCCTCAGGAGTTACAGGTTTTATAATAAACATCTCCTGTATATTGGGTGAAACATCTATGAAAGGAATATTAGGGATTTTGTCCATCAATTAAGGAACAAGCTTTTTAAAAAATTCCGAAAATTTAGAGGACACTTCAGATGGTGATCCCTGTACACCACAATTGTGATTGTGAGTTTTCCCAGTAAGTTCACCCACCAGTGACCACATCGTTTTTGATTTATTATCTGAAGTTTCCACCTTCTTCTGAATGTAAGAGATTTTAGATTTCATGAGTAAAGCTTCATAGTGTTTTTTTTTTCTAATTTGTATAAATCATCATAGCATTTATGTTTGTTTCTCATCAATAATAAACAGTCTAATTTATTTTTAGATTCTTGAATTTCTACAATGTTATACATCTCATTGGAGGATGACTTTTTTAGATGAACCAATCTCAAAGGAAAATTCTCATTGAAAATCAGTTTGAAAGTTCTCATGAACGCATGAACTGAGCATTGATATCATGCTCACTGATCTGATAAACATTCCCCCAGTCCTGCTCCCCCAGATAGCCCTTGAAGTCAGCGATGGACTCAGAGGTGAAAAACCTTTTATAAGAAGGTATGTTAGGGTGAACTTCATTTAAGTTCAACGTAATCTTCTGACCAAAGTGATCTGACAGAGCAGTCCGAAGAACCTGAGTCGTGAACTCTGAACAATGGAAATTTGTAAAGATATTGTCTAAACAACTAGTTGTATTATAAGTTACCCTTGTGGGTTCAAATATAGTTTGAGAAAGCTCAAACGAGCTCATGAGGGACAGGAAGTCAATTTTCTCACCAACATCACTGGATGGAGACAGGTCAATATTAAAATCACCAGCTATTATGATTTTTCCACTCACTCCTATAGAAGATAGAATCATCTCAAGTTTTTCCAACAGAATATCAAATCTTCCACTGCCTGGTCTATATACAGATATGATGACCAACTTTGTTTTATCTAGGAGGCACTCCACCGCAGAACACTCGAAATGACCAACAACAGATAAATTGCTCAGATCTTTTCTTTCCTTGATGTACTTTGTTCTCCTTGTATAGATTGCTGAACCACCATGTTTACCCTTCTCTCGACAGACCGATGATACCAATTCAAAATTATCTATGAAATTATCCAATTCATCATATGTTTTCCAATGTTCTGTTAAGCATAATATAACACAATCATTATGAAAGGTTAGTAGATGCTGTAATGAATTGAAGGCAGTACTCAGGGCCTGTACATTATGGTGGATAATACTGATTTTATTATTGGAAGTTTTTATCTGGTTCACCTTATTTATAAAAAATCAGAGGAGTTTTTATTCTTTTCATATGCATAAAAATTGAATCTTTTGATTCCGACGTTTTCAGGCCAAAAATCAGTATTGTATAGGTCATTTTTATAATTGAACGGAACTTTCACTAAGAAACTTTTAAGATCTCCATGCTTTTTGACCAAAGATAGCTCCTTCACTTCGACATTTACATTCCTAAAATTTTCTTTGGAATTGATGTAGGTTTTGACTTGTTCTTCCGTCACATGAGGTTTCACTCTATTTATATAGAACCATGCCTTTTTCTCCTGACCGACGAAGCCATTTCCTGAATTATCCATTCTATATCTATATCTATATATATATCTATTCTGATACTCGGCCTCTTTCTTGATTTTTTGGATACTGTTTTCCAATCACTCGGGGTTTGCTCATTAGAATTAATGATTATTTCCTGTTGACTGTTTTTGGCGCTCTTGTTCACCCGAACAGAGTGCCTATCATTTTGCCCGAATGTCTGTAATTTTGGAATATCGAGCCGAAAATGGTCTCAATCGATTGGGTTCGACTCCCTGATGAAGAATTCGTGGCGAAAGTTGAGTCTGTCCGGCCGGCCGTCCGGCCGTCCGGCCGTCCGGCCGTCCGGCCGGCCGGCCGGCCGTATCCTCTCTAGCATCCAAAAGGAATCAGCTAGAGTTTTCAAATTTTCAGAATAGGTTAATTGTCCAAATATCTCGGTCAAGTTCGTTATTGGGCCAAATCCGTCGGATGGTTCAGTAGTTATGAGCATCTGAAATTTTGTTTCCTCAATAACTACTAGAATATCCCTCCGATCAAGTTGATACTTGGAATGTTATTGAGGAGGCTGAAACGAAATGGCTTGCAAAATTTAGCAGAAATCGTCACGCTAGAAAATTTTAAAAAAATTCCCAAAAAAAAAATTTTCAATACTTAATATCTCCTAAGACTTCATTTAGATTTAAATAAAAATCCGTATATATATTGAGGTTACCGATATCTTACTCATCCTCAAATTTCATTGTCGTAGCTTTTCCCCTTCTGAAGATATGATCATTTTTTTCATTTACTCAAGAGAAAAATAGAAAAGTCCGAGCTTTGTCATTGAAAGATTTGCCATCACAGATCGATATTCGTTTGACAACTTTCGGACCTAGATATCAGTGTCAGTTGGCGTAATATCAATCAAAATTTTCATAGAATTCATAGAGGTAGAATTCGATGTCGATGACGTTGTCAAAATTTTGAAAAGCACAGACGTAATATTAATCAAAAAATTTTTTATCATAGAGAAAGAATTTGATGGCGTTGTCAAAACTCAGAAAAGCAATGACGTAAGTTTTTAGGAGAAGCATAGAACAAAATTTGGTGAAAATTATGAGTAGTTATTTTTAAATTGAGATAAAGGTTTGTTTATTCATTAGGCTTTCATATTTACATCACATTGTCCCATAGTACGGAAAAAGACTATTGTTCACCCGATCAGAGAGCTTATAGATTTGTTAAGGTTTGAATATTTACTCGCAAGTAGCTCAACAAGAGCGCCAAAGCAATCTGACTTCACGTCAGTGCTTTCTAAATTTTTGTTTTGAACAATTGAGTTGGAATAAGTGCGGTTAGAACGTATGGAACTCGGAACTGTCTGCGCACGGGACTGGGGAACGGGAACCGAAACTGGTGGTTCCTCTAGTTCAGGATCTTCACTTGCAGATCGCCCAATGTTTACGGCGTCACATGAAATTGATGGCTGGGATGGAACAATGTTTATCTTCGTTGATTGTTTATCACTTTTTTGTTTGAGTTTTTTTCTCATTTCTTGTAATATAGATTCCTTCTCATCGAGGGTTTTCTCCAATGTTAATATTTTGAACTTATACAAGTCTGCATTTTCTACTAATTGGTTTATTATTTTAAGTAACAAATCGACATTTGTTGACTCAGCTGAAACATAATTCTTTATGAATCCGTCACTCGTATTCGCACTCGGCTCTCCGATTTTTTCACTCAAACTAGCAGGTACAAAGACAATTAAATCTTTGTCACAGCATTTTTCTATTCTTTTTCCACAACTTCGATGGAATATTTTCTGACATGACGGGCATTGCACAGCACTTTTTGTTATAGAATTCTTACAATTATCACACTTTGAGAATAATTCGCTTTGCGGAGCGCTGCCGACACATCTGTTCTCGTAGGACGACATATTTTGAATTAAAAGAATAAAAGATAACATCTGTAGTACAAAACACATTAATATTTTGTACAATGCTCTCGTATAGTCCCAGCTATCTAATGGCGAATTGGTTGGGGCGGTGTACTAGACACACATAAACGAAGGCTGGATGTGCTTCAAAAGTATTTCCTCAAAATAATATATGGTAAAGCAATAACCTTCCCAACTAAGCAACTTTATGAACTGGCTAGGGTGCCCGATATAAGGCAGATATTTGAGATAAAGATGGTCATTAACATATATGAGGGTAAAATTTAGATAAAAAAAGAGACCATCAATATGTAACCAGAAATGCTGAAAGAAATTTCGAACGACTAAGATCTATGAAAAGAATTGGCCAAAGATGCTGCGTCTACATAGGTTCAAGGCTGTTCGACTTGATACCCAGAGAAATAACCGAATTGAACAATAAACGAAAATTCAAAAGAGAACTGAAGAAGTGGATGATGGATTACGATAAAACAAAATCACATAGACTAATGAATCAAGAGCAATAATGGATTACCGAGGTTTATGACATGGAACTAACAGGATGGATTCGATATATACACAGACTTAACGATAGAGGAGGATAGATTAAATGAAAAAAAAACAAGAATTACATATGGTAAACCTTTTCTAAATGCGAATGCACGAATTATTTTCATTTTTGGATGTATTGTATATGTATTATTAATAGTCTAATTAGTCTGCGGCGAATTAAAAATAAAAAAAAAATTGTTCTGTTTCAATACTGTGCACAGTCAATGTTCATACAATTAACTCTACAGTGTCATAGAGTTTATCTGTTATATATTTTAATTGAATAAACTCTTATTCTATTCTATTCTATTCTATCATATCTCCGGAAGTATTAGATTATCGAGAATATAAATGGTATCAATTAGTGTGGTAGAAATGTATCGCTTGATGAATTTCTTTCGATAAGTGTAATTTGAAAAAAAATTTTCTTAACTTCGAAACTACTGAGCCGATTTGTCCTAATGAAAAACTCGTTCGATGTATTCATTCCTTAGACCTATCCTGAAGTGTTCTGCTCTCTAATTCATTTCGTTCGGACGTAATCGTCCGGACGGACGGAATCCATTTTGACCACGAATTCTTCATCAGTGAGTTCATACGAAACGATCGATACCACTTTTACCAAAATAATGGAAAAATACATTTGGGCGAATCTATTAGCATTCTGTTCAGTTGAATAAGAACGCCGAAAAGTGTTGATTCTTCTGAATAAAATTTTCTGAATACTTCATGGAACCCTAAGGAGCTTAAATTATTATTCCTTGTTGACTTAGTGGAAAGATTAAAATTTCTCAGAAAACGGTTTCTTTATGGAACGTCAATCGATAAAATAAACTGATTGATGCTTTAGTTAATTTTATGAACTTCTGTGACTTACTCATATAAATGAAATAACGCTTCTCGAAATAGAACGGCTACAATGATGAATTGAAAAATATAAAATATATCAATTGAATTTGCACAAATATTGTTGAAATCATCCAGTAATGAACTTTAACGAGATATTTGGATAACAAACTTAATCTAAAAATTTGAGAACTACATCTCATCTTCTTCCGATGAGAGAGAATATATGGTCGACATACTCAAGTTTAATCCTGAATTTTTCATTGGGAAGTCGAAACCAATCTATTGAGACCATTTTCGGTTCGATATTCGAAAATAACAAACATTTTCGTAAAACTATAGCACGCTCTTTTCAAACTATAACATGCGCGTAAAAATTGAATTTGAAGAGTATTCAGGATTATTATTTATTTCAGTTCTGACCTCACGTGAGTAATTTGCTTCATTTTTTGAACATGGTGTTGTACGGAGTTCAACACGCACATTCTATCGAATACATTAAAGTTCATAAATTCGCAAGCTATATTTCATTGTTCATAAATTGGCACTTAGAAAATGCCTTCATTTATATGCGTTATAAGGCAACTTATAATTATTGATGAGATATAATTATTTATGTGCATTTACTGCATGAAGCGTTAATTCATAGTGAAATATGAAGGATAATAATGTTATATTAAGTACCAGTAACTAAGCCAATATTATATTCTCAATATATTGTATTTATATAATAAAATTTCATAATACCGCAGAGTTTTATAATTCCAGAGGTATTGGGATATCAATATAATTCTCATAATGTCCTTATCAATTCATCAACAATGAAAGCTTCAATAGTATTATATTGATTATACGCAACAAGCTGCATGGGCGAGTACTATATCCAAGCGTATGCTGGTTGAGTATACTAATTATAATACTATTACTCAATATATTCTGAACATATAACGGAAATTCAGAATACAGCTAAATTTTGATGTTTTATGAATTGGGATATCAATAAAATTTTCACAATGTTTTCCTAAATATTTCATTAATAATGAATGCTTCATGTAGTGAATGCACTGGCGAAAGGAATAACATAATATCTCATGAAGAATGAGTGATTATCTTGTTACACTAATATGAGGGCTATTTCTCACAGCCGTATACAAGATTCGTATTTTCATTCTGTATTTGAAATGCTGTTTGAAAATTTATTTTGTATCTTGCATTTAAATATACAGGGTCTTTCACGAGTAACCTCACCCATATTTATACGGTAAACTACTGAAAGTATTTTCATGAAATTCAGCACTTATAAGTATTTCACGATGCTGATGAAATCTAAAATATTTTTAAGACATAAGCACCTTCGGTTTTTCCGGAAATTACGTCAACTTCCGTTTTTCAAATTAGAACACAATTTTTTTATTGCAGAAATAGATTTCTTAGAAAATTTCAAGTTATTTTGATGTAGCATTTTTCAGTTTTGGTTGGAAAATTCTCTCTGAGCGGGAAAATTCGAAACAAGAATAACTTCGAGGTTTTTGGATGGAAAATTTTCATTTTTGGGATTTTTCAAGATGTAAGATTGATGTATCCACTTTAGAAATCGAAATCGCGATTCATGATACAGGGGGTTAAAAAATTGCTTTCGAAGTTAGGGATGACAAAATCGTGAAAAATCAATTTTTTCAAATTAGAACCCCATTTTTTATGGCTGATATTGAATCTACGTTAAAAAATAATGTGAGTGTATGCATCACACCCTTGCCCTAAAGTGGATATTTTCTGAGTTATTCACAAAAAACTGTTTTTCGTCTTGAATTTTCAGCTATTTCTTTTCCTTTCACGCCAAAAAGATGGAATTTTCAGGAAATGTTATTTGAACCATGCTGTAGATTTTTCACCTCTTCTTGAAACCGACTTCAAGTTACTATTCGGAGAACCATGGCAAACTCTCGCAGTTATAACTAGAGAAGATGCTCAAAGTTTTGACCGTTAATTTCTAGACATTTATTTATTCGTCTCAGAAATGCTTCGTGCGTTGCTCTTCTTATTTCATCGGGAGCAAGAGATATGCAAAAGTGTTCAAAAACCCAATTGAGTTTCAAAACTATGAATCTAAAATTCTAAACAAACTTGAACGCATTTCTGACTCGTTTCTATGCAGTCCTCTTTATCAGCCAGGGGAGTTAAGTAGACAATATTTTTTATCCTACCCCAAAAATAATAGTCTGAAGTAGTTAAATCGGGAGAACATGGTGGCCAAAGATGTGGACCATTGTTCGCCAACCATCGATCTTCAAATAGCCTGTATAGGATATTTGACACATTGAGTGAATTGTGTGGAGGCGCGCCATCTTGTTGATACCATAAGTCATTATGGTTCTGTACTAGCGGCTCAATTATTTGAGTCAATATGTCAGAATATCTATCTCCTAAGGGAAAACATTCTTTGAATAATGCAAACATGTGTAGTGTTCTATCTTACCAGTTAAAGTCCCATCACAAATGTGAACTTCGAGAATTTCATTATATTTCATGGCGAAAAAAACATTGAAACTCCAGGTCTCTTGAAAGTTCCATTGTCTGAAGTGGTGGTTGTCCTCTTCATCCCAATAATGACTGTTATGCCTATTGAAAGAACCATTCTTTGTGAATTTAGATTCATCTGTCCAAATTATACAGTCCAAAAAGTTTTCATTCTCTTGAAATCGAATCATCATAGCTTCGCAATACTCTATTCTCCTGACGAAATCAGTTTCCTTCAAATGCTGTACCCTATTGATTTTACATGGGTGCATTTTATGTTTTTTCAATATTCTCCAAACACTCGATTGAGATAATCCCAGAGCAATATCGGCATCTTTGAGAGAATTTTGAGGATTCACACGAAAATATGCAAGAACTGTAATTTCGTTGTTCTCATCTTCTACTACACTTTTTTCTCTGTGTATAGTTTTCTCAACGAAAGACCAGACATTTCTCAAGTTTGTCATGGTTCTATTAATGGTATCTCTCGTTGGTCTAGGTCGGTCAGGAAACCTTTCAATGAACAGTCGAATCGTTCTATCTATAACTTTATTACATTCTCCAAGAAGTAGAATGAGTTTTAAATAATCATTGGTAAAATTAGGCATAGTGATCGATTTTATAACTTAATACGAATTATCACCAAATTAATAGTAAACACAAAATGCTACTGAATAAAGAGGAATTAGGCAGATTTAATTAATGATATCTATCATTAAAAAAAAAAGAATATAAAACATGGTAAGTTTTTGCATATGGTTGATAAGGAATTATTTATTTATCACTGGAGAGAAAACTGATGGCCAATCAGTTGAAATAAAGAGGTTTCCGATACAAATTCGAATCCAAATTCGCCATCTATTTAGGAACAACCCGTAACATTTTTCTCTTGCATATTAGGGTACTAAAATCTAAAACAAGGTTTAAATAACAGTTCCTGAAAATTTCATCTTTTTAGCGTGAAAGGAAAAGAAATAGCTGAAAATTCAAGACGAAAAACAGTTTTTTGTGAATAACTCAGGAAATATCCACTTTAGGGCAAGGGTGTGATGCATACACTCACATTATTTTTTAACGTAGATTCAATATCTGCCATAAAAAAATGGGGTTCTAATTTGAAAAAGTTGATTTTTCACGATTTCGATTTTTAAAGTGGATACATCAATCTTACATATTGAAAAATCCAAAAGTTGAAAATTTTCCATCCTAAAACCTCGAAGTTATTCTTGTTTCAGTGGAGCTCTATTTTCGATTTTCTTTTCGAATTTTCCCGCTCAGAGAGAATTTTCCAACCAAAACTGAAAAATGTTACAACAAAATAACTTTCTAAGGAATCTATTTCTGCAATAAAAAAATGGTGTTGTAATATGAAAAACGGAAGTTGACGTCATTTCCGGAAAAACCGGAGGTGCTCATGCCTTGAAAATATTTTAGATTTCATCAGCATCGTGAAATACTTATAAGTGCTGAATTTCATGAAAATACGTTCAGTAGTTTCCCGTATAAATATGGGTGAGGTTCCTCGTGAAAGACCCTGTATTATGATTAGTATCTTAGTTCTTTATAAATACATTTTTTGATACAGTACTTTCAGTAATAAATTAGTAGAAATTTATAAAATAAATCCCTAAAATTGAACAAGTCATTATTAGTCCAACATCACATTGGTAGATGGCGACTCTTTCTTTCTACTATTGTATGTACATATTTAAGAGTACGAATTCTAATTTCTCTCGGCAAACATCCAATAGTTACTGATTTGTAAACTAGATACCTGGTCATAAATGTTAAAATTACCACCGTTAAATTCACTTTTTAAATGAATATGGAGAATGTTCAAAGCCTATAGCAGAATCTATTCAAAGCTTACAAGGTGAAAAAGATATTCATTACGGTTGTCAATCAAGATATATATATATATATATATATATAGATTTATTTGACCGCCTACACAGACCCAAATCGGTATACTCTACCGACTTTTCGGTCCAAAAGTGACGTTGTCAGACCCGGCTCCGGGTCTGACAACGTTTTTCAATGGAATCATAATCAGGGGGGTCAGGGGGTGTTAGATATGAATTTTGAGCCGGGTCCGAAAAGTCGGTGAAACATCATATTTTATACAGAAATACTTCGGGGAACGGCCAGTGCGAGGGCGCTTCCGGCGACCTCGTCTTGCTGTATGTAAACGGTATACTCGATCAACGTCTCCAATCCCTAAATCTGGCAACGCTGTGCCTTGTGTATAAACCCGAAATTCTCATTCTTCTACAACTTATACAAACCCGATATAGGGGATCGTCCTCCAGAAGATAGTTTATTCATTTCTTCCAAGCGGACCGAAAATATGATCTCATCTCACTGATATTTCATTCTTCAAACGAGTAGAGTTGAAAGTCATAAAAATGGGTTACAATAGCTCGTCGTTAGAAGAAAACTACCTGGAAAATTTTTCGCATAAAAATTTTATGATCATTCCTTGGATAACAACTGACTTACGAATCATATTCATAAGAGTCATGGAAATTTGAATCACCCTTTATAGGGAGTGGTTACGGAAAATTTTCGATATTTATCTGAATTCGTCTTTTCCGAAGTTTTTTTATGTTCACCGAAATGAAATAAATCTAGACAAAATTTTAATTAAGAAATGTACAAAAATATTGGATGGATCTTAAGAAATTTAGAAAAGCACTGACGAGAGTTCATGAGCATCAGCGTGCTTAATCTTAATGCTGATGAATATCTTACGAGATATCAAGTATTTAGGAACGGTTTCTATGAAATTTGGCAAAGTTCTTTGTTTAAACGCTATCCGAACATCTTCCTAGTTACAAGTTTATCTGGTGGATATGTTAGTATGTTAGGAAATGTTGGGGAAGCGAAATTCCAACTACGTTTTTTGCCCAGATATTTGGACAATGGACAATCTATCGAGATTCGAAAGTTACAGGCATTTGAACAAACGATAGCTCGCTGTTCAACTAGAAACAAGCGCACAAAATTTCCTGCCTCGCTTGTTTACTGAATTGAAGATTTAAAGGTGAATTGATTTTAGAAATTGAATGGTTTCCTCATTCGTCATCTTCAAATCTTAATTACAATTTTTTTTCAGTAAATACTGATTCTTATCACTTTTTTCCCACATAATTTAATCTGGTTTTAAAATTGAAAACCAAATTTCTAATAATAATAATAATAGCTTTATTGTCCAACAGAAAATCCATTTACAGGACAAGTCCCTATACAGGGATATAAATGTTACTATTAAGAATAACTGCTCCATAACCACCTACATACATATAATACACAAAATCAAAATTTTACTATGAATCGGACAGATGTTCAAGTGCAATTTTCATAAAAGTTTGTTGAGATCACGAAAAAATATCACAACAGGTACATCTACTATAATATAATTATTACACATTAAATTTATTGGAACCTTACGCAGGATATTCGTTCTAGCTCTTTCACATTTAAAAACTGAAGCATTTCTCGAATTGAAACATGGTAGGTGGAAATTTAATTTGCTGAGAATTTCGGCACAGTCGATTTTATTATTCAAGATTTTGTACAGAACCATAACTGATCCTAAAGTTATTCTTAGACTTAAACTTGGATAATTCAGTCGCTGATAAAGATAATTATTATCACATCCTCTAGGACGATAGACTCCGTCAATCTTGAATATAAAATACTTCCGTGAATACGATAGAGCTAGAGCTGAAATTTTCAGAGTAGATTTGGGTTATAAATATCTCGGCTGAGTTCGTTATTCGGATAAATCGGTAGAATAGTTTCGAAGTAACAAAATAAAATTTTCCAAATAAAAAATTTTTTTTGTTGCAATTTCATCAGGTGTATACACCAATACCGTTTTCGACTTTGACAAACGAATAGTTTCCGTAATATGATTTTTCAAATTTTGAATAAATACGGGTGAAACCGAACTCTGTTTATCCCTTGTTAATCATCTACCTGCTCGGGGTCCAAGGGTCAGCGCTCTGGCCTGTAACGCAGAGTTTTAAAATTCAATATATCGCAACATGCTGGTCACAAAAACCAACGGTATCATTATGAGATGTTAAAACATTTCTGTGTTTTAATACAATTTCACATTTATGACAACTTTCTTGGTCTCGGTAATGTGAGATATCCCCATAGAAATGCAAATTTCAAACGGTTTGATGCGATCTTCCTGATGAATCCTAAATGAATTACGAGGGTTATTGCATTTGTTTTCAGGATATCAATGAGATTTGGGTTTATAACTTTTGCTTGGTTGTTCCAAGTAGAACAGCAAGTTATTGTTCTACCAAAATAGATAAACTTTTCGACTAGCGAGTCAAAAATATTTTCAATCGATTGGTTTTATGAAGATATAAATAAGGTCATTTAATTTTATCCCAATGAAACAATTTTTTCCGATACAGCTTTGGAATAGGGCATTCCGAGTGCCTATAAAGCACTTCTGAAGAACTTAAATTATTTGAAACATTGAACATTAAAAAACTTTAACACCTGATGAATTTTCTTGAAGTCCGAATACTTCTAGTTTTCCAGGTAAAAAAATGAGTAATTTAAAGAAGTTATCTCTTTGATGTTTTCTCTTCGTAAATGATATCCTAAAGATCTAGTTCAATATCGGCATTCGTCTAATTTTTTTACAAAATATCGGAAACAAACTGAAAAACGGCAAATATTTCTCAAATACTGAAATGTTCAAACACATCACAGTGTGTTCCAAATATTGAGCCCAAAATTGTAAAAAATATTACTCATAATTTTTGTTTTTCAATAATGAAAAAAGTTTTATATTACTATTATGTCGTAAAATATTGAAAATTTTCCTTAACAAAAACCTTTAGAGATAGATTGAAATTTCTATTATAATAGTTTTTCAAATATGATTAATATGTCAGTTGTTCTCGAAAAAAACTTTTTTATGCGGCAAATTTCTTACATACTGTACTATTGTACCCGATTTTTATGAACTTCAATGATGATTCTGTTGAAGATTTAAATACCAGTGAAGATGAGTTATTTGGTTATCGGTCCGGTTCGAAGAAATAAATAAAGCAATCTTCTATACGACGGTTCTCTCTATTGGGATTGTATAAGTTGTTAGAAGCGATAGATTTTGGGAGAATTCAGTGGATACATTTCTACTGAAAAAAGTAAAAGATCCTCGTCAGTCACTTCTCAAAATAAGATATGCAATTAGAGTTATTTGCGGTATAACTAACCGACGCGGTCAGTCCCAACGATCTGACAACACCGCAGGGACTGAAAAGGTTTGGAGAACATCCCGTCGGTGTATACGTGGGAATGAAAAGTCGGTTTAGGATGTCGGGTTTCAAAACGTGAATCAAGTATATCACTTTTTTGAATGAAAAAAATTTTTTCCCCTCTAAAGTTGCCTGAGGAGTTATATTTCCTTAAAGCAGGTTTTCCACATATATACACGCAAAAACCATCTGGATCATACGGGTCTCAGGTAGCCTGTCGCATGTACCGGGACTGAACACGTCTGTTAGATAAATATATATATATATATATATATATATTCAACATATCATTACCATTATCATTAGATCAAAAAAATCTAAAATACTGCATTACTGACCCTTATATCAATGAAGAAAACCTAAACAGAAGTTTCAAAAGCTTTTTGCAGCTGGAGCCTGCAGCATATGATGCAATTTTAGCCTCAGTATCTCATTCGTTTACTTTTTAAATGAATTGGGTACGAGAAAAATCGAGAGAATTTGCAAAAAGACTTTATGCTGACGGAAACATGAAAACTTAATCGGTCTGAAAGACAGAAGGCAATAGACTTCATTGAGTGCGATATAAAAAAAAAGTAAAAAGGTGAATCTCATACCTGTAGCGCAAGTGGTGATAATACAGGATCTACTGGCCGCACGGCTGACTTAGAAAGTCTGCAATACCTTAGTAATAAAAATATTAGCTCAAAGAGCTTTGGTACTTACCCTGCAATAAAAAAATATGTAACATCTGTTTACCACTCTTTCGAGTGCGACAAACTAGTTTTACTTAAATCTTTCACATAATGAAATTAATTAATAATAATTTGTATCATCGTGAAACTCAATTGTCACCACTGTGTGCAAAGACCGATGAAAGTAGTACAATATTAATCATGCCCAAATAAGCAGTTTCCACAAGTTCAACTGTTTTCAATGATTCCTGGGAGTATTTATCATGTATGTTTGGAGTAACAGAATGATTAAATGAATTTTTCGTAGTCAGTGTATCTCCTATCTAAAATAGGTTCGACTGAATAAAGAACTGAATTTTATCGACTAGGTGATGAATTATGGAATAAAAATGATGACCAGATCAAGGAATGGTAAAGGAATTTAATGACAACATTGAGAGCTTGTTTCTCTACAAAATGTTCAACAAAAAACGCTGCATGGATCGCAATGGTTATAATGATGTTAATAAAGACGATAAATAAAAATATTGTCTGGGATACTCTGGATTTATGGTTGTAAAGCTACGTTCGTATCATGGAGAACTCAATGCAAAAAATTTGCCTATGTTCAACAATAAATTTCTGTTGATGTAATCAGTCACTGGCACATGCCTCACCCATTTCACTGTATCAACGAGAATTTAGAATAGCGAGGGGATCTCAGGAGCCCTTTGCGTTAGATATACATCGTCGTATGTACAGGGTGTACCGAAACTCAATGATATCCTGGTACCAGCCGAGAGGCAGTGCAACATCAAACACGAATAAAATACGGAATAGTATCCATGTCACATAGTTCAGAGATATTATAGTTTTAAAAAACTTCAAAATTTGAAACCCTTAGATGAGTTTCTGGGTACAGTGACCGCAGTTTTTGTAATTTCACAGTAATTTTTTGATAATGTGACTGTGATAATGTGTACTTACATCAGATATCCTACACGCGGATATTTAAAAGATGTAACAAATACATCAATTTTTATGCTACAGATTCCATGGAAAGAATTGATGATCGACTGATTGATCTAGGCATTCACAAGCTCCCAGGAGATTATCAAAAGGAGTACTTAGATTCATAACCTCTTGATAAATTTTCTTTGAATGTAAAAACAATGAGCAGAAATGATTTCAACAATTCGCACTCCAAATGCTACATTAACGAAATTGGCGATGTTTTAAGACACATCTTGTACATGAATAGGGCTGTCGTTCTATCATGATGCCTGAACAAATGAATAATGATAGACACTCGATATAGGAAAAAACAAGCTTAATTTGTGCTTATATGCTCAAAGATAGCTCTGTATACTGAGTAATAAAGGTATGGAAAAATTAAAAAAAAATGAGGATGTAGTCACCGTGCATTCTATAGAGAAAATATTCTGATATAAGCAATGTGCAACCTCTGCGAAAAGCAGGAGTGAGTAACATTTATGAGGCAGTCTGCTCAGTAAGAAAATATACAGGGTTATGATAAAGTAATGCACAAAATTCATAAAACGTACAACGTTTTAGTTTTGAAAAAAATGCAAAAACATGTCAAACGGTTTTTTATATTCTTCGTCTCTTGACATAAGTTACAAAAATAACAAGTCAAATTTGACAAAGTTATGACGTCATCAACATATTTTGTTAATGGGAAGCGAACATTTTCATTATATTATGAGATAAAGCCTGTTTTCACACTAGGGAAAAATAGTTGCAGTAGGGCTAACATAGGAAAAAAACGAGAAAATGAATAAAAGACGAAATAACAAAACCAATTATAAAAAGAGGTCGAACTTGAACTTATCTGGTAAGAACATCTGTTCTTATCAATTTTTTCGATTGATTTACTAAAACAACGGTGTGTCTGTGTCAGTCGTACAATTAGTGTGACACCAGTTTTATTATTATGGCTCGTTTAAACGAAAGAGAAAGGATAGAAATTCTAATGATGGTAAGTTACAGATTCATTTAACGCAACACATTTGGAAAGACCTCCAATTGCTAGAAGCACAGTAAGCAGAATTGTTGCAAAATTTAATGCAACGGAAAGCGTGATGGATGCTCCAAAATCTGAACGACCAGGAATAAGCGACGATGTGAAGTTAGATATTTTGCTGTCAGTAGAAGACAACCCTCACGCAACTACAACAGAAATTGCCTTACAGGAAAATTTTAGTCAGTCGTTTGTAGTAAAGATGATAAAAAAAAAATTAAACCCATACAAAGTTCAACTAGTTCAGGAACTCTCAGAAGATGATCCCGACAGACATTTGGAATATTGTGAATTCTTCATGCGGCATTGTGACGAAAATCCAAATTTTCTTAATAGTGTAGTATTTTCCGATGAGGCAAAGTTTTGTCAAAGTGGTTCTGTAAATCGACACAATTGTCGCTACTGGGCTCGGGGAAATCCCCACTGGATGCAGACAAAACACACCTAGCGCCCCCAAAAAATTAATGTTTGGGTAGGAATCGTCAGGGGAAGATTTATTGGTCCTTATTACTTTCGCGGGAATTTAACAGCTGAACGATATTTGGAACATCTTCGTATGGCAGGGCTTCAGGACCTATTAGCGGCATTTTCGGATTCAAATAATGGGGAAACTTGGATCCCAGTATTTGGTTCCAACAAGATGGCGCTCCACCATATTATGGTCTTACTGTTCGAAGGTTTCTGGATAACCAGTTTGAAGGACGGTGGATTGGAAGACGTAGACCAATGGAGTGGTCACCTAGGTCACCTGATCTTACCCCCCTTGATTTTTTTCTGTGGGGACATTTGAAAAGTCGGGTCTACATTAACCGGCCAGATAATTTAGAAGACTTAATTAACGAACGAATTAGACATGAAATGACTTTTATAACTCCGCAGATGATCGAAAACTCTGTAAATGCGGTCTACCATCGTCTTGGCCTATGTCAGTTAGTAAACGGAACACAGTTTGAACAATTCCTATAAGAAATAGTTTTGGTTTAATGGACTGTTTAGTTAATTGAAAAGTTATTATGAAACTTACGTTTATTTAGTTTTTTATTCATTTTCTCGTTTTTTTCTTATGTTAGCTCTACTGCAACTATTTTTTCCTAGTGTAAGAAAACAAGCTTTATCACATAATGTGATAAAAATCTCAGCTTCCCATTAAAAAAATATGTTGATGACGTCATAACTTTGACAAATTTGACTTGTTATTTTTGAAACTTATGTCAAGAGATGCGGAATCTAAAACACCGTTTGACGTGTTTTTGTATTTTTTTCAAAAGTGATCGTTGTACGTTTTATGAATTTTGTGCGTTACTTTATCATAATCCTGTATATTAGACACATCTTTTATTTATTGAAATACAGGAAATGTACAATTTCGATACTAACAGTTTACACGGAAAGAAGAGTTGAATTCCAGATGATTTATTTCTCAGTGAACTATTAATCCTAACGAATATTAAAACAAATGGACACCCTTTCGATTTATAAAAACAATGATGTAATGAGATCATTACAGCACTGTTTTTTAGTACTGTAATGAAGTGATTACGACACTGAAATAGAGAAACGCTATTTTAACTAGGTTCTTCATTTTCTACAGGAATACACCAAGCTATGGAAAATCTCAAAACTTTTATAGCATCAATTAAATTAAAAAAAAAAAACGTAAAAACAAGAAGAGTAGAATTCATCAAGAATATCATCAAAGATAAAAAGAAAATAAAAAATTTACCTATTCAAAGTAAACATGAATTTCAGAGTTCTAAGACTTCTGATTTCATTGTTCTGAAGTAGGATATGCTGAGATATCCAAATAGATTGAAGCTTTGCCGAATGTTTCACACTCTTTTCATTCCTCAAATTTGTAATGAAACTCATCCCAATACAGCTTAGGCTCTCCATTTCATGTGAGGCACTATTTTTTCCTTCAGTGTCTCTTAGCAAATTTATGCCTTGACCACAGAAGATCCTCATTGACACAGTGGGCCCATTCGCCCATAATATCGAATTTCTCGGATCGCATATGGAAATGTAATGGACCAATAATTTTATTAATTCGACGTTGATATCTCTCTAATCGAAATTGATGGGTATCTGAATTGTCGACTGGAAGGATGGCCGGGCGTAGATTTTCCAAACGGTCCCGTATTTATGGGTTTCGGTGGGATGTCGCCGCATTGAAAGATTGACGTTTCGAATAAATTTTATAGTCTGATCTTAATTTATGAAGATGCGATTGCGCCAGCCACCGAAACGTCGCTTAGTTTTGAAATCGACAAAGAGGAAATAGTATGTTGATTTTTCAGCGTGGCCATATTTCAATGATTTATGCCCGTTTGCCACGTTCGAGTAATGATCGTTTCAAATTTCAAACAAAATTCTAGCTTTCATCTTTGGTTCACCGTTTTCAAACTATGATCAAAACCCTCTGACGTTGATCGAAATAAACGCTGAACTAAAGAAATGATATGGTTCTATAAAAATGGGATTGGACAACCCTAGTATTGCAATCTGCCAACTCACAGCTCTATCGTAAAGCTGGACATTTTCGAGGTTATAAGTTGTCAGAACGTTTTCTCATACGAGAGCTATGCATGTTGTTCACAGTAACTTGAGAGATTCATATCGCCAAAAAAAATGGAATTAATCGTGAACATTTTCTACAACTTTTGACGTGGATTATCTGAACAACAGAGCATCGATGAACTTAATTCAATCTTTGGCGATGAAGCTCCATCAAGGACCAGTGATACCGATTGTATGGTGAATTCAACCGAGGCCGTAGTTCACTCACGCCAAGACGAATTTCGTGAGGGTCGTCAAAAATAAAGGCCATGGACAAAAATCCCAGTAAAAAAACCCTGGCTCCGCGCATAACCGTTGTGTGTACAAAACTAAGATGAAAAATATTTGAAGGACTTCTTTCATCTATTGCTAAACACAGAGGCACTTCAAGTTCCAAGTTGTTTACATCGAAATTGAAAATAAAATGACAAAAGCAGAAAAAGGAACTGAATTAAAAAAAAAATATTCAAATTCGTTTGATATTAAAAACCTATTCCAAGAAAGAATTTTATGAAATCCATATTTCGGTTAATCGACAAGTAAGCAGCATTGATCACGGGATGTTGATTGTCGATTGCTTAATCGACATGAATAATTTCAGTCAACTGTTCGAAAAAAATTTGTTGAAATTCAATGAAAAATTCAGATTATAGCTCCAAGTTTCAAGTTGCCCACACCGAATCTGAAAATAAAGACAGAAGCAGAAAAAAAAACTGATTACAAAAAATACGAATCAAATCTGTTCGAAACAGCCCCAGAATCATCTTGAAATTTATATATGGGACAATTATTGATGGGATGAGTTGTTGTTTCTTCTGCATATCCACATTCAAAACTTGCGGTTGGAACTGAGTTCCTTCTTGATAGCTATTGCTATTGGTACGACTATTAAGAACTCTCTAAATGTTTTTTGGAAGATCGAAACCCGGAATTTTTTCCGAAGGATCAGAAATGAGATTTTTATTGAACATTTCACGAGAGCTCTACTCAATCTTCCATAATTCTTTATCGCTAATGTTCATATTGAACAACGTATTATACCAGAATGGTTTACTTACTTCAATCTGGGAATTCTTTTTGTGGTTCTTTTTTGAGAATAAATCAGGAAAAGAATGATATTTGTTCCAAGAATTCAGAGCTTCAGCCTGTCTGCGAATATGGAGAGGGACAATGTTAGACAAAACTGGTAACCAATGAACCGGTGTAGATCTTATGGTGCTAGTAATTATTCTCATGGATGTATTCAATTGTGCAACAATTTTTTGTGTATGTGCACTATTAATCCAAACAGAGCAACAATACTCAGCTGCAGAAAAATCTAGAGCAAGAGATGCTGTGTGAAGAATGGAAACATCAGCACCCCAAGATAATCCATTTAATTTCTGAAGAATATTATTCCTAGTTTAGGAGAATCATGGAAAGTTACAGATAATTTTCTATATTTTTCATCCTTATTCAGATGGAATCAAGATACCTTTGTTTTGATGGGATTTGGACATAATGTTTTTCAATGTATTAAAATTGCTACTTTTATTGTCAACAAAAACACGAAAGCTTGTATCAGATAACATATTTTCTAATAATCTTTCCATTTTCCCACACTTCAGATGGGTATAGAGTTTGAAAATCAATCCATCTTTCTACAAAGTGTCATATTCCGAAGATAAATCAATTTGTGCAGCTCCTGTTTTCAACCTATTATTGAAGCTTTATTCTATTGAATTTTTAAGACTCAGTACCTGACCTGAACAATTTATATATTTCCTAAAACCTCCCTGATTGAACCGTTTTAACCGCAATAAAAGAACATGCTAGGCTACAATCTGCCTACTCCAATTTATCGGAAAAGTATGGTTTTCTCACTAGGCCTCAATCTGCCTACTCTTAGTTAGATGGTTAGAAAATAAACAGTAAAAAAAAACATGGAACAAATATATAATTATAATCAACAACACAACACAAACAAAATATTGTACTTCATCATGTCGGTTACTGGTTTCGGTCAAGATTCCTCGACTATATAATATATACAGAAGGAAATCGATTCCGAGTACTGCCTATCTCGTGGAGCTATCTATAGGGTTGTTCCGATACAAGTAAATACAAGTAGGTACTCGATACTTTTGTTTCGATACCAAGAACTTTTAGCATCGAATCAATTTTGCGATACCTACTTGGTATCGAAAGAAAAGTACTTGGTATCGAATCGAATTGTACTCAAATTATGACATTGGTTTCTGGTTTCCATTTTAACCGCAAGATACGCAGCGCAGGAGCAGAGATGTCAATTTGCGCAATTCGCAAAGAATGTCAAGAATGTGATGCAAAATTAACGCAGCTACAGCCTAGGTTACGATACGGACTTTCTTTCCAATTTCTCCATTTCTACTTGCTGTTAGGGTATAGGTCTAGGGTCAGTTTGGTTATTCCAAAAGTCGTAGTGACCGTTTGTTGCATTGTTGTTACACTGACTAGTCAGAGTACAACATTTCCTCGTGTTCAAATTGTTGTAAGTGTATTCTAAATTCTTCGTATTCTCGAGTGATTTATCGGTTAAATCCTGATTTCTGTTCAAAGCGTTTAAGCGTGTCTAAGCTAAGAAGGTTCATCCAAAATCGAAAATATGGGCAAATTTCAGCAAAATAGATTCGACAACAGCCAAGTGCAAACAATGTTTTAAGTCTATGAAGTATAGTGGGCCACTAATAATAAATAAGTGGGCACCATTGAAGAGCAACCCATTTGCAGAATGGGATGAAATGAAACAAATATTTCCGTCATTGTACAAATATGCAATTCAGTATTTGATTGTTGTTGCTACATCGGTGCCAAGTGAAAGCCTATTTTCCAAGACAGGAGCAACAATATCAAAGTCCAGAAACAGACTGTCCCCAACCTACCTGGAGCAATTACTGTTTTTAGGAAATTTGGATGCAAAAGAGTTTTTTGTTTAATATTTTGACAAGTATATTTGGAATAAACAGAATAAAAATCTATCCTAACGATCTTTTCTTATTGGTTCTATTAATAAAATACATATAACGTACTTCAATATTCATAATTTGGATTTCAAAAAATTATTCAATTCTCTCTTGAACTGAATACAGCATAGCTGGTTTAGAGAGATCTGAAAACAAATTGAAAAATTAACATCAAACATATTAGCAATACCTCTGCTAACTTTCAATCAATAAATCAGTGTTATTGTTAAAATAGCAGTATATAGATAAACTTAAGCCATTTTCCTTTATGAATTTCTATGAAATCTTAAATGTATCGATATGAGTAAGAGTAGGTATCGATACTTTGGTTCCGATACATGAGTAGGTATCGAAACATGATTCGAGTACTACTTATATGAGTAGGTATCGATACCTTGATGGTATCGGAACATCCCTAGCCATCTATCCGCCTTGGTAGTGTTGACACCCTGTTCTGTGTCTAGAAACTCACAGGCATTCAAATTTTCCAAGCAATATCAATATAATGTGTCTTCCCTGATCGTTGGAAGATAGCTAGGATTACCCCGATACACAAGGGTGGAAAAAATAACGATGTGTCTAATTATCGACCAGTTTCTGTTCTGAGCCATTTCGGAAAATTGTTCGAGTCAATTATAACCGACTTTCTATTTAGGTCGTTGAAATCCACGATATGTGTTCGACAGCATGGTTTCTTTAAGGGTAGATCGGTCCTAACGAATTTATCACCCTACATTAATTTTGTTTCTCAACATCTGGATCGGGGTACTCAGGTGGATGCCGTTTACAGGGATGTGGGGAGTAATCTGTTAACGTGGATTGGGTCTTATTTGTCTGATCGGTGTCAGTATGTAATTGTAGGCGACGCTCATTCTCCTCTTCGTGTCATAACGTCTGGGGTACCTCAGGGTTCACACTTGGGTCCGGTTCTCTTTTTGTTGTACATAAATGATATTTTCAAGTGTTTTAAGCATGTATTGTTCGAACTTTATGCGGATGACCTTAAAATGTACCTGGCGGTGGAGAGTGTAGAGGACGCGCGGAAGTTTCAGGACGATCTTGACAGACTATCTAATTTTTGTGACAATCGCTACCTATCTCTCAATGTTAAAAAATGTAAACATATTATATTCACCGGGAATTTCAACGTTCTGGGGAGTCCACTCTCGCTGAACGGTTTGATTATCGAAGAAGTAAATACCAGTAAGGACCTCGGAATTTTGTTCGACTCGAAGCTTTCATTTCAGCATCATATAGGTGATGTTGTTTCCAGAGGTTTTAGAATGCTCGGGTTTATTTTGAGGATTTCACGGCCGTTCAGCAACTCTGAGACCTTGAAAACTTTGTTTTTTTCGTTGGTGCGCAGTATCCTTGAATACGCCACACCGATTTGGACTCCTTTTTACCATAAATATATTGATCAGATAGAGAGAGCCCAAAGAAAGTTCACTAAGACCTTGTATTATAGATTTGGCGATCGTTAAGTTGAGTGCCCTTACGGCTAGACTCAGATTATATAAGATGATGAGCCTGGAGCATAGGAGAATAATTTTTGACCAAACTTTATTGTACCGAATTGTAAATGGCCACTTCAATTTTCCACTGATCAGCGAAATCTTATTTAATGTCTCCGTTTTTTCTGGTCGTCGCAGAAACCTATTTTTTCTACCTAAAGCACGTACATCTTTGTTTTACCAATCGGTTTTTATGAGGTTGATGCGATTTTATAACTGGCACCTTCAGAGCATTGATATATTCAGTACATTATTGTTCGTTTTTAGGAGGAAATTGTATGAATATTTATGTAGGAATTATTGAGTGAGTATTTGATTTTTTCGTTTTGTCGAGATTTTGTAAATATGTAGTTGTTAGGATTAAGTTCAATGTGGATTGTTAGAATTAAGTTCACATAATTTTTTCTGGTGTACCTATTATTTAGTGAATCCCTGTAATTGGGTTCTTCTGTTGGGATTCCTGATTGATGAAATAAATAAATAATTTGTTTGGTAATGCGACAATGAACTATAATGACATGAATAATGATGATGAATAAATGTATGTTGAATAAAACACCAATTATAAGAAATTGAAACGTACATCCTGTACACGGACATTCAGGAGATGTAACCAATGATGTAAGTTTGATGCTACAGTTACCACGGAAAGAAGTATTGATCCGGAGAATGATCTATTCCTTAATGAACACCTGGTTGATAAGAAAAGGAAAGAACTTACATACATACTTTTCCAACCGATTTTGCTTGGAGTAAAACAATTGAGCAAATGATTTCAAGTTACATTAACAAAACTTTTAATGTTTCAGGATTCATCATAAATACGGCCTACACAGATAATATGAAAAAAAAAAAGTCGATATTGGAAATAAACTGAACTAGGCTTGTGCCAAGAACCGGATATATAGAATGAATAAATCATGGAAAAAGTATTATTCTATTCTGTTTGATCACTTACTTGTGAAGATATGTAGAAATCTATTTTCACGGAACTTTGGGAACGCGGACTATCAAAAAAATCACATCCAAGTAATGCCTACATCTCGTAGATATATTTCTACTTTTTCGGTATTAAGAGAACTTTACGAAGATTACACATTGTACAAATAATTTACACGATAAACTTGAAAAATTTACTTCAAAAACGGTTTCAGATCATCACTGGTGTAAAAATAATATATTGAATTAGTCTACAAAATTTCTTGCGTTGGTTGCACGTAATGTTACTTCGGCCAAATTTAATAACAATTGAAAATATGAATAAGTCGTCATAAATATGAATGTCGGGAAAAATATCGATCTATAAATACGAAGACGGCTCTTGCTACTCATGATTTCAACGAGAAATATCAATTTAATTTTCTCTATTCTCTATTTTGGATGAAACATCAGTGAAATGATATAGATTAAACTTAATGATACGGTTAATTGCAGAACGGACTCAGAAATTTTGAGCTTGATATACAACAATATTTTGAAACTTTTCAAGAACAAATAATTTATTCGGTAATTTTCGAATTAACATTTATCGCAATCTCTACAATTTATTTCGTAAATTAATTTTGATTCAATTCGACTATCAGTTTTAATTTTTGATTTTGTAAAATGTTTTCTGAAGGTTCAACATTTTTCAAGGAAATTTTGAACTTGTCTTTTGGTATCACTTTTTTTCAATTTAAATAAGTTTTCCGTGAAAAGGTAATAATATAGACTTTGTTATTTTTTTTCCATTGAATCTTGATTCCTTAAATTCATGTTGTAATTCGGCGAATTGTGTAGAATTTTCGATAGCCAGTTTTTTGCATATACAGAGTTCACGTACCTTTCCACGAGAAACTTACTCAAAGACTTTAGACAAAATGTTACAAAATTAAAAAATTAAAATGATAATCTAAATAAATTCAATGTAATTTACAAAATAAATTGAAAGAAAAACACACACCATATTTTAACGATAATCATCTCATTGATTGCTGAAAAAACTCATAAAATTTCTTACAAGTGGTTAGAATTGCTCGAAATAAAAACTGTATAAATCCATTTTATCTTTTCTGATCCATTTGGACTCTATGAATCAAAATAAATTCGTCAAGCTAACATAGAGATATTTATTCAAGTTAACCTGACATCAATCAAAATCAAAAGTTCTTAAAAAAAATAATTTTTTATTCCATATTTTAAAGTTTTTTATATATAAAATATACAAAACCAAGATCAACAATCTCAATTTCGTGAGTTTTATTTTATCATTTTATATTTTTCCATATGTATTATCAAGTGTTCTTGTATTCTTTAGTTCTAGTGATGAAGATATAAAATATAATATCGAAAGCACGAGGAAGAAAAAAGATTTTATACTATAGATTGCTGCATACTCATTAATTTCCATACATATTTATAAATACAGAAAATATTGATCATTTTATCACTAATAATAATATAATAAATAGGGCTAGAGATAATATTTTTGCTTTTTCGTCTGCATGCAATTTTGGGCAATGATCACAGACATTACCACAATTAGCGTTGCTTATAACTTATAACTATCTAAAACTTGTTCGAATATATATTTACATGGAATCAAATTCGATCATCTCAGATAATGACAACTGCTTGTCTGCTAAGACCTTTCTTTTCATCAATCAAACAGATATAATCGTTTCTACTGTTGACAATATCAACCATCTATCATGTGTAGGACTGATTAATTGAAGATATAACGACGTGATGAATCACCGTTTGGTTCTTTTAATGTAGTAATGTATCATTCATCCTTACATTTCCTTTCGGTAAGAAAGATACCCATTACAAATGGCTAAAATGGCGTCTAACTCATAACCACAATAGCACAGCTTGATATTGAGCACTATTTAGATCGGCGAGATGGTTCAGATATCACTTGTCAGCAGACTGCTTTCAGTCAAGATTTGGGAGTGTTTGTTAACATCACTAAGCTTTGATACACCGAGCTGTTGAAAGGCATAATGCGTCGTCCTTCATGGTTGACTACCGGTATAGCTGCTAGTCATTCGAGTGTACATCATCATTGTGCGGTGAGACCGACAGGTACCATCAAATTTGTCATGCTTAACGCACGCTTCGGAATTCAATAATCCATGATCAAGGTTTGATGTCGACAGAAAATATGGTTCTGAATCGAGATAAGTTAAATTTATGGAAGAGAAAAGAGAGAAACTGCTAATAGAAAATAAATTAATTAATATAACTGCGATGTGGCCTATGAAAGACAAGATTATCAAGAGGGTTTTCTCAGATATTCAGTGAATTTTGAAGCCTCTAGTTTTCACTGTGATCTGTGGCGAAGTAGCAGGAAAGAAAGTTGAAGCATGTACTTGTGACAATATTAAACGAACATTGGTAGTAAGAGTAACAGATGGATTTTGGGCATGGTTATTGTTAATTTGGTTATGGAAATACTTTGTTAATGAAAATCTTACCACGAATATCAAAATTGTGTTCAGATCAGCTGTGAATTTGGCAACAAAAATTACAAATTTGTGTGCATTCAGAATGAAAACATCCCTTCAAGAAGAAACGAAAAGTTGTATTTTTGGCGCTCTTGTTCACCCGAACAGAGTGCCTATCATTTTGCCCGAATGTCTGTAATTTTGTAATATCGAGCCGAAAATGGTCTCAATCGATTGGGTTCGACTCCCTGATGAAGAATTCGTGGCGAAAGTTGAGTCTGTCTGGCCGTATCCTCTCTAGCATCCAAAAGGAATCAGCTAGAGTTTTCATATTTTCAGAATAAGTTTTATACTGGCTGGTACCTTATGCCGTAACCTTAACCTTAAAAGTTGAACCATAGGAATTCAATGCTTTCGTTCATACTCATTCCCTAACCTTTTCCCTTACCCTTAAAATGTTCAACTTCTAGGGACAAATTCATAGAAATATATATTCATAAATAATTTGGACAAATTACATATATATATATTACATAATTAGATCAGATTATCTTATAAGTGTATAAGACTATCTTATAAGTAAGACAAATTAAGGGAATGTAATAGTGGGAGAGTTTTTTTGACACATGCGCATTCTATAGAGCGTCAATTATTTATATCAGAGTATTGAATACACAATCAGTCTCATTTTTGATAGCGGTAGTTTCAAATAATATAATAAAATATAATTCAAGATGGTCGGTACGTTTCAAAACATTGAAACTCAAATTCAAAATGACAATTATTAACAAGCATACAGCAAAATCCATAAACTCTATGTTCTGCTTAAGGTTAAGTTAACAGCCAGTATAAACGCCTACTGAAACCCTTACGGCATAGGGAATAAGGTAAGGGCTTACGGCATAAGGTACCAGCCAGTATAAACGAGCCCTTAATTGTCCAAATATCTCGGTCGAGTTCGTTATTGGGCCAAATCCGTCCGATGGTTCAGTAGTTATGAGCATCTGAAATTTTGTTTCCTCAATAACTACTAGAATATACATCCGATCGAGTTGATACTTGGAATGTTATTGAGGGAGGCTGAAACGAAACGGCTTGCAAAATTTCGCAGAAATCGTCAGGCTAGAAAATTTTTGAAAAATTCTCAAAAAAAAATTTTCAAAACTCAATATCTCCTAAGACTTTATTTAGATTTAAATAAAAATCCGTATATTTATTGAGGTTACCGATATCTTACTCATCCTCAAATTTCATTGCCTTAGCTGAAGATATGATCATTTTTTTCATTTACTCAGGAGAAAAATAGAAATGTCATAAGTCCGAGCTTTGTCATTGAAAGATTTGCCATCACAGATCGATATTCGTTTGACAACTTGCGGACCTAGATATCAGTGTCAGTTGGCGTAATATCAATCAAAATTTTCATAGAATTCATAGAGGTAGAATTCGATGTCGATGACGTTGTCAAATTTCAGAAAAGCACAGACGTAATATTGAAAATTTTTTATCATAGAGAATGAATTTGATGGCGTCAAAACTCAGAAAAGCAATGACGTAAGTTTTCAGGAGAAGCATAGAACCAAATTCTGGTGAAAATTATGAGTAGTTATTTTCAAATTGAGATAAAGGTTTGTTTATTCACGGAAAAAGACTATTGTCCACCCAATCAGAGAGCTTATAGATTTGTTAAGGTTTGAATATTTACTCGCAAGTAGCTCAACAAGAGCGCCAAAGAAATCTGACCTCAGGTCAGTGCTTTCTAAATTTTTAGTTTTAAGGTTGTCATTTTCAATTCATTTTCAATTGTCAATTCATATCGAATTTAAACACACGTCAAATGTCAGTATGAATTGATAATTCGAAACTATCGATGTTCCAGACATACAATTTAAGTTCCGTAACCTGTCAAATAACGTAAATAATGCCAACTATCAAAATACAATACACAAGTCACTAGAATGTTCAATACGAATTTCTCTTCAAAGTTAAACAGTTTACTACGAAACTTCATTGAAACAAAGAAAATATCGATTGAAACCTGTGCAGAATGGGCTCCTAATCCAACACAAACATTTTGCGTTCGTATGGAATTGGAGCTCATTCTGCAACTTGTTTTAGAATATACTATGACGAGCATTTCATTAGCCGTTTTCAAAACACGAACTTGGCTAGTCGATTTTGATAACATGCATGATTTCACCGTGAATGAACAATTTCAATTTATTTTCCACCAACTGAATTAATATGTTCGAATATCGAATACGTATCCGTGACAGAACCGAGTACTGAAATATTTGACGGAAATTTCATCATTTCTTTTTTCGATTTTACGAAAAATTCGTATTTTCAGATGAATGATTTTAGGCTTTTTCCATAAGCTTGAGGGGTATTGGAGGAAAATTTCCGGAAGTCTTATTTTTGATTGGCGCCACAAAGTTTTGATGTGTCAAGGGCCGACACGGAACCTAAGTGTCAACATGATTATTTAATATTAACTTTGCTTCTATGATTCCTTGCTCCTCAGTGAATGAAAAAATAATTATCTTCTAGGACAGAGAAAGCTACGACAACGCGAACAAATTTTATTGACGGTCAAATGTTCATGCAATATTGAATGTTCCTAGTCCCACTAATGCCTAAGGTTGTCTCAATCTGACGATAGGTCACATGACAATCTTGCAATATCAGTTGGCGCACAGCATCAAAGATTTTCGGAACTACAACTGATTTGGATCACCATATAATCGATAAATACTGCTCCTCGAATGAGCTACAACTCAAAAAATCGTATTAAGTTCATAGATGCGCTGTTTTTGAAATAATCATTGTCAAAAATTGTAAAAAGTAATCGCACAAAAATGTTCACGATTTGATTCCATTTTTTGGGTGAAATGAATCCTTTGAGTAACTGAAAACAACACAAATAGCGCCAGTATGTCAAAACATTCTGACTACGTATAACCTCAAAATTGTCAAGCTCTACGATAGAGCTGTCAATTGGCAGATTGAAACACTAGGGGTTGTCCAATCCCGAAATATAAAAAGTAACCCTCGTACTTCCGACACGGAGACACTGAGACAATATCAAGTTTTTCTTCCACAGAATGAATTATTTTCAACTCTCAAACTATGAATTCCAATGAAATATCAAACAGGAAAATTTAATCGAGTTACTATCCATGGCAACTTCTTTATAAATGATGCTAAGCATTCACGAGAGGCGTTTCATCGCTTCCTTAGATCTAGATGAGAAAATTACCGAAAAAAACCTAAATAAAGAACATTTATTTAAAACTAGCAAAAAGAACTTTACCTACCAGGAAAATGAAATACTGGGTGTACAATTTAAAAAATGAGAGTTCAAATAAAACTATGAGGTTCACGATGTTTTATGATGCATTTCCTTGTACTGAATTCTAAACGCCTTTAAAAAAATAGTACAAATTCACCCATTTGAACTTTTTCGTACGACCAATATCAACTGAGAGATCTGTTGGGTAAAATATAATCAATCACCCTGCAGATTCTCAAGATTATACTTCTATGCAGTTCTTCTGCACGATTGAAACATTTTGAAACTCCATAATGTGTAATCAAAAACGACACATAACCAATTATTAAAAATATGAAAATAATTAATTAAGAATTTTCGAATATTGCTAGAAAAACGTAGTATGTAATTTATTTTCATACAAAATGTACTGCTCCTCACAACAAATACAATTGTAACTCGACATCGGTAACCTCGATTCACATGAAGACAAATACAATGGCGCAACTGGGTAGCATATACCTACCTACAGTATACATAACTACTAATTCCTTCAGTGGTCAGTAGTGACAATTCGGAATGCTGCGTTTTATCTTTTCTCATGGCGCAGCAATTTATGGACATACAATCTCGATAATTTTTTGGATTTAACTCCGAAGCTGCGGCATAGAAATGTCAGTTACCGTGTGAATTGAATATCAGTTGAATCATTCATTCAGTTCTTCCTGAAGTCTTGCAGATATTCCCTAATTGGAACGAAGCATGCAACTCTCATAAACAATGTCAATTACTTACTGTTCGGTTTACAACCTATTATATTATTCGTTGATAACTGATGTCAGCTGCCGCGGTAGAAGAATTTAAGAATATTGAATCCAAGGTTGACTCAGGGAGCTATGTCGGTAATTGGAGTATGCCCAACTGTATGTAATAATACATCAGTCACTAGATAGTACCACTCACAGGATATGCATATAATTTTTCTAAGGTGTCAAAATAACATGACATTTGGGTTTTTATTTATAGAGTTACAATGGCTTTAAGGATGTATAATTATTATTTGGTCGTACCAATAGCATGCTATTCAGATGGAACTCAGTTCCAAGCGCAAGTTGTGAATGTAGATATGCAGAAGAAAAAATACCCCATCTCATCAATAATTGTTCCATATATATGTTTCGAGATGGTTTTAGTGCTATTCACGATATTTCCGATTCTTTCTTAGTGTTTTCTCGTAACTCCGAAATCGACAGACTGACAGAGTCTCTGAGGATTTGTGGACCGGAGACTGGTAACACAGTTTCTACGAAATGTAGAGTGCAAGAAGGACTTGTCGGATATTTCCGGTTTCTTCTTGGACTGGATTTCCCAAATTAATGAAAAATCCCTTTAATTGAAAAGAGGTTGTACAACTTAAAACTTTATTTACACTATGTACACCTCGGATGTCTGGATGGCACATATAACCTCCTCTTACGACCACAATGAGTCAACATACTGACTAGAAATGTTAAAAATATTTCTCTAAGTCTTAACCTTAGTTCTATCAATGTTAACTGGTTAAATCAAACAAAACCTTGAAATATATTCAAGTTTCCCCTCTTCAAAAGGGGGCGTAAAAACGGTTTGACCCAATAAATGGAAAGTGCAAAACGTACAATTCTGGCCTTTCCCGAAAATACCCAGGCGGAATTCCAGCATTCGACAAAGGTTCAAATATACATACCGAAAGTACCTCTGGTCATCCGGTCATAAACTCATACCGTAAGTACCTCTGGTCATCCGGTCATAAACTCATACCGAAAGTACCTCGTAGTAAATTCTTACACTTTCGAAACTAATTGGGGTACTTCGGATATTGCAGTTCCATAACCGTTACAAATCTTAACACTTAGAATGGGTTATAAATTTCAAACTAATTTGATACGTATTTGTTTTCATTTCTTCATTCTGCTCTTGTCTTCTTATTTTGAGATTCGATGTGTGTTTATTAATAGAAAACCACTCGCTTGTTTCTACGCCAGAAACATATTCTAATAGCGTTTTTTGCCTGACGAAACCGATTTCATCGAAAATTTTGAACTTTTTGAATACTCATAGCAGAAATTTCGACCCCTGTAGCACGTCACTGACGGATGTCCATTTTTTCTTATTCCGTCTGTTAGCTTGTTTCCACGATAGAAACATATTCCAATAGCGTTTTACGCCTGACAAAACCGATTTCATCGAAAATTTTGAACTTTTTGAATACTCATAGCAGAAATTTCGACCCCTTTAGCACGTCACTGACGGATGTCCATTTTTTCTTATTCCGTCTGTTAGCTTGTTTCGACGATAGAAACATATTCCAATATAGCTTTTTGCCTGACAAAACCGATTTCATCGAAAATTTCGAACTTTTTGAATAGTCATAACAGAACTTTCGACCCCTGTAGCACGTCACTGACGGATGTCCATTTTTTCTTATTCCGTCTGTTAGCTTGTTTCTACGATAGAAACATATTCGAATAGCGTTTTCTGCCTGATAAAACCGATTTCATCGAAAATTTCGAACTTTTTGAATACTCATAACAGAACTTTCGACCCCTGTAGCGCGCCACTGACGGATGTCCATTTTTTCTTATTCCGTCTGTGAGCTTGTTTCAATGGTAGAAGCATAATCCAATTGCGTTTTTTGCCTGATAAAACCGATTTCATCGAAAATTTCGAACTTTTTGAATAGTCATAACAGAACTTTCGACCCCTGTAGCGCGTCACTGACGGATGTCCATTTTTTCTTACTTCGTCTTTGAGGTTATCTCATTGATGAAAATATAATTTGAGCTCGTTATAACACCGACATTCAGTGAAAATTTCGAATATATCGATTTTCTTCGCCCCATGTATCTCGAGATAGATGAATTTCCAAGTTTCCTCACTTTAATTCATTCGATAAGCTTTCTGGTATATTGAAAGCATATTTCACATTAGTTCCACAGTGATTAACCCTAATTCAAGTAACATTTCGAATAGATTTATTATATACTCGCAGCCTGACATATATAAGTCGGATCGTGTGTGCGACCTTTATCGGTTTTGTGGCTGTGGCTAAGATCACTCCCGTGGAAAACATGAACATCGTGGCTCAATCTTTTGTCGAAAATCCAAATCAATCTGCTGGTCGCACAGCCAAAGCATCAGAGATTTTTGGTCAAAGTTTGCGTCGCATTTTAGAGAAGATGGAATTTCATTGTTATCAGCACTGAACGAGGATGACCCTGATCTATTTTTTGGATTAACAATTCGGAGATTGGATAGGAAAATGAGGAAAAGTGGAATGGCCAGTACGTTCACCCGACTTGACGCCGCTTGATTTTACGTTTTGGAGCGTCCTCAGAGACAAAGTTTTCAGCGAACGACCTCGTGATATTCCTCTTAACGCGTGCGAATCGAGGAAGAGTGTGAGAAACTTCGTTCCAATGCCGAATGTTTTCGTAAAATATATTTTACCGTGACTAAATGATGCCGTATGTGTGTTGAATAGGGGCGGGGCCAATTGAAACATAAAATGTGAGGCGACAAGTAATTACAGATGTTATATTTTTCTCGAAAATAAATTTATTTGCAATTATTTTTGATATTTTTTCTGTAAAACGGTATACTGACTTTTGACGCACCCTGTTTATAAATGCTGCGTTTTTGATTTTTCTTCTAACAGTCTTCTCTTCTTTGAATATATAGACGTATCGTTTCATTTTATCTGATAATTTTCATTCACAGCATGTCGAACCAACGGTGTTTAACACTAGTGGATGCTTATGATATTCTTTCATTCTCACATTCAAGTTGCGTTTCTTTATAGTCGTTTATACAGGGTGGCCATTTGAAAACAAAACAGACGAGATTACAGACGCAATGAGTTTTTTCGATAGAAATGGTCGGACAGGTCGATTTCTGTTTCCAGGGGGGACAACTTAAGATGTACGTTACGGACGCATAGCGCTTCAACTCTTGCTGTTACTACCCCCACCCCAAATTTTGAATAGGGAAGATGGGGTGAGTGACACCTCAATTTAAAGGTATTTTTATACTGATTTCAGCACAGTAATTGTTTTTTCATTTTATGCATTAGTTCTCGAAATATTCATGCGTTAGTTAATTTTATCACTTAAATTAATTTTTTGCGAATAATTGACATGTCGTGCTTCCGAAACACCAAAATTTCCGTACTTGTATTTGAAATTGCAAAACATCTACCACTGGGCAAACGCAGTCATACCGTACGTGTTAATGCTACTAGGGTCAGATGTTCGACTAGCTGTTTTATTAACTGAAATCATTCTCCAATTGTACGGTATCAGAACGATTTGAAGTATTGATCTAAGAAATAAGACTTTTCAAAGTAATGTGAATAATTTATCGAAAACTCACATCAATTATTTAAATATTCAAACTGTTCACCATTAGCTTCCATACAATGAAATAAGTTTTGTTCGAAACGATGGCGCACATTTTGCAGCATTTCTGGAGTGATTTGACTAAATTCGTTCACTATACTTCTTCTTAAATCTTCTATGGAATCGGGCTGTGTAGAGTAAATTTTACTCTTCCAGTGGCCCCAAAGAAAGGAATCTGGGTGGCCATTCAGTGGGACCCTTTCTTCCAATCCACCGATTTGGAAATCTTTGATCCAGATATTCTCGAACTGGTAAGACGTAGTGTGGAGGAGCTCCATCCTGCTGAAACACAATATGATCTTCCACATAATTTCCAGCATTGTTTTCAATAATTTCCGTCAAAATTGGATCAATGTGTCATGGTTTTTTTGAAGTTCAAAATGACGATTTTTCACAAAAAACACTACAAGTGCCATGAAAACACCACTTCATTTTCAAATACTTAGTTAAGAATATTTCGAGATCTAATGCATAAAATGAAGAAAACAATTACTATGTTGAAATCAGTATCAAAATACCTTTCATATGAGGTATCTTATATTTTGATATCGAGTATTTCGAGAACTAATGCATAAAATGAAAAAACAATTACTGTGCTGAAATCAGTATAAAAATACCTCTGAATTGAGGTATCACTCACCCCATCTTCTCTATTCAAAATTTGGGGGTGAGGGTTGTAGTAGCAAGGTTTGAAGCGCTATGCGTCCGTAACCTACATCTTAAGTAGTCCCCCTCGAAACAGATATCTACCTGTCCGAGCATTTCTATCGAAAAAATTTATTTCGTCTGTAATCTCGTCTGTTTCGTTTTCAAATGGCCACGCTGTATAATATATATATATATATATAAAAGTTATATGATAAACAAATAACAGAAATGAGACAAAACTATTTTGCTAATAAAATAACAAACTCAGATAATAAGAGTAAAACAACTTGGAGTTTGATAAGGTCTTTAACGGGTAAATGTCATTCAGGAAAACGAATTCTTCCATCGGGAAATCCGCAAAAAATTGTAAATGACTTCAATGATTATTTTATAAATATTACTTCAGACAATAAAGATGACAATCCTAATAAGCGAGATATACATGATGTTACATACATAAGTAAATTTTTTTATGTTTTTGGGGTGGAAACAGATTAAATAATGAGAGTAGTCCAGCATCTCAAGAATACGTTCTCATCAGGTTACGATCAGATACCTAATATGGTCATCAAGAAGGTTGTTCACCTGATTGTTGAACCATTAAAGTACATTATAAACAAGGGCTTTATAAGTGGTGTTTTTCCATCTGCCCTTAAAATATCTGTGATTTCACCTCTATATAAATCGGACCCAGTTGACAGTCTATGCAATTATAGACCAATCAATCAATTAACAACTTTTTCTAAAATTTTCGAAAAAATTCTGGCGAATCCTCTGGTCAATTCTTTCAGAAAGCACAATATTTTCTGTTCAGCACAGCATGGTTACATGGATAAGAAAAGTACTACCACTTCAATTTTCGAACTTGTACAAAGAGTTGTGGAAGCATTGGAAAGGGGCGAAATTCCGGTTGGCATGTTTTTAGATTTGTCTAAGACAGTGTGAATCATGCTAGATCTAAACTCAATTCTTATGGTATAAGAGATAGACAACTTAAATTGATACAAAGTTATCTTGAAGGACGAAAACAAAGAGTGAAAGTCACTGTTCATGGCAAAACCTTCATTTCCGAAATCAAAGAAATGAGCTGTGGAGTACCTCAGGGAAGTGTTCTGGGTCCTCTTTTGTTTGTACTTTATGTTAATGACCTTCCTTATAATAGCAATCAGATCCTAAATGTGATCTTATATGTAGATGATACCAATATAATAGAAAGTATAAAAAATATAATTAATTTAATGATAGATTTAAATAATTCCTTTATGAATATTAAAGAATGGTGCTCAACTAATGATTTGAAATTGAATTCTCAAAAAACCGAATGTGTAATTTTCCATAATGTGAAATCAAAAACTGAATATCCTAATAATATTATTTTGGATAATACTGATGTAAAAATTACACACTCAACTAAATTTTTGGGTATCTATGTTGATTATGAACTAAAATGGAAAAACCATGTAGATTACTTAAGTAAAAAACTAAATTCGACACTTTATCTTGATAATTGTTTGAAGAAGTCTGTGGACGTTGCTACTTTAAGGGTAATTTACTTCTCTTGTTTCCAATCAATCATATTTGTCTTATGGAATTGTGTGCTGGGGAAACAGTTCCTTTGCGTCTTGTTTGTTTGTGAAGCAAAAAATGATACTTAGATCCATCTTAAATATGAAATACAGGCAGACGTGTAGGGGTGTTTTCCGGACTAATGGTATACATACTCTTATGGGCCTGTATATCTATAACTGTATAAAATTTCTTGTTCAACATGGAGGTTTGTTTGGGGAGCATAGGAATAGTAATGTAAGAAAACAAGGCGAGTTCACCAATATTTTTACCCAATTCACTCATTGACAGTAACACATAATAATGCCTTATATATGTGTATCAAGGTATATAATGCTTTGCCAAAAATATTTCATAATATATTAAATGAAAAACAACTTCTCAAAAAAGTAAATGAATATGTATTGAAATGTGAACCTTACAATATACAGGAATACTTTGATTACTGTAAATCAAATAATGAAATATTGTTATAGAATGTAATTTGATTTGACGTCTATTCTTTTGCAATGTTTGCTCTATGAATTTTAATAAACATTATTATTATTATTATTTATTATTATCTTCGGCATTCGCATGGTATCTCATAAATGGAATTTTTCCTTCTCTGATGTTCGTTATCAGTTTCAACTTTTGTTAGATGAGCCCTGGTGTTATCTTATGTCTTGAATGCTGTTGTGATGTCCTATTCATTTTGAATTCTTCTCATTTTTTCTGATACACTTTCCACATAAAGAATGAGCATTTCATGGTTTGTCCAATATGTGATTGTGTTGTATCATTATTTGGATCAAGCTGATATAGTGTTGTTTCGCTCTTGCAATATCTTGAAATTAAATCACATAAAATAACTAAATACCTTCTGAAATTTCTAATTTAAAGTTTAATTTTCAGTGTTGTCTTCGGCCTCATCTCCATAGGCACTGAGATATTCTGCAGTAGAATCCCTGGTCTCACATCACGACAGAGGGAGATGTGCAAAGCTTTTCCAGATGCGATGGTTGCAATAGGCGACGGCATTCGCCTGGCCACAAACGAGTGTCGGCATCAATTCCGCCATAATCGGTGGAATTGTTCGGGCATAGAGAATCCTACTTCTTTCGGACATGTTGTTATAGTTGGTGAGTAACGCATTGAGTACATTGTTTAAAGGCCGATAAATTTTAGCAAAAATGTTCAGAAAATATATCGACAGTATTTCACGCAGATTCGACTGTATCATGTCTATTACAACAAGTTCAACATTACGCTTCATCTACGATTTCTTTAGTGAAATTCAACGAAATATTTAGGAATAGTTTTGCGGTCTGGTACGTGCTATGCTACGTTTGGAGAGGAATAATAAAACAAATTATTGAAACAGTAAATTCGTTAATTACAACCGAAATTTTTTTAATAGAATGAATTGATGACTCATTTATTTTGTGAAAATCCATCTTGAATATTGAAAGAAAACAATTATTTTTGTCTAATTTTCACTTTATAAATTGAAAATTAGACAAAAATAATTGTTTTCTTTCAATATTCACCGAAATTTTTCTTTAATTACAAGCTCTTTCGAAACTCAATCCAAAACATTAATATAAAAATAATTTTATTCTTTCATATTGAGCATGAATAAAAAACGACCGGGGGTACCGACAACTCTGGAACATACAAATATAATAACATAAAATATTTCATGTGAAAAACATAATTTCGGCAAACTCACACGACAAACGTGAAGATCTCTACACAAATTTACCGTAGATCTCTACACAAATTTACCGTTAGACATAGCAAAGGACATTATTATTGAAAAATGGGGCGAAATAAAGGAATATACTGACCTACCACGAGATGAATTTCTGAAAGCGGTCGATCTATGTTTTTCTAGTTCGTATTTCCAATTCAAAAATGAATTTCATTGTCTAATTAATGGATGTGGCATGGGGGTTCCAATTTCTGCAGTAATAGCTCTACTCGTAATGGAGGATCTGGAAGAAACGGTTATAAAGAAATTAAAGTACAAAATACCATTTTTCAAACGTTTTGTTGATAACTGTCTTACAGCAGCACCTGAAAATGAAATAGAGGATATCATAAACGAATTCAATAGCTACCATCCTGATTTGAAATTCACCTGTGAGTTAGAAAAACAAAACAAAATCTATTTCATAGACCTGACCCTTACGCCCGGTTTCACAAAGTATGGTTAACCTGTCGGTAATTTGACCAAATACTTTCTAGTTAACTAATAGTAAACTGTGGAAACGTTTCACAACAATTAGTAACGGTGTTGGTCAAATTACCATGGGTTAACTTAGGTTGGCAATGGTTGACATTTTTCAAACCATAGAACCATATTATTTACCAGTCATTTATTCGGAAGAAAAGGGAAAATTTACCTGAAAATTCTGAGAATCCATCGCCACAAGAGGATGATTGCTAAACATCTTCCGAAAATTGGAGTTCATATACAGTTAAAAATCTGAGGAGAGCTCCATCAGAGAAATTGAGGGGCAAAAATGTTAGAAAATTAAAAAAGTTAACTACCACAAAAATAATAGGTAATCCGTCCACTACCCTAATGGAACAAAAATTAGAATTTGTAAAACTTCAAAAAGAAAAATCTCTTCAGGAGCACAATTGGCTGAATATGGCATCAATATTGTAGATGGTAAATAAATATATGTATATAATAAAATTGAGATATTCACTGAATTCTTTTTGCTGATACCCTGATGAAAGTATTCATTTTGAACATATCGATATCATTGCCTTACTCAATCATGTTTCAATTCAAATCGTTCATTTTAGAAATTGCATTTATACATATCTCTCACCGGTATGTGGAGTAGGATGCATGAATGATTTGTGCTCAATTTGATCACATTTTTCAATTAATATTCTGTTTTAAGAAATCATAAAACACTTTCAACAAATAATATATTCAATATTAAAAAATTCGCATAGAACACAGTAACACATGAATGCAATCAATAAAAATTATATATTGGCAAAATAATGTATAAAATTATTCCTTGTGATATTGTTTCCAACATTTTCATTTAATGCCGTTCCAATATTATTTCCCAATTCAATAAGTCTTTGCTGGTCACTGCTTACTTCGGGTACATTTTCATTTGCATCACAAGCAATATTATGAAGGACAGCTGTTGCTACTACGATGGCCTGAATTGTGTCCAATGATACCCCCATTCCCATTGAAAGAGCTGGAAATCTACGTTTCCATACTCCAATTTGTCTCTCATCGACATTACGTGTTCGGATTTGTGGCTCTACTCGTTGAATAAAGCTTGAGCTGCAGTTATCACCTCATGAAGAGGTGTTATCAAGTGACTCTTTGAGGGGTATGCACTATCTCCTGAAAAAAGTGAGTCACCATGTACACCATCCTCAAACAATTGGTACAATGAGGAATTTCTGAATATATGGGAGTCGTGAGATGATCCAGGCCACCTTGCGACAATATTCCTAATTTTCAAATTTGGGTCTGCGACAGTTTGCATATTGATCGAGAAGTATTGCTTTCTGTTCCTAAATATTTCAGCATTATTACCCTCTGGTGACTGAATTTTTATGTGGATACCGTCAATGGCACCAATACATCTTAGGGCATTTTTATATAGCGTGGGACTAGAGATGCCAAGGCCAAGCTAACTCTTCTGACAACTCTGCTAGCAGTTGCTATCCTTACACCTGACATGTCAGCAGATGTCCTTAAAAATGAGCCATTGGCGTAAAAATTTAAAGTGAGCAACACCTGATTACTTGGAGACAGACAATCATTTCTGAAAAAATAACAGTATTTAATAACGAAGCTAAACTTACTGCTATTTCAAGATTTATCTTCCAGTATTATGTTCAATCTGATCACTTATTTCATCTATCACGTTTTGTGCTGTTCTGGGAGTGAGTCAAAAGCGATCGAAGAAATCCCTTTTATCATATTCTTTGAAAAAGTTCGTTCTTGGTCTGGTAACTTTTGGCCACCGTAGACCTTCCTCCTCATCACCGAAGGCGTTGACATCATACAAATCCATCATGATATCAAAGCATAACTCTTATTTTATTAAAGTTTGCCAATATATTCGAGTCATGCTACAGTAAACTAACACTGACAAACAGTAAAAAGTGAGGCTAAGGGATTATAGTCAGCAGGTCAGCTCTTAACCATCGAATTATCCAGTGGTCAAAAATACTACTGGTTAACTATTGGTAAATGTGTAACCGACAACTGTGAAACACTTTCCGGTGGTTTTAGCTTAACCGTTAGGTTAACTTTTGGTAACCAGACATTGTGAAACCGGGCGTTATACGAACAAATGCAGAAGTAAAGACAATTTAGTACACAAAACCAACATGTAGTGGACGATATTTGAATCTTGAAGCCGCAGTTCTAATGGTTCATAAAAAAAGTATCGTGTCAGGAATTGCTGATAGAGCTCTAACTCACTAGTCCAGAGTTCAGAAAACAAACAATAAAAAAAGCAAAAGATATACTAGCCATTAATAACTATCCTCTGAAACTAATAGACAAGATCTTCAAAAACAAAATTTTTAGCCTTTATAATACAGAACAACGAAAAACTTGAAGAACCGAAATCGAAACCCAAAAATATGTTTCCTCAACATATACACAGGGCTTATCAGAAACACTACATGCATCAATGAAGCATTATGGAATAAATGTAGCACATAAAAACACGAATAATTTGAAATTCATAAACACAAAATTAAAATCAAAAATCTAAAATAATAAAATTTCGAATTGTGTCTACCGAATAAATTGTATGATGGATTGCCCTAAAGTATACATACGACAGACAATACAATATATAAAGGAACGAATAAATGGGCACAAATTTTGCAAAAATATGACCCCACTTAGAAAGCATGAACAAACAGAAAAACATAAAATGGATTCTGATAACTTTTCTATCCTGGAAAAAGAAAAAAACAACAAAACTAGAAATATACTAGAAATGATCCACATTAAAAAAGAAAAAGAAGCTATGAACGATTAAACAGACATCAAAAACTTGGCCTAATTTTACTTTGATCTTATAACATAAATAAGGAAATACAAATTTTAAATCTTCTACTACTAACTGCATCTAGATTGAAAAGAACCAATTCTAACCCAGATTTGGGATTGTCACTTGTTGATTAATTCGTACGGGTGTCTCAGCATTAAATTGGAATAAGAAGTAGGAAAAACAAAATCATGACAGCGCATCATCGTCACATTATTTCATTCATAGCTGACGAAAATATTTAATATTTGAAGATTTTCTAAAGTTTGATTCATAGGAGAAAATAATATCTTGACGGACGATTTGAATAAAGTACGTAAAAGCTTTGTGTTGTTTGTCGATATATTTGTGTATTTATTATGGTGTAATTTACAGGAAATTGTCGACTGTATTATATTCCTTGAAAAAGGCGTAGATACGCCGAAACATATGTTGGAAAAAAAAAATAAAAAAGTGATAATTTAACAATTACCCTTTATTAGTAAAATAAGTGCTATACACCCAAGAAATCTTGAACAAAAATATTTATATCTAAGCACAAGAAATAAAAAAAATATATATATATATATATATATATAGGGTTGTCAATTTGTTTACAATAATTATGGAGGTTTTTCTTTTATTGCACTTTTCCATACTCCAGGAAAAAACTACAGAATAAGCTTTTGGCCTCACGTCCGTGCGTTTCTACATTTTTCATTTCATTTTTCATCAAGGTTGTCTTGTACATTGGGCTACTCCATACAAGGATCACAGTGAAAGTTACTAATTTCATCATCATTCAATTCGGGATCAATTTTTGTTGACTTTCCCTGGTTAATTTTATTCTTCACTTGTTTCGAAGAATAGGAAAAGGAAGTATCTTCCATTGGACCATCCACGTCTTCTCGGAATTCTAGAAGGTAGCAAATTTTTCGGGGGGAAGTTTTTTTTCAATGAACAATGAATGCTCCAGGTTTTTTGTTTCAGGTGAATGGATCACTGCTTTTAAATTCAAAACAACTAATAATTGGGTGTAATTCAGTGCATTGGCCTCGAAAGAACAAAACATACAGCGTTGAAACCTATTTTTGAGAATATCTGGAGTCAAGCTTCTCAGTACCTCATTTAAAGTTGGACAGAAGTTAAGTCGCTTCAGTACTAATCTAGCATGCCGACTCCTATACGAAAAAACAGATTTTTTCAAAAAGACTTTGAACTCCAACATACATCGGTTGCCAAATTTGAGGTGCATTGAAATAAAGTGCTACGAATTCTATTGCCTTTTTCTTGCAGAATTTACTCAAAGCCAAGGTTGAATAATGCTATGTTCATGGATGGAAAACGTCAGCAAAATAATTGAAAAATGTTTCTCCGGTCATCCATCCATTCTCTGACTGACCGATTGCCCAATTAGTAGGAAATGACTGGGCTTACTTGTGAGATATTCATTTTGAATCAACCACTATTATTGGTGGGAGTATATCTCCTGCTTTGAACCTCAAAACATTTTGAGTCAATATGAGAGAAGAAGAAATGTTACCTTCCGTGATATAAAGATCACAGCATCAAGGGTAGAAAACAATCTATGAATACTTTCGAAGCTCAAGAAATCATTAACCGTTACTTGTTGGTTACTTATACTTTCCTCCAATGCTCCACATTATGTTTTTATTGATCTGGGTTCCCCATGGCTGCGTGTCATTGATTCAACATTCCTCGACCACGGAATCATAAAACACGGTTATCTATGGTCTTATTAGCGATGCTGAAGATGCACGGGTACACGATACGTGCTTTCGCACGTGACAAATAAAATATGAAAGAAATTGTTAACACGACAGCTAACAGACCATTAACGTCTCTTAATAATAATCCCTGTTTATGCAGAACGATTCCTTAATGACCGATAGCGGTTAAGTGAACTGTAAATATTGCATTTCCATGCTTATAATTCAGCCTTTATTTTCGAGTATGATATCATTTAACTAATTGGATGATTGTAACTTACGATGTCGCTATTAAATTTGATGGGAAAAAACTGGTTGAAAATGGACATACCAACTTGACCTGATGATATTTTGATAAGTGGATCTACGAGATGCTTATTACGAAAAATTAGTCAGCTTGGAGTTATTCTAGTGGAACAACATTGAAATTATTGGTTTCATATGATGCTTTTAAATCGGGTTCTCCAATGGGGACTTGACAACTTTGATTTCAATTTGTGAGCGCACCCTTGCACCAATCATCAAACTTTCAACGTCAATTCATTCAGTAAAGTGAACATTATCATCATGGTGAAGTACACGAACGAACAACGTTTGCAAGTTATGAAAATTTACTACCGAAATGCGGAGTCGGTGACCGCAACTTTAAGAGCCTTAACTCCAATTTTCGGTCGTAATTCGCGCCCTAGTAGACAGGCAATCAATCAATCAAGTACGGCGCAAAAATTTGAGTCTACATATTCGCTGTTGTATGTTGTCGTGTCAGTAAGACAAAGACCAGTCGCAGTAACGAAAACATCGCTGCCGTTCGGGCCTCCGTAACCCACGACCCAAATCAGACAATTTCAAGGCGTCCTCAAGAATTGGGCATCCGTCAGACCCCTCTATGGAAAATTTTGCGTAAGGATCTTGGTTGTCACCCTTACAAGATCAAGTTGGCTCAAGAATTGAAGCCGTTGGACCTTTTGAAGCGACGTACGTTCTCCGATTGGGATCTGGAAAATCTGCTCCACGATCATGATTTTCATCGAAAAATCATCTTCAGTGATGAAGGTCATTATTGGCTCAATGGCTGTGTCAATAAGCAAAATGTGCGTTATTGGACCGGCAGTTATCCAAATGTCATTCACGAGACACAATTGCATCCCCAAAAAAACACGGTTCGCTGCTGTCTTCAGTCCGGCGGCTACATTGGACCATATTTGTTCGTTGATGTCAACAATCGTCACGTTACGGTCAATGGCGATAGCTACCGCGCCATGATAACGAACTCTTTTCGGCCCCATTTGCCAGGTATGGACTTTGCCAACATGTGGTTTCACAAGACGGTGCCACTAGCCACACAGCAATACGTAACAATTGGTTTATTGAAGCAGACATTTGGTGAGCTTGTAATTTCGAGAAACGGCCACGTCGATTGGCCGCCTCGTTCGTGCGATTTGACGCCTCTGAACTATTTTCTTTAGGGTTACGTCAAGTTACTGGTCTATGCCAACAAGCCGATGACATTGCAAGAGCTCAGAGATAATATAGGGGCCGTTTCGGCTAAAATGTGTGGCCAAGTCATCGAAAATTGAGTCCAGAGAATTGACCGCTGCCAACGGACCCGTGGTGGCCATATGAACGAAGTCGAAGTCTATTCATAAATGCTATGTTTGTACTTCAAGCCAATAATAAAGTTTTTGAAAATTTCAAATCGTTTGTGTTTTATTTAGATTCAAAGTTGTCAAGTCCCTATTGGAAAACCCTTTGTATGTAAAAATGAGGCAATTCATATAATAAGTTTTATATAAAGTGTTTATAAATATAATGGCGTAACAAAATAATTGTCTTCTGTTTCCAGAATTGAATATCATCAAAGAATTTCAATTTAACACTCTATTTTTGTTCTCAATATTATTTGAGAAATAGATATATATCATCATTATGTTTGAAAAAAAATTATGTGGTATCATGAGTGGTACAGACGCAACTATATTTTGGTTAACAAAACGCTAATCTTTGAGTATTTCAATTTTTTTTTTTCTATACAGTGTGGCCATTTGAAAACTAAACAGACGAGATTACAGACGAAATAAATTTTTTGAATAGAAATGCTCGGACAGGTTGATTTCTGTTTCGAGGGGGGACAACTTAAGATGTAGGTTACGAACGCATAGCGCTTCAACCCTTGCTACTACAACCCTCACCCCCAAATTTTGAATAGGGAAGATGAGGTGAGTGATATCTCATTTGAAAGGTATTTTTATACTGATTTGAGCACAGTAATTGTTTTTTCATTCTATGCATTAGTTCTCGACTAAATATTTGAAAATGAAGTGGTGTTTTCATGGCACTTGTAGTGTTTTTTTGTGAAAAATCGACATTTTGAGCTTCAAAACGACCATGACTGTGGCTTCCTTCCTCCAATTCACTGACATAGAAATCTTTAATGTCGAACAAACAAAGCGTATTGCGAAGGAGCTCAATCTTGCTGAAACTTAATCTTAATTATATTCGTTATAATTTTCAGTATTTCCAATAACATTTGGTAACACTTGATCGATAGAAATCTCCAAAAAGTCCAAATACGTACATATCTCTAATCAGATTATCAGGTAAGGAAATCAAATCATTAATGATGCCACAGAAATATTCCAGTCCCAATTCGTGAAACGATTTCCGACTTAATTATGAAGTGTTTTCTCAGTTGGTTTCAATATGTTTTCATTTTGTTGATTATTGAATTCATATCTTTTTCAAAAGAATGAGAATCGGTTGTTTTTTATTTATTATGAACAGATCATTAAGTTGGCTTACTGGTTCTTTGAAATGTGAATTATTCTTAGTTTTGAATCGAGACTTGTATGTGTTGTAATTCATTGTTCGACATGGTTTATTCAATTGCAGAGTGGCTGGAAATAATTTCACTTTTTTTTGCAAACATTCAATGTGCGAATAGAACCGCAGAATTCTTCAATCAACGACATTTAGATGAACATGTTAATAGGAAGTATGTTTTGGAATTAGTGTCAAAGTTTCAAGAAACCGGGTCCGTTACTAATAAAAAACGAAACATGGAAAGAAATGAAGCAGCTGAAGTAGCTGATCTTGGACAGACTGCTCTGAATCCAATGACGAATACGAGGCAGCTAGCACATGAATATGGTTTTACACGAACACGAATTGCAAATATTTTGAACCATCATAAATTCCATCCTTATAAAATCCATCTTCCACACGCACTAAACGAAGATGATTTTGACCGTCGTGTTGTTGTGATACAATGAGTGAACGAGTAACTGCTAATCCCAATTATCTGTACAGTGTTTGTTTCTCCGATGAGTGTTCGTTCTTTCGAAACAACCCAGTAAATCGACACAATTGTAGTTATTGGGCCGATGCTAATCCGAGATTGTTTCAAGAAGTTTATACTCAACAACCAGAAAAACTCAATATTTGGGCTGGAATATTTGGTGACAACATTGTCGGCCCGTTCTTTTTACCTGGTAATCTTACTGGAGATATGTATTTGGACTTATTGGAAAATCACATTGATCCAATTTTGCCGAAAATTATTGAAAACAATTCTGAAAATAATGTGGAAGATCAGATTGTGTTTCAGCAGGATGGAGCTCCTCCACACTACGCCTTACCAGTTCGAGAATATCTGGATCAAAGATTTCCGAATCGGTGGATTGGAAGAAGGGGTCCCACTGAATGGCCAGCCAGATCGCCAGATCTGTCACCACTAGATTTCTTTCTTTGGGGCCATCTTGAAGAGTAAAATTTACTCCGCGCAGCCCGATTCCATAGAAGATTTAAGAAGACGTATTGTGAACGAATCTCGTCAAATCACTCCAGAAATGCTGCAAAATGTGCGCCATCGTTTCGAACAAAACTAATTTCATTGTATGGAAGCTAATGGTGAACAATTTGAATATTTTGTTAATTGATGTGAGTTTTTGATAAATTATTTACTTTACTTTGAAAAGTCTTAATTCTTAGATCAATACTTCAAATCTTTCTGATACCGTACAGTTGGAGAATGATTTCAGTGATTGAAACAGCTAGTCGAACATCTGACCCTAGTAGCATTAACACGTACGGTATGACTTCATTTGTCCAGTGGTAGATGTTTTGCAATTTCAAATACAAGTACGGTAATTTTGATGTTTCGGAAGCACGAAATGTCAATTATTCGCAAAAAATTAATTGAAGTGATAAAATTAACTAACGCATGAATATTTCGAGAACAAATTCATAAAATGAAAAAAAATTACTGTGCTGAAATTAGAATAAAAATAACTTTGAATTGAGGTATCACTCACTCCATCATCCCTATTCAAAAATTAGGGGTTAGGGTTGTAGCAGCAAGGGTTGAAGCGCTATGAGTCCATGCGGGAAGTTGTTCCCCTCGGAAGAGAAATCGACCTGTCTGAGCATTTCTTTCGAAAAAACTTATTTCGTCTGTAATCTCGTCTGTTTCGTGTTCAAATGGCCACCCTGTATAATCTGTATGGGAATTTTTTTAATTCTGTCTCGTAAGTCGAGAATGAAGGATCGTGATACAATAACCAAGAAATCAGATGTAATTTATAAAATGAGTTGCTTAAATTGTAATCTAAATTATATTGTCACTGTCTTGCAAGTGAGTACACAAAAGTAACTGTAGACTAAACAAAAACTCATGTGCTCTTTCAGAACATTATTTAGCAGCTTCTCATAATTCAAATTTCAATAACATTAAAATACTAAATGTAGAGAAAAACAGTGGAAATTTTTTTGAGATGGTTATAAATTTTTCTGGAAAATATTTCATTAAACTAAACAAAAAATAATGAAAATGTCAGTATAATTTATTCCCAAATTTTATTAACGATTAACTTCAATCCTATTTACAATAAACCCAACTTTTCCCCAATTTCTCCATATTTTCATAGAATTATTTCCAATAAATTATTATTATTATTATTATTATTATTAGACAGATAAGAGTTGAGGCCATGCCTATAAACTCTCAAAGAATTTAACATATAAGAAAAAAGTGCTTGATTATACAATAAGAGACAATTTCCAAAACAAAAATACAAAATAAGCAGTCCTTCAAAATCATCCACGAAGAAGCCAACCATCGTAGTTGTTCTTGAAAGAATTCACAGACGACGACCCAACCACAGATGAAGGCAAGGAGTTCCACACACCAAACACCCGATTCGCCAAGAAGTGCTGCCTCTGAACCGTCCTGAAGTTCTCTCTTCTCAGTTTTAAACAGTGACCCCGCAAACGGCAATCCGTATTCATCGTGAACAAGCGACGCAAGCTCACACCAAAGAGATCGTGCAAAGCACGGAAAGTTGTTAAAGGTCACCACGAGTTCTCCGGTCAGCGAACCTAGGCAGGCTCATTATGGATAGTCTTTCATCATAAGAAGGGCGCGAGATTCCGTAGGGAATACGTGTGGCACGACGCTGGAGGTTTTCGAGCAGGGACATATCGCGAGACAGAACCGGACACCACACAGGACCAGCGAACTCGAGGATGGGTCGCACATAAGTTCGGTAAACCAGCGCACATGTATGTGGGTCACACTTGCCAAATGACTTCTGCAGCAGAAACAAGGATCTTTTGGCCCTGCTTACAGTCTGGAAGATGTGTTCAGACCAACTCAAAGTATCCGTCACTATTACACCCAGATCACTATGGCTGCTTGAAACAGGAATGGGGATACCATTAAGTGAGTATTGATGTCGCGGATTCCGAGCACCCATGTGAAGAACCACACACTTATCACTGTTGAGTGGCAGCTGCCAGTCCTGGCACCACCTCGAGATAGAGTCAAGATCGTCCTGAACAATGCCGGCACTAGCGGGATTACCAAATAATTTGGTGTCATCTGCAAATTGGGAGATATTCGAGACAACGCAGGAGGGTAAGTCGGATATATATAACAGAAACAAAAGTGGACCCAAAACAGACCCTGGGGTACTCCACTCAAAACCTCTCTGGGAGAAGAAAACGACTCCTCCGACACGAACCTTGAAAGATCGGTTTGAAAGAAATGCCTCAATCCAAGAAAGCAAGCGCCCACGAATGCCAAAGTGCTCAAGTTTGTATAGGAGGCGTCTGTGGGGCACACGGTCGAATGCACGGGAAAAGTCAAGGTAAATCACATCAACAGGATTACCCCTGTCGAGGACATCGACCAGGCATCAACACAGTCGAGCAGATTAGTGATTACCGAGCGACCCGGCAGAAAACCATGTTGGCATCGGGGGATAAGGTTATGACCCAGCGCAAACTGCAGCACCTGTCCATGGATAACTCTTTCGCAAACCTTCGCAACAATTGGTACCAGGCTGATAGGACGGTAGTTAGCGGCACAACGCTTGTTTCCCTTCTTGAAAATAGGTGTCACACGTGCACTTCTCCAGTCAGACGGCAGTGATGAAGTCGAAAATGAGCGGGCAAATATAAGGGAAAGAGGCAGCGAAATGGAGTGGGCACCTTCTTTCAGAAGTCTGGATGAGATTCCGTCAGAACCAGGTGAGGAGTCAACTTTGAGAGCAGACAAATGGGTCTCCACAATGGATGGAGAGAAAATTACATCACCAAGTTCAGCGGATAAGCGAGGATTAATCATCCTAGGTGGATGGCCAGTTTCATGCGTGAAAGATGCCGCAAAGGAATCAGCTAAAACGTTAGCAGACTCTTCCGGACCCGAACACAGTTTGTTGTTCTGGTCGTAGACCAATGGAGATCCACCTTAGAGTTCAAAGTTGATCTGACATATTTGAACAATTTCTTGCGGTCTTTAGATTTCGCTATTTTAAGTTCGTACTCCTTTTGGCATTTTTTATTGTGGCTGATAGGTAACCAGAAAATGCTCGGTGAGCATCATAATCTCTTCGTTTTCTGCCACGAACATACCTCTGCCAGATTGACCTCTTATGACGAATCTGCCTGAGGATTTCGGCATTGATCCAAGGTTTAGTAGGAATGAAAGAAACATCCCTCGTGACGGTGCAGCGGTCATACAAACCCAGTAAAGTCTCAGTAAAGAGTTCCACATCACCTCCACATCAGCAGCAGGTTGCAGCAAGCTCACCCAGTCAACTCCTTCGGCCAAACTAACAAGTTTTTCGTAGTCAGTGATCTTGATTGACTTGGTAGCTATATTATTTGTAGAAGGAAATTTAAGTAGTAAAGTTGACCGAATCACAACATGGTCGGATTTCCCGAATGGTGGATGCTGTTCGATGTTGGACACAATGTCGGTATCATTAACGAGAATCAAATCTAGGAGGGAAGGAGACTGTGTACCTCTGAAACGAGTTGGAAAGTCGACCAATTGTGTGAGATCACTATCACGGATCATGTCAGCAAAAACAGCTGATGCCCTGTTATAGATTTTTGATGATAAGGGCCAAACTACATCCGGCATGTTAAAATCACCAGCTATGTAGAGGTTCTTCTTCTTAGCTGAAAGACTTGCGAGCAAAGCGGCGAGTGGTCCATCAGAGACAGAGGGGCGGGGACGATAGATGCAACCAATCGAGAAACAGCAGTAATTGCCCCTGAAGAGTTCAATGAATAAAGAGTCGATTCCTGGAAAATTGGGACTCGAATGCTGGACAGAGAATGAATTGTGGATTTGGCTGGACACATAAATGCACACACCACCGTAGCCCACAGTTGTTGTGCTGTCACTTCTGTAAATACTGTAGCCTGGCAAAGTGACCAAGTCATCCGGAATGTCGGGACGAAGCCAAGATTCGGCCACAAGTACAAAAGTGGGACGATAGGATGCAACAAAAGCCTGGAGCTCGAGATATTTTGACGATAAAGACTGGGCATTTGTATAAACGATTGACCACTCGCATGTTTCATCTAGTTTTTTGACCGCGCAGTTTGATTTGTTTTGGTAATGGTAGGAGTGCCAGAAATATATTTGATGTCAATGCCAGACTCTCCTGCGTCTGAGCTCCTCGCGCAAGCTGTCGAGCTCTTTAACCTGTAGAGGCGTTTTGTCATCCGAAATGATGATTCTATGATAATCTGGTACACTCTTTATCAGTGCTTTATTTCTAAGAATTTTGCTAACAATCAGTGAGTTAGAAAAGGAAACCTTGAGAATTCTCGGACGATCAGTAGAAGATTTACCGAACCTCGCAACTGAAACGCACTGACTATTAGCATCTGGCAACACACAATCGAGTATACTTGAAACCGAAGACAGGTCTCCCTCAGCGCCAGTCTCAGGAACCCCACGGATAAGGATATTATGTGATCTCCGCAGACGGTCAATTAATTCAGATGGTTGCAGGCTAGGGGTGGTCCCGTTGTTAGTTAGAATACCCTGCTCCAAGGACTCAACCTTCGACAATCTGTGACTCGCAGAATCCACCGCAACTTTGAGTGAGTTCTGACTGTCTGTCAAGCGGTCGATCCTGGACGAACAAGAGGCGATATCCAAATCATGCTGACTGATGGAATGCGAGTGCCTAGTTATTGTTTTGTCTAGACGATGTAACTCAGATGAGTGCTTCTCCAAGATGGACTTACATTCAGTAAGATCCGACTGAAGTGTTAATTGGGTGGTCTTTATAACGGCAATATCATTGGATATCTCATTTAATTTCGACATAAGTAAGGTGAACTGATTAGCATTCAAAGTAGTCGGAGAACAATCACTCACTGTTGACGAGGAAGTAGAGTCACTACGAAGAGATCGCCCCTCCCCCCTGCAACGATCACACTCCCAGCTGGTACCCAGCAAGCTCAACTGCTCCGGCGGCAAATTAAGACACTCTATATGAAAGGAATTTTTACACTTAGAGCAGCTAGAGACACGAGTGCCTGAAGCTTTCCTTGAGCATATGTAGCACCGAGCCATTAGAGCCTCGTAAAGAATTCTAATTAATGAAATTGAATCGCAGATGTTCAAATAAGGAAGGGAAAAGGGTAAAACAGATTTTTCACTCTCATGGGCCGATATGAGAGGCTTTAACACAGATAGGGAAGGCCACGGAAGGAAAAAGGTATACAGCCTGTGGATAAGGAATGAAAAATAAACTAGGAAAAAGAACAATCTGGAACGAGAAGTCTTTTTCTATCTCTTCCAAATATTCAAAGAGGTTGTTCCGCAAATAGCAATGACCCCCGGTGGGAGATTTCCCAATATAGGAAAGTAACAAATACGCGAGTACAAATCCTAGGAGACTACTCAGCGCACAGTAACAGCTCTCCGCTTCCAGCGCTAGAAATACTGGTCACGTTTCCCGTGGGGAAACCGGTCGAGGTTGAAAATAGGTTACTAGCGGTGCGCAAATGGTGGGGAGCCGCAACCGCACAGACGTGAAGACGCGAAAAATGTAAACAAACTCCAACTGATAACAAAATAAAATAATTCACACTTAGAAACCAATTAGGGAAAAAATGAATCTCAATAAAATTAAACGATGGTTTTCGTACCTTTGAAACACTCACAATCTCTCTGCGAAAACTCGAAATTTCAACGGTTATTATACAAATAACTAGTTCAAAACTGTAGAGGATACAGAGATACGTCTCGACAATCGAAGCACAGAGAATAAAATATTGTATTAGACAGTAAGCCTCATCAATTTCTGTTTTCACAAATCCAAGTTATTTCCTCTTTCAAATCATTACAAAAAAAAACATTTTTCACATCAAGATTTTCAAAATCATTTTTGACAGATGCCAAAGTTTCATTCAATTAAATCCTTTTAACATTCCTGCTTCCTCAAAATTCACAAGATTTTTTCATTTTCTACACTAATTTTTTCAGTAAGTTCCATATAATGTTTTTCCAATTACCAAATATGTACTTTTTTAGCCCTGAAGAAGAAAACAATAAATTTCCGAAAGCTTGGTCAATAGACAACTGTGTATGAATCAATTACAAGTGACCGCAAAACCTAAGAAAATATAATCGATATAAACCAAACGTTCAAGAAACTATATGTATATAGATCCAACTTGCCAATCTGGCGCTTAACCAATTTGAGCCGCTCCATTCAAGGATATTTTTTTTCCGGAATTTCAAATGTCGAATTTCGTCTGAATGCAATTTTATATATGATTTCAAACGTTAAAATCAATTTCATAATAATGTCATTTATATCAAAATGTACAGGTGCAAATTATGCTTGACGCAGTGATAACAATATCGCATAAATACACGTACACAACCATCATGAGATTATTCCCCGAAATAAGTAGGGGAGACCAGGTATGAAAGTAACACGGGATGAAAGTAACAAAAGAGCTCACGAACAAAATATGTTGGCTGCAATGATGACAGTTTCTCTGAAATTCGCCTTTATGGATCCCCCTTCGCCTCAGTTCCGCTTACGGCGCTGTGCTGTAAGGTTGTGTGTGTAGCGAGACGATACCCCAAATACACCTCCAAAGTAAGTTTCGATCTTTTTTTTCAAATGTGTTCATTTTGATGAAAGCTAGTTTGAGCCTACAGTTCAAGCATCAATAACATAGCATAACTATTCGTATTTCTATTTTACTTCTAAAACCGTGTCTTCCTACCTATTTTTCTAGGCTATGAGCATGTGTTCAAAATCTGAAAGATAGGGATGAAAGAAACAACTTGTTACTTTCATCCCGATAATTCTCATGATGTTTCTAATCATCTTTCGTCCATTTTTTTTTCAGTTAAATATACAAAAAATTCATTTTCTCATTCCAGAATGCCTAATGTACATAAAAGAAAGACCACTAGAGGTTTAGTTTCCTCAGAAATAATGGATTTGGCTGCAGAAGAAGTACTACTCAGGAAAATACCATATCGAGAAGCTGCCAATTCATATCAGGTGTGCTATGTCACTTTATATAGATATGTCCAAAAGAAGAAAAGATTACTTGAAAAAGGATCCACAAGTCTTCCAATTGTAGGCTATGTATCAAAAAAAAGAATTTTTAGTGACAGCGAGGAGAAAATATTGGCCCAATATTTACTTCATCGTTCTCAAATAAATTATGGATTGACAACCAAAGAAGTACGAAAACTTGCCTATCAATTAGCAGTTAAATATAATAAAGAAATACCGAGCTCCTGGAGTTCCAATGAATCTGCTGGTGCCGATTGGCTGAGATTGTTCATGTGTCGTAACCCTAGATTATCAATAAGGGCCCCGCAAGCCACAAGTATCGCACGATCCACTAGTTTCAATCGAAGTAATGTTGAACTGTTCTTCAGAAATTATACCGAAATATTAGAGCGAGAAAATTATGCAGCATCAGCTATTTGGAATATGGATGAAACGGGCATAACCACCGTGCAAAATCCAAACAGAGTTATAGCAGGTAGAGGCACTAAGCAAGTTAGCTCAGTCACATCTGCTGAACGTGGCGTGCTGGTCACAGTAGCCACAGCAGTTAATGCCATTGGAAATAGCATTCCTCCGATGTTCATATTCCCACGAAAACGGTTCAAGGATCATTTCATTCGTGATGCACCTTATGGATCAGCTGGAAGTGCGAATGGAAGTGGCTGGATGCAAGAAGATGATTTCAACATATTTTTGAATCACTTTAAGACTCATGCAAGACCATCTAAAAAAAATAAATGTATTCTTCTTTTGGATAACCATAGCTCTCATATTGCACTGAAAAATATAGACTTTTGCAAAGATAATGGCATTGTTCTTTTGACATTTCCACCGCACTGCACACACAAGATGCAGCCCCTTGATCGCAGTTTGTTTGGACCATTGAAAAAAGCTGTCAATAATTGCTGTGATAACTGGATGAGATCAAACCCTGGAAAAGTTATGACGATATACGATATATCCAGTATAGTCCGAGAATCTTTTCCGATCGCTGTAACGCCACGAAATATACAGGCAGGTTTCGCATGCACCGGTATATGGCCTGTCAATACGCAAGTATTTACAGATGAACACTTCTTGCCAAGCTCCGTCACTGATCGACCTCTAGAATATAATACAATCCTTAGTGGCATCACACATCCTATTCCATCAACGAGCCATCACGAGCCAGAATCAATGCTATTTTCTCCATCTCCCTCCGTGAGACCCCCATTAGTGACTCCACCAGTAGAAGCTTCAATGGCGAATTCAGCTCCATCATTACTTCAAAGAAAACCTTCTTTTTCAGAAACAGATGTGGCTCTCCTTTCTATAAGGTCTGATAATTCAAACAACCCGTCTACTTCGGCTACTTTACAAAACGTAACGAATACATCATTTAGCCCCTATGAAGTCAAACCTCTACCAAGAGCAGCACCCAGGACAAAAAACAGAAGGAGAAAGGTGAAAAGAAAATCAGCAATTATGACAGATACTCCGAATAAACTAGAAATTCAAGAACAAGAAGAAAGAAGAAAAAGATCCAATGGAGTTAAAAAACAAATACTACAGAATACTAAAGAGAATACATTGCCAAAATCTTCATTTACGGACCAAACTATTAGAAAAACCAAAACAAGAAAGAAAAAACAAATTGCCAAGGATAGTGATACTTCAGAGAATGAAGATTGCTTCTGCCTAGTTTGCGTGGAATCTTTCGCAAATAGTAGGTCGAAGGAAAAATGGGTCCAGTGTTTAGAATGTCAGCTGTGAGCCCATGAAGACTGTACTGACAAGGAAATTAGTTATGTGTACCATAATTGTTTGTCTGATTGAACCTTTTTTTGCTTATTATGTTGATTTTTCAAGAAAATGTTTAATTTTTATGAGATTCTGTTATTTTTTTTATTGTATTTTTATTTATTCAGAAGAATTTCTATTTATTTCCTTAGCGATATTGAAAATATATTTTGTTAATTATGATATCTAGTTAAAACACTAATAAATCTGCTGAGAGTTGAAAAAATTCATTCTTATTTGCATTGTTACAACCATCCCATCAACTTGTTACAACTAACCCTAGGGATGGGGATGGTAGTAACATATTTCACCTTTTGTGTTCGGTCGAATTTTTCAACATCTGTTATATCGATCATACTCAAGTCATGTTTAATTTATAGTCAAAACACCGCCCTATCATATAAACTATCATAGTCTCGGCATTCCGAACGGTTTGTGAGTTTTCACGGAAAAATTGAAAATTGTTACGTTCATCCCTGGTCTCCCCTATATCACTCTTCAAATTCGAAAAATGCGAGCCAAATTCAAAAAGCGGTGATCCAGTCCTTCTAATTTTGCTCATGCGCAGTAGTGATGATTCTACACATTCATTACACAGGCCTACAAAACTAAAATTTTTTTTGGTGCCTAGAATTTTTGAGCTGATTTCAAATATATTTTTATTGCTGAATCTAAATATGATAGCAGTTTTTCTATATCAGCTCTAGATTTTTAGATAAATTCACTTATCTATCAATGCTTTTTCCTATTTAATACTTTCAAGTATGAGTGTTGTAAAATTTATACAAGAGATAGATTCTTGTATATTTTTCTTATTGTCAGTCTTCATTTGTAACAAATTGAATTTAAGAGAATAATATTTATTATAATTACTATTTCAATTCATTTATTACAAATAGAAGACTAACAATATGAGATATATAACTGATTGGTTGACAAACTGTTAACAAGTGGGATTTAATTCTATTTAGTGTCATCCAGTTAGTTCCATAGAAATCCGATATATGGAGCTGTCCAGTCTGAAGTGAACTTCAACTGCAGTTGAGAGTTGAGGTTAGTTTGTGAATTCCCGCGGTGCAGATAGATAGAACTTAGCGTCAAATAAAATTTCTCTTTGTTGTCGAAAAATGAATCTAAAAAGTAGAATGTTAATGTGAATTGTTGCAATTCTGTTGTTGAATAGAAATGAGTTCAAGTAGAAGAAGCTGTGTACATCATCCTGATATTTTTTGCTTCTTATGTGGAGAATTTACGTTCTTGGAAAATAGAAAAACTATTAGTGACTTTGTGAAGAGGGCTCATCTTGGATATTTTGGTGATCAGGATGAAACCTGGGCACCACATATTGTCTGTAAAACTTGAACAGAGCATTTGCGATAGTGGACTACCGGGAAAAAGAAAAGTCTGAAATTCGGAGTACCAATGGTTTGGAGAGAACCAAAAAATCAATTCGATGACTGTTATTTCTGCCTAGTAAATATTAGTGAAATCAATCGAAATAACCGTAACAAGTGGACTTATGCAGATTTAGTCTCTGCATGACGCCCTATCCCTCACTCAGAAGAAGTGCCAATTCCAACTTTTCAGCATCTACCAGAACTCTGTGAGGACACATGTCTCTCTGATCAGAATTCTGACACTACTGAAGGTGACAGTGATTTTGAAACGATGTCATCAATTCCCAATGTTTCAACCAAGATGAATTAAATGACCTCACTATAGATCTCAACCTGTCGAAAGAAGCTTCTGAATTACTAGCTTCCAGGCTTGTATTTTGCTATGCTATTAGAAAACTCCTGGTAAAAATGGGTCTTCCTGAATATTTTCTGGATGATTGGCTCCTATTTATTGACAGCTCAAAGCGCAGTTTGAAATGTGTTCTTCTACATAATGGGAACAAATATGGTTCAATACTAATTGTTCACTCAACGAAAATGAAAGAGCAATATGACAAACATAGCTTTGGTTTTGGCAGAAATAAAGTATTATGAACACCAATGGGTGATTTGTGTGGACTTAAAAATGGTAAACTTTCTCCTTGGACAGCAAAGTGGCCACACCAAGTATCCTTGTTTCTTGTGCCTCTGGGAGGGCAGAGACAAAACGCAACACTGGGTTAGAAAAGAGTGGCCTAGAAGAGAAAACATGTATGGTGGGGGAAAGAATATCATCTATGATCCTGAGATGAGAAAATCATGTTTCCACCTCTGCATATCAAGCTGGGTCTAATGAAGCAGTTTGTAAAGGCTCTTGATAAGAGTAGACCATGCTTTGCATATATAGGGAACAAACTGCCTCAGCTGAGTAAGGAAAAAATTAAAGCAGGAATATTTGATGGCCCTCAAATAGGACAGCTGATTAAAGATCCTGACTTCATAAATTCAATGATTGAGATTGAACAAAATGCCTGGATTTCATTTGTTTCAGTTGTCCAAAATTATCTGGGTAAACACAAAGCTAAAAACTATGTTAAATTAGTCAATGAGATGCTGAATAATTTCAGATCACTTGGGTGTAACATGAGCATTAAGGTGCACTATTTACACAACCACTTAGACCGTTTTCCTGATAATTTAGGCGACATTAGTGAGGAGCAAGGTGAAAGATTTCATCAAGATATCAAATGTATGGAGGATCGCTGTTAAGGATGATGGGATACTCACATGATTACTGCTGGTCTTTAAACCATCCCGTGTTCTAAAATACATTCAAGAATGTCACGCGAAAGAAGTTTCCGAAATGTTTAGTGAGTTCAAATGATGGCTTTTTCTGTTTTCTATAGTATATAATGAATTATATCTATAATATCTGTGTAATATGATGAACATTCCTTTATTAATTTGTTTCTTTAAACCATGGTTTTTCTTTTGAAATAGTGTAATGTATAATTCACAAAAATGTTGATATCTTAAAAATTCGAGCTGACAGGCAAAAACTAATAGCATATTTGAATTCAGGGCATCAAATTCATATGAAATCACCTCCAAAATCTTCGGCACCAAAACCACTGTTGACCAGTGTTATCAATATTCAGTGTCAGTTTGAAATGACATTCACAACATATGTCTAATATGTAAATGATCATTTCAAATTCTCAACCTATTTAATTGTAGAACATAAGTTTTTGTCACATAATCTGTTAGTCGATAGTCTGGTTTCACGGTCCCCTCATATCAACTGAAAATGATCAATGATTACTCAATAATGCATTGAACATCCTTTCAGCAACTCGAATTGATTTGACATCTCTGTTAAGATGATCGTTGTGTTAGTTGACACGAGGTTCAATCAGTGTTTCAGAAACCGGCAGTAAGAATATTGTAGCATATCATAAAGCATTAGAATAATGAACTAATTCACTTTCATTCATCTAGCTTTTATTTCATAGTTGGAGGAAAAATAATAATAATAATAACATGTAGATGGTATTATTAGTTCAATAATTTAGCCTTATCCTGTGTTTCATAGCGATCGAGCAGACCGTATAGAGAGGGGCCCCCTAATCACGTATTCCGCATTAACTAGAAAAACCTCGCGCAACGTGTATCAAGTATCATCGGCCAACTTCATCTTCCTTCCTAATACGCCCACACCACCTGTCCGGAGCGTGTTGGTAGTGAATCCACAGGTGTCTAGATTTCTGCCCACGTCCCATGTTCTGGACATAGAAACACCGATGTAAACACAGACGGTACATTATGGATTCTGTGATTATGGACAATTGCCATCGGGTACAGCTGATGCGAAGAAACTGGGATTTATCCGCTTGGTTTTCGTCGTTTTTCGACTGTCTAAAATACGAAATTGTAGATTTAGATTTTATCGTACCGATTTATGGTCCCCAAGGTTTTCGTTTTTGTTTTGCGGGGGTCCATTATGGGCGTAATGACCGATTTCGCTGAGTAGCGCGATTTATGGGGTCGCACTGGGTAATATACGAAATGCAGATGCTGTGCTATCTGTTATGTGTCACAACAAGTTTTTGTTGCTGACTTTTTTTACCTCTCTGAATCCTCTCTAGCTCAAGATCGTTTTGAAGTCATGACATTTTAGAATTGAGGAGCTCGACGGATTCACACGTTTTGGGATCTTTTGGGAACACACCAACCTCAGAATCTATTATATCTGCTCCTATATCATAGAAAAACTTAATTAAATTGATTTATATCTTTAACAGTTGAAAAGTACTACACCAAAAATTTCGTTCTCATCGATAATAATGAATATACTCATCGAAAAACTGACTTTCATGAATATTCTTACGAAAATTTAGTTTGAAGAATTGAGAAAATCCCTGGCGTGACCTGACACACCTTTATCTCAAGTTTTGGTGGAAGCTCAATTTCTTTTCTTTCAGAAACCAATCAAAAGAAGGCATATCAACTCCTCTTGTTTTCCGAAATACCGCATACATTTTAGTCCAAATTTTTTTTTCAGTTTCATTTAACTTAAAATAGTACTACTTAAAAATATAATCAATTCAATCACTTGAATGAATATGGCAACTCAATTAAGAGAATGTATCCATCGGTAAACAAGGTCTTCTTTCATCATCATACCAGAATTTCGCACAGAAAAACACTTGTCCTTGAAATTCCAAATATATTTCAATTCGAATTACACAAAAACTATGATTTTTCGAAATCAAATCTTCTGAAACCTCTAGATGATTTTCTCGAGCATCATATTGAACTTATTCAGAAAGTGAATTTGGAGTATAAAATTGGACAACAATTGAACCGTTTCTATTAATTTTTCACCAACCGAAACTGAATTAATAAGCTGATGTCTATCGAAAAGGTATCTCTGAAAGCATCAAGATTTAAAATTTTTGACTGACTTCTCGACATTTTTCTTTTCGGATTTCACAAAGAATTTGTATATTTAGACTACTAATTCAGAGCTTTTTCTATAAGTTTGAGGTGAATGGGGGGAGATCGAAAATTAACTAAAGTTTCGTTTTCGTTCACCGCCTCAAAGTTTCAAAGTCAAGAGTCGACACGGAACGTGCCAATGGAATTAATTAACATTAACTTAAACTTTTGTGACTGCTTGCCCTTGAGTATATTGAAAATAATTTTCGAAAGATATGTGGACGATTGCTTGATAATGACATCTGAAAAAAAATCCAATTAATAATTAATGATCTGAAAAATTTTCATCATGAAATCCAAGTCACGCTAGAAGAGTAAATGAATAACTCAATAAGTGTTCTAGATTTCACACTTAGCATGGTATATAACTCCGTTCAAACGAAACTTAATAGATCATACGAATTAAATTTGTCGGTACCCAAGCGTTCCTCGATACTAAATTACAACGTATCAGAACTAAAACAGTTCTTTTTGACCAATAGGAACAAATCTTTGGGAAATTTGAACGTCGACCAAAAAGTACACACACACCACAACATCATGGGCTTGCTAGAACGAATTGAGATCAAATATGGCATGGAGTGGAAACAAACTGTTATCGAATTTTGGCGCCATTCTATTCGCTTCGAAGTTTACAACGTCGAGAGGGGCTTGCTGATCAACTGCAGACGACAGGGTGTACTTCCACAACACTTGGCTAACATCAACATCACAAGTTCGTTTAACAACGAAACGAACAAGTCTAAATTCGAGAAATTAGTGTATGAAATGCGTCAGAAAATTCTGAACTTAGAAATTAACGACAGGTATATGAGTTTAGATTTTCAACGAAAACTTATCTCAGAGAAACAACAACTTTTGCTCAATCACCTTAGCACCGTTGATTTCAGTTTTATCTACATGTAAAATAAAAAAGAAACACACGCGCTATAGAACAAAGTCGCGATTAAAGAATAATAATAATAATGTTTATTGATCCTTACAGATATCACATAGATATATAGGACAAGTCATAATGAGAAAAGAAACTCAAACAAATTTTGAATCAATTTATCAGAGAGAACGCAAAAGTGACTTAATTTCCTTTTTTGAATCCTATACCTGTTTTATATCTGTCAGGTAAGTGATTGTAGAACGCAAACCTAGGTGAGGACTTAAGTCGTTGAGTGCTTCGATATAATGCCATATCTATAAAGTCTGAACATTTGTTTTGGCAGGTTATCTAAAAAGACAACTCAAGATGTACATACTGTGATTGTACCGAACTCCTAAAACCTCCCTTGAATCAGTAGGTTTCAAACCTAACATAGGACTAATTTTTTCTGCGTTATGAAAACTCTTTTACTCTCCGATGCCGTCCCCCACAGTAGTATGTTGAAGTTCAGATGGCTGTGAATGAGGGAGTAATAGACATTTAGGAGGGTCTCAGTTGGAAGAGACTGCTTCAACCGGTGTAAAGCACAGTACCCCCTGTTGAAAGTTTTACATAGAAAGTCGATGTGAGAGCTCCATCTCAAAAATCTATCACAGTAGAGTCCACGAAACTTCACGCAGTTCACTGTCTTGATGACACTACCGGCGACATTCAACACCAGTGGTGGGGACTGACCTGTCTCACAATTTTGAAATCTGATGATCTGGATCTTATCGGGGTTCATGATGAGTGAGTTCTGGCGACACCACGATTTGAACCTCTGAATAAACTCTTCACAGAGACATACCAGTTGGTCAATACTTTTAGCTCGGACAGCTATGGACGTATCGTCTGCAAATAGAATCAGTATACTTGCGGAAAGGTGTTCTGGCAGATCATTTATGAATAGCAGAAATAACAGAGGCCCCAGGACTGAGCCCTGAGGAACCCCTAAGTCATTCCGATACCCCTCGGATAAACAATCATTACAGCTCACGAACATAGTGCGATCAGAAAGATAACTTCGAATCCAGTCGATAAAGATTCCCCTAAAACCGATTTGGTAGAGCTTATCAAGTATGAATTCATGTCGTAAACAATCAAAGGCGCGCGACAGATCGAAGAAAACCCTCATAACATCAAGGCACATATGTATAAAATTCACGAACTCAGAGCAGGCAGTCTGGGTAGATCTACCCTCCCTGAATCCATGTTGTTGGCTTGACAAAACGGAATACCTCTTCAGATACTCATACATCCTCTGATAAACTATTTTCTCAAATATTTTGGATAGGGAGCTCAAAATTGAAATCGGCCGGTAGTTGACTATATCGTCCTCACGCCCATTTTTATGTACTGGAATAACTTTGGCAAGTTTGAAAACAGATGGAGAACACCCAGATTCAATTGAGAGGTTAAACAGGAAAGTAAAATGCAAGGCGATTAGCGGAGCCAATGATTTCAATATTTTGGTCGAAATGCCGTCGTGACCTGAACTATTTCCATTTTTTAAGTTTTTAATTACAGACAAGTGACGACTGGAAAAAAAAGAAATTATTATTCATCAGTTTATGTCTCGTACAATTGACCGATTGGGCAGACCCGTAGAACTCACGATAAGATCGCTCACTGATCTTCGAAAAGTACTCGCCAAAAATTTCACAGATCCTCTCAGGGCAGGACAATACTTTACCATCGACCTGAAGGCATGTTATCTCATTTTTCACAGATTTGCTGTTTATTTCGTCATTTACACATTTCCACACGGTTTTATTTACATTCGCAGATTCGGCAAAGAGATTATTTCGGTGATATTCAACTTTTGCAAATTTCAGCTGCAGATTATATTGATATTTCGCCCCTTTGTATTTCTCATTGGTCGTTACTGTATTACAGTTGCGCACAAGCCAATGCAGATTACGTAATACTTCCCTAGATCTTTTAATATGCGAATTTATCCATTTTGGATGTTGCCCATGAGAACTTTTGTAGATCCTAATGGGACAGGCAGTTTCAACAGACGACCTAAGAATATCCACAAAACAACGAAACCCATCCTCAACCGACAGGCCATAGCGGGCACTCTCAAAGTCAACCTCTCGGACGAGGGAAAAAAGATAGTCTAAGTTGCCCGGAAAAACCGATCGAGACAACTGAATCCCAGACCAGCACTCTAGGCACGAAGTACTTAGAGAACAATCAAGAATGACCGCCTTGTGGTCACTGATGAACGGTTCCTCAACACAAACTAGAAATCTGTCAGAGGTTAAATTTGTAGCAATATAGTCCACCTTACTATTTGAAGTTATTCCACGCTTGTTAGTGAACGTTCTAGTAGGTTGACATGAAGAAGTTCGACACAATTTGTAAAAACCAGACAACTGTCACTGAACGTATTCTTGATCATGAAAAATGGATTGTCAATCTGTCCTCTATTAAACTCCCACCGAGAGTAGAAACATTTCTTAGTTTAGGTCCGAACTTTGGTATTCCATATGATGCACAAACTTTTCCCGTGGAAGACATCATTGTGGATTTTGAAGGCAGGATCGAAAACGTAGAATCTGATCATCATAACAATTTACGTTCCGATATAATTAACATCATTAAAAACAGTAGATACAACTTGAAACAATCACAAGAAGATAAATTCATTTTAAAACTTTTCAAATCAACTAGAGTTTTTCTGAAGAAATACAAAGATGATATTTTTGTCACGAGAACCGACAAAGGCAATGTCACTGTTGTTATGAATCGGAGGGATTATATTGAAAAAGCGATGAACATGCTTGCTGATAGAGACACCTATGAACGGTGCAAAAAAAGATCAAACAACAACTTTCCAAAATAAATTAAACAAACTTGTCAAATCTTGGTTTGAAGACAAACACATTGATGAACCTTTGAAAAAAAGACTCATCTGTGAAATAGTTACCATTCCTAAGTTCTACGCTTTGCCAAAAATACATAAAAATGGCAATCCGTTTCGACCAATCATATCGGCTGTGACTAGCCCGAGTTACAATCTTTCTAAGTACTCTCACAAAGTTTGAAATAACATTACTGGCAAAAAAGAGAGTCATATTGAAAACAGCATTGACTTCGTTAATAGGATCAAAAATATCGTGATTCCCAGTAATTATAGATTAATATCTTTTGACGTAACTTCGCTTTTTACTAATATTCCTCTGGACATAGTTTCAAAGATTATAGAGTCAAGATGGGAAAAGATCTGTGAATTTACAACTCTACCAAAAGATGAATTTTTGAAGGGGTTAGAACTAGTTTTGTCTTGTTCTCAATTTAGTTTTCAAGGTAACATTTTTGAATAAACATTTGGTACTCCTATGGGAGCTCCCCTTAGTCCAGTTTTAGCTGATTTGATAATGGAGGCACTTGAAGAGAAACAATTAACAAATTTAGATTTCGATTTACCATTTTTTTATCGTTATGTTGATGACATTATTACTTGCTTTCCAGAAGAAAAAATAGAATCAGTTTTAGATAAATTGAGCAGTTTTCATCCACGTTTAAAATTTACCACTGAACTTGAGAAGGATAATTGCATACGTTTTCTTGATGTATTGATAATTCGTGAAAACCATACTTTTCATACGATTTGGTACCGCAAACTAACTTGGTTGGGTAGAATTTTGAATTACTGCTCGCACCATAGCGAAAGTCAAAAAATCGAGATGGTTTTTAATCTAGTTGATAACAGTGGCGGCTCGTGACAATATAGTATGGTGAGGCACATATAAAAAAAATAATAATGTAATATATATATATATAGGGTTTACGTGGCGAACAAAGTTTATATAGTGAACTCTACTTCGATCGTTGCATACTAAAAATATTGAAAAAATTTTCTTCACTAATGCTTGGAATTTTTGATGAATCCTCAAATTATTTATATACATATTACTTTATTTTATTCAACGAAAAAAGCCATTAATTTAATTGTCCCAATATATTATGAGCTTATTTTTCGATATACTAAATTGCTCAAAAATATGAAAACCATTATTATGCAGCTGTACAGCAAGAACCAACGTGGAGGTGTAGAGCATTCCTGCCACGTGTGTGATGGGAATGAATTAATCGGATCAGATCAAGTTGGAAATTTTCAAAATAACGAAATAAACTCTAAATTAATAAAATAAACTCTGAAAAAAATTAACACTGAATAAAAAAATTAAAAAGGCAGTGTAAAGTAGGATTTATTCTGAAAGTTATAAATGAAAATTATTCTAAATTGAGTTCTCAATATTAAAATTTTTTGTGAATCAATGGAATTCTACGATTTTTCTGATCAGCGAAATGATCTATAACCTTATCAATAAAAATATTTTCGTCCTGTGATTTTATGAATCCTTTTTCGATCGAAATTTTAGCCATATTACTCAGCCGCGCCTATCCAGTTGTATTCCTAATATAAGTTTTAAACCTTTTCAACGCAGAGAAACTTCTTTCTGTGGAAGCAGTTGTCAAATTTTCCGAATTTTGAAGATAAAAATTGAAATAGATCATCAGCAGAACGCCCAGAACTAACATCATAAAATCCCATGAAGCGCTCAACAAGTTGGTCATCTATTACATAACGAAAAATGACTGATAACTGGGAATGACAGCTTATGTCAGTTGTTTCATCAACTTGCCAAGAAAAAAACAATGATTGTGAAATTTCGTCCTCGATTTTTTTATTCACAATAAAAACAACCGAATCAATTACTTAGTTCATTTTGAATGGTTTTAGATGTACCAGAAAATACCGATTTACTGTTGGTGTCATTTTCTAAAAAGGTTTTTAAATTCGTGTCAAATTTACTAACAAGAACTACCAATTCTTTGAAATTTCCGTGATTTAAAGACTCATTCGATTCATCGTGCCCCCTAAAAGGTAACTCTTGCATACAGAGGTGCATCGTAATATCTATTAAACTTTTTAGAATTTGTAGATTTTCTTTGACTTTAGCATTGAAATTTGAATTTTTATTTGACGCGCATTGTCTATTGCTGTGGCGATATTTTGTTTTTGCTTTCTCATAACAGTTAGCTTGAATTTGATGAAATATACTGAGCACTTTTATTGTGTAGCGATCGACCCCGAGATAAATTTTTCAAATCACTAAAACCACTTTTCGATCAAACTCTGTCGGAATTTCTATTAGTTGCTGAGAATAAAATGCACGGCCAACAAAATATTTTTTTCAAAGTAATACTTCCATTAAGCCAGTCGTACTTGTCATACCACGTATTTTGGAGTCCCCGATTTGATTTACCGACCCCACCACTAGACACTAGAGATTTCCTCAAATCTGTAACAGATCGCTTAACTTCCTTAATTAAATATAATTTATCATCATACGAATGAGTCGAAAAATGTTGCTTATTTATTAAAAAATTAACAATATCACAAGTACACTGAACATGTTCCTTAGGAATTTCAAAAGACTTACTATTACTGGGTTCCGCTGAATCCATTTCGCGATCTGGTAGTTACTTTCGATATAAAAGAAAAAAATCACCTAAAAGTGATTATAATCATAAGCGATACACAGCAAACGCGATACCTCTAAATAACGACAAAGTGAACTAACCCTATTTCTCTATTTCCCGCTTCCCGATTAACTCGAATAAAAACCTGAGGCCAGCCTCTAATTCCTCGACAAGCCGCCTTCAAAGCCAGTAGATATGTTCTTACCGCTTCCACGCAGATAACCCGCTGGACATCGCAGAAGCGAAACGATCTCAGATCGGCTAAGATCGCGCAGAGGCCAGCCTCGGATTAATCCTAGAACGGCTTTCCATTACGTTCTCGTAGGTCATCGAAGTATGATACGCTAATTCAGTCAAAGAAGCCTGCGTTAGGCATGCCTCCAACCGTTTATTCAAAGAGTATTTGATTCGTTATGAATATACAAGGAACGTGAGATTGGGAAAAATATTGAGGAAAAAAGTGATGATGAAAGGGAATGAAGAAATATACGGTTCAAAATTTTTTTGATGAGGTAATGCCTCACCTGCCTCATAGGACAAGCCGCCACTGGTTGATACGGCTTTACAATTAGCACATCAAAAGTACCATGACGATAATCTAACGTTAGTAAAAACAACTCTTGAGAACAATTTATACCCTGGCAAGTTCATTGATTGTTATATAAAAAAGCGGCTTAATTTTCGTGACAATGATGTCCAAAGAGAAAAACCAGATCGTGAAAATAATATCTACATAGCGATACCGTTTGTAAACAACGCCGATGTGAAGTTGAAGACGGTAAAAAAGTACAATGTAACACCTGTTTTTTATAACAACTTGAAAAACGGCGTTAACTTCAGTAAACTTAAGGATGTAGATCCGGTTCCTATCAGATCTAATATTATATAAGAAATCCCCTGCAAAGATTGTAATAAAGTATATGTAGGACAAACGAAAAGTTATATGAAAATCAGGCATTATGAACACGACACTAACGTGAGAAAGGACAAAAAGAAACATACAGCTTTGACAAAACATAGGATTAAGTTTGATCACAATTTCGATTATGAAAAAACAAAGGTCCGACACTCTGAAAGATTTTATAAAAACTCATCGTTAGAGAGATTATTACTATAATAAAAACACCTGACACTGTGGCACGACAAGGGCCTTTGAAAACTAAACGAAAACGAAAGAAAATTAACAATGAAATTCTGATAAGAAAAAATGACTCGAAAGAAAATTGAATGTGGAGCACTGACTTTTGCCTACCTGGTTTCACAGTACGGCTGAATCAACGTGTCACTCACGAGCGAGAAATAGTCACTTTTTTCACCAGAGTTCTAATTTGTAGAAATTGAGAAATTCATTTCACCTTTGATTTACCACATACGAAAGAGATGTCAAAGGAGCCGTCATAATTGAAAAAACTGAAATATACCACGGCTGCGTAACCACGCTCACTACTATCTCCGAAACCATGAAGTTCGCAACGATAAAATGGTTTCGATGCAAGTTTCGAGGTATCTTCAATTTACCCAATTCGGTTAATTCGGATTTACACTGATTCCAGCGACGGCTGACATCGTCTGGAAGTGTATCATCCCACTGCAAACCTAATGTCCAAAGATGCTGGATCAACTGTTTAGCAAGAAAAGTAAATGGAGAAAGGAACCCCAAAGGGTCGAAAATTCGAGAAAGTTCGGAAAGTATGGTACGTTTGGTACATACCTGCACAGTAGTTTCTGCAAGATAAGAAAATTCGTCCGACGAAGGAAACCACCTCAAACCGAGAATTTTAACTATCGGATCTATATCAAAATCCATAGAATGGTGATATTGATGATCCAGAGGTATGGATGGAGAAAACCGCCACAATATTCTTTGAAAGTTTCGATGTGAATTTTGAACTAATATTTGACTATACATTTGTTTGATATCAACTGTGAAAACGAACCGATGAACACGAAAGTTCATCAAAATGACAATAATATCCTTTTTGTAATTTAGGACCTATCAATAGAGCATCATTTAAAGATAAATGACCGGGATACAATGACATTCTCTGAAACTTCTTCAAGTTCCCAAAATCTTCTCAACGAGGAGTTCAAACCTGATTCAGACAATGACAAATGAAAATTGTTAATTGATATGCTAGGTGATTGAATCTTTCCCATGAAAACCCAACCAAATACTGTCCCAAGTGCTGTTGGTTCTAAACCGTTACCCTCGATACGACCCGGTCGAATTATTAAAGAGAATATATCCGCTCCTAACGGAAGGTCTTTTGATTTCGGAATGGAAAAGTTCGGATCTGCTAACTTCTTGTTATGGACATAATTCCAAAACGAATAATTTACGAAAGAACTCGGCATTTCCGCACAAATCTTCGGAATCACGACGGCATCCTGATGGGCGAATAGTACATTCAGTGCTGCAATTAGCAGAAAATGAGCTTTCACAAATTCCATTTATCGAAAATGAAGCATCACAAATTTCCAAGCCTAATCTATTTACACACGATTGAGTTATAATATTTATTTGAGAGCCTCCATCTAACAGAACTCGGACCTTCTGATATCTACCCCAAGCATCACGAATTTCGACCTCAGCGGTTGCTAAGAGAACGGTAGAATTTGAAGAAACATTGGTTAAAACCTGAGCTGAGCCTGAATCCGATGAATTTGCAGCATTGAAATGAAACGTCTCTGTTGAAGAATCATTATCCGCATTATTGCGCATGTGCAACAGGGTATGATGCTTTCCGTGGCAAGTACGACAATTTGACCTTGAAGAACAATTGTTAATCTTATGTCCAGAATGGAGGCAATTGATACACCAATTTTTGTTCTTCACAGTCTTGAACCGATCTTGAACAGTTTGTTCCAAAAATGATGGACATTTGTAAATATTATGAGCTAACTTGCAATAATTACAGGTTATACGTTTCTTGAATGATTCAGTTTCCGTTTGAACGAGAAGAGTCGAATTTCTTTTATTCATTGAGAGAGAACTAGATTTCAAAACTTGACAATTCGAAACTGAATGAGTTTTCGACGGAAGAGAAAGAGCTACTGCCTTCAAGGCTATACACTGATTTGTCAGGAAATTTCGCAAATTGACAAACGACGGAATATCGGTTGAACATTTTTGTAATTCAAAACGTTTGATCGTTGCTGAATCTAATTTCTGAATGAGAATGTGAAATAAAACAAAGTCCCACTGGTCAACGAGTAAACCTAAATTCCTTAATACCGATAAGTTCTCCGCAAAAACTTCTAGAATTCGCCTAAGGTCTTTAGCTGAATCACCCTGTAGCTTTGGAACATTACAGATTTCCTTCCAACACGTATTAGCGAGAAGTCTTTTATTTTGATATCTTTCCGCCAATGTCTGAAAAGCGCTTTCATAATTTTCAGCAGTCAATGGAAACCCTCTAACTAAACTTAAAGCATGAGAAGAAAGTGAATTAAGGAGGTATTGAAACTTTTCTATTTGACTCAAGTTAGAATTTTCATGTACCAAACTTTGGAACATATCGAAAAAAAGTAGGCCACTCTTTATAATTCCCATTGAAAATGGGCAATACTATCTTTGAAAGTTTAACATTTGGCGAACTGATAGAGCAACTGTCTTGGTTTTTGACTGGATTTATTACTTCAGGAAATAAATTAACATAAGTGGTTCTGATGGTGTAATAATTATCCATAAAGGCTGTTCGAATAACCTTCTCAGAGTTCAATTCCGGTTCTTCGGAAGATACAATCATAGAGACAATTGACGTATGTAAATTTTGAAAGTCCACGAGAATATCGTCAAGTATTTCACATCTTAATTTGAATCTTACGTGGAGACTTTCATCAGTGACAGCGAATTGTGCTAAATTCAGAATTTCCTCGAGATCATCAATAACAATTTGATGACGAGCTTTGAGTTGTTTCAATTTTGTCGTCATTATTATTATTCAAGGTATACTTCATAAAACAATATGAATTTTGTTTTGATTAATTTTGAAAAAAGAGAAAATAGACTAACCGATTGAAAAGAACGAAATTAATTAATAAAGTAAATAATTAAGATTGAATCTATTAAATTGAAAATCGAGTTGAAAATGAACAAATGATGAAAATAAACAAAAACAAGAATGTCTATCTTTGTTTATGTTTTGAATCAAGGTTATGAGCATAGATGAGAAAAACAAAGGAAGAGTTGTCTTTGTTATGAAAATGAAAGCTAAATTCTATAACATGCGCAGAAATTTAAGAATTTATGAATGAGTTCGATATCTTGTCAAGTTTTGAGGTTACGTGAATATCGACAGATTGAAATAAATGCAAATGAAAAAACTAAATGAAAAAATTCCAAAATGCTTGATCGCAATAATTTTGAAAACGCGGTTCGAAAATATGCGGCTCAAGAAGGACCAAAATGGCACAACAAGGGCCTTTGAAAACTAAACGAAAACGAAAGAAAATTAACAATGAAATTCTGATAAGAAAAAATGACTCGAAAGAATATCGAATGTGGACTGACTTTTGCCTACCTGGTTTCACAGTACGGCTGAATCAACGTGTCACTCACGAGCGAGAAATAGTCACTTTTTCACCAGAGTTCTGATTTGTAGAAATTGAGAAATTCATTGATTGCGAAGAAAGTGTTGCACGACGATGTGTGGATGAACGACGACTTCGTACTCTCTTCTATCCGACATAGGTCATATGCTCCAACATATGTTACGCGTTAATCGGACAATGAAATGAACATATACGTGGGCCGCACGAAAAGAGCAAGCAACTTGGAATAAAATGAATGAACTCAACTAATAACAATGAGTTGCAGTAACACACGGTAAATGAAAGATCTGATGTAGCAGGGTTGAGCGCCACATATTTAGGCATTTTAAACTGAGCGCCAGAACAGCGCCCTACTCTTGTATCGTCTCCTGCACCTGTAATCAATATGTAATCGGTCTTAATGATGTTTTGATTCTCAGTATTTTGACTGCTCTGCTTGACTCTAGTCACGTCTCGTGTTGATATTGTGCACGTTTTACCATCTTTTTTTCCTCACGATGATAATTGTTAAAAGTGAAAAACAAAGTATTTAAGCAGAGTTTAGTTATTTGACTTTGACTGAATTGTAAGAATCACTGGTATGTTGATTGTTTTATGTTTTAAATTGTATTGAGTCTATTTATGAATCTTTAATTATTTATACTTTTCTCTGTTCTGTTGTGATACAGGCTCGAAAATGACCTCGCAGAGAGTGTCGAAACGTCGCCGAATAAAAAAGATCTAAATCACATTTATGATTCTTTAATTCGAGATAACAAAAAATCCCAAAGATTTGTTCCTATTGGTCAAAAGAACTGTTTTAGTTCTGATACGTTGTGATTTAGAACATACACATACTTACAGAAAAAAAAGTATTATGATTGGGTACATTGATAGAGCTCTAAAACTAACATCAACTATATACAGACCTACCACTGATACATAACCTCACCTTCAATAAAAACAATCAACCTCTATCACGAATAAAAAGGTAATAAGACACAAATTATATAACACCGAAAATTCATCAAATAAAAAAGAAGAACCAACTACATACCAAACGTAAATTCTCTATCTGAAACCCTACAGCAACGTAAAATTGCTCACCAACCACATATTTAACTATTCAGCAAATCAAAATCACCGACACCAGTAAACGAAACATTACATGTGATATACATATAAGATCAATTGTAATATTCTGAGGGCGTATACATAGGTGTAGACAGACGAATCAAACATTGAAGTTAAAGAACACAAGTACTCCAAAACACCAACGACACTTCACAAATACATAACTGAGTGTAAACACACCTTCAAATATGACTAAACAGTAGTGTTGGACCGATAACCAAATAAAAAATCCAGAGAGTTTCTGGAGATGGTCTGTATAAATCAAATGAGAATACCATTCGACAGAACAGACAATAGGAACATACACCTTTTCCATTCTTTCGAACAATCTAAAATCAACAGATCTAAATATAAGCAGATCAACCGAGACCAAGAAGAAATCAAATTTGACTCGACAACTCTAAAATCAATTGACACCACATACCCAATGACATCCAACAAAATATGTTGGGAATAGACAAAATATATATTATTTCCGTAAGTCATATGAGAATTTGGTCACCACGAGTATTCAACAGAATATTTTACAATTTACGATGCATATAGATGGATTGTTCTCATTGTTGTAATATTATTTATGATGTTTTCTGCAGGCTTTCAAAAAGGAACGAAACTTTGCCCAATTACATTACATCAATATTAAAATTGATCCCTGTACATAAACGCTGATATACAAATGAAAGAATAATTATATCTTCTGATGGAAGGAAGCTACGACAATGAAATTTGAGGATATGTAAGACATAAATAACATACGTATATGAACAAATTTTAATTTAAATACGTCAGACATTTTACGAAATATAAATAATTGAAGTTTTGAGATTTTGCGAAATTCTGCACTTTGATGTAACCTAATCGGAATATCCTTCGAGTTACAACTTGATCCGAATGTATATTCTAGGTGTTAAAGAGGAAAACAAATTTCAGATACTCATAATTTATGACCATGACGTACGTTGTAAAAATGTAGAAAAGCAAGTGGATTTAGGAAAAAGAAATTTGAGCTTCGTACAAAATTTATGGATAGGTATAAGTAGTTATTTTTAATTTGACATATGTCTGTTCATTCATCTTAGCGGTTCCATTTGTGCACATTATTTCAGAATACGCAAAAAACTCCTGAGCTTAAAAAACAGTAGTCGATAGCGACGTAGGTCTGTAACGAGGTCAATAATTATGACTTGTTAGTACTATAGTAAGAAGTTCTACCAATGCCTTCATCAGCTTCGGCTTTTGAAGAATTTTCTGCCATTCCAGACGAGGAGGACCCTGTTTTTGCTCTCTAACTTCCGATTTTGGATTATGCGGATATTGCCTTTATGGGTCTCACAGCAAAACAGTTATGCAGACTCGACCGCCTGCAGAATGCAGGTATCAAGTTCGTTTACAATTTGAGGAAATACGATCACGTCAGCCAGTTCAGATACGCTCTTGACCTTCTGCCTATCCGGCAACGTCGTATTTGGCATATGATGCTCATGGGCTATAGGGTCTTGAATCGTCACCAGCCAGCTTATCTGAACTGTGGTGTCAGACCACTGGGGAGTGACAATCATCAGACTAGATCACTCGAGGATCAAATTTTAAGAATACCAGCTCACTCAACTAACTATGTCAATAACAGTTTTTTGGTGAGATTTCCACAACTCTGGAATCGCATACCTGTGGAGATAACTTGAAGGCCAACTTTCTCATCGTTCAAAATGAGCCTGAAAAAATACCTGAAATACACAAACTTGATCAGTTGAAGAACATTTTTCTCTATGTGTTATGTCGTGGATATCTTCTCCTTTTTCCTTCCTAATCCATTTCCATCCATAGCAGGAGTTATTAGATTTTATATTATATTCTTTAAAATTATTTCAATAATCAGACCTAACACCAGGGATTTGGGATTGTTAGTAAAGAGGGAAACAGTATCAAAGCTAACCAAAACATAATTATCAGTGATATGGACATCATCAATATTATCAACAAATTAATTTTGTTAGTGAGTATAAAAATTTATACCTTATATTCGAAAGAATTTCAGAAAGGAACTTAGAAATATTATACGTAGGAGCACCACAGCATGATATTACAGGTCTCAAAGGATGATGGTCTTTGTGCAACTTAACAAGACCGTATATCTTCGATGACACAGTTTTACAGCACCTCATTTTCATCGCCTTCTCTTGAGACAAAAATCCCATTCTCTGCAGTCGACTTATCAAACAATTGACAGCAGTCTGAATTCTTGAGGAAGGATCACCAAACGTCTCTAAATAGGTTGTCGTGTCAGAAAATAAAGATAAAATTTCACTTTGGTACTCTGCTCTGCACATAACTGTTTCATTTCCCTTATGTCCACGACATAAAATTATGAATCAAGTTGCACAGTGTAATACAATCATACTTATCATAAGATAACGAAATTTGAGGTCCCACGGACAGAAATTTATGTACTTCAGGAGGAATATCAGTCAGCGCAATTAACCAGCCAATCAGACCCCGTGATGACATCAACCCGCTGGCATCAAGATTCCTTCTCCCCGCTCTCGGTACTCGGTTTGAGCTGGCAGTTGTTGTCTCCCAGTTCGGTCACATAAGTTTCTACTCAGGTCTATGCTGTGTCCCTGAATCAGGTGGCCAAGTGAGTCATAGATGTTCCTGGCATGTGGTACTAACGTTACTCCTCTAATCTACCTTAAATCAGCGATAATTAACCACACCGTGCCATCATATAAATCGACTAACATATTTACTTGAGAGCTCGGTGTCCAGCCTCTTCCAGGTCATTTTTCACCAGATATCCATGAAGGCGTTACGATCTAAGGGAACGACACGAGCCTTTGGATTAAAAAAAAATATGGTTTGAGATTGTGGTCATTCTTGGTTTTAATTTCAAATTTCCCAGGCGGTGTTGCCTTCGACTAATCAGAATATCCAAATTTCATGTTCTCCTATTTCTATAATCACTCTGCCGAAACTTCCATATAAACTTAATTGGATGTACCTACCCATATGTAAAAATAACTGATTGACTCCACACCAACGCTGAGAAGTCCATTATACGAAACTTTCGATATCCGTAGCGAATATTAAGAGGAAGCCGTTAATTACTCGCGGTTTCAAATCGCCCCCACCTCGTCGAAAATCCCATTAATTAACGCTCCGTTCAGAAATGATGTGTGGAGAGCCGGTTGCAAGGGCGTCAGATTGATGCAACATCTCGTTTCTCTGTGGTTTCGGATTACACTCTGTGCCCACGACGTGTGCGCCGATATTTCGATTTATTGCCAACGTTTCCTCTAGTGCGGATAGGTTAGGCGCAGTACCTGATTCGTTCAACAACTTGAGTGTTCGATGGAAAGTTGAATAGGAAAAAAAAGTAGTCCATTATATTCTACAGAAGCATTTTTTTTTGTAAAGATATCCAATATCCTTGAATTTCACTCATGAAATTTTGCCTGTCAAACTTCCGTGCTTCGATTGTGAACATGGTTCGGAGTTCATGCATCTTAGAATAGCATAACGGTTGCAAAGATACATTTCAAAGCATCAGTTATATAGCCGGACCTGGCAATCAACACTGACAAAATAGATTCATTTCGAAAAATGATTCTGACAAAAATTGAAATAATCATTCTAATGTAGTACTAACTATGCGTCAGAGCTGTGCCAAAGCATTGTGCTTAGTGCTCGTGAAAGCACTCTAAGCACTTTAGTGCTTCCGAGCACTGTGCTCGCGAGCACTTTTCAAAGGCTAGTGCTTAGTGCTTGTTTTTCGGAGCACTCTCGCGAAAATCTTAGTGCTTAGTAATCCGCTAAGCACTAAGCCTTTCCGAATTCTTGAAGTAGGGTTAATATATGCAGGTACGGTATTTGATTTTTTATGTGCGCAAAGATAATATGATCGTTTTGAATTAATATTCAGTATTTCTTCAGTCACCATTGATTTGACTTTATGGTTATGAAGGCCAGAAAATTTTTTGTTTTTGCGCGCTTGTTACTAGTGGAACAGGCGGGCTATCGTTCTGTCCAAATGTCTGTAATTTCCGAATATCGAGCCGAAAATGGCTTCAATCCATTGGGTTCGACTTCTTGATGGAGAAACCTTGGTCAAATTTAAGTAGGTCAGGCTGGCCGGCCCTCCGATCGTATACTCTCTATCTTCCGAAGGAGATGACCTAGAGTTTTCATTTTTCAGAATATGTTGATCGTTCAAATATCTCGGTCAAGTTCGTTATTGGGCCAAATCCATCGTTAGTTATTAGCATTCAAAATTTGATTTTCGCCTAGAATATTCATCTGATCAATTTATAATTCAGAAGGTGTTTTAATGACGTTAAATTAAATGGTTTTCCAAATTTCGAGATAATCGCCACTCTAGAAAATGTATTAAAAATTTCCAAAAAAATTTTTTATTAGAACCGATTCTTTATAAGATATTCGTCAGATATCTATTATGTTTCTATGGACGTTATTGATTTCCTGAATATAATTAAATTTCGTCAATCCTGAAAATATATTATAATTTTATGGAACCGAAAGCGAATAGATTGGAAATTTTGAATTGAATTGAATGTTTTGTGCATTGTAGGTCAAATGCTTATTTTTCAATAATTTATGTTTCCATTGATGACACTTCATGAGTCTGAAGTTGTTTAAGGGCTAAATTGTGTTCGTATAAATGCATGTTTATATCGTATCAATTATAGAACAAACGCGTTGAGACTGCTTTGCAGCATTTTCAGATTTTTCACTTATATGCTCCATCCACACTAAAACGAACAATGCATCACATCAGTAGTCTCGAACGTCAGAGAGCGAAAACGGTAGAAATACTTTGAGCAAATCTGTAGATTCCAACTGAAAAATGGTAAACGAGGAAAACCATATTCTTGAATAAACTTCATTCATTACTGGTTCAAATGGTGGGAATTCGAATAGATGTGAAATAAAACGAAAATTCGAACTAGACTAGAATGATTTATTGCACAAAATTTTCTGTACTCTTTTTCACAACATCATATCACTGATTAAAATGGATATTACAACATAATAAAAGAAGATTGATAAGCTCTTTTAAAATATTGTAAACAAACGAATATTTTCACAAAAACGTTAGACCAAACTGCCGTTCCCAATTGGGAATTTTTAGGCCAGATGTTCTTGTGCATATTTTTTATGACCCATCAATTTTAGCACTCTTCGGAATTTCCGTCGGCAAATTTGTTGATTATTTGGAAAGTTTGTGAAACGTTCAATTGGGCCCTAAGCTCACGGAGATATTTAAATACACAAAACCAGGGTTCAATAACTACCTTATCAGTGGCACTCGGTGGGTAACCGGTAGTTGTAAAATTCGAAAGTTATGGCAATCCTTGAAACACAGCCCTCATTTTTGAGCGCTTGTTTCTAGGGGAACAGCGAGCTATCGTTTTACCCAAATGTCTCAATCGATTGGGTTCGACTTCCTGATGAAGAACATTTGAGTATGTCCGGACGCGGGCCCTCCGGCTGTTTACTCTCTATCTTCCGAAGTAGATGACCTGGAGTCCTAGAGTTTTCATAATTTCAAAATAGGTTGATTGTCCAAATATTTCGGTCAAGTTCGTTATTGGGCCAAATCCATCGAATAGTTTAACATTTGAAAGTTGATATTCGCAATAATTCCTAAAATATTTATCCGATCAATTCGTACCTTGGACGATTTTGAAATAAAAGGGTTGGCCAAATTTCGAAGGTTCGACACGGTAGAAAATTCTTAAAACATTCCCAAAAACATTTTTTTCAATACTCTATATCTTATCAGATATTCCTTCGAAATCAACAAGAATTCGTACATAAATCGAGATTACCGATAATTTGTATGCCCCAGAATTTTACCGTCGTAGCTGAGTTTTTGAATAAAACAAATCAGTTCTAGTGTGAGATTCAAACCCGGGAGGGTGGAAAAACATTAATATTAGGTAGTAATGAAATGTCAAAAATGAATCTACTTCAATAAACAATTCGAAGTGACATTTTTCAACTACATTGGAATGCGAAAAGCACTAACGTATTGTCACTCTAATCCCAATCAGAATATCTAAAGCATTAAAAAGCATTGGCGTGTCAAGATTTTTTACTAATAAGGAATAATGCATAATTTTGGTGCTCCAGAAAAACTGAAAACTTCATATTTCTTGGGCACTGAAAGCACTTCTAGAGAAGTAAAATTCATTTGCCAGGACATTTTGACATTTTCAAGCAAAAAGCTCACCCAAATTATCTTCTGAGAAACCATACGTCTGGGTAATATTCCACTGGACTAATAAATAATATTGAACAAGCACTCAAGGAAAAGATCATAATTGAATGCAATTTGAACACTCTGTGATAAAGAAAATTTCATCCTAAAATGTTTTGCAATCAATTTTGTTCAGTACCAAAGAATACCGAATGCTGAAAATAAAGTTTCAATATTTTAGTTTGTGATTAAAGACCTCAAAATAAGTAAGACATTTCAGAAAGTGATTTTGAAGATGAAGAGATATTCTGTAGTCTAATTAACTACTAGCGTAACCAAATACAAAATTCGATTTGATTTAATTTGCCAGATGTCCTATCAACATACAATTCAAATATTCCTCAATCAGTTCACTGGAAGAAATCTCAGCTGGTCACAGACAACATATTCCTTGTTTATTATGAGGGACCTAGAGTTTTCATTTTTTCAGAATAGGTCGAGTGTCCAAATATCTCGGTCAAGTTCGTTATTGGGCCAAATCCATCGAATAGTTTAGCAGTTAATAACATTAATTTCTTGAATATTCATCCTATCAATTCGTAACTTAGAGAATGTCTAGATAGCGTTAAAAGGAAGGAGTGTGCCAAATTTCGAGAAAATCGTCACGAGAGAAAATTTTTTAAAAATTCCCAAAATGTTTTTTTTCAATACACGATATCTCATAAGTTATTTGTCAGATCACATCAATTTAGGGCATTTATGCAGGGTATAGGTACCTAAAATATTTTAAAATTTCATCATCATAGCGTACAATCTCCAGAAGATATAAGAGTTTTTCTGAAAATGAAGTCACATATTATAATTCTATCTATGAATTCACATCACATCAACTATAAATCTCTATGAGGGTGGTTTTAATTTTATGACAAGTTGTCATAATGAGTGAATATTGAGCCGAAAATGAAACTAATTCTGTGGGTTCATTTTTATGACAAACATGTCTAAAATACTGGTGTGTGCTGTTGTCATATTTTGAATGGAAATGTCATTATGAATTTTGCGACAAGAGGGCTATTTTTTCCCAAATGTCTGTAATTTCTGAATATCGAGCTGAAAATGATCGCCATCGGTTGGATTTGACTCGTGATGAAGAAACGGTGGTCCAATTTGAAAATGTTTGGCTGAATATTCTCTATCTTCCGATAGAGATGAGATAGAGATTCCATATCAATAGAATAAGTTTATTATCCAAATATAAGTCGAGTTAGTTATTGGGCCAGACCTGTCCGATAGCTCAGCAATTATGAATCTGAAATTCGGTTATAATTGATGACACTCAACTGCAACAACTTATATATGGTATAGAAATGTGGAAAGAATGCCAGATCGAAGAATTTGCTGAACTGTAAGTTCACTCAACTCAAGTTATTTGTTTATTGATTCTTTCACATTCATTAGGCTGGCTGATTTTGAATCGCACTCTTTTTAAGTCTGAAAAAAGACTTTAGAATAAGCGCGTAAAAGCTCCTGATCTCACGTCAGTGCTTTCCACATTTTTTCAGTAATGTGTTCTCGCTTATAAAATAATTGGTCCTCGATTATTAATTCAACTTTATGCATTGATTAGGAACAGCCATTCAGATTCAGATCGACGAATATGATTAACTAGTACCAGAATGAAAATTGAATGCATGCGTTTCACATAATAATTCACAAATAAAATGGCTTTTGAGTTTTTCCCAGTCTCGAAATCATAATTTTAGATATGTCGATGAAGCTAAAGAGTTCTCATTTCAATCAAACAACATTACATAAAATAGTTCCCACTAAAGTGCTTAGTGCTTAGTGCTCGAAATATTCAATTACTTTTGCAAAAGTGCTCGGTAATCCGGAGCCTTCTGTCGAAAGCGGTGCTTAGAACTCGAGACTCGAAGCCTTTTTTTCGAGTGCTTAGGGCTTAGTGCTCGAAGCACTTTTTTTCGGTGCTTAGCACAGCTCTGCTATGCGTAGTTGATTACTGAGTTCAATATGATGTTCGTTTACAGGAACTTTAACTTAAATTATTTCGAATATTACGAATATCTGGATATTTACTTCTGACCTTGAAGTGACTTCTGCGGAGGCAACACGGAATTTCAAGGACAGAAACGGTTAAACGACATCCAGTAAAGTTGACTATGGCTTGACGAACGCCAATCCAGAACTTTTGTCAACACATGTACTCGAATTCGATATTGGAGATCACAAGGCTATACGCAACCTATAATTGTGATATGATAAGCCCGCCCATAGTGTGCCATTAGTAAAATCATTCCAGCTGTTGAGTGACGAGAGCGTTCAAAACTTGCCTCTAATGACTATTTCATCTTCTTTTGCAAGTGTTGATTCTCATCCGGAGGTCGATGACACCTTCGATGAGTTTTTCAATGCGCTTTGAACTTTGATATCACTAGAATCAAGGAAATTCTAATATACTACAAAAAAAAAATAGAAAGCACTGACGTGAGGTCAGATTGCTTTGGGGTTCTTGTTGAGCTACTTGCGAGTAAATATTCAATCCAAAATAAATCTATAAGCACTCTCATCAGGTGAACAATAGTCTTTTCTCGAACTATGGGACAATGTGAGGCAAATATAAACGCCTAATGAATGAACTAACCTATACCTCAAATTAAAAATAACTACTCATAATTTTCCCCAAGTTTTGTTGGAAGCTATAATTCCCTTCCCCGTCAATGCTTACCTGAATTTTGACAACGTATATTATTTCAACCATCGAGATTGAATTCTATCTCTATGATTTCCCGCTATGAAAAATTTTACGCCAACTGACACTGATTAATGAGCCCGGCATTTGTAAATCGAATATCGATCTGTGATGGCCATCGTTCAAAGAAAATCAGCGGGACTTATCATTTCTCTTTTCTCTTGAATAAAAGAAAAAAATGATCATATCTGTAGATGGAAAAAAGATAATGAAATTTGAGCATGAGTAAGATATCGATCACCTCAATATATTCACGAATTTTTATTGAAATCCGAAAAATGTCTTGAGATAGTGAGTATTAAAAATTTTTTTTTGGGAATTTTCAAAACATTTTCTGGCGTGGCGATTTCTGCAAAATTTTGCGAGCCGTTTTGTTTCAGCCTCCCTCAACGATATTTCAAGTATCAACTCGATCGGATGGATATTCTAGGGGTTATTGAGGAAACAAATATCAGATGCTCATAACTACTGAACCATCCGACAGATTTGGCCCAATAACGAACTTGATCGAGATATTTGGACAATTAACCTATTCTGAAAATATGAAAACTCGATCTCATCTCGTTTGGATGCTAGAGAGGATACGGCCATCCGGCCGGCCCGACAGACTCAACTTAAGCCACGGATTCTTCATCAGGGAGTCGAACCCAATCGATTGAGACCATTTTCGGCTCGATATTCGAAAATTACAGACATTTGGGCAAAATGATGGCACTCTGTTCTGGAGAACATGAGCGCCAAGAAAGGATATTGAGCTCTACTGTGATGCGCTTTGGCTTCTTTCAGAGTTGAAAAAGTTATATCTATTCTAACATAGAAATACTTCAAATTAAGCTCATATGATTTTCAAAAACTTCGAAACCAGCCTCCTAGATTTGTTTTGGAAGTTCAGAGGATTTTTTTCCTATCTTTATTTCATACACCGATACAACCTGATTAACAAAGTAAGGAGATGAAATTATCTTAGAAATATTTCACGATTTTTTCTAAGAACGCAACAAATAACAAGTGTAAATCAAATTAAAACAACAAAGAAAACAACTAACTATTTGATACCTTCCGGGATCAAGCAGGAAATTTCCCTATGTAAAGCAGTTATCTTTTCCCGGTGTCTGAGCTTTACTTGTAGACTTAAAGTAATGCTCAGAAGAATTCTATTGAGTAATTATTCAAATATTTTCCCAACAAAGTGTTTTCTTCGAAAATAGCCAAAGAATAATGTATATCTTTGAATAGTCTGAACAACTTCTCTTTCAATTTTTTGCAGCATGTTCACCAAACACCTCGCATATTATAACATGAAGATATGACAAATAATGGTGACGATAAATTGTTGATGATGAAACTTGTATACAATTATCGTTTGGGCAATAACCATCATCTACCAACGTTGACCAACGTTTCAACAGACAGTTTTCAACATTTGTGAAATCAAAGAAAAGCTAACGTTACCATGAAAACGTATGACTATAAGGAGCACATATATTTTTTCATTGAAAATCTGAAAGTTTGAAATTTTCAAACAATGTCATTTAGAGTTTCAATGAACTCAATTAAGAATGATTTCAGATATTTTTGTCCGTATTTTTTTCACTTGATATTCAATAATAGAGTCAACATTAAATAGGCGAGGGGCTCTCAGGAAAATAAACAGAGTACCTGAGCGAGGTGGGTATCCCACTCGAATTTTGAATACAAAAAACTGGCCATGTGATCATCATTTCTACTCTCGTCGCTTCAAAATTAAAAATTTCTACATCTGTGAGAAAATATTCATGCAGGATCACGAATCAGGGAATATGATGGCGAACAATTTGTGAGAAGTTATTCTTGTTTTGTATAACAACACCTCCACACACTACACACAGAGTTGTCCATACGCCAAAATAACCACAAAATTTTTTTGCACTTTTAACAACCATTGAAAGTTCTTTATTCTGTAAATCCAAATTACAGCGATAATTGCATTCAGTGCAATTATCGATCTCTTAAATTACACATTTGAGTTTGAAAATTTGAATCAAAATTAATTTCAAAATATCACGTTTCGGTGAAGAGAATTTTCGAAGTATTAAATGCCCCCATCAGAGAAAAAATTCGCAAAAAAACTACCCACAGTTATGAATACGTGTGAGGAGCATTTACAAAAATACGAACTAAATGATCACAGAAGCGTAAAAGTATTGGCAATGATTTTCAAAGATTGGTTGGTCAATATGCGAAAGAAAGACAGAACCAAATTTAAAAAAGCAACGGTGGAAATAATGTGAAACATTTCGAGTGAACTGTTACAAGAAAAGTACTAAAACACTTATAAAATTATATTTGTCCCAATGAACAGTATATTATTCAAACCAGCCCGCCATGTAATGAGGCAGAAGCTACATGAAGATCCATATAAACAAAAGTGCAGCTCAGTCTCCTTGAATTGGTCTGAAGTTAACAAAATGATATTATTACCTATTAGATGAAAATACTCCTGAAGGTCTCATGCATTGCTGCTGTAAAACTAGCGTGGCGAGGAGTAGAGGAATTTGATTGTCCAGTGGATTCTTTTTCAAATCGAAAAAACGAACGATGGTTCTCCAACAAATCGCATTGAATATAATCTGATGTTCAGTAAAGAAATCCGAGGAACTACTAAATGTGTGAATTAGTAAATAGTTGGTTTCTAATAGTTCCAATAGTTGAACACTAAACGGCATTGTACGTTCTTTTCATTACCTGTCATCAAAACGAGACGAAAATATTATACTGCGACTCTTTTTAAAATCAAATCGATACTGAAAAAATGAAACTGACAGATGGTATGATATTGTACCTGTTGGGAAAAATACTATTAATGGGTGAACTGAATTTGCAGCTGAGGCGATTGGCTTGAATGTAAAAGATACAAAGATAACAAATGTGTCGAATAGATCAACTGCTGATACCCAATTGGAAGAAAGTGGTGTAAAGGAACAACAATTGCAGAAAATTTCTGTAATCATGGCAATCAAATTTTATCAAATTATATTGGAATCTCTACAAATATCACCTCGCCAAGATCATAAATATTTTACTTGAAAATAGATGTTCTTAATTGGAAAACATCAACGAATCTAAAGTTAACTCGAATTTTAATAATTTTCGCTAACTACACTGATCAACAATTGCTAGGGATCACTTATGAACTTCTCTTCATTTGTATTTTTTTTAAGTTATCTCGTGAATATCTGTACATTATATGTTCTCTAAGGAAAAAGTTAGATGTTTTGAGTTGATTATATCAAATTTTTTCTCACTTCATCGGCTCTTGTTCACAAAATCTATTATTATCTGTAGGCTGTTACAGGTGGAGTGAAAAGCAATGTGGTATTTGTTAAATCTGTTTTCTCCTCTCTTTCAAACACATAAGGTGACAATAATTGAAGAAATGAGAACAATATCAGCTTATCAGTAATGCCGAGAAGACGTTTGGCTCCTGTGCAACTGGACCAAATCATACGGTACAGGAAGGTTTGTCCCAGCGAGAAGTGTACCGGCGGTTGAATGTTTCGCAAAGTATCGTGAGTCGGGCTTGGAATAGGTTCATCCAATACGACTCAGTCTCTTATGTTCATGGGGGAGGTCGGCAGCGCATACAACAGCAGCCCAAGATCGTCTTTTGATCCTAAATGCTAGAAGAAATCCGACTTACCCGGCGTCGCGGCTCAATAGATCACTGAGAGTTGCAACAGGAGTTCTAATTTCGAACCAGACTGTAAGACAACAACTACATGTTCGTGTTGATGACGAGATATTGTTGATGATGGAGCTCGTGTTGAATGATTATTTGGGCTATTACCATCATCTATTGTGGATGTAATGTTTTCCGACGTTTCGATAGACATCTTCTATCTTTATCAAGGAGGAAAAGTAAAAGACCTTTTGAAAAATTATCAATTTTCAAATTGTCAATATGACAGAAGTCATGAAAGAAAAATGAACAATGTTATATACTCATCTGTGATATGATGATCTTTTTAAGTTGGATCGAACTATCGGCGTCCAAACTTCTGGCAGATCTATAGATGGAGCACTTATGGAATCTGGTGTTATTTTCATAAATGCTGCTTCTTTGATTTTTCTTCTTGCAAGTGTTTCTTCTTTGGATATTATTGATGCTTCATCCCATTTTATACGATGATTCTCTCTTTTACTTTTCCTCCTTGATAAAGATAGAAGATGTCTATCGAAACGTCGGAAAACATTACATCCACAATAGATGATGGTAATAGCCCAAATAATCATTCAATACATGTTCGTGGTTTGAGAGCTCGTAAGTGGGTACAACATCCCCGTTTGAATAGGGAACACCGGGTTCATCGAGGGCAATGGGCTGAGGAGCACCGCAATTGGACATTTGAAGATTGGAGCCAATGTTTATTTACGGATGAGAGTAGATTTCGTTTGGTCAACTGCAATGAGTGTATTTTTGCTTGGAGGGAAAGAGATCGAAGGTATGCAGAACAGTTTATCGTACCCACAACAGCTTTTGGCGGAGGTTCTATATGTGTATGGGGAGGCATTTGTTTGAACCGACGCACAGAGTTGGTTGTTCTGCAGAACACCACAATGACCAGCCAGAGATATCACGATATGATTATTGAACCCATAATTGTTCCGTTTGCGGGTGCCTTGGGCGAGAATTTCATTTTAATTGACGATAATGCTCGTCCACACCATAGTCGTGTGCTTATGACGCCCTAGAAACTCTTGCTATTGATAGGATGGACTGGCCAGCTCGCTCTCCAGACATGAATTGCATCGATCATGTCTGGTCTGAGATGTCTAGGCAATTGTCAAGCTTAGAACAACCGATCAATAACCTGGAGGACCTTTCTAACGCTTTACGGGATATTTGGACGAATTTGCCCCAAAATTTTATAAATCGTTTGATTGAAAGTATGCCTCGTAGGGTAGAATGCATGAGACGAGCTCGTGAGGGACCAACTAGGTACTAGCTCAACCGAAACTTCAACCTTCTTGTGGTTTCATCATAAAATTTTTATGTTATTCAAACACAGAATTTTGAGTGTTCCTAATAAAGTATTTTTTTCTCCTCAACTTTCCATTTTTTCATTCTTTTCTCAAGTGAACCAAATTATCAACTGAAAATACTCTAATATCTGACTAAATTCATAATCTTGGAGCGAATATTTCAGAAATATATTCAGAAAAAGTATGTGATCCCTATCAATTGTTGAGCAGTGTATATTTTCAATGAACACATACATTTTCTGTTGAGTAAAAAGTTTGTTTTCGAAAAATTTTCCGCTGAATGTCTCTCGGATAGTGACAAGTGCCTCGTAATTTTCCGAAAAATTTCTCAAGCTCCTTCTTTGGAAACAGCCCTAAGCCGCAGGCTGAAGGTATAATATTCAGGATCTTGTTGTGGTATTTTGATCGAGTTTTCGATTTTCATGAAATTATCTCCTCTCTTTTCGACGTTCTAGGAATATTACTACGAAAAATTTCATTTCAATCCAATTTTAATCATTTTTGGTCAAAAATTCCAAAATTACTAATTGGTAAAGAAAGCTGATAAAATCGTATCATAATTTATAGTTTAATAGCTGTAGTACCTATTAAAAAATCAGAATGAGCCATTCTTGAGTAAACGTCCCAAACTGGCTTTTCTCTTAGCTGCAAAATGCTGAGTTGATCTTTACCGAAAATGAATAAAATCAATATTTAACTCAGTTTTGAGCAGGAGGAGTTTGTATAATATCCAATATCCATTCATCTTGTTATTTTGGAATTCGAAATTCCATTACAGGTAAATGCGATAATTTAAGGTGGAAAGTTATGCCAAATACCAGTTCTTTCAATACAGAGTTTCAGTTCCTTCTGAAATAATTTCGAGACGTCTCTGTGTTTACAAATTGCATGTGCTTTCGCCTCCGCTCACTTCAATGTCTTTATTATTCGTCATTCGCGCAGTGAATTATCGTCATTGACTTCAGAAATAGCGAATAATTGATTAGCACAATAGGTGCAATACCTACTTAACGAGCTGGTATAACAGCCACAAAGTTATGGCTCTCGAGATTTTGATAGATGTTGACATTGATGCCATAACGTAAGCTTTACCAGTTTTCAGATTTCTGATTCCTACCGACTTGTACTTCATGTTCAGTCATGTGGTTCTTGTCTTGATATCTATGAAGTGACTGGTAAAAATGCGTTCATCTTGTACCAATTGTCCCAAATTCGTTGTCTAGTAAGGAGATCTCAGAAATCCGATGATCTGAAACAAAATGAGTGGCACACTTTTATGCTCGATTTTTAGGCGAAAATTCAGTTGGTAAAAATCGCATCATTTTAAGTTTAACCGTTTCAGAGTTATCAAAGAAAATTATAAAATTGCGTCAAATGAAAAGTTTGAAATATTATTTGGGGAATAAACACCATGTCTTATTGTTCTTTCCGTTAAGATTATAGAAAATTAGGGACATTTGGGCAAAACGATAGTACGCTGGTCTACTACAACAGCAAAGCATATTCATGGCTAGAACGCGCATTCTTCTGCGGCTTGTAGAATGCACACTCTAGCCGTGTTACGAAGGTTGCCTTTCATATTTCTGGTTTAGAGAACAAAAACAGATATTAATCATCGAAAATCGCTTTATTGTTTTCAAAATATTCAAATTGAGATCTATACACTTTTGCATGCGTTTGAACCAATTGTCGAAGCAATTTTGCACTCTGAGGTATCTCCAAAACATGCTGAACGCATCAGCCGCTGCTTCAGGTGTCGAAAAAAGTTGACCTCTCATTTCAATATTCATTTATTATAAATACAAAAATAATTTTATTCTCAGAATTTTCAATATATCAAATAAAAAAAAATGAGAAACCGTCAGTAACATTGAGAATAATTTAAACTAAATTATATTCTATTATTCTTATACAGGGTCTTTCACGAGGAACCTCACCCATATATTTATACGGGAAACTACTGAACGTATTTTCATGAAATTCAGCACTTATAAGTATTTCACGATGCTGATGAAATCTAAAAAATTTTCAAGGTATGAGCAACTCCGGTTTTTCCGGAAATGACGTCAACTTCCGTTTTCCAAATTAGAACACCATTTTTTTATTGCAGAAATAGATTCCTTAGAAAATTACAGTTATTTTGATGTAACATTTTCAGTTTTGGTTGGAAAATTCTCTCTGAGCGGAAAATCCGAAAAAAATCGAAAATAGAGCTCCGCTGAAACAAGAATAAGTTCGAGGTTTTTGGATGGAAAATTTCCATTTTTGGGATTTTTCAAGATATAAGATTGATGTATCCACTTTAGAAATCGAAATCGCGATTCATGATACAGGGAGTCGCTTATAAGTTAGGGATGACAAAATCGTGAAAAATAAATTTTTTCAAATTAGAACCCCATATTTTTATGGCAGATATTGAATCTACGTTAAAAAATAATGTGAGTGTATGCATCACACCCTTGCCCTAAAGTGGATATTTTCTGAGTTATTCACAAAAAACTGTTTTTCGTCTTGAATTTTCAGCTACTTCTTTTCCCTTCACGCCAAAAAGATGAAATTTTCAGGAACTGTTACTCAAACCATGTTTTAGATTTCACTACCCTACTATGCAAGAGAAAAAAGTTACAGGTTGTTCCTAAATGGATGGCGAATTTGGATTCGAATTTGTATCGGAAACCTCTTTATTTCAACTAATCGGCCATCGGTTTTCTCTCCAGTGATAAATGAATAATTCCTTATGAACCATATGCAAAAACTTGCCATGTTTTACATTCTTTTTTTCAATGATAGATATCATTAATTACATCTGCCAAATTCCTCTTTATTCAGTAGCATTTTGTGTTTACTGTTGATTTGGTGATAATTCGTTTTAAGTTTTAAAATCGATCACTATGCCTAATTTTACCAATGAAGATTATTTAAATTTCATTCTACTTCATGGAGAATGTAATAAAGTTGTAAATAGAACGATTCGACTGTTCATTGAGAGGTTTCCTGACCGACCCAGACCAACGAGAGAAACCATTAACAGAACCATGACAAACTTGAGAAATGTCGGATCTTTCGTTAAGAAAACTATACACAGAGAAAAAAGTGTAGTAGAAGATGAAAACAATGAAATTACAGTTCTTGCATATTTTCGTGTGAATCCTCAAAATTCTCTCAAAGATGCCGAGATTGCTCTGGGATTATCTCAATCGAGTGTTTGGAGTATATTAAAAAAACATAAAATGCACCCATATAAATTCAATAGGGTACAGCATTTGAAGGAAACTGATTTCGTCAGGAGAACAGAGTTTTGCGAAGCTATGATGAATCGATTTCAAGAGAATGAAAACTTTTTGGACTGTATAATTTGGACAGATGAATCTGAATTCACAAAGAATGGTTCTTTCAATAGGCATAACAGTCATTATTGGGATGAAGAGAACAACCACCACTTCAGACAATGTAACTTTCAAGAGAACTGCAGTTTCAATGTTTTTTGCGCCATCAAAAATAATGCAATTCTCGATGTTCACATTTATGATGGGACTTTAACTGGTAAGATAGAACACTACACATGTTTGCATTATTTGAAGAATGTTCTCCCTTAGGAGATAGATATTCTGAAATATTGACTCAAATAATTGAGCCGCTAGTACAGAACCATAATGACTTATGGTATCAACAAGATGGCGCGCCTTCACACAATTCACTCAATGTGTCGAATATCCTATACAGGCTATTTGAAGATCGATGGTTGGCGAACAATGGTCCACATCTTTGGCCACCACGTTCTCCCGATTTAACTCCTTTAGACTATTATGTTTGGGGTAGGATAAAAAATATTGTCTACTCAACTCCCCTGACTGATAAAGAGGACTGCATAGAACGAGTCAGAAATGCGTTCAGGTTTGTTTAGATTTTTAGATTCATAGTTTTGAAACTCAATTTGGTTTTTAAACACTTTTGCAGATCTCTTCCTCCCGATGAAATAAGAAGAGCAACGAACGAAGCATTCCTGAGACGTATAAATAAATGTCTAGAAATTAACGGTCAAAACTTTGAGCATCTTCTCTAGTTGTAACTGCGAGAGTTTGTCATGGTTCTCCTAATAGTAACTTGAAGTCGGTTTCAAGAAGGGGTGAAAAATCTACAGCATGGTTCAAATAACAGTTACTGAAAATTTCATCTTTTTGGCGTGAAGGGAAAAGAAATAGCTGAAAATTCAAGACGAAAAACAGTTTTTAGTGAATAACTCAGAGAATATCCACTTTAGGACAAGAGTGTGATGCATACACTCACATTACTTTTTAACGTAGATTCAATATCTGCCATAAAAAAATTGGGTTCTAATTTGAAAAAAAAGATTTTTCACGATTTTGTCATCCCTAACTTATAAGCGATTTTTTCACCCCCTGTATCATGAATCGCGATTTCGATTTTTAAAGTGAATACATCAATCTTACATCTTGAAAAATCCCAAAAATGAAAATTTTCCATCCAAAAACCTCGAAGTTGGTCTTGTTTCAGCGAAGCTCTATTTTCGATTTTTTTTTCGAATTTTCCCGCTCAGAGAGAATTTTCCAACCAAAACTGAAAAATGTTACATCAAAATAACTCGAAATTTTCTAAGGAATCTATTTCTGCAATAGAAAACTGGTGTTCTAATTTGAAAAACGGAAGTTGACGTCATTTCCGGAAAAACCGGAGGTGCTCATGCCTTGAAAATATTTTAGATTTCATCAGCATCGTGAAATACTTTTAAGTGCTGAATTTCATGAAAATACGTTCAGTAGTTTCCTGTATAAATATGTGTGAGGTTCCTCGTGAAAGACCCTGTATAGAAATAGTTCAAAAATTCCGAAATAGTATAAGGCTCGATATCATTAATCCAATTCGTGATTTCCTTCTTGAATTTATAAAAATTAACAATACTTAAAATATTTTTAGGTAGACAGTTATAGAATTTTATACACATATACTTGGTATTCTTTTCCGTAAGTGTCATTTTATGTACTGGAAAGTGAAAAGGTATAGTTCTTCTTGTGTTATTTACATTTCTGAGATCCTCAAAATAATATTGATTTTTTCTGATGAATAGTATGCTTTCCAGAATGTAAATGCCGAAAAGGATTAGAATTTGATTCTGCCTGAAGCGCCCTCTGCATGTTTCTCTATATTTCATACCAAGCATAGATCGTAACGCCGATTTTTGGATTTTTGAATAACAAATAGTCTTTGGCCGTTGGAACTCCCCCCCCCCCAAATTCTATTCCATACCTAAGTATAGACTCAAGACCCGAGAAATAGATGGTTCTTGAAAGTTGCCTGTCGACACGCCGGGATAAAACCCTTATCATATACAGAGCACTATTCAACTTTTTACTTAATTGATGTATATGTTCGCACCAATTCAATTGATCATCGACACGAATTCCCAAAAATTTGGTAGATTGAGCTGTTTCAATGGTGTTATTATTGAAAGAAATTGTCTCTGGAAAATTTTCTCTACATCTATTAGTCCTGAATCTAATGCACTCAGTTTTATCTGCATTGAGAAGGAGTCCACCTCGACTACACCAATTATTAATGATCTCAAAAACTGTACGAGTTTGCTCAATGCAGGATTTTATGTCTTCCATTTTGATCAGAGCACTGGCGTCATCCACAAATAAAAGAACATCAACAAATGTTCGGAAAACACTATTTAAAGCCATAGGCATATCATTTAGATACAATATAAACAGAAGGGGTCCCAGAATACTCCCCTGTGGTACACCAACATTAATAACCTCGTCCCGAGATGTATGAACGGTATCACCAATCTGTACTGAAACCCGCTGTATTCTATTGCTCAGGTAACTACTTAAAAGCCCAAGCTGGCTATCACGGATGCCATAAAGTTCCAACTTTCCTAACAACTTACGGTGATTTACGCAATCAAAGGCCCTGGAGATGTCCAAAAATAGCCCGATAGGATCATTCTCCTGTTTAGTCCGGTCAAAGTATACATACCAGGTTACCACAATTCGCATAGAGCTGAAAATTGGTAGGGATGGTCAGGATACCATTAGAAAGAAAGGGTGAAAAGTCCCCAAAAATCCCATTGTAGCTAAAAAAGTTATTCAAGGTCAAAAGTCGCGAAAATGGGTTTTCGCTTTTTTCAGCCAAACGGTGAGTTTTATCATAAAAATTGCTCAGACATAAATTGTAGATCGTACAATTATCTACAAAAATTGTTTCCATACTTTTTTTCGTGAGAGTCGCCGTTTCCGAGATATGAGCGAAGAAAGTTGTATGCTCCATAAAATGCACGTTTCCACGTCACCTGTGAGGTAGTGTACTCGACGCGTTTTTTTAATCTGGTTTCCCCGGTAGGCCTATTCCACGAACCGATCTGTACTAATAAATAATAAAAAAAATTGTCGTTAATTGTAGAGAATGTGATAAAATTATTGGTCCGAATTATAATCATTTATTACATCTGTTTCTTCTTGTTGGTCGTCTTCTTCGAGCTGAGTGAAAATAAACTCGTCCAACAGCGATGGATCGGATGTCTCGTCGTTTATATGAAATGAGTCCTCTTCTAATGGAGATTCAGCATTAGAACAAAACAACCCAACTTTTTTGCAGCCACATTTGGCATTACATCCTTTTTTACAATTGCAAAAAATGGTGTTGAGGAGTTTTTCCGGTGCAGGTGGAAGTAAAGTTTGGACAGGTTCTAATGCATTTTCAACAACATCCAACCCCAGTCTTTTGGTTCTAATTGATTGCCAAGCCACACTTGAACTTGATAATATACCTGAAGAAGATGTTGTTGTGCAGCAGCCGAGTTTGGAGGAAGAGAAGCCAATTACACTTGCTTTTTGTTACGAGTATTTTTGACAAAAGACACGTAACGGAACTTATCAATGCAGGTAATTTTTTGGAGCTCCGTACATGGCAAGAAGAAAGCGAATTCCATGAATAATTATGTCTTTTGGAGTAGACTTATTATTTTTAAAAACTTCGGCACAATCAAGTAAATCTTGTTTCTCAAACATTTTAAAAACAGACGTTTTACCTCTCCTGTAAAATGCAGATGTTGTATCGCAGCCACTTATAGCGTGGAGAAACAAAATGTGAGTTTGGCACTTTGGACTGATGTTGAGATTTTCCAGGTTTTAAAAAATAAATTGTTCTGTCAGCTGGAGTTCGAGCATTCAATAAAACTAGTAAAGTAGTAAGTGATTTTTTCAAAGTTAATATACCGAAAGAAAAAGAATTCAACTCGCATTACGGCGCCAGTGACGAATGAACGTGGCGTACTTATGCATTTCATGGAGTATACAACTTTCTTCGCTCATATCTCGGAAACGGTGACTCTCACGAAAAAAAGTATGGAGACAATTTTTGTAGATAATTGCACGGTCTCTAATTCATGTCTGAGCTATTTTTATGATAAAACTCACCGTTTGGCTGGAAAAAGCGAAAAACCCATTTTCACGACTTTTGACCTTGAATAAATTTCTTAGCAACAATGGGATTCTTGGGGACTTTTCACCCTTTCTTTCTAATGGTATCCTGACCATCTCTACCAATTTTCAGCTCTATGCGAATTCTTGTAACCTCACCTCTGTTATTTGGTCTAACTTGACCGGACTAAGTTCAAGCGTCTCCACAATATTCGATTTCAACTCGTAAAGAGCCGTGGTGGTGCTTTTACCGAGCAAGTACCCGTGTTGCTTCCCCGAGAATATCCCGAATCTATAAAAAAAGTTCAGCAAACGGTTAACCAAAATTTTCTCGAAATTTTCGAGAATGCAATCAGTAGGCTTATAGGACGATAATTGCAAACATCATTCAAATCCGCTTTCTTATGAAGCGGTTTTTTATTACAGCCAATTTGAGGGCAGATGGAAATAAACCCTCCGTGAAAGATCTATTAAATAATTTGGGACAAAGGTTTAGCTATTATATGAATCGATTTTTTAATAATTGTTATAACATCATAGCCACTGGAATTTTTACTTTTCATTTTCTTGACAACATTCATTAATTTGTCTTCCTCTACTGGAAAATAATAAATAGATTTATTATTGCGATGTTCATCATATGTTACCCCCAAAATATCAGAATCTCGTGAACTCTCCGAATTTATGCTGAAATGATGACTTGATTTATTTACAAAAATCTCCGGGTCATCACAGTCACCTAGGAGATCTCCTTTAATTTATATTATATTCAAAAAGAAGTTATTCGGTGCCGTATAGTCAGGACTATACGGCGGATGACTCATCAAATCGATGTTTTGAGTGCTCAAAAATGCAGTTGTTTGAGCCGATGTTGATGAGAGCTCGCATTGTCGTAATGAAGGATGATCCGTCTTCGGTTTGTTCGGTTGGTCTTCCTGATTTCTAGGAAGACAACTGGCAAATAAATGGTTGTGTACCACTCAAAATTGACTGTTCTGCGTTGTTCTAGTGGTACGATTGCGACATGTCCGGTTTTTCCAAAAAAACAGGCCACCAGTTGCTTCGAAGTTGCTTCGTGTCCGAGCAACATTTATTGTATTTGGCTCACCTTGAAACACCCATAAAGTCGACTGCTGTTTACTTTCGGATTCATATGCGTAAGTCCAAGGTTCATCACTTGTCACAATCGCATAGACGTGCTTCGAAGCTCCGTGATCGCATTTTTGGAGAATTTCTTTCGACCCTCAATTTTAAATTAGCTCTTTTAGTTTACCAGAAGCTGACTAGGTTGTAAAGTTTGTTGCTTACAATCTCAAAATCTGGATGACTAGGAGTAAAAAAAAGTTTGGATACCCTGAATATTAAGCTGAAAAACTAGATAAAATGAGCACTTCTTTTGAACGTTCGGTTCACAAAACAAATGATAGGAGGGTTTGGAGACAGGGTGGCATACAATTCGGTGTATGACATGAATACCTAGGGAGAAAACTCCAGTGAAAAAAACCCTGGTTCCCCGCATAAGTGTTATTGTGTGTATAATACGACCCAAAGTTTCAATGAGTCGATAGCCCAAACGAAATGTGAATGTCTATGTAATTAATTAACATTAACTTATACTTTCGTGATTGCTTCTAGCCTTTAAGTAAATGAAAAGAAGATTAAGGAAGAAAGCTACGACAATGAAATTTCAGAATGTGTAAGATATCCGTATCGACCATACATGCACAAATTTTTGACTAAATAAGTCGGTTATCTTATGAGGTATACTGTATTAAAAAAATTATATTTGGTATTATTCGAAAATTTTGTAGCATGATTCTGCGAAATTTTACAAGCTCATTTGTTATCACTTCAGTTAAAGATCTTCCAAATTACATATGATCCGCTGAATATTCTAGAAGTGATAGGAAACAAAATTTCAGATGCTCGTAACTCCTAAAACATTGGAAAGATTAGGCCCAATATCGAATTTGACCGGGATATTTGGACAGATATCCTATTTTGAAATTATGAAAACCCTCTCTCATCTCTTCCGGAAGATAGAGGGAATACGGCCGAATGGACATCATCAACTACGAACTTGATATATTAACAGTTAACCAATTCTGAAAATATGGAAACTCCAGCTCTTCTATTTCGGAACTAGAAAGTATATTGCCGGATAGACTGTAATGAAGTTTGATTTTTCTTGTATAGGAAAATCATTTTAAGTATTCCGATTATTTTATATATTTTCCGTTCCCTGTATACGCCTTGAGATTCGAAGTTGTTGTTTCAGAGTTTTTCGGTGAGACAAAACAAGGCATGAAAACATAAATTTCTCTCCGCTAGAAACCGATAAATATGTTTTTACGCGATAAACCGAAATCGAAGATGATTTTAGGCGGCAAATACCATATCTGTATGTGTCCGTTTCATCTCCCCCCGGGAGAGTATAAAAAACCGTGTTGCCCCCGGAATTAAAATTATTAGATTATTATAGTTTGTGGTAGATTATTAATTATTATAGTTCTGTATGCGATGATTAGAGATTATCAATTAAGATAGAGTATTGTAGATCCGTGGTTCAGCGTTCATTTATTCAGATTTCAGTTTCTAGTTTCGATTCAGTATTCATAGTAGATAATTTTTTTTATTCAGTATTCATAGTTCAGTATTAGCGATTTATTTTATTTTTATAAGTGCACACAGTGTGGTTTTGCCGGACATCAGTATCCCGAGCGACGAAAGAAAAGAAAAAGTGAGTAAACGATAACCCCATTGCCGAAACCCCTTTATTTCAATTTTCATCAAAATCCCTCATTTTTCCGAGTTTGATTTCATTCCTTTTACAGGAATTCTGTAGAGGCTTCCTGTCCACGTGGACAGTTAGCAACCCCCCGTCTGTAGTAATTATTCTTAGCTCTTCTCTCGAGCCGGTAAAATTTTTATTCAGATCACCGTCAATCACAATTTGTTGCGTCCTATTTGCGGAAAAGTAGCGTCCGCAGCCAGATTAATTTTGATTCAGAATTAATTCATTTTTATACATTCCACTTGTAATTGTTAATCTCCTTAGAAAGTGTTATTTTCACAATTATAACTGAGTTCTTGCATTCTGTTCAAATTTCTACAGTTGATTACCGAATTAATTTATTTTCACACATCATACTGTCAGTTTAAATCTGTTATTTTGCTGAAATATAGTTGATTTGTTATTTGTATTCAACATACCGAGGTGATTTTCTGTACCTATATACCGAATTAATTTATTTTCACATTGCATACTGTCAGTTTAAGTCTGTTATTTTGCTGAAATATAGCTGATTACTTACGTCATTTTTATTCAACATACCGAGGTGATTTTCTGTACCTATATTCCTAATAAATTATATCAAATGTTTGATTGCTCAAATTATCGCTAATAGCTTAAATAAAACCGAACTCTGTCTTCGACTAGAAGCTACCTTGGTAGACCGAATCACAACTTCGTCAAACCTAGCTCTGAACGATACACGTGTGAATCGAGTGGTTCGACGAGATATTAACAATTTTCAAGCCTTCGGGAACTAAATACCCAACATTCAACAAACCTTATACTGAGAAAAAGAATTCGATACCCACAAAAACCGCTCGATCGATTTTATAACCATAATCAGAAGGCACTCAACTCATCTCGACTAATGGACGATTATGATATCGCTTTTAATATCTCCTCGTAAATCCCCACATGAAAATGATTATCTGTTAAAACACCTCACTCTTAAGATTAACATTACGATTTTGCTCCGGTCAATTAAAAGCATCTCGTGTGGGTCTGGTGTAGGTGTACTCCCGGCCTTAATCTTTCAAACGGCGCTGGAGGGTGAGAGGGCCTACGGTGACGGTTCAACACGATTTCGATATCACGAAGTCGTTTTTTATTTTGATAATAATTCGATTGAAATCAACATGATATGTTGGAGATTACTCTGTTGATTTATCTTGGTGCTAAGCGTGAAATTTCGGATTATGATGAAAATTTAGAGGATTACAAGTTGAATCGCTGCTCCTTGAACACTAAGACGGATTGAATATCAATCTGAACAAAATGGATTTTGTTTTATTTGAGTGAGATTTAACAGAGTGAGTGTTTGACCACTGCGTTAATTTTAACCATAGATTCTTGAAGCTAAAAGAAACATATACCATTTTTCCATATTTGGTCCCATTCAAAAGATTAGGGTTCCAAGTAACACACATACATCTTTGAGATGTATAATAGATGATCACCAGATCATCTAATGACAGTCATATTTCAAAAGATTCGTTTTATCAAAACGATATCTAAATGTCCATCTAATTTATGTATTTCTCATAATTTCTTCAGATGCTAGATAGAGGTCATTTGATCGAGGGAATCTAAAATTATGACGAATATTTATGTTTAATAAACGTTTAATCATTGGTATAATGAATGTCTGATAAACGTGTTTTTAATACTCTTATTTATGTAATGGGGTAACGTTTTTTCATCAGTTTTCATAGATATCTAATAAAGAGAATATTCCTTGATTAAATGTATGTCGAAAATGCGTTTTATTAAAACTCTAGTTTATGTAATGAAGAAACGTTTTTTCATCTGACTCTTTAGATCTATCTAAACGAGTGAATATATTGATTGCCATAATGTATGTATGAAATAAATATCTTAAAACTCAATTTATATCATGATCAAATCAATTTCTAACATTTTCTATACATGTCAAATTAAGGTTATAGGTATTCTCAGTATCCTTGTTTCAACTAGATCTCAACATTTGACGTAAATCTTTATTGAATATTTCCTTACGTTAATAACCTTTTCTTTTTCCAGAGTCAGTGAAATGAGTTCATAAAGACAAATAAATTTTCATGACCATAAAACATAATTTTTATGATTGATTGATTTCAAAACAATTTCAGGACATTTTCAAGAAAATTTTGTATTTATCATGTCATCTCAAAGACTTTCCGAAAAAAATCAATGAAGTAGTAGTGTCAGTTTGGTGAGGATTTACAAGATAAAAGTATTGTCATATTCTATTTATTAAAATAAATTTTACATCCAAAATAAAAATCACATCTTAAATTTTTTATTTTTTGAGTAAAGATACCTCTGGTTAGCTAATCTCAGTCAATCTTGGATCGCCTTGATTATGGTGACCTCCGTAACATTTTCATTTGAAAATAGAAGAAATACAGCATCTGAAAAATTTTGTATGATCATTATATGGCGCTTTCACTTCTACTATAAATATAAATAGGAATATTTATTCGAGAAATCAGAACATTCAAATGAAATAATAAAAATTTAATGCACACTTTTAATAATGTACCTTACAACTGCTATTTGATTAATTAAATTATTTATTTTGCAGTTTTACACCTATTCTCATTTTTGATGTTGTTGGTATTGTAGGGAGAACCATTTAGAGACATTTTCATTGAAATGAAAGATAATTTAGGCAGGTTTTTCAACGAATTTAGGGTGAATTGGGGTAATATATGTAACAGAAAAACATATTTTCTGAATTTCAAGGGGTTGAATGATGTAGAGAAATCAATAAAAAAGTTATGTCATAGGAATATTGAAAAAAATGTCAAAATCGAAGAAGGTTAGGTACCGATGTATTTTTATGAACAGAAATAAGATGAATCGTAAAAATTTGTGATTTGGCAAATGCAAATGAATTTTAAATGAGGTCGCCAATGAATTCAATGGTATCGATTCAGCAATTCTGAATTATAGGTACCTATTACAAATAATTTCGATACGGAAATATCCATCTAGTTAGATGTTAATAAGATAATAATAGACGTTGCCAATTAACTTTGAATTATATATTCTTATTTTTTTTGTACTGACTAATGTATCTACATATTGCGAGGTAATAATTTTATTGAAAAATTAAGTTGAACAGAATATTCATTTAATGATTATGAGCATGAAAGTTTCAATTACCCTAGAATTGGCTTAAAAATCAATGTTACGGGAAGAATCAAGTAACGTAATCAATACCAGAAAATATGAAAAGAAAAAAATAGGTGCAAATTGCTTGAAAACTATTAGCTATCAAGTTGCTATCCAAATACCCCTTTTTTTTTGTGTAGAAGCATGCCAATACATTTTCAACATCTCGTCTATCGAAGAGACTTTTTAGACAATATTAGACTATTTCATTCACTTTGAATTATAATGGAAAAATCTTCAAGACATTTTTGGAACTTAAAATTGTCAAAACGGTATATTAAGAAAATTTTTCAGTTACCAAATTGTTATAGGTTTGAACTTTCACTTAATTCACTTGATTGATGAAATATAACTTCAGCAAGATGTCTTCACCCTTTGCCGATTGAAATGGAAAGCCGAATAATGACGAAATGACTTCCTGACTTGACACGATTTCACGCTTTCCCGCTTCCAGTGAAGCAGAAGGCATAAGCGCTATCCGCAGCTGCATATAATATCGATAAACGCCGAAGATGATCGATATCATAATAAAGATTGTTTTTAATTTAACCATGTCAAGATCAGAAGACATGAAAACACGATGATACAAAGAATGAATATAGACTCCCTAGGCCATTATAAGTCTAAGAGAAACATAGCAGACTCGCTGGGGATTGAAAATGAATCTCGCTAAAAAGAACGTAAAAGTTTTCCATGAAAATGTCAGTGTGATGCCCACCAATGCATTGCTCCACTTTAACACGATCGTGAATGGATGGATTGAATTCAGTTCCTTGAAGTTTCGTGTTCGACATCCCGAATGTTATTACGACTTGAGCTTCATGGAAAAATGATTAGTTTCAATTCATTGTTCATTTTAGAATTTTTTCTGAACTCATTCAAAATTCTGTAGCAAGTTGTTTATTTCATGATCATTTTTCGACATTGAAAAAATGCCTTTTCAACGTCGAATAGGCACAAAAATATTAACTCTTAATTTACGTCCCATAAAACACTCTTAAAAACATAGAATGGATATCAATCTGAATCATGTATGCCTTTTGGCGCTCTTGTTCACCCGAACAGAGTGCCTATCATTTTGCCCGAATGTCTGTAATTTTGGAATATCGAGCCGAAAATGATCTCAATCGATTGGGTTTGACTCCCCGATGAAGAATCCGTGGCGAAAGTTGAGTCTGTCCGGCCGGCCGTCCGTATCCTCTCTAGCATCCAAAAGGAATCAGCTAGAGTTTTCATATTTTCAGAATAGGTTAATTGTTCAAATATCTAGGTCAAGTTCGTTATTGGGCCAAATCCGTCGGATGGTTTAGTAGTTATGAGCATCTGAAATTTTGTTTCCTCAATAACTACTAGAATATCCATCCGATCAAGTTAAATTATGAAAACTGAAATTGAATCAGCAAAATATTTTTCCATTAGCGTTGACAGTACGCCCGACCTCTCATATTGACCAGCTAACTTAAACCATTCGATATGAAAAAGACTGTGTTCCTGTTAAAAGGTTTTTAAAATTTTAACTATTGAAGAGCATAAATCTAAGTATTTAGCGGAGACCATCTTAAATTTTTTAGAGATACATGATATTCAGGACAAAGCTACGCCAATGTTCCAAATATGTAGGGAAAGTATAGTGGTCTAGAAGCAAGAATCGAGGAAAAATGTGAATTTGCTACCTTTATACCATGTGCGGGACATTCACTAAACATGGTAGGTGTCCATGCTTCTTGGTGTATACCGGAGGCATCATAGATTTTTGAAATAGTTCAGAAAGTGTACAACTTTTTTTCGGGCTCTACCCACAGATGGAATATGTTAACAGAACATTTAGGTTCAGAAAAGTTGTTAAAAGTCTTCCACAAACCAGATGGTCAGCACGAGCTGATGCAGTAAGCGCTTTGCATGGGGGTTATAAACGAATAATAGAAGCTTCAATCACCTTCGCAAACGATACTGAACAGGCACGAGAAACTAGAGACGGAGGCCTTATATTATATATTAGTCTAGAAAATCTAGAATTTATTATACTGACGGAAACCTGGAGCTCTATATTGGAAAGATAGACAAATCAAATAATTATCTCCAGAAACAAACAATAACACTGGACGTTGCAACCAATTTGTTCACTTCACTTTATGATTTTATTACTAACCTCAGGGATAAATTTGATAACTTCGAATCATCTGCCAAAGAAAAAAACCCTGAATCTGACTACAAGGATGGCACTCAAATACGCAGTTATGAAAGCATCAATCATTGACATTTCTGAAGGATCTTTCGACAGTTTTCTTCCATCCTAAGTAAAAGAAAAATATTAATTATCAAAAATTGAATGAAAACACTTGACTGTACGTTTTTTGTTAATTAATATCAAACTATGTTTCACCATGGGATAAGCGAGGAATCAATTACGAGAAGAAAAATAATTATATCTACAGGTCGAAGCGAACTACGACAATGAAATTTGAGACTATGTGAGATGTCAATCGTTCATTCATGCAAATATTTTTGTTGAAGTAAAGGGTGATTCATTTAGAATTCACTTAAAAAAAAATTAATAAAGCAATTTTATTATATCACCTTCATTAACAAATAAAAAAACTATTCCTTACAATTATTTTTTATAGATAATTTCTTTCAAATGCTTACCTCGACGTTTAACAAGATCCATTCGATAGTTCCAATTTTCAATGACGCGTGTGAGTATTTCGGGTGATATTTCTCCAATGACTCGAGTAATATTGGCCTCCAATACATCAATCATAGCTTGCTTGTCCACTTCACTAGTCCGAAGCGTGAAATAATCTGCTCGCCGAAATGCTCTCGCAGTTAAGCCATGGTTTCACGGGCTGTATTTCAAGTGGCACCATCTTGTTAGTCGAGACCATAGGCTTCAATTTCAACAAATAGTCTGTTATCATGGCGATAACGGTCACCATTCACAGAAGTATTCCAGCCGTGCTCTGTTTTGAAGAAATATGGACCGATTATTCCACCGGCCCATAAACCACACCAAAGACTTGTTTTTTCTGAATTTAACGGCAATTCTTAAGACACTTCGAGTTGTTCATCTCCCCAGATTCTGGCATTTTGTTTGTTCACGAACAGCATATGCCAAAAATAGACCTCATCATTGAACACAACTTTTTTCGATAAGAGTGGATCCTCTGCAAGCTTGTCAAGAGCCCAACGACTGAAGTTCAAAAGATTCGGTAGGTCGATCGACTCCAGTTCTTGAACTAACTGAATTTTGTAAGCTTTAAAAGAAAGATCCTTAAGTAAAATCCTCCATGTCGTTGAATACAAAAGACAAACTCGGTGAGAACGGCGACGAATCGACACTTCAGGGTGATCACGTACACTGTCCCCACCGCCGCTATATTCTCTTGAATACGAGCTGGATGTTGTCTATTTGGTGGAGTATTATCCACTAACGAATATTGAGTCTCAAACTCAGTGATGGAAGAGCGAATTATGCGTTTATTAGGTCGATTATATGGACCGTAAGTAGCTCTTAGCGTCCGATACTCGTTAATCGGAGAACGCCCATTTTCGAAATAGAGCTGAACAATTTGAAGATACTGTGCCGGGCTAAGTCGTTTCATTATGAAATGTTAGACACGACGGAACAAGAATATCACTTCAGTTATCACAACGCATGCGTATTTTGCAACTAAATCCCCATTACAAAGGGTACCTCTAAACGAATCACTCTTCACATCCGACATCTTATGCGGCATAAAGTATTGAAAGAATCTATATTTTGGAAACTTCTTTGAAATTCTCTAGCGTGTCTATTTCTTCAAAATTTTACAAGCCTTTTCTTTTCACCTAATTCAAATATCTTAAAAGTTACTACTTGACACGATGGATATTCTTTCAGTAATGGAGGAAATAAAATCACGCATGCTCATAACATCTGAACCATTCGACGGATTTGACCTAATAATGAACTTGACCGAGATATTTGGACAATTAACCTGTTTTGAAAATATGAAAAATCTAGCTCATCTCTTTCGGAATATATTATACGGCAGGTCGTCCGGACATAATTAATTTTGACCACGGATTCTTCATCAGGAAGTTGAACCCAATAGATTGATACCATCTTCGACTCGATAGTCGTAAATTACAGTCATGACAAGACGATAGTACTCTGTTTTTACGAGAACAAGCCCGGAAAAAATTGTTCTTCAAATTTTTCAACTCAAATCCTTTTCTTCATGCAGTTTTATCATACTGATTGAGTGTTATTTCGATATGAATCATGCTCATTATTCAATCGAATATTTTGCGATATACTGCACTGAAAAACAAATACGTCGGAAATGAGATTCTTCAATGTTTGAATAATTACTCGCAAGTAGGTAATTTAACAGAAGAGTCAAAGTTATCTGACCTCACGTCAATGCTTTCTAAGTTTTCAAAGCAAGGATTCTTCCACAGATCATGGTCAACACAAAAACAAATTTCCCAGTATCCAAATTTGTCGGTAAGTTTAACATTGTAGCAATAGTACTTGCAGCTCTATCGAAATAATTCAAGTATATATACATTATATATATTCTTTTGAACTTTTGGCTGACAATATTTAGTTAGCAAACAATAAAGCATATAGATCAGGGGTTAGTGACGGGGTGTCATACAATTCGTTGTATGACATAAAAGCCTAGGGAAAAAAACCCAGTAAAAAAACCCTGGTTCCCCGTCTAAGTGTGAAAATTAAAAAATAAGCTGAAATATATTTTAGGGACTTCTTTCTTCAAGAATGATCTTCTATTGGTAGAGACAGAGACTTCTTCAAGTTGCTCACATCGAATCTGGAAATAAAAAGACAAATTAATTATGACAATTGTCATAATGAATGTCAGTCGATAATTTTTCCTCTGCTATTTTTTAAATGAAATAAGTATTATATCACAACCTTCCACAACTATGGATGATGATTTCTCTTTGAATGGGTTCCATAGCAGACTTCAAACATCAGAAGATCTGAAAAATCGCCACTTGGACCGCAAGACCCGATTCGAAGAATCCTCCTTGCAGATTGACGACAAATTTTGTATAATTCAAGTGATCAATAATAGTTCAACTTTTTATTCGTAATTCAATTAAATTTAATTAAAGCTCGGAATATATTGATATCTGACCCTAAATTCTGAATTTAATAATATATCGACATCAAACTTATATCAAAGTTTGGACCTGAAAATGAAATGTTGACCTGACTAAGTGCACTAAATTTATTTTTGCGTCTGGAGTTCAAATAAACAATTAAAAAGAAATATCTTTCCTCAACAATTGAGCGAGAAAGAACATAACGTGGGCAAGAATCTTCCATGCAATCTAGCATGGCGAAGCGATCTATCTGATTACGATAAAAAACCAGCCAATTAATAAGAAAGAATACTGTTGATTTATCTTGAGGCGGGATATAAATTATGGTAGCCATGCAGGATAATTTCACCCACATTGTCATTAATAAAACGCAATAAAAACTGTAATTAATTAATAAGATAGATTTATTTGCAGGCTTGGAGCATCTTCTTTTGTGCTTCGGTTATTTATTGTTTCACTTGAAGGTGAAAAAGGAACATGATGAACTCGAAGAATCGACGTGTATGAGGCTCATGTCGATGCTAAAGATGATATATTTCTTCTGTTTGCGGCGAGATATCTTCATTAATTATTATGCTTGACTTTTTTCACCTTGTTGAATTGCACGGTGTTGTAATGTAAGTCATATTCTCATATTCAACACTGATAATGATTTACAACTTCAAAAGGAAGAATTCAATTTCCGGCGTGATACTAGATACTGTTACTTTAGAATCTTCTGTACTTTATTAGCTATTCTTGCGCGCTTGTTCTAATAGAATAGCGTATTATCGTTTTGCCCAAATGTCTGTAATATTCGAATATCGAGAGAGAATGGTCTCAATCTATTAAGTTTGACTTCCTGGTCAAGAATACAGAGCCATCTTGAGTATGTCCGTCCGTATACTCCGAAGAGGACGAGCTGGAGTTTTCATATTTTCAGAATGGAGTTCGTTATTGGGTTAAATCCGACCAATAGTTCGGGAGTTATGAACATCTGAAGTTTGCTTTCTTCTATAACTCCTTGAATATCTATCATATCAGGTTGTAACTTAGGAGATATATGAATTAAGTTGAATCAAATACGCTTGAAAAATCTCGCAGAACTCGATAAGTTAAAAAAAACCCAAAAATTGTTTTCAATACTCAGAAGATATCAGACGTATTCAAACAAAAATTTGTGCATTTGTGGATGTTATTGATATCTCACATAAACTCAAATTTAATTGTAATAGCTTCTTTTCTCCTGAAGATATGATGATTTTTTCATTTACTTAAGAAAAAAGAGAAATGTCAAAAAATCTGTCAGAAATTTCAATGGTCGATGATTTAACATATACGTATTCGATTAAAATAGAATAGAATAGAATAGAATAGAATTGAATAGAATATATATTTAATTCAAGAATTATTGTACAATACAATAAAATTGAAATTTGTCAAAATAAAAATATTCACCTTCTACACAATTCAAAAAATTTCAACAATGTATAGGGTTCACCTTCAAAAATAAATTTATACAAACTCCTCTTGAAAATCTTTACATTGCCCAAAATTCTTAACTTATAAGGAAGAGCATTCAATAATTTAATCCCAAAATACAAAGGAGAACACTCAGTCATCGCTAAAGAATGATAAGGATAAAAATATGGTTCATTTCTTCTGATTTGATTACCATTTCTGTATCTTTCGAAATACTGTGGATGAAGTTTCATGAAAATTAATACCTTATATATATATATAGACCACACAGTGTTAAAATATCTTGTTCCTTAAAATGTACCCTACATGACTCCCTAAATTTTAGTCCTAATACAGTTCTCAACATCGATTTTTGTCTTAAAAAAACTTGTTCAGATAGTGAGCTTCCCCCCCAAAAAATTATACCGTAAGACAACAACGATTGAAAATTCGCGAAACATACAGTCTTCAATGTATGATGATCCACTTTTCTCTTGAGTACAAATGTTTAATATATAACTGAGTTCAGCTTCCTTATTAGTTGGTCTATATGACAGTTCCATTTTAGGTGATTATCAAGAAAAACGCCCAGGAATTTGGTGGAGGTGGACACCACAACCTGTTCGTTGATATGTTGTGGGATACCGGCAGAAGATCTATCTGTACTGAATACTACACATTCAGTCTTCGCTACATTCAGCACTAAGTGATTGTTTTTGCACCAATTGTTTATCTCATCTAAGATTTTCTGTATCATTTCTACAGTTAGTCCAAAATTAGGAGATCTCAAGATAACTTTGGTATCATCTGCAAATGATATAAGTTCTACAATAATTGTATCGATAATTTTATTGTACAGGAACGATGGAAGATCATTTATGTAAACTAGGAATAATAGTGGACCTAGAATACTATCCTGAGGCACACCAGTGTTGCTTACTTCCTGTGTAGAGTGATATTCACAGTTATTCACTACCATTTTGACAGTTTGAGGTCTATTACTCCGATAGCTCCTTATGAGTTTCAGTTGATTGTCTCTAATTCCATATTCCCATAATTTTTCAAGCAATATCTCTTTGTCAACACAATCAAAAGCTTTGGAGAAATCTAAAAATAAGCCAATTGGTAATTCCTTCCCATCCAGTGCTGCTAAAAGAGAGTTATATAATTCGAATATCAGTTCCATTTCCTTGAATATATCCATGCTGACTCGATGAAAGAATCCTGAATTTTTCGAAGAAATTCGAAAGTCTTCCACTCAGAACCTTTTCGAAAATTTTTGCAAAGTTAGACAAAATACTGATCGGACGATAGCTTCCAGAATCTTTAATGTCTCCTTTTTTGAATTTTGGTTTTATTACGGCTATTTTTAAAGCTTCTGGAAAAATGCCATCTTTAAAAGATTTATTCATTATTTTAGCCAAGGGCTCAGCATTGAGGTGTATTGTATCCTTTAATATGTCTTGAGGAACATCGTCCCATCCTGTTGATCTGGAATTTTTCATCTTTTTTACTGTAAGCATGATTTCCTTTTCAGTGATGTTAAAAAGAAAAAAGGATTTCTCATTACAAGATATTGAACCACAATCACCCTTGTCGGACCCATCATGTACGTTGAGTGCTGAATGAACATTAACAAAGAAACTGTTGAATTTGTCCACCAATTTTTGAGGTTCTTTTTCATCTTCAATTGGGCTAGAATACTTACATCTTCTCCTCAATGCTTCATTCACAATTTTCCATACTGCTTTTGATTTATTACTTGACTTTTCTATTGTGTTTCGGTTAATTTTTATTTTCTCACTTTTTATTAAAGAATCATATCTATATTTCATTTCTTTATATGCTGATAAATGTTGGTCAGATGATCTAGATAAAATAAATAGGTAATCAAGTAATTTTTTATGCTCTTTGATGTTGGTAGTTGTCTCTTTATGGTTATTATTGTTAGTGAAACGGGCTGTTTTTAACCTTGGTCGGACTTATTGATCAGAGTTAGCTAGGAAAAAGTTAATCGAAATGTTTCATAACCGTGAATTAATGCACGTTGTCAAAATTTAGAAAGCAACGTAGGTTTTAAGGAGAACGGAATATGACCTACGAACGAAACGTAAATAAAATCATAAGTACTTATTTTTAATGAGATATGATATACAGGGTGAGTCTTTGACCACTGCGTTAATTTTAACCATAGATTCTTGACGTCAAAAGAAACATTTTCTTCCTATAACATTTTTTCTAATTTGGCCTCGTTCAAAAGATATAAGGTGTTGAAATTTTATAAAAAAATTGCATTTTCACCTGTAATATTCAAACGACAATATCAATTGAAATGATTTCTTGTAGAAGGTTTTTCATAACAGTCATGCATTTTTTGGTACAACAAATATCGCTTGAACTAAAGGCCTGTATCTTGTACTTCCTGGAATCATTAGTCATTTTTGCAGATAAAATCATTCGTCATCTTTTCTCCTAAATTGCACCATTATTGAGATATTTGAAGTTGAAAGGAATGAAATCGATATAATTTTGTCCAAATTTTCTGATTTTCCCAAATCCAACTCTGTGCTGAAATGATTCAATTATCAGATTTGTTCAATGTTGCCATATTTTATGTCTTTATTAAATATTTCTACAAAAGGTTGAGGAAATCTCTCCAGTCTAGGGTTCCACCACTAAACTTTATAGATGAAATTAACCACTGAACAATTTTGTCTTAGATTCACTACAAAATCTAAATTGTCATTTGCTGTATTCATTATTAATGATGTCTAGCACCTAGTTTAATATAGAATCCGGAGTAATATTCCATAATAAATAGAGAAAAAGATTTCCATCACTCACATAGGTAGTATATTTTCATGATAACCGTTGAAATAGGTAATATATTTTCTGTCAGGACCTGTTAAATTGAAGACTTGTCTTTATCAAGAGCTGGTGCTTTATAGCTTCAGACTTTCAGGGTTCATCAAATTATATCTATTCTAACATAGGAATGCTACAAATTAAGCTTATATGTTTTGAAAACTTCGAACCCAGTCTCCTAGATTTGTTTTACATCTTTATTTCATACAACGATTCAACCTGGTACACAAACTTAGGAGATGATAGAATTTGACTTGGTTTTAATATTTCTAAATGTTTGTTATGATGCATGGTTAGTTAAAATTTTATCAATATTGATACTGGAAGCTATAGACTCATAAAAAAGAAGGATTAGAATAGAATACAATTTCTGACCATAGTCATTTCATACTGAATCGAATGATTTCAAACTATCGAAATACAATACAATATTCTCCACTGTTTTTTTGATGATACAAATAACTGTTGACAGTTTCAAACAGAATCAAAACAACAAGGAACCACAGAACACTATTTTATTGGGAACTACCCACCACAGAGACGTTATAATAATATTTTAATGTGATAATAATTCACTCTGGTTATTCTGAGAAAAATTATAACTGAAGATCAATAATGGTTACAGATATTATCTTTCATTTAAAAAAACTTTGCAATTATCAATTTTTTTCTCCCATGGGGTTCGGTAATAAATTGATATTTTCTGGTAAGGTATTAAAATTTTACATAATCTATAAATAACCATTATTCAATATGTATGTTTTTGTTTACGTGATTAAAACAGATACTCTGATTATAAAATCCAAAAATTTACGCATGTTCAGTGATTAACTATAGTCTAAACAGAATAGATTCATATTAATGATCTAACAAACACCCCTAGTTGGTTTTTTTCAGAAGCAAGTATAATTGCACACCTAAATCTGGGAATACATGTAATCTATCCAAGTAAATTGTTATTGGGATTCAGTACAGAAAATAATCATCAAGCATAGTAACATCACTTAGAAATAATTATTCGAAGTGACATCATTCATTGTTGTTGAAGATTTCGAAAAAGATTTTCATATTTTTAACAGTATGATATCAAGAGACCTCATAGACCTGTTCACCTGTTTCACTCCTCTGTCAAGGAGAAGAAACTTCAGAAATATCAGTGTGTTTTGTAAATCATAGATGATTTTTTCTGGCTTTGAGTGAAAAAAAAAGCAAAGTGACAACCTCTTACCTTGGAAGTTTTCATAGAAATGATGGTTTTCATGATTTGGAAATGTTAAGAAGAAAATTGCAAATGTATGATGATAACATCCCATAATTCTGAGGTTTTTTTGGAATTTCTCACTAGAAAGGGATGGTTTATAATCTTGAAGTAGAAAGAAATTATAGTAGAACAACAAAAATCTTCGTATATGGTGTTGATTTTTTTTCACCAGAAAATTAGTATTTTGTATCTTCCTTCTGGATACTGACCCCATCTGATGAAACATGAATGAGTGATCCATTTTATAGAGGAAAATAATGTTTTTAAATAATTCAGATTCATTAGTGGATGCTGTGGAAGGTATTTTAAGGTATTTAGTTTAAAACTAAACTGGACTACAAAGGGGTATTTGCCCAATGTGAAAACTCGTGGCGTGGGTATTTGTATGACATTGTTTCAGCGTACAGGAATAGGCTCTAGAACAAGAGCGCTAAAGCTTCCAAGCTCACGTCAGTGCTTCTCTAAATTTTTTTATCAAATACCGAATATTTCCCGACACCAAACTACCATTGCTAGAACTGCGCTGAGCGCATGTGCACCAATTTGCACCTTTTTCAGCGCATGTTTTAGTTCAAAACTAGTGGAACAGCCTGCGATCGTTTTGTCCAAATCTCTGTAATTTTCGAATTCGATGAATAATACAGGGTCAAACATGAGTATGGCCGGCAGGACGGACTACATCTTCCGATGTAGATGAGCTGAGGTTTTAATATTTTCTGAAGAGGTTAGATGTCCAAATATATCAGTCAAGTTTGTTATTGGGCAAAATGCGTCCAATAATTCATGAGTTAGGAGCATTTTATTTGGTTTGCTCAATAACTTCTGAAATATCGATCCGACCAATTCAAGATTTGAAAATCGTTTGAATAACGTTGAAAGAGAGAAGTCTACAAAATTTTGTTGAATCGTTAGGCTGGAAAATTCCTTATTATATTTTGGAAAAAAATCCAATTACTCGTAAGGTATTTGTAGGATTTCATCGAACATTTGGGTATATCATATATTAAGCTTATTGATATCTTGAATATTCAGAAAAATCATTCACGTTGACTGAACCCACGAGAAGATTTGAGAAGTTTTTCCAAGTAAGGAATTAGTGATATCGCACAAGTTCATAAAATAATGTTTAAGTTAAGAATGGATATTCATCCTTCCACTTCTAGTAATGGTGAATGGTATGAATCGAAAGTTAATGAATTAAAGTATGTATATCTTCATTCATTTAACCAACACTGTCTTTTGAGAGAAAAAATTATGGAATTCCTCGACATTTTTATTGAGAATTCTGAGTTGTCGAAAATATCCAAAATTTTTCGTGTTTCATCTCAATCTCAAAGGAAGAGAGCTTTCTGAAAGAAATATTTTTTTGCAGAGGTTATTGAGATTTAAAATCTACTTCCAAAAGTATTGAGTAAATGTTTTGTATGCACAGACTAAGAGGATGTATTTCACATCGATGAAATCTTTGTTATGAGGCAGTTAGGTCGTTTGACCCGGTTCTTTTCCAACTCCGGGAGTTGAATGGATCTTCTGACAGTTGGTCGATCAAATGGTTGGCATGTCCTTGTAGCTTCTGATGAAATTTTCTCGAGGGATTTTCTATTTCTGGGCTAACCTATCGGACTGTTAATCCTAATGGATGGTCTAGTTTGGTACATACCAAAGGGCGTTAATCGATGAACGTAGTATTTTTGATTGTACTATTTGGATAATTTGAATATTTAATGGCTTAGCGCAACATCAGAATGATACCGTACCTCCATATTGGTTTGATGATTGCTTTGTAAAATAGTAATATTTTGAAGGTTTAATTTGGACTACTTGCCTAAAAGCCAATACATATGGCGGATTTTAGGTTCATTTCATTCTTCTTAGAATCTTCTGTCAGTTGGTTGGCATGTGTTTTCAGCTTCTAATGGTATTTTCTCGAACTCGTAGTGTTTTAATTTTCCGGTATGTCTGAATGATAATATTTTGGCCCCGAACGGTCGTGTGGGACTACAATTAGATAAGGAGTACTTCAGTTATTTCACATGTGATAGTGGTTAGATACGAGAAATTGTTTGATATGGTTGTGGGAGAAATTGTTTGAATTGGTATAGAAGTTTGTAAATACTGTTGGGAAAAATTTTCTTTCCTCGAAGATTGCTGTGGTGCTCACGATGCGTTGTCGAGTCTATCGAAAACCTAGTTGATGGTTGCTTCTAGTTGGTGCACATCAATGTCATCTCTCAGTCTTCTGAGAATTCAATCTCTCGAAAAGTTTACTCAGGATTGGTAGAAGACTTAAGGTCCTACATATTTGCCTATTGAGTTCTCGATTCATCAGGTTAGGGTATCATTATATCCTCACTATACCTTCGTATGATGGAAAAGGAAGGAAAATATGCTCACTATTCTATAAGATAATGTTGTGAGCCGTACGAAAGTTTCCTGGGTGGTTGTTGAACAGTTCTTGCCGTATGAGGTCGTTTCCAGGAGCTCTATTATTTTTCAGTGGTGTTATCTCATTGGCTCCTCCTTTTAATGATAATAGTTCTGATTGGTAAAGACATCTGACCTAAAACATGCAGAAAAGTTTCAACTTCTGCATCGCTGACACCAGGATAGGCGTCGTTTGGTGTGAAGACATGTGCAAGATGTACCTATAGTGAATGTAATACATTTTCATTTATCTGAGGTTGCCATTGGCCATTTTATTCGGAGATTTCCTCAAAGTGGGTCTTCTGAATTTCTTCGTAGTTATTCAGAGGCTGGGCTCTTTTTTGTCAATTACTCTCTATATAGTGTTGGAATTGAAAATTCTGATATTGTTGTTGAGTTTCACATAATTTTCTTGTGAGTTGATTTCGTAGTGTCTTGTCAAGTGAATTTTGTGATCTTAGCCATTTGCCCCCAGACCTTCGTTTTTCTACCAGCAGTTCTCTAATTTGAAGGGGCATTTTTATTTGAACTCATTTCATCCTAGAGTATTCTGTGCTACTTTCTCATGCTGTTTCTTGGATCATTCTTGTTATGTTGTCTGCTGTTTTTATATCATCAGGAATTTCTAAGATTATATTCCTACCGGCATCTTCCTATAGTATATATATTGATTTTGCCCGTAGTTAGTGAAGATTTAATCAATGATAATAATAATGTTTAATTTCGAAAATCCTATATATACAATCATCATAAACAATCAGAACGAAAATACAGTCAAAAATAGAAAAAAAAAAATTTTCAAAAGCAAGCATTTAGGAACTCTTTCATTGTATATAGTTCAAGATCAGTCAACAATTTATGTATTTCTTTATTAAAGACAACGTGCCTATTCATCTGTCTCAGTTTCAACGCTAGTTTATCAAAAAGTTTCATACACATATATTTGGCACTTTTTTCGGTGAGAGTCAGTCTGTGAACTGGATATATACAGGAGTCTTTGACCGCTGCGTTAATTTTAACCATAGATTCTTGAGATCAAAAGAAACACTTTTTCCAATACGGTTTTTCTATATTTAGCTGCGTTGAAAAGTTATGAGCATTTTAAGTTTTCACATTGGGCAAATACCCCTCTGTAGTCCAGTTTAGTTTGAATGAAAAATACCTTCCACAGCAACCACTATTGAATCTGAATTGTTTAAAAACATTATTTTTCCTCTGAGAAATGATTCACTCACTCATGTTTCATCCGATGAGGTCCATATCTAGAAGGAAGATACAAAATACTAATTTTCTGGTAAAAAAAATTCAACACCATAAACATAGATTTTTGTTGTTCTACTATATTTTCTTTCTACTTCAAGATTACAAACCATGCCTTTCTAGTGAGAAATTCCAAAAAAACCTCAGAATTATTCGGTGTTATCATCATACATTTGTAATTTTCTTCTTAAAATTTCCAAATCATATAAACCATCATTTCTATGAAAACTTCCAAGGCAAGAGGTTGTCACTGTGCTTTTTTTTTCACTCAAAGCCAGAAAAAATCATCTATGATTCTCCAAACACTGATATTTCTGAAGTGTCTTCTCCTTGATAGAGACCAGTGAACAGGTCTATGAGTTATCTTGATATCATACTGTTAAAAATATAAAAATCTTTCTCAAAATCTTCAACAATGAATGATGTCACTACGAATAATCATTTTAAAGTGATGTTACTTTGCTTGATGATTATTTTCTGTACTGAATCCCAATAAAAATTTACCTGGATAGATTACAAGTATTTACAGATTTAGGTGTGCAATTATACTTTCTTGAAGAAATACCTAAATTTGATTTTGAAAAATCAAGTAGGTGTTATTTAATGAAAAATTTTCTGTTAAATCATTAATATGATTCTATTCTGTTTAGGCTATAATAAATGATTACTGGCTTTTATAATCAGAGTATCTGTTTTAAGTACGTAAACAAGAAAATAAATATTGAATAAGGGTTATTCAGAGATTATGTCAAATTTTAATACCTTACCATAGAATATTAATTTATTACCGAACCTCAGGAGAGAAAAAATTAATATTTGCAATGTTTTTTCAAATAAAAGATAATATCTGTAACTATTATTGATCTTTAGTTATAATTTTCCTCAGAATAATTGAGTGAATTATTATCACATTAAAATATTATAACATCTCTGTGGTGGGTAGTTCCAAATAAAGAAGTGTTCTGTGGTTCCTTGTGGTTTTGATTCTGTTTGAAACTGTCAACAGTTATTTGTAGCTTTCTTTCAAAAAAATGTAGAAATATTGGAAAGATAATATCGATAGTTTTAAATTATTCAATTCAGTATGAAATGATTATGGTCAGAAAATGCATTCTATTCTAATCTTTCTTGTTTATGAGCTTATAGCTTCCAGTTTCAATATTGATTGAATTTTAATTAACCATGCATCATAACAAACATTCAGAAATATCAAAACTAAGTCAAATTCTGTTATCTCCTAAGTTTGTGAACAAGGTTGAATCGGTGTATGAAATAAGGATAATAAAGGTATAAAACAAATCTTGGAGACTGGGTTCGAAGTTTTTAAAACTCATATGAGCTCAATTTGCAGCATTTCTATGTTAGAATAGATATAATTTGATGAAACCTGAAAGTCTGAAGCTATAAAAAACCAGCTCTTCATAAAGACAAGTCTTCAATTTAACAGGTCCTGACAGAAAATACTTTACCTATTTCAACGGTCAAAATATACCGAAGAGTGATGGAAAACTTGTTCTCTATTTATTATGGAATATTATTCTGGATTTAATATTAAACAAGGTGCTAGACATCATTAACAATGAATACAGCAAATGGCAATTTAGATTTTGTGGTGAATGTAAGACAAAAATTGTTCAGTGGTTAATTTCATCTATAGTGTTTAGTGGTGGATCCATAGACTGGAGAGATTTCCCCAACCTTTTGTAGAAATATTTAATAAAGACATAAAATATGGCAACATTGAACAAATCTAATTATTGAATTATTTCAGCACAGAGTTGGATTTGGGAAAATCAGAAAATTTGAACAAAATTATATCGTTTCAATTCCTTTTAACTTCAAATATCTCAAGAATGGTGCAATTTAGGAGAAAAGATGAGGAATGATTTTATATGCAAAAAAGACTAATGATTCCAGGAAGTATGAGATATGGACCTTTACTTCAAGCAATATTTGTTTTTCATGCAATTTAACCAATCTGTATAGTAGTAGTGAGAAACCCACAAGAAGTGGAATAAATCTATTGATGCCAAAATATGCACGAGTGTTATCAAAAACCTTCTACAAGAGATCATTTCAATTGATATTGTCGTTTGAATATTACAAGTGAAAATGCAATTTTTTTATGAAATGTCAACACTCTATATCTTTTGAACGGAGCCAAATTTGGAAAAATGTTATAGGAAGAAAATGTTTCTTTTGACGTCAAGAATCTATGGTTAAAATTAACGCAGTGGTCAAAGTCTCACCCTGTATAATTGGCGCTCCTACAGTTGTAGGTATGGTTTGGTAAATGGTCACTGAAATACTCTCGGTTTTTAGAAAGAAACATGAGGCACTCCTCAATATGAACTGCAACAACAGTTAGTAAACCACTGCTCCTAAAACACCCTCTACGAGATGCTCTATAGCTAAGCTTATTCATAATTCTCATGGCCTTTTTCCGAGTTCTCATAATTTTCTCAGCCGTTTTCACATTCCCATAAAATATTACACCATATCGAATAAGATCCTCAAAATTTGAAAAATAAATTGTCTTCAAGCCACTTAAACCCAAGTACCGAGACATTACTCTTAGAGTGTAACATACCGAATTCAACCTTTTGTTCAGTTTATCAATATGACATTCCCATGACAAATTCTCATCAAGCGTCAACCCCAGCAGTTTCACCTCAGTATTTACACTAATATTGGTTCCCTTTAAATCGATCACATTGGGATATTCTTGATTTTTAGTTTGAAAAATATAGAATCAGTTTTATTTCAGTTTTGGTTGGTAAGTACAAGACCTTCATTTGAAATCTAGTTGATATGGCTTTATAAATGCTACTTGAATTGACCAGCAAAACAACCAGGTCTCTAGCAAGCATAAAAAATTTTTTATCATCAGCATAATCGTAAGATGTACAATTTGAATAAATAATAAACAAAATAGGATCAACTATGCTTCCTTGCTGTATAACAATTTTGACAATTTCTTGCTTTGATGTACAATCGATTCCGTTCTTTGTAATAACAGTTTGCTGGAGCCTTCCTGATAGGTATGATATGAGCCATGTACAAATAACATCACCTACACCATACAATTTCAACTTTCAAGAGCACTTTCTGCTTTATACAATCATTTGCCTTTGTGAGGTCTAAAAACAGGCCTATTACATGGTTTTTCTCTTGATGAATCCTTCCTGTAAATTCAAATATTGCTGTTTGAGTACCTCTGCCTTTCTGATTTGCATGTTGGTTTTTGAACAATAGGTTATTGGTGATAAAATATTCCATCATTCGGTTGCACAAACATTCCTATAATACCTTTGAGAAACTTGGCAGAAGGCTGATTGGTCTGTAGTTTTCAATTTCTGTCATACTACCTTTTAGGCGCTCTTGTTCACCCAAACAGAGTGCCTATCATTTTGCCCAAATGTCTGTAATTTTGGAAAATCGAACCGAAAATGGTCGCAATCAATTGGGTTTGACTCCCCGATGAAGAATCCGTGGCGAAAGTTGAGTCTGTCCGGCCAGCCGGCCGTATCCTCTGTAGCATCCAAAAGAGATGAGCTAGAGTTTTCATATTTTCAGAATAGGTTAATTGTCCAAATATCTCGGTCAAGTTCGTTATTGGGCCAAATCCGTCGGATGGTTCAGTAGTTATGCACTGTAAAAAATAGTTCCTCATCTCAAACCATATTAATTTGTCTCAAGTACTCCGTACGTTTGAATACAGCCAAATGCATAAAGTACTTGACCCTACCGCCCTCTACGGTTGAGAATGGCGTTTACCCTAAATAAAAGTTTCTTGAGCTAAGAAACTGATTAGTTTCAACCAAGCTCAGAGTTATTGACTCAGGTGGTAAAAAATTTGATCCAACGGTAATATTAATTAGTATGTAACTATTGATACTTTTCGTAGAATAAAATTTTGGTTTCATGTAAATAAATATTACATTTCACTGAAACTCGATTTGTAGTTGATTTAAAGGATCTTAGTTGAATGGGTCGAGAATTCAGTCGATAAAAATGATAGTATCTCTTATGTCAAGTGAAAGTTTCTTGGGTTAAGAAACTGATTGATTTGAGCTAAATTGAAGGGTTTTTGACACTAGCAAATGAATAATTTGATAAAACAAAAAAAAACATTTGTATGTAATCATTATTTTTCTTCACAGAACAATAATTTCTCTTTTATATTAATAAATACCGGAATACCGCGGCAGACCATGAATATTGTACGGAATGGGAAAGGCGTCTAGAGTTTCGTTGGAAGTTGCAGAGAGGGAGCGAGCGTCAACCGTCTGCTTTTCAAGACACGTCGTAAAGACAACCGTTCCCATCACGTCGGGGTCACCAATGTAGAATCGAAGGAATTTATCCCTACTTATGCGTTTCGTCCCTGGCGCACACATTTGGACTCATCAGTAAGGCTTGTGTGCGCCATGCCATAGATGCAGTGGTTAGAAGTTTTGAGGGAGCCGCCGGGAGTTGAACCTGGCACCTAGTACCTAATCGGTGTGAAACTTGAGCGCAAACCTCTAGGCTACCGAAGCGCTGTGAACTAAGCTATGCGTGGCTATATAGAGTGCCGCCAAGAGATCCCTATACACTCCCCTGCCGCTACAATAGCTATAGTCCAGGCAGTGGGTTATCATCTCATCCCTGTCATCATCCAATACCAGATCACCCGGTTCTCCACCAACACAAAGATATTTGGTTTTCTCTAAGTTGACATTTAAGCCCCACTTCTCGTATTCTTTAATTAGCTTGCGCATCATGTATTCCATGTCATCTTTATCACCGAATACAACAATATTGTGAGTAAAATGCACAAATAATTGCATTTAAATGGGATATATTTAATATAAAAGAGATAGAGTTTTGATTTAATTGCAGCCAATATAAAAAAATTGCTACAATTAATTCGTTTTATTACATCAATTACGCAATATTTTTTTTACAAATGTCACTTCATATTGCAACAATTATATGTTCAATTTTATTCAAATATTTATAGTTTTCTTCAAGTAAATGAGGCGAATAATATAATCTCACGAGATTCTTGTCTCGTTAAAACCTATTTAGAATAATGTATTTGTATCAATCAATTATGGATATTGAGACAAGTGCATAAACAATTTCTTGTAATTGTATGTTTATGTTGAATCAGTTGTTTCTTTCATTTCGCTGAAATGTGAAAAGTTTCAAGCGAATGTTTTAGCTGTTCTCTATAATCAACTAGGTTGTTTTAATCAAGAAAAATAGTTCATTTGGAGTAATCAATTTTAGATTAATTCAAATTAAAATGGTTTGATTGAAAAAAAATTCTCAAACTCCTGAGGAGTTTGAGCGCAGAATTTTATTTTTTACAGTGTGAGCATCTGAAATTTTCTTTCCTCAACAACTACTAGAATATCCATCCGATCAAGTTAATACTTGAAATATTGTTGAGGGAGGCTGCAACAAAACGGCTCGCAAAATTTCGCTGAAATCGTCAGGCTAGAAAATTTTTAGAAAATTCCAAAAAAAAAATTTTTTAATCCGCACTATCTCATAAAATATTTTTCGAATTTCAATAAAAATTAGTGAATACATTGAGGAGATCGATATCTTACTTATCCTGAAATTTCATTGCCGTAGCTCTTTTCCATCTAAAGATATGATCATTTTTTTCATTCATTCAGGAGAAAAGAGAAATGACATACGTTCCGATGATTTTCTTTGAACGATGGCCATCACAGATCGATATTCGATTGACAAATGCCAGGCTCATTAATCAGTGTCAGTTGGCGTAATATTAATAAAAATTTTTTATAACGGGAAATCATAGAGATAGAATTCAATATCGATGGCTGAAACAATATGAGTTGTCAAAATTCAGAAAAGCACTGACGTAAGTTTTTGGGAAAAGGGAATTATAGCTTCGAACAAAACTTGGGAAAAATTATGAATAGTTATTTTTAATTTGAGATATAGGTTTGTTCATTCATTAGGCGTTCATTTTGCCTCACATTGCCCCATAGTACGGGAAAAGACTATTGTTCACCTGATCAGAGTGCTTATAGATTTGTTATGGTTTGAAAATTTACTCGCAAGTAGCTCAACAAGAGCGCCAAAGCAATCTGACCTCACGTCAGTGCTTTCTAAATTTTTATGTAAAATTCAAATCTTCAGGAAATATTCCTGATTTGAAAGATGATCTTACAGCATGTGTTAAAGGTCACTGATCTTATGTACACAAAATTTAATCAACGAGGTAGATATTTCATCGTATCCACTGCTATGTTTGTTATATAGCCCTTGCACAATATTTATTATTTCTTGTTCTGTAATTTGCTCGAAGAACATGGATCTATCTGTTTGTTGGTGATAACTGATGTGATGCCATTCAGTGTCGTTTGGTGCCAAGTTCAATACCGAGTCCAAAAAGTATGTGTTGAAATCATTTGCAATACTTTCTCCGTCTCCATCAACTTGAGGTGTGTTTGCTCCTGACTTCAGTCTATTTACTATTGACCATACTGTTTTAGATTTATTGTCAGAATTTTCGATTTCATTTTGGTAGAACCTCGACTTTTTCTCTGCCAGAATCCTCTCATATGCAGGATTTGCTTCCCTATATTTTTATTTGAAAGCTACGTCCACCAAGCTAATGACATATAAAATGTCCAACTTTCTCTTGTATTCTTGAATATCAGGATCTGTGATGTCATATTCTGGAGATTTCTTCCTTAGCCTTATCTTCTTAGTTGGAAAATTGATATTGAAGTAGTAAAGAAATATGTTATGAAAATCCTTTCAAACTATATTCGAGTCACTGGCCCCATAAACCATGGTCCAATCTGCACTGCTGCATTGTATATGCTTCTGTATATCTGTTCGTTGGAGAGTACACATGTGAAACTGACATTCTGTGCAGTGTGATCTGAAATAAGATTGTCATGTACTTTAGCTACATAATCCCTATCGCTATTCACAAAGATGTTGTCGACAAGTAACTTGGTAACTCTTGTATAATCAATGATTAAAGGATATGAATTATGTGAGCTCATTAAGGAGACAAGAGCTCCTTCTGTCTATTTTTATCATTTGGATACATATGAATGTTGAAATCCCCCAATACAACAACATGACCTCTAAAAAACTCAAATTTTCCAAAATTTTCTCCAAACAACCCAAAATACTTTCCACTACACTGCCTGGGGTATATATACACATTATAATAGTTTTTTTCCTGTTTTGTCAACTTCACATACACTACACTCACAAATGCCTTCTTTGGATAACGCTGTTATCTTGGGAAGTTTCCTAAAATTGGTTCCATGTCTCACAAATATGGCACTACCTCCATGTTGATTTTCACCTTTGCGACAATAAGCTTCTGCTAAACAGAAACTAGAGAGTCCATAATTTGCTAATTGGGTTTCAGTTTTCCAATGTTCCGTCAAACAACAGATCTGAACATTCGGAAAAACCCTGTAAGAACACTTCAAGTCTATTTATGCAATTGCCAATTGACTGCATATTTTGATGGATTAAAGTTTTCTTGTTGGTCACCTCTTTTTGGCGCTCTTGTTCACCTGAACAGAGTGCTTATCAATTTGCCCAAATGTCTGTGACTTTCGAATTTTTGGGCAAAAGTGGTATCAATCGTTTTGTTTGGACCTACTGATGAATAATCCGTGGTCAAAATCGATTCTGTCCGTCCGTCCGTCCGTTCCGTGAACACGATAACTCTCGAACGGATGAAGTTAGAGAGTTGAAACTTTCAGAATAGGTTTGAGGTATAAATATCTCGGCTAAGTTCGTTATTCGGTCAAATCGGCCGAATAGGTTCGGAGTAACAAAAAAAAATTTTTTTTCAAATGACACTGTTCAAATAAAAATTTTTTTATGGTGCAGTTTTATCAGACGTATACAAAAATACCACTCTCGACTTCGACAAGCTAATAGTTCTGGAGATATGATTTTTCAAAATTTAAATAATTGTAAGTGGTTTACAAGAGCGCCTAAGCCAACTGACCTCACGTCAGTGCTTTCTAAATTTTTTATTTCGTTGTTTATTCGAATGATAATTCCGCTGTCCTATAAAAAATTTGCACCATTATTAAATAGGTCTATATGTTCAGAGAAATCAAATCTCTTTATTCCAAGTCCTGAGGGCCAAATATCAGTTTTATATACCTCATCTTTTTTGGCGCTCTTGTTCACCTGAACAGAGTGCTTATCAATTTGCCCAAATGTCTGTGACTTTCGAATTTTTGGGCAAAAGTGGTATCAATCGTTTTGTTTGGACTTACTGATGAATAATCCGTGGTCAAAATCGATTCTGTCCGGCCGGCCGTCCGTCCGTTCCGTGAACACGATAACTCTCGAACGGATGAAGTTAGAGAGTTGAAACTTTCAGAATAGGTTTGAGGTATAAATATCTCGGCTAGGTTCGTTATTCGGTCAAATCGGCCGAATAGATTCGGAGTAACAAAAAATAAATTGTTTTTCAAATGACACTGTTCAAATAAAAATTTTTTATGCTGCAGTTTTATCAGACGTATACAAAACTACCACTCTCGACTTCGACAAGCTAATAGTTCTGGAGATATGATTTTTCAAAATTTAAATAATTGTAAGTGGTTTACAAGAGCGCCTAAGCCAACTGACCTCACGTCAGTGCTTTCTAAATTTTTAATTAGGGGGCAGAAAAAACGAATCTCTTGAGTCTATTTTTTCTGATGGAATTTCTGTCAAGTGGTGCGCTCTTTCTTACTATTATTCAATTTAATACGGGAATGTTTACGTTCAAGTTTTTATCTTCTTTTTTTTCCAACTCAATGCATGTACCTTCTAGTAATTCTGCCTTTTCCATCAGAAGAAAATTATTCTGTTTCAAAACATTGTTCATTTCTCTTGAATCATTCAATAATTCCTGCAGATATTTCCAGATTTCCATTTATTTCTTGTTTTTGGCGCTCTTGTTCACCTGAACAGAGTGCTTATCAATTTGCTCAAATGTCTGTGACTTTCGAATTTTTGGGCAAAAGTGGTATCAATCGTTTTGTTTGGACCTACTGATGAATAATCCGTGGTCAAAATCGATTCTGTCCGTCCGTCCGTTCCGTGAACACGATAACTCTCGAACGGATGAAGTTACAGAGTTGAAACTTTCAGAATAGGTTTGAGGTATAAATATCTCGGCTAGGTTCGTTATTCGGTCAAATCGGCCGAATAGATTCGGAGTATTGAAAAATTTTTTTTTCAAATGACACTGTTCAAATAAAAATTTTTTTATGGTGCAGTTTTATCAGACGTATACAAAAATACCACTTTCGACTTCGACAAGCTAATAGTTCTGGAGATATGATTTTTCAAAATTTTTTTCATTTACTCAAGAGAAAAATTTAGAAAGCACTGACGTGAGGTCAGATTGCTTTGGCGCTCTTGTTGAGTTACTTGCAAGTAAATATTCAAACCTTAACAAATCTTTAAGCTCTCTGATCGGGTGAACAATAGTCTTTTTCCGTACTATGGGACAATGTGATGTAAATATGAAAGCCTAATGAATAAACAAACCTTTATCTCAATTTGAAAATAACTACTCATAATTTTCACCAAATTTTGTTCTATGCTTCTCCTAAAAACTTACGTCATTGCTTTTCTGAGTTTTGACAACGCCATCAAATTCTTTCTCTATGATAAATAATTTTTTGATTAATATTACGTCTGTGCTTTTCTGAATTTTGACAACGTCATCGACATCGAATTCTACCTCTATGAATTCTATGAAAATTTTGATTGATATTACGCTGACTGACACTGATATCTAGGTCCGCAAGTTGTCAAACGAATATCGATCTGTGATGGCAAATCTTTCAATGACAAAGCTCGGACTTCATGACATTTCTTTTTTTTCTCTTGAGTAAATGAAAAAAATCATATCTCCAGAACTATTAGCTTGTCGAAGTCGAGAGTGGTATTTTTGTATACGTCTGATAAAACTGCACCATAAAAAAATTTTTATTTGAACAGTGTCATTTGAAAAAATTTTTTTTTTTTGTTACTCCGAACCTATTCGGCCGATTGGACCGAATAACGAACTTAGCCGAGATATTTATACCTCAAACCTATTCTGAAAGTTTCAACTCTCTAACTTCATCCGTTCGAGAGTTATCGTGTTCACGGAACGGACGGACGGACAGAATCGATTTTGACCACGGATTATTCATCAGTAGGTCCAAACAAAACGATTGATACCACTTTTGCCCAAAAATTCGAAAGTCACAGACATTTGGGCAAATTGATAAGCACTCTGTTCAGGTGAACAAGAGCGCCAAAAATAGAAATGTCATGAAGTCCGAGCTTTGGCATTGAAAGTTTTGCCATCACAGATCGATATTCGTTTGACAACTTGCGGACCTAGATATCAGTGTCAGTTGTTGTAATATCAATCAAAATTTTCATAGAATTCATAGAGGTAGAATTCGATGTCGATGACGTTGTCAAAGTTCAGAAAAGCACAGACATAATATCAATCAAAAAATTTTTTATCATAGAGAAAGAATTTGATGGCGTTGTCAAAACTCAGAAAAGCAATGACGTTAGTTTTTAGAAGCATAGAACAAAATTTGGTGAAAATTATGAGTAGTTATTTTCAAATTGAGATAGAGGTTTGTTTATTCATTAGGCTTTCATAATTGCATCACATTGTCCCATAGTACGGAAAAGGACTATTGTTCACCCGATCAGAGAGCTTATAGATTTGTTAAGGTTTGAATATTTACTCGCAAGTAGCTCAACAAGAGCGCCAAAGCAATCTGACCTCACGTCAGTGCTTTCTAAATTTTTATTTTTCGGAAATGTCACCTTGTTGATCTGCACAATCACAGCACAGGACTTGATTTCCACTCAAATTCTTTTCGCACATGGTTTGTGAAAAATTGAAAAGCACCGGATACATACTTTCAATTACAGCCTCTGGAAGGGCAACACTTCATAAACATTTATTCGCAATCATTTCTTTCGCAAGCATCCGACAACGCGGATTTTTACGACTTTTGGAAGTAATTGTTCTTGATGCCCAAAGGGTGTGCTTCCATTTAAGTCACCTCCTATTATAAACCGACGTTGAAAATGTTGAAAAAATGTTCTAAATAATTTGGATTTTGACTTTGAGTAGGTAGTTCTTGTTGTTGCTTCTGCGTAGGAAATTTTTGGTGTTTTGGTTGTAGCTTAGGTTTGGGGTATGACGACACCGTCGATAGGTTCAGATGTATTATGTTGTCTAGCACTTGTTCGAATAGTTTGATATTTGGTTTGTCGAGTCTACAAACATGTAGACTTAACAACCTCTGTAGTTAGGTGAGTGACTACCTTCATATAGGTCACAGATGGCTGGTATTGTTTTTTATTTGGATCATGTTTTGAATCGTGTTGTTTGCTGCATTTGAAGGACATAAATGGAGTGTTGTAATAGAAATGTAGTGCAATGTTTGATTTCATATTTTGTTTTGGAGGTTCTATTGGAATTTTTTATCAGATAGCAATTCTATCTTGTTCACATCTTTTTTGTTTTCTCTGAGCTCCAGGTATGCATAAATAGAGAGAGAGGACATTTTGTTCAACAATCTCTGATGCTTATTATGTTTCTCACTTTATGGCCGGACATTTCAATTTCATTTTCCATTTCATTAATGGAACGCTGTAGTAAAGATGTCTGAAAACCACCCAATAGGCTCTTTCTTGTTTTAATTAGTGAGTGTGGATCACTATTTTTTCATCGTCAGCTATTACTAATATTTATTTTTTTTCATTTCTGAGTAATTTGTTACACCATGTGCTAAAATTGGCAGGGTCTTGAAATTGTTTGTATTGTTTTGGATGTACCTATTATTTTCATTGTACTCTTCAGGCAGGTAATTTTAAGTACCTAGTTGTCCAAAGACATCATTTATTTACTGTTTTATTATGATACCTTTGATAAAGCAGAAAAAGATGCGAAATGAAAGATTATTGTTCACAAAGATAAAGGGTTTCCCACTCAACTTACTATCGTGATCACAGCTGTGGCAAGAATCAAGAAATATATCAATTCTTATGTCAATTTCAATGGAAGATATCAGACTGAGGAAAAACTGTGTGTGCTTATATCGAATTCAAAATATAGGTTTGTCAATATTTTCACATTCATTTAGGGGGTTTCATTCAAAAAATATGAGAAGCTCTTGACCTTACATTAGTCCTTTGTACATTTTTTCAACTTTCATTTTTGCTCACTGGTAGAACAGTAGGTTACTACAGACAAGGAGTTAAGTTAACCCCTTCCAGGTTTTCGATATTATGTTTTTCACTAACTATGACTGATTCAGATTCGACAGTTTATTTACCTGTCAATATATCAGTTTGAATACATCTGCAAATGAAGCAAGTTGTTTTAACAGAACTGCTCACAAAATATGAAAAAAATCACATGTCAGAGTTCAATTTAGGTCATACATTATATACGTATCGTGTTCTCAATTTGGAATGGCTAATAATGCGGAATAACTATCTCAATGGATGATAGGAATTTTGGAGGAACTATACTGAAATGGGCGGCAGGAATTGGTAGTGATGGAAGCAACCTTCGCTCTGAGTATGATTACTTCATAGTAAGCACGACTTCTAATCGACCTTAGGAGAAGGGAATTTTAGGTTCGAATAAAACTGAAGAAAAACTGTGAGTAATTTTTTTCTGATTTGTTATAGGGCGGTGGTATTGATTAAGCACGGAAGCTTCTGAACCCACGTAAGTGCATTTCCCATTTTTTTAATTCAAATAGATCGTAGCGTATAAAGTGTTGAACTTGTTCGATACCGTTCCATAAATACAACATGAGAACTATCCACAAAATGAATTAATATGTACTATATGCTATGTTTTTTGATCAGTTATATTTCTTCAATATGGAAAAAATTAAATATTTTATCTCAGATACTCATGAATATACTAGCCATTTTCGGAGACAAATTGATGAAGAATGGCAACTCATAATCTATTCTATGATAGAAAATATAACCTTAAATTAATGAATTTTCTTCAAAAATAACAAACACACTAAATATATCGAAACTGAATTTTTAACCCAGCTTTTTCCTGAGTTCTATAAGTAAAACAAATAACTTGAAATATAGTCATGAAATATCCAATAACATTGAAGGTTATTTCAAAAGATAAGCCGTTCATCCATAAATAATACTTTGAATATGAATTCACTCCCAAAATGCATACTTGTACTACCTTGTGAAATTCATCTTAGAAGAGAATTATAGAAAATATTATTATCTTGATATCATGAATAGGTCCATGTTTCTACACTGAAATGAATGAGTTACATATAGAAATTTCTTCGAGTACTTAAGAGTGCTTCATCCCGTTTTGCGGATAATTATATTTGTAGGAAAATTATGATCAGAAATGTCCTGAATTTCATAATCTATCCTCATGAGTGTTGAAGTAATTTCAAACTGTTTTTTCCGAATAGGATTTTACAATGTTGGCTTTCATCGAACTGATTCTTTGGTTATAACTGTGACATTTTTAATCTGCGAATTATTAAAACACTTTGGAATTCATATTTCAAAGAAAGGACATAAAAGGTAACAAAAAATTTGATACTGAAAATAAAACACTTGATAATTTTGTCTAATTTAGAGCACTGGAAAAGTAAATGTAGGATATGAGTATTTTCTTATAGATTTTTTAGTGTTGTGCATAAAATAAATGAATTTCAATATTTTCATCAATTCTCTGCTGGAAAATCACTAACCAAGGAATTCAGTATAATTTTCAGCTGAAATAATGTTTTGGATGGAAAGTTATATATTATTCTCCCACTAGAAATAAATATGTGTTTTTATCTTAAGTAATAAGAGAAACAAGGTGCATAAACGTATTTCTTTACATTTTTATGGATTATCATAACGCAAAAGCTGAATTCTTTGGGTAATCTCAAAAGAAATCCGGTAATGACCCAACTTTGCAACTTGGCAGAATTGGAAAAAGTGGTATAAAAGAAAAGTGTTCCTTTTGCCTTCAAAAATTTGTAAAGGTCAAAGACTAACCTATATTTTTCAATATATTAGAATTGCATTTTTCACAACCTTCACTTTTGTCCGACATTGGGTTGGTTTTTCCGCTTTGGGGTCGGTCGGATGGGACAAATCCGAAAAATTTTCACTGGTTTCCTTGTAAATATTTATGAATCCATGTCTCGTCACCAGTTACATTGCGTTTTATGAATGCGAGGGTGGCATCGATTAATTCTAGCATATCTTCAGCAATCGTCGGCAATTTTATTCCTAAAAAAATCAGGGTTTTCTGGAAATGATCGAGCAGCAATGCATTTCATGTCCAAAGAGTATTTCTAAAAGGTCCTTTTCAATTCGTGTGACACGGGAAACTATCTGCTAACTTTTCAAACTCAAATAAAAATTTTCAGTCCCCATATGAACTGGTGAAGTGGCAACATTACTTGCATTGAAGACTCAAATTGTATATTTCAGGTCTATGCTTCTTCACAAATTGGTACTTGAAATTTTTATCTGTAATCTGCAGCTGGTTAATTTCAGGAAAAGTTTTCACGTCATGTGAGGTTTTTGTCAGAATTGGAATATAATAATCCTTGAGATTCTATTGAAAATATTTATTACTAGAGCTACTGAATTAATTTGTTTCATAGGATCCACGACGTATAAAGAAAAGAGAATGTCGGAGATTCACTGCCCACGCTCCTTCTCAAATTACACTCTCAGGCAAAATTGAAGGAGCCGATAATAAATTGTATGCAGTAATAGTGCCATTGAAAGATAAGATTTTAACTACTTAATGAAGTTGTTATGCTGCTAATTATTTTGAACCTATCATGACCATTGCAATACCAACTTGGGAGATATCAATTCGAAAGTAGATAAGATAAGATGGGAGATGAATACGAATAAAATTTTTTTCAACCTCCTGTATTCTGAAATACCTTCACTGATTCCAATCTCTAACGAGAGCAATGAATCTTTAATATCAACCAAAATTATTCTGTAAAGTGATAGAAATGGTTCTTACAATATCTCTCTTGAACTATTTATCTGAGAAAAAAAGTTTATCTGCATTTTTTGTTTCAAATTGAATTCTCTACAACTTTAGTCTCGTAATTTTCTCACGTAGGAAACTATAAATGAAAATGTAATAAAAAAAATATAAATCACTGACGTGAGGTCAGATTGCTTTGGCGCTCTTGTCGAGCTACTTGCGAGTAAATATTCAAATCATAACAAATCTATAAGCACTCTGATCCGGTGAACAATAGTCTTAATGAATGGACAAACCTATATCTCAAATTAAAAATAACTTATCAAAATTTTTGTTCGAAGCTAAATTCCCTTCTAAAAACTTAATTCAGTGCTTTTCTATCATCCAGATAACATTTTATCTCTATGATGTCACCGTAATTTTTACTGGTTTTTGTAAATAAAGACCCTATTATTATTATTATTATTATTGTTTTTTTTTTTTCGTGTGAGGGGAAAACCCATTATGGGTGCCCAGAGGGTCCGCACTCTAGGTAGTGTGAGACTCCAAGATCTTGTTTGGCTACTCACTAAAAACCCCTCACACATTCCATGGAGAAGTTCTTCGTCCGGCCCTTGCAGCGTCCCTTAACAAAAGAGATGAGCTGCAAGTGGCATCTAAAGTTCATGGGATCTGATATGCAGTGACCCAAGCAACACCGCCTTCTGCATTCTGTGCGCTAGTATCTCGGCCCCAGATATGCAGGCCGGAATAATCTTCAATTCTTCCACGTAGTTGAACATTTGGTACTATAACCTGAAGTTTTTATATACAATTGAAAATCTATAGTTTATAGAAACTTTTGGGAATTAATAATTTTTGCAACTCCTATATGAACTAAAACACCTCAGGTACTTAGCACCCCTATTATAAATCACTAATAACACCAATTTCAAATTTATAAATCTTCAGGTTACCAAAATAAAAATGTTACTTGGGACACGCAATCTCACGCTACTGCTCGCCCTTCCACCTCGTTGAGTTCCCGGACTGGCAGTTCAACGGTCAACGGAGAGGGTAAACATAAACAAAAAAACTGTTTTGTTTATGGTCTGCGTAATCATACGTCAGATCAGTGTTTATTTCGAGATTGTTATTGTCATTCGTGTAATAAAGAAGGGAATCTTGCCTCAGTAACTCGTAATAAGAAAAATACAATTAAAAAATCGAAATCTGGTAGGAATAATTCTTTAGAATTTTCATTATATAACATAAATTGCAAAAGAGATCAAGTTCATATAGAACTAATGATTGAGAAGAAAATGTTTTCTTTTGTTCTAGATACAGGTGGTAGTTATAGTGTTATATCTGATTTTATAATCAAAATTTTGGAAACAAGCCTATGCAGTGCACTGACAGAATTTTCAGTTTGTATAATGATGATAAGGTCAAACCTTTAGGTTTCATTAATTATGAAATTATGTTTAAAGATAAGCATGAAACTTTAAATTTTTTCATTATTAGAAATGAAGGACCACCACTGTTGGTACGCGATTTCTTTAATTTGTTTGAGTTATCTATCTATAGCTATTTTATAAAGTCCGAAATGAGCTAACCATTGAGTCAAATTGCTCAATGTGGAATCATCGTATTGTTATACCCTTAACTTTGAGAGGTGACATATTAGCAAAATCTTCATTCCACACACACGGGTTGTGAAAATGAAATCGATTGCTCGTTCATATTTTTGGTGGCCTGAAATAGACCGTGAGATAGAGCAACTTTGTAAAAGTTGTGAAAATTGTTTGTTGAATAAAAAGATTCCTGACAAGGCAACCCTAAGTAGTTGGCCTTGACCTTCCATGCCATGGAGCAGAATCCATTTAGATTTCATGGGACATAGATTTCTGACAATTTTTGATTATTTTGGATGCTCACAGTAAATGGATTGAAACTTTTCCAATGAGTTCAATATACTCAAGCGTAACAATTGATATTTTGAGGTCATGTTTCGCTCGTTATGGATTGCCAGATAAAATTGTTACGGACAACGGAGTAACTTTTTGCTCAGATGAATTTTTTCAGACGAAGCCCATTTTCACTTGTCAGGGTACGTCAACAAACAAAATTACCGCATTTGGCTTCTGAAAATCCTAGAGCGATTATTGAGATGCCTTTGCTTGTTCAACGCCTCACTGTCTGGTGCGCTATGTAGTCTGGAGGCGTGATTGGACCGTTTTTTTCGAAGATGCGGCTAGAAAAGCAGTAACGGTCAATGGAACACGCTATCGCGATACGTTAACAACTCAATAATGACATATCATTGATGACATGGATATCACTAACATGTGGTTTCAACAAAAGGTGCCACTTATCACAGAGCCAATGAGACGATCGATTTATTGCAAACTAAATTTGCTGATCACCTAATTTCACGAAATTCGGCCAGGGGAAACCAGATCGTGTGATTTAACACCACTGGATTCTTTTTTGTTGGGCTATCTTAAGCACAGAGTCTATACGAAGCCACTCGAATCAATTGCAGCCTCAAAACTCAAAATCTGTGATGTGTGAATTTCAATGGAAGACTTTACTTCTGTCTGTGGTGTCATGGTGAACATTTGCCAGATATCATTTTTCACTAATAATTGCCTAACTTTCCTTTCTGTAATACAATAAATATTCGAATCTTCATCATCAAAATTTTTTGTCTTTTTTGTTTCAAAAACCATAGTTCTTGTTGAAAGACCCTTCATTTGTTTCACACTGTACCAGAGTACAGAAAAATACTTTAGAACAAGCGCCCAAAAACTGCTGACCTCACGTCAGTATTTCCCCACATTTTTTTTTGGCAGGACCCGAAATATAGATATTGGTCCCTTTATTTAACACATCATACATAATATTGGTGCATATTACAGACAACCGAGAAAATATCACTCTTATCAGTTACGACATCCTTTGAATTTGAGGATCATAGAAGATAATACTAATTGCCTATTTGTTCCGTGACTGCTTCCAAAATGAACAACGTACAAACTAATAGAGATAGTAATAACTTCGTTGACGTCCGTTATCTTCATCGGGCTGTGTAGAGTCTACATGTTGGTATCCATCCTCAATGAGGCGATTTGAAATCTTCCACATGATGAATGAGGCATACCAAGGAACCAGTTCATTAGGCAAAATTATATCAAATCTGTAATTGGCCATGAAGAGGAATTATCGCTGATCTGTTGATTTGATGCGACGATGATTTGTTGAGATTTGCAATAAACTTGTATATCCGTGCTAGTTTAATAAATCAACGTCAGGATATGTTAGGAATTCGACATTGAGATGAGAATTATGTAACGATGACATGAAACGTCGTTTATTTTCTTGGTTAATTTTTTTTTCGGACAGAAAATAATTTTATATTTCATCTCTCTTGACACGAGAGATATCACGATCATGAAAAATCTGAGGTCGTATTCGAGTATGTCCAGCCGCTTGAATACTCTCTTTCGAAAGTGATGAGATGAAGGTTTCAAATGAACGTATTTATATAATGTTCTAAGGCTGGATTAGTATCAGAAGAAAACGTGTTCAAGTAGATTTATTTATTTATTTATTGAAACAAAGAATACAAACAGGCATCCGCCCAATAGAGTATTCACATATTTGTTTTTTTTTTACATAAAAAGATCTTACATCATCTAACCCCCACCATATACAATCCACCCTCTATACAGAAAATATACTACGTACTAAGTAAATAAATGTGCACTACGCACCAAATAAAAAAATAAACAAGTGTGCAACAACAAAATTAACAATTTTGAAAACTAATCGATAACAATCACAGCCCCGATACCTTTAGATCAGCCATTACCTCTTTCTTTATTCTTAACAATGAAACATGCAAAATATCAACTCCGGAACACAATGTATTACACGTCATCGTCATTCTATATGCCGGGGAGTTCTGCGCTGAATTTGTATTTCTTGTGTTTATATGAGAGGTACCAAAGCGTCTCAAATTCACAACCGGAATCTTGAGAGAAAAAAAATGTAAAATTTCAGACACCTCAAATTCCCCATTCACAACTTTATATGAGAATAAGACATCCGTCAGCCGTCTCCGATTGAACAAACTCAACATATTAAATTTTTGTCGTATGTCAGTGTAATCATGATTAAGTATAACAATTCTATTCCTGTATGCCAAATATCGCAAAACCCTATTCTGTACGCTCTCCAAGCGCTCTATGTAATATTTATATCTTGGATTCCACACGCAAGAGGCGAAATTCAACCTACTATGAACAAATGAATAGTAGAGTGTGAGGAGTGTTTTATTCTCCCCAAACTGTGTACTATTGCGAACCACGAAGCCCAGCATTTTATTTGCACTATTTACAACATTTTCAATGTACTGATCGAGCAAAAGCTTAGAGTCCAAAACCACTCCCAAATCCGAAACACTCACCACCGATTTGATGCCTGTATTATTTATGGAATAGCAAAAGTCAACAATCTGGGCATTCCTGGAAAAAGATATTTTGCAACATTTTTTTTTTTGGAACAAGGGGTTCTCCCTACAATACTGTTGGAGTCTCTCGAGATCCTCCTGCAATCTCAGGCAGTCCTGAAGAGTAACGATAGCCCTAAAAAACTTTAAGTCATCTGCGTAGAGGAGAAAATTAGAGGATTGAAAACAGCTACTGATGTTGTTAATATATATTAAAAATAGCAGTGGAACCAAATGAGTGCCCTGCGGGATACCAGACGTATTCCTGAACATTCTCGATCTGCAACCTTCAATAGTGACGTACTGAGAACGGTTCAATATGTAGGATTCAACCCACCTCAAAAGATTACCGCAAATACCTACCTCAGCAAGACGACGAAACAACAGAGTGAGAGATATTTTATCGAATGCCTTAGAGAAATCTGTGTATATAGTATCAACTTGAATACGAGAGTCAAGATTCTGCTGTATTCTCTCCAGGAAACAAACCAAATTTGTTTCAATACTTTTTCCTCGCATAAATCCATGTTGTTCATCAATTATCAAATTTTTAACATGATGGAAAATATACCTATAAATTAAGGATTCGAGTAATTTCGGTAGAGCTGAGAGCATGCTAATAGGACGATAATTTTCTATGTGATGCTTATGACCTCCCTTGAAACAGGGACAATATTCGACACCATATTATTCATAATGATTCTAGTCATAGCTGGGGCATAAAAATTAATCTTATAAAAATGATCTATATGGTGAGGTCTACTTCCCAACCCGATTTCATCCAGTCATCTGAATCTAGGCTCTTTGGAATATTCTGAGGAATGGATAATCAAGAACATAACTCTTTAAGTTTTTCCAAGATAATATATTGTAATTAGAAAATCCAAGCTTTCTTAAAGATGAGGAACGAACTGATAACAACGTTCTCTGAGGTGAAAGTTCCCTTGAATATGTCCCACTTCCTTATATCCAGGGACTCACTCATAGTCTGGTATACATATTCAAAGATATTGCCAAAATAAAAATCTTTTCAGTCTTATGAAAGATGAGAATCCTTCGCCACTTGAGTCTGATTGTGTTTATTTAGTCACATGTGACAACTGTTTTCCATGTGTGTCGATCAGACTTCACAATGTTTGTAGAGAAGGTTAACAAATCATAAAAGTGACATAAGGTCACATCCTAACAAATGTGCACTTGCTAGCCTCTCTTCTACATTAGATAACAAATGCAAGTTTGAGGCAGCCAAAATCCTTTCGGTGAATAGTAATTACTTCAAGAGAACTTTTCTTGAAATGTGTTTTATAAACAATTTTCCCTACAATGTAAACAAAAAAACATACATGATAAACTTGACGATGTTTCAACTCTTCTATGTCTTCTATGACCTAAGCTATAAGTGAGATTTCTGACTGAATGCCTTTTAACTTAGTAAGCTATCATCGTGAAGTGTAATAAATATAGATAGTTTATATTTTAATTGATTATTGCGTTTTCGACGTAGTGGTCAATTACTAATGCACAGCTGGCTGAATTTTTTCCATGTCACACACACACACACACACACTTACTTTTCTACAAATTTCTCGTCTTCTTCGTTGTCTTCAAAAACCCTTTCGCCCAAATAGTTTTTCAGCTGTCTACAGAAGTGGAAATCGTCTGGGCTGTGTGAATGCCTGCTAATTCAATTTTGCCGGGAGTTCCGTGGATTGGCGAGCAGTATGGGAGGGCGCATTATCTTGATGAGAATTTATCAATCCCGGACGTTTCTTGAAGATAGCTGGTCTCAATTCTCTGTCAATAATTTCACAATAAGAAGCAGAACTCTCTTTACTTCTGTTGTCTAAAAAATGGCAATAAATTGGCCCATGTCGAAACACCGTTAGTAGCACTCTGGCGGCTGACGGATCATACTTAAATTTTTCACAGCAGGAGACTCTGGGCGATTCCAAATCATGCTATGTCGTTTCGAGTCCGGCTCGTAATGATGGAATCACGTCTCATAATTGGTTGAAATACGCTGTTAAAAATGTCTCACATTTTCTTCACGTTCATAATTGGTTGAAATACGCTGTTAAAAAGTCTCACCTTCTTCGTTGTTTAAGCTCAAAAACATACTACTGAGCGATTTTCTTTGTAAACTGGAGTCAACATTATGGGGACGCATCTTTTTTGAAAATTTAACGTGTCATGGATAATTTTATGTATTGTATAGACGCTAGCACCTAATTCGGAAGATATTTTGTCGAAATTAATGCAACGATCTGATAAGCTCAGCCGTTCAATTTTTTTTTCCAACGCCGTGTGGTCGAAATCCCGATTGGTCGCCAAATGCGCTGTTCCGTCGAGACACTCTGATAGCTGTTTTTGAACTGATCGATCCACAAATAGAAACTTAAGAAACTCATACCTTTAGTACTGCAGTCACTCTCCGGTTTATTCCACATGGTTTAATATATCTTGCAAGCAAAAGAAATCAAGCCGCGCTGTTCGTCATATCGATGTGTAGCCAAGACATGTTTACCCAACAGAACAAGCGTAAACAAACCGCTATCTGAAATAGTTTCCCTCCAGCTCACCTTTTTCAGCTAACTTATTGAAGAAACCTCATTTTAACTCTAGCTATGCAAAATATGAATTGGTTACTATGAACAAACATTCTATAATGCAATATAGGTTTATTAACCAAATATCTGGCTAAGTTCGTTATTGGGCCAAATCCGTCGAATACTTCAGCAAATGAAATTTGGTTTTCTCAATTACTCCAACAATATCCATCCGATCGATTGAAAATTGGACAGTCGCCCGAATAACGTTGAAGAAATGAGTAGGCCAATTTCTGTGAAAATTAATAGGCTAGTCGATTTTTAAAAACTTTCGAAATATTTTTTGGTGAATATTCGATTATTGATATATTTTGTATTTTGAATTCCATCTTAAAAGAGTGAACTCACGAACTATGATTGGACAGTTTTTTCAACATTTGTCAAAACTAACGCCATGGAAAATTTCTTCTGCCTTTGACAATATCTTGTAGCTCGAAAATGATTTTGTTCACCACTTTATTGATGTGCTCATTTTCGCAGACCCTATCTGCCATTTGGAAATCTTCGCTATAATGATGCAGAAATATAACAGATAGCAATCTTTTTGGCAGAACAAAATCATCAGAAGTTGAAATACATCCTCAATTGGATTTTCGAATATAATATCTGCTCTAGCAATTAATTGTGGAAATAATACATGAAAGACTTTGGGTGCTTATTTACAATTCAAGATAAAGTGTATACTGAGGAGGAGCCTGAGTATATATCAAGCAATTATAAATTTTATGAATATTATGTTTCAAAAATCAATACCTTGAAGTGTTAATTTGGGTTTCGCAAACGGGAAGAAAATCATTTATATAAATGCCAAAAAGCACTGACCGGACTTCTGAAACTGGTTACGAAAACCATACAATGAAGAATTGAATATATGAAATACCATGGTGAAGCGGAAGATCTTTCATCACCTCTGATCCTATAAGCATTCCATCAATAGAGTTGCCGGAGTTTTTGAGGCCGATTGTACAATAGAACTCAAAGAAATCTTTAAATCACAGGTCAGTACGAATTTGATATAATTTCAAAGTCTGTCAACCTTAATCATTGATAAAAATGGTGAAATTGTCATACATTTTCCGCTTCTTAAAATCTTATATACCTTCTGTCTCTGAGCGTTGGTGGGAGCATGAACAATAATAGATGAAGAATATAGCCTAGTCATTCTAAACGAGTTCCAGGAATTTCTTTTCCTACATACCCATTAAAAAACAGTTCTGCAGGTGGATATTCAGCGACGTAAGATTCTGGGAAACTTTATTTTCCGATTCACCCTTATATTAGGCAATTTATATATATGGCTTTTGGTGTGAAGCGCAAACAAGGCCCCCTCTCATTGAGATTTTCTATGTGGGAACGAATAAACGAAGACCAAATTTATGATGTCCTCACAAAATCATGTGATGAACATCTCAAACCCTAAATCAAAATACGTGAGAAACGTAAGGCCACAATCTCTCTCACGGTTGAGTTACCCCGTACATCCAAAATAATCTGTGGAATCCATTTCATTAGCGTAAATTCCGACTTTGTGACCCATTGTCTCGTCGAAATTCCATAGTCTAATTGATGGCTGCCCCCGTTCACAGATCACGGACCAGAGACGACTGAAATACTTCCTCATCTGTATTCCGCGCACAGACTTTGCGGACTCTATGCGAGTTTTTTCTTCTTCTACCGACTGGCTGGCTTCCATTGTTTACCAATACGGCATATCGGCCCATCGGCCATAAATCTGGACTAATTAGCCCACGGCAGACGTGCGTAGTGTCGCAATCCATCGTTCTCTCGTCAGAAAAGCGGAGATGGGCCCACGCAAACGCCACAGCATATATGGTCATATACGAATTAATTGCCATGGTTGACAACTTTCGGGCTGACTGACGGATGACAACAGTACGTCATCGGTGATTTCGTGGGAATCGATATGATCTAGAACGGTCAAAATGAATCATTTGAAATTCAATTCAACTTTTTCGGAACGAAAATGTATATCAGATATAATCGTTCAAATACAGGGTGAGTCTCTAACCACAGCGTTAATTTCAAATACATTCCCGAAGCGAGAGGAAACCTTTTTTCCATTACCATTCTTCTAAATTCTGCCACATTGCAATCTTATAAGCGGTCTTAGGTTTCAAAGTGGGGTATACCACCGCAGCATTTCTTTCGAGATTACACAAAAATTCAGCTTCTGTCTTATGATGGTGCATAAAATAGTAGGGATATACTTTTTTAAGCACCCTATTCCTGTTTGTGACTGTAAAGTATAATATTTATGACAAAAATACATATTTATTGCTCGTCGGAGAATTTTACATACTTTTTCATTCAAAACATTATTTCGCCTGAAAATCGTACTGAATTCATTGATAAGTCGTTTCACAGACAGCTATTGGTGAAAATATTAACATTTCTGAATTTCATTCACAATTTAATTGAACATTATTCACATTATTGCCATGATTTTCATCTTCCATAAATATCAAAGATTTCAATCTGTTTCGTCTTCTATTTCTCATTTTGAACTTGAATATTCCATAGTATTGTAATGATTCAAACAATAATGTATTGTTATATCATTTTGACGATTCATAACCTCTCACCTGGCAGAGATCTCAACCCAGCCATTACACATGAGACAAACCAAATAGTCCTTTTTTCTCTTAAGAAAGAGGAAGTCGAAAGCAAACAGTGAATCCGTCCACCACGAATGTCATTTTTGCAATAGATCGATGTAACGTTCACGTATCAGTTTATTGATGAGTCCTAAACAAAGGTGGGCCTTTGATCTCGATAGCACGTAAACATCTTGGTCCTTCTATCCCGATAACTCATAAACATGTATAATTTATGACATTTTTGATTTCCAAAAAAATAGAAATTTTTAAAAACAGCTTCTTATACAGAAAATGAAGAAATATTAACGTTCCACTTCCTGGAAGCAAAAAGAAACAACGGCTGCATTCAGTGTATCGATCTCATGTGCTGATGAGTCGACCGGTGTCTGGACACCAACAACACCAATAAAGAAATCATTTATTTCCTTTGGGTTTCTCAGATGATCTGGTATGTCAGAATTTCCCGAGCCAACGATGTAAAACTTCTTCATTTTACCCCAAATATCAACGTTCTCGCGAAATTGGTCCTTAAAAATGCTCTCTCTCATGACTGATCATCAGAGTCGTTTGGTTTCTCAATTTTTATAATATTCCCAATGATGGGGATTTTGAGATCTTTTAAATCGAGAAAGAGCACTATTTCTCAATTGAATTGCAACTCGAATGCTGTCGGTTAACCATGGTGCACTTCCTCTAGTTTGGTACAGTTGGCTATTCGTTTTGGCGCATGCAAATCGAGTAATGCCGCGAGGTTTAACTTAAAGAATTCAAGTTTTTCGTCAACATCTACGAAATGATATATGCTTTGCCAAGGTATCGATTGCAAGTCGGTGTAGAACTGTTGTACATTATATAATCCCTATATTCCTTGAAAATTATCTCCTCCGCAAATCTGAGACCTAAATATCACAATATACAAGATCATGATCCGATATGTTGGGAACATGGATGTTATCAGTCAAGTGTGTAGACATATTCTTATTCATAATAGTCTATTAGTGACGAGGAGTTGACAGCTACTCGTATTGTCTTGTCGACAACCTGCTCTAAATCTAGGGACTCCAGAACTGTATGAAAAATAGTAACCTGGTTCGAATGTATATCAAATAAGTTTATTTTGAAATCACAACAGGTATGAAGCTCCGACAATCGCTCCTCGAAGCTCTCAAGAAATGAAAACGCGCTGAAATCAGATGGTCTATAAATGCATCCCAGAATATATCTACTTTTCCCTATATTGAATTTCATCCAAACTTGTTCATAACCATCACACCTCTCAACAGACACTCTTTGTGCGTTATATTGTTCTTGAAATAAATTCACCACCACCTCCCCTCAATCTGTCCTGTCTTATTAACCCATTAGTGCCCAAATTAATTTTTTTTGTTGAATTTTGTAAATTTTCATAACACTTGCTACATTATCTATCTAAATAAAGCCTATTTTATCAAAAACCATTTTTTTCTGATAATTTTGATTTTATGGGCCGTCCTCGTTTGAGGACACTGGGACATTTCATCTTGAAAACCCCGTGTCATTTCGGGTGCTATAAATCAAATGCAATTATAGTTTTTGAAGTATTTCTATTTGGAAAAGTAAACAAAATATTTATAATATCATTATCGGCATTTGAATATTATTTTTCATAACTATTTCTATCAGAATATAAAGGAAACAAGGAATACACAAAGTCATATCGCATTTCCTGCAAAATGTTCGTGGTTTTCCTTTGCAGGATCCAAACTGACAACGACGCTGATTCTCTCTTTTTTCCAAAATATGGTTCTTTCCATCAAATCGAACTTCAGGTAATACTTTAGATCGTGACGTAGAAGGAAGACTTAAGGGGCGACCTTTAGACCTTTATGCATTCGTCTACCATGTCCAAGTTTCAGAAATGAAACAGCAATGTTCCTACGAAACTCCTTCATGGATCTTGGCTTATCGGGATGTAGAAGATTATAAACAATGAAACTATTTACGACAGCCATATCAACAATTCGTGTGATCAAGCAACAGTACCACTTTTTCCCTCTAATTGCTATTGAATGCTTTGCGAGTAGCCAATCATGGTGATCCACACCACCCATAAACTTATTGTAATTGTTTATGAGTTTTGGCTGTGGAATTGGAACGTGTTCTTTTTCCCTATTCCATCTTTGTACTGAACAGATGGGCTCCACTGTGTCAAAATTAGTCGCCATTATCACACATTTATTATCGTTCCATCTGACCATTAGAATCTTATTATTTTTGTCAAAACGATGATCAAATTCTCCCCTTCGGGATTTTTCTATTTCCTTCACAGATTTCAAGGGACACTTTTCTGTTCTGTTGTCCCTTATCGTGCCGCTGGCTCGAAATCCATTTTCTTTTAATATTTCAAACAAATTGTAACTACTAAAGTAGTTATCAAAATGAACGCTGTACCCGTATGGATGGTCTACCACAGACAGCATATTAGTAACCACCCTCGTCCCCAATGGACCAGTTGTTTGGGTGGTTTCTTTTCCACAGTACAGGGAAAAATTGAAGCAATATCCACTGTCACCACACATTGCCCACAATTTATAGCCGAACCTTATTGGCTTCCCACGTATAAATTCCTTCAGTCCATGATGTCCGTAATACCTTACCATCATTTCGTCAATAGATAAGTGCTTTTGAAATATTCCCCACTTCCTGAAATTCAAATTTACTAGATCCAAGAGCGGTCTTATTTTGAATGAACGATCATGTTTGTTTTCATTTGCTTTTGTATTGTCTTGTAAATGAAAAAATGACTTTATTTCTGAATAACGATTTCGGCTCATCGCATCTTTTACTATTTGTATGCCAAGGTCTTCAGCATCGCACCAATAGTCTCGTTCACTCGGTAGGCTGTGATACCCAGAAAAGATGAGAAATCCAATAAATATTTTCATTTCCTCAGTCGTTACTTGAAATAACGGTCGATTTTTTTGTTCAGTAGCATACCGAATAGTTTCGTCCGCTATTTTCTGATATACTTCTTCCGAAAAACAATTTTCAAAAAGTTCCAACATACTGACATTTGACAATGTTGCCAACATATTGGCGATTTTCTCTTCTGGAAAATTGGTACTACTCCATTCATCAAATGCTGGATCTGTTTTCTTCCATTTCGGAATACGCCGTTCAGTTATTATCTTCCTCCGCTTGATAGGAACTGTTTCGTTATTATTTTGTGCTGGCCCTCCTTGAAATTATGTTGATGGTCCCTGTTCCGCTATCATTGCTAAAGGTACATCCTCATTGCTATCGTCATCACCAGGCAGGTTTATTTCTATTTCTCCCACAACATCCGAAACAATAGGTGCATCCATATTCTCCTCGTCAACATTCTCTTCGTCTGTAAGCTCATCGACTGTTGGTGGCAAAGCTTCGATATCAGCGTCAATGTCTTCTGAATACAAATATTCAACAGCTTCTTCCAACGTTCGAAAGGTTTTTCGACTCATGTTAGCTTTATATGAAAATGAAAAACAAATTAGAAAGTCACCTAGGAAATTATAAATAATGTATTTGTAGCGTCCTCATATGAGGACACCGGAATAATACAACTATTTTTACAAAATCGAAAAGCAAAACTCTAACATCAACAAAACACAATGAAATATTCATGTTTTGAGTTCATTATGAGGTAAAAAGTAATCACTCACCATGAAAAAAATAGCAGATAAAAATCCAAAAAATATTCACAAACAGACTAGTACAAAATAATGCTTTTATAATATCATAATACAACCTTCTTAGGAGAGAGCCAGATTGAAATTGAATGTTTTCTGTAAAAGTGGAATGCAATATCATTCACGTGTTCTAAAAACATATTGAATTTATGGTTTCTCAGAATTATCAGCCACTATGATATCAACTGTTCTCATAAGAGGACGTTGGGCGCTAATGGGTTAATTTGTACCCCTTTACGAGAATCATATCAGAACTGATGTTGTCGCCAAGCCAGGTTTCAGAGATAGACAGAATGTCAAATTCCTCCTGTAATAGCATTTCCTTCAGCATATCAAATTTAGGAATCAACGACCTCACGTCCACATGAGCAACCCCCAAAACCTGCATCATCGGTGAAATCAAAGAAATATCTCCATTTTCCTATTTTTACGTTTCATCATGAAAAAGTACCTCTCGTGTACATATAATTCTACAAATCCATCAAATCTGTTTATTTAAGTATATATAAAGCCCAAATTGAAGTTAAGAGATAATATACGAGGTCTGTCAATTATATTCCCGGAAAAGTGCTCGGGCGGTCCGGAATATACATAAATTCTTGAAATTAAGTTATAATCCTTCGCAGTAGTCTCCCTCTAGCTCGATGCATCGGCGCCACCGTTGGATCCACGATTGGAAGCACCCCCTGAAGCCCCCTGAAGATAGGTCCCACAGCACCCGTATCGTGACACTTTGCACCTCCTCTACGCCGTCGTATCGGTTGCCCTTGAGGTAGGACTCCAATTGTGGAAAGAGATGAAAGTCGCAAGGGGCCAGGTCTGGGCTGTAGAGGGGGTGCGGAAGCGTTGGAATGCCGAGAAACGAAGCTGTTTCTACTCAACTGTGAGCACTTTGGGAACCATTTTCGCGCACAACTTGCGCATCCCTAAATCTCCGTCGAATGGTTTCCTTGTTGATACCCAACTCGTCTTCCAACATTCTGAGGCTTACCCGACGTTCTCCGAGCACAAGCACGCGCAGGCGATCGAAGAGGGAGCACCCTTACGTGGATCGTCCTCCACCGACTTCCTGACTTCCCTGAACCGCTTAGCCCACTCGTAGACAACTGTTTTTTTCAGGCAATCATCTTTGTACACGTCGGTTAACTGTTTAATAATTTCCGCGGAACTTACATCACGTTTGACCTAAAATTTGACAACTACTCTTTGCTCAGTTTTTTATCACATATTTTCGCGACAAGGAGTCCAAACACGCCGATGATCAAAGTACTGTAAAACACGAACTGAACAACCGATCGAGACGAAACTTGCACAGACTGACGCAGAAATGAATCCTCTTTCGAAGACACGCGAACGCCGTAGCATAACGAGAACCGCAGTGTTGCCACTTTCCGGAAATTAAATTGACAGACCTCGTATAATAGCTGTCCTCAATAAGCTATTGAGCGGATAAATAAATATTCTCATTGTATATAATGCTCACTAAACCTTAGCCCAAATTGATTCAGTTAAGAAAATAATACACATTCACTATGTTTCATCCGTGTCCATAATAAATTATTGAGCAGATATATCTTTCTTTTCACTCAAAACCAGAAAAAATCATCTATGATTTTCCAAACACTGATATTTCTGAAGTTTCTTCTCCTCGACAGAGACCAGTGAACAGGTATTTTCTGTACTGAATCCCAATAACAATTTACCTGGATAGATTACAAGTATTTCCAGATTTAGGTGTGCAATTATACTTTCTTGAAGAAATACCTAAATTTGATTTTGAAAAATCAACTAGGTGTTCTTTGATAAAAATTTTTTGTTAAATCATTAATATGAATCTATTCTGTTTAGACTATAATTACTGATTTTTATAATCAGAGTAAATAACGTAAACAAGAACATAAATATTGAATAATGGTTATTCATAGATTATGTCAAATTTTAATACCTTACCATAGAATATTAATTTATCACCGAACCCCAGGAGAGAAAAAATTAATATTTGCAATGTTTTTTTAAATGAAAGATAATATCTGTAACTATTATTGATCTTTAGTTATAATTTTCCTCAGAATAATTAGAGTAAATTATTATCACATTAAAATATTATAACGTCTCTGTGGTGGGTAGTTCCAAATAAAAAGTATTCTGTGGTTCCTTGTTGTTTTGATTCTGTTTGAAACTGTCAAAAGTTATTTGTATCTTCAAAAAAAAAAAGTGGAAAGATTTTTAGGGATAATATCGATAGTTTTAAATTATTCAATTCAGTATGAAATGATTATGGTCAGAAATTGCATTCTATTCTAATCTTTCTTGTTTATGAGCTTATATCTTCCAGTTTCAATATTGATTGAATTTTAATTAACCATGCATCATAACAAACATTCAGAAATATTAAAACTAAGTCAAATTCTATTATCTCTTAAGTTTGTGAACAAGGTTGAATCGGTGTATGAAATAAAGATAATAAAGGTATAAAACAAATCTAGGAGACTGGGTTCGAAGTTTTTTAAAACTCATATGAGCTCAATTTGCAGCATTCCTATGTTAGAATAGATATAATTTGATGAACCCTGAAGCTATAAAAAACCAGCTCTTCATAAAGACAAGTCTTCAATTTAACAGGTCCTGACAGAAAATACTTCACCTATTTCAAAGGTCAAAATATACCGAAGAGCGATGGAAAACTTTTTCTTTATTTATTATGGAATATTATTCTGGATTAAATATTAAACAAGGTGCTAGACATCACTAACAATGAATACAGCAAATGGCAATTTAGATTTTGCGGTGAATGTAAGACAAAAATTGTTCAGTGGTTAATTTCATCTATTAGTTTTTAGTGGTGGAACCATAGAGGGAAGAGATTTCCCCATCCAATTGAAGAAATATTTAATATAGACATAAAATATGGCAACATTGAACAAATCTTGTTATTGAATCATTTCAGCACAGAGATGGATTTGGGAAAATCAGAAAATTTGGACAAAATTATATCGATTTAATTCCTTTCAACTTCAAATATCTCAAGAATGGTGCAATTTAGGAGGAAAGATGAAGAATGATTTTATATGCAAAAAAGACTAATGATTCCAGGAAGTATGAGATACGGACCTTTAGTTCAAGGGATATTTGTTTTTCATGCAATTTAACCAATCTGTAGAGTAGTAGTGAGAAACCCACAAGAAATGGAATAAATCTATTGATGCCAAAATATGCATGACTGCTATCAAAAACCTTCTACAAGAGATCATTTCAATAGATATTGTCGTTTGAATATTACAGGTGAAAATGCAATTTTTTTATGAAATTTCAACACCCTATATCTTTTGAACGGGGCCAAATTTGGAAAAATGTTATAGGAAGAAAATGTTTCTTTTGACGTCAAGAATCTATGGTTAAAATTAACGCAGTGGTCAAAGACTCACCCTGTATAAATATTCATAATGTATATTATGCTGACTAAATCTCTCCCTCAAAATCGAAATTGAAATTAATTAGCAAGTTCCTCTTTCTCCTCTCAAAGATTTAAAAATAAAAATATTGAATTTACAGAAGCCAACAGACAATTTTTCCCTCAGAAAATGATTAGATAAAAAAAAGATATGAAATTAACAATAAACACTTATCTTTGAGCTCTTCTTTTGAACCTTTCTGTATGCACCACCGTATTAGGTACCTCTTCTCCGGCTCCAATTAAACCTTCAAGATCTGCTTCACAACGTATACGTTTTTTCATTGTTCCATTCCTTGCCTATACATTGCCTTTGGAAGTCCATACTTCTCTAAAACCAAGGCGAGATGCACCGAGTTTGAGGAGATTGTAATTTTGCGATGTAAGATTTTCCGATATTATGAGTTGAGTTCCCTTCATTTTCCGTTTGCTTCTGAAGACTATTTCACGTTACCGCAACGATGAGACACTTATTATTATTATTGGTCTATTATCCTTTGACTCCGCCGTCCCTGTTTTCAACCTATAGGTTTTTGATTCTTTGAACTACACCTTTCTGCGCGAGAAACTATATAGATTGGGTTTTAGGGTGTTTTTGCGTGTGTTTTTTGTTGTGTGTTTTTTGTGTGGTTGCAGAGTTTTCTGATGGGCAGGACTATAAGAACAAAGGTTGAAAATTCTTTCTCCGGAGTTAATATATGAATCATGGTGTTCCACAGGATTCTGTTCTGGGACCACTGTTATTTCTTCTGTTCGTGAACGACTTGCCGGAGTGTATGGGTGCCAATATGTTAATTTTGTTCGTTGATGACGTGTCATTCATTCTGACAGCTAATACTTTTGAGGGCTTACTGAGATACCTGCATTGCCTTATGGAAAAATTTGTGGACTGGTGTGACAGAAACGGCCTTATGGCAAATGTGTCAAAAACTGAAAACATTTTGGCGCCAACATAAGCTCAATAAGAAATATTGAATTAGGAATAAGAAACATTAAAATCCAGTCCAAAGATGCGGTTAAATTTCTGGGTATACATACGATCAGTTCCTTCGCTGGGATGTGCATGTGGACTGTCTTTGTAAGCGATTGAACAAATCTTTTCATGCGATATCACGTTTACTCCACACAATGCCAGTCAGCTCTCTTATGAGCGTATTATGGGATTGTGTACTGTCATCTTTCCTATAATATAATTCTCTTCGGTAATTCCACCAGTAGCCACAGATTGTTCATTGCTCAGAATAGAATTTTGCGCCTTACATTCAAGATTCCTCCGAGAGAATCATGTCGTCCACATTTTATAAGTCCTATCCTAACTCACCATGCATATATATCTAAAAATATTGGTTTACATCAGGACTAGATTACATATACTAAGAAAAATTCTTGCTTCCACAAATATTCAACTAGGCACCTTGATGGGCTCAGTATTCCGCTGCATAGAACAACAAAATTTGAGACTTCTCCCTTATACCAGGGACTATTGTTCTATAACCACCTTCCATTTTCATTCAGAAGTATTAATGAGGTGATTTTCAAAAAAGGAAATGAAAAGTTATTGTTGTGCAAAGCTTACTACAGTGTTGGGGAATACCTCAGTGATAAAGCTATATATTTGTTTCGGTAATTTTACAATAGTTAAATTATGTAATTATTTGGAAGTTTTGTTTTTACAAAGGTGTCTACATCTGTATGCTAGGATTTATGTTTGTGAATGTTCTCATCTTATATTTGTGTATATATTTATTTTTATATAATATATATTTTTCTTTTATATATATTTTAGTGTACTGATATTATATAGAATATTTATAGCTGATTGACTTGTCCTATACAACTTTAGTATTGTCTTGAAGGATTAATAAATTATCTATCTATCTATCTATCTATAACAAATTTCGATATTCACTTCATCTTCCTGTGAAATTTAATTTTGAGTATAAAATCTGTTGGAATAATGAAGTCAAATCCTCATCTTTCAATTCCCCGATGAAGAATCCGTGGCGAAAGTTGGGTCTGTCCCGGCCGGCCATCCTCTCTAGCATCCAAAAGGAATCAGCTAGAGTTTTCATATTTTCAGAATAGGTTAATTTTCCAAATATCTCGGCTAAGTTCGTTACTGGGCCAAATCCGTCGTATTGTTCAGTGATTATGAGCATTGAAATTTTGTTTCCTCAATAACTACTAGAATATCCGTCCGATCAAGTTGATACTTGAAATATTGTTGAGGGAGGTTGCAACAAAACGGCTCGCAAAATTTCGCAGAAATTGTCACGCTAGAAAATTTTTAAAAAAACCAAAAAAAACTTTTTAATCCGCACTATCTCATAAGATATTTTTAAAATTTCAATAAAAATTCGTGAATATATTGAGGTTATCGATATCTTACTTATCTTTAAATTTCATTGCCGTAGCTCTCTTCCATCTAATGATATGATCATTTTTTCATTTACTCAAGAGAAAAGAGAAATTACATATGTCCTGATGATTTTCTTTGAACGATGGCCATCCATTCGATATTCGATTGACAAATACCGGACTCATAAATCAGTGTCAGTTGGCGTAATATTAATCAAAATTTTCATAACGGGAAATCATAGAGATAGAATTCAATCTTGTTGGCTGAAATAATATACGTTGTCACTATTCAGAAAAAGCACTGACGTAAGTTTTTAGGAAAAATATTATAGCTTCGAACAAAACTTGGGAAAAATTATGAATAGTAATTTTTATTTGAGATATAGGTTTGTTCATTCATTAGGCGTTCATATTTGCATCACATTTGTCCCATAGTACGGGAAAAGACTATTGTTCACCTGATCAGAGTGCTTATAGATTTGTTATGGTTTGAATATTTACTCGCAATTAGCTCAACTAGAGCGCCAAAGCAATCTGACCTCAAGTCAGTGCTTTCTGAATTTTTATAACAGTGTTTTCCTGTTCTAGTTGAGTCTCTCAGGATTCCAACATATTGTTTCGTTCTTGAAGGGAATTCCACTTATTTAATTCAACAAAAACCAGATAGGCGACCGTCTCGGCCAATGTTGATAAGAGATCCTTATCAGTGAACAGTGTTGTTGTATAGTTAACACCACTTTTTTACAATTCAGTATAAAGTAATTCAGTATAGAAAAATTCAGCAGTGTAAACTCGATTAACCATTCGCGGTTCATGCAATAGCACTGGTAATAATCTTTCGACGTATTATTGAAAGTTTTTCACATGTTTTGGAGATACCTCAATCAGAAAGGCGAAATTGCTTCGATAATTGATTCAAACGCATGCAAAAGTATAGATCTAAATGGGGAATATTTTGAAAAACAGTAAAGCTATTTTCGATGACTAATATTTGTTTTTTTCTCTAATCTCGAAAGATAAAAGGCAACCCTTGTATTGAGTCTCATTTGATCATAATTTGAATTCGTTTGAATTATCCATGACGACGATATAATACAAAACTCTCTGTATTTTGAGGTATGGGTATAACAAGTTTTTTTTTGTCTCAGGAATCTATGCTTGAAGTTATAAGCAGCATATTATTCGATCATATCTCTTCTGAAATGGCCTCATATATGGTATATAATCATTCCATCTCATCTGCCATTCGGTGATTGTACCTGTCTGTATTCTAAGTTGAATCTGTTCCGATCGTATTCAGAGATAGTCATAGATCACTGAATATTAAAAAATCGTCGGAATGTTGTTCCATTCAGAATTTTTCAGTCTGTTAACATGATTGATATTTTGTAGCGCAGGAAATACATCTCATTAGTGGATGTTCGAGATCCTTATCTGCAGTTTATTACAAAGAACCAGTCTGCAATTAAGCTTTGAACATATGCCAACGCATGTCACTCATCAGTAAATAATAGTAATCGACTACCTGGATTATTTGGATTTCATCTTTATTCCGTAAGGCTTATGTGTTCTCTTTCACTTGATCGCGAAATATCCTTAGATATGCTATAGTTACTACAGCATATCTATAGTATAGTATGAGTAAAATGTCAAAACTAATGGTATAAGCACTTATTAGATTTTGTTATTACATTCGTTTTCAGGTGTCTATAAAATTGGTGTATGCACTCTCTAATTTAAATGGAAACGTCATTCCAAATTTCGAACAAGGGGGCTGTTTCCTATTACGTTCACCAGAGTGCGCAACTGTGCAAATCATTCATAAATGTATCATACATCTTTGATTTCATTTATCTATTTTAAAGTCGTCGAACATTGTTTGGCATTCTCATTAAAGAATAATTCTATACTGAAGAATTTCATGCTATTTCGATTTCTGAATAAACTAACTGACAAAGACACTGCAACATCCAGAAGGAGCTGTTTAAATTAAATTTTTTTTTGGTAAGAAACAGACAGTATTGCAAGAAGGGAATGATTGAAATTTCAAGAAAACAACGATTATCGAATCTAAACATGATGTGTTGGTTCAATGTGATTGTCTATAACAATACGATGCAATACGATGGTTTATTTCATCTTGAGGAATACTATCCCAAGTTACCTGCAGTTTATGTCTCAAAGCAACCAAAGTTCGTGGGATTACCAGTGAATTCCTGAGCCCATGATGTTCCAAATATGCTTTTGGGTAGAGAGATTGGAGAATCTGGGTTACCATGCGAAAGGTTCACATGGGTCGCATCAAAAAATTTTAACTAACCGGTACGACGCAACTGCGACACGACAGTAATTTCAAAACTCCCAAAGGTTACTTATACTGAATATTTCCCTTCTATAAAAAATTAAATGTAATTGGAGCACAGTTATAACAAAATTACAGCGTTGCATTGTAGGAACCGAAGTGCCCAGCCATAATTGCACTGTGGATTGATAATTGCACAGTGCAAAATGAACCGATAATTGCCCGGTTTATATTGTAGGATCGGAAGTATTATCCCTACTTATGAGTTTCGTCATATCGACTAGGTGCCAGGTTCAACTCCCGGCGGCACCCACTCTCTAATATCCCCTGCGTCTATGGCATGGTGCACACAAGCCATACTGATGAGTCCTAAATGTGTGCGCCAGGGATGAAACGCATAAATAGGGATAATACTTCCGAACAATATCAATTGCCATTCCATATCTACGTATATATACTTTTATGAACATCTTGATGAAACAGCAATAATTTATCAGACTGGTACTAGAAGAGAGGCCAAGGTATATCAGTTATAAAAAAAGAAAGAAAGGATATATATACGTAGATATGGAATGGCAATTGATATTGTAGGATCGGAAGTATTATCCCTACTTATGCGTTTCGTCATACCGACTAGGTGCCGGGTTCAACTCCCGGCGTCTCCCACTCTCTAATATCCCCTGCGTCTATGGCATGGCGCACACAAGCCATACTGATGAGTCCTAAATGTGTGCGCCAGGAACGAAACGCATAAGTAGGGATACTACTTCCGATCCTACAATATCAATTGCCATTCCATATCTACGTATATATATTCTTTCTTTCTTTTTATATAACTGATATACCTTGGCCTCTCTTCCAGTACCAGTTCATCATTTAGTTTACTAGATGTTTCGATTGCAGTTTTGTATCCCTGAAAGAAATTAAAAAGAAAAAAGTGAATAAAGTGAATCAAACTCTTTCTTTTTGTTTATATATCAAAAAAGTCATAGCAATATCAATACATTCTCAGTTTAATTCAATAAGATATCCCACTTCTCAAAATAAAGTTCTTGGAGCTATTCTTTTTGTTCTTCAAAAACTGAAACTCTGAGTTACTACTAGTAGGGGGCACCATTAACTCCCTGGAATGATTATTGATGACGATTTTCCATTTCAAATTGCGTTTTTTTAAACACTTAGGTGGAGGCATTTTTCTCGCACATCTAGCTACATGAGCATGATACACCTGCAATATCAGTGGAAACAAGTAACTGTGTGATTCACAATATCTCAAAAATTTTGTAACGTGTTCATGTTTAATTCGTGGAGTTCTGTGTTTAAGATGTAATTTAGTGGGTTCCACCAGTTGAACGTTCCAGGTTGGAATTTAGTTTTGGTTGTCGGCGAATTGACTCATCTGCGCGGTGGAACTACGTTTGAACCAAGGCTGTAGCGGTGTTACTGGGGTTGTGTTTGATTTCTTGTCGGGTGCATGGTGTTCAGAAGTGGAATGATGACTGAGTTGCCTTTCCATGCAGTAACCGCTTTGGTTTCTGGAGGATGTCATTTCGGTTCATATAGTCGATCTGAGATTTTTGGGAAGTTTTCTTGATTCTAATCTGTTGTTGAGATTCAAGTTCGAGGTTGAATTTACATAGTGATAATTCGAAGTGGTAGTTTTCTGAAGTTAATGTCACTGTCGAAAGAAGATTGATTGCAGGTGCACTGTTTGAGTTGCACATGGAAAAGACCGGAATTTCTTGTCGATCAGGTATGCTTTGCCCCTTTCAGAATCCCATTTTACATTATTACCCTCATAACAGCTTTTATAAAGAAATTTATTTTGTACAGAAAAATGCTGTAGATGATCCCTTGAGTTCATAAGTCAAAATTCAGAGTATTATGTCAATATTTACCGTGTGTACTGACAAACAAAAATTCGTGCATTGTTCCATTTCAAGCGACGTGATTTCGGTGAATTGAATAGATCTACCCCATTTCAGTTGAATGAATCGTTTCTTTTTTGTTCGTATAGCGTTCAGTTGCGACTGAATCTAGTGCGTTCCACTATTTCACTGACTTATTTGCGATGTACCGTGAATGACTCATCGCTTAGGAATTTTCAGTCAGCTCTCCGTCAAGAATGTCAAGTAACTGCCTATAGACTGGGAAATCAGTCGGATTCAGATGAAACATAAAAAAATAGGTTGACAAGTTCGTGTCAATTTTTTTTTCTAGTGACTCTTCCAACGGAGATACAGCCTCCTAATGATGTCACTTGAAATCTATGTTACTGAAATAAGTGTATGTACGTGATATGACTTTGTACTTAACTATGAAGTTGATATAATTTAAGGAATATTTGACATGAGGAACAGTAGTAATGACCTCTTAAAATACTGCCCTTAAGTTGGTTCGTTCAGTTTAGCTGGGACGGACTAGGCTGTACATTTTAAAACTTATACTTTCAACTCCCTGTATTGATTGATAATTGTAATTAAATGTGTGGGTTTGAGGAATTTCTCACAGGGCTTGACCTCAAACAGATATATACCAATCTAAACTGTAAAAATAGATTACTTGCCAGACTACGAGAACTAGAAAAAAAATCCCAATTATCTCAGGTTTGAAGACTTCTTCAAATTAATTCAGACAATTGGCAAACTTCTGGCAACTCCATTGATGTTGCACTAATGGTATCGAGAGCGATGTTCATCAATGCTGCCTCCTTGATTTTCTTTTTTTGTAAGTTTCTCTTCCTTGGATATTATAGATGTATCGTTCCATTTTGTCAAGTGATTTTCATCCACTGCATGTTGAATTAACTTGGATCTATTGGTGTCTAACACTTGAGAAAGCTCCTGATGTTCCTTTAATCTCATCTTCAAGGTGCCCTTTGTTTTGTCCGATATAAGTTCTTTCGCACTCCTCAAGTGAATACGTGAATATGATGACAATCGTAAAAAGCTTGAAGGTGATCAAACACTAAGTGAAAGAACACCTCTTATTTTGAATGCAATATTGGAATTACTCCCCAGTTGCATCGACACAGCATACTTTCAATTTGAAGAAAATTTTTATCAACAAGAATTCAGAATGGCCATGGGTTCACCAATGTCTCCTATTTAAGCTGGTTTATATATGGAGAATTTCGTACAAAAAACTCTCGACCAAATATATACTGAAAGTCAAATTATAGAAGAGATATATAGATGATACTTCTATCATTTTGGTACATGAAATGAGCACTGTAGACGAGTTTCTTCAAAATTATAACAACCATCAAAAAATCTATTGAATACACTATGGAAATCGAGAAAAATAAATATCTTCTATTTTTAGATGTGCTTGTTCTTGAACAAAATGGAATCCAAAGATCCAGTGTATACAAAAATCCAACAAACACAGGTTAATATCTTCACTCTAATTCCAACCATCAACCAAATATTAAATTGCGAGTTACAAAATGTTTATCTGATAGAGCTACAAATATTTGCTCTACCCAACGAAATAAAAATGAAGAAATGAATAACATCACATAAACACTCGAAAGTTATTGTTATCCCAAGAAGATATTAGAAAGAGCGAAAAAGAATAACAAAAAATGAACTAGAACCCAATACAACACAAGAAGATATGCAACAAACTATAAAAAGCGTCATGCTTTTGTAAATGGTTTATCAGAAAAAACGGCAAGAATTGGAAATAGGTACGACATAACATCCGCGTTCAAGACAGAAGATACCATCAGGGCCCATACGATAATCAAAGAACGAAAAACTGAATATATGAGATACCATGCGACTGCGGAAGATCTTATAAGGGAAAACAAAGTGCCCATTGAAGGTGAGAATAGAGGAACATCAGAAGATTTCTCAGGTGTTTAACTCCAATAGATCCAAGTTAGTTGAACATGCTGTGGATGAAAATCACCTAAAGAAAAATCTAAAAGTCAGCATACATGAACGTTGCTGCTCTCAATCCCATAAGTGCACCATCAATTGAGGTGCCGGAAGTTTGGAGGCCAATTGTTCGCTGTAACTTAAAGAAGTCCTCAAACCACAGTGATAATTTTTTATCTAGTTTTCATAGCATTTGACATATATGAAGGTAGAAAAATTTTCAGAAATTGCCAGCTTTTGTTGGAGCTAATCTTCACCTTGAAAACCACAGAAGATATCTGTTGAAACGTTGGGAAAAAGAACACTTGTAAATGATGGTTAGTGTCCAAAAAATAATTTTATACTAGTTTCATCATCAACAATTTCTCGTCAACAACTACAATATTCTTTAGTAGAACCCACTCCATATAATCTTGAACACAGAATCTAATTGTTATAGTACTTCTTGAAACTCTTTCAAATATTATGATTGTAGCTACAACTCTACTCTCGTAATGCTACCTTCGTCTTCTGTTGAAGGATATTCTATTACATACAACAGAGGTTATATACCGAAAAATCTGTATTTCCAACATCGTTCCGTTTGTGAGGTGGGTTGCGCCAATTCTTCAATCGTCTGGGACTGATTGAAGGAATACAGGTTGTGGAATCGCTAGAGTAATCGCTTCGTATATAGTCCTCTTCATCCGAAAGATTTCTGAATGTGGGTACCTTAAACATGGATGGGTATATGCTCGTGTCTTCCACCGCCAATACAGTTGCGTCCTCGTAATTTGTTGTTCCTTCTTCGATCATCCCAGTTGTCTGCGTTCTTGATAAGGGAGCTAGGGTGCTTTCGGCTGGAAAATCTGTGATGATGCTTTTTGAAATCTCCTCCACGGCTGGGGCGAATGTGGTTTTATTCAGAGTATAGTGAATACCTGAATAGAAATATCACTCTCAGTTTTAGTTTTGAACTGCAATAGAGGAAAATTAATGTGACCTGAGTTAATGCGTTTCAGGCAAATACTTCTATGAATTTAATTCGATCCTCCAAAGTAATCGTGAAGCATCTAGCGAGCTGTGACGAGACCACTTAAGGGATTCTGCGCATTCGCGACAAAGAGGCAATTAGTTAAAGAGGGGAGTCCAGCTATGGTAAAGGAGTAAAAAATTCATGCGCGAGAGTTCGCGATGCATCCGCGTAGCTCCTAAGGGGTCCAAAGTATTACTTCAATCTTGGGCACGTATATTCTAAGTGTGCATTCCCTTATTTATACTTCTATGGTTTCAGGTAACATCCAGATGACTAGCTCAACAGTTGCTACATAATTTGTCATATATTCAAGCTTTGAGTCAATGCTGAATCGCTGTTCGGCTCATCTTATTCCATTACAACAGAGTTCTTGAAGAGAGCCTAGACATATTGACTTCAATTCGCTCTCAAATGATCATATGTATAATTTCTAAGACATAAAACCTTGTCATTATGGGATAGAATGCACGAAATCAACCATAAACAGCCTTATACATGAAAAATCACGAATTTTTACATAATTTGTCTGAATCATTTAATTTTATTGATCTACATCATTTCAAGTTTATTGATTGAAATTTAAAAACTTTTTTTTATTCGACAGAAAAATCTAGAAACTTCTGGTCAGATTTTTAAGGCGGCTGAGGTAGCACATCCACGTGAAAAAATAGGAAATGGAGAAAGCAATCGATCAAATAGAAAACAACCTTGGTTCAAAGATAAATACAGAGAATTCATGTACTGCCACATCTACTTAACCATTAACGGAATTGCCACAGGATCTGTATAGAATGTGACGAAGTAGAAACCCAAATCCAAGACAAAATATCAATTCCAAAACACTTGGAATCTAAAATTGATTCATAATGTAAACGGCATATTACCCCAAATTCAATTAGATCAAATAAAAGACAGCATAGAGACACCCAGATAACCAGAAAAACACCTCACGGATAAAGCCGGACATGAGCATGAATTAACTGATATATATACGCATGATTTTTGAAGAAATAGTAACATCACAGCGCCAGGACACAAACATTACTTCGAAGACCAACAAGATATTTGGAATCTTATTTCAAAATAAATCTGGAAATATGTAGATCACTCCTATACTAAAAACTAACATAACTGGTGGAGAATGCAAGAACTAGCAAACTTATCGAAGAAATGAACTACATGCTGAATGATAAGCTTGATAATATCAGAGAAGTGAACATAATTGAACTGAATTGCATTATATATGCCGCAGCAGAAACAATAACTAATCTGACGATAGATAAGAATGAAAATAATAATATTATAGACACCTGAGTGGAAGACCAGAAAACTGATGACCATGCATCACGCCCTCCATCCATTAAAAGACAATCAACAGATCAAGATCAATAGGTTGACGTGGATTACTGTAGGTACATCATATAGTAGAAAAGGAGATAGGGGCTCTGAGTGAATTCATAAAAGACAGTGAAGAGATGGTATGAAAAAACCACGACACGCTCAGTATATAAAAAGCATAGAAGATAAAGTGGATAAAAATAAAACTTGGTAATGGCGCGAATCCGGCAAATTAAAGAAAGAAACGTCTAGAAGGCCAGAATAGAGATAACTACAACCGACAGTAAATGCCGCCCAGGCGAAGAAATGGATGAAACTGTGGACCACCTGGTGAGCTGCTGCAAAAAGTGACTATAGAAAGAGGCATGACAAAGTGGCTTAAATAGTGCATTGGAACATCTATGGAAATTATCTTATATCTGTAAAAATAAAAGAAGGAAAAAAAGTTACAGAAAATGAATAAGTGAAAGTGCTGTGGGACTTTGAGATGCATACTGACAAACAGCTACCACACAACACACCAGACATAACAGTTGTAGAAGAAATAAAAAAGAAAGTATTTATAGTTGATGTATCTATACCAGGTGATAGCAGAATAAAAGACAAAGAAATAGTCACCAACTACAAGTACCTACAACGATCACTCTAACTTTAAATAGTTCCAACAGTAATAATAATAATAATAATAATAGGAGCCTTAGGGGCGAACCCGAAACACCTGAACCAACATTTCAGCAGCTTGAATATCAAAGAACCATTATTTGGAAAACTGCAGAAAGCTACAGTCTTGGAAACAGCATATACATTTCAGCTCAGTAATTGTTTTTTTTCATTTTATGCACTAGTTCTCGAAATAATCTTAACTAAATTTGAAAAGTGTTGTTTTCATGGCACTTGTAGTGTTTCTTTGTGAAAAATCTACATTTTGTGCTTCAAAACAACAATGACTGTGGCATGCTTCCTCCAATACACTGACATAGAAATCTTTAATCAAGATGTCGAACAAACAAAAAGTATTGCGAAGTAGCTCAATCTTGCTGAAACTCAATCTAAATTATCTTCGATATAATTTGCAGTATTTCAAAAACATGCAGTAACACTTGATCAATAGAAATCTCCAAAGAGTCCAAATACTTACATTTCTCTAATCAGATTACCAGGTAAGAAAATCAAATCATTAATGATGCCACAGAAATATTCCAGTCCCAATTCGTGAAACGATTTCCGAATTAATTATGAAGTGTTTTCTCAGTTGGCTTCAATATGTTTTTTTGTTGATTATTGAATTCATATCTTTTCAAAAAAAATGAGAATCGATAATTTTTATTTATTACGAATACATCATTAAGTTAGCTTACTGGTTTTTGACATGTGAATTATTCTTAGTTTTGAATAGAGACTTGTATGTATTCTAATTCATTTTTCGACATGGTTTATTCAATTACAGAGCAGGTGGAAACAATGCCACTTTTTTTGGCAAACAATTGATGTGCGAATAGAACCGCAGAATTCTCCAATCAGCGACATTTAGATAAACATGTTAATAGGAAGTATGTTTTGGAATTAGCGTCAAAGTTTCAAGAAACCTGGTCCGTGGCTAATAAAAAACGTAACATGGAAAGATATGAAGCAGCTGAAGTAGCTGTTCTTGGACAGATTGCTCTGAATCAATGACGACTACGAGGCATCTAGCACATGAATCTGGTCTTACACGAACTCGAATATTTTGAAGCATCATAAATTCCATCCTTACAAAATCCATATTTCACACGCACTAAACGAAGATGATTTTGACTGTCGTGTTGAATTTTGTGATACAATGAGTGAACAGTAACTGCTAATCCCAATTATCTGTACAAAGTTTGGTTCTCCGATGAGTGTCCGTTCTTTCGAAACGGCACAGTAAATCGACACAATTGTCGTTATTGGGCCGATGCTAATCGAGATTGTTCCACGAAGTTTATTCTCAACAACCAGAATAACTCAATGTTTGGGCTGGAATATTTGGTGACAACATTGTCGGCCCGTTCTTTTTACCTGGTAATCTTACTGGAGATATGGCTTTGGACTTATTGGAAAATCACATTGATCAATTTTGACGGGAATTATTGAAAATAATGCTGGAAATTTCCAAATCAGTGGATTGGAAGAAGGGGTCCCAGTGAATGGCCAGCCAGATGGCCAGATCTGTCACCACTAGATTTCTTTCTTTGGGGCCACTTGAGCGTAAAATTTACTCTACATAGCCCGCTTCCATAGAAGATTTGAGAAGATGTATAGTGAACGAATGTCGTCAAATCACTCCAGAAATATTGCGAAGATACTTAGAGAATCAAAACATCTTAAAAAATGTCATCAATAATGAAGATCTTTCAACATAAAAAAGGCTTACGCCTGTTTTCGAGTAAAAGTTACTTTTAAGATGTTTGCATGAAGTTGAAACGAACAAGTTTGCAGAATTTCGTGGAAATCTTCACGCTACAAAATTAATGGAAATTTTCCAATTTTTTCTTCAAATACTTGATATCTCATACAATACTTTTTCAGATCCACAAAATTTTGAATGTAAATCGTGGTGAATGATATCCAAAAAATCCTTCAATTTCAGCATTGTACCATTCCATTTTTGGAAGAAAGATGATTTCAATGTATGCAAACGTTCAATGCTTAAAAATTTTGATTTCGTAGAGAAGTTTAGAGGAGAACTTTCAGAAAGTCTTTAGGCAGAATAATTACATTTCACATAGTTAATAATCTGCTATATACAATCATGAGATAAAGTCTGAAGAATATCTTTATTACCTGAAAGAGGATGGTCATTGGGGCAGGGCTTATAGTTATAGCCATCTTTAGTTAAAATACCCTCATTTTCAATATTCCTTGAACTCAATCTCCTCTGATTCTTAATCGGCATTGGTGTACCTTGGGTACTGACAGGTCTTGGTTTTACAGCCTTTAACACGTTAATAGTCTGCTCCAAATCTGGTGACATTTTTGCTATTCTTTGATCTACCTCAGTCACCAAAGCATCCTGGTCGTCTGCAGTTATGGTCCGCAAGATTAGTTCATCGCCAGATTTCGGCTGTGTGAGAGGTTCACATGCGAAACTCAATTTGGATTCGAGGAAATTGTTTACAGGCGTGTGACAGTTAACGCCTAAGGAATTGCAACTGGTTGCTTCTGATAAAATTTGTGTTGCCTCTTCTAAAACTTCTGTTTTCTCAGTTTGTATCTCCTTCAAGGAAGATCGTTTGATTTCCTAAAATTTGAACTAATGAGGATATTCGACCTTTCTTGAATATATTCATTGACTATTCCGTGAACACTACTGTATATATTTGTTAGGTGAACTTAATGAATTTGATGGGAATAAAAGGCAATATGATGTACATTTATGGATAAAGGAACCAATAAAACTCTTTGATCTGAAGAGCAAATCCGGTGCACTTGCCATTCCAAAGCATATCTCCCTGGTGGAGAAAAATTCCCTGGAACACGAACTCTTATACAGAAACGAATTGTTTTATTGGTTCCTTTACCCATAGATGTACAGCAAGTTTATTTTTGGGAACGAGAACTTTCATTTACTATTAGAGGTTTTGTTTCCTGTGACTTTAGATCTATAAGAGAAAATTATTTGAAAAGCACTGATGTGTGGTCAGAAACTTTTGCACGTTTGTTCTAGAGTCTTGTCATGTACTCTGCATCAGTGTGTACTAACACAACCGTCACAATGAATGGATAAACCTTTATCTTAAATTTGAAATAATTGATTAGGTACAGTTTTTCTTAAGTTTTGTTTCCTGCTAAAATCTCCTTCTCTTAAAAACCAACCAGAAGTCAGCATATAAACTCCATTGAAAACCAATTAGAATGAGTTTAAAAGATGGAAATGAATAACGGTGTAAGGTTTCATTCCTCTCATCCTACTAGGATTTGGTAGTAATATTCAATAGTGATGAACTCTAGGATATTCACTTTTGCTTTATATATTCACTTGCATCATCCAATGCATACGTCAACATCGCATAAAATGAACTGCACTATGTCGGTTTTGACATAATTTACATAACCCAGGCTGCAAATCCAAACATTAATTATATTAAGAGACCTTGAAAAATATGGCAATCTCATTAATCCTCAATGGAAAAATGCTGAAATTCAAGGATGTCCTGAATATTGACCTCGACATAAATTCAAAATTTGGTGTATCTCCGAAGAATATTTCATGACTATCAAGTAATTAAATTCGAATTTGGGAATTTCTTTAACATTTTCAAGCGTGGCGATATTATGGAAATTCGCAAACCTATTTGTTTCAATCTCACTCAAATATCTTTCAAGTAACAACTCTAAGAAATTAATGTTCTAGGAGTCATTGACGAAACCAAATTTCAGATGCTAATGACACGAATTATTCGACGGGTTGTCCCAGTAACGGATTGGATCGAGATTTTTGAACAATTAACCTATTCTCAAAATATGAAAACTGTAACTCATTTCTTTCGTAGCATAGAGATTATAGGGCTTGCCAGCCGTTCAGACAAATTCAATTTTGATGATGGATTCTTCATCAGGAAGTTGAACATAACCAATTGAGACAGATATTTGGGCATGATTTTGGCGAGAAAAACGAAGCTCTACACTTCCCAGTAAGGATAAATTAATGTCATGTACATTTTTCTATGAGCTACTATGAATATTAGCCTACGCAGAACGAATTGGTAAGAAATGAGAATCACTCAGAATTCCAGAATTTTGCTACGATTCTAGATGTTCGAAACTCCGACATTCAAGAAATATTCGAGTCTTTCTTAGAATACCTCCCACGTTTCAGTCCAGGTATTGCTTCCTTGAGAATTTTTAAATACCCAATATCACAAATAAACATGTATTCCATGTGAAAAACCGAAATCTTCTGTCATTGCTTCTATAGTAAAATTTATCGATGCGACCTCATAAATGAGTAAGGTCGAACTATTTTGGAAGTTGCCTGTGTAACCGCAGTTAATAAAGAGCCCTGAACTCGTAGGATGAATGTGAACTGCATCGAAACGAAATTATCTTCTAAGAGAACCAATTCTTCAAGAATATTATTGGAATTTGTGTTTAGAATAGAGGCTAATATTTATTCCCAATGCAATACCTCTTTCGGTTTTTTTTCTCGCACTTCATTAATTCGATGTGACTGCTCATCTTCTAAGTTTGCAATCGCTACTTCCTGTTCACAACTAGTATTGGATAGCTCCTTCAAACTCCTCTCATACTCCTCAAAATCTTCGTCCACGCCAAAAAACCTCAATGGAATTCTTTTAACCACCAATTTTTCCAGAACATATTCATGAGGTTCGTCTTTGTCATACATGACTAGAGCTATGTCGCTGGCTCTACAAGTCAACTTCCTTGGTCTCAAGCATGGGCAGCATATACTGAATAAAGTGAGTCGTTCGGGTGTACGATCAATCTTACTGCTTTTGAGTTTATCGGTTGTGGACATGTTTGTAATACTTCTGACACGTATGCCATTTTTGACAGGCTCTGATGTATAATATAGACAGTCAGCCTTACTTACTTACTTATCCGTGTCCAAATTTATCTTCAGCAAGAGAATCTTCAGAACTCCGCAACAGTGACGGCTTCAGGGGTACATGCATATAGGTCTTGATTAGTGTAGGTGATACCGACATTGTTGCAGACGAATAGATGGGCCTTGTCTCCACAGTCCCATAAATCATCACTTGAGTAAAGCCACTTCACCAAGGTCTTCTTACTGCGGGATCAAGTGTTCTCAACGTAGCGTAAGGTTAGTGGGCTCCAGGTGATATCTCTTCTTTGCCGATGATGTTGTCTTGGTGGATTTCTTACAGAGTTCTTCTATTCTTTCTTCAGGTGGCCTAGTTATTGGTTCATTAGTATTCAAGAAACTCTTTCTTGATTTTAATCAATGAAGGTATGATATATGTCCATGAAGGGTGTCTCTTTTATTGGTCCTTTCTTTTTCAGCAATGATTTCTCTTCGAATTTTTGATGGAGCAATGCCAACTGTAGGAAAAACCTTTTGTAGGGGGTTGGGTTTTAGGAACCCAGATATTATTCTAACCGTCGCATTTATGGCCATATCTACTTCCCTCGAATGTATAGAATGTTGAAGCTGGAGATATTCTCAGCAGCATTAGTTTATTTTGTTTCTATGATTATTGTTCTTTTAATAAGATCAGTATACATTGGAGATGTCTAAATAAATAAAGGTGTCAATAAATTTATGAATAAATATTAGTTCCTTATTCTGATTAAAAGTAACTTCAACATGCAACCAAAATAATGTGTTTGAGAGCTATGAACCATTTGACAATCATCACCAAATAACTACAGCAAACGGAGAGTCAGTACCGGCATTAGGAAAAGGTACAATTAGAGTAAAAACAAACGTGAATGGTAGAATTCAAGTTTTTCCTCTGACTAAAGTATGGTATGTTCCTAGTATCAAGAAAAAACTTGTTCTCAACATTGTCAGCACAAGATAAAAATCCAGACAGTGAATTTGTTTCAACAACAGAAGAGTGTTATTTCAAGTTATCAGGAGAAGTTATACTTGTTGGATCCAGAAATTGTTCAGGAGGATTGTATAAACTTAAAATGAAATCCTTAAAGCCAGAAAATTCGAAAGAAATTAATTCAGTACATAATGATAATGTTTTGCAGTTATATCATGAAAGATTTGGACATCAAAATAAGAGATATGTAAAAACAATATTGAAAAGAGAACTGGGATTAGATGTCAATATCGATAGTGAAATGTGTGAAGGTTGTATCTATGGGAAAGCTCATGTACTCAAATTTGGTACAAGATGTCGAGCCAAAGCACCTGGTGAACTCTTACATACAGATATATGTGGTCCATTTGACCCATCCAAATCCGGCTATCGATATTATGTCTTATTCAAGGATAATTATAGCAGATATCGTTTTATATATTTCATGAAACACAAATCAGAAGTGATAGATAATTTGAACATTGTCCTAGAAGGAATTAAAGCTGTAGGTTATGGTGTGAAAGAAGTTTTATCAGATAATGGTGGTGAGTTCGACAATAATAGAGTCAGAAAAACGCTAAACCATTATGGCATACGACAAAGACTAGTCATGCCATATACACCACAACAGAACGGGTGTGCAGAAAGAGAAAACCGAACTGTTGTTGAAACAGCAAGAGCCTTAATGCATGCTAGAGAAGGAATATTTGATCAGAGTTTTTGGGCAGAATTAGTCAACACCGGCACATACATTCTGAATCGCACTAGTACATCAGGTGTTGAAGGATTATCTCCTTATGAAATATGGTTCAATAAGAAACCAAAATTGAGTCATTTGAAAATCATAGGTAGTAGTTGCTATGGTCATATTCTTAAGATGCATCGGAAGAAAATGGAAAAGAAAGCTACTAAAGGTATTCTTATGGGTTATGAAAATGATGACGGTTATCGGATATGGTCTATAGATCAAAAGAGATAAGTAAGGTCAAGGGATGTCATTTTTGATGAATGTGAAATTTTGCCAATAACAAATAGTCAACAGACTGAAAGTCAAAATGGTGGACTTCAAAATAATTTGGATTACTTGAGAGTTGTTGACAAAGGGGAAAACTTCCTTGAATCATCAAATTCCGACAATGAACATGATCAAGAGTCAATTGAAGAAGATAATCAAAATCTGGAACGAAGAGAGTTACCTACAGAAATAGTTGAAGAAAGTGAGCAGAGTACTGAAGAAATCAGACAGGCGTTAAGGGACAGAATGACCATTAGAAAACCATCACGTTCTGATGATTATGTTATGACAGTTGCTGCAGAAATATGTGAATCAAATGAACCTTTAAATTACATGGATGCCATAACTTGTAATGAAAAAGAACACTGGATTACAGCAATAAAGCAGGAGTTACAATCTTTGAAGGAAAATAATACTTGGATTTTGAAAGAATTACCACCTGGAAAAAGGGCGATTCCTTGCAAATGGGTATTCAAGCTAAAAACAAATTCTGATGGCTCTGTTGAAAAGTACAAAGCAAGACTGGTTATAAAATAATACTATCAGAAGAAGGGGGTTGATTATGACCAAACGTATAGTCCAGTGGCAAAAGGAGAAACAATAAGGTCACTATTAAGCATAACTGCGAGTAAAAATATGTCTCTTACACAGTTTGACGTATGTACTGCTTTTCTCTATGGTAATTTAGACGAAGAAGTGTACATGAAACAACCTGAAGGTTTCATAGATACTAGCGGCATGGTTTGTAAACTCCAACGGAGTTTGTATGGATTAAAACAAGCTCCAAGATGTTGGAATAAACGTTTCAGTGATTTTCTTGAAAAACGAGGATTTAGACGATCTGATGCAGACCCATGTTTATTTATCAAAAAGCAAAGAACTGACATGTTATTGTTAGCTCTCTATGTTGACGATGGATTACTAGCTTGCAGCAATGATATCATGAAAAATGAGTTTTTGAATAGTTTAGAAGAAGAATTCAAGATAACAATAAAACCGGCATCCTATTTTCTTGGGCTCCAGATTAAGAAATAAGAGAACGGTACCATTCAAGTGAATCAATCTTCTTATACAAAGAAAATTCTTGAAAGATATGGCATGTCAAACTGCAAACCAGTAACAACTCCAATTGTAAAAGAAGTTTCTCAATTAGGGAAGGAAGATGGAGAATTGAACAAAACTTTTCCTTATCGAGAGGCAGTTGGTGCTTCACTTTACCTAATGACAAGTACGAGGCCAGACATAGCTTATGCAGTCAGTGTCGCCTCAAGAAAGCTGGAAAATTCAACAAACGCAGATTGTGTTAAGGTTAAAAGGATATTTCGTTATCTGAAGGGCACAATGGATCTTGGACTTAGCTACAAGTCGAAGGAAAGAGATGAGTTAGTGGCCTACAGTGATGCAGACCACGGAGGAGATTGTGAAACAGGACGCTCAACTTCTGGCGTTTTATGCATGTATGCTGGTGGAGCTATATCTTGGCTCAGTCCGCGTCAAACATCTGTTGCAATTTCCACAACAGAGGCTGAAATAGTGGCTGCTAGTGAAGCTGCACGGGAAATAGAATGGCTAAAGCGATTGTTCAAAGAAAAATTTTCAGTTTTCAGTCAGTTCCAACATCGATGGTAGACAATGAAGCTGCTATTAAGCTGAGTCAAAACCCAGAATTTCACAGACGCACTAAACATATACATATAAGACATTTCTTTGTGCGTGAACTAGTTTTAGATGGGGAAATGAAAGTAGAAAATGTTTCAACAGAGGACCAATTAGCAGACTTAATGACAAAACCTTTGTTCAAACCTCGACTTCAAATGCTAAGGAACAAAATGGGATTAACCAAAATATTCCAATGAGGGAATGTGTTGAAGCTGGAGATATTCTCAGCAGCATTAGTTTATTTTGTTTCTATGATTATTGTTCTTTTAATAAGATCAGTATACATTAGAGATGTCTAAATAAATAAAGGTGTCAATCAATTTATGAATAAATATAAGTTCCTTATTCTGAATAGAAGTAACTTCAACATAGAATTTCTCCACGTAGGGGCGGCGTATTCTGTCGTAGATATATATAGGGCAGTTGCTGATGTCCGCAAATTTTCAGGTCCGACACCCCATGATGTACTTGTTGGTTTCCGGATTGTTATGTTTCTTGCCATAACCTTCATTTTGATGTCTTTACAATGGGTTTTATAGGACAAGGTTCGATCAAGTTTGACACCCAGGTATTCTGGTGTTCAACTGTTTCTTGTTGTTCACCTTCCTATCTAACATCAAGTTTTTTGATGATGATTTTAGACCTATTTTTCTTACGTAATTGATGGAGGGATGTTACTACACCGTTGTAAGTGGCAACTGGATGAAAATTTTGGCACAACATTATGTCAGATATCTACATAATAATTATGGACACAACATTTATGTCGTATTTGATGGTTATGAAAAAGAACAGCACAAAATCGATGGAAAGAATGCGTCGCTGTAAAAGAAATGCATGTAATGACATAATATTCGATAAAACCATGCCTATCAAAATAGGACAGGAGAAATTTTTAGCGAATGCCAAAAATAAGAGTAGACTCATAGATATTCTACGAGAAACATTTGCGGAAAATAAAATATTTTCTTGCCAAGCAGAAGCTGATGCCGACAGATTAATAATTGAAACCGCTATTAACCTTCAATCCGAAAACATTGTTGTAGTGTCTGAAGATGTAGATGTTTTAGTTCTATTGACTGCGCTCTCACCAACAGACCGAGAAATTTATTTTCGAAAACCACCCAAAGGCAAAATACCGCAAAAGTTCTTAATATTTGCTCATTTTTGACAGGTAATCACCAAATCAGAAACTACTGGAGCTAAGCAGTTACCCATACCTAGTCCATAGGTCTGCCTATAGTATTCGTCATTAAATATGAAAAAACTATTATTTGTTTAGAACTCAAACAACTGTAGGAATTCAATGAATGTTAGTAGTGTATGTGGTTCATTCCTTGAGCAACAACTGAATCACTGTTTTCGCCAACTCTAAAGGGATGTTGGTATATAATGAAACGGTGTCTAACGACACTAATATATATTTTTCAGGAAGAGTAGTTTCTCAATTGTTCCATCAACTCAAAGGAAGTTTTGACATTTTGGGTTTGTCCCTCATATTAATTCAACAGATACTTAGCCTTAACATGGTTCCTCAGTCAGGAAATTCATCATTTATGTGTGATTTTTTTTTTCATCTTGTTAGTTTTGAGTAATTATCAATATAGTATTTTATTATTATTCATTATATTCATTCTTAAGTAATTCGTGTTGGTCAAGTCAATTATTTTGTAAGTTTCATATTCTCATTATATAAGCTAAACAGTTTAAACAAATCTTAGAAGAAATTCAAAAGATTGTTTCAAAATTCATATTTGCTTTTTATGTGTTATTTGATAAAAAATCTTTAAATTGTAATTCATTTACAAAGAAAATTTTAAAATATAATTTGTACATTTATAGTGCCCCGAGGAAAACTTCAGATATAAGTTGAAACTAGTAGGCCTTGTTTGAAGAACTGGTTTTATTTCTACCCTATAACTACTACCTGTCAAAAATGAGCAAAATAATAAAAGTTTTTTTTGCCTGGTTGCTTCTTAGGTGGAAAGCACACCTTTGGGTCATAGTTATATTTGGTTTAAATTATTTTCTCTGTAGTGGATTAATATTTCTGATAGGGCTTGTATTAGAGTTCGATCTACTTCTTCAAACTCGTTTTCTTGAGCACCTATTGCTGTGTCGTCTGCGTAAATTTATTCTCTTACTGTGTCGGAAAGTTAGATGTCATTGGTATAGATGTTGTATAGAATTGGAGAAAGAACAGTTTCTAGGGGTTGTCCATTCTTTTAAATTCGCCATCGAGTTTTCTCTTTCCCCATTGTTATACGAAATCTTCTGTTTTCTAGGATACATTTGTTGAATCCTGCAAGTTTGTAGTGTTTCGTCAGATCGTATACTTTCTTTATTAACTTTTTATGATTAAATGTATCGTAAGCAGCACTTAATAAAAATAAAAAATGCTACGATAGTTATTTTCTCAGCTTTGTAACCATCCTCAATATATTGGACAAGATTGAGGATCTGACTACACCATGACTTTGAAGATCTGAATCCAGCTTGTTCTTTTATTAACTTTTCATCGATATAATACCTCATTCTGTTAAGGATCAAGTGTTCAACAAGTTTATACAAAGTAACGTTATGGGTCTATAATTCTTTGTACTATCTGGAGTCTTCCCCCGTTTTAGTAATATAACCACATATGCTTTCCTTCAAATCTTGGGAATCATCAACTCGAACATGCAGTTGTTGTAGAATTTGATCAACCATTTCATTGTTTCATTCCCAAAATATTTTATTTGTTCTGTTTCGATTTTATCTACTCAGCATCTTTATTTTTTTTCATTTGTTTTATACAGTCATCCTACTTTGTTATTTTTCAACGGATATATTCAAATCTACAGAGCGAAATCAATATAAAGCTTGTTAATTTGACGTAAATACTTTGTGGTGACATCTAACGAAAATCAAATGAAAGAGTCCTCTTATCGACAAATATCTAGATCAAAATCGAATCAGTGCATACACGATTTTTTGTGACATTTTAATCTTAGCCTTACCCATAATTTGAATTGAGACGTCATTCTGGTGATGGGTTCCATAAACGTTGATCACTAGATCGACTGCTCACGCCAACGATTCTATGCCCAAAATCTGTTTTTTTTTGTGATATTAGAAACATTTTTGGAAAGTGAGATATTCGTTATAATGCAATATATCAGAATTCAAAATTTCATTGGTCAATCTGATAAATTTCTTGAAGTATTCAGTGAGTCCCTCGACCAACGATGAATACTAAATCCACTGTGAATCTTGATATAAGGGGACTGCTTTCATGACACTAGTGTGAGGGCCGCATGTTCTGTACGTCTGCTGAGAGTGAGCCAATCCAGACCGATTTAAATGAATTTTTTCTCTTTTCAAGTGGATTCGAGAATGGTTTGGATTCGAAAATTAACCCGGCAGACTGCGCTGCAACGTGTGGAAGCATGGCTATGGTTACAAAATGGCGAACACGTCAGGTTTGACTGAACTTGAAATCTCAATTAGGAATTGCTAAAAATTGTTGAGGAAATGTTTACAAGGGGATGGTGAAGAAAAAATTCGGAGGAAAATATGGATTTGAAATAATGACACAATAAAGGCAACTGGTTGTTTTCCTGGGTGGCATTACAAAATGAGGTAGCTCCGGCTTTGACTTTGTCTGAAATAGCTGCTATTTTGATAGAAGACGAACGAACATGCACTTTCTGTCTGAAATAGGTACTTAACATAAAAATCAACGAAACGCCAGTTTAAAACATCGCCAAAATGACACATGTCGAAGATTCACCAGATACGCAAATTGGTAACTTGAAAGGAATGCACCGTGACACTCAAGAGGTCACTGGACTTACTGGATATATCTTTGAAGGATTCACCTAACAACCAAAACATTTCATGGAGCCATGGTTTTGTAGTCAAGTTATTCCTTGATTAAATGTTACTGATGAACGTATGCCTAAAATGATTTGATTTGTGGTGGCACGTGAAGAAACTTCAATCAACGTTTTTGGAACAAAATCAACCTGCGATCATGCTCTGAAAGAAGTTGCTAGAAATTCGAAATGATAGTGTTTCGGTTGATTCCTCGATCGCATTGAAAGCATTGTCTACATATCCACAGGGCTTTTTCGTTCATGTTCAACAATGTAACAACAGTATTTATTTGAGTGAATGCGCAATATTGGTGGCAAAACACAATGATGCGAATAATCCTAATGAGACAATTCAAAATTTCCTTCCCAAAGAATTGGTCATTCACCAATCAGTGGATGCAGCCATAAACCAAGACGACATGGTCAAGATTATTCTTGAATTCATTTCAATTTGGAGTATCCCTAGATAATTTCTAACAAGAAATAAGATCGGGTTTATACACAAAATCTACCAAACCAAGCGGGCTCACCTCATAGCAAAATAAGCATAAAAACATTGAAAAAATGAAAGCACTGTTTGTGGTCAGGAGCTTTCGAGCGCATGTTCTATAATATTTTTCTTGACTCTATAACAGCGTGATGAAAAAACAACAGAGGTAGTCAATATAACAGAATGAACGAACACAAATCTTGAATTAAAAATAACCCAATTCACAGTTTTCGATCAGTTTTATTCCAGCCACGATCTTGTTCCACTCTAAACTGTTTTATATCATGGTAGTGAATTGAATATAAAACAATACGTATTCTAATTTTCTTGTAAAAGGTGATTCATTTAAAGGTATTCTTTGTGGTGGGGATTTAGTTGCAGATGGCGCATGCGATGTGTAAACTGAAGTGGAATTGTTGTTCAGTAGTGTTTGACATTTCATAATGAAACGAGTTGGCCCGGCACAGCGTCTACAACTTGTTCAGCTCTATTACGAAAATGGGCGTTCTCCGATTAATGTGTATCGAGCACTTACAGCGACTTACGGTCCACATAATCCGATTACCGAACGCATAATTCTCTCTACCTTCACCAACTTTGAGACTCAATACTCATTCTTTGATTTTACTCGACCAAATAGACAGCATCCAGCTCGTATTGATGAGAGTATAGCGGCGGTGAGGGAAGAGTGTACGTGATGACCCTGATGTGTCGATTCTCAACGGCTTGGCCTTTCGTATTCAACAACTTGGCGTATTTTACGTAAGGATCTTTCTTTGAAAGCTTACAAAATTCAATTAGTTCAAGAACTGAAGCCGACCGACCTACCGAACCGTTTAAGTTTTTGTCGTAGGGCTCTTAACAAGCATGCAGAGTATCCACTCTTTTCGACAAAAAATTTGTTCGCTGATGAGGCTCATTTTTGGCTTAATGGGTTCGTGAACAAACAAAATGCCCGAATCTGGGATGATGAACAACCCGAAGAGTCTCAAGAACTACCGTTAAATCCAGAAAAAAACAACTGTTTGGTGTGGTTTATGGGCCGGTGGAATAATCGGTCCATATTTCTTCAATATAGAAGACGGCCGGAATGCTTCTAGTAATGGTAACCGTTATCGCACTATGATAGCAGACTATTTGCTGCCCGAAATTGAAGCCTGTGGTTTCGACGAAATGTGGTTGCAACAAGATGGTGCCACTTGCCATACAGCCCGTGAAACCATAGCTTTATTGCGAGAGCTTTTCAGCGATCATATCATTTCACGCTTCGGACCAGTGAATTGGCCGGCTAGATCATGTGCCATAACACCACTTGATTTTTTCCTTTGAGGCTATGTGATGTCCATAGTCTACATGGACAAGACGGCTACGATTGCGGTATTGGAGGCCAATATTACTCGAGTCATTGGAGAAATTCACGTGTCATCGAAACTTAAAACTATCGAATGGATCTTGTTAACCGAAGTCGAGAACAGCATTTGAAAGAAATAATCTTTAAGAAATAATTATAAAAAATGGTTCTTTCATTTGTTAATAAAGATCATAAAATGAAATTGTTTTTGTCAATTTTTTTTATAAAAAAAAGTGCCTCTAAATTAATCACCTTTCATAATCCATTTAGGATGGAAATATTGATCTGTATAATATGATTTCATTCTTCTTATCGTACTGAGATTTTGTAGTAATTTTCAATAGTGCTCATAGATCATAAGATGCTAATATGACTTTTTAGAATCAATTGAATTATCCAATACATTTGGCAACATCATCTGGAAAATTCATGTATTGATAAAAAGGTCTTCTTTCATCGACATACCAGAATTCCCGACAGACAAACTCTTGCAAAATACATAATTATATTCTATGTTTTTTGGGAAATACGTGAAATAAAAAGGCAGTATGATGTCAGTTTTAACATCATATCGCTGATCATAAACCAGGCTGCGAATCGAAATATTTTCCATGTGTTTTCCATAAGATTCAAAAGATTATTTAAATCCGTACCTTATTATAGTGTAGTAAAATGCTAAAATACAAAGATGTCTCGAATGTCAATAACATCGATATAGTGATAAAAATAAGTTTTGAGAAGTTTCTTAATATTGTATGACGGTCACCCAAGTTACAACTTGACCTGACGAATATTCAAGGAGTTACTGAGGAAACCAAATTTCAGATTGCTGAACCACTCGATGAATTTGACACCTGATAATGAACATGACTGACATATTTGGAAAATTAATCTGTGCTCAATAAATGAAAACTGTAGCTCATCTCTTTCGGGAGATGAAGAGTGTACGGTCGGCCGGATGAAAATATACAATTTTGACGACGGCTTCTTTATTAGTAATCCATTAAGACTTTTTTCGGCTCGATATCATTTTTTTTTTTTTAAATTGAAAGACCCTATACCAACTAAACATAAAAGTAATGTAGTATATAAGATTGAGTGTACAGATTGTGAACGTGAGTACATTGGACAAACATCCCAAAAGGTAATAAATAGAGTAGCAATCCATAAATCAGATGTAACCAAACACCACCAAAGATGTGCTCTAGCATTGCATGCACACAATTTGAAACACAGAATGGACTTCGACAATGTCACAGTGTTAAAGACAGAAAATAATTACCAAAAGAGATTAGTGCATGAAATGATTGACATAAACAAAACTGATAATGTCATAAACAAAAAAACTGATACCAACAATCTAAGCTCGATATATAGTTACCTCTTGAATGTATCAAAATACAAAAATTTTTACGATGACCCTATAGATGAGTAATTTACCCAGAAATATCACAGAGGAGAAAGTCAAAACTACAAATCATAGAGGACCGAAACATAACCTATGATTTTTATCAAAACAATGAAATTGTCAAAATATAATGTCGTAGACCTTTTTGTTGGTTTTAGATGACTGGTTTCCACTTTCATTTTATAACATGACGAATCTCTTATTGCTAGGTGCTAATAATTTAATAAATCTAATATTCAGTAAGTAATAGAACAAAACAAGAAAATAATTTTATATTATGTTGTTATTATTGTACTTTTATAGAAGCCCTGAGGAAGCATTAAATAAAATGCGAAAGCTTGGCAAAGAATAAATAGTATTAATTCACTTATCCTCCAACTCTGAGTCGACAAACCCTTATTCAAGTCATATATTATACCTATAGGACTCTTAATCACACTGAAAATATATATATATATATATATATATATATTATAATTTAAAATACTCACCTATCAGCAATTTTGCCTTAACATTCTATATAATTTTAACAGTGCACTCTTTATATTGTTGGCCGTTTTTCTTCAACATATTGTAGGTTCCTTGAAATCAATACTTCAATCAAAGTTCAGATACTGAAATGCCTTGATTAATAATAACGACTTTTCATATACATTTTACAAATAAATTTGAAAAACATCGGTTGCTACGGACTCTAGCGTCCTTTATTCGCAATACGAACAGAACGAATTTTGCGTTGTTAAGACGTTATTATGGCTGAAAGTATAAAAACCACGGCGTCACAGCAACGTTGAGTTTCTGCTGTAATTTTTTGAAAATACCACGGCTTTTATGGGAATTTTCTTACATGAGAGATATATTCAATAAAATAAGATAATGAAAAATGATTTAAATTTGGATATATCAAGAGAAATATAGCAGAGTTAAGAAATTTGTAGTTCCGTTTAAAAAATTTTGTATTGAATTCAACTTGGCTGTGGATCTACAAAACATGAGGATAGATTAGTAAGCTGAAATAGTGATTACCCAATGTTTCTTCCAAAATAGATAAACAATACAAATCGCTAGATATATAGAAAATCGCGAAGGATAATCAACTTCTTCAAATAACTGACAAAATTACAAAAATTTCTTAAACAGCTCATCCTGCAGGAGCACTTGCACATTTGTTGAAAATCTGCCACTTAATATTAGAGATGATATATCCAATTGGATGGGTCTCCAGTACACACAGCTAAAAGCATCTTATGAAAACAGAGAGGTGACCTGTAGAATATGGCCACTGCGCCCCTCTGATTTAAATCATGTTGCATATTGCATATATTGAAAATATTTTAGATTTGATCAGCATCGTGAAATACTTATAAGTGCTGAATTTCATGTAAATACGTTCAGTAGTTTCCCATATAAATACGGGTGAGGTTCCTCGTGAAAGACCCTGTAAACTCGCGCTTGTTCTAGGGTCTTTTCCCGTACTATGGAACAATGTGATACAAATACATCCGCCACGACGAATAAACAGAGCCATATCTCAGAATGAAAATAACTACTAATAGTTTTCCCTAAGTTTAGTTCGAAGCTCAAATTCTGTTCCCTAGAATCCTTTTAAGTGCTTTTCTAAACTTTGACAACCTTCATTATTTCACCGTGATGAAGCATTTTGCTTTATTTTTCCCCTAACTGACAGTGATCGATGAGTCCGACCGATGTCAATCGAATACGTATATGTGAATGCATCGAGCATTGCAATTTCTGACGGACTTTTCGACATTTCTATATTCTCTTGACAAAATTGAAGAAAAATATCTTCAGAGTGAAGAAGGCCACGACAATGAAACTTGAGGATATTTTAGATATTAATAACCTCCATACATGTACAAATTTTTGTTAAATACGTCAGATATTCTATGAGGTATAATGTATTGAAAAAAATCATTTTGGGAATGTAAAAAAATTTTCAAGCGTATCAATTTCTTGCAAGCCTATTTGTTTAACCTAGATCTTCCATGTTTCAAGTCGATCCGATGGATATCCTACGAGTTATAGAGGAAACCGAATGGATGATGCTCCTGAACTATTCGACGGATTTGGCCCAGTAACAAATTAGACCGAGATATTTGGACAGTTAACCTATTCTGAAAATATGAATACCCTAGCTCATCTTCTTTGGTTGATAGGGAGTATACGCCCTGTCGAACATACTCAAGTCAAACTCAATCGACTGAGACCATTTTCCACCCGAAAATTAGACATTTGGGGATAACGATAGCACACTACCTACTCTACTAGAACAAGGGCGCAAAAATGAATGTTTTCATTGTAAGGTTTGAATATACGAAGTGAATATAATGCTATCGAATTACAAACTGAAAAAAAAATTACTTTTAATTTAGCATTAATAGGAATACCTTTAAGTTTATCTTCTTAACTCTCATCCATCCATAGAAATGTGAAATTTTTTATGTCATCAATAAAAAAATTTTCAATGATGATTTTGATTTCGAAAAAAAAAGCTGTGGCAACTTGGAATTATGTGGGCTCAGATATTTTTTCTGGTTTGAGTCGGATTCAGAAGAAAGAGCAATTCTATTTTAAATTTCAAATCATTTAACATTTTCTGAAATATTCAAGCATACGGAAAATGTTAGGAAGTGTTTAGTAATTGCCTATTTTATAGTAATGATGGAGCAAGTGTGTTTAATCTGAATAGTGTGTCCCATTCAGTTGAGAACTCTTACAGAATTTGATTTCATTTAGGTAATCCATTACACAGATTAATATTTTTGGCGCTCTTGTTCACCCGAACAGAGTGCCTATCATTTTGCCCGAATGTCTGTAATTTTGGAATATCGAGCCGAAAATGGTCTCAATCGATTGGGTTCGACTCCCTGATGAAGAATTCGTGGCGAAAGTTGAGTCTGTCTGGCCGGCCGTATCCTCTCTAGCATCTAAAAGGAATCAGCAAAAGTTTTCATATTTTCAGAATAGGTTAATTGTCCAAATATCTCGGTCAAGTTCGTTACTGGGCCCAATCCGTCGGATGGTTCAGTAGTTATGAGCATCTGAAATTTTGTTTCCTCAATAACTACTAGAATATCCATCCGATCAAGTTGATACTTGGAATGTTATTGAGGGAAGCTGCAACAAAACGGCTCACAAAATTTCGCAGAAATCGTCACGCCAGAAAATTTTTAAAAAATTCCCAAAAAAAATTTTTCAATACTCAATATCTCCTAAGACTTCATTTAGATTTAAATAAAAATCCGTATATTTATTGAGGTTACCGATATCTTACTCATCCTCAAATTTCATTGTCGTAGCTTTTCTCCTTCTGAAGATATGATCATTTTTTTCATTTACTCAAGAGAAAAATAGAAATGTCATGAAGTCCGAGCTTTGTCATTGAAAGATTTGCCATCACAGATCGATATTCGTTTGACAACTTGAGGACCTAGATATCAGTGTCAGTTGGCGTAATATCAATCAAAATTTTCATAGAATTCATAGAGGTTGAATTCGATGTCGATGACGTTGTCAAAATTCAGAAAAGCACAGACGTAATATTAATAAAAAAATTTTTTATCATAGAGAAAGAATTTGATGGCGTTGTCAAAACTCCGAAAAGCAATGTCGTAAGTTTTTAGGAGAAGCATAGAACAAAATTTGGTGAAAATTATGAGTAGTTATTTTCAAATTGAGATAAAGGTTTGTTTATTCATTAGGCTTTCATATTTGCATCACATTGTCTCATACTACGGAAAAAGACTATTGTTCAACCGATCAGAGAGCTTATAGATTTGTTAAGGTTTGAATATTTACTCGCAAGTAGCTCAACAAGAGCGCCAAAGCAATCTGACCTCACGTCAGTGCTTTCTAATTTTTTTTTTAATGAAATTGCAACATCCTCTATCTTCTGAACGAAGCCGAGTTCAAACATTGTATATAAAGAAAATGTTTCTTTTGATCTTGAAAATATACGTTTAAAATTAACGTAGTGGTCACTGATTCATCTTGTATATTTCAACCCGAAGAAAAGGCTAAAATGTCTCCAAACATTGCTGTTGAATACAGTGTATATCATTAATGTGCCTTGTGACTGATACACTTTTCACTAAATCAATATTATGGCTGAATATCTTCACGAAGACCCCTGTTCATTTAATTTCTGTACCCACCGCGTACAAAACAAATTGAAGAATCTGTTTTTCAATATTTATCACCTATAGTGTTCGCAACTTATTAGCGATGTGCATAATAAAAATGATATTGTAGTATTGACACACCTGAATCCATGAAAATGTAAATTTCTGGTGTGAATCATTCGTTGTTGTTTCAATTATTTTTTCTGCTTATTTATTGTCGTTTGTCTAGCCAGACTGAATTTGCGATGTGGTTACTGCATGAGTTAGGAGCTTTGTATCAAATCGTTGAAGAGAATTGTTAATGAATGAGTTATTTCGGGTCTATTAATATTGATGGTTGCAAAAACCAGCTAATGAAATTTTCGATTCATAATGGAAATGGCATGTTCTGAGATATTTAAGGTGTTCTGATTTGTTTCCGACAAACTAAAATTGTTGATAAATCACATCATTTTAAGTAAAAGAGTTTCTATTAACATGGGTCCGGAAATGCTTCCTTTCCGAGATACAGGGTGTTAATGTTGAAAAAATAATTCGCGTTTTCTTTAATATCTTTCGACTGATTCCAAATAATTGCATGAAAAATTTTAGATAGGGGTTTTTGAGGGGAGAAATTCAAATTTATGGTCGATTTGGTTGTTTTTTTTTTTCACCACTGGCAATTATTTCGTCCTCTTTAAACCGTTACAAATTTTTTGCGCTACCCTGTACGTCGTTTTGGACTGAAATTGATTTCCTGGCTTCTCTAGTTGAAAAAGGTATACATCATTTAAGTCGCTAGGACCAACGGTTTCCGAGAAAAACGCATTTAAAGCTCGTGATTTATACCAATTTTCATACTGAATTTCCAATCATTTCAAAAATTTCTTTTGACTATTTTATTTTTCAATTTTTTTCTACATTACACACTGTTTTGAATAAAATATTAATAGTTTTTAAACTTGGAAGTGTTATTTAAAAAAAAATTATTTTGCAAACCCCTATTACAACAATCGATTCCCCTGACTTTTCGAGTTGAAGAAGGTATACCTCATCGAAATCGCTGGAAGCAACCGTTTCAGAGAAAAATGCATTTAAAGCCAAATCCATATTATTCTAATCTCTAAAATATGTAGAAAAAAATTTGTAATAATTTTAAATTGAATAATTTTTAGAAGTAACAATGTAGAACAAAACAAAATAACTAATAATATTTGAAGGAGGTGCGTTCTGATGAATGCACAAATGACATCTTCGAATGATTGATTGTTTTATGTTCAACAATTGTTGCGGCGTAATCACATCTGCTGCATTTCGAATTCTTAAGAGTAATTCTTCCCGGGTGTTAACTGGGGTAGCATACACTTGGTTTTTTCAACAAAAAACTTAAAAATATCCACTTTAGAGCAAGGGTGTGATGCATACACTCACATTATTTTTTAACGTAGATTCAATATCTGCCATAAAAAATGGGGTTCTAATTTGAAAAATTGATTTTTCACGATTTTGTCATCCCTAACTTTGAAAGCGATTTTTTCACCCCCTGTATCATGAATCGCGATTTTGATTTTCAAAGTGGATACATCAATCTTACATCTTGAAAAATCCCAAAAATGAAAATTTCCATCCAAAAACCTCGAAGTTATTCTTGTTTCAGCGGAGCTCTATTTTCGATTTTTTTTTCGAATTTTCTCGCTCAGAGAGAATTTTCCAACCAAAACTGAAAAATGTTACATTAAAATAACTTGAAAATTTCTGAGGAATCTATTTCTGCAATAAAAAAATGGTGTTCTAATTTGAAAAACGGAAGTTGACGTCATTTCCGGAAAAACCGGAGGTGCTCATGCCTGTATTATGCGTAAGACAGTGAGCTTTTTAAAAAACTTTATTCTTTACAAATTCACGTGAATAGTATCAAAACTATATCAAGACTAATATAAAATGTTCTAAGTTCCAAACTTATACTGAAGGAAAACTGCACATTCGACGTATTCGTCATTCATCGAGATTCCCACGAGAAGATGAACTGAAGATGTGATATATACCTCCTCCATCCACTTTATGGGGTGAAAAACGTTTCTTGCGATGGATTGGTATCTTGCCCTTGAATTTGGGTGGTACTTTTGTATTTTTGATCTTTTTTTGTAGATGACTTCAAAATCATATTCTTCTAGTTTGAGCCCCCACCTTAGAAGGCGACTATTTCCTTCAGGGACATTTCTCCCAATAAGGTAGGGCCTAAAGTATTTCGTAGCCCAGACTACGGCTAAAAGTTCTCTCTCCTCCGTAGTAAAATTTTGTTCACTATCATTAAGAGTCCGAGAAGCGTATGAGATTGGCTTTTCACTTCCTATATGACCTTGTGTTAATACGGCTCCTATAGCAAAATTACTCGCGTCTCTACTGAGAATCAATTCCATCGAAAAATACGGATATTGTAACATCGGCTCATTGATTAATAAATTGTTGCACTATTCAAAACAATTTATGATTTTTTTTAAACACGCAGTTTGTACAATGTGTCCCCGTGAAACTCTACGCCGCTGAATCACAGTCGTCCCTTTGGTACATGCTTCCTGGTATTTCCAACGTTGAGGGACTATATATACCACGAATGCCATCATTCTAAACCCATTAAGCTTCCAAAGATGTCTGCGGCAGGACGTAAGTTACAACAATAATTCCATGTTAAAAGTGTAACCTGTGCAAATATACAATTATTAATACGAACAAATACAGTCCACTTATTCTACACATAAACCCATCGAAACGAAACACGAACACAGTTAGTGGTTTGTAATTTTCGCAAAGTCTTTGATAAATTTTCTATAGTATCCCAAAAGCCCTAGAAATCCTTCGATTTCTCTAGTTGTCTAAGGTAATATATATTTTTGAGTGGCAACAATTTTGTCGGGATTCGGTTTGACTCCTTCGGGAGTTACTATGTGACCTAAATAAGCAACTTCTTTTCTTAAAAATTCTGATTTATCGAGTTGAATTTTAAAATTTGATTTTCTGAGTCGTTGAAATACTTTCTTTATATTCACTAAATGTTCTTGAAGGGATGTCGAGAAAACTATAATATCGTGAAGATAAACTAAACAAATTTCATTTTGTAAACCTCTCAAAACATTATTCACCCTTTGAAATGTGGAACATGCATTTTTTAGTCCAAATGGCATTCGAACAAATTCATAATGACCGTTCTCTACAGTGATACTCATTATAATAAGGAAGTAAATATTGTAAAAAATTTTTAACCAAAGAAAAATTATAAATTTTATATATAATATATAATATCATAAGAATATCGAGAAGAATATAAAATATTTTTTCTTGAATATCAACTCAATTTGTCGAATCAAATTTGTATTTCTGTGAATAAATATCTATTAACTAATTCTGGTACCAGATCAACTAATTTTATGTAATTTGTAAAGTAAATACTTGTGTAAATAAACGAGTGATTTTTCGACCTTAAGTTCGTTTTTTCCATTTTTAGGAATTGTGTAATCAAGCTCACGACCCAGTAGAAACCGAATAATCTCGGGTAATCAGTTAATTGTAATTATCTGAAAGATCTTGCATCGTGAAATTTATAGTTTTTGTTGAATGAAACTGATTTGATAGATTCGGGTTCTTAGCGAAATGCTTGTGGTCTCAACCACATGTTTTCAATTGTCGGACTAGTTCATTGATGCATAGAGTTTCAAAATTCATAATCATACACGTTTCTTCAAATCTCCCTATAAATATCCCAATCTTCAAGACATTAGGTGTACATTCTCTACTCAAAACTATGCTTGTAGTCTCAGCGCACCTCTTATTATTTCCCACAGTTAAAAGGTATTGTTATTTGTCAAGTGACTAAATTTTTATTGCTCAGAATAAACAAAAATAACAGCTGTCAGAGGTGTAACGTTGTGAAATGCACAAAATAAAATACTAATGATTTCCAAAATAGTCCTATTAATATTGTGTCCAAAGTTCATCCTTCAGCTGTTGATGAGTCCCATTTATAATGTGAAGAAAATTACAGAAATATCATGTTTACAGCAATCTGCTGAACCTACTTAGTAAATTCAAACTGAACTTGGAAACTTGTTGGCAATAAATCATATTCGCAATACGTTTCTAATTTGAAATAAGATATTCGATTATGCGATATGGCTATCATTTGATTACACAAGTCGTAAATAAATTTACTGAATGGATAATTCATATATCATTGAGTAATTAACACCATACAGTATATCTCCAAGTTCGAATACATCTCATCATATTTCATATGCTCAAAAGATTCCTTTAACATGTAATAAAATATTATTTTTATGTGAATAGATGCGTTAGTGGAATGATTTGATATTAAGAAATCGTATAAATCTGGGTAAATGAAAGATATCTATATATACTTAAGTAACTGCAGGTCTTAAATATAGAGTTTTGAAATGTGATAAAAACATACACATTCTATTCTTCCAACCTGCAATACCCAACAATGTTAATGAAAATATAAATGTTAATTTGTTCATTATAATTGAAAATTTTAAATTTACTCGAATCAAATAACATAAAAAATTAGTGATTTTTGTAATTCGTGGGTATGGAATCTTTTTAAAAAGACGTTTAGGCTGTCCTTCAAGCGACGTTTCGCAACTTCATTTGTTGCTCTTCAAAGCTCTTGGAAAAGAAAAGATTCCATACCCACGAAATAAAAAAATCATTTATTTACAAGGAATACGAAAGAATTGAATTGAATTGAAATTACTTCTTCAAAGTAAGGAATTTTCATTACTAAAATTTAGTTTGTAGCTCCTTTTAACCGATTAACAGAGTGCCTATACAATTGTTGAGATTTCTGTAAACCTTTTTGGTGGTCTTCCATGTACTTCATTCCTCACATCAAAATCATTATTTCTGAACCGTTGACACCATCTTTTTCATGTTTTCATCTTCTAATAGAGCATGATCACCATTTGACTTGACAAGCATTCTATGCGACTCTGTAGCACTTTTTCTCCAAATGAAAACAAAAATATTAATGCTTTTCGCAAATCATCATTTTCTGGTACAAAATTCGACATTTTTAACACGAAGAAATAATATGATGTTGTCTGTTCGATGACTTGATGTTTACTTAATATTTTTTATAGATGTTATAGCAAACAAACAAAAGAAAATGAAGGCTCGTTCACAACAAATGTTTCTTATCGAGACATTTGTATCTTGACGCTCACTTCATACTGGTATACCTGGTATACTTGAAGGTCCGATCAAATATCGTCAGTGATTTTAACTTGACCTAATCAAAAAAAAAAATAAAAAGCACTGGCATTAGTTTAGGAGCTAGGAGCTTTTGCGCTCTTAGAATAGCTGGAGCAGAGGTTTCTGAATAGGATATTAAACAGTATCTCTCAGATCAACAAGGTTGTGAAAAGATTGAGGTGAAAAAACTACCCAAAAAGAGAGCTAACTCATCCTTTAGTATTGGTTGTCCAGATGATTCAGTATTTCACACACTGAACGATCCAAAATATTGGCCAGCTGGTGTCATACTGAGAGAATTTAACTTTCGAAATTTTTTTCGGAAACCCCTGGAACGAACGCCACGATAAACCTTACGATATGCCTATTACATCAAAATATTCAACAATAGGAACATCATTCTTGAGCTTGGAATAGGTACTGCACAAGCATAAAGTAAATATAGCCTGCATTACCGAGCATTGGAAGTCAGAGGAGGAACTTATAAACTACATTCCGGATGATTACACATTGGCATCTTCATATTGCAGAGAGAAGGGCTATCATGGTGGATGCGCTATTTATGTGGAAGAAGGTATAGAATATTCTGACAGAAGTGATATTAAGACATTGAGTGTACTTGGCTCCTTCGAATGTTGTGTCACACAATCAACTTTAGATAAGAAAAAATTCATTATAATTTGTATTTACAGACCCAACAACATGGATTCATTCTTTGAAAAAATTAACCTCTGCACAGGTCAAAACCTTTCAAAAAGCAAATCAGGCAATACACAGAGGAAAATATTCTAGTTTTCGAAGCACTACTAGTAGATACTGATTGGACAAGTTTATATCATTTATGTGAGAATGATGTTAATGAAATGTGGAAATTATTTTTCGATAATTTTTATAGTAAATTTAATATTGCTTTTCCACTTAAAATTATAGATTTAAACAAAGGAAAGAAAAGGCGAGTTACCAAAGAACTTCAAGTGCTTAGAAATGATTTGGATATACTATTCATCCAATCTAGATGCAAACCCGAATATTTGGATCAGTATAGGAAGCAAAGAGAGCATATGACAACATGTTGTGCTCCCAAAGGAGAACATCAAACAATACACTTATTGAGAGAGCTGAAAATAAGACTAAAGCTGTATGGAAAATCATAAAAGATGTCACCAAGAAAACCTCTGAGTCTGTCCTCAAACTCTCCCAGAAATATTTGCATCATGGTAATTTGTCTCAGCTGGCAGAAGCCTTCAATCACCACTTCTCCAATATTGCTTCTAACATGAGATTTGTATCCAAGCCAAAACACGTGAGCCCTAAAAACCAACCGAAATCCTTTTACATATTTGACGTAGACGAAGTTGAGATATTGTCAACAGTTAATAGAATGAAAAACAAAGTCTCCCCAGGATATGATGGTATTCCTTTCTCTGTAATAAAGCGACATATTTCGAACCTCATTACACCAATCTGCTTCATTATAAATTCATCTCTTCGAAGTGGAATATTTCCTGACGCATTGAAGACAACACTAGTGAAGCCATGCTACAAGAAGGGCAATCCTGATGATTTTTCCAACTACAGACCGATGAGCTTGATAACATCCTGCAAAAATTCTTGAAAAAATCCTTGTAGTTCGAATGCTGAATTTCTTCCCAAAATTTAACATCTTATCAAACAGTCAACACGGTTTCACTAGAGGTAGAAGTACTGACACAGCATTATTCGAGTTCACACAGAGAATTTTCTCTTCTCTAGAGGAAGTTAATATACCTGCTGGATTGTTCGTTGATTTGTCCAATGCGTTCGACTGTGTTGACCACAGTATACTTCTTCAGAAACTAGAAAAGAACGGGATCAGAGGTATTCCATTAAGATTAATTTCGAGTTACCTGAAGGAAAGAAAACAGATGATTGTATTGGAGATTCATGACGAGGTACTCTTTTCATCTGAAGTGACAATAACTACAGGAATACAACAGGGAACTATTTTGGGACCAATGCTATTTATCGTCTACGATGATGACCTCCCAGATACTTTTGAGCAAATAAGTGACCTGGTTGATTTTGGGATCGACGCCTATTTATATGCCGATGACTGAGCAAGTTACACTTGGTCTGAAAACTGCCTTCTCAAAAATTGAAACCTGGTGTTTCAATAATGCATAAGCACTAAATTCGGATAAAACCAACATCGTATTTTTCTCCAATCCCAGATCAGACACGACCTACCCTGAGAGCATCAGAATCAGCGATAGTGTGATCACAGCAAACTCAAATATTAGACTGCTCGAAATATCTGTTGACAGATATTTGAATTGGATGCAACATTGTGATACGATAACATCTAAGTTGAATTCAGTCATATATACTTTGAAAACTGTCAAAAATCATGTAGATATGAATATTTTAAAGACCATTTATTTTGCTAACTTTGAATCTGTCTTATCTTATGGAATTGTTTTTTGGGGATCAAGCTCAAGAGCAGAGAGCATCTTTATAACACAGAAGTATGCTGTACAAACAATGTTTAATATTAAGTTTAGATCATCCTGTAGGGGCTTCTTCAAAGCAAACAACATTTTAACATTTTTTGGGTTGTACATTTATAAGGTATTATTATTTTTAAGCAAACATCCTCACTATTTTGAAAAATATGAAAACAAATATCTGACTAGAAAAACACATGAATATTTCTATCCAATACTTAAGTACTCAAATACAGAGAGTGGTACTCCCTATATGGCTATTAAATTGTATAATTTAATTCCTAAGGCCATAAGATGCATAACAACATGTAATCTATCGTAAGGCATTATTTTTGCTCATATTAAAGTGTGAACCCTATTCTCACTCACAGAATTTAGAGATTATTATTTGGGAAATTGTATAACTGATAGGTGAAAGTTTCGTTTTCTTAACTAACTTGTTTTCATTTTGTTGTCGATGATGATAATTCTGAAAATAAATATTTATTATTATTATTAGTATCATTATTATTATTATTATTATTCTAGAAACTTTTCCCACACTCTGTGTGATACTAATATAATCTCACGATGAACAAACAAACCCTTATCTCAAATTAAAACTCATAGTTTCCTTGAGTATTATTCGAAGCTCAAATTTCCTTCTGCATAACACCAATCAAAAATATCCATCGTACATCATTCAGATTATCTTTCTTTCACTAAGCTATTATCCTTAGAAATCCAAATACACAACAGCATTGATTCCTCGGAATCTAATCTTCTGAACCCTCTAACATACATTATTTCACTGTAAATAAATCATTTCGATTCATTTTCCACCAAGAGGAACGAATCTGTAACAGCATCGTGCATTGAAATTTCTGACGGAATTTTTGACATTTTTTTTTTCTGATTTTACGAGAAATTGATATTCTCGGACGAATTATTTGGAGCTATTTCTGTAAGTTTGAGGGGAAAGCTAGGCACCTGGAGATGAAAGATTTCCTGTAGTTTAGTTTTCGTTGGCGGCCCAAAGTTTCAATGAGTCTTCAATTGATATGAAGTGTAAATGTCTACTTGATTAATATACCTCAACTTGAACTTCTGTGATTGCTCTTCTTTGATTAATTGAAAAATAATTATAAGATCTGGTGAAATAAGCTACGACAATGAGATTTGGGAATATGTTAGAGATCAATAACGTCAATACATTCACTACATTTTGTTTAAGTACGACAGCTATATTATTATGCACAAAAAAAAATTTCTATTGTGTCGATTTCTGCGAACCTCTTCGATTCAATTTGATTCAAATATTTTCCAAGTTGCAGCTTCATCTAATGAATATTCTATAAGACTTATAGAGACCGAGATATTTTGACAATCGATCTACACTGATCAACAATTGCAAGGGATCACTTATGAACTTCTCTTCATTTGTATTTTTTTCAAGTTATCTCGTGAATATCTGTACATTATATGTTCTCTAAGGAAAAATCAAGATGTTTTGAGTTGATTATATCAAATTTTTCCTCACTTCATCGGCTCTTGTTCACAATATCGATTATTATCTGTAGGCTGTTACAGGTGGAGTGAAAAGTAATGTGGTATTTGTTATTAAATCTGTTTTTTTCTCTCGTTTAAACACTTAAGGGGACGATAATTGAAGAAATGAGAACAATATCAGCTTATAGTCATGCCGAGAAGACGTTTGGCTCCTGTGCAACTGGACCAAATCATACGGTGGATACAGGAAGGTTTGTCCCAGCGAGAAGTGTCCCGGCGGTTGAATGTTTCGCAAAGTGTCGTGAGTCGGGCTTGGAATAGGTTCATCCAAAACGACTCAGTAGCTTATCTTCATGGGAGAGGTCGGCAGCGCAGTACAACAGCTGCCCAAGATCGTCTTTTGATCCTCAATGCTAGGAGAAATCCCATTTACCCGGCGTCGCGGCTCAATATATCACTGAGAGTTGCAACAGGAGTTCTAATTTTGAACCAGACTGTAACACGACGACTAGATGTTCGTGGTTTGAGAGCACGTAGGAGGGTACAACATCCCCGTTTGAATAGAGAACACCGGGTTCATCGACAGCAATGGGCTGAGGAGCACCGCAATTGGACAGTTGAAGATTGGAGACGATGTTTATTTACGGATGAGTCTAGATTTCGTTTGATCAACTCCGATGGACGTATTCTTGCTTGGAGGGAACGAGGTTGAAGGTATGCAGAACAGTTTATGGTACCCTCAACAGCTTTTGGCGGAGGTTCTATATGTGTATGGGGAGGCATTTGTTCGAACCAACGCACAGAGTTGGTTGTTCTGCAGAACACCACAATGATCAGCCAGAGATATCACAATATGATTTTTGAACCCATAATTGTTCCGTTTGCGGCTGCCTTGGGCGAGAATTTCATTTTAATTGACGATAATGCCCGTCCACACCGTAGTCATCTGGTTAATGAAGCGCTAGAAACTCATGCTATTGATAGGATGGACTGGCCAGCTCGCTCTCCAGACATTAATTGCATCGAACATGTCTGGTCTGAGATGTCTAGACAATTGTCAACCTTAGAACAACCGATCAATAACCTGGAGGACCTTTCTAACGATGTACGGGATATTTGGACGAATTTGCCCAAAAATTTTATAAATCGTTTGCTTGGAAGTATGCCTCGTAGGGTAGAATGCTTGAGACGAGCTCGTGGGGACCATTTAGGTACTAGCTTAACCGAAACTTCAGCCTTCTTGTGGTTTCATCATAAAATTTGTATGATACAGAATTTTGAGTGTTCCTAATTAAGTCTTTTTTTCTCTCCAACTTTTCATTTTTTCATTCTTTTCTCGAGTGAACCATATTATCAACTGAAAATACTCTGATATCTGACTAAATTTAAAATCTTGGAGCGAATATTTCAGAAATAAATTTAGAAAAGTAAGTGATCCCTATCAATTGTAGAGCAGTGTATTAGGAAAATATGAAAATTCTAGCTCTCCTATTCAGGAAGATAGGAGGATACGACCGGTCGAGCGGCCATACTCAAGTTCGATCATTTATTCTTCATCAGGAAATCAAACCCAATCAATTGAGACCATTTTCGTCTAGGCATTCGAAAATTGCTGACATTTAGGCAAAACGGTAGCCCGCTGTTCTACTAGAACGAACGCGCAAAAATTTTACGTGAAATTAAAATAAATATGATGCGATTTTATGCATAAACACTGTATTGTATTGACGGTGAACTTTTCTTGGCTATGATGGCTCGAACGTAGGAGAAAACCATAGGTACCTATAGTGTATCGGAAATTTTTGAAATTTTATTTAAGAAATTTTCGGGGATCATTCAACACTATACTACATCGTCCAATGAAATGTCTCAATTTTTGAAAACGGACCAATAGAAACAAACTGTATCTGAAAACACTCAACCTCACAGTGTTTTCACTTTTAAAAATTTATTTTTATCAAATGCCTAATTTGCATAGGAATATTAATACGTCCGGATAGCTTTGGCCGTTGGTGGAAGTAGCGGTCGTCATGGTTACGATAAACAAGCAGTTGTTAGCGATAACTTCAACAGCACATTTGACAGTTCTGTCAGTTTATTTTCGTACTTTACCATAGAGTAGATAAAAATGAAACGTTTTGGGAATTGTAATATTACATCAATTGAGGAGAGTGCGAAGAAAAGTGTGCCGCTTAATACAGTGAAGTCAAGATCCTTCATTTGGAAACAATTTGAAGAATTCTGTGCTGCCCGGGAATACCTTGTTAATGAAAAATCAAAATTGTCAGAGCTCAATAATATTATGTTAGACTGGGCTTTCAATATGAAGAAGAGAGATGGATCAGACTACAAGGAAAGTGTCGTAAAAACCTTGTGGAATAGTACTGCCAAACAGCTGCAGGAAAAATTCTATTCCGAATGGGGCGTTAGGTTCGATCCTTTCATAGACGTGGCTTTTAAAACGGCACTGAATGCACGAAATGCCAAGAGGCGTATTTTGCAAGTGGACCCTGAGAAAAGAAAAGTTAGTGTCAAGGCGCTGTTTTTGGAGCCACACAAAAAGATGGTCAACTCATGCAAAGAAGATAATCCAGACGGTTTGAACAGAAAATTTTATTTTATTGCTGCATTGGAGTTTGCTTGGCGCGGAGGAGAGGGTTCATCATGCCTAATTTCGCATTTCCAATTCAAAATTGAAAACGATGGTAATCCCACGGGCCGAATTGCCTACAATCTGATATTTTCTGAAACAAGACAAGGTGGTCCCCAAAAATGTGCTGAAACGAAATGGCTGACTCCAAATATTGAAGATATTTGCCCGGTGAGGTTATATAAGCTACTTGTATCCAAAAGAACTGCAAACATAACCACTGAAAGACTATTCCTTACTCCACATAAGAATTAGAAATATGGTTCATGGTTCAAAAACTCCCCAGTCGTTCCCAATACGATAGCTAAATAGACAAAAGAATCGGCAGAACTCATTGGCATCAACACAACCAAGTCGAAGATAACCAACCACTCGCATCGAGCTACTGCTGTCAGCCAATTAGCCAAAGCAGGGATTGGCGAGGAACAGTTGATAAAGATAACAGGCCATTCTTCTGCAGCGTCAGTGCAGTATCTCCAACTGGACCAACAACAAAAAAATAATCACAGCCATAAGGAATAAAAAAAATGTACTTCAAGAAACAACATCAGTATCTACCCCATCATTCGAAAATAATGCTCGTAATGTGTACAATAATTGAACTATCAATAGTTATTATTTTGAGGATAAAGATGAATAATTTGTTGTTATGCTTCTATCTGGTTATTTTTTAATAAAAAACTATTTTTTTTTCCCGTTTGATTCATATTGTTGAATGATCTTTCCAAATACCACACGAGATTCGAATTTTTTTTTTTGAGAAAACTCTATCGTTTTTTGAAAATTATACAAATTTCACTCAACAAAAAGATCCCGAAATACCACTCGCCTTTGGCTCATGGTATTTTAAGGATAACTCTGTTTCGTGAAATTTAAACGCATAATTCCCAGAAAACAAGAGTGTTCTCAAAAAATTCTCACCTCTAGTGGTATTACCCTTGATATACCACCATTGCATAAAAATTTCCGAAAATTTGTTACGCATGTGTGTTTTCTTATTATTTCACGAGCCTGAAGGACGAATGAAATTTGTAAAGTAAGCGCACATAATCAACAAATTTTCCGAATAATTTCGAAGCACAAATGGTATTAGAGGGGAACATTTCGTGAATGAAAATATGTTACATATTGATTAGCAAAAAGTCAATTAATACAAACAAATTAACATTAAAAATATTTATTATTGACATTATAATGAAAAATTAGCTAGAATATTCGACTAAATATTATTTTCATATTTTTATTATTGATTGTATAATAAAAATTTTAACTTTTTCAGAAACTAGTCTTATGCTGTTGAAGTGGTTCTATTTTATGTTTTCTCATTTGGTCGATACAATTTTTGTGGTGATATGGATCCATTTGTAAAAAGCTCGATATCGTTTTCTCATTCGAAAAACCCATTATTTTAATCAAATTTTGGTTTGATACTCCTCTCTTGGCCAGTTTGTATATGGTGGTAGCGCGAAAGGATGTTATCCAAATGATGACCATTCAGGTGAAAATTTGCTTCTTCACTAAACAGTATGTTGTTAAATCGCTGCATCCTTCTATTCTTGAACCAATTGAGTTTTATAGGCTTTTAGATGTGAGTCTTTTTTTTAAAACGAATGTAAAGATTACTTTTAGATGTTCAAAGCTTGGCTTCGCTTTTAGATGGATAAAAAGACGGATTTTGAGGAACCGACGCCTCAACTTCTTAAATTCTTTCTTCATCGTGAACTGAAAGAGGAAAACCAGAGTTTTGAATTTTAACTGTCGCACCTGTATTCTCGAATATCCTAATGTTATCGTCACTTGGCGCGTGGCTTGTTCGATATTCCGCATGATAGAGTCGTTAAGCAGTCACTATTGAATCACCATTACGATAATACATTCGTCCGCAAAATGCGCGATGCGTTCATAGTGTTTCATCGTGACTAAAACTCCACAAAATGGCGGATGCCACGAACACCTCCCAGCTTTTTTAAGACCCGTTCCGAATATGGCGCTTAAATAAATACAGGATATCCTTTCTCGACACCTTGCATATATGTATGGATATATACAGGGTGGCCATTTGAAAACGAAACAGACGAGATTACAGACGAAATAAATTTTTTCGATAGAAATGCTCGGACAGGTCGATTTCTGTTTCGATGGGGACAACTTAAGATGTACGTTACGGACGCATAGCGCTTCAACCCTTGCTCTACAACCCTCAACCCCAAATTTTGAATAGGGAAGATGGGGTGAGTGATACCTCTTTTGAAAGGTATTTTTATACTAATTCCAGTACAGTAATTGTTTTTCATTTTATGCATTAGTTCACTAAATATTTTCAACTAGGTATTTGAAAATGAAGTGGAGATTTCATGGCACTTGTAGTGTTTTTTTGTGAAAAATCGACATTTTGAGCTTCAAAACAACCATGACTGTGGCATGTTTTCTCCAATACACTGACATAGAAATCTTTAATCAAGATGTCGAACAAACAAAGCATATTGCGAAGGAGCTCAATCTAGCTGAAACTCAATCTAAATTATCTTCGGTATAATTTGCAGTATTTCCAATAACATGCGGTATTACTTGATCGATAGAAATCTCCAAAGAGTCCAAATACGTACATATCTCTAATCGGATTACCGGGTAAGAAAATTTTTTATTCATTACGAACAGATCATTAAGTTGGCCTACTGAATCTTTGACATGTGAATTATTCTTAGTTTTGAATCGAGACACGTATGTGTTCTAATCCATTGTTTGACATGGTTTATTCAATTGCAGAGTGGGTGGAAATAATTTCACTTTTTTTTGCAAACAATCAATGTGCGAATAGAACCGCAGAATTCTTCAATCAACGACATTTAGATAAACATGTTAATAAGAAGAATGTTTTGGAATTAGTGTCAAAGTTTCAAGAAACCGGGTTCGTGGCTAATAAAAAACGAAACATGGAAAGAAATGAAGCAGCTGAAGTAGCTATTCTAGGACAGATTGTTCTGAATCCAATTAAGAGTACGAGGCAGCTAGCACATGAATATTTTGAAGCATCATATATTCCATCCTTACTAAATCCATCTTTCATGCGCACTAAACGAAGATGATTTTGACCGTCGTGTTGAATTTAGTGATGCAATGAGTGAACGAGTAACTGCGAATCCCAATTATCTGTACAATGTTTGTTTTTCCGATGAGTGTTCGTTCTTTCGAAACGGCACAATGAATCGATACAATTGTCGTTATTGGGCCGATGCTAATCCGAGATTGTTCCACGAAGTTTATACTCAACAACCAGAAGAACTCAATGTTTGGGCTGGAATATTTGGTGACAACTTTGTCGACCCGTTCTTTTCACCTGGTAATCTTACTGGAGATATGTATTTGGACTTATTGGAAAATCACATTGATCCAATTTTGACGGAAATGATTGAAAACAATGCTGGAAATTATGTGGAAAATCAGATTGTGTTTCAGCAGGATGAAGCTCCTCCACACTAGGCCTTACCAGTTCGAGAATATCTGGATCAAAGATTTCCAAATCGGTGGATTGGAAGAAGGGGTTCCACTGAATGGCCAGCCAGATCGCCAGATCTGTCACCACTAGATTTCTTTCTTAGGGGCCACTTGAAGAGTATAATTTACTCTACACAGCCCGATCCATAGAAAATTTAAGAAGACGTATAGTGGACGAATATCGTCAAATCACTCCAGAAATGCTGCAAAATGTGAGCCATCGTTTCGAAAAAATTTCATTGTATGGAAGCTAATGGTGAACAATTTGAATATTTAATTAATTGATGTGAGTTTTTGATAAATTTAATTTGAAAAGTCTTATTTCTTAGATCAATACTTCGAATCGTTCTGATTCCGTTCAGTTCGCGAATGATTTCAGTGAATAAAACAGCTAGTCGAACATCTGACCCTAGTAGCATTAACACGTACGGTATGACTTTATTTGTCCAGTGGTAGATATTTTGCAATTTCAAATACAAGTACGGAAATTTTGGTGTTTCGGAAGCACGAAATGTCAATTATTCGCAAAAAATTAATTTAAGTGATAAAATTAACTAACTTATGAATATTTCGAGAACTAATCCATGAAATGAAAAGTACAATTACTGTGCTGAAATCAGTATAAGAATACCTTTGAATTGAGATATCACTCACCCCATCTTCCCTATTCAAAAATTGGGGGTGAGGGTTGTAGTAGTAAGGGTTGAAGCGCTATGCGTCCGTAACCTAGCATTTTAATCGAAAAAATTTATTTCGTCTGTAATCTCGTCTGTTCCGTTTTCAAATGGCCACCCTGTATATATTGACGAGTTTTATACAGCAGTCGCCGTGTCTCGCATCCTAGTTTCCAATGCCGACGATCCTTCCAGTCATCGGCTTGCAGTCCTTTGCCCTCATTTGCACAGTTCGCCTCTTTCTACTTTTAGTAGGCTGCATTGTAATTGAACTCATAACGCTTCAAAAAAAAAAACCGCCGATTCTTTGCGTTTACCGTCAATACCTTGTAAACTTCTTCTTCTGGCATGTCTTGTCTCTCTGGCTGATTCAATCCCAATTTGTGCGAAGGGGTTCATTTCAATGTTTTAATCTTCAAAATACTCCTCCATCAGCAATTTCCCTCTAACAATCCATATAATTTCGAAAGTGCACTTTTTATATTCTTCGCCGTTTTTCTTCCCCATATTGTAGGCCCAGCTTTTGAAAATGAATTTAAGTTCAGATACTGAAGTCTCTAGATTGAGTTTGTAATTTATTTAATTGCAAAATAAGGTAAATGGTCTCCAAACACTCTTTTTAGACTCTGCTAAGTTTTGCGGTTCAGGTTTCGTATAATTTAGTCTTCTGAAACAGCACCGAAACGATTCATAATGACGACTTTGGATGTACCATGACAAATAAATTTGGAAAACATCCGTTACTACATTGGATTTCTGCTGTAATTTTTTTTTTAAATAACACGGCTCTTATGAAAATTTTTGTATATGAATGAAATATTCAAGGATAATACAACAAGTGCTTGAAATTCTCCAGATAATTTCAAATCACGATTGGTATTTTGGGAAAATATATTACATATTGCTTAGCAAAAAGTTATATATTACGAACAAATGAACATTAAAATTTATTTATTTATTATTACCGAAATACACTCAAGTTAACAATTGTAAACCATGTGTAGCTCACAGAGGCAAATCAAATTGCCTGTTCCTGAGCTCGGCGTGGAAAGTCAACAAGATACTCCATACTACTAACAAAAAATCAATTGAAGTGAGAACCTACAAAACTACAGCATGAACTCTTCAACAATCAATCACTTATACTAACTAAAACAACTGTTAACCCCTTCTTACCATCTACATAATTACATTCAAATAACAATTATAATATGCATTAGTCCCAATCAGAAATATGACGAAACCCATTTCTTCAATTTGATTTTCCTAGAATATCGACTGCTTAAAATCTTTAATTCGTTAGGAAGCAAGTTAAAGACATTGATTGCTCTCACAAAGCTACTCTTACTACTGACCGTCCTGAATCTTATAGGCACTTGGATACTTTTGTTCCTAGTAATGCTTTTTGAATTCACAAATTCAGCCTTTAATTCATCATAATGGAATTTTAGTGACACTAGTGAAAAAAGCTGTTCCATTTTCAAAGGATTGTTATGAACGATTTTGCCCTTATTAAGTATTTTTAAAATTCTTTTTTGGTGGTTTTTTAATAGATTTAGACAGTTAGAGTAAGCTCCACCCCACGCCACAATTCCATAACTCATAATACCATGAAATAGTGCATAATAAAGCATTCGAAGGACATCACCAGGCATTATCTTTGCGAGTTTGTGGAAAATAAAAACAAAGTATCTTGTTTTCTTCAGCAAATATTCGATATGCTTTTCCCATCTCATGCTATTATCGAAGATTATCCCCAAATACTTGACTGAGTTCACCCTTGTTATCAGTTTCCAACCTATATTGACATTCAAAGAATCTGGAACACTATTGCAGTAATTACCATAAGTTATATAGACCGTCTTATCGATGTTTAGACACAATTTGTTTTACTATAACCATGTACTTATTTCTTTCAAATACTTATTCATATTATCCTCAACTTCCTTCCAACTATTACCAGTCAACACAACAGCAGTGTCGTCTGCAAAAGAAATCACATCAGATACAATGTCCAACATATCATTAACATATAAAACAAACAACAATGGCCCCAAAACAGTACCCTGAGGAATATATAATAATATTATATTATAAATGAGCAAAAGCTTTTTAATTTTTTTCTTTACAGGTTCAAGAGAAGCCGCGTTCACGTATGCTATATCCAGTGCTGGAGTCGCCTATGCAATAACAGCCGCTTGCGCAAGAGGAAACATTACAGCTTGTGGATGCGCCCCAGGTCCAAAGCCAAGAGAACCAACACCATCAGGTTGGAAATGGGGAGGATGCAGTGTAGATATAAATTTCGGTATGAAATTCGCAAGAAAATTCATGGATGCTAGGGAACTTGAAGGCGATGAAAGAAGTTTGATGAATCTTCATAATAATAAAGCAGGAAGAAAGGTCAGTGATCATATCAATCAATGCTTATCTCCTTCATATGTATGGAAAGAAAGTCGTCGAAAATATATTTCATCTAGGTTTTCATGTTTTTTATCCTTAAACGTTTCGTCTCTGGCGCGAACACCCTAGACTTAACATTAGTACGACATGCATAGATGAAAGTACCCGTGATTGGCAACAGAGGGAACTGTAGGTGAAAAATATGAGTACCATCTTTTAGTGCTATCCTTCAAACGTCTGTCAAAATTTCACACCAATTCATCGAGTGGTTTTGATTTGTTGACAAGTCATATTAAACAACTTCGTGTAACTTGAAAAATGAAAAAAATATCGTTCAGTGATTCGACTACAAAGGGAAGGCGTACGAGAAAATCATAAATCGATTGGTAGCTGATCACGAGGACCGTACATCAAATATTAGTCCATGAATTCAAACCAGGTCGAACATCAGTGTTCGACGAGTTCCGCCCTGGATGTACAAATGAGGAGACTACGGATGATATATGGTCGATAAATCCATGATATCGTGTTGGCCGATCACCAAGTGAAGATTCGAGAGATTGCTGAGATGGTATATATTTCATACGAACGCGTTCATAATAATTCACATCAACATTTGGATATGAAGAAGCAAGAATCGGCAAGATAGATTTGCTGTTTGCTGGCAGTGGACCAGAAACGAAATCGTGTGACAACTTCGAAAGATTGTCTGCACCTATTTATAGACCAGGGTAGATAATTTTTGAAACCAAAAAAAATTACAGTTGGATGAAACCCATTAGAAAAAGAGGGGAATATGATCAAATTGAAAGGAAAAATAAATTACGGTCGATCCGAGTTCGGGAAGTGGGAGGGGGTGAGTTTTTAAGGGTAAAAAGCGGTTTATCTTGATTTCCGGTAAAACTACAAGTCCTATGGAAAAAAGTTAAATGGCAAAGTTGTAGGCAATAAAAAGTTCTACAACTTTTGTATTCTTCACATAACCTCAAAATTCAGGTGAAAAATTCAAAAAACCAAGTTTTTGGTTTTTTATTTATATCTTTTTCAAAAAAATTTTTTTTTCTTAGAAATTTGGTGAAAACTTACCTATTATGTCCCAAATATACTGTAATTTATTTGATTAAAAATATTTATTTTTTCGCTTAATTTTAATTTAATATCAAAAAAGCACCCTAATTTTCGATAGAAAATTCTGACTTCAAAATATCAGCTTTTTTCAAAAAGTTTGGGGACTTTTTGTTCGTTGAAATATCTACTTTCTGATGGTGTAAAAAAAAATATACATTACTATAGGAAATATTCTTATAAAATGCAAGAAATTGAAAAAACCTCAAATTCGAAAATTTTTTTTCAATCATTGTGTACAATTTCATCAAAAAAAGTGATTGCTGCAATTTTTTTTAGTTAAAAAGTTTATTCATTTTACTCGAATTACATTCATGTCATAGAAAATCTCATACAAAATAAAGATACATGTAAATCGTACTATTGAGTTTAGAAACTTAATTCTGATTACGCTATTCATTAAAATTTTTTTAAAAAACGTTAATCTTGTTATTTATAAATACGTTATTTGAAATTCTAATCAGTTACTCATTCGTTTTGGTCTCTTTGAAGGCATTTCTTCATCTACAGATTCGACAAATCTTTCCAACTCTAGTTGATCGTCGAAATCTTCAAGACCACCATTTTCGTCTCCAATGTTATTTCCAGTCTGCATTAGTTCTTCATCAATAATTTCATCTGAATCATTTACTTCCTCGTAGATTTTTTCGTCCATAATGGAGCAATTCTCAGAACCATGACAATTAGTGCATAAATTTGTACATTTCAAACCATGTTTTTGGCAGCCACATTTCAAATTGTTACATCCTGTTTCACAGCTGCAGCAAATAGTTTTGAACAATACTTCCGGATTTAAATCCTTTTCTGTAAATTTTGGCATAATGCCATGCTGATGTTGCTTCCAGCCCCAATCTGTTGCTGTCAATTCGTTACCCAACCAAGTTTGAAGCTGATAATATGCTCTGTAACAATGTTGTTCTGCTGCTCCTTCTGTGGGTGGGAGGTTTGCCAGAATAAAGGATGATTTAATTTTTGCCAATTGATATTTTTGAAACCTCAATTGATTCAGTGTTAGTTTTTCTTTTTTACATTTATAAATAGATTTGATTAATTGTAATCCATTTCTTTTATATTTCTTTACTTTCATCTTTTTTGTAAAAAACATTGGCCAAATTTGACAAATTTTTGGCGTCTAATATAGAATTAACGATACTTCTCTTTCCTTTTCCGGCAAATCCAGATGTTGTATCGCAACCAGAAAAACAAAGCAGAAATGCAACAACATTTTTGAAGGATTCGTGTTTGAAACTATTAGACGTGAAAAATAGATCCTTTCCATTTCCAAAGCCTGGTTTGAGAAAATAAATGTCATGATTATTTGAATTTAATTGATTTAAAAGAACCAAAACATCAATATCTTGACCCACAACTATAACAGTTTTATTGGTATCTCTGGCAACTTCTATCGAGGTCTTAATTATGTCGGCATCAGCATCTTCTTCAACTTGTTTACAGGAAAATCTTTGTGACTGTAATGTTTTCATTAAACTTTTAATTATTTTGTCCTTGTTTTTCTCGTTAGATAAAAATTTTTCTTGCGAAAATGGTAGATTCTACAACTTTTTCGAAATATTGTAGATGTCTTATTAAATATTAACTTTATTAACTCATTTGTTTGTTAATTATAGAAGTATATTTTAATTTGTAATTTTTTCGTTTATCAATAAAACATGAAATCCTACGTTTTTTGAGTTATTAAAGTGTAAATTTTAATAAATACCTCAAAATTGTACACAAAGATTAAAAAAAAATTTTCGAATCTGAGGTTTTTTCAATTTCTTGCATTTTCTAAGAATATTTCCTATAGTAATGTATATTTTTCTTTACACCATCAGAAAGTAGATATTTCAACGAAAAAAAGTCCCCAAACTTTTTGAAAAAAACTGATATTTTGAAGTCAGAATTTTCGATTGAAAATTAGGGTGCTTTTTTGATATTAAATTAAAATGAAGCGAAAAAACAAAATATTTTTAATCAAATAAATTACAGTGTATTTGGGGCATAATAAGGTAAGTTTTCACCAAATTTCGTAGAAAAAAAATTTTTTTTGAAAAAGATATAAATAAAAAACCAAAAACTTGGTTTTTTGAAATTTTCACCTAAATTTTGAGGTTATGTGAAAAATACAAAAGTTGTAGATCTTTTTATTGCCTACAACTTTGCCATTTAACTTTTTTCCATAGGACTTGTAGTTTTGCCGGAAATCAAGATAAACCATTTTTTACCCTTAAAAACTCACCCCCTCCCACTTCCCGAACTCGGATCGACCGTAATTTATCTTACCTTTTATTTTGATCATATTCCCTTGCTTTTCTAATGGGTTTCATCGTACTGTAATTTTTTTTTTCATTTTTAATCATTTTTGTAGGCTTTGACCCTGGTCTATTAAGGCTAATACAAACCAATTTCTACGGCGATTCATAACTGTTGACGAAACCTGGATCCATTACTATACACCAGAAACCAAGCAACAATCGAAGCAAGGGACTTCTGCTGGTCAACGTGCTCCGAAAAAGGCGAAAACGGTGCCATCGGCCAGAAGGGTTATTGCCTCAATTGTTTGGGATTCCCATAGAATAAGCCTCATTGGCTACTTGAAAAAAAGAAAGATAATAACAGGGCAATACTTGAGTGAATTATCGGGTCGATTTGATACAAGGGAAAAACACCTTTTGTACCTAACAAAATTGCTTCCCCACCACGACAACGTACTGTCCAGTAATCAGCAGTCACAAAATTGGTTGAATTAGGCAAAAAAATGGTTAATTAGCCACTATATTCACCAGATCTAACACCATGTGACTTCTTTTTGTTTCCAACCATGGAAAAATAGATCGGCGGAAAGCGTTTCATGTAAAACGATAAGGTCATCGCTGAAACGGAGTCCTATTTTACTGAGTTCGAGAAATTTTATTTTCTGGAAGGCATGAAAATTTGGAATATCGCTGAGCTAATAGTATCGAGCTAAAAGGATACTATGTTAAGGGATTAATATGAAAAATTTCAAAAAAATGAGTTTTATTCCAAACACGGATACTTATCTATCCATCCACTTAAGGCTTTCAACAAGTACGCCATGCCACAGATGCTGGTTTTTCCTCGCTACGGCCCTGACTAGGAACAAACCCGCAAAAATGAAAATCAGCACACCTTCAGCCAGAGGAATTGATATGGAAGTGTCTGAGAAAGAAGTGAATAACTTTATCGTTAAGTGGGAATAATGGGTCGTAATTCAATAGGGCAGCCACCTGAGATATGTAATTTGGTCAAGTATTCTTCACCGTTCGAACGTAAACGCTGTATTTCGCTGAACCTGAGCCACGGCATTAAAAGGAACATTGCGACTTAATAGGCTTTAATAGTAGGATGCAAAATGGCCGAATGATGCCTTTCGAATCTATAGTTGTCCCGTTTAATGATATGGTCATGAATGCCTGTATGTCATGTGAAAAACACGAAGCTTTGCTTGAAGAGGCTTCGTGATCAACATTGTCTGTTTCATGTCTATTCGGTATTGAAAAATTGTGTTAAAGCAGTGACAGCGTGGCCAGGAGTTTTTGCTCGCTTGTTCTGAAATCTTTTCGCAGACTTCGGAATAGGGTGATACTGAAATAACTGCCACAATAAATGAACAAACTCATCACTTAAATTAAAAATTCCTTCACCAGAAAACCAGGAAAGTTATGTTTTTTCCATCGAATATCATATCTCCATTGCAGTAAGCTTTTTGCCTTTGTAATGCCTTATTTATTCATGTCGAAAAAATCGGCTGTTGCCAACTGAATACTTTTGAAGGGAAAGGATATTCTTGACCCTTCTGATAATCTGACAACAAACGAAAACAGAAATACCAACATATATGACTTTAAAGTATGGTAATGATTACAACTTTTTTTGATGATCCCAGATTTTGAAAAATATAGTTAACTCATAGCTTCTCAGATCAGGATGGTACGATAGTGCAATTCAGGCATGTCTTGGATATAACTCAACTCGATATACTTAGATCGAGATCCAAATTATTTGGTTACACTAGTAGTGGACCTTGGTTCAATGAATTGATTATCAATTGATGTACAGGCTGGGTAATTCATTACTTTCCACCCCGAAGTTTTAGCTTTGGGGTGGAATAACGAAAAAACGCACGGACAGGTCAAATTTTTTGAAAGGGGGACAAATAAGGGTGTTCAAATGAGTTTGATGTCACTTCCCCTCTTGCCGCAAACCCTAACAACTCTCATTTTTAAATAGGGAAAAGGGGTCAAGCAGCACTTTTTGGAAAGGCAATTCAATTTTCTGCGTTCATGTTTTTATTGTTCATCGCTGTATTATCATACAGAGTGACTCAGTATTCCACCAATAACTTTCACACAGCGAATTTGGACCTTTGGGATGGAAAAAACTATTGGACGGGTAAAAAAATTCATTCGATATCACTACCCTTCTAGCCGCTACCCTAACAGCATTTCAATACAATCGAGATAGCGCTCGATTATTTTTGTGAATGTTATTTATTTTCACGTTTTTAGTAATTGTTTAGGTTCCAGTATTTTCAACGTATGTTTCACATACGTGTAGTGATCGAGAAATTGCAAAAAAAGGAGGCAATAAGAGATTTATTAGTTATTGAGATTGAGAAGCTATTCGAAAAAGAAAATTCACACTCTGTATAATAATAAAGCAATAAAAAAATACACTCATGTTGGAAATTGAATAGCTTTTCCAAGAAGGAAAACCCTTTACCTTATTCAGAAAGGAGAGCTTTAGGGGATGTGGCAAGAGAGGTAGTGATATCAAACTAATTTGAACACCCTTATTTGTCCTTTTTCCAACAAAATTTGACATGTATGAGCATTTTTTCGTTATTTATTCATCAATAATTGGTATCGGATTATTATCCCCAACTGTTACCTCATTTAGTTTTCTGTAGCCAACACATATACTCAATGGAGGTTTCTCTGAAGGATGTTTTTTTACTAAAACAATAGGTGAAGCTACTTCGACAATACTTTCTCTAATAGATGTGTCTGGTGTATTGCTTGAACCCATGGTGATGATAGTGAACAAATGTCTAGTTGAGTTCAGAGCATAATCAAGGGTCAAGATGAGAGGGAGTAATTGATGCTGGTCTGCTGTGATCTGTCAAAGGCTTTTGATACGGTTGATCATAGTAACCTCCTGGAAAAATTATCGTTCTACGGAATTAGAGGTGTAGTAATAGACCTTGTGAGGTCATATCTGGAAGATAGGAGGCAGACTGTGAAATGGGATGGAGAGTATTCAGACACAAAGAAAAACTCGTATGGAGTCCCTCAAGGATCAATATTGGGTCCAATACTTTTCATCATTTATGTTAATGATATGATTTATAACATCAACAGTGCTGATGCCTATCTTTATGCTGACGACACCACGATCATACTGAGGGAGCCTACGCTTGAGCGCCTGAGAGGAAGAAAAGTGACAGTCATGGAGGATACAGTTTTGTGGACGTCGTCCAATAAACTCAAGCTGAATGAGAAGAAAACACAAAGCCTGGTTTTTAATCAGAAACCCGAGACGTCGATTAAGTTCCTTGGGATGTATATTGATAGCAGTCTGAATTGGATAAGGCATATTGAAGAAATAACTAGAAAACTCACCTTTGCAATCTTCAGTCTGAGAACCATCAGGTCGGTGGTCACTTTGCAAGCGCTGAAATCTGTTTACTACGCCGTTTTTCACAGTTATGTCAATTATGGTATAATGTTCTGGGGGTCAACGAGTGGAAGTAAGAGCATTCTCATACTGCAAAAGAGAGCAATTAGAACTATGTTCAATTTAAAATATAATTAATCCTGCCGATTACTGTTCAGAGACCATAAAATACTTACGATTCCTTCCCTCTTCGTATACAATGTATTGTGTTATGTGGATCAAAATTGGAGAGAATTCCCGACCAATGCCGTCAATCACGCGTATGAAACAAGAAATAGAGACCTCTTGCAAACTCCAATGCATCGTTTGAAGCGGAATCAAATTATATAATAGGTTGCCTTCTGGGTTTCGCTGTAAGTCTCATATGGTTTTCAAGAAAGATGTAAAAAAGTTGCTTCTGGATGAGACAGTGTATTCCTCACACATTCCATGGGGAAGTTCTTCGTCCAACCCTTGCAGCGTCCCTTAACAAAAGAGATGAGCTTTAAGTGGCATCTAAAGTTCATGGGATCTGATGATATGCAGTGACCCAAGCAACACCACCTTTTGCATTCTGTGCGCTAGTGCGGCTTCAGATCTGCAGGCCGGAATAATTTTCAATTCTTCCACGTAGTTGGCTCTCATTCCACCGATACATCCTATGATTAGTATAACCATCCTTACTTTATGACCTGGGTACATAGTTCCAAGTACTTTGTATTTTTGCCTTTTCTGTTCTTCTTTCATCACTATATTGTTTTCTGCAGGGGAGGAGAATTCCAGGACGAACAATTCCTTCAGTTCTTTGTCTAAAAGAAGTATGTCTGGCTTTATTGCATTGATCTGACGTGTTGTTGAGACAGAATAGTTCCAGTATATTCGAGCTCTCTCGTTCTGGACTACCGCTTCAATCTCCACAGACACATATGGTAGCACAGGTTCTTTGTCTATCTTATATGCCGCTCTTAGATGGAAGTAGAGAGCTCGGAGTGCCGCGTTGTGTCTCTCTATATACCCTGATGGAGCATGGACTCTGCAGGTGGAAATAATGTGCATAATCGTTTCTTGTTGACTATGGCACGCTCAGCAAGTTGTTGGGGTGTCCATTTTCATGATATTCTTTTTATACCATCTGGTATTTATTACTCCATCCTGACACGCCATCACAAATCCCTTCGTCTCTGACTTAAGGCTAGCCGACTTTAGAAAGGCGAAAGACAATTTTTCCGACAGATCTTGGTCTTTTAAACTCCTGAAAAATATGGATTGCAGGCTCTTACTCATATGATGTTCGAGTAATGTATTCGACTGAGACTTCCGGATCAGTTTTGCTAGCCTTCTTTGGTCCGCTTGAGTGATTGGTGTTCCAGCACTCTCAGGATCGATCGATACGCTGGTTATGCTGAGCTTCTCCAAGGCTCTTTGTCCAGCTCGGACTAGGAAGGCTTCGTGGCTCGCGAGTTCATGCTGAGCTACAAACTTCAGAAGCGGATCTTCACTTCTTAGGATCCTTACTGTTGTTTCCAATGTTGGTTGATAGTGTTGATATTCCAAACATTGTAATCCTCTACCCCCCCTTGCTTCGGGGAAGGTATATCCTCTGAATTGAACTATTTGGATGAAGGCTACGATTCATGTTCATCGTTTTTCTTGTTGATCTATCAAGTTCGAGGAGTTCGTTCACCGTCCAGTTTACCACCCCGAAAGAGTAGGTTAGTATCGGGATGGCTAGTATATTAGTAGCTGATACTTTGTTCTTTCCTGACAGTTGTGATTTCCAGATGTCTCCCAGCTTCTTCTTGTAGCTATTATTATTATTATTATTATTATTATTATTAATATTCTTACTGAGTGAATCATCAATAATTTTTTCACATTCATTTTCCTCAAAATATAACAATCTTCTGGGTTTGTAATAAAATGGTGAAAAATTCTCTTTCACTTGAACTGTTTCTGGGCATTCAGCGTGTGAATAAAATGCTTCAAAAAAATCTAATAATGCAACTAGAATTCAAGGTCAATATTATAATTTATTTTTTCTCATCGAACCAATATTTAGCTATACGGCCTTAGTTACCATGTGTCATAGCACAGTCATATTTGTTATTAGGGAAATATGAAACGTCAAATCAAATTTTATTTCTTTATTTAGTAATAGAATAGAAACTGCAATTGCTGGAATTTCCACTAAAAGTAGTTCCACAAAGGAAGAAGAAATATCTTGTTCATAATTATTCGTCGAACAGTTTTCTGGGGAACATTCCGTGCACCAGCAGTCTCGGACGATTCACCCAAAACGGTCTTCAAAGATTGTGATGCTGCAGATGGCTCTCCCTCCACACCTGCTATCATCTTCGCTACCTTATTTTTGTGCAGCATACTGTCAGCAAGATATATATATTCTTTTGAACTTTTGGATTGTGAGCCAAACAATGAAGCATATAGATCAGGGGTTAGTGACGGGGTGTCATACAATTCGGCATATGACATATAAGCCTAGGGAAAAACCCCCAGTGAAAAAAACCCTGGCTCCCCGCATAAGTGTGAAAATACAAAAATAAGCTGAAATATATTTAAGGGAATTCTTTCTTCAAGAGTGGTCTTCTAACGATGGAGACATAGACTTCTACAAGTTGCCCATATCGAATCTGGAAATGAAAAGACAAAAGCAGAAAAAAGAACTGAATAACAAAAATACGTACCATATTCGTTTGAAATTTATAACCCATTCCAAGAAAGAATCGGAAACATCATGAATAGCCCTAAAACCATCTTGAATGAATTTATATATGATTTATATATGAATTGAATGAATTTATAATGGGACAACTATTGATGAGATGAGGTATTGTTTCTTCTGCTTCTCCACATTCACAACTTGCGCTAGGAACCGAGTTTCATCTGAATAGCATGCTATTGATACGACCATGGTTCTCAAACGATTAAGAACTGTCCAAATTTTTTTTGGAAGATGAAAACCAGGAAGTTTTTCAGAAGGATCAGAAACGAGATACTTATTGAACATTTCGTAAGAGTTCCACTCAGTCTTCCATCATCCTTTATCACTTATGTTCATATTCAAGAACGTATTGTGCCATAATAGTTTACGTAACTTCAATCTGGGAATTCTATTTTGTGGAATATATGAAATAATTGGGAATAAATTGGGAAGAGAATGATATTTGTTCCAAGAATTCAGAGCTGCAATCTGTCTGCGAATATGGGAAGGGACAATGTTAGACAAATCTGGTAACCAATGAACCGGTGTAGATCGTATGGTGCCAGTAATTATTCTCATGGATGTATTCAATTGTGCATCAATTTTTTGTGTATGTGCACTATTAAACCAAACAGAGCAACAATACTCAGCTGCAGAAAAGACTAGGGCTAGAGATGCTGTGCGAAGAGTGGAAGCATCAGCACCCCAATATGAACCAGCTAATTTCTGAACAATATTATTCCTAGTTTTCAGTTTTAGGATCAGATCATTTAAATGAACTTTGTAATTGAGAGATGAATCTAATTTAACCCCTGAGTAGTTTGGATAGAAATTATGTTCGATAGGAGAATCATTGAAAGTTAGAGCTAATTAATCGAAAAATGTTAAAATGAAATGACGACATAAATCTTGGCCCAAGTTATAATGTATTTCATATTTGGTTATTCACAGATTTATTTACCATTTCATGTGACTGTTTTACAAAAGCAAAAAAATTTATTTTTCAAAATCATATCGAAAATATAAGATTGGAATGGTAGAAAAAGAAATAAAAATAAAAGTATTTGGTTATTCACAGATTTATTCACCATTTCATGTGAACATTAGACTGTTTTACAAAAGCAAAAAATTTATTTTTCAAAATCATATCGAAAATATAAGGTGAGGAATGGTAAAAAAAGAAATAAAAATAAAAGTTTGCCAAATTTCAATGAAAATTGAATTCCACCGAATCTTTTTTGACCGTCTCCAACAACATTTTCGATATAAATGAAGTATACTTACAACACAACACAAAAGCCGTTGTTGGTGGAAGCTCGTGAAACGTGTTGTGTACTTTTGAGGTTATGAAAATCACTTGATTAACTAATCTTGTGAAATATAATCAAAATTGATAATTTAATGTAATAATAATGTGAGAGTTACACTGAAATAGCAAAACAATAATTGTAAACCTTACAACTACATATGCATAAACAATAATGATGGCTGACAACTGTATTGTGAGTAAGAGAAGTCTTTTTGTGTGAGAGACACAGGAGACCGGCCACGTTCTCATCCCTACTTCGTGCTGTTTACTGGGTCAGAAGTGACACCGGTAGACTGGCGAAGATAACTAATTGAATGTCGATTGATCAGTTATCGACCGGGGATGAGAAATAATTGAATTACTACCATTGCTATTAAAATAGCGGTTGATGATAAAAAGGTAAAAATTTAGGGTTGTATATATTTTTTAATGAGACATAATAAAAAAATATATAAAAAAAACAATCTAGAAAAATGAAGAAAACTGTTGAGGGTGAACAGCCACTAGTGGGAATGAAAACTAAGTGTTGGCTGATTCTCAGGCCTTCTCAATATGCTCACAAAATTTCATGAGAAGCGGTCAAGCCGTTTCGGAGGAGTACGGGAACGAACATTGTGACATGAGAATTTTATATATAAGATTATTAGCTACGAATTCCATAGGTACCTGATAACTAGAAATAACTTCTGGAGATTCTATAATATTGGAAGTGAAATCAGTCTTGATGTTATGGTCCTTGTTCAGGACCCTCAGAGGTGAACGATTCTGAGGATAATCCTTGAGCTTATGCTGAGCAGAACTGCAAGTAAGGCAAAATCTCCATTGTCTCTTCGGTTTTGGGCACTTGTGCGGGTACAAAATTAGAAATAATAATAATCACCCGCTTAATGAAGGGCAGCGGACTTCCTGAGTCGCTGGTTATACTATAACAGTAGATCCAAAAATTATCTTTGGTAAAAAAGATGTTTGCAAGGTGAATAAAAACAAGTTTATAGTTACAATAGAATTATGTATTCACAGATAAGAATAGGTACACAATGTTCGGCACTTGAGATTTCACTTACAGAAAGAGTTTTTAGGTGTCTATAATAACCAAGGATTTGAACCTCTTTGCTCAATCTAGGCACTTCTGGTAATATAAAATGATAAAGAGATCTGACCTTATTTTATAAAAAGAAAAGAAAGGTTGAACTCAGTTTCTGTATAGCACGAAACACACGTTAAACGCGTACCGAGCACATTCCAGAACTCTTTTTGAATTCGTAATATCTGGTTATTCTGTTGTCGGCTGGGTATTGCCATCGAACAGAACCATTGTCATGAAAAATATAGAAATTTCAGAATAATACAACAAAGGTTGTGTAGGCACAAAGATATTAAGATTTTTGTTGTTATCGGGAGGGGTAGCGGTAAACTAGTTTCACCCTTATTAGGGATCATCAGTACCACATAACCTTATCTCCCGACAACAACAAATTTGGTAGTAGGTATTATTGAACTCCGGTAGTGGCCCCAGTGCATTATATAGACTGAGGTGACATCCAGTGGACAATCGAATGAACTTTAATATCAATGTACCACAACAACTTTCGCAGATTATTCGAAAATTATCAAGCACTCACAATCATGAGTTATTTTATAAAAAGAAAAGAAAGGTTGAACTCAGTTTCTGTATAGCACGAAACACACGTTAAACGCGTACCGAGCACATTCCAGAACTCTTTATGAATTCGTAATATCTGGTTATTCTGTTGTCGGCTGGGTATTGCCATCGAACAGAACCATTGTCATGAAAAATATAGAAATTTCAGAATAATACAACAAAGGTTGTGTAGGCACAAAGATATTAAGATTTTTGTAGTTATCGGGAGGGGTAGCGGTAAACTAGTTTCACCCTTATAAGGGATCATCAGTACCACATAACCTTATCTCCCGACAACAACAAATTTGGTAGTAGGTATTATTGAACTCCGGTAGTGGCCCCAGTGCATTATATAGACTGAGGTGACATCCAGTGGACAATCGAATGAACTTTAATATCAATGTACCACAACAACCTTCGCAGATTATTCGAAAATTATCAAGCACTCACAATCATGAGTTATTTTATAAAAAGAAAAGAAAGGTTGAACCATAGACAAAGAAGAGATAGACCACCAACTCCTTTCATTCGTTTGGCACGTTGACGGTGGCGACCTTATGAGCAGCAGATGGAACTAATCGTGAGAAATGGCGGCAAAGTCGATAAAGTAGCAAACTTTCAGAGCGATTGTGGCGTCCTCCACCGCTGTAAATGACACTAACGATAGTGCTATTAAAGAATGATAGGAAATAATTTCACAATTTCAATAAATTTTGCTGCAAAATTCAAGTCCTTGATATTTTTATTAGATATTTTTAAATGCAAGGATCTAAAAATTACAGCAAAATTTATTCATATTGTGAAAATGTTTCGAGTATTATAATTAAAATCAAAGAATATTTATCAACTTTTTATTTTACATAATTGAGCAAATTGATTTCTGTGAACAAAAATAAATTAATTAATTAAATCATTTGATTAATCTCATTTTTTACCTTCTGAAGATATTATAAAATAATTTCTGATAACTGACAAATATCTAGGAGACTTAGAATCGAAAGCTGAACTTCTTTGGCGAAACACGAATGTAATCCTCTTCAGATCTGCAACAAAATGAAAAACATTGTAAGAATATAAAGTTGATACTCTACAGATGGATATAATAACATATACTCCAACGCTGTACAAACTGTGTGACTCATAGTCTTAGCAGTAATAGAGATTTTCATTTTCAAGTTCGAGTGTTTCAAAGCCAAATGTTCTGGTTCAATTTTGTACAATTTTTGGAACCTTTTTCTATCAAAATTCAAACTGTACCAAATCACCCGAAGACCACCGTCTTGCAATGCAACAATGACTTCTTCAATCAGGATTCTTAAATGAGTGGTCTTTACCTGATCTATAGTGAAGTAGTAGGTAATCAGTTGTTTCCAAGATATCATGAAAACTAGAGCATGATTAACGATTTCTTTGAATCGTCCTAGATTTGAGTCTAAATCTACATATCCTACTACTTTATTCAAGGCATGGTCATAATGTAAATCATGAGACTAAAGACAATTCATCAAACATGACAACAAAATTTATCAAGGGTGGAAAATTTAGAAAATTTGACTGCTAATCTCAGAAATATTTGCTTATTAATGCTTGTATCAAAAAGAAAAGACCTCAAAACTGTATTTAAAGTAGATTCAATTAGCAATTTTAGAAAGTTATTTGAAAATCTGTATGATCGTGGACCACGCTTATATAGAGCTAATGCAAATATTTCATCATCAGGTGTCCAACGCTCCCCATGTTTTCTACAGTTGGAATGTCTGATCTGAGAAGATATAAATTGAACCCCATTATCGCCAATCGACTGTTTAAGCTGCAAAAATAATTTAAAATCACTAATCTTCTCAGCTAATTTTAACTTATGTTTAGACTTTTCAATGTTTTTCTTTAATTTAGACAGTTGCACTCTTTGCCTTTTATTAATGTCATAAAGAAATTTCTCTTCAGGCGATTATTGGTTTACTCGATGAATATTGATTTTTTTTCAAATTCCTGATTTTTTGTTCTCTACAAAAGGTTTATTAATTTTCATTGTATCAATCAAACTATTACTCGGAACACAATCTAGAAAATCTGATAATATCTGAGCACTAGATGTTTTCAAACATTCAATTCCGAAATCAAATTCATTATTATTATTTTTTTTATTATCACTATAATTTTGATATGTAAAAATTTCATAATTTGGAAAATCTGGCAGAGCTGAAAGAAGGAGTTTATTTCTAAATGTACTGGTAAAGTTTTTGACATTGAAATGACCCTCACATATTCTAGTATTCGAATTTATAAAACAGCTGGAATGAAAAGCTCTAATTGTATGATCCCATTCTGAAATTCTACTTGCAGGAGGTTAAAAAAAGTGCTTGTTATTGGTTGAATTCGTGTAATATTTATTAACATAATTTGGGATGCACAAGAATACTGAAATTTGAATGATGATGACAAACTGTTCAATTACGAGAAGAGGTGCTATGAATTTATACTCACCTTTCAGTATACTTACAAAAACTTTCAATTAATCTCTCACCGAACACTATAATCGCTGCTATCACAATGGTCGATCTACAAAACAAATAGTGTAAATTTTACTTTAAATATTTCTCAGGGGCTTCAGTAAACGAAAAAGATATATCTCAAAGTTTATGATAATACCATAAAGAATTTCAAATTTCTCAAAAAAAATAGATATTATGTAGTATAATACACAAAAAAAAATTCAAATCATTCGTTGTTTTCAACTTTTCAATATTCTAGATAAAAAAAAACACTCACCACGATTCACAAACAAAAAACAACAGAACCGATAACTACACTTCAATGAAAGAATGAACGAAACTAAAGAGGGGTTAGAATTTCCGACATTTCGCGCGAAAATATGTCCCCTTCTTTTTTATTATATAGCTTTTTCCACAATTAGTTCCATCTGCTGCTCATAAGGTCGCCACCGTCAACGTGCCAAACGAATCAAAGGAGTCGGAGGTCTATCTCTTCTTTGTCTATGGGTTGAACCCAGTTTCTGTATACCACGAAACACACGTTAAACGCGTACCGAGCACATTCCAGAACTCTTTATGAATTCGTGATATCTGGTTATTCTGTTGTCGGCTGGATATTGCCATCGAACAGAACCATTGTCATGAAAAATATAGAAATTTCAGAATAATACAACAAAGGTTGTGTAGGCACAAAGATATTAAGATATTTGTTGTTATCGGGAGGGGTAGCGGTAAACTAGTTTCACCCTTATTAGGGATCATCAGTACCACATAAAAAAAAAATAACTCATGATTGTGAGTGCTTGATAATTTTCGAATAATCTGCGAAGGTTGTTGTGGTACATTGATATTACAGTTCATTCGATTGTCCACTGGATGTCACCTCAGTCTATATAATGCACTGGGGCCACTACCGGAGTTCAATAATACCTACTACCAAATTTGTTGTTGTCGGGAGATAAGGTTATGTGGTACTGATGATCCCTAATAAGGGTGAAACTAGTTTACCGCTACCCCTCCCGATAACAACAAAAATCTTAATATCTTTGTGCCTACACAACCTTTGTTGTATTATTCTGAAATTTCTATATTTTTCATGACAATGGTTCTGTTCGATGGCAATACCCAGCCGACAACAGAATAACCAGATATTACGAATTCATAAAGAGTTCTGGAATGTGCTCGGTACACGTTTAACGTGTGTTTCGTGCTATACTGACCTTATTTGTTGTTTGGAGTTCACCACAGCTCTGCTTCAATCGTCGAGGGTAGATTTCTCAGAATAAGGTGCAGGCACTTTGGATAAAGCTTCTCAAACTTCCACTGATGAATTGTGCCTTGGCGATATGTAATTGCTTCACAGATTCACAATTCACAACCTTTTTCCTTTACGTAGAGAATTTCAACTGAGTAATTCACATACACATGAACTAGGGTGCTAACTGACCGGAAAACAGATTATTTTGAGAGATTTGAAATGTGCACGAGAGCGTCTTGAGAGAGAATTTACTTGTAGGAGTACTTACCACCTTGAGAGGTGCAGACAGAATGAATTGACTTGATTAAAAAAGGTCGGACGTGTACAAAGTTCAGGTAGCTGAGTTTAGGGATTTCCAAAATTCCGTCCGACAGAAGGCGTTCTTGGAAGTAACGGCCCTTGGCCCAAATTCCAAGAACTGTTCATTGTTGCGAGAATATCGCAACAGCACTATATTGCTATATGGCCTTCTTCAAAACAGTTGAAGCATTTTCCTGAATCTTTCATCATTGCCATAGTTGATTGAAGAGATTTTCCTTCTATTTCGATATCTTGACGAAAACTAGTGTTGAAATTTCTTGGCTTCTCTGGATTGCCTGCATGTCTTTTTTCATTTATGGTTTTGTCTTAAGTCATTAAATCATTAAACAAATCATCAATGTTGTCGTGTCTTTTGGACAATGTCATAGTGGCTAGTTCTCGTGAGTGATTCTTTTCCTTAGGTCCTTGATCCTTATTTGGCATTGCCTTTCATGTAGTTGTAAGACTTAAATATGGAATAAACATGTTCAAAAATCTAGCCTTGAAAATATCCCAATGTTTTAAATCCCTAAAATTGTATTCATACCATGATCTTGCTGCTCAGGATAGCTTGGATTCTGCACTTCCTAATTCAAATAATTCCGGCCAGTTGTGTAATAGTGCCGAAGTCTCGATATATTCTATACAATGTTGACTCAAATTCAAGTCTTGGCGATTAAATGATGAAATTGATTTTGAAAAATCAGGGAACACATGGTAAGAGTCCTGTGATTCACTTTGCACTGCTGCTGCTGCTTGGGTTTGATTTGCTACCAATATAGAATGATTTAGACATTTTGTTCCAATAGTGGATTCATTGTCGAAATAAAATTTTTTTAGGTATTTAATACCTAGTTGCTTGGATTGATGAGCACTAGCGAAATTCTCAAAATCACTCTCCTGATAAGATCGACCAAATGCTTCTACTTCATTTTGTTAATCGACAAAATATTAAAAAATGCTAATTCAAATTAATTAATGTCTAATTTTTTCATCTGAGTCGAATTGAAACCTCGATAATGTTTGATAATTATTGTTTAATCAGAAAGGTTAACACAATGATGTCATGTCATACTAGTAGTACATAAATATCGGGTTGTAGTCGAAAGCTCAGCATTCTACTGTATCTCTGTAGAGTGAATATTCTCAAACAATGATTGAAAATAAAATTGCTTTTTTGTTTAGTTGAAAATCAAAGAAAATCCACAAAATCGCTGCCTATCCGGCAAGAGGCGCCAAAGACGTCACCCCATAAAACCAATAGACATTCCAAAATTCATGACATCTGTACTTTATAAATCATAGAACACTTCTCTTGTTCAGTAGGTAGATTCCTTCTACCTCTCCTGACCTTGGCCGGGTGGCCAGGACGTCATCCTATTTGTCTCTTTCGTATCACTTTGCCGCGTTCTCCTCGATCGTCTCTTTACAATTGGGCCTAATCTCATCGAGGACGAAGGCTTGGCGTTGTGTGGCTGTCAAATTGAAGTGGTACATTTTTTTTAAATGAGCCCCTCTTACATTTTTTCGTCGTCTACGGGACGAATGAGCCGCCTCTTGTATGACGTTACCAACACTAAGTTATCGATATCAAATATGGAAAAGAATTGATTGAAAATCTCATATTTCAGGCAGTGAAACAGAACCTCATAACAGACTGCAAATGTCATGGAGTCTCAGGAAGTTGTACAATGAAAACTTGCTGGAAAACGTTACCGTCTTTCAGAGAAATAGGAGACCACCTTATGAAAAAATACTATAGGGCAAGACCAGTAGCATCCGCTAGTTCGACTACGGGTTCCAGAAGCGCTGAAAGACCAAGAGGTAGAAGAAAAATTCATCTAGTGCTGAAAAAAGGAAAAACACCTATCAAAAAACTTCCAAGGAAATCAGACCTAGTGTTTTTGCAGATGTCACCTAACTATTGCGAAAGGGATTTAGCATCTGGATCGTTGGGAACAGCAGGAAGGTCTTGTAATAGGACTTCAAGAGGTGAGTTTGGGCTATACGAGTCATTAGTACATATGGAATTGGCATGTAGATTTTATCTTATGACATATCTATAATAATATCACGCATATAACTATGTGTTCACCTCACCGTGAATAATTAATTTCTAATAAAGAACCAGTTACCGTTTAGACTTCATACTGATCAATAATTATTAGACATGCTGCCACATAGGTGGTGAGCATATACTGTGCAGTTCAATGGAAAATTTGTAATAATCCCGTGAGTAACGAAAAATTGAAAAAAAATATCGAATATACCAACAATGAAGTCTGAATTAATATGAATATGAGCGAATCTAAATATGGTTTTGAGCCTAGTTTGAAATCTTGACCATGAAAAATATATCGGAATTTAGTTCTGGCTGAATTTTGAATTATTATTCACGCTGCAGTTTTTGATATAAATTAGCAGCCATAAGAAACCTTATATACGGGTCTACCAATCTGAGTAACATCTCTTTTCACGAAAATAATTTGAAGATAATCAGACCCCTTCTAATGCTGAATAACTATCCGAAATCGTTCAGTGACAAAATTATTGGGAACAACAATAATTCTACATTTTTTAACCTCATATTGTGGACTCCACCTGTAGTTGAAGAAGTTAAGAATGAAATACCTACACATATCAGTTTCGGCACTCTCATTGAAAATGACACTTTGTGTTATAATGATCTATATTTTGACAATGTTTTTGTAATTTTCTGTATATGTTCTATTCCAATATGCTCAACAAGTTAGTATTAAAATTTTTCGAGTGGAAAATATAAGTTCAACTTTGGTAAGGTGTTTTCGATTTCATGATGTGTTTCACTCAAATGAAAAAAAAAGGAATAACAATCGATTCAGTGAAATTTTAATGTGTAGTTTCAGTTGTCCGTTTTATTACCAGTTGCTGTGTGTATATCAGAAGTTTTTTATTAAATAATAATAATATTGTTTATATGAAGGGATAAATTTACACTGGTACACAGTAAACTGCAAATAAACAGAATATCACAGAAGCAAAATATGCTTGTTAGTGATGTATGCAAAAATAAAAATACAACAAGATACTCTGACAAAACACTAGTATGAGTCAAATAAATTTTAAACAAAGAAGGTTTATGTTGAATGATTGTTTGGGCTATTACCATCATCTATTGTGGATGTAATGATTTCCGACGTTTCGATAGACATCTTCTATCTTTATCAAGGAGAAAAGTGAGAAACCTTTTGAAAATTATCAATTTTCAAGAAGTCAATTGACAGAAGTCATGAAAGAAAATGAACGATGTTATATACTCATGTGTGATATGATGATCTTTTTAAGTTGGGTCGAACTATCGGCGTCCAAACTTCTGGCAGATCTATAGATGGAGCACTTATGGAATCAGGTGTTATTTTCATAAATGCTGCTTCTTTGATTTTTCTTCTTGCAAGTTTTTCTTCTTTGGATATTATTGATGCTTCATCCCACTTTATACGATGATTCTCATCTACAGCATGTTGGACCAACCTGGATTTGTCGCTGTCTAGTACTCGTAGAAGCTTCTGATGTTCTTTTATTCGTACATTCAGAGGGCCCACTTAAGAGTCCCACTTAAAAGTGAACCATTTCAAAATATAATCACTTGAATGCATATGGCAACATAATCAGGAAAATTTATTTATCGGCAAACGAGGTCTTCTTTTATGTTCATACCAGAATTTTGGACGGGCAAGAACTTGCCCTTTGAAATATTTCATATAATATACTAATCCATATTACGCAAAAGTAATGATTCATCTGAATCTGAAACCTTTGAATTACTTTTACGAGAATTGTATTAAACTCTTTCAGAACACGAATTAAGCTTGTTAATTCTGACAACATACACTATGTCACCATAAATAATCTATTTCGATTAGTTTTCCACCAACTGAAACGATTTCAAGAAAATTTGTATATTCAGACGAATAATTTGAGGCTTTATTTATAATATTGAAGGGAATAGGGAAATTTTCTATAGTTTAGTAGTCGTAGTAGTTTCAATGAGTCTTCAATTGATTTCAATTAATCAACATTAACTACGGTGATTGCTCTTCTTTGAGTAGTTGGAAAATAATTAATTTCATGGTGGGAGAAAGCTTTGACAATGCAATTTGAGAATATATAGGATATCATAACCTTACATCATGTAAAAAATTTCGTTTGAATACAACTGATATCTTATTAGGTATAAGATATTGAAAAATATTTTTGGGAATGTTTTAAAAGTTTTCTGAGTATCGATTTCTGCGAAATTTTGCGAGCTGATTCATCTTCTAAGAAACAACTTGATCCTACGGATCTTGTAAGCGTTAAGAGGAAACCAAATTTCAGATTCTCATAACTTCTAAATCATTCAACGGATTTGACTCAATAAAGAACTTGACCGAGATATTAGGACAGTTAATCTATTCTGAATATACGAAAACTTTTCAAAGGTTTGAATAGAATCAAAAAACTAAACAATTGTTTAGTCTAGCCCTGAAGATGGAAAAATATATTTCCGAAACTGACATAGTATCATTTTCCCGTTTTTTGATCCTGCTACCACCATTTAAACCTTTGAAAATAGGGATGACAAAATCGTGAAAAATCAATTTTTTCAAATTAGAACCCCATTTTTTATGGCAGATATTGAATCTACCTTAAAAAATAATGTGAGTGTATGCCTCCCCTTCCCCTAAAGCGGATATTTTCTAAGTTATTCAAAAAAAACTGTTTTTCGTCTTGAATTTTCAGCTATTTCTGTTCCCTTCACGCCCAAAAGATGAAATTTTCAGGAACTGTTATTTGAACCATGCTGTAGATTTTTCACCCCTTCTTGAAATCGACTTCAAGTTACTTTTAGGAGAACCATGGCAAACTCTCGCAGTTATAACTAGAGAAGATGCTCAAAGTTTTGACCGTTAATTTCTAGACATTTATTTATACATCTCAGGAATGCTTCGTGCGTTGCTCTTCTTATTTTATCGGAAGGAAGAGATCTGCAAAAGTATTTAAAAACCTAATTGAGTTTCAAAACTATGAATCTAAATATCTAAACAAACCTGAACGCATTTCTGACTCGTTCTATGCAGTCCTCTTTATCAGTCAGGGGAGTTGAGTAGACAATATTTTTTATCCTACCCCAAACATAATAGTCTAAAGGAGTTAAATCGGTAGAACGTGGTGGCCAAATATGTGGACCATATATAGATAGTTCGCCAACCATCGATCTTCAAATAGCCTGTATAGGATATTTGACACATTGAGTGAATTGTATGGAGGCGCGCCATCTTGTTGATACCATAAGTCATTATGGTTCTGTACTAGCGGCTCAATTATTTCAGTCAATATGTCAGAATATCTATCTCCTACGGGAGATCATTCTTTAAATAATGCAAACATGTGTAGTGTTCTATCTTACCAGTTAAAGTCCCATCATAAATGTGAACATCGAGAATTGCATTATTTTTGATGGCGCAAAAAACATTGAAACTCCAGGTCTCTTGAAAGTTCCATTGTCTGAAGTGGTGGTCGTTCTCTTCATCCCAATAATGACTGTTATGCCTATTGAAAGAACCATTCTTTGAGAATTTAGATTTATCTGTCCAAATTATACAGTCCAAAAAGTTTTCATTCTCTTGAAATCGAAGCATCATAGCTTCGCAAAACTCTGTCCTCCTGACGAAATCAGTTTCCTTCAAATGCTGTACCCTATTGAATTTATATGGGTGCATTTTATGTTTTTGGCGCTCTTGTTCATCCGAACAGAGTGCCTATCATTTTGCCCGAATGTCTGTAATTTTGGAATATCGAGCCGAAAATGGTCTCAATCGATTGGGTTCGACTCCGCGATGAAGAATCCGTGGCGAAAGTTGAGTCTGTCCGGCCGGCCGGCCGGTCGTATCCTCTCTAGCATCCAAAAGGAATCAGCTAGAGTTTCATATTCATATTTTCAGAATAGGTCAATTGTCCAAATATCTCGGTCAAGTTCGTTATTGGGCCAAATCCGTCGGATGGTTTAGTAGTTATGAGCATCTGAAATTTTGTTTCCTCAATAACTATTAGAATATCTATCCGATCAAGTTGATACTTGAAATATTGCTGATGAAAGCTGCAACAAAACAGCTCGGAAAATTTCGCAGAAAATTTTTAAAAAATTCCCAAAATAAAAAAATTTTATTCCTCACTATCTCATAAGATGATATTCGGATTTCAATAAAAATTCGTGAATATATTGAGGTGATCGATATCTTACTTATCCTCAAATTTCATTGCCGTAGCTCTCTTCCATCTAATAATATGATCATTTTTTTCATTTACTCAAGGGAAAAAAGAAATGACATATGTCCCGATCATTTTCTTTGAACGATAGCTATCACAGATCGATATTCGATTGACAAATGCCGGGCTCATAAATCAGTGTCAGTTGGCGTAATATTAATCAAAATTTTTCATAACGGGAAATCATAGAGATAGAATTCAATATCGGTGGCTGAAATAATATACGTTGTCAAAATTCAGAAAAGCAATGCTTTTAATTAATTAAAATTAATTAAATTATTAATTTAAATTAAAGGGGAATTAAAGCTTCGATCAAAACTTGGGGAAAATTATGAGTAGTTATTTTTAATTTGAGATATAGGTTTGTTCATTCATTAGGCGTTTATATTTGCATCACATTGTCCAATAGTACGAGAAAAGACTATTGTTCACCTGATCAGAGTGCTTATAGATTTGTTATGGTTTGAATATTTACTCGCAAGTAGCTCAACAAGAGCGCCAAAGCAATCTGACCTCACGTCAGTGCTTTCTAAATTCTTTTAATATTCTCCAAACACTCGATTGAGATAATCCCAGAGCAATATCGGCATCTTTGAGAAAATTTTGAGGATTCACACAAAAATATGCAAGAACTGTAATTTCGTTGCTCTCATCTTCTACTACACTTTTTTCTCTGCGGAAAGATCCGACATTTCTCAAGTTTGTCATGGTTCTGTTAATGGTATCTCTCGTTGGTCTGGGTCGGTCAGGAAACCTCTCAATGAACATTATAATCGTTCTATCTACAACTTGATTACATTCTCCATGAAGTAGAATGAGATTTAAATTATCTTCATTGGTAAAATTAGGCATAGTGATTGATTTCATAACTTAATACGAATTATCACCAAATTAATAGTAAACACAAAATGCTACTGAATAAAGAGGAATTTGGCAGATGTAATTAATGATATCTATCATTAAAAAAAAAGGATGTAAAACATGGCCAGTTTTTGCATATGGTTCATAAGGAATTATTTATTTATCACTGGAGAGAAAACCGATGGCCGATTAGTTGAAATAAAGAGGTTTCCGATACAAATCGAATCCAAATTCGCCATCTATTTAGGAACAACCTGTAACTTTTTTCTCTTGCATATTAGGGTAGTAGTAAAATCTAAAACATGGTTTAAGTAACAGTTCCTGAAAATTTCATCTTTTTGGCGTGAAGGGAAAAGAAATAGCTGAAAATTCAAGACGAAAAACAGTTTTTTGTGAATAACTCAGAAAATATCCACTTTAGGGCAAGGAAGTGATGCATACATCCTTATTATTTTTTAACGTAGATTCAATATCTGCCATAAAAAAATGGGGTTCTAATTTAAAAAAAATGATTTTTCACGATTTTGTCATCCCTAACTTTGAAAGCGATATTTTCACCCCCTGTATCATAAATCGCGATCTCGATTTTCAAAGTGGATACATCTATCTTACATTTTGAAAAATCCCAAAAATAAAAATTTTCCATCCAAAAACCTCGAAGTTATTTTTGTTTCAGCGGAGCTCTTTTTTTTTCGAATTTTGCCGCTCAGAGAGAATTTTCCAACCAAAACTGAAAAATGTTACATCAAAATAACTTGAAATTTTCTAAGGATTCTATTTCTGCAATAAATAAATGGTGCTGTAATTTGAAAAACGGAAGTTGACGTCATTTCCGGAAAAACCGGAAGTGCTCATGCCTTGAAATTATTTTAGATTTCATCAGCATCGTGAAATACTTATAAGTGCTGAATTTCATGAAAATACGGTCAGTAGTTTCCCGTATAAATATGGGTGAGTTTCCTCGTGAAAGACTGTATATCGATCAAATAATTTTATGTTTTTGACATCTATCACAATAAGCTTAGCGCTTTTCCAGTAGTAGATAAATCAGATTTTGTTATATAATCAGTATGAAAAAAACAAACATGAAACACATTTTCACAACATAATTTAATTAACATTAAAGGCACGGTAGTCAACTGAAAACCGTTTTATTGAACTCGACCTTGCAGTTGTTTCACACGTTCTTGGCTCAGATAGTTTCAGTTCTACTTGTTCCAATTCTATAAGGTCATTATCAGGTACTTGAGGTATGGTGAATACAGTCCCTTTCTTCCTGAAAAAATTTATCAAATATTTTCCGTCGATTATTTCCTCCACTTCTCCAACATAATAGTTTAGGGTTTTCTTTGTGCAGTATTTAACTACCAAGAAGTCACCGATTGTGATATTCGGCTTCCCAGATTCAGGATCTATGATAGCAACTACATCTTGTATAAATTCTTCGTCGGAATTTTGAAAGTCCATTTCACTTAAATAGACAGATTCATCATCATGTAGCTTACTTTTCCACTGGAATCATCTGAATCATTCGTTTCTTGCTCTACATTATCAAAAAGGTTATGTTTAACTTGCTTCTTTTTTGCTGTGTGGGACTAATGGTTGTCCATAACAATCATGACTGGTTCATTTTTCGTATGCTTCTGTATGTGTTTAATTAGACCTAAGAATATTATAGATGTCATCCATCCTGACCCTGACTTGTTGGCTAAGCCAAGTTTTCCTGTCGGCGATCCTCTCATAAATTCATTGGAATCGTATTTCCAACTCCACTTATTAGAGCGCAAAATGTAACAAGCTCTCCTCGTTCGCCGGATACTGCCTGACCAACTTGTTTTGAGCCAGTTTTGGCAATAACTCTTGGTGCATCTAAAACAGTAGCAACGCCTGTTTCATCCAAATTGTAGATTCGTTCTGGTAGTATCTTATACTTTTCTAAAGCTCTCTGTAAATTATCGAAAAATTCTTTCACATTTGTTTCATTGAACGCAGAGACTGTTGCCATACTTATTTTCTACCTTCCTTAGTGACAAAATCGGATACCTCTTCATGAATAGTTTCATCCCATCCTTTCCGGCGGATAAAGAGTTATTCCAGCTTGGCGGGTACTTCGCATTTAGTTTTTTGGCAAAATCATATGGCAATTTTTGTGCTTGTGTATATGTGAGGCCATAATTCATTTTCGAAATCTGGATAAAATATTTGGCCAGTTGTTCTTCTTGAGCTGATGTGAAAATTTGTGGAGATGAATACTCTGACTGGAATGGTGATGCAAATTTTGGTCATTTGGATCGTGTCTGTCGGGATCTCCAAGCCGCCGTCTTTTTATTTTCTTCATTCTGTTGCCCACTGTCGATTTTGTCAAGTTATAGGTTGTAGCTGCAGTTCTTATTGAAAGTCTTCCTTGCAGAACATCTTCATCAGCAGCATGTTATGTTTTTCTCTGATACAGCAGAACGATTGGTCCTCCTCTTGTAAGTCCTCACTATGTTAATTCCTGAAAATTTTTTTAATCAATTCCCACAATATTCTTTGAGGCAGATAGGGACAATGTCCATATGTGCCCCTGAATAGTTGTCCCAATGTACCCCAATCATTCTTATAAAAAATGCGGGGTTGGATAGCACATACAGAGATAGAAAACATAAACATGTCCACTTACCTTTAAAATTCCAACGGAGGTATTAGGTGTACAAATAAGTTTCCGCGGTTTTTTATAAAAAATTAGGAATTTATTGTAAAGGAAAAGTACATTACGTTTTATTCAAAGTATTTTCCATCATTTGCCACTACTTTTCCCCATCTTTCTGGCAACATTCGGACACCCCGTCGAAGAAACTCTTCATCATTTGACGCTATCCACAAATCTACCCAATTTTTGGTGTCTTCATATGATGTGAAGCGCTGCTCAGACAGACCATGTGCCATCGACCGGAACAGATGATAATCAGAAGGGGCTAAGTCTGGTAACATGTGGACGAGCATTATCGTGTAAAAGAATAATTTTATCGTGTCTGGAATAGTAATGGGCGCGTTTTTCCTTAAGTGCCCGACTCAATCTCATCAATTGTGTTCGGTAGAGAGCTCCAGTAATGGTTTCGCTTGGTTTCAGCAATTCATAATACACGACACCAAACTGATCCCACCAAATACACAGCATGAGTTTTTTTCCATGAATATTCGGCTTAGCTGTCGATGTTGATGGTTCGCCGGGCTTAACCCATGACTTTCACTTCTTTGGATTATCGTAGTGAATCCATTTCTCGTCACTAGTGACTATACGATGCAAAAAACTCTTTTTTTTAATCCTGGCAAGCAGCATTTCACTCATGCATAATCGGCGTTCAACGTCTCTCGGCTTTAGTTCATATGGAACCCAATTTCCTTGTTTTTGAATCATTCCTAACGATTTTAAACGATGTGAAATTGCTTGTTGAGTCACTTGTAGAGTAAGTGCAAGTTTTTTTTGCGTTTGGGACGAATCTTCCTCCAATAGTGCTTCTAATTCCATGTCTTCGTACAATTTCGGCCTTCCACTGCGTTCTTTGTCTTTAACGTCAAACTCACCGTTCTTAAACTTTTGAAACCATTCCTGACAACTTCTCTTACTTAAAGCAGCTTCACCATATGCTTCTAGAAGCAATCGATGCACCTCAGCTGCAGATTTTTTCACATTAAAGAAGTAAATCAAAAGTTCCCGCAAATGATGCTTATTCGGAATAAAACTTGACATTTTTGCACGAGAAAAATTACGTGATGCTGATACGGAATCACTAGTACTTTAAGGTTATGGTGTTGCCAGATGACTAAACTTGGGATATTACGTTTTACATCTGACAATTTCTCCATAACCTTCTGGTGGGGCCATCTTTTGACAAACCGCGGAAACTTATTTGTACACCTAATAATTCTACCATACAATTGGAAAATATTCGATCTTAAACGATTTCTGGTTTATTTACTACGCCAGATATACCCACGTAACAAACTGTAACTAGCTACTGTGTCGCTTGACGCTGTTGAAACTTTTCTACAATTAAATGAGCACGTGCTGCGCTCTAACGATGAGCAGTACAGTTAAACATTACATTTAGTGGCGCTAAAATTTGAAATGTCCATATGTGCCCCACGACCCCATGATTGCATTTTCACATCAAAATATTCCTTCCTTTTCAACGTATTCTTCGAATTTTCAGGAACCGACGGATGTGACCTTATGTGCTGTGGAAGAGGATATAACACTCATCAGTATACAAGAACTTGGCAGTGCAGATGTAAATTTCATTGGTGTTGCTATGTGAACTGTGATACTTGTAGTGAAAGAACTGAAGAATACACCTGCAAATAACTTATTCGGGAGGACGGACACCAACGCAGGATTGTTGAGATTCAAAGCTATATTTCAAATCTTCTTAACATTCCATAAGTTTTCTTCATCTAGTTACCATGAAATTTTGTAATCTTCCATTTGTAAATATTATTCTACATTAAGTATTTATGAACGAAACTCACCAACTTGTAATTTATGTGAATAATTACTTAAATTATATTATTTAATGACATTACAGTGTGTATTAAGTAGATGAATGTTTTTGAAATTTTTAATATAAATGACTATCTGGAAATAACGCTTCATCAATATCTTGAATAACTTCCGTCTAATTCACTATAAGAGCTCTGTTTAGCGTTCACAAAATCTGTAAATCAATTTAGAACATAGATTAGTATTTAGTCGGTACATAAATTGACCAGTAAATTAATAGGCCAGTAGGTCAATAGGTCCGTAGACCAATATAGCCCATAGAACAATATAGCCCATAGCTCAATGAAGCGTTTAAAATCATGAAACTCACAGTAAAAAACACGAAAAAATCGTTAAAAGCGCGAGGAAACACGAAATAACACAAAAAACATGAAGCCACGCAGAAAATCTCGAAGAAACGCGAAAGAACCCGAAGGAACGCGAAAACCCCAAAAAAAGGCTAAAAACCTAAGAGGAAAGCAAAAAACACATAAAGAAAACAGAAAAACCCTCACAGGCGCGAAGAAACTCGAAAGAACGCAAAGAACCCAGAAGTGCACGAAAAACCCCGACGGAATGCAAAAAACCCGAAAGCACGACAAAACCACAATGCAACACAAATAAAAGTAAATTAAACACCGTGTTATCAACCGATATCGTTTTATTCACAAAATGCGTCCTGTACCGTGAAAACCCGAAAACTTGCAAAAAACACGAAAGAACGTAAATGAATATGATTGTTGTTATTAATATCCATTCTGCCATTTGAAATCACGCGCTTCCTTGTAAAGTTGTCGATTTGACTTTGTAAAATCATGGTTCAGGAATATTCTTCCATCTGGTTTGTATCCTAAAGTTTTTGCCGTAAGTTTGATTTTGTTAGAACTTTTAATCATATTTATCTTGTCCGATTTCTTTTCCATTCTAATTCTGATCGGTACCATTTTTTTCAGAAGTTTTTCCAACAATATAGGTTTTCAGTACTTTTCCCTGAATTTCCACATCTAGTTTTGTTATGATATTCTTGACAATGTTTTGAACATTTTCATCATTCTCCTTGGGTACGCGATGAACCGATGAACTATGAGAGTATTCTCTAAATCTTTTTGTTCTCGTTCATTGAGTATTTTCTTTATTTCAGCGACTTCTGACTGAAGGGATTCATTAATTTTGATTTGCTCGTTGTCCTTTATGAAGAGTGTATTGTATTTCTTGTCCATATCCTCCAACTTGGACATTACAGCGGCCAACAAAATATTTTGTGTTGTGCCTTGTGCAGTTGTCTTATTCTTGTTCTTTCTAGTTGTTTTGTTCGGTTGCTGCTTAATGCAAGGATCACATAACCATTTTTCGGATGACTTGCTTATCCGTACTTAAGTCCTCTGCAACATATTTATGCAGAGACGATGCATCCAAGTGTCGCATTCATTACAAAAGACTACTTCGACTTCATCTGCAACTCCTATCCGACAAATTTTGCACAATTCAGATATATTGGCAACACTACAACACCGTTAAGCCTGAGACATCATAACAATAAATTTCGATTTACTTATAATTTACAAAAATTCACAAGATCTTCCAACTTGTGTGTTGAAAATTATACAAATTTTACTCAACAAAGTGATCCCGAAATACCACTCGCCTTCGGCTCGTGGTATTTTAAGGATAATTTTGTTGAGTGAAATTTGTATAATTTTCAAAAAACGACAGAGTGTTCTCAAAAAAAATTCGAATTTCGTGTGGTATTTTGAAAGATCATTCAACAATATAAATCAAACGAAATAAAAAATAGTTTTTATTCAAAACTAACCAGATAGAAGCATAACAACAAATTATTCATCATTATTCTCAAAATAATAATTATTGATAGTACAATTATTATACAAATTACGAGCATTATTTTCGAATGATGAAGTAAATACTGATTTTGTTTCTTGAAGGAAATTTTTTCCATTCCTTATGGCTGTGATTATTTTTTTGTGATGTTGTTGGTCCAGTTGGAGATACGGTTTCACTGACGCTGCAGAAGAATGGCCTGTTATCTTTATCAGCTGTTCCTCGCCAATCCCTGCTTTGGCTAATTGGCTAAGAGAACTAGCTCGATGCGAGTGGTTGGTTGTCTTCGACTTGGTTGTGTTGATGCCAATGAGTTCTGCCGAGTCAGCCATTTCGTTTCCGCACATTTTTGGGCACCACCTTGTCTTGTTTTAGAAAATATCGGATTGTAGGCAATTCGGCCCATGGGATTACCATCGTTTTCAATTTCGAATTGAAAATGCAAAATTAGGCATGATGAACCCTCTCCTCCGCACCAAGCAAGCTCCAATACAGCAATAAAATAAAATTTTCTGTTCAAACCGTCTGGATTATCTTCATTACATAAGTGGACTATTTTTTTGTGTTGCTCTAAAGACAGCGTCTTGGCACTAACTTTTCTTTTCTTAGGGTCCACTTGCAAAATACTCCTCTTGGCATTTCGTATGCGAATGGATCGAACCTAACGCCCCATTCGGAATAGAATTTTTCCTGCAGCTGTTTGGCAGTATTATTCCACAAGGTTTTTACGATACTTTCCTTGTAGTCTGATCCATCTCTCTTCTTCATATTGAAAGCCCAGTCTAACATAATATTATTGAGCTCTGACAATTTTGATTTTTAATTTACAAGGTATTCCCGGGCAGCACAGAATTCTTCAAATTGTTTCCAAATGAAGGTTCTTGACTTCACTGTATTAAGCGGCACACTTTTCTTCACACTCTCCTCAATTGAAGTAATATTACAATTCCCAAAACGTTTCATTTTTATCTACTCTATGGTAAAGTACGAAAATAAACTGACAGAACTGCCAAATGTGCTGTTGAAGTTATCGCTAACAACTGCTTGTTTATCGTAACCATGACGACCGCTACTTCCACCAACGGCCAAAGCTATCCGGACGTATTAATATTCCTATGCAAATTAGGCATTTGATAAAAATAAATTTCTAAAAGTGAAAACACTGTGAGGTTGAGTGTTTTCAGATACAGTTTGTTTCTATTGGTCCGTTTTCAAAAATTGAGCGATTTCATTGGAGTTGAGTATAGTGTTGAATGATCAATATAATTTTCTCAATATTAAGCACAAAAACCTTCGATTTTATTAAGAGCCAATTGCGCACGTCTGCTCAGTTTGCTTAGTTGTTTATATATATATATATGAGAGATCAAAGATTTAAACAACAATGAAAGACAGGCGCACATATGTTCACTGTCATAATCAAACTTCTTTGATCAAATTGCAATACACAGCGCTCAACGTATCTACATCTGCTCTTAAATTTACTGTATTAGGTGTACGTCTTATAAAAATCATTTCATTAATTAATCTTTTTGACAAATTCTGTTCTGTATACAACACTTAAACATTATCAAAATCGAAAGAGTGTTCATTGACAACTGCATGTGTAGAAAGTGCGGTAGTCTGAGATAAATTACGACAGTTCTTAATATGTTGACGCATTCTGAATGGACAGACAACGCAGTACTTAAAATCCAGAATGAGTCAACACATTAGGGACTGTCGTAAAATTCTGTCAGAATATAACATAAAGAGCGTTTGAAAGTATTTAATCATTCGATTAAATGATATTCACAAAAATAAATGCACATATTGCTATACATCTTACAGACAATTACTCTGAAAAAGAATGGGAAATGGTTTGATCGTTGAAAAGAGCACTACGGAGTAGGATGACCAGATTCTACTCAAAATCCTTATCACAAGGATACACTTATGATATTTTGTCCTTATGAATTATGATAAACTGTTCGTCCTCTCTGCATATTTTTTGTACACCTTACAAGAGAACGTTCATTTTGTTACACATTATACAGATGTTTATCCTAAAGTAAGCATCAACAATTAATCTGATTAGCCCCTATTCTTTCTGATACTCATCGAATCATTTAATGGAGGAGAAAGTATCACCTAGTCTCAAATTCTCAAAATACCTATGTACAAATAAATCTTCTTTCCATCTTATTTAGTCATTCATTTTTGTAGATTGTAAAATGAATAACTCCAGAAAATGAATGTTGTGAACGCTGTCGTTCACAAAATGATGAACATGATTTTAATTTTTCTGAGTTTTAAGATGAATTCTTGGACAGACGTGATTGTCACTATGTTTGTAGCACATAAACTTGAAAAAGGCTCAATGTACGCCGAAACATATGTAGTTGAGCATTAATATACAAAAAATAGATGAAATCCTAATTTTGATCCAGTGCTCTAACCCCAAGAAAATTACTTCTAAATTATATATAATATAGCACAAGAAAAAGTAAATATTTATATATATATCATATAAAATACAATACTAAAAACATTATCTACATTAATACAAAGATATTCTCACCGAATTTGAGGTTATCCTCTATTTATATTTTCATCCAGTGTGATCTTCTTTATTTGGAAACAAATAACCAGTAATAACAACAAAGCAGGTTTTTTTCTCTTTCTTTTCTTGAAATTAGGTACTATTTTTTTGTTTTTTGTTATTTTTTATTACAATTGGAAAAATCTCACGCAATTCTCTTCTACTCTCTACTTAACCTAGCTTTTTATAATATACAGAACGCGATCTCTGACACATGAACGACAGAAAATCTCCTGTCACAGATCCCAACAGCACAATCACAGAACCATATTTTTGTTATTCATCGATGGGGCCATCATAAAATTCTTTCTTATTTGGATATGTTAGCAGATATGTGTATACACTGCTAAGATTTTTTACATCAGCTTTCCTATTCATTGAGTTTTCTTCCTTTTTGATATTGATCATCTCAAGTATTAATCTTTTATTATATGATCTTTCTGTACATATCACTTCTGCATCTTCCAAATCTACATCCATCCATCTATTGCATGTGATGCCAATGCACATCTTTTATTATTATTCCTAATGTCACTTTTGTGCATTGTCAGTCTATTTTTCAATATTTGGGATGTTTGTCCAATATAGGTTTTCTCACATTGAGTACATTTCACTCTATATACCACATTTGACCTTTTTGATGTTTGTATTTGATCTTTTAATTTCGTGAAGAGTGATCCAATTGTTTTAACATTGTATGTTGCAATCTTTATATTTTCATCTTTGAAACATTTTTTTATTTTTCCTGTCAGATCTCTAATATTTGGTAAACTGGCATATTTTGTTTGATCTACTTGGTGTTCCCGGTTGTCATCTACCTGTGTTAGTGTCATTCTTCGTGGTATCTCCTCGAAGTTGTCATTACCTGTCTGATATAACAGTTTGTTGATCATTTGTTTTGGATATCCGTTGTCTCGAAATAATTTATTCAATTTTTTTAAGTTCGCATCCACCAAATGTGGGTGGCAAATTTTTAAGATTCGATTTTTCATTTGTTTTATATTGTTTACTTTTATTTGAATTGAATGTTCAGAGTTGTAATGTACTACCCTTCCAGATGCTGTGGTTTTTTGATACCAATCAAGTTTAATAACATTATTTACTCTACACACTCTGGTATCCAAAAATGGTACTGTTTTATTTTCATCCTCTCTCTACAGTGAACTGAATGTGCTGATCAAATTGGTTAAATATATTAATCACTTCATTCACCCTTTCTGGTGGAATTATAAGTAAGAGATCATCAACGAACTTTTTATAAAAAAATATTGGAAATGACAGTTTATTAACTGATTTATCTAGTAAATGGTCCATTACAAAGGTTGATAAAATGTGGCTTAATTTAGAACCCATTGCACAGCCAAATGTCTGTACATAATACTTTCCCTGGAACATAAAACAATTGTTTTTCATAATAAATACAACAATCTCTAAGAAAAGTCCAATGGGTATATTACAATGTTGTTGTATCTGGTTCCATTTTTCTTCAATTACTTTAATCACCAAATCTTCGTGAATATTGCCAAACAGATTTACCACGTCTAACGATAACACTTCGTGTCCGCTTGGTATGTTTATACCATTAATACAATTTGCGAATTCAAATGTGTCCTTTACAAAATATCTATTTTCTCTATCATATGCATTCGTTAACACTTCTGCTATATATGCTGCCAGTTTTGATGTTGGTCCTTGTACGGTAGATATAATGGGTCTAAGTGGGTGTCCTATCTTGTGAACTTTGGGGTTCCCATAAATTTTTGGGCACACTGCATTGTAACACCTCATCGACTTCTCTTGTTGTCCACTAATTACTTCCATTTCACATAGTTTGGATATATAATTGTTACTTTTTCGTTGCAATGTACTCGTGGGGGATCTCTTGGTATCTCTTTAAAACTTTCTGTGTTTAGTATATCATTCATTTTTGTCACATAATCATCTCTATTCATGGCCACAGTGACCGAGCCTTTGTCACTATTTAAAATGATGATGTTGTCATTGGTTTTAAAAATTGTTTTGCAGCTTTATATGGTCTATCTGTGTCATATGTTGTGTCAATATTTTTGTGAATGTAACCACCTATAATACATGCGATCTTTGACCTATAAACTTCCCTAATTTCTTCTGGTGTCTTCTGTATGATGTCTTCCACATCTGAGATTAAGTTGTCTATTGATAACTGATTCACTGGTACTGGTGTGCTGAACTTTGATCCAAGTGAGAGAAACTGTTGAACATTTTCAGGTATTTCCATGGATGAGATATTTTTGAACCATTTTTCTTGTGTTTTCCATTCGACTCTCTGCATTTGTGACAATCTATCTACTTTGTCTATGTTTGTTCTCTTAATTTTGTGGAATTCTCTGTTGTACTGTATTTGCTGTCTCCTCCTGAACTCATTTATGATTTCTGTGTCAAGTCCATTCTGCAATGATTTCATGATGTTAAAGTTCACTCTTTCCAAATTATTAATTCTCCAATTTACATGATTTATCTCCAATCTCATCATCGATTGTTTTATTCTTCTGTTGAATAGTTCCACTCTGTTGTTTAATTTCCTACCTCTTCCATACTCGAAAAGGTTCTGGACACTTTGGATGCTATGATTTATATGGTTTGGTGTAACGTTTTTTCTTTTACACTGTAGGAGAAATATTCTCCTATTTATGGCTGATGCCAATTTTATGTTGTTGGTACTCCATTTCTTGAGTTTTATTGTGTATTCATGTCCATAGGTATTGGTGACTTCTTCATAAAATCCCATTTTAACTAATATATTATGCACTCACAGTCGTACTTAATTGATATCGAGTTTATTTCAGGGATGTCGACTAATAACACTAGGATTAGGTTACTCTTTATTCATCTGCCAAGCTTTCGAAAATGTTTATTTCCATCCTCAGGGCCACTAAAATTATACATAAACAATGAATACAATAAAATACAATACTAAAAACATTATCTACATTAATACAAAGATATTCTCACCGAATTTGAGGTTATCCTCTATTTTATATTTCATCCAGTGTGATCTTCTTTATTTGGAAACAAATAACCAGTAATAACAACAAAGCAGGTTTTTTTCTCTTTCTTTTCCTGAAATTAGGTACTATTTTTTTGTTTTTTGTTATTTTTTATTACAATTGGAAAAATCTCACGCAATTCTCTTCTACTCTCTACTTAACCTAGCTTTTTATAATATACAGAACGCGATCTCTGACACATGAACGACAGAAAATCTCCCGTCACAGATCCCAATATATATATATATACACATATACAACACTATTACTATGCTGAAACCTTTTTCATTTCTTAATCCTAGCGTATTTTCTAATTTTACACTTAAAATCTCTCAAATTATCCTTATCATTCCTTAATATTGACTGGCAAAGCATTGTACTCCTTCTTTTTCTTTCTTCTTCTTCTTCTTCTTTCTAATATGGAGGGCCATATTGGTAGGCTAATGCCTGTTCATTGCCAACATATCCTCCCCGGAAGATGATGTCCAGCATTCTCACCACCGTTTTGGTGGTCTTCCTTTGATCTTTTTCCTATTGGGTTATTCGTTTTTGCTTTCTTAACTAGTCTACCATCTTGCATTCTTTTGATATGTTTGTTCCAGAATCTTCGTCTCTGTCTCACCCATCTTCCTATGTCCTGTATTCCGGATTGTTGTCTGATGTCTTCGTTCCGTGCTCTGTCGTATAGAGTTTTGCCTTGTATGTTTCTCAATGTTTTCATTTCGACCGTTCTCATCATTTGCAATGTTCTATTTGTGTCTGGTCTTGTTTCTGGGGCGTATGTTATGATGGGTGTTATAACCGTTTTATATATTTCGACTTTGCTTTCCGTGTTGAGGTATTTGTTCTTCCAAACATTGTCTTTCAGGCAACCTGAGACTCGAGCAGCCTTCATTGTTTGCTCTCTTACTTCGTCATAAAGATTCCCATGGCTAGTTATTTCCGTGCCCAGATATTTGAAGTAATTTACTTGTTCAACGACCTTAGAATCGATTTCCAACTTGCATCTTATTGGCTCTTTAGATATTTCCAGGCACTTGGTCTTCTCGGTATTGATGAGCATATTCAATTCTTTTGCCGTGGTGTTAAAGGAATGTAGCAGTCTTTGGAGATTATCCTCAGAGTCGGCAATAAGGACAGCATCGTCGACATAACAGACGGCATGGAAGAAAGTGTTTCCCATTTTGAATCCAGCTGTTCTTGGCAGGTTCTCTATTATTTTATCCATTACCAAATTGAATATGAACGGGCTGAGTGAATCGCCCTGTCTAATTCCAGTATTTACGTGTATACTGTTGTCATATGTCCTACTCTGATTTTTGTTCTACACTGGGTGTTAATGTCGTATATTAGGTTAATTAGCCTGTGATCTATACCTTTGCTCTCATTATCTCTGTGACATCCTTTAGGCGCACTCTGTCAAAAGCCTTGGTCATATCGACAAAACACACATACGCAGGTTTATTGAATTCAAGAGATTTTTCCTAGATTTGTTTGACAATAAATATTGCGTCAATACTTGATCTGTTTTTTCGAAAACCTTGTTGTTCTTCTCGTATGTTTATGGTCTTGCTGATTTCTTCCAGTATAGTTTTTGTGAATGCTTTGAAAGTACTATCTAGCAGTGTGATTCCTCTATAGTTTTCGGGGTTTGTTTTCCGACCTTTTTAAAAATAGGTATTGTCATGCTGTCTTTCCAATCGTCCGGTACTTTTTTGTTCTTTTAGGATGTTTCCAAATAGGGTTGATATTTCATTCTGTAACTTCTTCCCACCGTATTTGAGCATCTCGTTGGTGATCTCATCTGGTCCTGGACTTTTTCTATTTTTAAGAGATTTTAGGATAGTTTCTATATTGTCATTTGTTAGAGCGGTGTCATTATTCTCCTCATATTTACTTTGTATCGGCTCCCTGTCTTCCTCTTCTTCGTACAGATTCTTGAAATATGTTTCCCACTGCTCTAAGATGATTTTATTGGTTTGCACAGTATCCTTGACTTCAAGCTTATTTCTTCTCAGAATTCCCTATACTTTTCTTTGGCTTCCGTACATGTCTCTCTCCATCCCTTTGTGAATTCTTCCCAATAGTTTTCTTTGAGTTCCTTTATCCTTGCGTTTACTTCGTTTCGTTTTCTTCGGTAGTTGTTCCAGTTTTCAGGTGTTTTATTTCGGATAGATTGAATGTATACATTTTTCTTTTTGTTTTGCCAGTTCCTTCACTTCCGGCGTAAACCAAGGTGTTCTATTGGTTATATTTACGCTTACTTGTCTCTTTCCTACTGCTTCCATGGCGGCGTCTAGTATGTTGTTTTTTATTGTTTTCCATTGTTGGTTTATATTGTCTTGAGCGTGAACTGGCCTTTGCTATATTTTCTGATTCAATCGGTCTTCATATAGGAGTTGTGTAGGTACTTTTATCTTCCAGTGATTCGACGTTGAACTTTTTGATCGTTTGTGGTTTAGGTTTTGGGGTTTTCCGTATGTTTAGTCTCATCTTACAGAGTACCAGCTTATGATCGCTTCCAGAGTTGACACCGTTTAAGGTTCTTACATCTAATATTGATTGAGGGATGACTTCCCTGTTAGTAATGAAGTAGTCTATTACTGACTGCTGTCCTCTTGTGTTTTGCCAGGTGTATTTATACTTCATGTCATGTTCGAAGAAAATGTTGGCAATTCTGAGGTTGTTGTTTGCACAGAATATTTTCAATAGTTCTCCATTTTCATTAATGACATCTTCGTTGAATCTCTGCATTACTCCGTTCAATGGTTCGTTTCCTATCCGTGCATTTAGATCTCCCATGATGAGACTTTGTCCTGTGCTCTTATTTTATCCACCACTGATTGCAGTTCTTCATAGAATGTTTCTCTTTCCTCTCTTCACTTACTTATATCTGGTGCATAGACGCTTATAAAATGGATCTTTTCATAGTTAATGTTCATTGTTACCTGTAGTATTCTATCATTAACGTAATTTTCGCTATCTATTTGTTCTCTGTACTTCCGGTCTATTAGCAGTCCTACTCCTGACTGTGCTCTTTTCTCTCGGGGCACTCCACTATATATCAGAATATATCGATCCATTTCACATTTTCCCCTTCCTTTTCTCTTAGTTTCAACTATACAGAGCATATTTCTATGTGATTTTCTTTCAGTTCTTCCACGATTTCCTGGTCCTTTGTGTTCCAGGACATTATGTTCCAGGTGGAAATTCTGAGTTTATCCTGTTTCTAAATCGTAGTCCGTTTTCTTGCCGTTTTCGTCATCTTTGTATCAATCCGTTTCCTGAGGCTGATTAGTGGTTCTGTGAGCTGTATTGGATTTTTACCACAGGCAGGGAGCTGGCCTGGCCTGTGAACCCTCCTCCTTTATCCGGGCTTGGGACCGGCAGTGACATCTGCTGAGCTACTCGATCCACCCAACAAACATCACAGGCGGAGTTAAAACTGTACCAATCTTATGTCACCAAACCCACTCGGCTCCAGAGAGTGCACAAAGTACCTCCTCGGCTAGCTCTAAAGCTGAGACTACTTATAAAGGGGCGCCACTCTCTTTTATTATAATACAAAGAAAAAAAAAGAAGAAAGTACACTAAAGATCTCAGGGTCGCAAAAGAGAGAAAATAACGAACGCACTCTCAGGATGCCAAACGAGCCCGATCACACAAGCGGGAGGTAGTGGCTGGTAGAAAGAATATAGAGCAATTATTTAATAAAATAATGAGCCCAAATGAAATACACAAGGTCCCTCAAACGAGGATATGTCTTACAGAAGGTAGATCACTAGCTAGTTCTTACTTCACAACCCGAATATTCGATATAATGCTTTATCTCTTACTAAGCAAACAGTAATATCACCCCAAGGTATATACTTAGAGCCTCGATGGTAATCGTTACAAATAGCTCTTTACTTATATCTAAGCGACCTTCTCGATAGGTCGGGTTTTATGTACTAAACAGTATTCACTGAATTGGGCCTCTTTGATACTAATCAATCTTAACTAAATTCTACAGACTAACCTTCTATAACAGTCTAGGTCGTGGCTTGACTGAAGTACAAAAGGATATAGTTTCTCAACCCATAATTATTCTCACAGTCTCGCAGATGGAAACTGGGCTCAAATATATTCCTGGGCCAACGTAGTACAATTTCTCACAGTAATGCGCCCTGGGTAGACGACAGGTGTGGTATCTTAGATGGCGAAATCTGGTGGAGGTCCCCAAAGACAGCTCCCACGGCAGCTCGACGGTAATTCAAAGACAGCCTAGACAAACAGCTCGAATACTTCAAAGACATTTTTACAAAATTGTACTCCTGAAATCCCTTATAAATCAACGATTTTTCATGCTTCCAGAATGATTCACTCTACTCAAATAAAAACTGCCAGCAGTCCTAGTCTGGTACCCATGTATGCTGTCGGTGAAATCAACAAACGCCCAAAAATAATCAGGTGCAGAACCTATCAAAATCTTATATATAAAAATCATTGTGAAATAATATAATATCTGCTTCACTGATAGCCACTGAAGAGCATCCAACATTGACAAAATTGGAGTACGACTGTTCACTTCCAGAATGACCCACATTCCCCGATTCTGAAGTTTCTGAAGTTGCTCTATTCTGCCATCATTAAACAAAAACATAATAGTCGAACAGTAATCGAAATGTGGCTGTACTATGGTATTGTACACCAATATTCTAGAATAAGGAGTTAAATCAGCCGCCAGCCTTGTAAAGAAACCGAGTTTCTCTGAAATACTTCCACGAACATAATCGAAGTGCTTTTCAAAGGACAATGTATTATCAAGATAGAAACCCAAATACCTCAAAGACTCCACCACATCCAGTCTCTCTCCACCTACTCTCAAACTCACAGAATCAACATCAATGAGACTATACTTTAATCTACTAGTGAATACCATAGCTCTTGTTTTACTGGTATTCAATTTGAGGTTGTTCAACGTAAGATACCTGCCAATCTGCTCCAACGCAACATTCATTCTCCTCACCGCTTCATCCAAACTACAATCCGAACAAACTATTACCTTATCATCCGCAAAAAGATTTATCAAATCACATTGCACATACAGATCAACATCATTCAAGTACAACAAAAACAATAGAGCTCCCAGCACACTCCCTTGAGAAACACCATAGTATACATCTAATTCTCCAGACATCACATCCTTGAACCTGACCTTTAGCTTACGATTTCTTAAATAACTCTCAAACCAGTCGTAAACCACACCCCCAATTCCATATTGCCGTAACTTTCTCATTAATATTCGTCGATCAATGGTCTCGAAAGTCCGTTTCAGATCCAAAAAAACACACAACATATTTACTAGAATCCATTTCGACCTTGATCATAAATTGTAGAGCCGCTTCACAAGAATCGACTTTTCTGAAACCCGACTGATTACTCAGCAATATGTCATTCGACTCAACATGTAGCAACAATCGTTCATAAACTGTGCGTTCAAGGAGTTTTTCAATAGTTGGCAATGTATTAACAGGTCTGAACTCACATGCGTTAATTGTTCCAACAACTTTAGGAATAGTCACAACAGTACTAATCTTCAGCAAGTCCGGTATCTGGCCACTCTCAATGAAGTATTGACCAAAGGCAAAATAGCACCTCCCACAACCTCAAACAATTCCTTTAACATCCGCCCATTCAGAATTTCATGAATAGAGAATTTACTTTTTATGTTTCTCATAATCTTTTTCAGCTGTTCAAAACCGATTATCTCAAATTTATTAAAGGGTTTATACAAATTGTTATCTCTGTTATACCAATAAGTACGAGGGTTAATAGTATCAACAATGTCAAGAATACTCAGAACAAAGAACAAATTAAAACGCTCAGCTATCATCTGTGGTTCCCTGAAAACAATATCATCGTTACCGTCAGTGAACTTTATAGAATTTTCATTCACTACTTGATTCAAGCTAATCAGTTTTTTTAAGGTTCCCCACATTTCTTTAGAATTGCCTCTACAATTATCAATCTTTCTTACAAAATAATCACGTTTTTTTCTCTTCATAATATCGACCACATAATTTCTCTTTTTCTTAAATGCATCCCATGCATCTTTCCTCTGCCTCCTGTACAGAATTTGAAGAACCTATACAACTCATCCCTACATTTGATCTCTCTATCAACCTCCCTATCAAACCAAGGCACATGAGAATTATATTCACGTGACCTTATTGGTGCAAACTCATACACCACACTCTGACACGTCTCATTCAATCTACCATAAATTACATTCACCCCCACAGACCCCAGACTCCAGTTGACACCCATCAGAGCAGACTTGATCCTGGCAACATTATCCACTCCAAGATCACGAAAATTTTTAAAACACGAGCACCAAGACATACATACAACTCAAATTGACAGACACAACAGAATGATCACTCAACCTGGGCTTATCGTGCACTTGTGCAATAATATTATCTTCATTGCCCATTACAAAGTCAACAAGGGTCTCACTATCCTTCGTTACTCTGGTAGGTTCAGTGACAAATTGTTTAATACCATAATTTTCAAACAGAATTATTATCCTTCTCACATAATAATAATCCACTGAAAAGTTCATATTGAAATCTCCTACCAGTACAAAACGACAATTTTTAGAAGTTACATACTCACAAACATTTTCGAATTCATCCAAAAAAATTAGAAAGCACTGGTCAGATTGCTTTGGCGCTCTTGTTGAGCTACTTTCCGAGTAAATATTCAAACCTTAACAAATCTATAAGCTCTCTGATCGGGTGAACAATAGTCTTTTTCCGTACTATGGGACAATGTGATGCAAATATGAAAGCCTAATGAATAAACAAACCTTTATCTCAATTTGAAAATAACTACTCATAATTTTCACCAAATTTTGTTCTATGCTTCTCCTAAAAACTTACGTCATTGCTTTTCTGAGTTTTGACAACGACATCAAATTCTTTCTCTATGATAAAAATTTTTGATTAATATTACGTCTGTGCTTTTCTGAATTTTGACAACGTCCTCGACATCGAATTCTACCTCTATGAATTCTATGAAAATTTTGATTGATATTACGCCAACTGACACTGATATCTAGGTCCGCAAGTTGTCAAACGAATATCAATCTGTGATGGCAAATCTTCAGAAGGGGGAAAGCTACGACAATGAAATTTGAAGATGAGTAGGATATCGGTAACCTCAATATATATACGGATTTTTATTCAAATCTAAATGAAGTCTTAGGAGATATTGAGTATTGAAAATTTTTTTTGGGAATTTTTAAAAATTTTCTAGCGTGACGATTTCTTCGAAATTTTGCAAGCCGTTTTGTTTCAGCCTCCTTTAATAACACTTCAAGTATCAACTTGATCGGATGGATATTCTAGTAGTTATTGAGGAAACAAAATTTCAGAGGCTCATAACTACTGAACCATCCGACGGATTTGGCCCAATTACGAACTTGACCGAGATATTTGGACAATTAACCTATTCTGAAAAGATGAAAACTCTAGCTGATTCCTTTTGGATGCTAGAGAGGATATGGCCGGCCGGCCGGACTGGCTCAACTTTCGCCACGAATTCTTCATCAGGAGTCGAACCCAATCGATTAAAACCATTTTTGGCTCGATATTCCAAAATTACAGACATTCGGGCAAAACGATAGGCACTCTGTTCGGGTGAACAAGAGCGCCAAAACTGCCTCAGAACCCGATGGTGAACGATAGACACATCCTATTAGCCATACAGATGGTTTAAAATTTACTTTCAATAGCATACACCATTTAGTAGTAATCTAAGACTTAGTGGAATCGCATTGATAAATCTAATCTGGTTGAGATTTTAATTAGGTTAAATTAACAATATTGAATTGTCGAAACTCCGTAAGTATAAGTACCCTGTAGCATGTTAATTAGTTCGAACCCCTAAAAACACACCAACGATTACACCACAACTTCTCCACACACTACTTATGAACAATTCAGAATTGAAAACATTTATGTGCAAGAGTAAAATCATCAACGTCTGATAAGGGATCAGAAGCGCTCCTACTATCAAGATCGCATAAACAAAAGTATAAACTCTATTAAAGAAAGTTGGGAAGTGAGATCGAAGCTAAATGCTAATGAAACCAATAAAAAATTCGTTGAACATCGTGGAAATTACTGAGCCTTAAGTGCTTGCAAATATGTTCAATATTGTTTTCAAGAAAATGTCATTAGCAGTGACAGATGGAATAAATCGAACAGACAGTTTGTCCATTACAGCTTCAATGTCGGCTGATGGAAAAATATTTCATATATATCCTTTCTATAGCGAAGAGTTTCAGAAGTTATGTTCCGGAAAACTTAATAATGAAAGATCTTTCGGAATAGATAGGTTCCTAACTTTTTTAGTTAAGAGGTGTCTGCATATATTTGTGGGCCCCATTTGCCATTTGGTAAATTTGTCCTTATGTGAGGGGCAATTTCAGAATTAATTTAAATTAAATAAGGTCTTTTTTTATCCATAAGAGAAACAACAGAAATGATATTAAGAACTGTAGACCTGTTACAATTACCTCAACTTTCTCAAAGATATTTGAGGTCTGTTTTCTTGATAGGCTGACTAAATGTCTGGATGGAAATGATGGGAGTCATGGGGGTGATGGCTTTTTTGAATGATCGGTCACAATTCATTCAGGTCATTCTAGTGGAGAATGGGAGTTTAAAGACTGTCTGTTCTGGCTTGACTGGAATGGACTTTGGTATTGTCCATGGTTCGGTGTTGGGTCCAAAACTGGGGAAATAAGAGACCGATTGTTGATATCCTTATCCAGTTTGAATTCATGGTTCTGTAATAATCTGCTCCTTTTCAAATTTTATCTTTTCAAAAGTAGTTGATTCACTGAATAATCACTGGTGTGAAAACAGCCGAGTAAGATAGCCGAGTTTTGTACAGAATTTTTGTACGCCACTGGAATATTGGCCGGATAGCGATGCAAAAATTTTGATTCGCCGAGATAATTTGGGATTTTTCTATTTTCACGTTGGAATCTGGATACGGTACGTTCTCTATACGATGGCCCATGATAAATCCATCACCAGCACTCATTCCACAGCACCCCGGGTCGAATATGCCGAATGGGAATGACGAACGAGTTTTCAATAAAAATATTCTTATCTGGCAAACTAGACATAGGATTGATGTAAAATTTGACAATAGCGTCCAGGAAAATGAACAGATATTAACTTCATATGCCACTTTTACTTGCACTTTCAGGGGTTAGTAGGAGTCGGCCTACTTTTAAAAATTCATAAAAATCAACCATACATCAGAATGCCATCAAACTGCTGCAGAATCATCTACATTTCGACCAAAAAATAATTCAGTAGTTATCTCTGACTTGCAACCCCTTGGGGGGCTAAAATAACGGCTTAATGATTATTCAAGCAGATACGAATATCTCGAGAACTAGACATAGAATCGACACGAAATTTGGTTTATTCTTCTCTCTTAATACAGAGAATAACTCTATGACTCACCTCCACTTGCACCCCCTGGGGGGGGCTAGCCGAGTTCCAGCCGAGTTTTCTGTGAGTAATTCATACCTGGGAAACTAGACATAGGATTGAGGTCAAATTTCACAATAACATTAAGAAGCATCAACTCACAATTTCTGCATATGCCCCATTCACTTGCACCCCCCAGGGGGGTCAGTAGGTACTCGGCCTACTTTTAAAAATTCATAAAAATCAACCATACATCAGAATGCCATCAAACTGCTGCAGAATCATCTACATGTCGACAAAAAATAATGCAGTAGTTATCTCTGACTTGCAACCCTTGGGGGCTAAAATAACGGCTTAATGATTATTCAAGCAGATACGAATATCTCGAGAATTAGACATAGAATCGACACGAAATTTGGTATTTATTCTTTCCTCTTAATACAGAAATTAACTCTATGACTCACTTCCACTCTGCACCCCTGGGGGCTAGTCGAGTTCCAGCCGAGTTTTCTTTTAGTAATTCATACCTGGGAAACTAGACATAGGATTGAGGTCAAATATCACAATAACATTAAGCCAATCAACTCACAATTTCTGCATATGCCTCATTCACTCTGCACCTGTGTCAGTCAGCAGGTACTCGGCCTACTTTTTAAAAATTCATAAAAATCAACCATACATCGTAATGCCATCAAACTGCTGCAGAATCATCTACATTTCGACGAAAAATAATTCAGTAGTTATCTCTGACTTTGCAACCTTCTTGGGGCTAAAATAACGGCCTAATGATTATTCGAGCAGATACGAATATCTCGAGAACTAGAGATAGAATCGACACGAAATTTGGTATTTATTCTTCTCTCTTAATACAGAGAATAACTCTATGACTCACTTCCACTTGCACCCCTGGGGCTAGCCGAGTTCTGCCGAGTTTTCTGTGAGTAATTCATACCTGGGAAACTAGACATAGATTGAGGTCACTTTTCACAATAACATTAAGAAGCATCAACTCACAATTTCTGCATATGCCTCATTCACTTGTACTCTCCCAGGGGCCAGTAGTACTCGGCTTAATTTTTAAAAATTCATAAAAATCAACCATACATCAGAATGCCACCAAAGTCCTGCAGAATCATCTACATGTCGACAAAAAAATGCAGTAGTCATCTCTGACTTGCAACCCCTCGGGGGGCTTAAATAACGGCTTAATGATTATTCAAGCAGATACGAATATCTCGAGAACTAGACATAGAATCGACACGAAATTTGGCATTTATTCTTCCCTCTTAATACAGAGAATAACTCTATGACTCACTTCCACTTGCACTCCCTGGAAAGCTAGCCGAGTTCAACCGAGTTTTTTTTAGTAATTCATACCTGGGAAACTAGACATAGGATTGAGGTCACTTCACAATAACATTAAGAAGCATCAACTCACAATTTCTGCATATGCCTCATTCACTTGCACTCCACCAGGGGCCAGCAGGTACTCGGCTTAATTTTTAAAAATTCATAAAAATCAACCATACATCAGAATGCCACCAAAGTCCTGCAGAATCATCTACATGTCGACAAAAATAATGCAGTAGTTATCTCTGACTTGCAAATTCTTTGGGGGCTAAAATAACGGCTTAATGATTATTCAAGCAGATACGAATATCTCGAGAACTAGACATAGTATCGACTCGAAATTTGGCATTTATTCTTCTCTCTTGAGACAGAAAATAACTCTATGACTCACTCTGCATCCCTGGGCTAGCCGAGTTCCAGCCGAGTTTTCTGTGAGTAATTCATACCTGGGAAACTAGACATAGGATTGAGGTCAAATTTCACAATAACATTAAGAAGCATCAACTCACAATTTCTGCATATGCCTCATTCACTTGCACCCCCAAGGGGGGTCAGTAGGTACTCGGCCTAATTTTAAAAATTCATAAAAATCAACCATACATCAGAATGACATCAAACTGCTGCAGAATCATCTACATGTCGACAAAAAATAATTCAGTAGTTATCTCTGACTTTGTAACCTTGGGGGAATAAAATAACGGCTTAATGATTATTCAAGCAGATACGAATATCTCGAGAATTAGACATAGAATCGACACGAAATTTGGTATATGTCTAGTTCTCGAGATATTCGTATCTGCTTGAATAATCATTAAGCCATTATTTTAGCCCCCAAGGGGTTGCAAGTCAGAGATAACTACTGAATTATTTTTTTGTCGACATGTAGATGATTCTGCAGGACTTTGGTGGCATTCTGATGTATGGTTGATTTTTATGAATTTTTAAAAATTAAGCCGAGTACTCTACTGACTTCTGGGGGTGCAAGTGAATGAGGCATATGCAGAAATTGTGAGTTGATGCTTCTTAATGTTATTGTGAAATTTGACCTCAATCCTATGTCTAGTTTCCCAGGTATGAATTACTAAAAGAAAACTCGGCTGAACTCCGCAGTTACTTTCAGGGTGCAAGTGGAAGTGAGTCATAGAGTTATTCTCTGTATTAAGAGGGAAGAATAAATACCAAATTTCGTGTCGATTCTATGTCTAGTTCTCGAGATATTCGTATCTGCTTGAATAATCATTAAGCCATTATTTTAGCCCTCAAGGGGTTGTAAGTCAGAGATGACTACTGCATTATTTTTTCGTCAAAATGTAGATGATTCAGCAGCAGTTTGATAGCATTCTGATGTATGGTTGATTTTTTAGGAATTTTTAAAAGTAGGCCGAGTACCTACTGACTTCTGGGGTGCAAGTGAATGGGGCATATGCAGAAATTGTGAGTTGATGCTTCTTAATGTTATTGTGAAATTTGACCTCAATCCTATGTCTAGTTTCCCAGGTATGAATTACTCACAGAATACTCGGCTGAACTCGGCTAGCTATTTCAGGGGTGCAAGTGGAAGTGAGTCATAGAGTTATTCTCTGTATTAAGAGAGAAGAATAAATACCAAATTTCGTGTCGATTCTATCTCTAGTTCTCGAGATATTCGTATCTGCTTGAATAATCATTAAGCTGTTATTTTAGCTCCCTCAAGGGGTTGCAAGTCAGAGATAACTACTGCATTATTTTTTTGTCGACATGTAGATGATTCTGCAGGACTTTGGTGGCATTCTGATGTATGGTTGATTTTTTATGAATTTTTAAAATTAAGCCGAGTACTCTACTGACTTTCTGGGGGTGCAAGTGAATGGGGCATATGCAGAAATTGTGAGTTAATGCTTCTTAATGTTATTGTGAAATTTGATCTCAATCCTATGTCTAGTTTCCCAGGAATGAATTACTCACAGAAAACTCGGCTGGAACTCGGCTAGCCTCATTTCAGGGGCAAGTGGGAGTGAGTCATAGAGTTATTTTCTGTATCAAGAGAGAAGAATAAATACCAAATTTCGTGTCGATTCTATGTCTAGTTCTCGAGATATTCGTATCTGCTTGAATAATCATTAAGCCGTTATTTTAGCCCCCCAAGGGGTTGCAAGTCAGAGATAACTACTGAATTATTTTTTTGTCGACATGTAGATGATTCTGCAGGACTTTGGTGGCATTCTGATGTATGGTTGATTTTTTATGAATTTTTAAAAATTAAGCCGAGTACCTACTGATTTCTTGGGGTGCAAGTGAATGAGGCATATGCAGAAATTGTGAGTTGATGCTTCTTAATGTTATTGTGAAATTTGACCTCAATCCTATGTCTAGTTTCCCAGGTATGAATTACTCACAGAAAACTCGGCTGGAACTCGGCTAGCCCCCCCCCCAGGTTATGCAAGTGGAAGTGAGTCATAGAGTTATTCTCTGTATTAAGAGAGAAGAATAAATACCAAATTTCGTGTCGATTTTATGTCTAGTTCTCGAGATATTCGTATCTGCTTGAATAATCATTAAGCCGTTATTTTAGCTCCCCAAGGGGTTGTGTCAGAGATAACTACTGAATTATTTTTTGGTCGAAATGTAGATGATTCTGCAGCAGTTTGATGGCATTCTGATGTATGGTTGATTTTTTATGAATTTTTAAAAGTAGGCCGACTCCTACTAACTTCTGGGGTGCAAGTAAAAGTGGCATATGAAGTTAATATCTGTTCATTTTCCTGGACGCTATTGTCAAATTTTACATCAATCCTATGTCTAGTTTGCCAGATAAGAATATTTTTATTGAAAACTCGTTCGTCATTCGGCATATTCGACCCGGGGTGCTGTGGAATGAGTGCTGGTGATGGATTTATCATGGGCCATCGTATAGAGAACGTACCGTATCCAGATTCCAACGTGAAAATAGAAAAATCCCAAATTATCTCGGCGAATCAAAATTTTTGCATCGCTATCCGGCCAATATTCCAGTGGCGTACGAAAAATTCTGTACAAAACTCGGCTATCTTACTCGGCTGTTTTCACACCAGTTGAATAATCAAGGTAATGGCCAAGCAGGTTTATCTCACAAAATTACTGGGTTTCTTTATAGATAAACACCTCAATTGGAATGTTGCGATATGCTTGTTTCTAAGCTACACTCCGTGGCCTATAAAATAATAAATCTAAGATATATTTCAACATTACAATAGCTTATCATGCTGTAATATGCCGATGTGGAATCTCGCATCAGATTTGTTTTTGAGGTTTGTCTACAAATGTGGCACAGAAGAATATAATAAGAAGTTTCGCTGGCTTAAGTAAGATACAGTCTTATTCATTGTACTTCTGGGAATATAAAATATCAACAATATTCTGTCTAAGCATACAAGGTGTTCTGATTTGTTTCCGACAAACTGAAATGGGTGATAGATCACATCATTTCAGGCAAAAGAGTTCCTATGAACATGGGTTCGAAAATGCTTAGTTTTCGAGATACAGAGTGTTGAAGTTGAAGAAATAATTGGCGTTTTCTTTAATATCTTTTGATTGCTTCGAAATCATTTCATGGAAATTTATTATAATTTTTTTGTAAACAGTGTGTAATGTAAAAAGGAATTGAAAAATTCACTATGAAAATTGATATGAATCATAAGCGTTAATTGCGTTTTTCTTGGAAACCGTTGGTCCTAGCCATTTGAATGAGGTGTACTTTTTTCAACTAAAAAAGCCAAGTGAATCGATTTTTCTACTCCAAAACGACGTACAGGATAGCACAAAAAAGTTGCAATGGTTTGAAGGGGACGAAATGATCGCCAGTGGCGCCCTCTAGAAAATACAAACAAATAGATAACAAATTTGAATTTCCCACCTCAAAAAACCCTCATATACTAACTTTCATTGAATTATTCGAAATCAGTCGATAGATATTGAAAAAAACACGAATTATTTTTTCAATTCTAACACCCTATATCTCGGAAACGAAGCATTTCCGGACCCATGTTCATAGAGAGTTTTTTGCTCAAAATAATGTGATCTATCACCAATTTCAGTTTGTCGGAAACAAATCAGAACACCCTTTATATATGAGTTATGCGTTTTTGTAGTATTTCTTCATCGAGGTTGATGAATATCATGAAGTCAATACAAAAGAAAAAATTAAAAGAATGCCTTTGGCCAAACAAGTTTTAACATATGAAGCACCTTATTTCATGAGATCTCGGACTTATAAAATGCTACCAGACGCAATCAGCATTCTTCATTTCTGAAGTCTGAAAGAATATATACTGAAGAATTGGTCATATGGTACGGATGAATTCTTGCAAGTATGTTAAGTTTTGATTCATTTCGTGTTTTGCTCTGTTTGACTATTCCTCATACAATTATGTAAGATTGTCGCTAAGGTCCATAAATAAATATTGAAGATGTTGATCGACCCCGTTGTTGAACATTCCAGAAAAACCCAGCACACCTTGATATTCATTGTGCTTTCAGGGTGGCATTCCTAAAATTTCTTACATGTAAAAATTCAGAATGTGCTTCAACAAAACATTCATTTAAAATATAACACCTGAATAAACAACATTTTTTATGACTCAATTGTTGCGTAAAACAACAAAAATATGTGTGAATTTTGGGCTTATTTTTATCAAGAAATGAATTTATATGAATTGAGCAGCAATAAAAATAAATATTTCCTTCAAATAGTATTTAGAAGGCTTCATTGCTCAGAGACTTGAGCAAGGGTTCAAGGTTGTGAAGGAGGTGAAATGGTTTTTTTCTCATTGATTTTCATGGTTCGTTACTGCTGAAGATGTAATTAAATGGTCCCAATATATTAAAAACAATAAGGAATATTTCTGTGGTAATCCACAGAAGGAGATCGAAAACTTTGGGTCGGCGAGGGGTTCAGAAATGCGATATTTCGAGGTAGAAAGGGGAAGGCGATCTCGCGAGCGAAGCGAGCACCGTAAAGTACATGAGATTGACTTTCGTTAGGTGCATTTCACATGCCCTTACGACCACGCTAACATTTTCAAAAAAATTATCTAAAACACCGATTTCCCGGTTTTTCGCGAAAGATGGTCCGGTAAAATTGAAAAAGGCTTTTTCCACTGACGCGATCAGGAAAAGCCGTTTTCATATGTGTCTTCCCCGAGAATCGGACCTTCGGATAGGGCTATTCATATCTTCCAATCGCAAGTAAAAATATTTTAAATTAATTGCTGAAAATAGCTTACTTCGGCTCAAACGCAAATTTCCAGATCATCAGTCACGTCCGACGTTCACAGAACATTGTCACATATTTTCAATTACAATTTTAATACATACCCCGTATAATATTTTAAAAATTTTTCAATTCATACGATTCGTAAGAGCCCTAGTGAGGTGTACTCTTATAGTTTAACAGTCTACGATATGTATTTATGAAATTCAAAAATGTACCCAGCATAGATCCAGTTTGGCCATCCCTAGCCAATTCATTTCACCCCCTGTCGATTCCTACTCTGAAATGACAATTGTCGTTGACATTCTAATCTTATGTATTGTAATCGCAACCAAACAATAAACAAATCAGAATGAATATTTCGCAGGTAGGGATTTGCAGATAGCAGATTATACTTTATTCGGGTTGTACATTTCAATTTTCACTCCACAAAGAAATTTAGGAACGACCGTGTAAAATTCATCGTGCTTGGTTGTATGTATTTATATAAATGAATCTATCAAAATATGACTACCTATATTAATCATTCGTAATCAATGGATATTTTCATAAAAACCTTTTTGCAGGTAGGATTTCCTCACGTATAGTGTAATCTTTCTTTTAATTCAGTTCAAACGGCCTCAGAAATCACCGAGAAACGAACTGTATTTCTGAAATAGTGTTTTTAAAATTCCATTTCTTCAATTTTCATCTAACGTAATCTTGACATTTCTGTTATGTTCGGGCAGTAGAAACCCATTTTCATATCCAAGTAGAGAGATAAGACCGAAATTTTCCGTTTTGAAAGTCGAGAATTATTCCATTCTGTCACAATTTCCACGAAGAAACCCGAACGGGTTTCGAGATCAATCGTCTTGAAAACATAGACCTTGCAATTGTATAGAATCACAGAATAAATCCGGGTCACTCGGTTTATGCGGGAATAACTGGAAATTGAGTAGCCTCTATTTATGTGCACATCTTTAGAGCTTTATCGAATAATAATAATTTATTTATTCAACTTTAGTAAAATTCACGGAAGGTGAATCGATGCTGGAGTTGAATTAATTTTATTTTGTTTTTTTTTTTTTTTTGGAAAAAGCACCCATGCGAATCAATTATATACTGGATGTCCCATATGCGTTGCCTATTATTAACAAATACTTTCCATCGAGTTATTTCGGCTGTTTCTGCTTACGGGTTCTTAATTCGATAAAATATTTTCGATTCATATACAGGGTGTCACATCTAAGTTGCGCATTCCTAGCGCTGACTTTCACCAGAGTTTTCCTCAAGTTTTCGTGGTTTTCCGCGTACGGGAGCTAATTTCAATAAAATGTCAGACAGGGTGTGCGATTTACATGTCATTTTGGTATTTTTTGCGCTCTTTCGGTTTTTTGTACTTCTTCTGGGTTTTTTGGGTTCCTTTGGATTTTTTGCGTTCTTTTGTGTTACTTCGGGTTCATTCGTGTTTTTCGCGTTCTTACGTGTTCCATCGGGTTCTTTCGTGTTTCTTCCATTTCTTTCATGTTTTTTCGATTTCGACGGGGTTTTTGCGTTCTTTCGAGTTTTTTCGGGTTCCTTTGCGCTTTTTGCGATCTTTCATGTTTCTTCGCGTTCTTTCGTGTTACTTCGGGTTCTTTCGTTTTTCTTCGGGTCCTTTCATGTTTTTTTCGCGTTCTTTCGTGTTTCTTCCGGTTCTTTCGTGTTTTTTGCGTTTCTTCGTGTTTCTTCCTGTTCTTTCATGTTTTTTCGCTTTCGACGGGGTTTTTTGCGTTCCTTCGAGTTTTTTCGGGTTCCTTTGCCCTTTTTGCGATCTTTCGTGTTTCTCTGCGTTCTTTTGTGTTACTTCGGGTTCTTTCGTGTTTCTTCGGGTCCTTTCATGTTTTTTCGCGTTCTTTCTTATTTTTTCGGGTTCTTTCGTGTTTTTTCGCGATTCTTCGTGTTTCTTCCAGTTCATTCATGTTTTTTCTCTTTCGACGGATTTTTTTTGCGTTCCTTCAGGTTTTCTTGGGTTCCTTTGGGATTTTTGCGATCTTTCGTATTTCTTCGCGATTTTTTGTGTTTCTTAGCTTTCATTCGTGTTTCTTCGCGTTCTTTCGTGTTTCTTTGGGCCCTTTGTGTTTTCTTGGGTTCTTTCGTGTTTTTTCGCTTTCAACGGTTTTTTTTGCGTTCCTTCGGGGTTTTTTGGGTTCCTTTGGGCTTTTTGCGTTCTTTCGTGTTTCTTTGCTTTCAACGGATTTTTTTGCCGTGTTTCGTGTTTCTGTGCGCTTTATTGATCTATGGGCCTCATTTATCTATAGTCTGTATTGATCTATGGGCTTATGGATCTACTGGCCTATATTGATCTACGGGCTTATTGATCTACGGGCTTATGGATCTACTGGCTTACTAGTCCCAATATATTAAAAACAATAAGGAATATTTCTGTGGTAATCCACAGAAGGAGATCGAAAACTTTGGGTCGGCGAGGGGTTCAGAAATGCGATATTTCAAGGTAGAAAGAGGAAGGCTATCTCGCGAGCGAAGCGAGCACCGTAAAGTTCATAAGACGGACTTTCGTTAGGTGCATTTCACATGCCCTTACGACCACGCTAACATTTTCAAAAGAATTATCTAAAACACCGATTTCCCGGTTTTTCGCGAAAGATGGTCCGGTAAAATTGAAAAGGCTTTTTCCACGGACACGATCGGGAAAAGCCGTTTTCATACGTGTACTCCCGAGAATCGGACGTTTGGATAGGGCTATTCGTATCTTCCAATCGCAAGTGAAAATATTTTAAATTAATTGCTGAAAATAGCTTACTTCGGCTCAAACGCAAATTTCCAGATCATCAGTCACTTCCGATGTTCACAGAACATTGTCACATAATTCCAATTACAATTTTAATACATACCCTGTATAATATTATAAAAATTTTTCAATTCATACGATTCGTAAGAGCCCTGTTGAGGTATACTCTTATAGTTTAACAGTCTACGATATGTATTTATGAAATTCAAAAATGTACCCAGCATAGATCCAGTTTGGCAATCCCTAGCCAATCCATTTCACCCTGTCGATTCCTACTCTGAAATGACAATTGTCGTTGACATTTTAATCTTATGTATTGTAATCGCAACCAAACAATAAACAAATCAAAATGAATATTTCGCAGGTAGGGATTTGCAGATAGCAGATAATACTTTATTCGGGTTGTACATTTCATTTTTCACTCCACAAAGAAACGACCGTGTAAAATTCATCGTGCTTGGTTGTATTTATTTATATAAATGAATCTATCAAAATATGACTACCTATATTCATCATTCGTAATCAATGGATATTTTCATAAAAACCTTTTGCAGGTAGGACTTCCTCACATATAGTGTAATCTTTCTTTTAATTCAGTTCAAACGGCCTCAGAAATCACAGAGAAACGAACTATATTTCTAAAATAGTGGTTTTAAAATTCCATTCCTTAAATTTTTATCTAACGTAATCTTGACATTTCTGTTTCGTTCGGGCAGTAGAAACCCATTTTCATATCCAAGTAGAGAGATAAGACCGAAATTTTCCGTTTTGAAAGTCGAGAATTATTCCATTCTGTCACAATTTCCACGAAGAAACCCGAACGGGTATCGAGATGAATCGTCTTGAAAACATAGACCTTTCGGCAATTGTATAGAAGCACAGAATAAATCCATTCCACTCGGTTTATGCGGGAACAACTGGAAATTGAGTAGCCTCTATTTATGTGCACATCTTTAGAGCTTTATCGAATAATAATAATTTTTTTATTCAACTTTAGTAAAATTCACGGAGGGTGAATCGATGCTGGAGTTGAATTAATATTATTTCGGTTTTTTTTTTGGAAAAAGCACCCTCTGCGAATCAATTATATGGAGGGTGTCCCATATGCGTTGCCTATTATTAACAAATACTTTCCATCGAGTTATTTCGGCTGTTTCTGCTTACGGGTTCTTAATTTGATAAAATATTTTCGATTCATATACAGGGTGAGTTGCGCATTCCTAGCGCAGACTTTCACCAGAGTTTTCCTCAAGTTTTCGTGTTTTTCCGCGTACAGGAGCTAATTTCAATAAAATGTCATACAGGGTGTGCGATTTATATGTTCTTTTGGTATTTTTTGCGCTCTTTCGGTTTTTTGCGCTCTTTCGGTTTTTTGTGCTCTTTCGGGGTTTTTCGCCTTCCTTTGAGTTTTTACGCACTTTCGGTTTTTTCGCGCTCCTTCGGGGTTTTTTTTGGCTTCCTTTGGATTTTTGCGTTCTTTCTTAATACTTCAGGTTCATTCGTGTTTTTCGCGTTCTTTCGTGTTCCATCGGGTTCTTTCGTGTTTCTTCCAGTTCTTTCATGTTTTTCGCTCTCGACGGGGTTCTTTGCGTTCCTTCGAGTTTTTCGGGTTCCTTTGCGCTTTTTGCGATCTTTCGTGTTTCTCTGCGTTCTTTCGTGTCACTTCGGGTTCTTTCGTGTTTCTTCGGCCCTTTCATGTTTTTTCACGTTCTTTCGTATTTCTTCGGGTTCTTTCGTGTTATTTCGCGTTTCTTCGTGTTTCTTCCAGTTCTTTCATGTTTTTTTCTCTTCGACGGATTTTTTTGCGTTCCTTCGGGTTTTCTTGGGTTCCTTTGAGATTTTTATGATCTTTCGTATTTCTTCCCGATTTTTGTGTTTCTTCGCTTTCTTTGGTGTTCCTTGGCGTTCTTTCGTGTTTCTTCGGGTCCTTTCGTGTTTTCTCGGGTTCTTTCGTGTTTTTTCGCGTTCTTTCGTGGTTTTTCGCGTTCTTTCGTGTTTTTTCGCGTTCTTTCGTGTTGCTTCGCGTTCTTTCGTGTTGCTTCGCGTTCTGTCGTGTTTCTTCCAGTTCTTTCGTGTTTTTTGCTTTCAACGGTTTTTTTGCGTTCCTTCAAGTTTTTTTGGGTTCCTTTGGGCTTTTTGCGTTCTTTCGTGTTTCTTTGCTTTCAACGGATTTTTGCCGTGTTTTGTGTTTCTGTGCGCTTTATTCATCTATGGGCCTCATTTATCTATGGTCTATATTCATCTATGGGCTTATGGATCTACTGGCCTATATTGATCTACGGGCTTTTTGATCTACAGGCTTATGGATCTACAGGCTTATGGATCTATTGGCTTACTAGTATTATTTAAAAGCAATAGGTAAGTTACGGGTCGATTAGATTAGATCTCAATAACATTTTCTCAATATCTCAACTGTAATATGAATTTTTGTCTGAAATTTGTCAATTGAATTATGAAGCAAAATCCTCTTTACTTTGGTTTTGAATTGGATCATGAAATATCTGTAGTGTAGATACTTATTTTTGAGGAACGTTCAAATCAATAATGCAATTTTCAGTACCTATACTGCCATGTAGATTTTTGTAGGAAATTTATTATCGGTGTTATAACACTAAAAGTTTGATTGGTAATAACTACAAAAACCTTAATTCAGTCATTAAAATAATCCTTATTGCTTAGTGAAAAGGTTTACAGCAAATTAAATTATTTGGTACTTATGTAGAACTTACCCAAAATTATATAAACCTAATTCTACAGTAATTATCATTTCGAAGCATACTGCAGTATATGAAATTCTTCATTTCATATTATATGAATCATGAATGTTTAGATTTCATGTACATTTGTTGACTTATTGTTGTGAATATATTTCGATTCGTGGAAGTTGTCCTTTCATAAGAAGAATATTTAAATTAAATACTTTTGTTTAATTAATGCAATGATATGCAATAAAATATGAAATTGAGCCAATGGAGCCAGAACAAAATCATAACTGTTATTTTTCATTAGAGTATTATAATGATTTGACACCAAATATCATTGCATTAATTAAACAAAAGTATCCAAATTTTAAAATAGCTTGTAAAATTCCGAATAAATTGAGTGGTAATATTTTTTCGAGGCTAAAAGACAAGGAAGATACGCTAGATTCAGTGAATGTCATATATAAGATAAATTGTGGTGCATGTGAGGCTTGCTATGTTGGACAGACTGGCCGTAAGTTAAAAGTAAGATTAAAGGAACATAAAAGGGACGTACAACAGTTAGGTAAAAACCGGCCTATCGAAGCATACAACTGAAACAGGGCATAAAATGAACTTTGATAATGTTGAAGTATTGAGATACGTTTCAAATCAGAAAAAACGGTTGTTCCTAGAGTCAGTAGAGATTAATAAAACGTTAATAACATCAATGTATGTACTGATACTCAAGATATAAGTTTAATTTATTGTAATATTCTACATAACACAAGGAGCGTAGGAGTTGGGAGAGGGCGAATTGAAAGGCAAAGGGCCCTTACAAGTAATTAACTTTGTATGAAGAATAGGACCACAGCATTCTATGGTTCTAACACAGAATCCTGCTTTTTTGGCATAACTGTGATTTATCGATTAATGATTTCGACAATTTGGTTAACCTAAAAATGGCCTGTCAGACATAATATATATAAAAATTTTTGAACATTTTAATCTTGAAAAATCTAATGGAGTTTTATATTTTTACGAAAATTGTATGTTGAGTCGAAGTTCTAAATGTACCAGTATTGTTTTCTACAAAGTACCATCGTTATAAAAGAAATTGTATGTTTACCTTTTGGTTTTGATGTGTAACAGAGACAGATCTATTTTAAACCTCACATTGATAGTAAGTAAAATCTTTTTGAATTATTTTTGTCCTTTTCATTAGAATATATTTTTGTTTTCTTTTTTTCATAATTCAAAATAGTAATCGGTCAATTTTAAATTTGTAGTCCCTGAAGAAGGCTGGAATGTAGCCGAAAGCTTGGAATTGTAATCAATAAAGAGTCTACGTAACAAGAGCCCTTTGAACTTAAAAACCCGATAACTTACCTATCTCTTGGTGTCAACGAAGTTCGATACTTCTTCCTTCAATCAGTTTCAGAAATGGGTTTCTTCGAAGACATGCGTTCTACCTATGGTGAATTGATCGTTACAAACCTGAAAAATTGGGCAAAAATTAATAACAGGATCTGTGCTCTGAGAAATCAACGACTTTTCCTCTTGCGATGTAGATCAGAGGGAGTGTTACCAAACCACATCAGAGAAAGGAAAAGGTTAGGGATACCAAACACTGGAAATACTGGAACATACATACAACGGTTGGAATCATTGGATGATAGGTTGGACACCAAGATCCTTAATATTGAGATTCAGGCTACCTGCGACAGTCTTGTGTATTGGGAAAATCACAACTTAAAGTAGAATTAGATATTAAATCTGTATTACCTGAACACACAGTAAATGAATTTTTAGAAAACAAACCATTCAATACAATCGTAATTTTCATTGTAAAAAAACAATTCAAAACAACAAATTAAATGTAATCATAATGCAACATAAAAGTTTACACAAGATCAATACCCAAGAAAAATGGTTAAAAAATTTATCAAGTGTTGATATTCCCAATGATGTGAAGGCAATACTGTCGCTGGGACCTGGTTTTGCTTATAAAAATCCAACAAAATGTGATGTTACGAGTTTTTTGGCTGATGTAGAATATATTGTCAGTAGAACTGAAATAAGTGATAGAAATTTATTAAGAGCAAAAGTCACAAATGTCATAACAAATTTCATAAATAAAAAAGAAACTAAAAAAACTCCATTTATAACGAAAGAGATACTTAACACTAAAAAATTCCTTGATGACCACAATGAACTAATGGTAACTAAGTCTGACAAAGGGAATGTATCTGTAATAATGGATAAACAAGTTTATGTTACTAAATCTTTAGAATTACTTAATGACATTAATTATTATACACCTTTAAACGATGATCCTACTGACAAATTTCAAAACAAAATTAATAGACACATTTCTAAACTGAAAAGTGACCACAAATTAAATGAAAATCAAGCCAGAGAGCTCTACACATACAGTTCGGTCTCTCCTAAGTTTTATGCTCTGCCTAAGATACATAAAGAGGTTTTATCTATGAGACCAATAATTTCAAGCATAGGTACGCCAAACACTAAGATTTCGGTTTTTATTAGAGACATACTTACTTCATCATATAATAACAACAACCGTTATTACATTAAAGATTCCTTTGATTTTAGTAGTTCAATTAAAAATTTCATCATACCACCTGACCATGTTATGGCCAGTCTGGACGTAGTCTCCCTCTTTATGAACATTACTGTAGAAGCATCCATTAGGTCAATAGAAAAAAGATGGGACACCATAGCACCAATTAGCCCTTTAGACCAAATAGAATTTGTTAGATTAGTAAAGTTAATTTTTGAAACAACATACTGTAGATTCAACAATGGTTTTTTCAAACAAACAAAAGGCACACCGATGGGCTCTGTTGTCTCACCCATCTTGGCTCAGATGGTGATGGATGATTTGCTTGATGAGAGCTTACCCAGGCTATCTTTTGAGGTGCCATATATAAAAAAATTTGTTGATGACCTTTTCTGTATCTTGCCACATACGGGCTTCGATGAAATATTAAATGTGTTCAATGCATTTGATGTTAATATACAATTTACACATGAGGTTGAAATTGACCAGAAAATTCCTTTTCTGGACGTTTTACTAATTAGGCATGATGAACACATAATAAAAACCAATTGGTATATAAAACCAATGAGTTCTGGCAGATACTTGAATTTCAACTCAAACCATGAAACTAAACACAAAATAAACTTGGTTTTAGGTTTGAAAAAACGGATAAAAAATATTGTAGATCCAATATATTACAAAGATTGTTTAGAAAGGTTGAAAATTCTGTTGGTCAATAATTCGTACCCAGTTAGACTGTTAAACAGACTCCTTTATAGCACGACTTCTGTCCCCGGTGATCAGGGTGAAATTGAGCCAATGGAGCCAGAACAAAATCATAACTGTTATTTTTCATTAGAGTATTATAATGATTTGACACCAAATATCATTGCATTAATTAAACAAAAGTATCCAAATTTTAAAATAGCTTGTAAAATTCCGAATAAATTGAGTGGTAATATTTTTCGAGGCTAAAAGACAAGGAAGATACGCTAGATTCAGTGGATGTCATATATAAGATAAATTGTGGTGCATGTGAGGCTTGCTATGTTGGACAGACTGGCCGTAAGTTAAAAGTAAGATTAAAGGAACATAAAAGGGACGTACAACAGTTAGGTAAAAAAACCGGCCTATCGAAGCATACAACTGAAACAGGGCATAAAATGAACTTTGATAATGTTGAAGTATTGAGATACGTTTCAAATCAGAAAAAACGGTTGTTCCTAGAGTCAGTAGAGATTAATAAAAACGTTAATAACATCAATGTATGTACTGATACTCAAGATATAAGTTTAATTTATTGTAATATTCTACATAACACAAGGAGCGTAGGAGTTGGGAGAGGGCGAATTGAAAGGCAAAGGGCCCTTACAAGTAATTAACTTTGTATGAAGAATAGGACCACAGCATTCTATGGTTCTAACACAGAATCCTGCTTTTTTGGCATAACTGTGATTTATCGATTAATGATTTCGACAATTTGGTTAACCTAAAAATGGCCTGTCAGACATAATATATATAAAAATTTTTGAACATTTTAATCTTGAAAAATCTAATGGAGTTTTATATTTTTACGAAAATTGTATGTTGAGTCGAAGTTCTAAATGTACCAGTATTGTTTTCTACAAAGTACCATCGTTATAAAAGAAATTGTATGTTTACCTTTTGGTTTTGATGTGTAACAGAGACAGATCTATTTTAAACCTCACATTGATAGTAAGTAAAATCTTTTGAATTATTTTTGTTCTTTTCATTAGAATATATTTTTGTTTTCTTTTTTTCATAATTCAAAATAGTAATCGATCAATTTTAAATTTGTAGTCCCTGAAGAAGGCTGGAATGTAGCCGAAAGCTTGGAATTGTAATCAATAAAGAGTCTACGTAACAAGAGCCCTTTGAACTTAAAAACCCGATAACTTACCTATCTCTTAAAATATTAAGCATATATTAATTTGGCCAATTGTATCTATAGACGTCTACAAGTACTTAAACCTTTTTCCCCCAACGAGAAAATCAATAACCGTAAGGGCTCGTTTATACTGGCCGGTACCTTATGCCGTAACCGGTACGTAAAAGTTGAACCATAGGAATTCAATGCTTTCATTCATACTCATTCCGTAACGTAACCTTTTCCCGTACCGGTAAAATGTTCAACTTCTAGGGACAAATTCATAGAAATATATATTCATAAATAATTTGGACAAATTACATATATATATTAGATAATTAAATTAGATTATCTTATAAGTGTATAAGGATATCTTATGAGTAAGACAAATTAAGGGAATGTAATAGTGGGCGAGTTTTTTTTTGACACATGCGCAGAATCGTTCTCTATTTTGGTGACGGTAATTTCAAAATTTAAGAAGAAGAGCGCAAAAGAGTTCAAGAGGAAGAGAAAGATTGCCGTGGGGGATAATCTATCGATAAATTCAAGAATCCCCATGTCGTGATATATTATCACATTTCGAGAGATTATAATTTGTTTTGTTTTTCTGCGCTTACGGCAGCAAGATGTGCGATTCATATAAAAATAGATTTGATGCTGACATAAAATTGATTCAGCTAGTGGAAAATTTTTCCCACTTATTCGATAAAAGGGAAAGAGGATTCAAAGATAAGTTGGCCTCAGAAAATTCATGGACTTATATATCTAATGAAATGAAAATTCCTAGTAAGTTATAAATACTCGTTAAATCATAGTTAAATTCACAGAGTAGTATTTTTTTTTAGCTGCCGAATGTGTACATCGATGGAACACCCTAAGAAATAGATATACTTCTATTATTCTAAAGAAAGGTCAAAAGTTGTATCATCTGGTTCTAATGCAGGGTGCTCGAGTGAGTAGGAGCTTATGAAATACCTTGGATTTTTGAATTATTACGTTAGGAAAAGGAGGACTTATGGAAATGTTCCAGAAATGAACTTTCATAGTAAAATGCCAAGGTTTGACAACAATAGTGAATGCACAGAAGAAAATCCAATCATCTTCGTAGAAACTATCGAAAGCGATGAGGCTGAGCAGATTGATGATAATAGTAGTAAGGATGATAGTAATCTTGAGATATCATCACAAAACACTTCAGCTCAAAAAATAAATAGTAACGCAAAGAAATTTGCCAAAAATCATCAGAATTATACACCAATTCTGAGTGAAGCTGTGAACGTTCTGAAACAAATTTCAGAATCTAATCAACACTCTAAGGACTCCAGAAAGGCTTCAGTTAAGTGCTTTTGTGATAGTTTATTCGATGACCTCATGAAAATGGACCCAAAAACACTGAGGCAATGCAAATTAAAGATACTGCAAGCTATAGATGAGTATTATTGTTCAATTTATATATGTGATAAATTAATTTATTATGAACTTGATAAACTATTTATTTTATTGATATATTCCCTATATAATTTTTCAACAAACAAAACTCAGTTGTCTTCATTCGGTTTAGATCTTCGTGTCACATAATCTAACTGCCAAGGTACTGCTCCTTCGTTGTTCAGATACTGTTTCATCTTATCTCTCACATTGATATTCGTTCTGCTTGAAGAATTCGAACCAAGGCGTCCTATTCTACCAAAATTTGATTCAAAATCTAGTCTCCATGAACCTGGTATCACCAGCTCATCATTAATGCACATATCTGCATAATTTTGAGGACAATATGTTTTGGTTGACGTATTAATACTTTTGCCAAGATCTTCAGTACATAGAAAATTATGGAGACAAATAATTCTATGTCCGTATAAGAAAGGCCAAGGCAGATTTCCACGAAAAATTGATTAATACAAGTCGAAACAATTCTAAAGCCTTATGGGATAATTTGAAATCTTTGACAAATGCCAAGACAACTAACAGGGATATAAGATACATTAAAACCGAGGACAATGTAAAGATTGAGGACAGCCAGGAATTGTGTAACATTTTTAATGATTATTTCAGTGAAATTGGAGAAAAATATGCAAGAAAAATAACACCATGGAATGATTTCAAGGAGAAAAACAGACAATTGGATGGTTCCTTCTTCCTGTTTCCAACTGATCCTGAGGAAATAGAGGAGACGATAAATAGTTTGAAATCTAAAAAATCGGCTGGCCATGACGGAATTCGCGCTGAAACACTTAAAGAAATGAAACAGCTAATTTCTACAGTACTCACGCATATAGTGAATTTAATTCTCAAAATGGGAGTAGTGAAACCACTATTCAAGGGAGGAGATTTCGACAGTTTGACGAACTACAGACCAATTACTTTGACTACAAATCTGGGCAAAATCTTCGAGAAATTATTAAAAAAAACGCATGGAGGCATTCATAAGTAAACAGATAACATCATATCAAAGAGTCAATTCGGATTTCGTAGAAATATGTCCACTGAAGATACGATTAAAAAGGTGACAGACTTTGTCTATAACAACATTGACAAAAAATTTCCTACTCTAGCGGTAGTAATAGATCTCGCAAAAGCTTTCGATACCGTCAGTCATGATAGACTTCTGATGAAATTGGCAGACTATGGTTTCCGAGGAAAAATCTTAGATCTTCTTCATAGTTACATTTTAAAAAGGACACAAATTGTAACCATCAATGGTAAATGCAGTAGAGAAAGGCGACTTACCTTCGGGGTACCACAAGGTACCGTATTGGGTCCTCTGCTGTTCAACTTATATTTGAACAGCCTGTTTGAGGTTAACGCCAAAGGAGAAATTATAGGCTTCGCTGATGATACTATTGTATTATACCAAGATAAATCGTGGCAAAATCTTAGAGACAAGGTGATCGGGGATTTTGGGACATTGATGAAGTGGTTTCTATTGAACAGGTTAACCATAAGTCAGGAGAAAACCAAATACTTAACATTTGCCTCAAGTAAGACGGGAATTCCGAATTTAGGAGATCTGGAAATCGAAACAGAACTGACGATTACCAAAACAACTTCAGTAAGATATCTTGGTATCGTCATTGATGAAAATTTGAGATGGCACTATCATGTGACGTTTCTTTCGAAAAAGCTCCTAGGAATCCTATGCAGATTCAAATATATAACCCAATTTATAAGATCAATTAAACATCTGCGCATTCTTTATCATGCAATGGTTCTACCTCAACTTTCGTATGGTATAATAGCATGGGGTGGTGTCTTTTATTATAGTTTGTACTCAATAATATGCTTTAATTAGACAACGTATCACCACAACATTTATTGACTGAATTTAATTGACAGAAATCAGAAAAGTGACTAAAGACAGTATTTGTCATTAGGTTAATGGAACATAGTTTATAATCAAATATCATAGTTTTACATCAATACTTCCTCTAAAACATTAGATATTTTGATTATTAATAATTTTTTTTTTTTTTTTATAAATGACGTTTACGTAGATTCAAAAAACAATTTAGATCATTCCGATAGAAGAACGTAATTCAGCAAATCTCAGCCGAGGCAGCGGCTTCGTCAGGATATCAGCAAGTTGTTGATCACCGGAAACATGTTGGATGTTCAACCTTCCATCTTGCAATTCCTTCCGAATGAAATGATACCTCACTTCGATGTGTTTAGTCCTCTTGTGGAACTCATGGTTTTTCGACAACTTGATTGCACTTTGGTTGTCCACATAGAGAATAGGAATGTCATCTAGGGGAGAAACTTCTGCAAACAGTCGAGACAACCAAACCGATTCCTTGGCAGCTTCACTGGCAGCAACATACTCAGCTTCAGTAGTAGATAAAGACACACACTCTTGACGTCTACTAGCCCAAGATATCGGCCCTCCACTGTGCATGAAAACAATTCCACTGACCGACCGACGTGTATCAGATTGACCAGCATAATCTGCATCGCTGTACGCCTTCAAGACACTTCCTCCAGAACCAGCCTCGTACTTGATACCTACAGAACTAGACCCTCTAATGTACCTTAGGATTCTCTTGACCATCAACCAGTGAACTTCTTCCGGATTTTCCAAGAACTGCGACGCATAGCTAATAGCAAACGAGATGTCAGGACGAGTAGCCACAGCTAAGTACATCAAACATCCTACAACTTCACGGTAAGGTGCCGATGTTCTCAAACCAGTTTTCTCTTCCAGCTGCACGTACTTGTCGATGGGCGTCGAGACAGCATTGGCTTCTGCCATGTTGAACTTCTGAAGAAGACTTTCCGCATACACCTTCTGACTCAATCGAATTGAACCATCTTCCTCTCGTTCGATGAGCATATTCAAAAAACAGCCAAGTGGTTCATGGGTAATCTTGAACTCCATCTCCAGCTTCCTCAGGAACTCTTGAATCATACTCTCTCTTGTTGCAGCAACCAAGCCATCGTCCACGTACAAAACAACGATCAGTTTATCTTCACCAGATATACAAAAGAACAGACACGGATCAGCTTCGCTCTCGACAAGGCCAAACTTCATCAGGATCTCCTTGAATCGATTGTTCCAGCACCTTGGTGATTGCTTCAATCCATAGAGACTCCTAACCAGTTTGCACACACGACCAGAACCGTCTTCAAAACCCTCAGGTTGATCCATATAGATTTCTTCGGTCAGAACACCATTCAGAAATGCTGTCTTGACATCAAACTGGGCCAACTTCAGACGTTCCTTGGCAGCAACACTCAGAATTGCTCTGATTGTATCAAAACGAGCTACAGGACTGAAAGTTTCGTTATAATCAATACCTTGTCGTTGACTATAACCCTTAGCAACAAGACGAGCTTTGTAACGACCAATCTTTCCATCTGCATCTCGTTTGATACGATAGACCCAGCGATTAGCGACTGTCTTCCTCCCTGCTGGCAACTCTGATAAAACCCAAGTAGAATTTTCCACCAGCGAAGACATCTCTTCTTTCATCGCAGCCATCCAGTGCACATGATCAGCAGATTTCATGGCTTCTTTGTAGTCTCGAGGTTCGTCCAACTCAGCAAGAAACATCTCACTTAATCTTTTAGGTTTCTGAAGAGTACTTCTATCTCGAAGACGCTCTGCTACCATATTATAGTTTGTACTCAATAATATGCTTTAATTAGACAACGTATCACCACAACATTTATTGACTGAATTTAATTGACAGAAATCAGAAAAGTGACTAAAGACAGTATTTGTCATTAGGTTAATGGAACATAGTTTATAATCAAATATCATAGTTTTACATCAATATCTTTGACTGTCACAGAAAGGGTCTTGATATTTTACAGAGGTGTATTCTCAAAGTTATGAATAGAAAGGGAATAAGATTCTCATCTGAGATTATCTACAGGATGTCTGAAGCTCCAGATATAAGGCAAATTTACGCGCAGAGAATTCTAATGAGCATTCACCAAGGAAAACTTCTCATAACTACGAGAGAACATAGTTACCGAACTAGAAGCAGAGGAGCTAACTATGAGACCCCGAGAGCAGAAAAAAGACTAGGACAAAGATACAATGTATATATTGCTCCAAGACTATAAAATCGTCCCTAGACGAATCAAAAAAAAAGTAAAGGTTAAAAATAAATTTAAAAGAGAATTGATGAAATGGCTGCTCGAAGAGGATATGATGATAATCCACAGAATAGTAAATTCGATTTAATGAAAGACAGAGGGGAAGAACTGAGGAAAAAATTTGTTAAATAAATAATATTGATCACCGACATAGTCAGTTTTCACCGTCATTGGGACCTATACATCTCACCGACTAGGAAACATTTCACCGATTAAGAGGCATTAAATGCCACCGACTGAGACAGAGGCTAGATAAAATTGAAGTTTTTGTTATATATATAAATATATATTTTTTTTTCTGGAGATTGAATTGTGAATGTGAAGTCTATAAAATTTTTTTTTATATTGCCAAAGATTGGGGTAGAAAATTGTATTTTTACATAACTGTATACAGATATCACCTTAGAGTAGATAACTCACAGTTGTTTTCTAAGAGTTCATTGGTGTAAATTGTAGATTTATATTAATAAACTCTATTATTATTATTATTATTATTATTAATATGATTACGAAAAAATTCGCCATCGAGAAGCTAATATTCCGAAAGCATTCTCTATTGTTCTCCGTGCTCTCGATAGACGATAATTATATACATTTTTGGATATCTCCAAGTTCTTTCCTGGATAAGGACGAAATAAATATCCCTTCAGTGGGAATGCTTCATCCCCAACAAAAAAATGAGTGCATTCAACATTGGAACCTGGCAATTTTTTCTTCCGGTAGCTTGATACTGCCTGAATCTAAAGCTTTTCCAAATGCTGATTCACGAAATATTCCTCCATCACTTTGAGATCCAAATGCCTCAATATCTACAAGAGTGAACCGGTAGTGAGCATCACAAACAGCCAGCAACACAATACTGAATGTTATTTTATAATTAAAATATTCAGAACCTGAGTTTTTGGTGCTTGAATATGAGCTTTCCATCAATAGCACCACAACAGTGTGGCAAGTTCCATTTTTCATCGAACTCCTTCGAAATTTTCTGCCAGTCCTTTTCAGTTGGACATTTGAGGTACATTTCTCTCAAAACATCCCAAATGGCTCTGCATGTCTCTTGGATCACAGCAGAGACTGTTGTCTTGCCTAAAAGGAATGTCCTAGACAAAACTCCCATACTACATCCATGTGCCGAATAACTGAAAATTTAAATTGTTTAAATATATCGACAACGACCAATTACTAAAGAAAATTTACTTACTATAAAGTTAAAACTAATCGATGTGCTGGGGTCAAGGTAGTCTTCGTAACACGTCTAATTAATTTATGTTTTATTAAACTTAACAGTTTATAGAACATTTTTATATCCATTCTGGTAAAATGAATGAACTGATCAGGTTCTAGCCTCTTCATGTTCTGAAAATATTATTGAAAAGGCCTTCTTTTTGTCTAAGACGGAATATTGGCCTAACACTCCAACGGCGCTTTCTTCGAACATTTTTCACATTTCTGTTTGCTTCCATACTAGCAATTATCATAATTAATAATGTGGCTGTTAATTCGCTAGTGGGCGTCATGTGTTGCCTTGCGTTGAAAACAGTGTACCTACCAAAAAAGTTAAATATAATTCAAGATGGTCAGCACGTGTCAAAAAGTAGAAACACAAATTCAAAATGGCGAATTATTAACAAGCATAGAGCAAAATCCATAAACTCTATGTTCTGTTTACGGTTAAGTTAACGGCCAGTATAAACGCCTACTGAAATTCTTACGGCATACAGAATAAGGTAACGGCTTACGGGATAAGGTACCGGCCAGTATAAACGAGCCCTAAAGGTAAATCAAGTTAAGTAATATTTGTCCGAGTTGAGTCCTCTTCGAGCCATTCGAACAGTGAATGATAGTGGTATGTATGGTCGGATGGAAGTAACTGTTCAGATCAAAGACATAGGGTTGCATATACTCAAGTTTGATCCATTGACAATTGCTCAAAACAGGAGCACGTTTTTCTAGTTCTCTTTACTAGAAAAAGCAAGAAAATCGCCACTGTTAATGTGAAATAATCAACAAAGCCATATCTTGAATGACACACAGCTTTTCTTGAGTGTTGGTCGAAGCCCAATCATCCTTCTCTAAATAAAAGGTATTTTTCTATCAGAAATCATATAGAAATTTATATTTTTCTACCAGTAATCTCATGTCCTTTCAGTTGAGTTATTAATTTCGAGTCCAAATTAGGAAAAAATCACCTCGGAGCGAATTTTCTTGTGGAAAGTATGAAATGGCAAACTTCAGGGAAACCACGAAGAATTGTTGCTCCACTATACAGGGTGAGTCTTTGACCACGGCGTTAATTTTAACCATAGATTCTTGACGTCAAAAGAAACATTTTCTTCCTATAACATTTATCCAAATTTGTCCGCGTTCAAAAGATATAAGGTGTTGAAATTTCATAAAAAAATTGCATTTTCACCTGTAATATTCAAACGACAATATCAATTGAAATGATCTCTTGTAGAAGGTTTTTGATAACACTCGTGCATATTTTGGCATCTATAGATTTATTACACTTCTTGTGGGTTTCTCACTACTACTCTACAGATTGGTTAAATTGCATGAAAAACAAATATCGCTTGAACTAAAAGGTCCGTATCTCGTACTTCCTGGAATCATTAGTCTTTTTGCATATAAAATCATTCCTCATCTTTCCTCCTAAATTGCACCATTCTTGAGATATTTGAAGTTGAAAGGAATTGAATCGATATAATTTTGTCCAAATTTTCTGATTTTCTCAAATCCAAATCTGTGCTGAAATGATTCAATAATCAGATTTGTTCAATGTTGCCATATTAAATCTTTATGTCTTAAATATTTCTACAAAAGGTTGGGGAAATCTCTCCAGTCTATGATTCCACCACTAAGCACTATAGATGAAATTAACCACTGAACAATTTTTGTCTTACATTCACCACAAAATCTAAATTGCCATTTGCTGTATTCATTGTTAATGATGTCTAACACCTTGTTTAATATTTAAACCAAAATAATATTTCATAATAAATAGAGAATAAGTTTTCCATCACTCTTTAGTATATTTTGACCGTTGAAATAGGTAAAGTATTTTCTGTCAGGACCTGTTAAATTGAAGACTTGTTATTATGAAGAGCTGGTTTTTTATAGCTTCAGACTTTCAGGGTTCATCAAATTATATCTATTCTAACATAGGAATGCTGCAAATTGAGCTCATATGAGCTTTAAAAACTTCGAACCCAGTCTCCTAGATTTGTTTTATACCTTTATTATCTTTATTTCATACACCGATTCAACCTTGTTCACAAACTTAGGAGATAATAGAATTTGACTTAGTTTTAATATTTCTGAATGTTTGTTATGATGCATGGTTAATTAAAATTCAATCAATATTGAAACTTGAAGCTATTAGCTCATAAACAGGAAAGATTAGAATAGAATGCATTTTCTGACCATAATCATTTCATACTGAATTGAATAATTTAAAACTATCGATATTATCCTTCCAATATTTTCCACATTTTTCTGAAAGAAAGCTACAAATAACTGCTGACAGTTTCAAACAGAATCAAAACAACAAGGAACCACAGAACACTTTTTTATTTGGAACTACCCACCACAGAGACGTTATAATATTTTAATGTGATAATAATTCACTCTAATTATTCTGAGGAAAATTATAACTAAAGATCAATAATAGTTACAGATATTATGTTTCATTTAAAAAAACATTGCAAATTCGGTTCGGTAATAAATTAATATTCTATGGTAAGGTATTGAAATTTGACATAATCTATGAATAACCATTATTCAATATTTATGTTCTTGTTTACGTAATCAAAACAGATACTCTGATTATATAAATCAGTAACATCACTTTAAAATGATTATTCGTAGTGACATCATTCATTGTTGTTGAAGATTTCGAAAATATATTTTCATATTTTTAACAGTATATCAAGAGACCTCATAGACCTGTTCACTGGTCTCTGTCAAGGAGAAGAAACTTCAGAAATATCAGTGTTTGGAAAATGATGATTTTTTCTGGCTTTGAGTGAAAAAAAGCACAGTGACAACCTCTTGCCTTGGAAGTTTTCATAGAAATGATGGTTTTCATGATTTGGAAATTTTAAGAAGAAAATTACAGATGTATGACGATAACACCCAATAATTCTGAGGTTTTTTTGGAATTTCTCACTAGAAAGGCATTGTTTATAATCTTGAAGTAGAAAGAAAATATAGTAGAACAACAAAAATCTATGTTTATGGTGTTGAATTTTTTTTACCAGAAAATTAGTATTTTGTATCTTCCTTGGATATGGACCTCATCGGATGAAACATAATGTTTTTGAACAATTCAGATTCGTTAGTGGATGCTGTGGAAGGTATTTTTCATTCAAACTAAACTGGACTACAGAGGGGTATTTGCCCGATGTGAAAACTTAAAGCTTATAAGCTGAATATAGAAAAACCGTAATGGAAAAAGTGTTTCTTTTGATCTCAAGAACCTATGGTTAAAATTAACGCAGTGGTCAAAGACTCTCCCTGTATATAAAAATACTCATATATCTGCTCGTGAGTTAAGTCTACGACAAAAATTTTCAGAATATGTAGGATATCAATTAGCTCGATATATGCAGAAATTTTTGTTGAGATACGACGAATATGTTATGGATGATGAAATATTTTCAGGATAATTTTTCCGTATATTTATTTTTTTAAATTTTTTAACCGTACTCTTTTCTTCCAACGTTACACGAACTATTTTCAAGTCACGAATCGATCTGATCCGTATTCTGTAAGTTATTGAAGAAGGCACTTTCGATATTCTCTTAACTGCTGAACTATTTGATGCAATACTGAACTTGATCTTGATAGTTAGGGAATTAACCTACTCCGTGAACTCTGCTCATCTCTTTTAGAAGATATACGGCTGGATAGATACACTCAAACTTGTTAAGAGATTCTTCATCAGGATGTCGAAACCAATCAATATAGACCATTTTCTGCTCGACATTCGAAGTTTACACTCATTTGAGTAAAACGGTTGAAATCTGTTCAATTTTTCTTAACTAGAACAAGCGCACAAGAAGTTTGCTCGATGTTTGAAATTTTTTTGCCGACAGTCGAGGACGAATGAAGTCATTGCCAAGAACAAATACAGTTGCGACATCTATTGAATATCTCTCGCAATGTAAAAAATCAATTAAAAGGAATTTCTGTGAAGTTATCAGCGCCATCTCTCCAGGATCGTCCATACAACGACGTTCGTGATACATTTTCTCCATCGCAAACTTCATTCACGCCTGCTCCAGAATTGACCCTGGTGACCCATATCGAAACTGCGAGCTTTGAACCCTGCTCAGAAAGCTCCTGCGCGCAGTACTTAATCTAGATTTAGCTATCCAACTTATGATTTAAATAGAAGGCATACAAACAACGCCTCCTCAGTTATGATCGTGGAAACATTCCGTACGCGTATTCGAGCCCAAAACAATCGATGTGACGCTCGTGCTGTGAAAGAAAAATCAGAAGGGGGTTAGATATCGGCTTTTCGATAAAGACAAGCGGCACAGACTTCTCTAGGCCAGGGGTGGGTATAAGAGACGATGTTTCTTTACGTCGATAGAAATCTCGTAACTCGACATCTACACTTCTTGAAAAGTTCCATCTCTGTTTAAACATAAGTTTTTCTGCTTTTGGGTCGCACTTTATAGTAGCAAACAATATAGCATGTATAAAAAGTTTTAGCAGAAGACATCGGGGTACCTATCATACAATTCGGCGTATAATACGAGTTTAGAAAAAAATCTGTATCCGCGTTAAAGTAGTGATTTGTGTGTTTACGAAATGAGTGATTCTTCCATTAATGAACATAGACGTTTCTTTAGGTTAAGTCAAATCCGAATATAGGGGTGACAAAAGCAGAGAAAAGAACTGAAATTCACAACCTAATTCATGAAAGTATCAGAAACAACATTTATAGCCCTATAACCATCTTCAAATTTATATATCAGGCAGAATCCATTAGGTGTTGTGGTTATTATTTCCTCTGCTTCTACCTGCGCTTGGAACTGGCATCCATCTGAAAAGCATTGAATCAACCATGACCTGTTCTCAAACGATTAGTTCTTAATCGTTTCTTAATGTCTGTTACACCACCCTGAAAATTCTACAGAGCATTTTCTGAAGTATAATTAATTCTACACAGAATCAACCTTAATAATATCTTGAGAGAAACACTCAATAAACTGATTGGTGGATAACTATAAGAACCAAAAGGATTTATTTCTCGTTACGAAATTACTATTATTCAAGCCAAAATGTTCATTTCCGGTTAAATAAAATAATGTGACAATTTGCCGACAAGTACCATCTTCTTTCATTTCCTTCTGCTACTTGTGGTTTCACCCGATATACCTTTTTTACATATATTTAATCTCCACGATGAATATAATTTGTTTTTATTTTCTTATCGTTTTCCATTCGATCGAAATGAAATGAATTATTCTAACCATCTCCTTATTACTAAGGTAACCTTGCCCTGACGAAGCCAATCAGAGGAAACACGTGTCGGCAAGTACCATCTTCGTTCATTTCCATCTACTACTTGCGGATTCACCCGATATATCTATTCTATAGAAAATTTGAAGTTGTTCTTTATGTTTCCAACACTCCCAAAGTGGAATTGATTAAAACTAATGAATAGACGAATTTATTATCGTAACAACTTATTTCAATTTTTTTCTCTAGTTTCGGAAGTCACAGAGGACTTCCACCCAGATAGAAATTGTGAATTTCCCTTATTTAAATTCTCAGAGTGTTCAATCAAAGTACAGGGTTAGTTTGAGTGGTCATCATTTTTTGTACGTGTAACTAACCAAAGGAATAAAAATTTAGAAAGCACTGAGGTGACTACAAATGGCTTTAGCGCTCTTGTTAAGCTATTTGCGAGTAATTCATCAAATTTTCATCAAACTAATGAGGATGATTAAACTTCTTAGAGAAAAATATCTGATTTAAAGAGTTATAAAAAAGATTATTTGTTACTTCAAAACCACGGGGTCGATTTAACCGAATAAATAATCAAGCCGAGATGTTCGAACCGTCAGATCATCTCTACTCGGTTCTCATAATCATTCCGTTCAGGTGTCATCGTATTCACGATAGGTAAATAATCGGTTTTAGCTAATACTATGGATAAAATTTTTAAACAAAAATTAAAATACTATAAATATTCAGGCAAATTTGAGCGCATTCTTTTCAGGTGGATAAAAGTTTCAAAATTTTTTTGACAAGCTTATTCCGTACCATGAATAATCAGAATAGCCTAGGGGGATGTTAGCTCAGTAGATTATAAGAAATGATATCATAATCTCAGTGTTTAGATTCCGAATAGACTCAGTCTCCCATTAATGTCTAATGGGTACTTGAACTTGTAAGACCTTGTATAATATTGAGAAAATATCTTAATCTTAAGTTGATCTACAAAAAGTTCTACTTTACCATATTTATAAATATTTTTATTACAGGTCAAGTATTGAATCATCAGTGCAATAGGGTATAAGCATGTTTTTATTTTCAATTAATTCAATTTTACAGTTCAATTGAGTCAGATTGAAACCACTGAGCATACATAAATTCTATAGGCACTTATTTAGGAGTAGTTCAAATATAACATGATTGAAACTTTTAATCCAGCCATTTCTGAGAAGGATTTATGATTTCTCAAATGCGAAATATTTGCGATAATATTTGTCGTAGTAGAGTTTTCTTCAAGCTATTCGAACGGTATGATAGTTGTATGTATGGCCGGATGGAGGTAACGGTTCAGATTAAAGACATTGGGTTGCATATACTTAAGTCGATCCATTGATATTTGTGCAAAAAAAGCAAGAAAATCACCACAGTTAATGTGAAATAATCAACAAAGCCATATCTTTAATGAGTCATAACCACCCACAGCTATACTCGAAAATTCTCTCATCTTGCTACAAAACTTTTGCTGATATCAAATATGGATCTTATGTTACCATCGACATGGAAAAAATGTAATACTTTTCCTTGCTTTTCAATTCACTTTTGAATTATAAGAAAACCTAATTCAACATTTAGTTTAGTTGAAGTACAAACTGTCATAGGTTGCTTGCAATGTCATATAAATGATATCACTCCTCATATATTCACGTATCAGATATCAGATAAACGTGAAATGATCGATTCATTACCCACTGAGCATAACGAACAACTTCTATTATTTCTACCAGAGGGATGCTTGACTAATAAAGATAATGTTTTTATATTTATTGTGTGGAATATTAATTGAACATCAAATATTTTTCATTTCATAATCGGTCCATGGATATTATAATGGATAAAACGCACATGTTTGTCACTAGGCGGTCTACAAACTCATTTATCGGGCAACACTAATCCGATTGTGTCAAACTAATACGTGTTTGAGAGATGACTTTTCGAGCAACTTTTTTCGCGAAAACTGTTCTTAATTCGTCATTAGAGTGACAAGTTATTTTGATTTGAAAATGAGTGAAATTTCTGAAGAAATACGCTATGTGACACTTCTTCACTATAAAAATTTAGAAAGCATTGATGTGAGGTCAGGTCAGGTCAAGCATTATGATAGAATTGAAAATTGGTTCTGTCCGGTTTCCACCCAAGGACCCTGAAGAAAGAGCCAGTCACATAACCGCAGAACTAATCCATGTAGTTGATAACTATGGGACTTTTTGTTTGAGATTCCAGCAATTATCAAAATGTTGTAAGATCATATCTCCAGCAGTATTAGTTTGACGAAAATAAAAATGGTAGCAATGGGTTTGTATGATGAAACATCACAAGAGAAATTTTATTCGAGTAGTGTAATTTGAAAAATTTTTTTTTTCATTTTTCCGAAATTACTGAGCTGATTCGACCCAATTACGACCTCGTCCGAGATATTCATTCTTCAGACCCTACCCTGAAAATTTCAGCCCTCTACCTCATTCCGTCCAGAGGAAGCCCTGCCTACGGACGGACGAACAGAATCGATTTTGACAACGGATTCTTAATAACAATAATAAAATGTTACTAATATTTATTTGCTACATCAAAACATAAAAATTACATGGAAAGTCAAAAGAATAACATAAATAGGCATATATATATATATATACTTATTCGGCAACTTCTCTCTGTGTCTTGTTCCGTAACAATGAAACCTTCCAAGAGTTTTGAAGTCTGAATTATTCTCGACCACATATTTTATACAAAGGAGAATGTAAGCAGATGGTAAAGTGAGTATCCCTTCTTGTCTGAATAAAGGCCTAGAACTTGTTCTGGTCGAGACTCCACACATAGCACGAAGAGCTTCTTTCTGTCTTAAAAAAATGTTATGTGCATCAGAAGAATATCCCCATAGAAGTATACCATAGGTTGCCACAGATTGAAAGAGGAGATAGCTTTCATTCGCCTTATCGTGTATATGGCCGTAGATAGCTTTCTTGGCAATTCAAACAGATATGGTTTCCATGTAAGATTGCTGTCAAAGATAATTTCCAGCAGCCTCACATGTTCCCCACTGTGGCCTCCAAATATCAGAATCTGGGTCTTGCTAACATTTAAATTCAGACCATTTGCAGTGAACCATCCCTGTGCAGCCTGCAAGGATAAAAAAGAAGCACACGTCAGTGCCTCCACTGAACCGGCCCTGTTGAACAAATTGGTGTCGTCAGCGAAGCGAAGAGTCGCACTGACAGGTACATTCTCAGGAAAATCATTGGCATATAGAATAAATAACAGGGGTCCCAAAATCGAGCCTTGAGGAACTCCCCGGTCTGTGAAGTATGGAGTTTTTTCACCTTTCCAGGCAACAATGCTCTTTCTTTCCCGAAGGAACGACTCGAATATAGAGATAGCGGTGCCACGTATTCCATAACACTCCATCTTGTTCAACAGTATGTGAACCACCACACTGTCAAATGCCTTCGAGAGATCACAACTCAACACTTCGCATTGATCCTTATCATCAAGAGCTTCGGTGATATAATCTAGCAAGGTACTCAATGCGGTAATGGTCGATCTTCCAGAGGTGAAGCCATGTTGATCAACACCCAGAATACTCTTCCCCTTAAAAAATGCTATCAGCCTTCTCCTTAGCAGCTCCTCCAGGATTTTAGAGAAGACAGGCAGAATGAAAATAGGCCTATAGTTATCCGCGTTATTGGAATCTCCTTTTTTATGAACTGGCACGACTCGGGTCACCTTCAATTTCCTCGGAAATATCCCCTGCTGAAGACACTGATTCAATATACCACTCAGAATGTCCGCTAGGAATGGAAATATCCTCTTTAATAGAGAATCAGTTAGTCCATACAAAACGATTGATACCACTATTTGTGAAATACAGACATTGGGCAAATCTATGAGCACTCTGTTCAGATGAACAAGAGCGCCAAAAAAGGTATAAAACCTTGCCGTAAGTGGTTTACTCAATTTTGTTCCCGAAATTTTGATGTCAAAGATGCTACTCGCTCTAGTCGGACAGAAATATTTGGCTCTAAAACACACCAAAAAAACCAGCGGAGACTTTTTTTAATATCCAGTATGTACCAATAGCATTCCTACAGAATCGAGGAATGTAGGTATCAGGAGAAACTAACAAAATGTGAAAAAGCAGGTTAGGAGATGATATTGAAGCTAACTAAGCACTTCTTGACTTTCGAAATAACTTCTGCTGTCAATTATTCTGTGAACTTGAACATAATTCAGATTAGCACTTATTCCAAATAATGAAAAAAATTGTTTCCATTATTTCAAGATTTTCTAGGTGACATTTTTCTTCCAAATTGAAAGTCACAAGGGAAGAATACATTTTCAAAATCTCGTGATCTCGAAAACGGATACAACAGAAAAAGAAATAGGCATGGGTATTTTCAACCCCTAATAATGAATTTAGGGCATGAAAACATTCCTGAAACCAACTAGGTAGTTAATCGAATGTGTTGAATTTCATTACTATTTCATTCTCAGAACCAGTAAAATAACTTGAAATCACAAATTCGTCGACTCTTTCAGAGGGGTGTAACTTGAAAAGAATGCGATTTCGGAAAAATGAATGAAGTTGGTCATTCAAGCTCTTTTGAAAAATTGATTTCTCACGATAGAAATTAATTGTCTGTACGCCAGAGGATTTGTGCTGTTGGCATTCTTCAGATAATTCTTTCAATTTGAAAAAAAAATGTTACTCCAGAACTTTAATTTTTGATCGCTCGTAGAACATCGTTACGCCCAAATGTCTATAATCCCCCCAAATCCAATCTCGTATAATCGAATTGCGAAAAAGTAATTAAGTTAGTTGAGCACGACCTTTTGCTCATAAATCCATGCTGCTCAGATAAAATGCTACTTCTAATTTTAGGATATATAGCATTGAACAGTAGTATCTCAAACAATTTAGAAAAGTTATTCAATATGTATATAGGCTTATATGACGTATGAGTTGTCCCTCTTCAGCAGAGAAATAATTTTTGCAAACTTCCATCTTGTCGGAAACCTTGTCATAAAAGCTAAATTGAAAATATGCTTGACTGGAAGCGATAGCACATCGATGTAGTCCTTTACAATGAAACTTGAAATCAAGCTCGAACCAGACATCAATTCGTTACTAAGTTTATGGACCGCCGATCTAACCTCACTTTCAGATACACTATCTATTGAAGAAAAATTCCTATGATGACAATTCTCCTCAATTTACTTGGACACCAGCTTCATACAAGCACTCGAAATAACTAGCAAATGCATCAAAAGTTTCAACAGGACTGCTATAACTGTGGTCTCCATTCCTTATCACACCAGGTATTCTTGTGTGTCCCTTTCTGCCCTTCATGAAAGCCCAAAATTGGGAAGGATCATTATTTTTTCGGCGATATAATCTCGGTGGAGTTCTCTGGTTTTCGATTTGACACTCGCTCTAGCAAAATGTCCAACGGATCCAGAATAGTATATTCTAATACAAGTTGCAGAATGGGCACCTATTCCAACACGAATGCGAAATTCGAAAACGAGCGATGAAGGAGCAAGTTTTGGACGCATGAGTGTTGGAATTGCCTTCTGCAACGAGTATTGGACGGTATTTTCTCCATTTCAGTCAAGAATTGTGAGAAATTTATTGGAATTCAAAGAAAAATTCAGATTATACCTCCTAGTGCCTTTTGTATTTCATTGTCGCAGTTGGTGTGACTGATACGAAAATTGACAGATTATAGAATTTGAATAGTGCGTTCAAATCTTTAAATGGTTCAATATTGACGATTGACATGCAATGGACGCGTGTTGACATTCGAAAGGATAGGATGTCAGTGACGTCAACCACAAAACGAAAAATATAACTAAAAACAATGCTGTAATTAGTTAATTATAGCACTTTTGAAAGTGGTCTTTGGTATAGAAAAGTTTGAAACAACCCGTCTAAGGCTACGGCTACTATGTATGCGAATTCTGACGAAATTTTGTTCTGACGAGTACGTCAGAAAACCTCGAAAAAATCAAACTTGTTTGAACGCTCAAATCGTTCTGACGATATCGTGTCCATTCTGACGTCTAATCCGCTTCCACTGTAAACAAACTCATTAGACAGTGGGCGTTTGTTCGTTTGGACGACTTCGTACTAACTGATCAGAAGTAGTCAGAACAAAATTGCGTCAGAATTCGCATCATAGTAACCGTAGCCTAACGGAATCAGTAAAGGTTGAGATTATTATTATTAGATGGATGCGCTTTTTTACATTTTTTTTTTTGGAACAATACGAATCGAACCTATTGAAACCGAACTTCTAGATTTACAACATTTTTCTTAAGTGGATTTGTCGGGGATTGAAACTGGAGAATTCATAATGTCGAATTCAGCTCCATTGAAAAAAACTTCAAGAAATTCCTTCACCCAATTTCCAGAAGAGATCATTATACACTACTCTACATTAATCGATAACTTTCATTCACAGATCATCTACGATGTCGACGTTATCGTCGAAACCACCATGGTTGCACACCCCTTCGCGGGGGCGTAAGATGCGTGCGAACACCGCGTGCACATGCGCGCGCATCTCCCACACTCGTCCCGTCCTCCATTGATCACCCGCTTCGAGGGGGTCAGAGTGCGAAGTGCCGGGGGCAGCGTATTGGCATCGGTCCGGACAAAAATCGTTCGTAAGTGACAGTTGTGTGACGCGAATCAGTGGAAATGACATGAGATGTCACGCGACGCGTATGTGGCGGACTCGAGGTCCCCGCGAGGCGTGAGGCTGCCTACGGACCGCTCCCCCAGCCGGGGGGGCTATCCCGGAGGGGGAAAGCCCCTTAGACCCTCTAGGTCGGGCAATAACTCTCCCGACCATTCGTACGGATATCACCACCAATCGCCGTATTATAGGGACGAGGATCTGGGCAGCCCCATGCTGGAGGAGAGAGGAAGGCCCATGGCCGTGGGGCCTGGGCATCACAGAAGCAGGAGTGCGACGAGGCCTGCTAACCCAATGACCGTAAGGTACCAATCGTTGGACAGGGGACCTACGGTGGATCATGATAGAGAGTTTTTGCCTATTAGAGATAGGAGGTAAGGGTGTTAATTCGCTTTTCGTGTGACAGAATTAGGGTTCCTAGTCTTTCTTGATGTTTCATTGTGTTTGTTGAGTTGCACCGGTGAATGGAAGGATGAAGTGAAGAAAGATCCATATAAATTTCTCCAGTTCTCATCTTTAAAAAAAAACGCGCTCCATTCGCTTCTATATTAAACCGATAACAGATGTCACGGTTTAAAATTTCCGTTCCGTTAGTTCCGACCAACTATTGGCAACGCCGCTATCTAGATAGTACATTTTCCGACCCGTGGCACTACTGTTGATGGTAGCGTTACTGAATGCTCTCCGCTCTGTGATTGCGTCTGTGGTCGTATATGTCGGGTTGACGCAAATCAGCTGGAGCGTGTCACTTTGCTTTTCTCCGTTTTTCTGGCGAGTATCAAACCATTAAACTCTTGGATTTTTATCGTATTGATTGCGGATTGGAACAAGATTTATGGTTTAAGCCCTAATAGAGACCTGTTTCTATTTGGTTTATGGAAAAGGTTAACGCTTAATGCGGATTATAAAGGGGAAGATATTCGATGGAGAAGATTAGGTAAGATAACCTATATTCGGTCACGTTGCCCATTTCTGCAACTTCTTTTATTTTAGCTCCGTTTTATGTTGAGAGTACTTATGTTTGTTGTGCTGCGGATCTCGAACTGTCTGTGAACTCTGTGAACTATCTGCAAACTGTCTGCGAACGGTCTGAGGCGGTTTTGAGGTTGTCTGAAATAAGTGAGTCTACGTAGGATCTACGTTCTGTACAAACCATCTGTACTAGCTATCTGAACACATTCTACTTGGAAGATCGAACAATAGACACCCTGGTTGCCATTTGCCTTGTGGAAGTAATGTGAATTATTGTATTACGAAGAGCCTGAAGTACGTATTGACCCAATTTCCTTTCTACGAGGGTTGAAGAGTGAATGTTGGTTGAGAACCCATAATATCCTTTTGTTCACAGTCACTGTACATCTTAGACTGTTATGTAAGGTTAGCCCGTAGCATTTAAGTTATCTGAGAATATAAACGACTTAGGTCGAGACATTGATATAGCGATAAACAGTTGACCTGTTGTTCAGTCACCTAGATATAGACCGTTACATAGGTGTTTTATTCATGCTGGCCAGTATTAATCTAACTTTGAGGTTCACCTTTGGGTGATAAGTTTAGTAATATAATTCGGTTAAACGCATATTAAGATATTTGACTAGTAAGTTCGATAGAGATATTTTGTGGTAGGACATTGATTAGTTGTAGTGTTATCACCACATTTTTGGTGAGATTAAATTGTTAAACAATTGATTCTTTTTCTTCCTACCAGTCACTACTCTCATTTTGTGTGATCGAGCTTGTTCTGGCTTCTAGAGAGTGGGTTTTCGTGTACGTTTTCTCTCTTTTGTTTTCCCCCTGAGATCTGTGGTGATACCTCCCTTTATTTAACATCATAAAAAGAGAGTGGCGCCCTAGTAAATAGTCTCAGCTCTGAGAGCTAGTCCGGGAGGTATTTGGTACACTCTCTGGAACCGGGCGGGCTCGTGACATAAAGTGGCGCCCAGACGTGGGGCTCGAAGTGGTTTCGAGGGAACTTGTTTTGAGATTGTTTTTATTTATACAAGTTCAACTGAGGTGGTGACTGGATGAAAATAGATTGTTATTTTTAAGGTTCATTTGAATTTTTTGTGCGGTTTACTTTGATTTTCAGATTTTGATCATATTTTGATTTTATTGTAAAGGTATTTGGCAAGTATGGTTCTGAAAAATAATCTTAATAGGCTTAAGAAAGATGAATTACAATATGAATTGCGTGTAAGAGGTTTTAAATGTTCGGATGCACAGACAGTTCGGGATTTGCGTGCCTGTTTGCGTCCTTTGTTGAAAGTAGAGAAGGGTAATAGGTCTTTTGAGTATCCTATAGTTGAGTTGGATACTGTATCAGAATTTAATATTTGTATGAGCAAGTATGATGAATTGTTAACGTTGTTTAGGGGACCTGACCCATGCCTTGAGGCGATATTTACTAGGTTGTGTCATGTCGTTTCTCGGTTGGAACGTTTAGAGTCTGGTAGTTCGAAAGAATCTTTGCCATTGAATGTTGCTGATATGCTTAAAAAATGTAAGAGTACTTTAGTTGATGTTTGCGCTCAGCCTCCGGCTTATGATCCTGCCTCTGTTTTTTGTTGCTCCTCCTCTGAGGGTGACTGTTCTGATGATGAAGCCTCGGTTGCTTCCGCGCATCCACCATTTGCTCGTACTAGCACTCATGCGAATTTTGGGAACCTCCCTCGTTCTTTGAATTTACAGAAGTGGAATTTAACTTTCACGGGTGATCCGAAGAGATATTACGGTGCATAGTTTCTTGGAACGTGTTGTAGAGTTGGGAAGGGCTCGTGGAGTGACAGAGAGTCAAATTTTCGATTCAGCTGTTGATCTTTTTTCCGGTAGAGCGTTAATGTGGTATCGATCTAATCGTGATAAATTTAAGGACTGGAAGAGCTTGTCCTCCCTGCTTCTTAGGCATTACGAACCTCCAGATTATCGTTCTCGTTTGTTCACCGATATCTTGAACCGAACGCAAGATCCTCAGAATCAATTGTGGATTATTTGACATGCATGAACTCTATGTTTAGGAGATATGGGAAGTTGATGAACAGATAAAGTTAGGAATAATAACCAGAAATTTGGCGCCTTTTATGCGACGCAGTTGCCTGTTGTTGATAGCCTACAGGAACTGGAGGATGTGTGCCTGCGCCTCGAGGTTAAAAAGTATCGTGCTGATAGCTATGTGCCTCCATCTAGGAAACGTCAGAGTTATGTTGACTCCGAACTAGCGTGTGTGTCGCTTCCTTGTGCTTCTTCTAGCTCTCGGTCTAGTTCTCTTTCTGAGGTGAGTCCTCGTGAACCGCCGACGACGTCGACCGCTGTCGTGTGTTGGAACTGTCAGAAGTCTGGTCATAGACGTGTCAATTGTCCGTCACCAAGACAATTACTTTGTAATCGCTGCGGAAAAACCGGTTTTACTGTTCGGACATGCCCTGATTGCTCTCCTCAGGTAAATTCTCGATCTGTACGCTTTGCTTCTCCTCCGCCTTCGGAAAACTCCCGACGAGGAAACTAGATGACCGCGGGTCGTCCTCGTCTGATCATAGTGCGGTCATAGGAAGAGCAGCTGTTCTTGATTACATTTTGTCCCATGCTGATGGAGACAAGCGACCTTACCTTACTGTACATATTTTGGGGCTTAAATTTGTGGGTTTGTTAGATTCCGGTGCGAGTGTTTCGCTTGTGGGTAGTAAGGATATGAGAGACTTTTGGAGATTGGATTGAAACTGACTCCATCGCTTAAATCGTGTACTGTGGCTAATGGGGATATATGCGAGAGTCCTGGTTATATTTCGGCTCCTGTTAAGTTGAAGAACAAGCTGATTTGGTTGAACCTAATGGTGGTTCCATCTTTGCGGCATTCCTTGATACTTGGGATAGATTTTTGGAGAAAAATGGATATAGTGCCTAATATAAGAGATGATGTCTGGCACTTTGCTTCCCTGTAGAAGCTTTGGATGAACTCGAGGCTTCGAATGGCGTTAAGAAATTCCTTTCACCTGCTGAGAGGATGCAGCTGGATAGAATGTTGAAGGAAAATTTGCTCGCATGGGCGATGACCTGGGATGTGCGTCTGCTGCTGAGCACCAGATTGAATTGCTTCCTGATACCCGACCTGTCAAACAACGTTGGTATCCAGTTTCCCCACACAAACAAAAGATCATAGACGCGGAAATTGATGATATGTTGAGAAAGGGAATAATTGAACCTTCTGGTAGCTCGTGGTCTTCACCAGTCTGTCTCGTCCCTAAGAAGGACGGTACTTATCGTTTTTGCGTCGACTATAGGCGCCTTAATGCCGTCACCAAGAGGGACGCTTATCCTATTCCATATATCTCTGGAATACTAGACAAATTGCGCGATGCTCGTGTGTTGAGCACTTTGGATATAAAAACGGCCTATCACCACGTTCAGGTGGCTTCTAACTCGAGGGAATATACGGCTTTCACCGTCCCTGGTCGCGGCTTATATCAGTTTCGACGCTTGCCTTACGGACTAACTAATTCTCCCGCTACTTTCCAACGTATTATGGACGGTGTTCTTGGTCCTGATCTTCAGCCGTACGTCTTTGTGTACTTGGACGATATTGTCATCGTTAGTGGAGATTTCGCCACACACTTAGAAATTTTGGGTAAGGTGTTGGATAGGCTTATAGCGGCTGGTTTTGTCGTGAAGCGTGAAAAATGTTTTTTTGTCGCCCTCAGCTGAAATATTTGGGGTATGTTGTCGACAGACATGGTCTTCGCCCGGATCCTGAAAAGGTCGAGGCTATTTTGAGTATTCCTACTCCCACTAATGTTGCCGCCATCCGTTCCTTTTTGGGAACCGCCGCATGGTATCGCCGGTTCATTCCTAATTTGGCCGATTTGAGCGAACCCCTCTCGAATTTGACTAAGAAAAATGTCCGCTGGAATTGGACACCCCAGTGTGAATTAGCTTTCAGTGAAATAAAAGAGAAGCTAGCGTCTGCCCCTGTACTCACTTGCCCTGACTTTGATCGCCAGTTCATTGTGCAAGTTGATGCCTCCGCCTACGGACTCGGAGCCGTTCTCACCCAACAATTTGATGATGGTGAGAGAGTTTTGTGCTATCTTTCCCGTTCGTTAACTCGACAAGAGCGCAACTATTCGACCACGGAGCGTGAGTGCCTTGCCGTGATTTGGGCTGTTGAAAAACTACGCCATTACCTGGAGGGTACCTTCTTCAAGGTAATTACCGATCACCACTCTTTGCTGTGGCTGCATAACCTAAAGGACCCACAGGGTCGATTGGCTCGTTGGAGTTTGCGCCTAATGCCCTTCACCTTTGAAATTGTCCATCGCAAGGGTAAACTGAATGTCGTGCCTGATATGTTGTCCAGGTCCGTCCCAGTGTCTGTGGACGAGGTGCTGGACTCTGATGATCGCCAGCTGTTCCATAAGTCTAGGGATCCTTGGTATCTCAAGATGAGAGAAGACTTGAACACATTTCCGGACAAATACCCTACCTGGAGGGAGGAGCATGGCTTACTTTGGAAATACGTTTCCGCCCCTTATCCTGGTTTAGGAGATGCGGGGGATTGTTGGAAATTGGTGGTACCTAGGGAGTTCAGGAAGAGCCTACTTCGTCAACATCATGATGATATTTCCGCCGGACATCCTGGTGTCTTTAAGACTTATTGGCGCTTGAGACAACGCTATTTTTGGCCTAAGATGCGTGCCGATGTAGCCCGATATGTGAGTCGTTGCTCGGTGTGTCTGGAGCATAAACCTGACCTTCAAGCTCCTGCTGGAACTATGGGAACCCGACCGGTTGTTACCGAACCTTGGGAGATGATAAGTTTGGATTTCGTGGGTCCCTTGCCATCGTCCAACGGATATAAGTACATCTTAGTAGTTACTGATTATTTCTCCAAGTATGTTTTGACCTTTCCTTTGCGCAATGCTACTGCTGTTTCCCTTTGTCATCTGCTGGAGCAGCATATTTTCTTGTTTACGGAGTTCCTCGTTTGCTCATTTGCGATAATGGCACCCAGATGCGCAGTACCTCTTTCACGTCGCTGTGTCAGAAATATAAAGTCAACATCATATTCACTCCAGTTTATAGTCCGCACTGTGATCCTACCGAGCGCAGCAATGGTATAGTTAAGACCATGCTCTCCTGTTATGTCAAGGATAACCATAAAACTTGGAGTAAACACCTTTCTGCTGTTACTTGCGCCGTTCGTACTGGTCGTCATGAGGTTATTGGTTGTAGCCCATACTTCGCTAATTTTGGCAGAGAATATCGCCCATCTGGAGATGCCTATAACACTGTGGTAGAGTTGGACCCTAGACGTCCTTCGGAGGTTGTGGACGCTAAAAAGGTTGGCTACCGGCTGTTGTTTGCCGACATTCAGAAGCGCTTGGCTCGCGCTCAGGAGCGTAATCGTCAACGTTATAATTTGCGCCGCCGTCCTGTCACTTTCCGAGAGGGAGATCTTGTCCTGACCCGCAATAAACTTTTATCTGATGCCTCTAAGGGCTTTGCCTCCAAGTTGGCGCCCAGATTTGTCGGACCCTGCACTGTGCGTCGGAGAGTTGGCCATAATGCTTATCAACTGCAATGGAGGGATGGAAGTGATAGAGGTGTCTGGCATGTTAAAGATCTCAGACGATATCCTGATACCTGTTTGGAGGAGAGTACCTAGTTTTGGTGGTTCTGAGTTGTCGGGTGGCTTAGTGCTTTATGAGTGCGTTCCGGCTTGAGATTGCCTTTTCTGTACGTTTTAGCCCCGGTGACGGTGGGGATATTTTTGGGACCGTCATACGCTCGGGAATATGACCGTCTAACATCTGACGAGTCCGTTTCAGTAAGTAAATGTCGTTCGTACCTTGCCTTTTCTGTACGTTTTAGCCCCGGTGACGGTGGGGATATTTTGGGACCGTCATACGCTCGGGAATATGACCGTCTAACATCTGACGAGTCCGTTTCAGTAAGTAAATGTCGTTCGTACCTTGCCTTTTCTGTACGTTTTAGCCCCGGTGACGGTGGGGATATATTTTGGGACCGTCATATGCTCGGGATTATGACCGTCTAACATCTGACGTGTCCGTTTCGTTTTGTTTTGTTTTTTTGTTGTGCCTTGCCTTCGCTTTGTGAGTTTGGGATCCCGATTATGGTGGGGATGATTTGATTTCGTATTGGCTTATACTGTTGGCTGCCTTGGAGCAGGAGTGTTGTGGTTTTTTTTGCCGTGTCGGCGATTGGATTTTTTGTGCCGATGTGGCGACTTTTGGCGTTTTTGATTCCGAGTTGATGACGTGAAATACCCGATTGTGACTTTTCTTTGCGTTTGCCTGGAAGGCGCGTGTCTTGATTGAGATTTTCCTTTTATTGTGTTTTTCGAGAAACTCCCGACGAGTTAGTGACACCAGTGGTCGTGTATTGTCGCAGCGCACTTTACCCACGAGGACCATTGGAATTTCCGGCTTTGACGTTGCCTATATTTGAGTAAATTATTATCCCGATTTTGAGTTTCCCGATTCGGACATCACCTCTCTAGGATGTGATGGGGTCGTGGAGGTTGCGACCTTCGATAAAGCAAGTCCTCCTTGTTCAGCACCTTAACCGTGGTCTTCGATTCGGATTCCGGTTAAGTTTTCTTTTGTTTCAAAATTTGACATTTCGACCATTTTGGCTTATTGTTTTGTTTTTGGTTGAATCGATTGCTTTCTTCTTCTTCTTGTAGTTTTTCCGTTATACCCAGCTGGACAAGCCGGTATCTAGTCGCCCTCAGTGACTAGATATCTTTCACTGATTGTTTTGCCATCTTGGCGTTGAGTTTTGTTTGGCGAGTGCGCAATATGGTTCTTATGTGAGTCGTCGGTGACCTATGCTCACCTCCTGTGGAAGGAAGGGGAGTTGTCACGGTTTAAAATTTCCGTTCCGTTAGTTCCGACCAACTATTGGCAACGCCGCTATCTAGATAGTACATTTTCCGACCCGTGGCACTACTGTTGATGGTAGCGTTACTGAATGCTCTCCGCTCTGTGATTGCGTCTGTGGTCGTATATGTCGGGTTGACGCAAATCAGCTGGAGCGTGTCACTTTGCTTTTCTCCGTTTTTCTGGCGAGTATCAAACCATTAAACTCTTGGATTTTTATCGTATTGATTGCGGATTGGAACAAGATTTATGGTTTAAGCCCTAATAGAGACCTGTTTCTATTTGGTTTATGGAAAAGGTTAACGCTTAATGCGGATTATAAAGGGGAAGATATTCGATGGAGAAGATTAGGTAAGATAACCTATATTCGGTCACGTTGCCCATTTCTGCAACTTCTTTTATTTTAGCTCCGTTTTATGTTGAGAGTACTTATGTTTGTTGTGCTGCGGATCTCGAACTGTCTGTGAACTCTGTGAACTATCTGCAAACTGTCTGCGAACGGTCTGAGGCGGTTTTGAGGTTGTCTGAAATAAGTGAGTCTACGTAGGATCTACGTTCTGTACAAACCATCTGTACTAGCTATCTGAACACATTCTACTTGGAAGATCGAACAATAGACACCCTGGTTGCCATTTGCCTTGTGGAAGTAATGTGAATTATTGTATTACGAAGAGCCTGAAGTACGTATTGACCCAATTTCCTTTCTACGAGGGTTGAAGAGTGAATGTTGGTTGAGAACCCATAATATCCTTTTGTTCACAGTCACTGTACATCTTAGACTGTTATGTAAGGTTAGCCCGTAGCATTTAAGTTATCTGAGAATATAAACGACTTAGGTCGAGACATTGATATAGCGATAAACAGTTGACCTGTTACAGAGATAACTGAAATTTCTGCCAACATTCGTTCTCAGATTATCAGGAATAAACACAATTTAATGCTTGAATGATAAATGCAAATTGACTTGCGATGCTTACAGCTTTCCAATTTTTTGGCTGAAATATTTCTATTATCGTTTAAGCCTCTCAAACTTGCTGTAAGTTTGTTGAATCCCATAAGGGACATATAACTTATAATTTATGCGAATATTTTTTTGCAACTTAATATTCAACTAATTTTATATTTTATGCATTGATTTGAAGAAAGGTTTTATTATTTTATTCAAATATAATCTCAATAATACACTGGTGGGATATCTATTTCAATGGGTGACTTGTGGATAATACGGAAAAGGGACGGGCCTCACTCATGTGAGGGCGCTTGTTTTAGAGTCATATTGTACTCTGGAAAAGTGTGATGCTAATACAACCGCCACTATGAATAGAAAAAAAGATCTCAAATCAACGAGAAAAATTGGAAAACACTGACTTGGGGTCAGGATTTTCTGAGCGGTTGCTTATGAGTTTTTTCCCTACTCTGGAATAGTGTAATACTAATAGAACCGCCACAATGAATGAACAAATTAATGCTTTAATTCACTTCTAAAAACCACTTAAATGTCGGCATATCAACGACATTGCGAACCATTCAGAATATCTTTCTTTCACTATGCTATTGTCCCCTGAAATACCTTATATATTCAAGTCCAAATAACGAATATCTTGAATTGAATATAACCAAACTAACAGCCGATTTCAGCCACAATCCTGTTTCACTCAAAACGATACTCTTTAAAAATATAATCACTTGAATCACTTTAATGCATATGTCAACATAATTAGTTATTTATAGGTAAAAAAGGTTTTCTATCATCATAATACCAGATTTTCAGATATTCATTTATTCTTTAAAATAACTTATACACAGGGTGAGTCTTTGACTACTACATTAATTTGAACCGTAAATAATTGAGACCAAATGAAACACTTTTTGTCTTTACATTTCGGGATTTGGCTCTGTTGAAAAGATAGGTGGTGAAATAAAAAAAAAAATTATTGCTTATATCTTGATAGTGGATAATCCGAATTACTTCGAAATCAATACGAGGTTTCGAAAATATTGAACACACATTTCAGATTAAACACAATTGAAATATGCCTTAGTCTTCGACTTCATAAATCACCAACTAGTGAAACTATAAAAACTTGCTAATCACTTACAGAACACACTCCAGCATTTTTTGTATGCTTGTACATTTAAGGATTCATCATTCCGCATTTATCTTCCTAAAATGCACCGTTATATATTCGATGTTGAATGATTTGAAATTTGAGAAAAAATGCTAAAATTGCTCTTTTTCCTGGATCCGACCTTGACGGGAAAATATTACTGAGCTGAAATAATTTCACATTGCACAGTTTTTCTCTTTTAAAATCATTACCATCATTGGAAATTTTGCTACTGCAATTATTTAGTTAACTAGTAGACTTGTCAATTTTCTTCCTTTTCCGTATTACATGAAAGTTGTAGGCTTGTGTATTCGAAATTCAGTTTTACCAATGAACTAACTGCTTCGTCTTGCAAATTATTTTCCCGCACAGCAATATGAGAAGTATGTGAAATACTATCTTTTTCGAAGTGTTTACTCTCTTACTTATCTCACGAACAGATATTTTTCTGGCTGCATAGGTGGAATAAAGAATTCACCTCTACCTCTTCTATTGATTTGTTCATCTCTCTTCTGACCATTAGAAGTTCTATTAAGAATTGAAGAAATTTTCCTTGCTGTCCCTTGTTTTTCGAAATTTTAGGACTCACTACTTCTGGAACTGCTTCTCAAATCGTACTCTGAATTTAGTATTGTAGTGGCATTCTTATTTGCAATCCAACTTCACGTTATTCGGAATCTTTCTGGAACAAAAATATTTTTTTTGTTACAGTAATTAAATTAACCTTGAGCAGGAACAGGATTATCAAACTCCTGGATGAAAGGGTTGCTGGATTGTTTAATTTATACAGGGAAAATCGTTCGAAAACAATCACTTCTGAAACTAACTAACACCAAGTACCACTGTCCTAATTATTAATCTATATATTATAAAAATTATAAATTGAATAAAACTATATTTAGTTTCTAGTGATCGACTTTGAGACATACACTTCTCAACACTAGGATTGAACTATCTAACAATATCGGTTCAACCTGTCCTTCACCACCAAATGATGTTGACTCCATTAAATGTTACCTGAAATCTCATTTTATAGGGATGAAGATCTGGCAAGTCCCATGATGGAAGACCGGGGCAGACCCATGACAATGGGTCCAGTACATCAAAGGAGTAGAAGTGCAACCAGACCTAGTACAAGAGAGTTCATGCCAATCAGAGAGAGAAGGTAGGTATTTGACAATAAGTAAATGACAGACTTAGTAGCTGTCCTGTTTGTGCATTGTATCAGATTTGTATGAAGAGAAGCACGATTTATGAAAGAAAAATATAACAAATAACTTTTAATAATTCAAGTAAAAAGACGAAACATCTTTGGCGAATGACGAACTATAATTCTCATTAATAACATCTTGATGTAATGTACAGGTCTATACAGCAGAGTAATGAGTTAAGTTTTGGTCATCAGATGATATGGATGTATGAATGAATGATTCATGATGTCATTATCAGTTCATATATAATATATTACTTCGTTACAATACAGGGTGTCTCAAGTTCGAGTGCCTATTAGACGTTTCAGGAGAACTAGACATATTTGAAATCTGAAAATTGGGATTATGATATTGTTCGAAGTTCTCTACAGAGCTAAAATATTTTCGAAGCCCAAAAACTTCCGGTTATACAGGGAGTGAAAATAAATTCGACGAAAAAATTTTTTTTCAAGTTTTCCAGTCCTGGTATGAACGAGTATTCAATAGTGAATACATTTCTGTTAAAATCATTGTATTAAATCGAATAGTTTTCAAAATATCCAAAAGAAAACTGGAAAAAAAGTCAAATATATTCGGTCAGTAATATGTTCATTATTCTTATTTTGAATATCCTGAGCGTAAACCATTTTTACAACATCGAAAAGGAAAGATGTGAAAAGGTTATGCATCTTTTGGATTTCGAAAATATCATCACAGGGTGTTTCAGATTTTGTGTTGAAAATTGTGATCTTAAATTGACCATATCTTCTGTTTTTCAAATTATAACCCTATTTTTTTATAATTTTGTTGGATTTTGCGGTCAGTTATTTGAGATTTTCTGGATTTATGGTGTACGTAGAGTAAAATTGATTTAATCTAAAATAATTCAATGAATATTCTTTCGAAACCATGGGAACACTCTGTACCCATAGAAGATAAATTATCTGTTAATAATTCACAAGTGTCAGGTGTTATTGTTATTCGTTATCTTCATTTCTCGATTTAACAAACTGAACCGTTATTCTAATTACGAAATTCTGGATCCATTTTATATACATGGTGAATGTGACAGAATTATTAGTAAAACCTGCCAGGCCTTTAACGAGAAGTATCCCCATTTACCTTCCATGACGGAGAAGATCTTTAGAAAATATGTTTTAAACTTTCAAAGTTTTGGATGTGTAAGAGCCCCTAAAGAATACAAAAGAAGGGTAGTTGATGATGAGGAATATGAAATTAGTGTTTTGACTTATTTCGAAGCAAATGAAAATGCATCTATTCGAAGTGCAGCTCATGAAATCGTGAAAATGCATCTATTCGAAGTGCAGCTCATGAAATCGATTTAGATAGAAATTCAGTGCACCGAATTTTGAGAAAACACAACATGCATGACTACAAATATGGGAAAGTTCATGCATTAGAACCAGGTGACTACATAAAAAGGTTAAATTTTTGTTGAGGAATATTGGAAAAGCTTGAAAATGATGAAAATTTTTTGAAAAGGATTTGGACAGACGAAGCAAGATTCAATAATGAAGGACTATTTAATAGAAAGAATTGCCACATTTGGAGATGTGAAAATCCTCATAAAAAAAGACAAAGAAACCCCCAGAACGAATTTAGTTTTAATGTGTGTGCTCTTTTAATGAACAATAAAGTGTGGTACTACATTTTTGAAGAAAATTTAAATACGGAAAAATTTTTGGAAATCCTGAGAAATTTTGTTTCTGAGTTTCTGGATGAACTGCCGTTGAGTATGTCGACTACCGCATATTATCAATTGGATGGGGCTCCGGCACATAGTTCGCACGAGGTGTCTGAAGAACTGAATGCAATGTTTGGTAATCGGTGGATCGGACGCCGTTCTTCACTATTTTGGTCCCCAGGATCTCCCGATCTTACTCCGTTAGATTTTTATTTATGGGGTAAAATAAAAAACATAGTCTATGAATCTCCTACTGAAAGCAAAGAAGATTTGATACGACGTGTGGAGGATGCTTTCCACTCTCTAAAGGGGGAGGAAATTGAGCGAGCGACTAACCGAGGTGTTTCAAGACGTATTCGAAAGTGTGTGGAACAAAATGGTTACCATATTGAGAATCTTACCTGATCATTTATTTTGTTAATTTGAGTTTTGAAACGTATTTTTATTTTTATTATCATAATTTATTTATAATCATAATTCGGTGTACTGAAGTAGCGAATCTATTTAATGTGTATCCTATTGAAGCAGAAAAAAGAACTGAATAACAAAAATACAAAATTTGAAAAAAATAAAGAAAACACCCCCTTTTTGGATTAACTCGATATTGTGAATCAAGGATTTTTTAACATAACAAGCTAAACCGTAAATTTTACAAAGAAGATAATCAAAGAATACATAACCTTTTATGATTCCTCTTCAACGAAGTTTTTTTTTAGTATCCGTATGTGTTTCTTGAAGGAGAATAATCTCAGCACCATAGTCCTTTGTTAGTTTAGAAATATAGCCATTCTTGTCCTTAGAAATACCTTCTATATTCAAATCTAATATACAAAATATTTGTCGCCAATCTGCAAGGAGGATTCTTCGAATCGGGTCTTGCGGTCCAAGTGATGATTTTTCAGATCTTCTTATGTTTGAAGTCTGTTATGGAACCCATTCAAAGGGAAATCATCATCCATAGTTGCGGAAGATTGTGATATAACACTTATCTCATTGAAAAAATAGCAGAGGAAAAATTATCAACTGACATTCATTATGATATATATATTAAGTGCATTTGAATGTGTATTGCGTATACAATTGAAAATAATACAATATAAGAAATAAATCCGAAATCTCATTATTAGAATAGCAACAATTCATTTTGTGAAATCAAAAAATTTCATAACGACTAACAATAAGACCTATCTGACACTTGTGAATTATAGATGGGATGATTTATCTTCTATGCTCACAGAATATCCTTATGAATTTGACTCTACGTACTACATAAATCCAGAAAGTCTCAAATAACTCAGAAATTGTTGAATTTAGGAGCATAATCATGTGAAAAAAACTATCATTATTTTCGACCGCAGAATCCAACAAAATTATAAAAAGATAGTGTTCTAATTTGAAAAACAGAAGTTATGGTCAATTTAAGATCACAATTTTCAACACAAAATTTGAAACACCCTGTAATGATATTTTTGACATCCGAAAGATGCATGACCTTTTCACATCCTTCCTCTTCGATGTTGTAAAAAAGGTTTATGCTCAGGATATTTGAAATAAGAATAATGAACATCTTACTGACTGAACATATTTGACTTTTTTCCAGTTTGTTTTGGATATTTTGAAAACTATTCGATTTAATACAATGGTTTTAACAGAAATGTATTCACTATTGAATACTCGTTCATACCAGGTATGGAAAACTTGAAAAAAAATTTTTTCGTCGAATTTATTTTCACTCCCTGTATAACCGGAAGTTTTCGGGCTTCGAAGATATTTTAGCTCTGTAGAGAACTTCGAACAATATCATAATCCCAATTTTCAGATTTCAAATATGTCTAGTTCTCCAGAAACGTCTAATAGGCACTCAAACTTGAGACACCCTGTATAATGTTTTCACTTTTTGAGAAAATTAGTTCTAGGATCGTAGCAGTACGAGAACTAGCGCGCAAAAGCTCCTGACCCCACGACATGGCTTCTTTACCTTTTTTTCATTTATGTTATGTAGGCTTTTTTATCAATTGTCTAAGGTTTATGATAGATTTTCGCCTACAGATAACGTCTAACGTCGAAATAAACACGGCTCTCGTATTCACAAGTTTATTTACACTACTAAGAAATAAATAGAATGATCGTCTAAATTATAAATACAAACGGCCGATACTGAGTTCTAAATTCTACAACGATCGTTAAGTTCTTAATTTCGGCGTAAAGTTCTAAACTCGCGAAACGTCTATTCGTCTTTCGTCTAACGTCTTTTCTCCAAGGTTACCGTTCTTATCAGCGTCTCAACTTAGAGTCCTTTGATGGAAACCTTCAGTCTCCAAGAACTTTCGTAATATTTAAGGTACATCCCTAAACACTCTCATTGGTCCACTTTAAACGAATGGCGTTTACCATAGTTCCCACCACTGTACTCACGGTCCTTTTCCCAATATTTATCACAAAACTTAGAGGCACGTCAACCGTCGCACTAATTAATAATCATAACCGTTATTTCGAATCATGTCCCTTCAATTTGGGAACGTCAAGAGGGTTAATCTACCCGGCGTCGAATAAATAAACGGTTTTTGGCCGTATAAATAAAATGAGACAAGCTTGTCATCTTAGGATCGTCGATACATGAAGATGCACTAAATATCGGATACAGCGTTGCCAGATGAATGAAAATTATGGTACGGGGTTGCCAAAATTATCCGATTTTCCTGAAAATTATGTTACAATAATTATGGCACCAGGTTGCCGAAATTATCGTATTTTCCTGAAAATTATGTTACAACTATAAATAGCAGGAAAGTAATTTAGCCCAGGTCTAGTGAATACCTCAATATGATAATGTGGAAAATGGTGTTATATATATATAAATATAATGGAATTTTCTTCATAAAGTGCAATAAGTAGGTATTGTACTTGTTGTCTTCAAAGCAAAAGTTGGTGTATTTAATACTGAACACACTACCAAATGAAAAAAGGTTTGAATGAAGAATAACTGTCGATGCTGAAGGCAGGCGAAAAAATGAGCTCTAGATCTAGAAAATCTAGGAATGACCATGGGAAAAAACCCAGACGCAAATGTACCGAAACTGTGTTTTTCGAATTTCAACCCTATTCCCATAATAAAAAGAGAAAAAATAACATATTTACAGACACGCAATAGAAAAAGTACCGCTCGACTGATGTAGCAAAGCGTAAATTGGTACCCAGATGGCTTTTATGACAGTCTCTTCCGCAAAACTGCGAAAAGACCAACTATCTACCAGCTGTGGGGTAACGCAATAATGAAAGGAATACCATCCTGAAATATTTCTATAATAATGATTTTGTAGAATATTCAACCAAATCGAGGATTCCGTATGTTTTCTGGCTGAAATGGGTGAATAAGGTATTATGTTACAATAATTATCAATTATGTTACATTTCCCGAAATTATGTTACAATTATGGATTATGTTACACTTTATTGGTCAACTCTATTCTCCCGAAAAATTATGTTACACCTGGCAACGCCGATTCGGATATCACCTTTTCAACTGCGAAGCTTGGTCCGCACTGGGACCCACTCCGTCCAAAAATGCTAAATCCTACACCCATCTTTCTGCACTCGAAATGTGAGATGGCGGGGATTAAATAGGTTGGAGCATTCTCAGGGATTCTTAGATTCGCATTGTCCTGACAGACTCTTGTTGACAGTTCGTCCTTTATATACTCATAAATGGAATTTTTGGTAGTAGCAGTCCACTGGCTCCCAGGTTTTTACTGAAAGTTTGACCATGCATGCTGATTTCCTCCTTTCCTGGCACCCCAAGTAAATAAATTATTGGTAATTATTGTTATTACTTGAACGAAAGAATTTGTATTTATCGTTTAACTATAGAACAATGAACTAATTATTTCAAAACAGAGGGGCTTGTCACCCAAGCGCGGAGGAATCTTGAATAATCATTTCGTCATCCAACCCCGATATTCTCGGCACTTGTATTGATGACTGGATGATTTATTCCTCAAGTACCGGCGGTGGCTCACTGTACTTTTTCTTCTTTTATTTTTCTAACACGGCCTTCCTGATAGAGGTGATGCTCTCAGCACCCTCTTCTGAAAGGAATAATTAAAATAGAATCTACTATCTGGGAGTGAGATAAAGCTTGATATACCTTCCCTACTACACAATAGGTTTTGCTACAATTACATGCCAAAAGAAAAACAATCAATTCAATTATTGTTTTGTTCTCAGCCATATGACTCTCAACAAATCAAAACATTTTCACATCAAAATTATAAGATCACTCGGTTGAACTCAGTCGTCAGTTGGCTCTTTCACCAACGGGATAGAAACCAACTGAATCGAGCACATGCCTGTTATGCCCGCAGTCATAACTCAACTGGCTCTTTACTAAAGGGTGAAAGACCAAAAAAATCAAGCTTGTGCCGGTGATGACCGCAGCCAATCACCTGGCTCTTCCGCTAAATGATAGGAGACCAGCAAACCCAAGCTTGTACCTGTGATGACCGAAGCCAATCATCTGGCTCTTCCACTAGGGGATTATAGAATTTGAGTAGTGTGTTCGAATCTCTACATGGTTTAATATTGACAATTGACATGCAATGGACGCGTGTTGACATTCGAAAGGAAAAGATGTCAGTGTTGTCAACCACATAACGAAAAATATAACTATAATAAATATATAAATATAACAATGCTGTAATGAGTTCATTACAGCACTGTTTTTAGTACTCAATGAACTCATTACAGCACTGTTTTTAGTACTGTAATGAACTCATTGCGACACTGAAATAAAGAAAACCCTTTTTCTCACCTGGGAATTTTTTTTAGGGATAGATCGCTGGATCGAGGTCTCTATTTCGACGACGAACCTTACAGTAGTCGCTCTGCTAGACAATCTCCTACCATGCATCAACCTTTCATCGGAGACCTGCAACATCAAAACTCAGACCTCCAGAGAGAACTCGGTAATCTGAAGAAAGAGTTAGAACTAACAAATCAAAAACTGGGATCTTCCATGCATTCTATCAAAACGTTCTGGAGTCCAGAGCTCAAAAAAGAGAGGGCTCTAAGGAAGGAAGAGTCGGCGAAGTACAGTTTGATAAACGACCAGTTGAAGCTCTTGAGCAGCGAAAACCAGGTGAGACTCTATAAGGTCTTTTAAATTCTGTATGTTCACTGAAGGATTATCATACTACTGAATTATTCAATTTTTTTTCTGTAGTTCTGAGCGGGAAAAGAATTTGATTCATTCTACTTGTACTTCAAGCATATTCGTACTAGCAGTCCATACATGTTCCTACCACCTATTTAATATATTCAAACTGGTAAATTTTGACTTCGAGTAGTTCTGTTAGATGGAAACGAAATTCAACGAAACTCATTATTATTTCTAAACCAAGCATGTGGTAGTTCTATGCTTAGGTATTACTTCGATCATATTCATTGTAACCGAAAACGACATTTATAAGGAGGTCGAAATTTATTGTCGCATACTTCTTTTACACAATCAATGTCCGTAGTTATGTTATTATAATTTCCTTCTGAGATATACAGTGCTCGTCAATATTATTTAACAAACTCATTTTGTCAGAGGATAAATATTGGCAGAAAATCATGAAACACGTCAGTTTTTGTTTCAATTTTTTCAAATTTTTATGCATTGTTGAAGGACTTTTGTTGAAACCGTGCCATCCCCATCAACACCGTAAATTATTTGAACTGGTAAAGTGGGTTATGCGGTATTTTTTTGGCAAGGTCTTTGTATCTTGTTTACAGGCCTGCAGAAACTTTCAAGAAAGTTTTTTTTTATTTGTTACTCCAAGCGGTTTTCAGTATGTTCACTTTGACATGGCTAATTTACTTTGAGACGATGGTACCTGATGAAATTTGTCACCGAATGAAAGTCGACCATTACAGTTTTGTTCATACACAACTTTCAACCTTTTTCAACTCCCTCACGTGAAAAATTAGAATGATGAAACACTGCGCTTTAGTTATGATCTTAAGTAGGTATGTTATTAGTACGTTTCTGCTTAAGTTGAAACTTTCCGATAAAATGTCTCAAATCAAAAGAAAGATTTTTAAGAACGCAATTTAATCAATGTTTTTAATGTGTAATCATGTACAACCGTATAGAGATTTGATTTTCGAAGTAATAAAATGGCTTTTATGCTCATGGTTAAAAAAAAAATATAACACGTGGCCCCCAAATGCGCGGCGAATGTCTTTCTTTCAGAAAATTTGAATTCCAGTTGCATTCAATCATTGCTCAGATTCTAGTTCATTGTTCTAAAAATCCGAAAAGTTATCCTCAGTTCAATCACAAACAGAATATTGAAATTTTAATGATGATCGAGTCGGGCGATAGAGTCCGTTCTCAACAGGAAGTTAGTCATGTTTTAACGCCATATATCCAGTAAGATCAATCATAAAATCAAGGGTCAGTAAAATTGAAAGCAAATTCACTAGCAATGCGTTTCCTGGGAGATAGATTAGAAGACATAGTCTCATAGAGTGGCCAGCCTGGTCTCTAGATTTGACACCGCCCAATTTTTTTCTCATTGGGTTAACTAAACTCGAAAGTTTAGGTACATTGATTGTCTTGGTAAACCGAATGAGGTTCGAGATAGGTAAAATAATTCCAGGAATTCTCAATAAGCAACACGAAAAATGTATCAAGCGCTTCGAATATTGTATCCAGAATTTAATTCGCGCAAAACCTCCTGACGTCACGTCAGTGCTTTTCTATATATTACTTTTATACACGGTTCATGTTAAAAAAAAATCAAGCAAAAAAAGCACTAACGTGCTTTCAGAAGCTCTTAAGCATTGGTGCTGACGTCTTTTCCCAGACTCTGAAATAGGGAAATGCCAAACAACCATCACAATGAATTATATCATATCTGATTTTTAAATTGCAAATTACTACTCACATTGTTCCTTCTGCTCTGCACTCTCAAAACCAACCAGAAGATGGTGTATATCTTTTCGACTTGTACTCGATAAGTTCATTGAACTGAGTAAGAAAAATTTTTATTCTTAAGTTAATTTTGTGAAATCCTGTGACTTACTCTAATAAATGAAGAAACTCCTATATCTTCTCGTGATAAAACACTACGATGGTGAATTTACAGAATGTGCACTTTATCAATTACCTCTATAATTGCATAATTTTTTGTTGAGGTCAGACGAATATCATATATTCGGAATTTGATATTTTCGGAATTATTGAGAAAATTTCAAGCCTGATAATTTCCACCAAATTTTGCTCATTGTTTTTTTTCATCGCTATCCAAACGATTTTCAAGATTTAATTCGATCGGGTGAATATTCCAAAAGTTATCGAGGAAACCGAATTTGAGATGCTCTCAACTGCTGCACTGTGACACAAAATCGAACTTGAGAGAACCCGAGATTCGAGCGTTTTTCAATATTACGGAAAACTGTCATGAAATCCTTAAAATGCATAAATTGTAAATAATTACAAGGAAATTTGGGAAATGATTACTTAGTGAAAATTAATGGGGTACTTCCTCTAAATTCTTTCGAAATCACCTTGCTGTCCAAGTTACACCCCCCAGAATGTGTCGACGAATTTGCGGTTTTGAATTTTTTTAACCGGTTCTTAATATAGAATTGCAATGAAATTACACATATTCGATAAACAGCAGGTTTATTCAAGGATTTTTTCAACCCCCTAACTTTATTAGTAGGGATTGAAAATAGTCACCCCTATTACTTTTCTGTTATATCTGTTTTTGTGATGACGAGATTTTGAAAAATTTTCCTTCCCTTTAATCTTCGCACAATTTTGAAAAAACAATATCTCCTGGTAAATTTTGATACAATACATACTATTCCAAGACTACTTTATAATTAATGAGTGCTTATCCGAATTACTTTCAAATTCGCAGAATAAGTGGCGATGGAGTAGAATAGTCTCTGATTTCGTACATATATGGAATAGTTTTTCTGTGGTACCTTTTTGTCAGTTCCTTTACTTGAAGAATTTAATTGTTTGGCACTTCAAATTTCAATATGGCCGATATGCATGTTTGTTATGGTTTGTTGGACGGAAATTCACTAAATGCCTGGGGCTTATACGCAGAGCAATGACAATTGCCTCGTCATAGTTTGTTGCAAGGATACACCAGGGCTTAGCGGTACAAGAAACATTCAAGAAATTAATTTCTGATGCTGACATTGATAATTGTTCGAAAAAATTCTATGACAACTTTCTCAAGCTTGTTGCTTGTAGACAACAGACCTCCGACTACGGCGTCGGAAATAATATAGATTACATCAAAATTCTCCCAAGAGAAATTTTTCCTTCAAAATATTCAGAATTGAAGGGAGGAAAAATTTTGATAATTTTGTGATCACAAAAACAGATATAACACAAAGTGTAATAGGGGTGGCTATTTTCAACCCCTTATAAAAATGTTAGGTAGTTGGCAATATCAATGAAAAAGCCAACTATGCAGATGATAGAATGTGGGGAATTTCAATACTATTCGATTTTCAGAAGCGGTAAAAATAATTTAAAACCACAAAGTCGGCGACACCTTCTGAGGGATGTAACTCGGAATGGAAAGCAATTTCGAAAAAATTTTAGAAGGAAGTATCCCCAATAATCTTGACCAAGGAATCAGATGCCATCCTGTATTTCTATCAAATTACAGCAACTCTCGACATAATCTCCCTTCAAATGTATACACTTTTTCCATCGCGATATCATGTTCTTTTTTTGGTATATGGTTCATTGAAATTTAAAATCTATTTTAAAAAATTTTCTGGAAATATGTGGTATGTACAGACTAAAAAAAAGTATTTCACATTAATGGACTGTTAGTTATTATCACTGTTACGTCGTTTAGCCAGGTCCTTTGCGTAGTTGAATGTCAGTTGGTTGGTATTTCTGTGCTGAAATATTGGATTCTTAAAGCTTCATGTATGGTTTGGTTGGAGACATACCAAGGCACATCTACAAATACACGTTGTATTCTTGATGGAACTCTTTGGATGATTTGAATATTCGATGGCTTAGCGCAACCCCAGAATTGGATGCTGCACGTCCATATTGGTTTTGTAGGATCGAAAGTGTTATCCCTACTTATGCGTTTTTATGGACTCATCAGTATGGCTTGTGTGCACCATGCCATAGATGCAGGGGTTAGAAGTTTTGAGGAGCCGCCGGGAGTTGAACCCGGCACCTAGTCAGTGTGAAACTTGAGCGCTAAACTCTAGACCACCGAAGCGCTGTGATTGAGCTACGCGGGAGCTTTCTGAAGTTCCACCAAGTGATCCCTACACACTCCCCTGCCGCTGACAGAGTGCCGCTACAGTTTGATGATCGCTTAATAAATTAGCAATTTATTTTGAAGGTTCAAATAGGACTTCTTGCCTTTAAGCCAATACATTTTTCGGAATTTCAGATTTATTACATTCTTTTTGACATTAATGTGTACTTAGCCTTGGAGTCGAATGGCACTTACCTTCCGAATATTTTAATAGGAAACATATACTGCTTTTAGTAGTGAATGTAACTTGAACTGACGGAGCCTCATTGATATTGAGTCGACATTTCCGATGCCTCTGTCCAAGGTCGTCCAGGTGTTCTTATAATTGTTTGTTAGCTGTTTCAGCATTTTTAGCAGATGCAAGTATGGCTACATCGTCTACAAAAGATGCTATGGTGGTGTTTAGATTTTCTGGTATGTTCCAAGTGTAGATGATATATAGAAGTGGTGTAAAAATACTTGTGTGACTCCAGATTCGACTTTGGCAGGAGTGGTTATTGCTTCCCCATTCTTCACGGCCAAATAACGGTCTGCAAAATACGACTTCAAAATCATGTAATATGGTTGTGGGAGGAGTTGTTTGAGTTTGTACACCAGTTCATTATTCCAAACCTTCTCTAATGTTTATATGATGAGTCCAGAAACACTGCTGAGCAAAATTTTCCTTCTTCGAGGCTTGTTTAGATGATGTTCACGATGCGATGGACCTAATTCGTTATCGAGTGGTTCTCTAGGAAACCTAGTTGGTGGTCTGGTAACAGTTGGGGCATATCAATGTCATCCTTCAACCTTTTGAGAAGCTATTTCTCAAACAGTTTACCCAGGATTGACAGGAGACTTATGGGCCTATATAATTCCTCATTCTGTTCTGGTTTACAAGGTTTGGGTATTATTATAACCTCAACATATTTCCATATGATGGAGAAATAGGATGTACTCATTATTCTACTAAATAATGTTGTGAGCAGTACAACAAAAAGTTTTTTTGGTAGTCTCTTCAGAATTTCGGAGGTTATGAGGTTGTATCCAGGAGCTCTCATGATTTTCAGTCTTCTTATCTCATTGGCTACTTCTGTTGATGTGAAAGCTTCAATGGCCAAGGACATCTGGCATGGAATATCCAGAAATGTTTCAACTTCTGCATCCCTCATACCAGGATAAGGGTCATCTGATGTGAGGACATGTGGAAGATGTTTGGCAAATGTATTGCATTTATCTTCATCTGAGGCAGTCCGTTTTACATTGGTCATTTTAATCAAAGATTTATCTCAATATGGGTCATTTGAACCTCTTCGTACTGTTTTCATTTTTATCATTTATATTCTCTATATACTGTAGGAATTGAGAATTTTCATATAGTTGCAGTGCTTCATGTGAGCCTTCATGTGAGTTGATTCAGTATTGTCTTGTCTAGCAGATTCCGTGGGCTCTGCCAATTTCCTATAGCTATTCGTTTTTCTATCGGCAGTTCCCGAATTTGAAGGGGTAATTTCTTTTAAATTTATCCTCTCATCGAGTGTGTAGGAGTACTTTTCTATGCTGATTTTTGTATAATTTCTGTTATGTTGTTTGTAGCTGTTTCTATGTCATCAAGCGTTTCTATAACTATACTCACATCTACTTCTTCCTCGAATATTTGCTGGAACTTGGACTAATTGGTTGAGGTCTTGTAATTGTTTATGTTGTTTCGGATGTATTATTTTCATTTGATTGAAAAAAGATGAAAATTACATTTTTTGGACTGTCTGCGATGACCTATTGTTTACTGATGAAACATTGTTTTCTGGTGTATTATTGGTTTTGATGACGGGTCCATGCTTTTCAGTAGACCTTCAAAGGACATATTTACTGTCACAAAATCTGTTTTATTTCTATGAAACGGAAAACTTTATTTGAGAATGTGTTTGTTTACGTTCGCAGAGATAAGTGGTCCCATCGATTAGCATAGACACACCCGCGACCACATCTGTCCAACATCATTGATATAATGTTCTGTTCTTCTTTGCCATAGAAGAAGTCTTTGGGTTGCTGTCGGAGCTACAGGAGGACATGTATCTTGATATTTTGATGTTTTTCATACACCTTCCGTGCTAATGTTTTTTCGTCGGTCCAAAGATGTAGGAAACGCATTGCTCAATTTGGGCTGTAAGATGAGGGCTGAGAGTTTCTCCCACCTTAATTTTTTCAGAAGTTCCGTGGTTAAGTGAGCGCTGTGGGAGGGCGCATTGTTTTGAGGAAAAATGAGGTCTTTCGTGATCAATCCTGTGTGTTTCTTGCGGATAGCCAATCTCAATAAATTAACAATCATTTCCAAATAAGAAGTAGCCTTCACGATTGGTTTGTTTTCCAAATAATGGCATGAAAAGGCCCGTACATGTCTCAGAATACCGTGAGTATCAGTTTCTTGACTGACTGACGGGACTTGAATTCTATCGCAGCAGGGACTCCGGACTTTTCATCACTGGTTAACATACATCGCCAAAAAGACTCAACCTCTCGTTGAACCGTTGTTTAAGCTCTCGACATATTCTCTTTATGAACTGGCGGCAATATTTTGGAAAACCATCTTGTCCATGTATTTCAAAAAATTGAACGTGTCATTAAAAATTTTATGTATTGCATCGATGCTAGCAACTAATTCAGGTAATCTTTTATTTATTGAGTTTCAAACGAGAATAGAAACAGGCATTCGACCCAAATACAGAAACTTGGAGAATTTATACATAAAGTACCATTCTATGCAGTATCCTCCGGTATATTACAACGGTTCAGCATTTTCTGCGAGCAAAACGTGCTTATCGTTATAAGTACTTTTCTCTGGTGGAGCTTCCACAGGTTTAGTCTAATCGATGAGATATTCTGACGAAACAATCGTATAGATGTGTAGCCAAGACTTAGACTACCCCAACAATACCGTTAGCAAGCTGCTAGGTGACTTTTTCTGTTCACTTATCGAAGGACCCTCGTTTTCGGACACTCAACTTTTTCCGGAAGTATGAAAACTCTAGCATATCTCCTTCGGAAGATTGACCACGCATTCTTCGTTGGGAAGTCGAACTCAATCGATTGATTCGATTCCACTTCCGGCTCTGTATTCGAAAATTACAGACATTTGGGTAAAACGATAGTACGCTTTTCTACTAGTTTAATAAACTAGAAAAAAAGCACAACAAATTGCGGCTACGAACCATTTGAGGATTAATTCCTTTTTTCTGAGAAAGCCACTTATGGAGTAAGTAGCCATATTAGTAGGTCTCTTCTATTCCATAATTCACGGTATGAAATTACTTTCTCTCGCACGCAAGCCACACATTATCGATCCTCCTTCTCATACAATCCAAAACCGTGTAACGGCCTCAAATTTATACGCTCTGATTTTACGTTGCGATTCATAGAAATACAGCCGCATAACCAATTTGACGACCCCAGCACGAGATCTGACGTAATGGGTAGTTCAAACAGTGCCGGCGGACAATTCACTTTATTTTGTGTAGGCGCGAGATTTACTCATGATTTTACGGCGCGTTTAGCCGTATGCTTTTGAGTTATGGTCTCGTTAATTTTCATTTTTAGGTGATCTTCGATGTTGACTCTCCAATTTACGATTAGCGTCGAGTGTAATAACACAGATTGCAGGATGTAGGCGCACCAGGGGCAACATTTTGGTGTAGTGAACTGGGATTCGCGAGGGTAGTGAGGCTAAAGATAACTGTAATATTCTGTTTCTCTACCCGATTCATATTAGGAATTGCACCTCTGAATGGAAGATAGTAATTGATGAGAGATTTTTGATGATGAATAACCAACATCTTTATTGTTCTTCTTTCCAACAGCCATCTTCTGTCGTTCTCAAGGCGAAAAATTGGCTTTTAAAAAACCTGACAAGTTCACAAAATTTTTCAATTTTTATTAGTGTCTAATTGGCAGAAATACGAAAACTAGATGAAGTGGGTACTTATCTGTAGTTTGAAGACTTCTCCAAGTTACTTCGAACTAATGCATGCAAACTTCTGGCAACGATTTTCATAGATTCTGCCTCTTTGAATCTTATTCATGCAGTCTTCTCTTTTTGGATGTAATTGATGTATCCTTCCATTTAATCAGGTTACATTTACCCTTGGATCTATGGGTGTTTATTCCTTGAAAGTGCTTTTGATATTCTTTTATTTTCACTTTCAATTTTTTATTTTGTTTCTCTGATATGAGATCTTACGCATTCGCATGGTATCTCATATATGCAATTCTTTTAATTCCATTATCAGATTAAACATTTTGAGATTAGCCCTGATGGTATCTTGAATCTTGAAGGATGTTGTTATGACGTACCCTTTCCACTTCGTCCCATTTTTTCTGATGAACCTTTCACATACACACTGATTCTTGGGATTCCATTTTGTTTATGAACAAGCACATTCAATAATGGAAATGTATATCCGAATTCCGTTGTGGGTTCAATAGATTCTTAAGATAAAATTAAAGGAATCTTTCCTTACGACTCATTGTGGGTTCAAGGAAATCACCATGTTAACAATTGGCTAATATTCTCCTGAAAATTATATCTCCTTTAAAAAATGATTCTACATTCATCATTAAAAACTAGTGGAAAAGCCCGTGTCGCCACGGGCGCAAGTAAGGAAGCCCGCGGTCGTTATTAGCAAATGCCCCTATAAGCAGCCGTTCATGTCATTTCGTGTCTAACTTTCATCGAGTGAAGACGTATTTAAAAAAATGCCCAAAAAAGAAGCAAAAAGAAGAAGAGCAGAGGCAATTGGAGCAACTGCAGAAAGAAAACGTCGAACGCGCGAAAAAGAAGAGCTTCTGGAAAATCAGATGAAAGCTCCTGTTTTTCGTGCACGAAACCTGGAGGTGTACGAATATAGCACTCTTCCTCATCATGCAATAGATGCCTTGCTTTTGCAGCTTCAAGAAACGTTGCGTATGTCGTGCCATTGACTGTCTTCAAGCATAAGATCTAGGGCCACGAACATGCAAAAGTAACAATCGTAGGAAATAGCGTTCCGTGTCTTTAGGTGAAACTTGGTGCATTCTTGCAATTATAACTTCACCTCCTCGTTGTCTTTTCTTCCAAGCATTTCTTTCCCAAACCTAGTGATTCGGTATTTCATGGTAGAGGTAATCTTGAGAACCGCTGTTGGCATCAAAGTTGAGTTTGAAAAATGCAGTTAATGTGGTTTATTTACTGGCATTATTAATTACCGCTGCTTCTTCTGCACCGGCCACAAATACGACATTTTGTTGATCTTCTAAGTGAATTGCTAATTGCTTTATAAAGTGTCTCATTCCGTCCATACTAAAACTCATTAGTCGCCAAACTGCTTCTGGTGGACCCACATACCGAGCATCAAGATAAGTTCGTATTTCGTAGAAATGGTAGCGTTGTGGATTTCCTTGGATATTAACCTTCTGCCATTTCAATGTCTACATTTTCCATTGGAACACGTTGATGAATTTCAATTGCAGCACTATCATAACCCTTGTAGATATATTTGTACAAATACTCAACACTTTTGATTCAAGTCAAATTTCTACATTTATATGAGCGTCATATTTTAAAAGTACCTAAGTATGGATTGTATGGCACCACTCATCTGTTATCCACAGGTTTTCCATTTCGGTCGTATGTTATATTTGTATCTCTTCTTTTATATCTTGGATAGCCATTATCCCATTATCACAAACGACGGTTTCCTCTTGAAAGTCTTTTGGGAAATTCTTCTGACAATTACCATTCGACATACATGGAGAATTCGCATTTAAGAGTACCGCACGGTCCGTGGATCATATGTCACATTACACTATTATAAAGTCTGGGATATTAATTTGGGTCTGGGTTATCGGCCCAGACCGCTTCATCAATCTGATTTGGTTCCCGCATTTTATGTTCATTTTGAAGAATTAAAAGAAGATGAGCATGTGAAGCCCTCGTTTTTGAAACTCTATAACATAAACATGAGCAACAACTTGTCCGAATATATTTTTCACAAATAGGTCATTTAACATTTCTTTCAACTTCAAGTTAAACACAGTCGCTGTTGAGTCCGGATGATGCTCGGCTTTTTCCCATGGTTTAAGATTTTGAACTATTTCAGGCCATTTCGGGTTACAGGTAGAGGTCATGAAAAGGTTTGGTTTACCATATTTCCGCACAATTGCCATGGCATCTTGGTAATTTTGCTACATGTTCCGTGGACTTCCTTTATAGCTTGATGGCAAGATAATAACTCTTCCAGGAGGAACATTTCTCTGCTGCGCTTCTTGTTCTTCTCCATTAAACCTTGTACCTTTCTGTTCTCAATTCTGGCTATCCATCTTAACCTTGATACTTTCTAATTTGTAGAAATTAACGAGAAAAATTGCGAAGAAACGAAGAAAAGTCTTGCACTGCATCGAACGAGCGTCGACGTCTGTATTCGAATTACGACTTCTCTTTTCTGGCATAGGTCATATGCTCCAACATATGCCACGCGTCAATCGTAAGGTAAAATGAACATATACGTGGGCCGCACGAAACGAGCAAGCACCTTGGAATAAAATGAATGAATGCAACTAATACTAATGAGTTGCAGTAACATAACCGCCCACCTAAAATAGAATATTTTATGAAACAAAGGAAATATAAAATTGAAAAGGTATCGAACAGAAAGATAAAAAATATATACATATATACATCAACATACGTCTTAATTATTGAAGAGGTAATGGACATAATTTAACCACTGATCTCTGCAGTACACCTTGAGTAGTCCGAACAGTAGCTACTCTAGCTATTTTATCAGCGCCAGGATGCAATTTCTCAATGCGTCCAAGTCGCCAGCGCAATGGAGGAGTTCCTTTATCAAGATCATCCTTTATCAAGACAGTGCACCTATTGAATAAGGTTCAGGCGAGTCACTATTGAACCACCTTTTTCGTTGTTGCAGTGTGTTCAGATATTCTAAATTCCATCTTTTCCAAAAATCCTGATGGATACGAGTTAATAAAAACCCGCTGACAACGCGATAATCGACCGATAGATAGGTGAGATAAATCTGGTTCAGGAATAGCAGTTAATGGAGCCAGAGTAAGAAAAATGTCCTGGTGTCAGTGCAGATATGTCATTCGGATCATTACTGAGCGGACATAGAGGGCGAGAATTGAGCACAGACTCAATCTCTAAGTGGACTGTATAAAACTCCTGTATGACCTGTTGAGACAGAAGGAACTGTAAAGTCTGGGCACCTGGATGCAGACATATTTTGTGGAAATGCTGAATAAGGAGCCCCAGTAAGACGATGAGATGAAGTTAAACACAGTCGCTGTTGAGTCCGGATGATGCTCGGCTTTTTCCCATGGTTTAAGATTTTGAACTATTTCAGGCCATTTCGGGTTACAGGTAGAGGTCATGAAAGGTTTGGTTTACCATATTTCCGCACAATTGCCATGGCATCTTGGTAATTTTGCTAAGTGCTGTTGGTTCATGTTCCGTGGACTTCCTTTATAATTAGCAGAAGATGAGCTTTCACAAATTCCATTTATCGAAAATGAAGCTTCACAAATTTTGATGGCAAGAATTTCGACCTCAGCGGTTGCTATAACTCTTCCAGGAGGAACATTTCTCTGCTGCGCTTCTTGTTCTACATAATCCATTAAACCTTGATACCTTTCTGTTCTCAATTCTGGCTAATTCCATCTTATCCAATTTAAGTTATTACTTTCTTGATTGACGTATCAACAGCAAACGTACTGCTGAAACTGCGTAATGCACTAAACCCCGGTTTTATGGGTTGTTACAACACTGTCTTCTGTCGGCAAATTGTATCTTCTAGGATCGTTGTCTGTACGCGCAAAAACCATTCGAATATCTGGTAATTCACGATTTTCAGCTATAGCTTTGCGACGCTCTTCTCGTAATCTTTCTCCCATTGTGTAAAAAGCGCTTGCAAATGGGTTATTTTCACGAAGCATTTCATCTAGTCGAAGCATTGTCACTGGATTGCATCCTTGGTTAGCTGGGTTTTGCAATCTATGTTGCTGAGCTTCATTAGTATCAAGTGGGTAAAGTTGACAGAATCTGGGCGTGTTTCCAGGTTGCGGAATAATGGAACCAATTCTGCTGTATGATGTTCCATGCCGACAAAATGAATGAGGGCCAGTTAATACAAAACCGCTCAAGCTAACTTTTTGGGAAGCAAACGCAAAAGCACTGTCATACTGGCGTATGGCGTATATTGTTTTGGAAATTCTTCGATTCTTCATCTGTTCCCGTATAAAGTTCTCTGAGCAAAGCTGGTACTTCTTTCAATTGCATCTGCTCCCTCATTACAACTCTGCCTTTCTGGCAGCACTGGAATCCATCTCACCCTTTTCACCCTTAAAATGCAGAGCATTGCAAAATTGACACGATTCGCTAGTTTCGCCGACAAAAAACGCGGGAATTTCGTCTTCAACTGGAGCCCTTCCCGCTACAAATACTGATCGCATTGCGTGATTATTGTTATGAACGCGGCGTCGGTTTCTTTCAGTTCGGGTTGTCCGGGTAGCGTTTCGAGAACCCACTGGTCTGCCTCGTCGTCGTGTCTCCATGGTAAATTAAAATTTTAAAATTTTACACTGGACCTAACTCAAAATTGAAATATCGGACGTGACCCTTTTTCAATTTTTACCCAAAAATGGAGAATAACCATTTGGGTTTTCAGCTCTCAATTATAATTTTCTGACTTCAAAGACAGTTCAGAATCTGCAAGCTCGTACCTCGTCAAAGGCAAAGGTACAATATTATAATTCCCAATTCAAGAAGCAGAATGAAAATGCAATCCCATGTCGTTTTTCAAGCACCTTATATAAAATATAAATTGTTAAACAATTAGTCACGCCACTCTGCTAACTCAGCGCGAAAATCTCACCAACGAACAAACCAAACCAACATGATAAGATTTCTCTCAGGGCGTCAGTTAAAAATCCTGTTCAGATCCGCAAAATTGCGATTAATTACTCCAGGACATTTCAACCAAATATGCGGGAAGAACGATGTCATTGACAACCTACGTCACATGATGACAGACTAAGACCACCGACAACGGCGTCCATCGAAACGTACGAGATAAGCTGGCAAACTACTTGCGACTAACGCCACCAGTTCGGTTTGCAGATGATACTAACTGGAACTACACTTAGCGTGAAATTTTAAAATCGTGACACTAAAATCTAAATAATAATTATATTAATTAAATGGCATTGGTTCACCAATGTCTTGCAGAATGGTTTATGGCGAATTTCGCAAAAAGCTTTCGACCAATATTCCTAAATCACGAATGCGAAATTCGAAAACACGAGCGACGAAGGAACAATCAAGAAGAATATATTGAATTCACATTGTAAGTCGAGAAAATAAACAACTGAGTGTTGGATGTACTTGTTCTTCTGGAACTCCAAGAGTGTGTATTAAAACGATATTTTCTCTATTTCAACCATAGATTTGTGATTTGGAATAACAAAATCATATGGAATTCAGTGAAAAATTCAGATTATACCCCCTAGTGCCTTTTGTATTATATTTTCGCACTTGGTGTGACTGATACGAAAATTGACAGATTATAGAATTTGAATAGTGCGTTCAAATCTCTACATGGTTTAATATTGACAACTGACATGCAATGGACGCGTGTTGACATTCGAAAGGATAGGATGTTAGTGTTGTCAACCACAAAACGAAAAATATAACTAATAACAAAGCTATACTGTTTTAGTATTGTAATGAACTATTACGACACTGAAATAGAGAAATTATTTCAAGTTATTTCCAAACTTATTTGTTGGATGTCATTGGGGTTTTGATTTTAATTGATTCTAAAGTTGTCTCGTCAATTATGATTTCTTCTTCTTGTTTGTTTTCGTTGTTCGGTTTATTTGAGACTGCTCAAGAGTGGAGTAGATGTTGTGAAGGTATCTAATGTCTGATCTGTCATTAATGGATTTTTCATTTTGTTTTATGTGGATTATTTCTAGAAATTCTCTAGATTTCTTATTTGTTTCTCGGTCTAACACTACAGTTTCTTCATAATTGAATGTATGTGTCCTTTCAATCTGTCTTTAAATTTTAGTTCCGTCTATCCTATGTATACACCCTCTCAATTATTGCAATTGATCTTATATACCACATGTGATGTCTCTGTTAATAGTGTTGGTGATTTTAATTTGCTTTATAGTTGTTTAATTTGAATGTGTGTATTGTGCCCTATTTTGACGTTGCTGTAGGGTTTCAAGATGTTTTCTATTTTTTCAGATAGAAAAGGTACGTATGGTAATGGTAAATTAATGTGATTGGTTCTTTTCTTTTATTTGTTGAATTTTCGGTGTTCGTTGTTTTATTATCTTTTTTATTTGTGGTAGAGGATAGTTGTTTTTCATTAAGACTGAGGTAATGTCCTATATGATGGTGATTCTGTATACAGGTGAAGTTAGTTTTAGCGCTCTGTCAATGTACCCGATTATAATCGCTTTTTTTCAGTTTATAGATATGTGCTGAGAGGTATTATTCTGTTCGGGCATGTTTCCTTTTTATAAATTTTCGCTTGAACTGAGATGTTTACTCTTATGAGTGTCATGTCTAGAAAATTCATTGTGTTGTTCACTTCTATTTCTAGTGTGAACTGAATTTTATGGTGAAAACTATTTGAATCATTAATTATCCTTCGTTTTTCATTTCCTCATATTCAAATATTGCTTAGGAAAAGATCATCATTAGAAAACCAAACATGTAAATTTTTACAAGAAAAATTGTGAATAATTTTTTATTAGGCATCGTGGTGAATCACTCCGTATATCAATATCCAAGAAAGCGAGCAATATATCACGGAAATTTATACAAGTTATTATCCTGCATGAATAATCCCAGAGGAGCGTTCCGCATATTGAGCTCATCTCTAGGAGACTGGGAGTTTTGCTGAGCGTAAATCTCTTGAGGGAGGCTGAAGTGAGTCTTCGACTCTGTCGTATCTCATACATTGTGATGTCCGACTCCAATTAACTTCGTCGACATTAATTGCTCATATCCGATATCTGTGAAGGACGGATACCCGGGAAATGTGAAAAATGGAATAAGAACAGCGATGAAGTCGGGTTTTCAACGGTCAAAGACCTCGTCTATCGATTTTAGTTCTCAGAATTGGACCACTCGGTGTGTGTGTCGGGAGAGATGAATGGCTTTGCGCAGTCTCATGTTGGAAGATAGAAATGAGCACTTTTATATAAATAAAGGAAAATCTGTGAACGGCGGATCTAGAAAACTGCTGCCAGTAGGCTGTTCAATGTCGGCCATGCGTAATCAAAAAATTTATTTTGAACCAGAAATGAAAATTTCCATCATTTAGAAGTTTTTCAGAGAAATTTATTTAGTGAAACCCGCAACGTTGAAAGTCAAACCGTTTCCGATCTGTCAGATAAAATTGGAGAATGGCGTCAAATGAAATGTTCTCTGTAGGGGCTTTATACTATGTTTAATTACGTAGAGCTAGTTAGGACTGTATATTTTATTATTGGATGTTGCGTACGCAGATCACAACTACAGATTCCACAACAGTAAGATACTGAATATAAAAAGTCTTACCGGTTGCCGAAAAGAATGGGGCTTCCTTATCATGGCAGGCGTCTTGATGGATCCCTAGAATGCAGATACCACTACTTCCATACGCCGATGACAGCTCTTGTCACTTCAAGTGAAGTCACTATTTTGTCTGTTTTAACACAACTTGATGTCTGTGTCGATTGATGAAGGAAAGCACTATGCAAGCGAAATAAACTAAGAATTCTGCAAGTGTCACTGTTTCGTGCACTATCAAACCAAAAAACAAAAATGCGGGTATTAACAAATATGCTAAAAATGTCCAAAAGTACGCGTATTTCACAATGGCGAAATAAATCAAGAAATGCGGAATAACGTGTGTTTCCCAATCAAAATCCAAAAATCATCTTAATTGTTCATCAAACTATTCAAATCATATGTTTAACATATGGGTGCGCGTTTTTCAGTTTGTCCAATGTACGATTTATCACAATTAAAACAGGGCACCTGGTAAACTAAATTGAACTCAAATAATTTCGGTGTCTCATCTTTTAACCGGGTGTAATTTTTTTTTGCTCTATTGATGTTATAAATGGCTCAACAACACCAGAATTCTTTGAAAATTTTATAGATAAATGAAAGTTTATAATATTACTACTCAAAATTGTAACTTCATTGTTAATTCATACATATTCTATCTATCAAATACTTGAGAAAGTTATTATTTTGGTGTATTTTCTTCACCTTGTTAAAATTTTTATCATGGAATTTTCTATTAGTCAGTTTTGTGGCCCTGAACAATAGATTTTTAACTACATTGGTTTTCTGTTTTGAACTATGATTATTTAATGAATTTATACATCTTCCAGGATTGAAGGGTACCAATGTACTAATCAGAGATTAAATCATTACTATCACGTATAATTACTGTTTCTAAAAATGTGAGTCTACCATCAACCTCAACGTCTAAAGTCAATTTTATTATGCTATGGAAAGAATTCAACACATCTAATATAAGTTGCATCATATCTCTAGGTAAAAACATATGTATATTATCAACATACAATTTTTTTAATGGCGATGTAGAGCTCAATCTGGTTTCAATATAATCGAAAAATTCACATAATACCAGCTCTGCAAGTGAAAGACTTACAGGGCTACCCATAGGAGTACCATCCAGTTGTTTGTAATATTGACCATTGAATAAGAAGTAATGAGAAGGAACTACTTTCGAAATAGGTATTCAGTACTGATAAGAAAGTATCTCTATCAAGAACAGCAACTTATAGCATGCTAGTGTTTTTTAACTGATTTGGTCACAAGTAAAAATTGGTATGTTGGTAAATACGACATCTAAAGAAACAAGGATGTGATTTTCTGGTACCGTGATCTCTGTCAGAGACTGCACCAAAGTGAAAGATTTTTTTTATGCTATATGTAGAAGTTGACAAATAATCAACAAAAATGTTATGCAAGAATTTAGCCAAATTAGTAAATGGTGCGTCAACGCAACATACAATAGGTCTTAAACTCAATGTTGTTTTTTTAAACTTTCCTGAGGCAATATAGCTTCGGAGGGATACCATTATGTTTAATTGTATGTTGGTACTCTTTATTTGATATAAACTCACTCTCTCAAAACTTTGATTACTTGGTTGATTCTGTTCTGGATTTCAGTATTCAGACCTTTCAGAAGTCTTTTATAAATATTTGGACTATCTACTAACATTTCAAACACCCTCTCTCATATTCATCACTGTTAATAAGTACGGTCATCTTACCTGTATCTGACTTGCCAATCATTCTATGTTGATATATAGTTGAATGGTTTTTCACTAAGCCTACATACCTAGCTCGAAGGTACCCTTTTCATCTCCACTCAATTCTAAAGTGCCAATAGAATACTCAAAATCCTTTATAATTTTCAATACTGAAGTCTATCAGGAAAAAAATATGTTTTTCCTAGTCTGTATAATGTTGTCGTTTCGAGTTGATAGCGGCAGGAATAAAGAAGTTATGAGAACTTTCCATTTGACGCCATTTTCTAATTTCCTCTAACAGCACAGAAACGGTGTGGTTCTCAATAAATTAACTCTCTCAAAAATCCAGCCCGAAAATGTGTTACTCATTTTGTTCTAGCTCATCTGACAACTAATTCAGAACACCCGGTACACTAGACTCTTAATAACGTGGTATTTAAGTAATTATAATCAATACAATTCCGCTATTGGGCATGTAAATGAATGTAGAATTACTATTTGGGCCATAAACATAATCTTATATTGTTCTTCTTCCCTACGTTTCAATAGAAATCTTCTGTCATTTTCATGGTAAAAATTAGCTGTCACAAAAGCTGACGAGTCCAAAAAATTTCTCACCAATGTATTGGTGTTGTAATTCTCTCAGCAAAAATCTAGCAGATTTTCGAATAGATTTGGAAACACTTTCGCTTTCTTATCTATTTGAATTGTTTCATACAGTTGTGCTGATTTCAGTTTATAATATTTTCACAAAAAAATCAAGAAATCGAAGAATTGGTAGATTGGTTGATGAATAGTTAAGATAAAAACAGTAATGTGAAGTTATTTTTTTCTATACTGAATATTTCAGATGATAATTGTCCGATTTCAACAAAAATTTGTCAATATATGAAAGTTATTGATATCTTATATATTCTCGAATTTCATCATTGTTGAGTTCTATCACGGGAAGATAAAGAAGTTCGTGCGCGCTTGTTTCAGTTACTCACCGAGTCACAAAAGAGATGAATATTTTCTCGTGATCAATCAGTGTAGTTGAAGTTGTCATATTCTGCCAAGTCTGACCAAGTTATTAGAACGTTTAATGTACCGCTATGTCTGTAGAAGATGATTTATCCTCCTTTAGACTAAAGGTTTCAAAAGAACTCTATTCAGAAGACTCATTGCTTTTCGACCACTTTCTTGTAATTTGGACTTCAATATACAGGGTGAGTCTTTGACCACTGCGTTAATTTTAACCATAGATTCTTGAGATCAAAAGAAACACTTTTTCCATTACGGTTTTTCTATATTCAGCTGCGTTGAAAAGTTATAAGCATTTTAAGTTTTCACATTGGGCAAATACCCCTCTGTAGTCCAGTTTGGTTTGAATGAAAAATACCTTCCACAGCATCCACTATTGAATCTGAATTGTTTAAAAACATTATTTTTCCTCTAAGAAATGATTCACTCACACATGTTTCATCCAATGAGGTCCATATCCTGAAGGAAGATACAAAATACTAATTTTCTGGTAAAAAAAAATTCAACACCATAAACATAGATTTTTGTGTTCTACTATAGTTTCTTTGTACTTCAAGATTATAAACCATGCCTTTCTAGTCAGAAACTCCAAAAAAACCTCAGAATTATTGGGTGTTATCATCATACATTTGTAATTTTCTTCTTAAAATTTCCAAATCATATCTATGAAAACTTCCAAGGCAAGAGGTTGTCACTGTGCTTTTTTTCACTCAAAGCCAGAAAAAATCATCTATGATTTTCCAAACACTGATAGTTCTGAAGTTTCTTCTCCTTGACAGAGACCAGTGAACAGGTCTATGAGGTATCTTGATATCATACTGTTAAAAATATAAAAATCTTTCTCTTCAACAACAATGAATGATGTCACTACGAATAATCATTTTAAAGTCATGTTACTTTGCTTGATGATTATTTTCTGTACTGAATCCGAATAACAATTTACCTGGATAGATTACAAGTATTTCCAGATTTAGGTGTGCAATTATACTTTCTTGAAGAAATACCTGAATTTGATTTTGAAAAATCAACTAGGTGTTTTTTAATAAAAAATTTTTTGTTAAATCATTAATATGAATCTATTCTCTTTAGACTATAATTACTGATTACTGACTTTTATAATCAGAGTATCTGTTTTAATAACGTAAACATAAATATTGAATAATGGTTATTCATAGATTATGTCAAATTTTAATACCTTACCATAGAATATTAATTTATTACCGAACCCCAGGAGAGGAAAAAATTAATATTTGCAATGTTTATTTTAAATGAAAGATAATATCTGTAACTATTATTGATCTTTAGTTATAATTTTCCTCAGAATAATTAGAGTGAATTATTATCACATTAAAATATTATAACGTCTCTGTGGTGGGTAGTTCCAAATAAAAAAGTGTTCTGTGGTTCCTTGTTGTTTTGATTCTGTTTGAAACTGTCAACAGTTATTTGTAGCTTTCTTTCAAAAAAATGTGGAAATATTGGAAAGATAATATGGATAGTTTTAAATTATTCAATTCAGTATGAAATGATTATGGTCAGAAAATGCATTCGATTCTAATCTTTCTTGTTTATGAGCTTATAGCTTCTAGTTTCAATATTGATTGAATTTTAATTAACCATGCGTCATAACAAACATTCAGAAATATCAAAAATTCTATTATCTCCTAAGTTTGTGAACAAGGTTGAATCGGTGTATGAAATAAAGATAATAAAGGTATAGAACAAATCTAGGAGACTGGGTTCGAAGTTTTAAAAACTCATATGAGCTCAATTTGCAGCATTTCTATGTTAGAATAGATATAATTTGATGAAACCTGAAAGTCTGAAGCTATAAAAAACCAGCTCTTCATAAAGACAAGTCTTCAATTTAACAGGTCCTGACAGAAAATACCTATTTCAACGGTCAAAATATACCGAAGAGTGATGGAAAACTTGTTCTCTATTCATTATGGAATATTATTCTGGATTAAATATTAAACAAGGTGCTAGACATCATTAACAATGAATACAGCAAATGGAAATTTAGATTTTGTGGTGAATGTAAGACAAAAATTGTTCAGCGGTTAATTTCATCTATAGTGTTTAGTGGTGGAACCATAGACTGGAGAGATTTCCCCAACCTTTTGTAGAAATATTTAATAAAGACATAAAATATGGCAACATTGAACAAATCTAATTATTGAATCATTTCAGGAGAAAGATGAGGAATAATTTTATATGCAAAAAAGAATAATGATTCCAGGAAGTACGAGATATGGACCTTCAGTTCAAGCGATATTTGTTTTTCATGCAATTTAACCAATCTGTAGAGTAGTAGTGAGAAACCCACAAGAAGTGGAATAAATCTATTGATGCCAAAATTTGCACGAGTGTTATCAAAAATCTTCTACAAGAAATCATTTCAATTGATATTGTCGTTTGAATATTACAAGTGAAAATGAAATTTTTTATGAAATTTCAACACCCTATATCTTTTGAACGGGGCCAAATTTGGAAAAATGTTATAGGAAGAAAATGTTTCTTTTGACGTCAAGAATCTATGGTTAAAATTAACGCAGTGGTCAAAGACTCACCCTGTATATGTGTGTATGTTTAAAAGACATGAGCTTACTGGAAGAAAGATTTAAATTCTTGATGGTTATTGATAGAGCTCATAAACCTTCTTTTGGTGGGTTCTTGAAAGAAGGGAATTTGAGTTTCGCACAAAACTGAAGGCAAACTCTGAGTGAATATTTCTTATTTCAGATATAGGTTTGCTTATTCATTGTGGCGGTTGTATTGGTATAACACTGCTCCAGAATACGGGAAAAAACTTCAAGCAGCCAAAATCGCAGGACCTCACCTTATTGCTTTTTTACATTTTAAAATTCAGAATTTTTCGAAAAAGACTTTTCTCTTCCGACAAGCTGAATGGAAAACATTCTGTGAACTTCATTCTTAAAATTTTTTCAACATATCTGCAACTCGGTATTTTTCTGATGTGATCCTGATCTAGCAAGCGAAAGATATGGAGTGAGTTTTCCTTCATTTTAAATATTTAGGTTCTTTACGAGTTCTATCACATCATTTTCTGATTATATGTAGTTCCTTCGGTTTGTAGCCTGGATCTTTGGAAATTGGATTGTATTTACAAATTTAAACATCCCACCCTTTCCATCACTTTTGCTCACATATGATTTCCTCTTTCTCTCTCATTTCATTATTATCTGTTGCACTTCAATTTATTCATATAAAAAATTAATTATGCATATTTTAAATTTAGAGTATGCATTTCTTTTCAAACTTCAGGGAATATTTTTACATTCGATATCTGCTTCGTCACGGCAAGGACAGAAGTACAGAACGACAATTTCGAGGTCTCCCCTTCAGACCCTCTTCATATGTCAACTAGGTTTTATCGTCGGTTTGAAAAAGAATTAGGGATCTTGAGTTCTTTGGAAGGCACCCCTTTCCGCTTACTGAATTCGGAAAGTGTTGAATATCACGTAAATAGGAATTCTTTACACGTAAGGGAGAATTTTCATTTGATGTGAAGGACGTTAATATCTACTGCAAGACATATAAACTCTTGAGAAACCGATGTTGTAGTATTTTTCACTTGATCGATATATTTTGTAGGTTGACAGAACGATTAAAGCAAATAGATGCGCCTGCGCCGGCAGTCTTGAGTATCTGAGATATTTCATAAATGGGAGTTTCATGAGAGACGGATAACTTCACGTGGAAATAAATCAAATCAAATGCCTTTTATCTGATACACAATTCTTGTAATTGATATTTGAATATGTATGAAGAGTCTTAGGCTACTATATGAAGCTAAACATCTCTGAGATCAGTGGAAATATATTTTCTCAGTTGCGGTGTAGGTCGAAATTTGGCTAAAGAATTCAAAAAAAGAAATTGGTGGTCTTGGTTCCATTTTATTCTTTAGGATTCATGTGGATTCTATGAATAGAAGTCAATTCATTAATCCAACATAGATATATTTCTTTAAGCCAAAATCACATCCATCAAAATTGATAGTTCTTAAAAAAATTAATTTTTTCATTTTATATACTAAAGTTTTTTATCTACAAAATATACAGAACCTTGGATCAACAACCTCTGTTTCTTATGTTTCATTTCGAATTATTCTTTATGTATCATCGAATGTTCGTATACATCATATACATGTATTTTTTAGATCTCCTGATGAAGATATAAAATATATCGAAACTATAGATTGCTGCATACCCATCAATTCTAAAACATATTTATAAATTCAACAAATATTGATCATCTTTTAATACTAATATTTGAAATATTGAAGTTCAACCACCGATACTTCATCAGGAAGTCGAATCAATTCATCTATTGAGACCATTTTTGCCGGATATTCTATTACTCAATTACAATCGTAATCTAGGCTTCCCTATGACATTCTTGTCCTAAATAAATGAACGTTTTCATATAGAATAGAATAGAATAGAAACTTTTTATTTCCCAAATCAGTGACAATAATGAAATTACAAAGAAAAGGGTCAGTCAATTTAAAACTAATTGATTAAGAAATAATAGCAACAAAAGCACAATATCTCATGATTCGAAACTTAACATAATAACGTATTACAATAATCCCTGAATTCTGTAATTGTATAGAACTCACATTCAACTATAATCGCAAAGATTGATTTTTTGAAAATTTTGAAATCATTCGTTATTATTATATGTGTTACCATATCACCGTATCAGAAAAACACAAAACACACACATATACAATGGATTGAAAATGTTCAACAGGATACCTGAACAAATGAAATCATTATCTTGTGCAAACTTTAAGAAAAAAATTAAAAAAATATTGGTTGAAGGTGTATTCTACTCAATAGACGAATTTATCAGTTACAAATTTTAAACAAACCCTAAATTCATGTATTATACAAAATGTTTTGTCTCTACATGTGTGTATATATGGATGTTATATTATTTATTCTATGTGTACATATTTGTTTATTTGGATATCGCGTTTGTATTTTTAGAAGTGAGGTACTATACTTACTATTATGTAAAAATTTTTTATCTATACCTTATTTGACACCTCCTGTAAAGTTTTGAGGAAATAAATGAATATGAATATGAATCCTTGTCGTTTTCGACAAGTAATTGAATAGCCTTATGCTCATATACAAGGTGTTTTCCTCGCTCATTGAGTATTTGTGGATAGGAAAAAAGTACTCATTCCTCCTACGAGTGGAGTTAGGGTGGCGAAAATATGGTTTGTTTTTATGGAAAAACAATAACACCCTATATATGTACAACCCAATCATCGTAGGAATGTTACTCCTCTTGAATACTGCCCGACAGGACTCCCTGAATTTCATCCTGAACATTGTTCTCAGAGCCAACTTCTGAGTAACAAATACCTGCCTTGCTGACATACGTCCCCCCCAAAAACTAATTCCATATGACATAATCTATTGGAAATTGGCGAAATAAACAAGCATTAAGGTCTTTTTGTCAAGTTGGTTTCTTAAAGCTCTCAACATAAATACAGGGTGATTCCGGAGGAGACCGTCAGATTTTAGGTGAAGTATACACTAGTCAAGGCAGTTTCGAAACAATGTTTGGTTTATGGTTGGGGGCCTTTGATGAGAGTCTATAGGGTGATTTGTTCGATTCGACCGATTTTTCTTTTATTCATAACTTTGGTATGGCTTAATCAATCTTGATGAAATTTTCAGTGTAGAACAATATGATTATCTTCTTTCAATAATTCCACCACTTTTTCAAAAATACAGGGTGGGAATTATGATACGTTCAGATTAAGTTTGCAGGTTGATAAAACACCCTGTACATTCCACTTTCAAAAATTTTCTACATGCTTCAGATTCTATCATAAGTTTACATTACTAGAGCGTTTTTATTTTTTTTGGCACACATCCAGTTTTCCTAGAAAAATTTTTCAAGGATGAACAATATCGTTATTTCGCTCCAAGGCAGTGAGGATATTCTGAACTAGAATGTAAACCGGTGTTGTCCAATGATACAAAGCTCTTCCTGAGTCCTAAAGTAGTTCTTCCAAATTCGAAATTCATATTTAAATACTCATATTCTGATATTCTGCTTATGTATAAAAAATGTCGTAGGTCATTTAATCCAGAAAATATCCTTATACCTACCTACTTTAATTAGCTTCTGAGGGGTGTACATTATGTATACCAAACCAAAAATATCTACAACTTATTCAGAATAAATATTTGAAACATATCATGAACGGCAAAACTAAGGATTAACACAAAATTTACATAGAATGTTCGAAATGATTTGCCCTTTTTTGAATACATATTCGAGACCTTTTTATTAAATTTCCAATTGACCTTCTAATAAGGGATTGATTTTGCTTCAAGATATTACATTCCTCGAAAATCCTTTCAACTAGGTGTTCTCTACTTCTAATTTAAATCTTATAAACTCTTGTTTTAAGATATCTCCACACAAAATAGTCTAAAGGGTTCAAATCACGTGATCTTTGTGGCCAAGCAATAGGGCCTCCACGACCAATCCATCCGTCATGCTGAAAGTACATAGAGTGGATATGTACATTTTCCAATAGATTTGTTAAAATATTTTTCAAAAAATTTAGGTAAATTTCACCATTTAATCTTTCCGCAAAAAATGTGAAACTTTTTCCGTCTATTGTTCCAAGCCAAATATTGGCAGAAAATCTGTGTTGTGTATTATGACTCTTCTTCAAATGCGGGTTGTCTCTTGCCCATTCGTGGGAATTGTGGATATTAAAAATTCCATTCTTAGTGAACATAGCCTCGTCGCTGAATAGAATACGAAAAATAGTTCGTTGGTGAATAATAACCCAGCGACAAAATTGTAATCGTTGGGGTAGATCTTGTGGCAACAGTTCTTGCACCTTTTAGTAGTGGTATGGGTGGAATTGTTCTTTCTTCAAAGTCTTGCTCATTTTGCTCTGCGAAATTCCTAATTCGGTACTAATTTGACGAGTACTAATAGACGGTTCCTCCTCCACGCGTTCAACAATTTGATTGAAATTTCATTTTGAGTAGGCCTATCAATGTGCTCTGCCTTACTAGGATATTGCCCATGTTTTTTATATTAATGGAATACTCGTCCGAAAGTACATTTATTTGGTTGACGTCGGTTGGGACATCGTCTATGGTATTCCATTTTGGCTTCATTTCCATTTCCGTTACAGAATCCATAAACAAAAAAATTTAGAAAGCACTGACGTGAGGTCAGTTGGCTTAGGCGCTCTTGTAAACCACTTACTTAAAAAATCATATCTCCAGAACTATTAGCTTGTCGAAGTCGAGAGTGGTATTTTTGTATACGTCTGATAAAACTGCACCATATTTTTATTTGAACAGTGTCATTGGAAAAAAATTTTTTTTTTTGTTACTCCGAACCTATTCGGCCGATTTGACCGAATAACGAACTTAGCCGAGATATTTATACCTCAAACCTATTCTGAAAGTTTCAACTCTCTAACTTCATCCGTTCGAGAGTTATCGTGTTCACGGAACGGACGGACGGCCGGACGGACAGAATCGATTTTGACCACGGATTATTCATCAGTAGGTCCAAACAAAACGATTGATACCACTTTTGCCTAAAAATTCGAAAGACACAGACATTTGGGCAAATTGATAAGCACTCTGTTCAGGTGAACAAGAGCGCCAAAAATCATATCCGCATATTCCGCATGAGTAAATAATTGAGGCATGTTGAAATACACTTCTTGTGACAGATTATTTTTGGAATATTCTTATTCTGTGGTTCACTGTGATGGTAACCATGGATCTTAAAGAACTTGATTTGAATAGGGATTTAATTTTTATGTAGAATTTTCAATTTCATTAAAACTATTTTTCATACATTCGTGATTCAATATTTCACATACCATAAGGTCATAAGTGAATACATTTTTGGACTAAACTACTATGTTTTAGGAATATTCGCTTCATAGAAAACCGGAAGTGTGCTGAAAGTTACCTGAATAATGACTCAATTTTATGTTAATCCAAAATTTTGCCTTTCTTATGTTTCGAATGTTTATTCTGTATTTGTAGTAGTAGTATGTAGATTTTTTTGGTTCACGTACGTATAAAGAAATTTTTTGAATTAAAGGATTTTATAAATCTGAATATGAGCGATCAAAAATTGATTTCGAATTTGGAAAATTTATTTTAGGACTCAGGAAGAGCTTTGTATTATTGGAAGATTCAGCTTTACCATCTAGTTCAGAATATTCCCAATGCCTTGGAGCGAAAAAACGATATTGATCATCTTTGAAAAATTTTTTCTAGGAAAAATGGACGTGTGCCAAAAAAAATAAAAACGCTCCAGTAATGTAAACTCATGGTAGAATCTGAAGCAAGTAGAAAATTTCTGAAAACGGAATGTACAAGGTGTTTTTTCAACCTACATACTTAATCTGAACTTATCATAATTTCCATTCGGTATTTTTGAAAAAGTGTTAGAATTATTGAAAGAAGATAATCATATTGTTCTACACTGAAAATTTCATCAAGATTGATTAAGCCATACCAAAGTTATGAATAAAAGAAAAATCGGTCGAATCGGACAAATCACCCTGTAGACTCTAAATGAAGGCCCCGAACCATAAACCTAACATATAACCATAAACAACTATATTGACTACTGTATACTTCAACTAAAATCTGACGGTCTCCTCCGGAACCACCCTGTATAATTGAAATAAACTTTCCCGATAGCATTTCACAGTGTGTTGACCAATTCAAGTGTCTATCAATATATATTCCTAATAGTTTCGTCTCCACGCTTGTTTGGACTGTACTAGAACTGATTGAGATGTTTTCCGGTGGTGATAGTTTTGACCGACTGTTTGTGAAGAATAAAATGTTTGTCTTGTCCCTATTGAGGACTAAGCTGTTTCTGGCAGACCATCCCTCAACCATTAACATCAACTCAACCAATTTGATCACGACTCCATTCATATCTTTAGCTTTTACCATTGTATTTGCGTCGTCCACATAAATATATGTTTCCATATTTGACTCAAATTTGGGATCCACTTCGTTTGTATATAACAATTCAACTGCTTCTGTTGGCTCGAAAAGATCGGGTAGGTCATCAATATATACCAGAAAAAGAATTGGTCCCATCAAGGTACCCTGCGGTACACCACAAACAATGGTTCCCTCAGAGTATATGCTGTAGCCATTTTCATCATTCAAGATCTCAACTTGTTTTCTGTCACTAAGATAACTCTCAAATAGTTTGAGTGGTATGCCCCTTATTCCATGCTTTTCGAGTTTCGAGATCAATATTTTATGGTTGATGGAATCGAAAGCTTTCGAGAGGTCCACGAAAAGTCCTGCCGGCACATCGCCCTCCTCAATGGAATGTGTGATGTCCCGTAGAAACTCAAAGAGTGCAGTTTCCGTACCCTTGCCTTGAATAAAACCATGTTGTCTTACGGACAATACTTTGAATTTCTTGAAGAAGTTCATCACACGAGTTACTTGAACCTTCTCGAAGATTTTAGTAATGAGACTTATTGGCCTGTAATTTGATAATTTTGTTATTCATACCCTTTACTATACGTATAATCTCTGTCTCTGGTACTTCAAATAAACAAAAGGAATTTGTTATTCGAGGTTTCTCGTGGATACCATCGCTTTGGTCGGTATTAGAACTAGCATGCTATTTGTCATGTTAATGAAAAAATTATTAAACTTATCCGCTAGTTGAACTTTACTTAAACTCTTGTCAATATTTGTTACATCTACAGATTTTCTGCTTTTGTTTGTGATCTCCCTGACTATATTCTACATCTAAAATAAGTTTCTCGAAAATTTGATGATGATTTTTCTCACTAATAGATCTCATAATCTTTTTCTTATCTGGTTCACTAATATAAGATTCTGAGACAAAGGTAAATTTATGTCCAGAGTGGTCAGATAAATGTTCTTCAATGATCAAAGCATTTCCCTCAACATTCGTTATAATATTATCTAAGCAGGATGATTTCCTAGTTGGTTCAAGGTAAGTAACATTCAAATCATATGTCTTTAAAATTGACAAGAAAGTTTTAGATTCCTGTGAAACCGACAAGAGATCAATATTTGAGTCACCTGCAACCAGAAACTTCATCCCTTAATTATGATATTTCTCAAGTATTAATGTTAATTTCTCAAAAAAAATTTCAACATCACTCTGAGGCAAACTATTTGGGCGATATACACATATTATCAAAAATCATTCAGCGCTTAGTACAATATGACAAGCGCAACATTCGAAAAAACCACCTACATTTAAATTTTAGAAGTCCTGCCTGTCACTAGATTGCATCCCTTCTCTCAAAAAAATAGCACATCCCCCATGTCAGCCACTCTCCCTGCAGTGAGAGGAACAAGATAGTAACCGGACGGTGTGTACATCAGTAATTCCTCTTGTGATCTCCAGCGTTCAGTTATATATAGAATATCTATGTTGTGGTTGAAAAGTACATTCTGTAACTTTAAGAAGGACGTAGTTATTGCTAGGATGTTTTGATGTAGTAAACACATCCTTTTTCTTTTGTTACTTCATTATTGTGTTGACCTTAGTTGGACCCCTCCGAAAATTTGAAATTAAATTCCCTGAGTGGAACGCCACTGGGCCATGATTCAGGTTTTATCAGTTCGGAAAATAAATGTTCAGAAGGAATACCAACACTAAAAGCAGAATTACTGCCCTTCGTGGAAAGTTTTTTCACTTCGAAACCCTTGTTACCTGTAGAATCTTCAAAGAAATCCACTATATCTCGTTCAGAAACTTCACTTCCATATATTCTCCAGACACATACAACCATTTTTTCCTTGAGGCACCTTTGATTTTAGATTCAGGTGCTACTTGTTTAGTTCCTGTGCATATCATGGATTTTTGTTTTATATTCCTTTTCACAACAGTGGTCCATTGAAAGTCATTTGGTTGATCATTATTGGTAATTGGATTTTATACGTTTGTCATGATTTCCTGTTCAATATTTCCATTAATTTTATTTGTATTTCTTGAGTTTGTTTCTTGCCTCGAATCACGTGAATTTCACTCTGTTTCCTGATCTCCCTCTAATAGTTTTCTGATATTTTCACGAATTAAAAGGTTTAGTATATATATATATTCTTTTGAACTTTTGGCTGACAATATTTAATTAGCAAACAATAAAGCATATAGATCAGGGGTTAGTGACGGGGTGTCATACAATTCGGCGTATGACATAAAAGCCTAGGAAAAAACCCTGTGAAAAAAACCCTGGCTCCCCGTCTAAGTGTGAAAATACAAAAATAAGCTGAAATATATTTCAGGGACTTATTTCTTCAAGAGTGATCTTCTATTGGTGGAGACAGAGACTTCTTCAAGGTGTTCACATTGAATCTGGAAATAAAAAGACAAAAGCAGAAAAAGAACTGAATAACAAAAATACCTATCATATTCGTTTGAAATTTATAACCCATTCCAAGAAAGAGTTGGAAACATCATGAATAGCCCTAAAACCATCTTGAAATTTATATATGGGACAACTATCGATGAGATGAGGTATTGTTTCTTCTGCTTCTCCACATTCACAACTTGCACTAGGAACTGAGTTCCATTTAAATAGCATGCCATTGGTACGACCATGACCTGTTCTCAAACGATTAAGAACTGTCCAAATTTTTCTTGGAAGATCAAAACCAGGAACTTTTTCAGAAGGATCAGAAACGAGATATTTATTGAACATTTCGTAAGAGTTCCACTCAGTCTTCCATAATTCTTTATCACTTATGTTCATATTGAAGAACGTATTATGCCATAATGGTTTACGTGACTTCAATCTGGGAATTCTATTTTGTGGAAAATATGAAATAATTGGGAATAAATTGGGAAAAGAATGATATTTATTCCAAGAATTCAGAGCTGCAGTCTGTCTGCGAATATGGGGAGGGACAATATTAGACAATACTGGTAACCAATGAACCGGTGTAGATCTTATGGTGCCAGTAATTATTCTCATGGATGTATTCAATTGTGCATCTATTTTTTGTGTATGTGCACTATTAAACCAAACAGAGCAACAATACTCAGCTGCAGAAAAGACTAGGGCTAGAGATGCTGTACGAAGAGTGGAAGCATCAGCACCCCAAGAGGATCCAGCTAATTTCTGAACAATATTATTCCTAGTTTTTAGTTTTAGGCTCAGATCATTTAAATGAGCCTTGTAATTGAGAGATGAATCTAATTTAACTCCTAAGTATTTTGGATAGAAATTATGTTCGATAGGAGAATCATTAAAAGTTACAGCTAATTTTCTATATTTTTCATGGTTATTCAGATGGAAACAAGATACCTCTGTTTTGTTGGGATTTGGACATAATCGCCACTCAATAAAATAATTCTTTAAAATTTCCAAATCAGATGACAGTATGTTTTCCAGAGTATGGAAATCCGAATGTTGGTAAGCAATAGCAATGTCGTCAGCATAAACAAATTTTGAGATGATGTATTGGGCAAATCACTTAGATATAAATTGAAAAGTAAAGGAGCTAAAACTGATCCTTGAGGAAGGCCGTTTTTCAATGTTTTGAAGTTGCTACTCTTATTGTCAATAAAAACACGAAACCTTCTATCAGATAACATATTTTCTAATAATCGTACCATTTTCCCACACTTCAGATGGGTATAAAGTTTGAAAATTAATCCATCTTTCCACACAGTGTCATAAGCCGAGGATAAATCGATGAAAGCAGTTCCTGTTTTCAACCTATCATTGAAGCCTGATTCTATGAAAGTTGTAAGGCTGAGAACCTGATCCGAACAATTTCTGTTTTTCCTAAAGCCTCCCTGGAAATTTTGTAGAGCATTTTCTATAGAAGATTCAATTCTAAAAAGGACTAGCCTTTCTAATATCTTGAAAGGAACACTCAATAAACTGATGGGTCGATAACTACTAGGATCACAAGGATTTTTTCCTCGTTTCAAAATCCCTATTACTTTAGCCTTACGAAATTCGGAAGGAAAGTTTCCCGAATTCAGAATATTATTATAGAAAGACAATAACCAAGACAAGGCCTTTTTTCCTAAATGTTTGATAAATTCTGGATAAATTCCGTCAAAACCTGCTGCCTTTCGAGATTTGGTAGATTTGATTGCAACCCTTAATTCATCTATATTGAATGGATGTGATACATGTTCTAAAGTAGGAGCTGATCTCCTGAATATCTGTAATATAAGGTTTAGTAAGAAAATGTTTTAAACAAAAGTTGTAGAGCGGAAAATTCTAGTCCAAATTATGTAATTAGCGTTCTCGAAAGTGAATTTGTATACTGATAAACAGCGTATTTCTTTAGTAGCGCAATACCAACGAATTTTAAATTTGGTGCTCGATGAAATGACTACCTGTTAAGGCCGAACCAAACATCTGGAAGATATTCGCCAGAGTTGGACTCTACTCGTTTTGTTATTGTATTGCTTTTATTACATGGAACCCTATCATATAATGTTGAGTTGTTTGGAAACGGACAGTTTGGGTAAAATGATGTTCGGTTTTCTAATCTGATGTGCTAGCGAAGGCGATATAGATTCTTCAATGGAGGCTAGAAGTAATATGAAAAATAGAAAAGTCAAAAATTGGATGAATTATAAAAGGAAATTTTGTAATTTGACGAAATTGAAATTGAAATTTTATTAATTCAAAAACTAAAATAGTTTTCAGCCGCAATTATGAACAAATTCCTAGCTGAATTTCCTTAAGATGCATACGATATACGAATAATAATTCAGACGTAGGTAGGTATGTTTGTGATAGTAATAGTAATTCTTCGAAAGAAAGAAATTTATTCATAGTAATGGATAAAAGAGTTTAATTAAAAAACTGTAGTAATTATTTGAAAAGCCATGGCATTAATGAATAATAATTAAAGTTTCTGCATTGAATAATATCAGGAAAACTGTTTTTTCATTTTTACTAATAATTCTTCAATTAAATGCATCAATATCATCTCCCTCACCGTCATCTAGATCCCATTCGTCTTCATCGACATCAGAGTTCATTTATATTCTGTTTATCAGGTCAGAGACATTTTCACAAGTTATGCCGTTACACATTTTGCAGAACCTTGTACATTTCAGTCCTGCTTTTTTGCAACTGTAGCGAGAAGTATCACATTTTCCATTACAGCTGCAGAATACCTTAAACAAATGTGAATAAATAAAAACAAGAATAAGCGTGAATTTTTGAAATTTTTGAAACTAATAAAACTAGGGTGTGAATGAATTTGATCACATTATTCAATAATTCCTGTGGAGCTACTGCTTTTGTCATCATTTTAGGAAGTAGCATACAATGTGATCTATGCCAACCCCAATGTTCAGGTTTCAACTACGGTCGTCCTAGCCAAACCTGAATTTGATAATAAACTCGTCTGGTGTGTTCAATCAATGCTAACTCTGTTGGAGGAAGCATTACTAGGGATGATGTTTTCCTGGTTCCTAAAACTGGGGTTGTGAATATTTTATATCTCAGTTCACCGATGCTAAAATTTTCCCCACTTGTGTTGTACAGATATCTCACTATTTTTTCCGTGATCTATTGCTGTGATCTGGTGTTAGAGATCTACGTCACTGCCAATCACAGCAACCGATTCTGGAATGTTCTCTTTCAGAGAGATGGCTGCCATTACTATATCTACGTCGGCATCTTTTTCTGCTACATTTACTTCTACAATATGTTTTCATAGAAAATTGGACAGTATTTTGACAAATGTATATTTATTCCCAATATTTGACAATTTTTTTTTTGTGTCATTGTTACTATTTTGTCTTCATCAATTTGTACATCAGAGGGAACAACTTTTTCTTTTCGGCCGAATCGTTCATATGATATTATTCCGACGATTTCATCCCAATAACCGCTAAATACAATTTTACAGTTCTGTCCCAATTTTTTCAATATGGACTATTTATATATTTCTAACACATCTACGAATCTCTTACTGTGAGGCCATACAACTTGGTGTAATAACCATTCACCATCTATAACATATATCATACCAGTAAGCAAGGATTGTAATTGAAGATGCGTTGGGAATAATTTATAGAGGTCAGAGTTAACAGTTTTTTTTATTAATCCATATTCGTCGAAGGGAGATAGTGGATATGGCGACAATTGGTAAGAAATTGCCTCTTTTTTTCTTTGATCCATTCTCTGCAACAATGCAGATGAGTCTATAGAAGATGTACCTCCAGGAAAACGAATTTTATTCTGGCTCTCGCATAAATTCTCAACTTTAAATTTTGATGACAAAGTCATATTTCACAAATTTTTTCCAACGATTGCTTCCATTCCTTTGCGTCCTTGAAATGCCATATGACAGTTAATATAGTCGCTACCAATAATACCTGTAGAAAGAGACATCAGACAATCTCTTTTCTCAAAAGGATTATGGCATTTTAGCCAGAATACAATTTTTTCTATGTCTTCTTTATCTCTCTTCATACGACTTTCAGATAAATTCACGTGCTGTTCACTATTCGCTGTTCTCAAATCAGCCTATGCCTCCAAACATTCCATGACGTCAAATGCCGATGGCATCCCCAGAAGATAACGCGCAACAACACTGGGTGTGACTCCTCTACCATGCCTTAAATCGGTACCGAAAAATCTATTTAGTGTTTGTTCTATACACATATCACTCCAGACACCACTCCAAGCTTTGTATGTCCTAAGAATAGCGAAATATCCTTCTTTTATGAACCTGTCGAATTCTAATGTATCCATCGTTGTTTCCAAATGCACCATATCCTGTAAGTACCATTGAGCACTAACTGCTAACATTTTCATGACACTGCTTAAGTGCAAATCTCAATCTCCAATACGTTCTGCTTCGACAATATTGAAGTGTTTCCTCGAATTTCCAAGTTGAACATACTATCATTGGGCCAATATTACAATCGCCCAAAGTAGGAGAATTTTCCTTCCATTTTTCGAACATCATTTTCACTTGTTTCTCAATTACATCAGTCGGAGTTGTATTGCTTGTTTTCAAAATATGAATTCCTATAGCAGTGAAAGTTAATATGTGAGCACGTAAAGCTCTGCTGAAAGCCCTTCAGACATTTTCTTCACTGATTATGCAGCATATGAAGTAGCCCAAAGATCTTCCAAACCACTCCCATCCATGATAAAGCCAATGGCGCCCATATATAACATCAATAAATGGAACCCTCCTAATCTCACAGCAATATTCCTAAATTCAGGATTGCACGACTGCACAATGATAGAGTTAGCTTTGAAATAAGGATGCTGATCGAATGTTACAAAAGTTGTTCTACTTTTTATTTCTCTTCGTTTCTTCAACTACATAGAGCAAAGCTGTGTGTAATGTGGTTAAACTGGATGGTGGTGCATTAATGAATGGGAGTCAATTAACATGCGACATCATATATGTAACGTCTCGTGATAAAATTTCATGAAAACCCTGCCATGTTGGAATATTTTCTATTTCGAGAGATTTCGCACATAAATACGCAACATATGATTTTGGAACTTCAGGTTGTACTTTTATATGAAGTTTTGATTTATCAACGAACTCTACATTCTTCAATTCATCAGGATTCGTGTAACTGAATGGTATCAATTATATCTTCTTATGTGAAGCAAAAATAGAAGCAGGTGGCATTTCCATCAGCCTTTTGGAACCTCCTTCATATTCAACATCCTATTCTGGTGTAATGACTTTAATACCCCCCAAACAGTGAAATGTTTCATGACCATCCGACGTATTTACATTGTGATATATGTTTATTTATTTATTTATTTATTTATTTATTTGAACAGGAACCTCTACAGGAAATCCCAATTACAGAGGTTCACAAAAATTACATCTTAAATTATATATTTGTATATGTGGCTCAACAAAATAAAGTATCAAATACAAAATCACCCAGATAAAAATGACAACAAATGAACCAAAAAGTATCAATTTAAATTACATATTCTGTATATATGCCATCACTGCTCTTTTATATGTTGTCAAAAACGAATTGAATGAAAGAGTTTGGATGCGTTAATTTTGCAGGTTGCCTAATAACGGAAGCTTCATATAATTGAATATTGTGGTATGAAGCCGATACTCCTAATTTACTCGTCTTCTCAATTATCAAACAAGAACCTGTTTTTCTGTAGACATAAGTTCCTACAGCTAACTGAAATTTGGAAATAAATATTCTTGAACGAACAATGGAAATTATGGAATGTGCTATTGTATCACGTTTCACATCTTTACTTGCACTACATTTTGAATCTAGTAAATGGAATAGGGGAGTTTTCAAACTTTCCGGAATTTCAGATATAGTGCTATCCAAGAATTTACTTGAGAGGGGATAAATTTCATAGTTATAATCTTGTTTTTTTTTATATCAGCTCCAACGATTTGACCAGCTATCCGTAAAATTAAATTTTTTTGATAATTACTGAGAGAATCGGGATTAAAAGCCAATATTTACTAAGCTCCATTATATTGGGAGATTTGTAAAAGAAAACCGGTTGCTACCCACTATGTTGTTCGATGATAATGACGTTACTATATTTCTCTTTAAATTTTTTTATGAAAGTATTATTGTTGAGAAAGTTTTCTCCCCATAACTAACTATATAATAATCTGTTCTTGTAAGTATTCAAAATCCCGTCAACGAGTTATTTGAGAAAATGAAATTTTGGTGGGGCAATTATTCATTTCAATGCGTCACCTAAATATCGATTTCAAGCTAATGAGTTTAAACCCAATGATTACATGTTATTGATATCCCAAGCGAGCTGTTATTCATTCTAATAGACTAAGAATTTCAAATCACACTCTCCAGACAACTTGTGCTGAATCCTACCCTGTTCTAGAACTTCAGATGTCTAGGACCGCTCGCTCGGGTTTGCACTAGGCGCCAAATTTCGAATTCACTGTTATCGCCGCATTAGAGAAATACCTTAATAATCAATATACAAAATCACTTTCGAGAACCTTAAAGTACATCATTTGGACTAGAATTTTCCGCTCTACAACTTTTGTTTAAAACTTTTTCTTACTAAACCTTCTAATTCGCGAAAATATCAAAAAAACCGTATTTTTCTGTATATTTTCAGGAATTTTTCAATGTTCCTGAAAATTTTAACATCTGCATATTTGACCATATGTTTCTCTCGTTATAACAATCAACATATCAAAAATGCAGCTCTTTCCGAGAAAAAGTGATTTCAGCCCTTCCTTTACTGGACTACTAAGTTCTTATTTTTACTCGTGTTTTGTTTTGTTTTCGCTTCAGTTCTCTGTCATTTCTGGAATGCTGGGTTTTATCATTTACGCAGGCCTGATAAGCGCTCGCAAGCGATTGCGTCTGTCCAGCGGTGTTGCCAGATCTACAGTTTATTCCTTCATTTGAAGCCTGAATGATATTTTTTTCGTAGCATATCTTCGATTTATCTTCTAGGACAAGTATTTTTTCCTTCAGTAGTGACGAATTTTCTTCTAGTATCTTGTTCTTGGATTGCAGTTCTTGAATTATATAGTGTAGGAGTGATATCTTCCTCTTTGAAAGTCAGGTTTCCCGAATCCTGCATCTCATGTACACAAGCCAAGGTTTTGAAGCTCACGGCCAGTCGAAAACATGAAACATAAAATGATCCTAAACATTTCTTGCACTGGACACTTTTCAAAACAGTTCTATTACACGAACTACAGGTTTTATCGACATTTTTACCCGAGTCATTATCTAGTGCTGTATCACCATCCAAGTTGCCGGATAAGGCCAGTCCTAAGTCTGGAAGGTCTGGACGGGTCTGGCTGGGTCTGGAGGAAACAAAAACAAAGAAAACGTACTTTCCTCCTACATTGGAGGCAGTGTTCGATCTGGTCGGGACTGCTCTGAAGAGAATCAAATCGGGTCGGGTTGGCTGGCCAGACCAAATCCGCTTCCAATGTAGGACTGGTCTAACGCAGCGCTACTCACTACGTGGACTCAATAGCTTCTCAAAAAAAGATGGTACAATGTTGGTATTCAAGGATGCCCTGGATATCAATAGACGTACTACTTTAATTTGGTGAATTTCAATTGAATAAGTTACGAGATATCAAGTGTAAAGTTATTATTTCGACAATAACCAGCATATCTAAGTGTTCTTGCTACCAACGTTTCGATAGTAATCTTTTATCGTTTCAAAGGTCAAAAATTATCTTTTAGAAAAGCTGAAAATATCTGAAAACTCGTCAATTTCATGTAATGTCAAGATTGACAAAACTCTTAAATTACATCCAATTATTTCGAAGGATCAGCCTCCAAACTTTCGGCAACTCAATTGATGAAACACTTATAGCATTAGTAGCGATTTTCATAGATACTGCTTTCTTAATGTTTCTTCTTGTAGGTTTCCCTTATTTGAATATAATAGATGTATCACTTAATTTTATCCGATAAATCTAAATCACAGCATGTTGGACCAACTTTGATCTATTGGTGTCTAACACTTGAGAAAGTTTCTGATGTTTTTTTTTATTCTAACTTTCGCATTCACATGGTAACTCATAAATACAATTTTTTGTTCCTTGATTTTCACTATCATGTTTAAGTTTTGTTGTATTAGACGTGATGTTATCTTGTGTCAAGTAGACCCCACGTTTCCATCCTGCACGCCATACGGGAACACAGAGTCTCGATCTGAATTTCGGCGCAGTTTTCCAAACCGATCGACATCGGGAAGTTCGGCCGTTACAGCATGAAGAAATCGCTAAATTTTGATATAGCAATAAAAAGCTTACTACGGTTTTGAAGCAATTTTCTGAGGTTAGATATATTCAATACACACCGAACTCCTATGTTCAGGGTAGAATTTATTGGAAATCTTAAGCATAATACAAGCATAACCATAAAATCTGTGATTTCCTCATTGTGGAAAGCAAAGTGTGCCATGGAGAAAAACCCTCTTGTCAGCTCCGAACATTCATTTGAAGTTTGACTCTAATTTTTTACAGCGATAAGTCAGTTTCACTTCAACAGCTAAATACCCTTTGGTTCAAAATGACAAAACAATCCCACAAAAATCCAATAAATTTCATATGATATTTTCAGTGGTCGAAAAGGCATAGATAATTTTTGGTTTGAGTGAAGAGAAGGGAATTAGACAACCTCGCGCCTCGCGCATTGGAAGTGTTCATAGAAGTGATGGCTTTTCTGAAAATTTTAAGGAGAAAATTACAAATGTTTAAGGATACTATATAGTACATTGATGTTTTTACCAGAAAAAAATTAGTATTTTATATCTTTCCCTAAATAAAGACCTCATCTGATTTCTAACAGGGAAAATAATGTTTTGAAACAATTCGGGTTCAATTTTGGATGCTGTAGAAGGTAATTTGTATTCAAACTAAACTGGACTACATATGAATTCAATCGCACAAGTCAATATTTAGACGACTTAAAGATAATTTGATTGAACATCATTTCGAAGAGAAAAGATCAAAAAAGTATAATATACATGATGAAGAAGATACTGTATTGATTGTCATACTGTATCCACAAATCCCAATATTTTGAGTCGTCGCATAGAAAAAGACACTGGTGTAACTAGAAGGCGACCTTTGAAAATATTGAAAAGAAAAAATAAATTCCGACCCTAAAACTACAGGAAACAACCTGTTCTTCGACCAAGAGATCCTGACAGTAGAGTAGAATTTTGCCATTGGTATTAGGAGAAACAAGAAAAAAGCCTATCGTTATTTGAAAAGTTATATGGTCGTACGAAGGTCACTTAAGTAGCGCTGGGATATGCAACAGACACAATGAACATGTTTGTTCCGACAGTAATGTCCATATTACTGTTGATGTTCCTCATCAGGGTAGGTTCGGGTTTAATGTATGGTGTGATATTGAGAAAAACCATATGTTGACCTATCGCATTTACGATGGAAATTTAAACAGAGCACTGACGTGAGGTCAGATTGCTTTGGCACTCTTGTTGAGCTACTTGCGAGTAACTATTCAAACCATAACAAATCTATAAGCACTCTGATCCTGTGAACAATACTCTTCCCGTACTATGGGACAATGTGATGCAAATATGAACAACTAATGAATGAATAAACCTATATCTCAAATTAAAAATAACTACTCATAATTTTCCCAAAGTTTTGTTCGATGCTATAATTCCCTTTTCCTAAAAACTTATGTCAGTGCTCTTCTGAATTTTGACAACGTATATTATTTCAGCCACCGAGATTGAAGTTTATCTCTATGATTTCCCGTTATGAAAAATTTTGATTAATATTACGCCAACTGACTGATTAATGATCCCGACATTTGTCAATCGAATATCGATCTGTGATGGCCATCGTTCAAAGAAAATTATCGGGACGTATGTCATTTCTCTTGAGTAAATTAAAAAAATGATCATATCTTTAATTGAAAAATAGCTACGACAATGAAATTTGAGGATAAGTAAGATATCGAACACCTCAATATATTCACGGCTGTGAATCCAGCAACGATTTCTCCAGCATCACTTTTATCGCTTAGCGGACGGTGCCTTGCACATGCTGTAACTATTGATCCCGGCTGAAAATTTGCTCTAAGGAATTATTCGCTTCTGAGTTTCAACAGTAGACTCTTTGAGTTGTTATTATAAGATAATAAAGGAAATATATGATATAAAATGTTCGGCGTGATCCATTGCCATTCGCTTGAGGTGCTACAAATAGAATTTGAATCTTTGGAATGGGCTATTCGATAGAGTAAGACGAATTCCTGAGAAGACGTTGTCGCATATGTTTAATGAAAAATGAAAATGAAAAGTGATATTTATGACTTGAATAATCATTAGAATCGATGAAATACAGTGTCACGCTTCAGGGAGGGTACAGAGGGATTGGAAAAAATGCAAAGTCCATCAAAAATCAAAAAATGCGTTGTCGCGCCATCTCACGATATTGAAGTTAATAATTTTGATATTCAGAATATTCTATTGTCAATGAAATTGATTTTCGGGCTTCAGGAACGGCAGAACCGGACTTTGAAAATTTCTACCAAAAATAATTCAAAGTTCAACAAAATTAAAAAAAAAGCGTTGTCGCACCATCTCACGATATTGGTGCTGTTGGTTTTGATATTTAGAATACTCTGTTATCAATGGAATTGATTGTCGGGCCTCAGGAACGGCAGGACCGGACTTTGAAAATTTCTTCCAAAAAAAAATTCAAAGTTCAACAAAATTTAAAAAAAGCGTTGTCGCACCATGTCACGATAGTGGTGCTGTTGGTTTTGATATTTAGAATACTCTGTTATCAATGGAATTGATTGTCGGGCCTCAGGAACGGCAGGACCGGACTTTGAAAATTTCTACCAAAAATAATTCAAAGTTCAACAAAAATTAAAAACTGCGTTGTCGTACCATCTGACGCTATTGAGGTTGTTAATTTTGATATTTAGAATACACTGTTATCAATGGAATTGATTGTCGGGCTTCAGGAACGGCAGGACCGGACTTTGAAAATAAATAAATAAAAATAAATTCCTCACTTGAATTATTGTTTAATTATTACACCTCCCTCAATTCTTTTTTTCCAAAAATATCGTACATAAGATACATAGTTTATAACCATTGTCGCAATCTGAATGGTGCATCCTCCCACAGCTTTCACATTTCTGTATATTCCGATTGGATACATTCGAACAGTTTTCACCACATATAATGCATTTCTCTGTCATATCATCAGACATACTGAGTAACATCTTAATAATTTCCTTTCTCAAACTGTCCATACTTTTAGGTATCATTAGGAAATGGTCAGTTACAATTTGCTGAAGGAAATAAATGCAAACATTCCACAATTATAAGTGTCACTTTGTCTGATATGATTAATCATTTTATTACTCCAACCTTTGAGAGGTATTGCCACTCCTCTTTCCCTTTTGTACAAATTTATGAATTCCAGGAAATGTTCTTTTTTTTCATTAGTTTTCGCTTTAGTACTTATTGAAGGATCCAAAAATGAAAATTCATAGCTCAAAAAGTCACCACTAGCTAAACACCAGTGATTTCTGCCAACGGATAAAGGTATAATAACAATTTTGTTATTAAAATCCGTTACCGAACTGAAAAACTCTCCTTCCAACTCCCAGAGGTGATTGAAAATTGCATATACCTTATCCGTTGTTAAGAATAAAACACGCCCATTATCATGTTTTCGGAGTAAACAGTGAAATGATAAATTTATTACTGTGTCTATGATCCATTGTTTTGAGTTCAGCGATTGAAAATCATCATATGACAGTTCTGGCCACAAGGCTCCTTCAAAATGACCGATGACATAATTCCTTTTCAGGTCGACATAATATGTTTCATTTTTAATGATACCATTTTCGTATATCTCAACTATGTTATGGGTGGTTTCTGGTGTAGTTGTGACAATTTTTTTGTCCTGAGACATCCAATCCCTTCTTTTTATGTTTTTATGTGGGAAAACAGGATCTACAATTTCAGGAAGGAGATAGAATAAATAGATATCCTCAAGGGGTATCTTCATTTGCTCATTCCAGAAGCGCTCATTTCTATCTATGCGTGTTGTGTGGAAACCTTTGTATGTCCATACTACAAAGTCTCCCTGAAATATGTAGAAGGCCCTGAACTTGATATAAGTAGTCATGAGAATTATGTAAATGTCCATCTCCATTAAAATATTTCACCTTCACCGGGTTGTCATTTCTTACACTGTAGGGACATTTTATTTCTATTATTCCATTGCCGTTGATTAATCCGTCAGGTGAACCACCCAAAAACGGGCTACTCCAACTCACCAATAGGCCACAACAAATTATTTGATGTGATGCATTTTTTTTTCGGTACATATTCAAGCAGGTTTTTTCGTATTTATTGCCATGTCTTATAGCTGGAGTTCTTAATAAATCAGAATATAATATTTTTTAACAATATTACTCTTTCATTTTTCGGTACGCGCTTTGTATACTGCTCCGAAATGAGAAGACGTGAGTCGCTTTTTTCTTTCTTCAAACCAACTATGTGTTTTGCTCTGTTTTGTTGTTTCACCTTCTATTTTTTCGAATTCTTCAATGGTTGATGGCAAATTGGATAAAAACTGCAAGCATTTTTCTTCTAGAGTTTGGGTTGCCTTTGCAGTATTTCTTTTTCTTTCTTCTAGATCCATGATCAAAGACATTTTTTTCAATGTAGTTTGTTCGAAGTTGCTAGGATTCTTCTTTTTTCTTTTTTTTCCATTCTTCTGTTTGCATCAGATCTTCGCATGAACTAGATTTTGTTGAATCCTTGTTTTTCCTGGAGGTACATCTCTCCTTCGGAATATCTAAAGTTATTTCTTTATGGTAAGACAAAACTCTCTTTCGAATAAGTCTTACAATGCGACTGCATTTCTGAAGGTTGCTTGTGGTAATCAAGAGATTTTTCACAACGGAAAACCAATTTTCAACTGGAGCATTACTGATTGTTTCCATTTCAGATTGTTCGATGAATAAACTTGTCCATAACGGCAAATATGTCATATACTTTTTTAAAACTAACTCAAAAAAAATTGGATTGAAATAATCGTTTTCAGTTTCTCCATGATCATTGTTGTCAACTTCTTCTTGGAGTACCTTCGCAATATTTATAAAATGTTGGTAAAATTCACTGTTTTCGTAGAGAGTGGGCTCGTCCATTTCAGAGCGATTCTCTCCGAAATCCTCTGAACTAATTTCAATAGAATTATCATATTCGTTCTGTCGACATATTGAAATTAAATTTTTGATTGCATTCCTGACAAAAATTGAATTCTTTCTGGAAAGTAGCAATATTCCCATGTGAATAAACCATTTTTCTACTGCTTCGAAACTTTTGAAATTCATACATGTTGCAATAATTTCTCTAAGAAATTATCGATTGCTATCATTTTTCTCATTTTCATCGATATCTTTTGTTACTATTTTAATGAAATGATTGCAGCATAAATTTATAATGATTTTATCTTTCAATACATCGCTTCTTTTTAGATTCAGGACTTGATATGTGCAGTTTAGGTAATCTCTGAGTGTAATGTTATTTAAAAAGAGTAAGGTTGCGTTAATGAGAGCGAAGCTAAAATCTGTAACAACCCTCCTGAATAACGGCCATTTTTTTTTCTGTTGAATCGCAAAAGATTTGAATTTGGCGAGCCATACTCCAATTGATGTTGTATCATGATCACAACTGAACATCTAAAAAATGGGACATACTCTTTTATTAAATGAGGTAACAATTACACCAGCATAATAAAAAATTCTTTTTTTCACGAATTTAGGTCTTCTTACCACATTTCCCGTAGCATCCAGATGTATTATTAGTTCGCATTCATTTCTCATCAGAATGTCGAGCTGTTCAGAACTGAAGATATATACATGGAAAGGCTGACCAACACATTTTATATATAGCGTATTTTCTCGTTGCATGAGAGGCACATATCATACAAATCATCTTTATGTCTATCTGAAATAAAATCAAACGTGAAATTGTAATTATCATCGGATTCGCTAGTTGTGTAAATTTAGTATATTAGTATTTTAGAATATTGGGATAATTGATATGAAAAATAGAATATCAAAGGCAAACCTTACTACTATGCTGACAAGATATTTAAATCAAATTATGCTTACCTTGGTTCAGGACACGTGCGCCTTTTGGAGGTTAGGTTTATAGTGGAGTCTATCCGAACGGTTGACTTGGTTGGAACTGGTTGGTCGCTGCTTGTTACTGCTTGACTGACTTGGTCAGTTGTTTTCGAGATAATGGTGGTACTTGACTACCTGAGAGGTTATGTGTTGCTTGTGGTGAGGGCATGATACGTACTCTATGCTCCGAAGTAGTGGCAGCATATATACGTAGTTCTTCTTCTTACTGGCTTGTAGCTTTTTAGTGTTGTATTGATAGTCTTCTATAAGTTGCTTAGAAGTGATGATATCTTGATCTATTTGACCTTGTTTAGACCGCATAATTGATCTCAATACGCAAGTCAGTTAGAAATATGTTAGAAGACTTGCCCGAATCATAAAGACTATGCGCGCATGCGCAGTCGCATAGTAGTGAATGAATAATAAAAACAATAATAAAAAAAGAGAAAGATAAATGTACATATATACAAGTGAAAACAGAACACTATCATTATTACCTAATGCTTCTGATCTCACTTTGCGCAGGACAGAATCAGATTTTATGGTCTGTAAATTTCCAACTTTAATTAATTGCGGATTACTATTTTATATTCTTATTTCTCTTGACTTGGAAGGTTTCATGAGCAACATTTCCTTTTTACTTAATGTTCTCTCATCACCTTTGAGATAAGTAGTTACTGATTCCAGATGATTGAAATTAGCTGATGAGCAGTATACAACACACTGAACACACTGTGTTCAGAATCCAGCTTACTAAATTGGTGTACTTCTAGTAAGTAAGTATTACATTTTCTATGAGTGCAATAGGTATAAATTTTTAAGCAATCTTTTTTTTTGACATATCTTTTATGTTTGATATTTATACTACATATATTATTCACAATTTTGAATTTATTTGTGATAATGCAAATCTAGCGACTCTTTAGTATTTTTCCGTTGTGAAACATTGCTGAAAACTCTTGTGAAGATAGTTCAAATTGTCCTAATTTTTTTTGGTAGAAAGTCCGGTCCTGCCGTTCCTGAGGCCCGACAATCAATTCCATTGATAACAGAGTATTCTAAATATCGAAATTAACAACCTCAATAGCGTCAGATGGTGCGACAACGCTTTTTTTGATTTTTATTGGACTTTGAATTTTTTTTGGTAGAAATTTTCAAAGTCCATTTCTGCCCTTCCCGAAGCCCGACAATCAATTCCATTGATAACAGAGTATTCTTAATATCAAAATTAACAACCTCAATAACAACAGATGGTGCGATAACGCTTTTTTTTAATTTTGTTGAACTTTGAATTATTTTTGGTAGAAATTTTCAAAGTTCGGTCCTGCCGTTCCTGAGGCCCGACAATCAATTCCATTGATAACAGAGTATTCTAAATGTCAAAATTAACAACCCCAATAACGTCGGATGGTGCGACAAAGCATTTTTTAATTTTTGTTGAACTTTGAATTATTTTTGGTAGAAATTTTCAAAGTCCGGTCCTGCCGTTCCTGAGGCCCGACAATCAATTCCATTGATAACAGAGTATTCTTAATATCAAAACCAACAGCACCAATATCGTGAGATGGTGCGATAACGCTTTTTTTGATTTTTATCGGACTTTGAATTTTTTTTGGTAGAAATTTTCAAAGTCCGGTTCTGCTTTTCCTGAAGCCCGACAATCAATTCCATTGATAATAGAGTCTTCTAAATATTAAAATTAACAACCTCAATATTGGCAGATGGTGCGACAACGCATTTTCAAAATTTTGTTGGACTTTTAATTTTTTTTGGTAGAAATTTTCAAAGTCCGATCCTGCCGTTCCTGAAGCCCGAAAATCAATTTCATTGACAATAGAATATTCTGAATATCAAAATTATTAACTTCAATATCGTGAGATGGCGCGACAACGCAGTTTTTGATTTTTGATGGACTTTGCATTTTTTCCAATCCCTCTGTACCCTCCCTGAAGCGTGACACTGTATTTCATCGATTCTAATGATTATTCAAGTCATAAATTTCACTTTAATTTCATTAAACATATGCGACAACGTCTTCTCAGGAATTCGTCTCACTCTATCGAATAGCCCATTCCAAAGATTCAAATTCTATTTGTAGCACCTCAAGCGAATGGCAATGGATCGCGCCGAACATTTTATATCATATATTTCCTTTATTATCTTATAATAACAACTCAAAGAGTCTACTGTTGAAACTCAGAAGCGAATAATTCCTTAGAGCAAATTTTCAGCCGGGATCAATAGTTACAGCATGTGCAAGGCACCGTCCGCTAAGCGATAAAAGTGATGCTGGAGGAATCGTTGCTGAATTCACGCTCATAATATATTCACGAATTTTTATCGAAATCCGAAAAATATCTTATGAGATAGTCAGAATTAAAAAATTTATTTTTGGGAATTTTTTAAAAATTTTCTAGCGTGACGATTTCTCCGAAATTCTGGTAGCTGTTTTGTTGCAGCCTCCCTCAACAATATTTCAAGTATCAACTTGATCGTATGGATATTCTAGTAGTTATTGAGGAAACAAAATTTCAGATGCTCATAACTACTGAACCATCCGACGGATTTGGCCCAATAACGAACTTGGCCGAGATATTTGGACAATTAACCTATTCTGAAAATATGAAAACTCACGGACAGACTCAACTTTCGCCACGAATTCTTCATCAGGGAGTCGAACCCAATCGATTGAGACCATTTTCGGCTCGATATTCCTAAATTACAGACATTCGGGCAAAATGATAGGCACACTGTTCGGGTGAACAAGAGCGCCAAAAAAAAGTGTCGGATTTGCTATGCAGCGGATAATCAACGATTGAGCAAATTTTTTGAAATTTGATTCTCATTTTAAGTTATTACCTAATGACTAATTGCAATCTTTATTCGATCTTGAAATATAATTTTCCCTTGTTATTTTTCTAGTTGAATAGATGAGTTAAACTACATCTTTATGTGTTATTTCATATGCGAAATAGAGTAGTAATTGTGCGTGAATTTATTCGGGAGACCAACAAAAATATTCTGCTGCATCAATCTCATTATAACTATAGGAATTGAAAGGTGGATCATGTGGATCTTTTCGTAATTTTGACTTAGAAAAGGTTAAAGGTTGTTAAATGATATATACATGTTCGAATTTTGTAGAAATTAATTGAAAGCATAGAAATAATAGGATAATAATAATTGTAATAGGAAGCTACATTTTTCTGTTCTCATCAACAGTTGGAACCTTAGATATACAGGGACAAAGTAAAAAAGCGTTTTTGACCATTTTCTACCACTTATATTTGTACGAACCATAGAAAGTTGTACATTTTTGAAATCAGAAAATATTAAGCTTTCAGAAAATTGCACAGTTATATAGTGTTCTCTTTTAAAAAACCATAATATTGGGTTATAGCTTCGTAATTGGAAATGGTATAAAAGAGAATTGCACGCCCTTGGATTCTACGTAAAAAAGCGCCTGTTTAATGTTTTAATTTCAGCGCTCTACTAATAGTATTAGCGGATATATAAATTTTTTTCATTTTGAAAATTAAAACTATGTAGTAATGAACTGGTAGGATTCTGTCCCATATTCTGTTAATATGCTGATGACTCAATAGAGTAATTTGAGTTGCTGGTTTCAGGGAGTTCGTTGACGCTCAATATTCTACCAGTAATCTCATTCTTATTTCACAGCGAATCCTCGATATAGCCTTTTGCTACACTACTTGACTTCCAACCTCCGTGTCGTTTCAAAGACTTGTCACGGTTTCAAAATTCCAGCTCTAGTTAGTACCTGCAGACCGAACTGGTGGCGTTAGTTGCAGTAGTTTACCAGCTTATCTCGTACGTTTCAGTGAACGCCATTGTCGGTGGTCTTAGTCTGTCATACTGTCATTCACTGTCATTCTGTGCCTGTGACGTAGGTTGTCAATTACATCGTTCTTTCCGCATTTTTGGTTGAAATATCCTGGAATAATTAATCGCAATTTTGCGGATCTGAACAGGATTTTAACTGAAGCCCTGAGAGAAATCTTATCATTGTTGGTTTGGTTTGTTCGTTGGTGAGATTTTTGCGCTTTAGTGGAGTGGCGTATTTGTTTGAAAAACGACGTGGGATTGGTGAGTTAACCTATGTTTGTCACGAGGTATTTTAGATTTTTGTTCATATTTTAAGCATCATTCTGCTTCGAATTGGGAATTATTATTGTACCGTTGCGAGGTACCGCAGATTCTGAACTGTCTTTGAAGTCTTCGAGCTGTTTGTCTAGGCTGATTTTGAATTACCGCCGAACTGCCGTGGGAGCTGTCTTTGGGGACCTCCACCAGATTTTGCCGTCTAAGATACCACACCTGTCGTCTACCCAGGGGGCATTATTGTGAGAAATTGTACTACGTTGGCCTAGGAATATATTTGAACCCAGTTTCCATCTGCGAGACTGTGAGAGTAATTATGGTTTAAGAAACTATATCCTTTTGTACTTCAGTCAAGCCACGACCAAGACTGTTATAGAAGGTTAGTCTGTAGAATTTAGTTAAGATTGATTAGTATCAAAGAAGCCCAATTCAGTGACTACTGTTTAGTACATAAAATCCGACCTATCGAGAAGGTCGCTTAGATATAAGTAAAGAGCTATTAGTAACGATTACCATCGAGGCTCTCAGTATATACCTTGGGGTGATATTACTGTTTGTTTAGTAAGAGATAAAGCATTATATCGAATATTCGGGTTGTGAAGTAAGAACTAGTTAGTGATCTACCTTCTGTAAGATCCTTTGATGATCCTAAGATCCTCGTTTGAGGCACCTTGTGTATTTCATTTGGGCTCATTATATTATTAAATAATTGCTCTATATTCTTTCTACCAGCCACTACCTCCCACTTGTGTGATCGGGCTCGTTTGGCATCCTGAGAGTGCGTTCGTCATTTTCTCTCTTTTGCGACCCCGAGATCTTTAGTGTACTTTCCTCTTTTTTTCTTTGTATTATTATAAAAGAGAGTGGCGCCCCTTTATAAGTAGTCTCAGCTCTAGAGCTAGCCGAGGAGGTACTTTGTGCACTCTCTGGAGCCGGATGGGTTTGGTGACAGACTCAATTTTGGCTCCTCCATCTAAAAGTAGTGTAGCAGAAATTCGCCTCAATGAATGACTTGTGTATTCGTTTGGATGACTCAATTGCAAAAAAGGGGCAATTTTTCTTGGAACACTTCCTATAGGATGTATTCCCATCGCAGCCCTATAGCATTTTCCCGATTGATATCTCAAAAAAAAATCTATTTCCAACGAAGTCTGTTGGTCTTAACGCAGTGTATCTCCGATAAATCTTTAGATTATTCTCCCCAATAACTGTGAATGATCGAACTTTTCTCGTTTTGCTATCAGCATATTGATTATTATAATATTTCTCTTGTCCTCGATTTTAGTAGTTAGTTTAGTAGAAGTAGTAGTTTTCATTTTCACCATTTCATCACATCTGCAGGCACCAGCTACTCCGAATAATAAAACAATCTGAAACAACCACGAGATCAAAAATACAAAATTAAAATTACTTAAAATATGATAGTTACCTTCAATCCTAAATATGAATCATCCGGTGCTTCGAAAAGAAAACGATCGAACTCTTCCTTAGAAAAAACTCTTGATTGATTTTTTTGCAGAATACCCTTCATTGGATTTTTTCGAAAATGCGCGCCACTTCAGGTGTTAACCAATATCTATTCCATGTTTGATCGCTAGTTGCGACTCTGTCATTGAATATCGGTCCCACAAAGTAGATGATTTCCATTTTTTATCTCTAGGCAATTAAATGAAATATGCTAGAAGCACATTCTCTTGATAAACTGTCACATTTTTCGAATTGCACCAATTCACAAAGCGATCATATGCTGCAGAATATTTTTCAATAGACTTCGATGGTTCAAGAGATGAGACTGCTTCATTGGCCAAAACCTCAATTTCGGAAGACATTTTCACTTTCAACCACTTCTCACCAGTTGATGACGAGATATTGTTGATGATGGAGCTCGCGTTGAATGATTGTTTGGGCTATTACCATCATCTATTGTGGATGTAATGTTTTCCGACGTTTCGATAGACATCTTCTCTCTTTATCAAGGACAAAAGTAAGAAACCTTTTGAAAATTATCAATTTTCAAAAAGTCAATATTGACAGAAGTCATGAAAGAAAATGAACGATGTTATATACTCATCTGTGATATATATTTCTCACCAGTTTCTAAATTATATCTATCCATTATTTTACTTCATATCTATCAGAATCAATTTTGCGTGGCAACCGTAACTAGGCAAATGTCCCATAATTCATTCAATTATAACAATCATAAATAATGTAAATCAATCCAAAAGTGGATATTCAGATATTCATGAATTTAGAAAGGTTTGAAAAAAAATAACATATTTCATTCGGAGTAGAAGCTCCTCCTGAAAAGTGACACTTCTCCTTATGAAATAATTTAGTATTTTCGGTAGCCAAAAATAAACACTACTCTTGTTAGTTTCTCAGAAGATGTGAACGAGAATAGTGTATACGATTTTGTCTCCTCTGGTTTGAAAGTTTCAGTGCTAAAACATCGAATTCCCACCCTGTACATTGATTTAATTCTAGCACAGTTTAAGCCAATTTCCAATTTCACCGTTATGAAATGATGATTATTTCTACAAAAATTTTTGGAATGTTTTAAGAATTCCGCAGCCTGGCGATATAACGAAATCTCACTGAGTGCTATTTTTGCGAGAATTTCTTCTTAGTATCTCCTCTTGTGTCTTTGGCCATCTCGCCTATAATCTCACTTCATTAGGGACTCGTGAGACCATTTATGGTTTGATATTCGGGAACAGGTTTATTTTTTCTGTACCTGACTGCGCATTTCCGAAATTGTATAATTTGAAAGCATCAGCAGTTGGTTGTTCCTCATTGTCATTGAATTCAAGATTGAATTCGAATGTATTAACATTTGTATTGTATTCAAAATATAATGAATTAAAACTCAAATTTTTCAGACAGGTCAGCTCTATCTGCCTGATAAACTTTCCTCTGTCAATTTCACAGCTAAGCTGAATCAGGAAACTGATACCAGGAAAGTTTACCTTCGTTACGCGATCCCTCTATTTCCCGAAGGAATCACACCGTTGTTTAATTGCGGAAAAATCGACGCCAGTGGCAGATTGTCTGCTCCATTCACGTCCTTATCTGACCCACATCGGTGCCAGAATCGATCCCTGAGAGCTGCCATTGTTGTCTTTTTTCAACGTCCTCACTTCAAATTCTATCTCGTCACGATGCAGTGGATATGAACGGGCGCTCGGTTATATTAAGATATAGGTCGGAGAACTTATATCTTTTTTTTATAGTTGATACCCATGAGGGAAGATGATCTATACTTTGAAATAATTTTGAATAAATCAGAAATAACGACAAATACATCCTTGAATTTCCGCGTGTTCGTTCTAGTTTGACAACTAGTACAGGGAAAAAGAGATGGTTCCAGCAACAAAATGCTTTGTTTCAGAGGTTTTCAATTCAATTAATGACTTGTTTTCTTGAAATAAGATCTCTTCTCGATAAATAAGTGACTATATAATTTTTAATTCAAAGAGGTAATTTGTTTCTATTACTTTCTGTTGAGAATATTTGAATCAAAAACACAACTTATTCTCTAATTTAGACAAAATAATATCGGGTATTCACATGTGTTGACTATTCACGATTCCGCCAATGAAATTTGGTATCTTATACTGCCGACGTTTCGATTTTTTTTCAATTCCATACCTATTCTCTTTCTGTTTTTGATTTTAAAAAAATCATCTTCAGGGCTCTGAAATAAATGACAACTTAATAGTAAAAACAAGTAAACATTCAAAGAAACAGTGAACAGAATTGAATAAGAACATTAATCAGACTAATAAAGTAATAAATATGCTTAAAAATATCTTTGAAATTATCACACAAATACATACAATAATAGGAAGCTACTCACATTGCCAGTTGGTCTCTATTGTCAATTCGAAAATTAAAAAACAACGAGGATAAAATAATAGAAGACATCCTATACAGCTGACTGAATTGGACGAAATAAACGCACCAAAGGAAAATGAACCGGATGGATGACATTCAGTATAAATCATCTGATAACTGTCAAATAAGAAAAACGAAATAATATGTACGTAAACTCAAGGGAACATGGAACAAAACAAATCCAAGGATGTTATAAGTCTTATATTCTCTGTATGAGGTCAAAATAGGCCGTATTCAAGTTATCAATTTCGCTCCTCTTGTTGATAGAATTTGCATCTTTTTCAATTTCAAGCATTTCACAGAACAATCTTTTTTTTAAGTTGTTTTGAGTATCTAAAACAGTGACACCTTCAAAATTAAAAGAGTGTAACTTATTTAAAACTATGTTCAGCTAATGCTGTGTTATTATCTTTATTTTTAATGGGATTGTGAATATTGACACAGTCTCTTTTGTGTTCAGTTATCCTAGTTTTAAGATGTCTGTTCGTCTGACCTATGTATACCTTGTTGCAGTCACGGCAAGGTATTTCATAAACGAAATTTGATTTTGAGTCTGATGCAGTTTTTGACTTTAATCTGGAATAAAATGTCTTAACAGTATTAACCGCTTTGTACGCTATTTCAACTATTTCATCTCTCAAGTGATGACCAACCCTCTCAGATAGTCCTTAATGTTCTTATTCAATTCTGTTCTTTGTTTCTTTGAATTTTTACTTGTTTTTACTATCAAGATGTCATTTATTTTAGAGTCATGAAGATGATTTTAAAATAAAATCTAAACGTCGGCATTTTGTCTAATTGGGTCTCTGACATTTCGACCGAAAACAAACCTCTAAACACTTATTCACATTGATACCAAGGTCATCAAAAATATCAAAATTATCAATCGAGGGAAGTAACCACGGACTCGAAGATGAATGATACTAGGTACTAGTTTCTTCAAACACATAAAAGAGACGTATGGGAATGATACAGTCAAGGATCTAAAATCTTGGCTGTGTTTAAATAAGAAGTTGGCACATTATATATTATTATTATTACAATTTGAGAAGAGTTGAGAAATAAATTCTATAAACTCACAAAATAACTTAACAATGAAATATATGTCACAGTACTGAATACAACAAAAAAGCAAAGAACAATTAACGAGAAATTAAACCAGCGAACCATCGGTCCAGAAAACTCTTGTACCCATTCACCGACGCAGCGTTCACCACAACTTCTGGCAGAGCATTCCACGCAACAAAAATCCTGTTTGATAAAAAGTGCTCCCTTCCAGAGGTGTTGAATTTCTCACAAACCACAAATTATTTCTTTTGACATGTAAAAACCAAGCTGTGTTTCCTAATCACATATTGAAAATTCCGAAATGCACTCTCGCCTTCATGACGGACTCGGACAACCCTTTCAAGAATAGATGTTACAGAGTGATTGACGATTTCAAGAGAAAGCTTTTGAATTTGGTAAGTTATTCACATTGGAAGGTTGGTTTTCTTGAGCGACATCTTGAGACAGTTAAAACAAGACTTTTGCAATCACTACCAGGAGAAATTTACAACAGATTTTATAATCATCAAATAGTTTTTTACAAAAAAGAATTTTCTATCGTGAAAAAGAGACAAATACGTAAACTCACAAATTAAAGGTTGTCCCAATTACCTAATAATGAATTCGATGGAGCGACAATCCTGACTCACATACAGGATGGTTCAGAAATCTCTCTGAGGTTCCTATTCCTGTTCAATGTTCAATATCTTCTGAGTCTTGGAGAGAAATACAACTTACCCTACAATAAATATAAACCACCCCCATTACAACAACTGTAGATTGATACAGAGTTCTGTTTAAGTTCTCGGACAAATGAGGTGGACATTTATTTTTTTTATTTATTTATTCTCACTGGAACACATACAGGAACTAGTCCCAAAGGCAGTGTTCACTCAGGTATAAATAAAACCTCAATTATACATGTAATATACCTATCAACTAAACAAACAAAACAATCCAAAAATCACATGTAAAATACTGTATTCAAATATACATATAATTAACCCGGGAAAATCGGAAACAAAAGATGACGTTTCAGACATTTCTTAAAAGTGGCCAGCGAACAAGAAAAGAAATCGACGTATGGCCAGACAACACCTGCGGTTGTCATCATTCTGACGAGTGGGGAATTTGCGGTGTAGATTTTTCTCCTCAGGGACACCTGAAATATGTTGTCTGACCTGAGCCTTAGATCAGGCACCCTTAAGCGAATCTCCTCCAAAATACCAGGAGCAATGATCAAACCATTTAACAGCTTGAACATGAATGAAGCATCATTCAAGAATCTTACATCGACTAGCCTGGGAAGCTGAAAAACCCTACGAGCATACGTGTAGTCATGATTTTCAATTATAATTTTATTTTTGTAGGCCAGAAATCGAATGAACCTATTCTGAACAGACTCCAGGCGTCGAATATAGCAGTCGTATCTCGGGTTCCATATGATGGATGCAAAGTTCAATCGTGAGGAGACAAATGCATGGTAGAGTGTTATGATAGTCTCATTTTTTTGGAAGGCTTTTCCATGCCTAAGCACAAAGCCAAGCATTCTGGAGCAGGATGTGACGACATTACTAATGTGAGCACCAAAGATTAGTTTGGAGTCGAGTGTTATTCCCAAGTCTTTGACAATGCTTGACTCCTTCAACTGACGGTTGTTAAGTGTGTACTGGAAGGAGATTTTGTTGGTGTTCCTAGTATACGAAATTTTCACACATTTATCCAAGTGGAGGAACAAGCTATTATCTATACAGTATTGGGCTAATCTATCCAGATCGCTCTGGAGATTAAGACAGTCCTCGATCGATCGAATCATCATGAACAGTTTAAGGTCATCAGCAAAAAGTAGGAACCTACAATATCTAAAGCAATTTCCAATGTTATTAACATAAATTAAAAAGAGTAAGGGGCCGAGATGAGAGCCCTGCGGAACTCTAGAGGTATTGCGAAACTTCCTATGAATGTCATCCATCCGGTTCATTTTCCTTTTATTGTTTGCTAACTAAATATTGTCAGCCAAAAGTTCAAAAGAATATATATATATATATATTTTCCTTTGGTGCGTTTATTTCGTACAATTCAGTCAGCTGTATAGGATGTCTTGTATTATTCCATCCTCGTTGTTTTTAATTTTCAAATTGGCAGTAGAGACCAACTGGCAATGTGAGTAGCTTCCTATTATTGTATGTACTACTGTGTACAAATATGAACCGGAATTTTGTTATATTTTATAAAATCTTTATTTATTCTTCAAAATCAAATTCATCGCCTTCAAAGTAATCCCCGTTGGATGCAATGCACTTATGCCAGCGGTTTTTCAAATTATCAAAGCACTTCGAAAAGTCTTCTTTCGGTATGGCCTTCAGCACCTTCTTCGATTCGGCTTCAATCTCTTCTACTGTGTCAAAGCGGTGTCCCCGGAGCGGTTTTTTGAGCTTATCGAATAGCCAGAAGTCACATGGTGCTAAGTCAGGCGAAAAAGGTGGTTGCGGAACGATATGAGTGGAATTTTGGTCGAAATGGCACGAGGAACGAGCGCAGTGTGAGATGGCGCGTTATCGTGGTGCAAAAACCAGTCGTTGTTTTTCCATAATTCCGGTCTTTTGAGACGCACCGCTTCACGCAAACGTCTCATAACACTCAAATAATATTCCTTGTTGACAGTTTGACCGGTTGGAAGGAATTCGAAATGCACAACACCACGATAATCGAAGAAAACCGTCAACATGACCTTAATTTTCGAGCGACTTTGACGCGATTTTTTGGGTCTCGGCTCACCTTTGGCACGATATTCGCTGGATTGGTCGGTTGTTTCTGGATCGTATGCATAGATCCAAGTCTCATCTCCAGTTATGATGCATTTCATCGTGTCTTGATAGTCGGAAAGCATTGTTTCACACACATCAATGCGACGCTGACGCTGACTTTCCATGAAATTTAGCATTTTTGGCACCATTCGTGATTTGACTTTTCTGAGGACCAAAACTTTTCTTAAAATGGTGTTGACTGACCCATTTGATATTCCAACAGCATCAGCAATCTCTCTAGTAGTCAATCGACGATTTCCCAGCACCATTTCTTTGATTTGCGCGACGTGATGTTCATCAGTTGATGTTTTTGGTCGCCTTTGATGTGGCTCGTCTTCAACGCCTTCACGACCGTCTTTGAACATTTTATGCCATTCATACACTTGTGTTTTAGACATGGCCTGTTCACCGAAGGCCTTTTCCAACATTCTGAGCGTTTCGGCTACAGAAATTTCATTCCGAACACAAAATTTGATCGAACTTCTTTGTTGAATATTTTCGGACATTTTCAAAATCGAAGAATTCACTTTTGGATGTTTACAAAAACGAGCGTCACTGTTAAACTAATAAAAATATTGGCGTGAAATTTGACACAAATGTGAGCGACAGTCCTACCAACTTGAAAATAAAAAGATTTGTCCCTATCGGAAACCCCACAAAATTTAAATTGAAAATTCCGGGTCATATTTGTACACAGTAGTATTTGTGTGATAATTTCGAAGATATTTTTAAGCATATTTATTACTTTATTAGTCTGATTAATGTTCTTATTCAATTCTGTTCTCTGTTTCTTTGAATTTTTACTTGTTTTTAGTATTAAGTTGTCATTTATTTTAGAGCCCTGAAGATAATTTCAAAATAAAATCGGAACGTCGGCATTTTGTCTAATTGAGTCTCTGAAATTTTGACCGAAAAGAAACCTCTAAACACTTATTCACATTGATAATAAGGTCATCAAAAATTCAAAATTAGCAAAAATGAATCTTGACACGAATTCGTCCTTGACGCCTAGTGCTTTGGCGCTCTTGATGAGCTACTTGCGATTAAATATTCATTATTACTATAACAAACTTATAAGCACAATGTTCGGATGAACAACAGTCTTTTTCCTTACTCTGAGACAATATGATACAAATACGAACGCCACGATGAATGAACAAATCTGTATCTCAGTTAGAAATTACTCAAAGTTTTGTTCGGAGCTTGAATTCCCCTCTTCAATCTATTTGTTTTGTTCCATGTTCCCTTGAGTTTACGTACACATTATTTCGTTTTCTTATTTGATAGTTATCAGATGATTTACACTGAATGTCATCCATCCGGTTCATTTTCCTTTTATTGTTTGCTAACTAAATATTGTCAGCCAAAAGTTCAAAAGAATATATATATATATATATTTTCCTTTGGTGCGTTTATTTCGTACAATTCAGTCAGCTGTATAGGATGTCTTGTATTATTCCATCCTCGTTGTTTTTAATTTTCGAATTGGCAGTAGAGACCAAATGGCAATGTGAGTAGCTTCACTGTAAAAATAGTTCCTCATCTCAAACCATATTAATTTGTCTCAAGTACTCCGTACGTTTGAATACAGCCAAATGCATAAAGTACTTGACCCTACCGCCCTCTATGGTTGAGAATGGCGTTTACCCTAAATAAAAGATTCTTGAGCTAAGAAACTGATTAGTTTCAACCAAGCTCAGAGTTATTGACGCAGGTGGTAAAAAATTTGATCCAACGGTAATATTAATTAGTATGTAACTATTGATACTTTTCGTAGAATAAAAATTTTGGTTTCATGTAAATAAATATTACATTTCACTGAAACTCGATTTGTAGTTGATTTAAAGGATCTTAGTTGAATGGGTCGAGAATTCAGTCGATAAAAATGATAGTATCTCTTATGTCAAGTGAAAGTTTCTTGGGTTAAGAAACTGATTTGATAAAACAAAAAAAAACATTTGTATGTAATCATTATTTTTCTTCACAGAACAATAATTTCTCTTTTATATTAATAAATACCGGAATACCGCGGCAGACCATGAATATTGTACGGAATGGGAAAGGCGTCTAGAGTTTCGTTGGAAGTTGCAGAGAGGGATCGAGTATACCTCAAGCGTCAACCGTCTGCTTTTCAAGACACGTCGTAAAGACAACCGTTCCCATCACGTCGGGGTCACCAATGTAGAATCGAAGGAATTTATCCCTACTTATGCGTTTCGTCCCTGGCGCACACATTTGGACTCATCAGTAAGGCTTGTGTGCGCCATGCCATAGACGCAGTGGTTAGAAGTTTTGAGGGAGCCGCCGGGAGTTGAACCCGGCACCTAGTACCTAATCGGTGTGAAACTTGAGCGCAAACCTCTAGGCTACCGAAGCGCTGTGAACTAAGCTATGCGTGGCTATATAGAGTGCCGCCAAGAGATCCCTATACACTCCCCTGCCGCTACAATAGCTATAGTCCAGGCAGTGGGTTATCATCTCATCCCTGTCATCATCCAATACCAGATCACCCGGTTCTCCACCAACACAAAGATATTTTGTTTTCTCTAAGTTGACATTTAAGCCCCACTTCTCTTATTCTTTAATTAGCTTGCGCATCATGTATTCCATGTCATCTTTATCACCGAATACAACAATATTGTGAGTAAAATGCACAAATAATTGCATTTAAATGGGATATATTTAATATAAAAGAGATAGAGTTTTGATTTAATTGCAGCCAATATAAAAAAAATTGCTACAATTGATTCGTTTTATTAAATCAATTACGCAATATTTTTTTACAAATGTCACTTCATATTGCAACAATTATATGTTCAATTTTATTCAAATATTTATAGTTTTCTTCAAGTAAATGAGGCGAATAATATAATTTCACGAGATTCTTGTCTCAAGAAACTGTAGTCGTTGCATCAACTGACAGAATTTACGACAACCGTACCTTCGTTCTATTGAACAAATAAAAATGAAACGAACGAATGGTTTCGTTAAAACCTATTTAGAATAATGTAATTGTATCAATCAATTATGGATATTGAGACAAGTGCATAAACAATTTCTTGTAATTGTATGTTTATGTCGAATCAGTTGTTTCTTTCATTTCGCTGAAATGTGAAAAGTTTCAAGCGAATGTTTTAGCTGTTCTCTATAATCAACTAGGTTGTTTTAATCAAGAAAAATAGTTCATTTGGAGTAATCAATTTTAGATTAATTCAAATTAAAATGGTTTGATTGAAAAAAATTCTCAAACTCCTGAGGAGTTTGAGCGCAGAATTTTATTTTTACAGTGTTCCTATTATTGTATGTATTTGTGTGATAATTTCGAAGATATTTTTAAGCATATTTATTACTTTATTAGTCTGATTAATGTTCTTATTCAATTCTGTTCTCTGTTTCTTTGAATGTTCACTTGTTTTTAGTATTAAGTTGTCATTTATTTTAGAGCCCTGAAGATAATTTCAAAATAAAATCGGAACGTCGTCATTTTGTCTAATTGAGTCTCTGAAATTTTGACCGAAAAGAAACCTCTAAACACTTATTCACATTGATAATAAGGTCATCAAAAATTCAAAATTAGCAAAAATGAATCTTGACACGAATTCGTCCTTGACGCCTAGTGCTTTGGCGCTCTTGATGAGCTACTTGCGATTAAATATTCATTATTACTATAACAAACTTATAAGCACAATGTTCGGATGAACAACAGTCTTTTTCCTTACTCTGAGACAATATGATACAAATACGAACGCCACGATGAATGAACAAATCTGTATCTCAGTTAGAAATTACTCAAAGTTTTGTTCGGAGCTTAAATTCCCCTCTTCAATCTTACGTCAGTATTTTTCTGAATTTTGACAACGTACATTATTTCATCGTAATGAACCATTTCGATTAATTTCTCCAAACTAACATTTATTGTAGTATCTCCGACCAATGTCAATCGATTACGTATCTGTGATTGCATCGGGCATTGAAACTTTGACGTACTTTTTGTAAGCTTTTTTTTCTTTTGAATGTATCCAGAAAAAATTATATCTCTAGGTGTAAAGGAGGTGCTACACTGAAATTTGAAAATATGTAAGATGTCCGATATCGTAAAAGGTATAAACGATTGAAACATTTTTCTTATAGAATTTTCAAAAATATTCAAGTGAATCGATTCCTCTGAAATTTTGTAAGGCTATTTGTTTCAACCTAATTCAGATGTCTTCCAAGTAACAACTTCATCCGATGGATATTGTAGGAGTTATAAAGGATCCTAATTTTCAGATGTCTTTAACTCCTGAATCGTTAGACGGATTTGGCCCAGAAACGAACTCATCCAAGTTATTCATTCCTACGAGCTATCCCGAAAATTTCAGCTCTCTAGCTAATTTGGTTCGGATGCAATCGTGCCTTCGTGATTCATCAGCGTGTCCTTGCGAAATTATTCTTACCACTTTCATCCAAATATTCGAAAAATACATACATTCGGGCAAATCTAAAAGGCACTGTGTTCAGGTGTAGGTACAAGAGCGACAAAATAATTATCAAAACATATTAGAATTAAACATGAAATCTTTGATGAATATAACTTGAGCATTGTTCCTTAGGGCTCAACCCTGGGACACTCCAGTTTCATTTATTTACTAAGCCTTTGACGGAATTTTTGGGAAGTGTGTCTGATTCTTTTATTTTCCGAAGTTCTTCACTTCGATATTTACTGGATATTTAAGGATTCATAAATTATTTTTTTTTGTTTCGAAAGATTACAGTCATTTTATTTCTAAACGTCCTTTCGAGCTGGTCCCATATCGAATTTGGACTGGAATATAAACATAAACATGGTGATTATTATCATACTTACAACGATTAATTTCAAAGTTTAGGATAAATTATGTATAAAATAAAATGAATAAAGATCCATTACCTTTTTCCTGATATGTTTGGAATTGTCAACTCAATTCATATTCGATTAACAATAATTTAAACAATTCTTGGTTACAACTTACTTTGTGAGATGCCGCAGACTGAACAAAAATGAATATGTAACTTTGAAATCAGCTCGTATTCTAAAAACTAACCTCAAATATAAGCATAGAGTATTCTCTCGCTCAACAAATCGACACAGAAAATTACAACTGCATTCTATGATTTCATGAAGAATTGAGATTAATATATAAGAATGAAAATGACTTAAAATGGAATTCTTCCCATAATTCAAGTTATTTAATTGAAGTATTCTATTCAAATAAATTACTTTTTTTAATTAAAACTTATATGTTTGAAAATACCAAATATTCCTCACGTTGATATTTATTCGCTGGAATAAATCACTAGTGTGAAGTAACAAAATCGTGTTCATTCATTGTCACACCTCTTCTTATTCACTGAGGATTGATCTTATCGAAGAAATTATAGTTTTAATTGAATTCAGATAAAACCTTTTAAACAGAGCATTCTTTTGCTGGAACCATCTCTTTTTTCTAAGTGAACGGACCCGGTAAAGAACCTAATCCCAAGTTAGTGCCGTTCAACATTTTCAATTCATCTCACAGAGAACAAGAAGATTCAGACTTCTTCATATGGAAAATCGCAGACATAACGATAAATTTTTCCAGTCTTACTGATACATACCACAATTCCATCTTAAAACCAATTAATTGAACACATCAAGTATGCCGAAATCACTCGAGCAGGAAACATTCAGACCAGATGTTAAGTTTACAACCATCGACTTCGTTTCTATTTATAAATGAACATCCATTTATTAAACAGATCAATTTCAGATGAATCAGCTGTAATTTATTTCATACTCGAATCATTTGATGCTTATGAGTCGAAGCACAATGTTATACAGGAATATCTGTTCTTCTAATTGGGCTAAATTTATGAAATTTTGTCAGTATGTACCCGATGTACAATTTTTTGTTGTAATGTACTTCCGGTTAAACAGGAAATATCCTAAATTCTTTTGATTAATATGGGACATGCTGCATATTTTTGAGATGTTGAAAGTGCTTGAGTTTTCAAATGCGCAGATACTGGATTGATTGTAAAAAAATTATAAAAATGAAGAATAACTTGCTGTGATTTCTAGAATATCCCAATGTTTTTACTGCAGACTGCTGAAAATGATATTTAAAAAAAAATTTAATCAACCGTTCAAGATGGCCGCCGAAGACTTCTTTCAAGTCACTGTATCCGAACCGCTCCACGTATTCGTTCACATCCATGAAAATTATTTTCTCAATTCCAACAATGATGTAAGTTAAACAAGTGATTTCAAGTACCCGCTCTAATATCTGAGAACAAGCAGCAGGGCCGGATTAAGGGTGTTGTAGGCCCTAGGCACTCCAGCAGCGTAGGCCCCGAAATAATAAATATTTTTTAACTGAAATTGACCGCTAATATTAAGTAATAATTTTGTTGTAGATATAAATCCGAAAATGTGATGATGCGGTATAATAACATTATTTTATTTTGGGATTTTAATGTTTTTATTTTTCATAGAGCCATTTTCAATAGCCATAATTCCAGAATTGAGTTTATCTGCAACAATGCAACTTTTATATCTACCAACATGACAAGACATTAGCCGCCGGGAAAACCTCTCGGACGGGCACATGCGTTTGACACAGTTGGCCACGTTTCCATGCCCACTACCAAACGCTTGCGCGCGATCGAGAGGTTTTCCCTGCTGCTAAAGTCTTTTGTTTTAGTAGCTCAGTTGTGTAATAAGTTAATATGTAAACACTACAATAGAGCGTGTACGCCTGTGCTTGTATTTAATCACGCTCAACCCCAAGTCAATCTTTAGTTTAAAAACTGGAAGTTAAATTCATTATAAGTAAGGGAAGTAAAGGAAAGTTGTTTGTATACTCTACTTATTTCAACTATTAATTATTTTACTTATTTCTACTTTTTTTAGCGAAAAATGTCTGATGGATATAAAAGAAAACACCAAAGTGGACATGAAAAACGCAAAAGGAAAGAAAAGTGGGGAGTCGCTTAGTAAAATTAAAGGTTCTTTATTGAAATATGTTAACATTTCTAAGGAGACGGAAGATAATGCAGATGCGGTAGATATTTCCTCGATCGAGGTTAGACCTAAAGAAGCTGAGGCTTGTTGGGACTCGCAAGAATGTTCAACCAATAAAACTGAGAATGTCACAGAAGACGAGGCTGACGGGGGTTTTACGCATTCTAACGACGCTTCCAAGCAGGTGGTGCCTGAATCACTACCAACAACATCAGCCTCAAGTATTTTCAGTTCTGATCCAGCACGGTGGACAACCATAAGCGCAGATCTTATCGATTACTTCTCTCGTAATCACCCTGTGCAGAAATTGGATATAAATTTTGAGATATACGCCACTAAATTTGGCATATCTATATAATCACAAGATTATTTTTCAGAAAACTGAGCAACAATGATATTATAAAAAGGGACTGGTTGATATTTTCCGAATTTACTGGCAAGTTTTTTTGTTATAAATGTATTTTGTTGAAATCGGACCTACCTGGAAATCCAAACCTGTGTAACCAATTCCTGGGGCATGGAATTTTCGTCCCCTAGCACAAGAGATTTTTTTTCATTTGCGACTTCGGGCTCGGTTTCAGGTTGACTAGTTATGTCACTAGCAGATAAAATTTCTGCAATTCCTCTCTTTATGGGTCTTAACTCTTCAGTTTGAGGTGCTGAGTACGAAATGGTTGTTTCCACATGAGAGTAGATTTGAGAAGTTGGCATAGGGAAATCATCTTGTGACTGTAGTGGATTAGGGCAGCTTGTTGCCACATGGCCAGTCTGTCTACAAATGAAACATTCCATTCTATCAGTCCAAAAAAAATACGATTTTCATCACCATCGTATTGTATAAGAATAGAGGTTTGCAGTTCGAAGGTATCATTTGGGGGAAAAACATAGGCTTGTCTACGGAAACTCAGAATGTGAGTGTAATCATCACCGGGTATACCGGCCTTGAGAATGAAACGGGGGATGCAAGTTGTAGTCCAAGATTTTTTATTTCTTCGGTTAGTCTTTCATGTGGAATACAGGGAGATACATTTGAAATGAAATGATTCTTTTCGTTGGAGAAACTAATCTTCTGATGTTCAGATTTATATTTCCTGTCAACCAATTCTTTGTTTGCTAAGTAAATGCAAATCCAATTATTCGATATTCGGGAAGCAAAAGGAATGTTCTTGGGCTGTACAATTTTACCAATTGCTTGTACATAGTCATGTACTTTCCTTCTTCCGAATGTAGGACTGGTTTGGTCTCTTTTTGGAAAGCTTACTTTCGGTATTGTTTTTGCTACAAAAACATACGAAGTGCTTGGAGAATTTGTAGTGTTTCCTGGACTATCTATCATTTCTGGTATTGGAACGTTAGTCTGTTAGATGACATTATCAACGCCCTTGTAGTCAAAAGCTGTTGAAATTTCTATATTATTTCGTTATGTTATGCAAATTATATGCAAGATCAAATACTCCATAATGTAATGTGTGTTGCCTGCAGCCGACGAGGCAGGCGCTGTACCGTGGTTGTATTTCCAACAACAAAATAAATGTGGTGGAACACGGGATAAAAAAGTGTCTTGTTTGTTCACCTGAAGAATCGGTAAATCAGATCAAGATTTTGACTTCAACTGGTAGTCACAAATTCATAGATTACTTCTACACTTAAACGGTATTTGAAGAAAATTTACCGAGAATAATTTCTACAATAAACACCGGATCGATGTGCACATCAGTAGCGTAAACTCGCGAATCCAAAACAAATTATAAAATATGTACATCACTACAACTGTCACATAGGAAGACAACAAATGGAAAAAAAATTAAACCCTTTTATCAAGCTTAAAACTTATTAGATAATAAAAAAATATATTGCGAAAGATGTGATATCTGTATAAGAAATAAATCATAAGACATAAATCAAGACGAAAATGCAAGTTTGGACTTATGTTTCACTTTGGTCCCGCTACCTATCCGTTCGAAATAGTATCCTTAGACACCAGAGGGCGATTTGGTGGAGTTCGTTCAACTAAGACTTATTTACACCATCTTGTGGACCATTTTACGCGTTACGCCTTTATTCAAACTTCCAAAACTCAGAATGCTAATGATTTCATAAAACTTCTCCAAAAAGTGACACAGAATTATAAAATTGACTTGATTCTGCCAGATCAATATCCTGGCATAAATTCGAAGGATTTCAAGACGTTTCTGGAAAACGAAGATATAACTATGGTTTCCACTGCAGTCAATGCGCCGTTTTCAAATGAACTAAATGAAAGATTGAATCAAACATTAATTAATAAAATTCGTTGTAAAATTTATGAAAATCCTTCCAGAAAATCTGCATGGACATCTATAGCTCATGAATGCACCGAAAAATATAACGAAACTGAACATAGTGTAACACATAGTGTATATTTCCCCAAAATATTTACTGCAGGGAAAGAATGTGAATATTCTACCAAATGAACTGAAACAAACTATAAAAAATAATCAGCTATTGCAAGACAGAAAAATTGCCTAGCTACTATATCTTATCATCAATTACTGAGATTATCATAAGAAGAAGGAAAATTCTCGGTGATTTAGACAGTTTACTGAGAAACGTAAATATAATAATCATCAATCGATTATTTCAATGAAGGTTCCCAATTCATTTTTATGTTCCAAGATTTCTAATATAGAAAATCCTTAGCTTCCATAAGATGGTACATTGCTGGAATTGGAAGATGTTCTTGATATCAATAACCTTGACATACCTACATTACAGTATTGATATCTGACCTGCTGTTTTGCTTCAACTGGGTTAAATTTGTCGGATTATTTTGATAAACCTTACTTTTAAGGTATTCCCATGCAACATAGTTTAGCGCGCTGAGGTCGGAGCTTCTGGGAGGCCGGATGTTACACCTCCTCGAAATGACTTTATTAGGAAATAATTCGTTAACAACTTCCATCCAATCATTTGACGTATGGCAAGTGGTCCCATCTTGCTGCAACCATGTTCTTGAGTTGAAACCTGCTAACTCCGGCAACACTGTGACTACGCTCACTATTCACATTAATTGCTCGGCCTCGTTGATCTTCATGAAAAAAAGGACCAATTATCCTTTAGCACACATAGGTGCCCAAACCACGACCTTTGGGCTATGAAAGGGTCGTTCATGCTTTCGTCTCGGATTCTCCACTACCCAGTACAGACAATTCTGCTTATTAACATGACCACTCAGGTGAAATTTTGCTTCGTCACTAAACAGTATGTTGTAAAATCGCTGCAGAATTTCGTTCGCAGAATTCAGTCGATTAGCATAGTCCGCATCCTTCAATTCTTGAACCAATTGAATTTTATAGGCTATTAGATATGAGTATTTCTTCAAAATCGAATTTAAAAACAATTTTTTTATGTTCAACGCTTCGCTTCGCTTTCAGATGGATGAAGACGAATTTTGACGAACCGACGCTTCAACTTCTTCAAGTGTTTCTTCATAGCGCGCTGAACGAGGACGACCAGAGTTTTGAATTTTAACTGTCGCACCTGTATTCTCGAACATCCTGATCCATTTCCTAATGATATCGTCACATGGCACGTGGCGTGTACGATATTCCGCTCGATAGAGATGTTGAGTAGTCACTATTGAATCATCATTAGAATAATACGCTCGTACTCAAAATGCGCGATGCGTCCCCGAGTACTGTTCCATCGTGACTATAACCCCACGAAATGGCGGACGCCACGAACCCCTCCCTCCTCCTTTCAGTCGCCTCGTTCCGAATATGGCCCGAATCAAATACTCGATACACTTTCTGGACACTTTGTAGAAGACACATGTCGTTTATTTTCCTGCGATTTTTCAAACTAATCAAATTGTTTTTAAATTGGGCCTGTGAATAATCATTATTTAAAATTTGAAAATTGTTTCGGAAAGCCAAAAATCTCAGCAATCTTTGTTGTACACTCTCCAACCGCTTCACGTGACTCTTGTATTGAGGTTTCCAAATTGGTGATGTAAAATTTGGCTAATTGGCTGACAGCAGTAGCTCGATGCGAGTGGTTGGTTATCTTCGACTTTGTTGTGTTGATACCAATGAGTTCTGCCGATTCTTTTGTCCATTTAGCTATCGTATTGGGACCGACCGGGGAGTTTTTGAACCATGAACCATATTTCCAATTCTTATGTGGAGTAAGGAATAGTCTTTCAGTGGTTACGTTTGCAGTTCTTTTGAATACAAGTAGCTTATATAACCTCACCGAGCAAATATCTTCTTCAATATTGGGAGTCAGCCATTTCGTTTCCGCACATTTTTGGGCACCACCTTGTCTTGTTTTAGAAAATATCGAATTGTAGGCAATTCGGCCCGTGGGATTACCATCGTTCTCAATTTCGAATTGGAAATGCGAAATTAGGCATGATGAACCCTCTCCTCCGCGCCAAGCAAGCTCCAATGCAGCAATAAAATAAAATTTTCTGTTCAAACCATCTGGATTATCTTCTTTACATAAGTTGACCATTTTTTTGTGTTGCTTCAAAGACAGCGCCTTGGCACTAACTTTTCTTTTCTCAGGGTCCACTTGCAAAATACGCCTCTTGGCATTTCGTGCATCCCGCATCTAACCTAACGCCCCATTCGGAATAGAATTTTTTCTGCAGCTGTTTGGCAGTATTATTCCACAAAGTTTTTACGACACTTTCCTTGTAGTTTGATCCATCGCTTTTCTTCATATTGAAAGCCCAGTCTAGCATAATATTATTGAGCTCTGACAAACTTGATTTTTCATTTACAAGGTATTTCCGGGTAGCACAGAATTCTTCAAATTGTTTCCAAATGTAGGATCTTATATATATATATATATATATATTCTTTTGAACTTTTGTTCAAACTTTTCTTCACACTTTCCTCAATTGAAGTAATATTACAATTTCCAAAACTTTTCATTTTTATCTACTTTATGGTAAAATACGAAAATAAACTAACAGAACTGCCAAATGTACTGTTGAAGTTATCGCTAACAACTGCTTGTTTATCTTAACCATGACGACCGCTAGTTCCACCAACGGCCAAAGCTATCCGGACGTATTAATATTCCTAAGCAAATTAGGCATTTGATAAAAACAAATTTCTAAAAGTGAAAACACTGTGAGGTTGAGTGTTTTCAGATACAGATTGTTTCTATTGGTCCGTTTTCAAAAATTGAGCGATTTCATTGGACGATGTAGTATAGTGTTGAATGATCCACAATATTTAGATTTTCATCCGAATCAGAGACAGGCTCAAACATAGAGCTGAAAAAGTCAGAAAAAAGGTTGGAAACTTCTTCAGGTGAGGAGGCCTCAACATCTTCCTCTATTGTATCCAAATAGAAATAAAAATCTGTCGAAATCAACTTTTTCCATAGAGCCCTGAATGCTTGAACCGATCATAGTCAAATCTGTCTATAAATTCTGTACCTACTGTGAAACTTATGCTTCCTTCGAATAGTACGAATTGTTTCTTTTGAGGAATAAAAGGGGAATTTCTTATTTATGTTTAATTGAGGTATGTGTTCCGCGATCAGCCCTCTCAAAATTTTATAATAGACGTTCACACCGGTATTTAAATCAACATTTTTTAAGAGATCAGGCCAATCCACTTTTATGAGCGCCGCCGCGTTCAAAGCTTCGTAATTGCCCTTCTTGAAATTCCTTCCCGAATGTCCAGATTTTCTCAAGTAGCGGTGTGCGTAAACATCTAATGAAAACTCTACTGACGGACGAAAGTTATCTTCACCATCAGGAGGAGCATCACATCTCCTGACATTATTCACTGTCATCTTGTCACATAAAATTAAATCTAAAATTTTATTATTACCATTACGTATACTATTGAATAGCTCAAGATTGCAGAAATTTAAGGTATCAATGAAATAGTATATAACATAACTAACAAGGTAAGAGGGTTTTTACTGGTGAATGGAGCAGAGCTGTGCCAAAGCATTGTGCTTAGTGCTCGTGAAAGCACTCTAAGCACTTTAGTGCTTCCGAGCACTGTGCTCGCGAGCACTTTTCAAAGGCTAGTGCTTAGTGCTTGTTTTTCGGAGCACTCTCGGGAAAATCTTAGTGCTTAGTAATCCGCTAAGCACTAAGCCTTTCCGAATTCTTGAAGTAGGGTCAATATAAGCAGGTACGATATTTGATTTTTTTATGTGCGCAAAGATAATATGATCGTTTTGAATTAATATTCAGCATTTCTTCAGTCACCATTGATTTGACTTTATGGTTATGAAGGCCAGAAAGTTTTTGCGCGCTTGTTACTAGTGGAACAGGCGGGCTATCGTTCTGTCCAAATGTCTGTAATTTCCTAATATCGAGCCGAAAATGGTTTCAATCCATTAGGTTCGACTTCTTGATGGAGAAACCTTGGTCAAATTTAAGTAGGTCAGGCTGGCCGGCCCTCCGATCGTATACTCTCTATCTTCCGAAGGAGATGACCTAGAGTTTTCATTTTTCAGAATAGGTTGATCGTTCAAATATCTCGGTCAAATTCGTTATTGGGCCAAATCCATCGTTAGTTATTAGCATTCAAAATTTGATTTTCGCCTAGAATATTCATCTGATCAATTTATAATTTAGAAGGTGTTTTAATGATGTTAAATTAAATGGTTTTCCAAATTTCGAGATAATCGCCACTCTAGAAAATTTATTAAAAATTCCCAAAATAATCTTATTAATTAATTTACTATGTGTAAATTCTGATACTGATGAATAAATGGGAATTAGAACGTCAGAGAGCGAAAACGGTAGAAATACTTTGAGCCAATCTGTAGATTCCAACTGAAAAATGGTAAACGAGGAAAACCATATTCTTAAATAAACTTCATTCATTACTGTTTCAAATGGTGGGAATTCGAATAGATGTGAAATAAAACGAAAATTCGAACTAGACTAGAATGATTTCTTGCACAAAATTTTCTGTACTCTTTTTCACAACATCATATCACTAAAATCAAAAAATGGATATTACACCATAATAAAAGAAGATTGATAAGCTCTTTTAAAATATTGTAAACAAACGAATATTTTCACAAAAACGTTAGACAAAGTTTGTGAAACGTTCAATTGGGCCCTAAGCTCACGGAGATATTTAAATACACAAAACCAGGGTTCAATAACTACCTTATCAGTGGTACTCGGTGGGTAACCGGTAGTTGTAAAATTCGAGAGTTATGGCAATCCTTGAAAAACAGCCCTCATTTTTGCGCGCTTGTTTCTAGGGGAACAGCGAGCTATCGTTTTACCCAAATGTCTCAATCGATTGGGTTCGACTTCCTGATGAAGAACATTCGAGTATGTCCGAAGTAGAATGGAAATATCTGAATGGTTTATTGTTACAGTTATAATATTTCAATGTCAAAAATTTTATCAAATATATAAATAAAAATTTATATCAATCCTTTATTGTTTATTTCTGGTCCGTTCTAGTTCTATGAATAATTTAATTAATATCTAGGTGTTATAGGTTTCTTGATGAGCATTCGAGTTTTTGAAATTTCGATTTCAATTCATTATCAACTATTTGGAGTGGATCAGCTATTAAATTATGTCATATTCAAATAGCTTATTTGATCATAATTTCATTAATATGCCATATTTCGACGAAAACGTTTTTGACTAATGGGGAATCACATGAATGAAAAGGTGAAGACGTGACATACATTACTTTGAATATTTCCAATGCAAAAATTTTTTCCGGACAACATATTTCATTTTTGATTATATCAATATGTAGTATTTTGAAACTGTTTTCGGAATGAACCTAAAATCTACAGTTGTTAAGCAGAAGATCATGAACTACGTCAACTCGATTCATGAAAACAACTTTTAAATCACATCCGTTCCTTTCATTATTTCTGTCAATTCTACGTGGAAATAGGGGAATACTCTAGAAAACCGTTCACTCAAAATGAGAAGAAACTTCTACAAGACTGTGGCTTCAACAAAATACAGCAGATAAACTAGAATTCGTTATATCGATAGCTAAATCTGACTTTCATTAATTGTAATTTATTTTCCTTTGGGGTTGTTCAGAACGCCGAAACCAATAAAAATCGTCAATTAATAATGAAAACTACATAAATTGAAATAATTTCAATCCATTGAATAAACATGATAAGAAAAAACAAGGAAGATAAACAAGTAATATTTCAAAATGATTCAGTATTCAAATAATTCATATTGATTAATATTCTGGGAATTATTGCGAAAACCTCGGCGAAAACCCAATTTCAGAACCTCGTCACTGCTGAACTACTCGATAGATTTGGCCAAATAACGAACCCAACCGAGATATACAGAAAATTAACCTATCGATCGAGATATTTGAGATATTTTGACAATCAACATATTGTGTAAATATGAAAACTCATGGTCATCTCCTTCGGAAGATAAAGAGTAAAAGGCTGGCCGGCCGGCAGAGTACTCAAGTTTGAGCACGGCTTCGTTAACAGGAAGTCGAACCCAATCCTCAATTGAGACCATTTTCAAAAATTACAGGCGTTTTGGCTAAACCATAGCATGCTGGTCCACTTGGAATAAGTGCGCTAAAAGAATCATTGTCTCAATACTAAACATGCAAATTTTAACCTGATCCCTTTTCCAAAAACGACTACCAAATAGGCCATCCCCGTGAATCGCTCTGTCTATGCTTGATAAGGAAAATATAAATATATACACCTAATTTTTTTCAGTACCTTTTGGCACGCTTATTCCTAGTGGAACAGCGTGCTATCGTTTTGCCCAAAGGTCTGTAATTTTCGAATATCGAGCTGAAAATGGCCTCAATCGATTGGGTTTGACTTCCTGATGAAGAATTCGAGGTAAAACTTGAGTATGTCCGGCCCGCCGGCCCTCCGGCCGTATACTCTCTATCTTCCGAAGGAAGGGACCTAGAGTTTTCATTTTTTTCATAATAGATCGAGTGTCCAAATATCTCGGTTAAGTTCGTTATTGGGCCAAATCTATCGAATAGTTTAGCAGTTAATAACATTAATTTCTTGGATATTCATCCTATCAATTCGTAACTTAGAGAATGTCAAGGTAGCGTTAAAAGGAAGGAGTGTGCCAAATTTCGAGAAAATCAATACACGATATCTCATAAGTTATTCGTCAGATCACAACAATTTAGGGCATTTATGCAGGGTATAGGTACCTAAAATATTTTAAAATTTCATCATAATAGCGTACAATCTCCAGAAGATATAAGAGTTTTTCTGAAAATGAAGTCACAGATTATATTTCTATCTATGAATTCACATCACATCAACTATAAATCTCTATGAGGGTGGTTTTAATTTTATGACAAGTTGTCATAATGAGTGAATATTGAGCCGAAAATGAAACTAATTCTGTGGGTTCATTTTTATGACAAACATGTCTAAAATACTGGTGTGTGCAGTTGTCATATTTTGAATGAATGTCATTATGAATTTTGCGACAAGAGGACTATTTTTTCCCAAATGTCTGTAATTTCTGAATATTGAGCTGAAAATGATCGCCATCGGTTGGATTTGTCTCGTGATGAAGAAACGGTGGTCCAATTTGAAAATGTTTGGCTGAATATTCTCTATCTTCCGAAAGAGATGAGATAGAGATTCCATATTAATAGAAATAGTTTATTATCCAAATATGAGTCAAGTTAGTTATTGGGCCAGACCTGTCCGATAGCTCAGCGATTATAAATCTGAAATTCGGTTATAATTGATGACACTCAACTACAACAACTTATATATCGTATAGAAATGTGGAAAGAATGCCAGATCGAAGAATTTGCTGAACTGTAATTTCACTCAACTTCCATTTAAGATATATGTTTATTGATTCTTTCACACTCATTGTGCTGGCTGATTTTGAATCGCACTCTTTTTAGGTCTGAGAAAAGACTTTAGAACAAGCGCGTAAAAGCTCCTGATCTCACGTCAGTGCTTTCCACATTTTTTCAGTAATGTGTTCTCGCTTATAAAATAATTGGAACTCGATTATTAATTCAACTTTATGCATTGATTAGGAACAGCCATTCAGATTCAGATCGACGAATAAGATTAACTAGTACCAGAATGTAAATTTAATGCATGCGTTTCACAAAACAAATAAAATGGCTTTTGAGTTTTTCCCAGTCTCGAAATCATAATTTTAGATATGTCGATGAAGCTAAAGAGTTCTCATTTCAATCAAACAGCATTACATAAAATAGTTCCCACTAAAGTGCTTAGTGCTTAGTGCTCGAAATATTCAATTACTTTTGCAAAAGTGCTCGGTAATCCGGAGCCTTCTGTCGAAAGCGGTGCTTAGAACTCGAGACTCGAAGCCTTTTTTTTCGAGTGCTTAGGGCTTAGTGCTCGAAGCACTTTTTTTCGGTGCTTAGCACAGCTCTGGAATGGAGGATTTAACTGACGAACCGCAGGCGAGTCAATTACCTCCTTGAGCCAGTGAAACCCGTTACCTTGCGTGTATTGTTTTATATTTTATTTTTTTCTCATTTGTAAAAAAATTAGATAAATTCCAAAAAAATCTTAATAATTTATCGCAAATGTCGTAAGCTATTTAAGGGTTGCCATGAACATGTCGGTTTATTTTTCTTTACATTTGTTTTGGCGAAAACGAAAACGACTGTACCAAAAAAAAATTATTGAGATGGAGAGCAGTGCAGCTACACGTTTATTACCTGCAAAATCAGCTTCAAGGTACGAGCGAGAATACGACGACTTCAAAAATTGGCAAAACAAAAATAGTGTGATTGGGGTAACTGAAGATGTTTTTTTGGTCTACTTGAATCAACTATCAACTAGATTCAGCCCTAATACTTTATGGGCAAAATGGTCTGTGCTGAAAAATTGCTTAGAAATGAGAGAAAATGCCCCTGTTCGCAGGTTTGTTTTCCTTAAAATATTTATTAAATAATATGTCGTTTAGTTGTCATTTACAGATTTTTAAAGGTAATAGCGTTTCTGAAACGAAAAAATGAGCGTTATAAGCCAAAAAAGGCCAAGGTATTAAATAAAGAACAGGCTGAACAATTTCTTTTACATGCTCCCAATGACCATTGGTTGCTGGCGAAAATTGTAACAATATTTGGGATTTTTGGATGTTGTCGTTGTGACGAAATTCTCTCCTTAAACATGAATGATGTAGAAGATATGAGAAAATATGTTATTGTGACAATGCGGCAAACAAAAAATTTAACAACAAGAAGATTCACCATAACCGACGATGGCTGCAACTTCAAGCCCTGCATGTTATACAGAAAATATGTAAATCTTCGGCCTCCTGGAATAGAAAGCCTAAGATTTTTTTGACATACCGACATGGAAAGTGCATTTTCCTTAATGCTGCCCAGCACACTATTGGTGGTGTCCCAAAGCAAATAGCGAAATATTTAGGTTTAAAAGACCCAAAGTTATACATTCTTTTCGCAGAACTGGGGCCACTTTGGTTGCGGATTCGGGTGGAGACTTTTTATCACTAAAGCGTGCAGTGGGATGGAAGAGCACCGAAATTGCGATATGTTATGTTGATGATTCGGCCAACAAAAAAATCGAAATATATAGCAAATTATGTGGTAGTAAGGACATTCTGCAGTCCTCGAGTTCAGTAGTTTCTGAGTCAACAGATGGTTCATCATTAACAGTATCAACTCTTTCGTCATAAAAAATCTGTGTTACAGGAAATAACAATTGTACCATGATTTTCAACATATATGAAAATAAAACAAAATTTTCTAATGTAAATAATACTACTAACTTGTAAAAATATTGCAAGTTAACTGTCAGTTTTACAAGTTAGTGACTTGATAAAACAAACTTTCTAAATTAATATTGTGTTTTTGAAAACTGACGTTTACAAATGAGAAACAAATAAAATGCATAATTGTTTTCTACTCTATCTGTGGTATACAGGGTGTCTCAAGTTCGAGTCCCTATTAGACGTTTCTGGAGAACTAGACATATTTGAGATCTGAAAATTGGGATTATGATATTGTTCGAAGTTCTCTACAGAGCTAAAATATTTTCGAAGCTCAAAAACTTCCGGTTATACAGGAGTGGAAATAAATTCGGCGAAAAATTTTTTTTTCAAGTTTTCCATTCCTGGTATGAACGAGTATTCAATAGTAAATTCATTTCTGTTAAAACCATTGTATAAATTCGAATAGTTTTCAAAATATCCAAAAAAACTGGAAAAAAAGTCAAATATGTTCAGTCAGTAATATGTTCATTATTCTTATTTTAAATATCCTGAGCGTAAACCGTTTTTACAAGATCGGAGAGGAAGAATGTGAAAAGGTCATGCATCTTTTGGATTTCAAAAATATCATCATAGGGTGTTTCAAATTTTGTGTTAAAAATTGTGATCTTAAATTGGCCATAACTTCTGTTTTTCAAATAAGAACCCTATTTCCTTATAATTGTGTTGGATTCTGTGGTAAAAAATAATGATAGTTTTCTCACATGATTATGCTCGTAAATTCAATAATTTCTGAGTTATTTGAGATTTTCTGGATTTATGGTGTACGTAGAGTCAAATTGATTGGATCTAAAATAATTCAATGAATATTCTTTCGAAACCATGGAAACACTCTGTACCCATAAAAGTTAAATTATCTGCAAATAATTCACAAGTGTCAGGTGTTATTGTTATTCGTTATCTTCATTTTTCGATTTAACAAAATGAACCGTTATTCTAATTACGAAATTCTGGATCTATATTATATACATGGTGAATGTGACAGAATTATTAGTAGAACCTGCCGGGCCTTTAACGAGAAGTATCCCCATTTACCTTCCATGACGGAGAAGATCTTTAGAAAATATGTTTCAAACTTTCAAAGTTTTGGATGTGTAAAACCCCCTAAAGAATACAAAAGAAGGGTAGTTGATGATGAGGAAAATGAAATTAGTGTTTTGACTTATTTAGAAGTGAATGAAAATGCATCTATTCGAAGTGCAGCTCATGAAATCGATTTAGACAGAAATTCAGTGCACCGATTTTGAAAAAACACAACATGCATGACTACAAATAAGGAAAAGTTCATGTATTAGAACCAGGTGACTACATAAAAAGGTTTAATTTTTGTATAGGAATATTAGATAAACTTGAAAATGATGAAAATTTTTGGAAAAGATCATTTGGACAGACGAAGCAAAAGTCAATAATGAAGGACTATTTAATAGAAAGAATTGCCACATTTGGGGATGTGAAAATCCTCATAGAAAAAGACAAAGAAACCCCCAGAACAAATTTAGTTTTAATGTGTTTGCTCTTTTGATGAACAATAAAGTGCGATACTACATTTATGAAGAAAAATTTTTGGAAATCCTGAGAAATTTTGTTTCTGCGTTTTTGGATGAACTGCCGTTGAGTATGTCGACTACCGCATATTATCAATTGGATGGGGCTCCGGCACATAATTTGCACGAGGTGTCTGAATAACTGTATGCAATGTTTGGTAATCGGTGGATCGGACGCCGTTCTTCACTATTTTGGTTTCCAGGATCTCCCGATCTTACTCCCTTAGATTTTTATTTATGGGGTAGAATAAAAAACATAGTCTGTGAATCTCCTATTGAAAGCAAAGAAGATTTGATACGGCGTGTGGAGGATGCTTTTCACTCTCTAAAGGGGAGGAAATTGAGCGAGCGACTAACCGAGGTGTTCAAGACGTATTGAAAGTGTGTGGAACGAAAGTGTGTGTTAATTTGAACGAAAGTGTGTGGAACAGAAATGGGTACCATATTGGGACTCTTACCTGATCATTTATTTTGTTAATTTGAGTTTTGAAACGTATTTTCATATTTATTATCATAATTTATTTATAATCATAATTGTACTGAAGTAGTGAATCTATTTAATGTGTTTCCTATTGAAGAGATGAATTCTCATTCGCTTCGAAATAAGTTCAAATACTAATTTCATCAACTGCCCTTTTTTTGTATTCTTTAGGGGCTCTTACATTCCAAAATTTGGAAAGTTTGAAACATCTTTTCATAAATTGTAAAAAAAAAATGGGGATACTTCTCATTGGATACTCAACATTTTGTGTCATCCACCATTTGAAATAAACAATATCATTAAGTGCATTTGTATGTATATTGCGTATACAACTGGAAAAATACAATATAAGAAATAAATCCAGAATCTCATTATTAGAATAGCAACGATTCATTCTGTAAAATCAAAAAATTTCATAACGACTAACAATAAGACCTGTCTGACACTTGTGAATTATAAATGGGATGATTTATCTTCTATGCTCACAGAATATTCTTATGTATTTGACTCTACGTACACCATAAATCCAGAAAATCTCAAAAAACTCAGAAATTATTGAATTTAGGAGCATAATAATGTGAGAAATTTTTTTTTTTTATAATGTGAGAAAACTCTCATTATTTTTGACCGCAGAATCCAACAAAATTATAAAAAAATAGGGTTCTAATTTGAAAAACACAAGTTATGGCCAATTTAAGATCACAATTTTCACCACAATATTTGAAACACCCTGTAATGATAATTTTGAAATCCAAAAGATGCATGACATTTTCACATCCTTCCTCTTCGATGTTGTAAAAACGGTTTATGCTCAGGATATTCATAATAAGAATAATGAACATATTACTGACTGAACATATTTGACTTTTTTTCCAGTTTTTTTGGATATTTTGAAAACTATTCGAATTAATACAATGGTTTTAACAGAAATGTATTCACTATTGAATACTCGTTCATACCAGGAATGGAAAACTTGAAAAAAAAATTTTTCGTCGAATTTATTTTCACTCCCTGTATAACCGGAAGCTTTTGGGCTTCGAAAATATTTTAGCTCTTAGAGAACTTCGAACAATATCATAATCCCAATTTTCAGATCTCAAATATGTCTAGTTCTCCAGAAACGTCTAATAGGTACTCGAACTTGAAACACCCTGTAAAGCACATTATTCGATATATCGTTCACCCACTCCAAGAACGAACAATTGAAGCCTCCATATACAGCAGTATAAGTCTTGATCCCGAATTTTCGACCTGTTGGATTCCAGCTTGCTGGAAAAAGCTGCATGGGCTTCATCGTCGCCATGAGAAATGTACACACAAGAAATGTAAATTTTATCGAAGTTGGGTTTAGGAATTTCTCAAAAATTTTCTAGGCTTTCGATTTCCACGATTTTATGCAAACCTATTCGATTCTACCCTAATCAAACATTTATAGAGATACGAAGGCATAGGATTGATATCGAGGAAACAAAATTTCAAATACTCAGACCTACTGAATTATTGAGCGGTTTGGGCCCAATAATGAACGCGACCGAGATATTTGGATAATTAACCTATTCTGAAGAAATGAAAACTCTAGCAATTCTCCTTCGGAGTTCACTGTTTCTTCGTAAGAAAGTTGAACTCAATCTATTGAGATCATTTTTGGCTCAACATTCGAAGAGAACAGACATTTGGGCAAAACTATAGCAAGCTGTTTCACTAGTTCAATGAACTAGGAAAAGCTCGCCAAAATACACTCCGATATCTTCTTCTTCGAAGAAGATATTTCAAAATATATTATAATATATTAATGACCTCCATAAATGCAAAATTTGTTGAGTTCCTAAGATTATCTTATGGGTAATCAGATATTTGCAAAAACCGATTTTTGGAATTTTTTGAAAATTCCTTAGTTTAGAATTTTGAGTAAATTTGGCTGATCACTTTTTCAACGTATTTCAAACTATTTTCAAGTCGATCGGATGAATATTCTTGAAGTTTTTGATGAAACTATATTCCAGAAGCTCATAACTACTGAACTGATCAAGTGATTGGACGAACTAACGAACTCGACCGAGATATTTGAACCTATATCTGAAAAAACTTTAGCTCCTATGCTTCGGAAGATTTATAGTATACTCGTAAGGCCTAACCTAACCTAACCTTATTTTTGTCCGCCCCAGTGGTAGGGGCACGCTTCATACCTTCTCTACACAGGTGGTGTGCAATGCTGCCGGTTCGTGTGGGACTTTCACCCATTAAAATCCCCTCCTCCTTCTCAACCCCTGGGACTGTAACTGGAGAGTTACAGTCCCAGAGCATACATTAATTTTACCCCGATGCCGACCAATCACGTAGATGCACTGTGTTCCATAAAGTTTAGCTTCACGTCCTACGTCGACGTGAGGAAAGATTAATCAAAAATATGATTGAGGTTCCAGATTTTGCCGCAATACGCTATAGCGCCATGCAGGAGAGGATTCCGAAAACGTTTTTCCGGTTTTGCCTTTCTATCTTATAGGCTGCTTTTGTTTTCAGTTTAATAGCATTTATTTTTAAATAGACATTTATACATTAATTCTAATGAAGAAATGGATAACAATTCCTCTTGGATTATACTGAATTTTTCAGGGCTCCCTTTTCCAGCATAAGCATGAATCTGTTGATGAAAACTACAGGTTCAAGTAAAAAACAGTGTAAATACGGAGTGCCATATCAGTTTCTATAGTGATGATAAATATTTGTATGGGATGTTAATAAAAATAAACCAGCAATAAGTTACCTATATCCTCAAAATTTTTGAAACAAGTAAACACAAAATATTTGATTGATGAATAAAATCTAATACTTGTAGCATCAATAAATTCTTATTTCATTTTGAATTATACTAAGTTAATATTTTGTATGGTGCGAAAGCAGACATTAATGTTATTGTAGGTATTTTTTTGATCATTTATGCTATAAGTTCCAAGTATCCTTTACAATTGGTCAAAATTTTTGTATCTTTAAAAATAATTTAATTACTCCTAAGATATCGCATGATGCTCAACAGGGGCCAATATCGGTAGTATAATTAATTTAATGCACATTTCCAATTCATGACAATAAAACAAATTGAAATGTATCACAGTATATTTGAACAAAACACTCAAACTTTCATTACTCATTGCAGCATTTCAATTATAATGATATGTTGAGTTACAAACAAGGATAAATGGTGCATATGTGAACGTACCAAATAGTATGACCACATATACTATTTTCTGTTTTAAATTTATCGAAATATCTTATTGACCATAAGGCACTTGAAGCAACACTAAAAATACAGTATCAATATATTACACTCATTGTTTTCTTTACAGGATCAGGTTTGTTGAAAAATGCATTATTTCGAAGGTGCTGATATATTTCATGGCTTTTATTGATATTTACATTCTGTTCAAATAAAAATGGAGTATAATTCTTAGATTGGAGAGAAAATTCAATTTTTGCTTAGTCAAATGGTGAATGATAATTTTAAGTTAAACATGCTTCATCAAAATCCTAGCACCTCCATCTATCAAGCAGTGGCAAAACCCACTTATGAGATCAATTTCCTTTTTTAAACTGATCTTCACCATGCATCACATTAGAATTTTCTTGTTCTTGAAAAACAGGCTTCACTGAATAAGCTTACAGAACTGCTACCTCAACCTTTGAATCAAATTTAATGAATAAACTATCTTGGAAGAGAAAGAAATTACAAAATATTAAATTCAACTACTGTTTTGGAAAATATAATTGTTTCTCCATTTTTCTTTTTCTTCTGGTTGCACCAGTACCATGTGTCAAATCATGTGCTTCATCAATCAATTTCATTATACGTCAAATATCACTCTCATGCAACGATTTAAGTTTCATAATGCTTTGGTTTAACTCCATCTACAATCAACTATGAAAAACACATGTCTGACTTATCACAAAGACTTACTTGAAATTTACTGTCAGAATCTATGGAAAAATTAGAAATTTTATTAGATTAATCTAATTTAACTTTTAAAGCCATAGCATGTCATCATCATGTTTTCGTTTCTTCAATATTGAATTTTCGCATGATATAAGAAAGATCTGCCCTTGCGAGTACATTAATTCTTTGCAGTTTTTCTTCTGTAACATTTTTAGAATCCTGTAAAATACTCTCTTTTGTAATTTCAACTTCCAATTCATCAGCAATCAATTTCTGATCATCCTTACTCAAACGTTTAGAGTGTAGTTCATCCTCATGACCTACATGTGATTCTACGAATGTTACATTCACAGCTAAAACATACAAATGAAATATTGGATCATATTTCTAGTTTAACACAAATGAATAACTAAAAAACTTACCTGTACTACTTATCTTCACACGACTTCTAGAAAGGCAGAACCCAGATATTCTGATACTTCCTCCAGTTTTCATGCTGCGTTTGCTACATTGACTTACATATCCTGGAAGTTAAATGGTTTCCTAATATTACCATGATTTCAAATGAACTCATTATATCAAACTGGTGGAAAACTGCGATTATACATTCAAAATAAATTACTAATCCATCACTGCTTTTCTGATATCTTCGTTTTATGTAATCGACACTTCTATTCTCCAATGCTCGCCAAGCCTCAAATTCTTCTTCGTTTTTAAAAGTCAACTGTGATGTTAATGGAATGAATTTGCTCTAAATGAATATCCAAAGCATTATGGGACTCAAGAGCAATTTTCTTTTCTTCTGGGCAAATTGGGCATTTTAAATGCTTTAATTGCTTTGGAATAAGATCTTGATGATGAATATTCCGCATATGACGATATTTCGTCGAAGCAGAAGATAATTGTTTTGAACAAATTTGAGAACTCAGTTTATCCCTGAAAATTAAAGTTTCCACATAAATTGGTTGAGTGCATTTTCTACAAATAATAGATAAATACTTACTTTTCTCCGTCCATGATGAAAGATAATAAAAATTACTCTTGCTGCAATTTTCAAATATCAACACGTTGCTAACGCTAACAAAAATATCCAATAATTACTTCTAGCAAAAGTATAAATTCGAATTAAATGGCCGATTGTCAAAACGAACCGTTGAAAATATGACAGAGGGCCTATAGTCCTCTCTGTCATAGACAGCAAGTGCGCTTCGTTTCCTGATTGGTCGAGATCTTCGGCATCGGGGTAAAATTAATGTATGCTCAGTCCCAGGGGCGCCGACTCATAGAACTGGCCGTTAGTCGCAAGTGGGTAGAGCACTCACCGAGCGAGCGGTATTAGTACCATCATCTAACTCGCTTGGAGGTTGGGGATGTGAGAAAGAGCTTGTATCGATGAGGAACCAAGTACCGTAGTCTCACGAAGACCTGGTGAGGGTCAACTAGCTCGGCTCCATAGTTCCGTGTTGGCCTGGCTCTGGTTACGGAACTCGGAACCCAGGTATCGATTCTCGAAATCTCTTGGCCGAAATCATTCCATGCCTTCAGCCTGACGACGCTCCAGCATGGATGGGTGTGTGGCCCTGTTGAATCAAGGACTTGGCTACGAGATTGCGGTTTCCATCAGACATTAACATTACCCCTTGGGTATTCCTCAGCTCTGGGAATACAGACCTGAAGGGCCGAGTGGATCATAGTTTATCTGATATCGCTACGACTGTGCTCCTCAGATCCATGACAGGCCCGTTAAGAACTAGGGGGCTGAATCAAGACTCCTTCTCCTCTCACCTAGTAATCGGATTAAGCTATCAGTCGTGGCCTCCTGGATCAGATTACATTACTCCTTGGGTCTGTCCTTTGTACGAGGACATAGGGGGTCAAGGTGAGTCATAGTTGTTCCTGGAATGTGACACTAACGGGTCTACCTCATGTCTGGGACTCGGGGGCCGAGAGAGCCATAGTTATAACTCCGCTTCTTCGTGCCAATCGTTAGACAACTTTGATTATTGGCTCTGTCTTCAGCGTCTTACAGGTCCGGTTGCCCAGGTGAGTTCGCAAAAGAGTCACGACCTGTGCGCACGCTTATACAGAACCCTTGGATTAGAAGGAAGGTTGAGGGTAAGGAATTCAGTCATTGCTTTTTGGGTCTGCTCCACTCCATTTCACCTAGGGGTCGAGAAGGACCTGGTATCTGGTAGGGGGCACCGTCGTTAACTCTCCGGATCTACCCTGGTTTCGGAGGTTCATGGGGCCGAACTAGCCGAGGTTACCACATCTACCGTTTGTTGTACTACTTTACTCATCGGGTCTACCCAGGTTTGGAGAGGTCTTCTTCCTGTAATTTTTAGGGTTTCGGTTTTGTGCGGGGCGAGTTCAAGTCCTTTAGTTCGTAGCCATTCTCTTTTCTTTGCTGCCAATTTCTCCGCTTTCTTCCAGGCTACCTCCGCCGTTTTGCTAGTTGTAATCATAGCCAGGTCGTCTGCGTATGCTAGCAGTTTGGTGTCTAGGTGTTGGTCTTAAAACAAAGCCTCGGGGTACACCACATATTTGTTTTACCTTTTTGTATGTAGTCCTGAGTGTTCAGTCCTTGAAGTAGCTCTTGATGGTGTTCTGTAAGTGGTTTGAGACTCCTTTCTTCTTCAGTTCTTCTAGTATTGCTTTCCAGTCTGCTGAGTTGAAGCCGTTTTTGATGTCGAATGCTGTCATCAGTACTATCTTTTGTGTCCGATGAGTGCCTTCTTTTGCTCATTTTGCGAATTTGTTGACTTCCTGAATCCGTGTTGTCTATCTGAAGTCAGATTTTTTTTATCGATTAACTTAAGTATGCTTCCGTGAATGAGGTGCTCGTAGATTTTTCCTGTGGTTTTGAGTAGGCAGATAGGTCTGAAGCTGCTTGGCTCCATGTCTGGTCTGCCTGGTTTCCTTGCCAGCACCAGTTCGGCCTCTTTCCATGCTTCTGGGAATTCTGTTTTTTCCATAGGGTGTTGTACATCTCCAGTATCTTGTTGCTGTTGTCTTCGAGGATTGCGTTTATGATCTCTGTAGTGATGCCGTCTGGTCCTGCTGCCTTGTCACGAGCCCGCCCGGTTCCAGAGAGTGTACCAAATACCTCCCGGACTAGCTCTCAGAGCTGAGACTATTTACTAGGGCGCCACTCTCTTTTATGATGTTAAATAAAGGGAGAGTATCACCACAGATCTCAGGGGGAAAACAAAGAGAAAAACGTACACGAAAACCCACTCTCTAGAAGCCAGAACAAGCTCGATCACACAAAATGAGAGTAGTGACTGGTAGGAAGAAAAAAAGAATCAATTGTTTAACAATTTAATCTCACCAAAAATGTGGTGATAACACTACAACTAATCAATGTCCTACCACAAAATATCTCTATCAGACTTACTAGTCAAATATCTTAATATGCGTTTAACCGAATTATATTACTAAACTTATCACCCAAAGGTGAACCTCAAAGTTAGATTAATACTGGCCAGCATGAATAAAACACCTATGTAACGGTCTATATCTAGGTGACTGAACAACAGGTCAACTGTTTATCGCTATATCAATGTCTCGACCTAAGTCGTTTATATTCTCAGATAACTTAAATGCTACGGACTAACCTTACATAACAGTCTAAGATGTACAGTGACTGTGAACAAAAAGGATATTATGGGTTCTCAACCAACATTCACTCTTCAACCCTCGTAGAAAGGAAATTGGGTCAATACGTACTTCAGGCTCTTCGTAATACAATAATTCACATTACTTCCACAAGGCAAATGGCAACCAGGGTGTCTATTGTTCGATCTTCCAAGTAGAATGTGTTCAGATAGCTAGTACAGATGGTTTGTACAGAACGTAGATCCTACGTAGACTCACTTATTTCAGACAACCTCAAAACCGCCTCAGACAGCTCGCAGACAGTTTGCAGATAGTTCACAGAGTTCACAGACAGTTCGAGATCCGCAGCACAACAAACATAAGTACTCTCAACATAAAACGGAGCTAAAATAAAAGAAGTTGCAGAAATGGGCAACGTGACCGAATATAGGTTATCTTACCTAATCTTCTCCATCGAATATCTTCCCCTTTATAATCCGCATTAAGCGTTAACCTTTTCCATAAACCAAATAGAAACAGGTCTCTATTAGGGCTTAAACCATAAATCTTGTTCCAATCCGCAATCAATACGATAAAAATCCAAGAGTTTAATGGTTTGATACTCGCCAGAAAAACGGAGAAAAGCAAAGTGACACGCTCCAGCTGATTTGCGTCAACCCGACATATACGACCACAGACGCAATCACAGAGCGGAGAGCATTCAGTAACGCTACCATCAACAGTAGTGCCACGGGTCGGAAAATGTACTATCTGAATGGCGGCGTTGCCAATAGTTGGTCGGAACTAACGGAACGGAAATTTTAAACCGTGACAACTCCCCCTTCCTTCCACAGGAGGTGAGCATAGGTCACCGACGACTCACCTAAGAACCATATTGCGCACTCGCCAAACAAAACTCAACGCCAAGATGGCAAAACAATCAAAAGTGAAAGATATCTAGTCACTGAGGGCGACTAGATACCGGCTTGTCAGCTGGGTATAACGGAAAAACTACAAGAAGAAGAAAAAGCAATCGATTCAACCAAAAACAAAACAATAAGCCAAAATGGTCGAAATGTCAAATTTTGAAACAAAAGAAAACTTAACCGGAATCCGAATCGAAGACCACGGTTAAGGTGCTGAACAAGGAGGACTTGCTTTATCGAAGGTCGCAACCTCCACGACCCCATCACATCCTAGAGAGGTGATGTCCGAATCAGGAAACTCAAAATCGGGATAATAATTTACTCAAATATAGGCAACGTCAAAGCCGGAAATTCCAATGGTCCTCGTGGGTAAAGTGCGCTGCGACAATACACGACCACTGGTGTCACTAACTCGTCAGGAGTTTCTCGAAAAAAAAACACAATAAAGGAAAATCTCAATCAAGACACGCGCCTTCCAGGCAAACGCAAAGAAAAGTCACAATCGGGTATTTCACGTCATCAACTCGGAATCAAAAACGCCAAAAGTCGCCACATCGGCACAAAAAAAAAAAATCCAATCGCCGACACGGCAAAAAAAAAAACCACAACACTCCTGCTCCAAGGCAGCCAACAGTCTAAGCCAATACGAAATCAAATCATCCCCACCATAATCGGGATCCCAAACTCACAAAGCGAAGGCAAGGCACAACAAAAAAACAAAACGAAACGGACACGTCAGATGTTAGACGGTCATAATCCCGAGCATATGACGGTCCCAAAAATATATCCCCACCGTCACCGGGGCTAAAACGTACAGAAAAGGCAAGGTACGAACGACATTTACTTACTGAAACGGACTCGTCAGATGTTAGACGGTCATATTCCCGAGCGTATGACGGTCCCAAAAATATCCCCACCGTCACCGGGGCTAAAACGTAGAAACAAAGGCAATCTCAAGCCGGAACGCACTCATAAAGCACTAAGCCACCCGACAACTCAGAACCACCAAAACTAGGTACTCTCCTCCAAACAGGTATCAGGATATCGTCTGAGATCTTTAACATGCCAGACACCTCTATCACTTCCATCCCTCCATTGCAGTTGATAAGCATTATGGCCAACTCTCCGACGCACAGTGCAGGGTCCGACAAATCTGGGCGCCAACTTGGAGGCAAAGCCCTTAGAGGCATCAGATAAAAGTTTATTGCGGGTCAGGACAAGATCTCCCTCTCGGAAAGTGACAGGACGGCGGCGCAAATTATAACGTTGACGATTACGCTCCTGAGCGCGAGCCAAGCGCTTCTGAATGTCGGCAAACAACAGCCGGTAGCCAACCTTTTTAGCGTCCACAACCTCCGAAGGACGTCTGAGGTCCAACTCTACCACAGTGTTATAGGCATCTCCAGATGGGCGATATTCTCTGCCAAAATTAGCGAAGTATGGGCTACAACCAATAACCTCATGACGACCAGTACGAACGGCGCAAGTAACAGCAGAAGGTGTTTTACTCCAAGTTTTATGGTTATCCTTGACATAACAGGAGAGCATGGTCTTAACTATACCATTGCTGCGCTCGGTAGGATCACAGTGCGGACTATAAACTGGAGTGAATATGATGTTGACTTTATATTTCTGACACAGCGACGTGAAAGAGGTACTGCGCATCTGGGTGCCATTATCGCAAATGAGCAAACGAGGAACTCCGTAAACAAGAAAAATATGCTGCTCCAGCAGATGACAAAGGAAACAGCAGTAGCATTGCGCAAAGGAAAGGTCAAAACATACTTGGAGAAATAATCAGTAACTACTAAGATGTACTTATATCCGTTGGACGATGGCAAGGGACCCACGAAATCCAAACTTATCATCTCCCAAGGTTCGGTAACAACCGGTCGGGTTCCCATAGTTCCAGCAGGAGCTTGAAGGTCAGGTTTATGCTCCAGACACACCGAGCAACGACTCACATATCGGGCTACATCGGCACGCATCTTGGGCCAAAAATAGCGTTGTCTCAAGCGCCAATAAGTCTTAAAGACACCAGGATGTCCGGCGGAAATATCATCATGATGTTGACGAAGTAGGCTCTTCCTGAACTCCCTAGGTACCACCAATTTCCAACAATCCCCGCATCTCTAAACCAGGATAAGGGGCGGAAACGTATTTCCAAAGTAAGCCATGCTCCTCCTCCAGGTAGGGTATTTGTCCGGAAATGTGTTCAAGTCTTCTCTCATCTTGAGATACCAAGGATCCTAGACTTATGGAACAGCTGGCGATCATCAGAGTCCAGCACCTCGTCCACAGACACTGGGACGGACCTGGACAACATATCAGGCACGACATTCAGTTTACCCTTGCGATGGACAATTTCAAGGTGAAGGGCATTGGGCGCAAACTCCAACGAGCCAATCGACCCTGTGGGTCCTTTGGGTTATGCAGCCACAGCAAAGAGTGGTGATCGGTAATTACCTTGAAGAAGGTACCCTCCAGGTAATGGCGTAGTTTTCAACAGCCCAAATCACGGCAAGGCACTCACGCTCCGTGGTCGAATAGTTGCGCTCTTGTCGAGTTAACGAACGGGAAAGATAGCACAAGACTCTCTCACCATCATCAAATTGTTGGGTGAGAACGGCTCCGAGTCCGTAGGCGGAGGCATCAACTTGCACAATGAACTGGCGATCAAAGTCAGGGCAAGTGAGTACAGGGGCAGACGCTAGCTTCTCTTTTATTTCACTGAAAGCTAATTCACACTGGGGTGTCCAATTCCAGCGGACATTTTTCTTAGTCAAATTCGAGAGGGTTCGCTCAAATCGGCCAAATTAGGAATGAACCGGCGATACCATGCGGCGGTTCCCAAAAAGGAACGGATGGCGGCAACATTGGTGGGAGTAGGAATACTCAAAATAGCCTCGACCTTTTCAGGATCCGGGCGAAGACCATGTCTGTCGACAACATACCCCAAATATTTCAGCTGAGGGCGACAAAAAAACATTTTTCACGCTTCACGACAAAACCAGCCGCTATAAGCCTATCCAACACCTTACCCAAAATTTCTAAGTGTGTGGCGAAATCTCCACTAACGATGACAATATCGTCCAAGTACACAAAGACGTACGGCTGAAGATCAGGACCAAGAACACCGTCCATAATACGTTGGAAAGTAGCGGGAGAATTAGTTAGTCCGTAAGGCAAGCGTCGAAACTGATATAAGCCGCGACCAGGGACGGTGAAAGCCGTATATTCCCTCGAGTTAGAAGCCACCTGAACGTGGTGATAGGCCGTTTTTATATCCAAAGTGCTCAACACACGAGCATCGCGCAATTTGTCTAGTATTCCAGAGATATATGGAATAGGATAAGCGTCCCTCTTGGTGACGGCATTAAGGCGCCTATAGTCGACGCAAAAACGATAAGTACCGTCCTTCTTAGGGACGAGACAGACTGGTGAAGACCACGAGCTACCAGAAGGTTCAATTATTCCCTTTCTCAACATATCATCAATTTCCGCGTCTATGATCTTTTGTTTGTGTGGGAAACTGGATACCAACGTTGTTTGACAGGTCGGGTATCAGGAAGCAATTCAATCTGGTGCTCAGCAGCAGACGCACATCAAGGTCATCGCCCATGCGAGCAAATTTTTCTTCAACATTCTATCCAGCTGCATCCTCTCAGCAGGTGAAAGGAATTCCTTAACGCCATTCGAAGCCTCGAGTTCATCCAAAGCTTCTACAGGGGAAGCAAAGTGCCAGACATCATCTCTTATATTAGGCACTATATCCATTTTCTCCAAAAATCTATCCCAAGTATCAAGGAATGCCGCAAAGATGGAACCACCATTAGGTTCAACCAAATCAGCTTGTTCTTCAACTTAACAGGAGCCGAAATATAACCAGGACTCTCGCATATATCCCCATTAGCCACAGTACACGATTTAAGCGATGGAGTCAGTTTCAATCCAATCTCCAAAAGTCTCTCATATCCCTTACCACCCACAAGCGAAACACTCGCACCGGAATCTAACAAACCCACAAATTTAAGCCCCAAAATATGTACAGTAAGGTAAGGTCGCTTGTCTCCATCAGCATGGGACAAAATGTAATCAAGAACAGCTGCTCTTCCTATGACCGCACTATGATCAGACGAGGACGACCCGCGGTCATCTAGTTTCCTCGTCAGGAGTTTTCCGAAGGCGGAGGAGAAGCAAAGCGTACAGATCGAGAATTTACCTGAGGAGAGCAATCAGGGCATGTCCGAACAGTAAAACCGGTTTTCCGCAGCGATTACAAAGTAATTGTCTTGGTGACGGACAATTGACACGTCTATGACCAGACTTCTGACAGTTCCAACACACGACAGCGGTCGACGTCGTCGGCGGTTCACGAGGACTCACCTCAGAAGAGAACTAGACCGAGAGCTAGAAGAAGCACAAGGAAGCGACACACACGCTAGTTCGGAGTCAACATAACTCTGACGTTTCCTAGATGGAGGCACATAGCTATCAGCACGATACTTTTTAACCTCGAGGCGCAGGCACATCCTCCTCCAGTTCCTGTAGGCTATCAACAACAGGCAACTGCGTCGCATAAAAAGGCGCCAAATTTCTGGTTATTATTCTAACTTTATCTGTTCATCAACTTCCCCATATCTCCTAAACATAGAGTTCATGCATGTCAAATAATCCACAATTGATTCTGAGGATCTTGCGTTCGGTTCAAGATATCGGTGAACAAACGAGAACGATAATCTGGAGGTTCGTAATGCCTAAGAAGCAGGAGGACAAGCTCTTCCAGTCCTTAAATTTATCACGATTAGATCGATACCACATTAACGCTCTACCGGAAAAAGATCAACAGCTGAATCGAAAATTTGACTCTCTGTCACTCCACGAGCCCTTCCCAACTCTACAACACGTTCCAAGAAACTATGCACCGTAATATCCTTCGGATCACCCGTGAAAGTTAAATTCCACTTCTGTAAATTCAAAGAACGAGGAGGTTCCCAAAATTCGCATGAGTGCTAGTACGAGCAAATGGTGGATGCGCGGAAGCAACCGAGGCTTCATCATCAGAACAGTCACCCTCAGAGGAGGAGCAACAAAAAACAGAGGCAGGATCATAAGCCGGAGGCTGAGCGCAAACATCAACTAAAGTACTCTTACATTTTTAAGCATATCAGCAACATTCAATGGCAAAGATTCTTTCGAACTACCAGACTCTAAACGTTCCAACCGAGAAACGACATGACACAACCTAGTAAATATCGCCTCAAGGCATGGGTCAGGTCCCTAAACAACGTTAACAATTCATCATACTTGCTCATACAAATATTAAATTCTGATACAGTATCCAACTCAACTATAGGATACTCAAAGACCTATTACCCTTCTCTACTTTCAACAAAGGACGCAAACAGGCACGCAAATCCCGAACTGTCTGTGTATCCGAACATTTAAAACCTCTTACACACAATTCATATTGTAATTCATCTTTCTTAAGCCTATTAAGATTATTTTCAGAACCATACTTGCCAAATACCTTTACAATAAAATCAAAATATGATCAAAATCTGAAAATCAAAGTAAACCACACAAAAAAATTCAAATGAACCTTAAAAATAACAATCTATTTTCATCCAGTCACCACCTCAGTTGAACTTGTATAAATAAAAACAATCTCAAAACAAGTTCCCTCAGAAACCACTTCAGCCCCACGTTTGGGCGCCACTTTATGTCACGAGCCCGCCCGGTTCCAGAGAGTGTACCAAATACCTCCCGGACTAGCTCTCAGAGCTGAGACTATTTACTAGGGCGCCACTCTCTTTTATGATGTTAAATAAAAGGAGAGTATCACCACAGATCTCAGGGGGAAAACAAAAGAGAAAAACGTACACGAAAACCCACTCTCTAGAAGCCAGAACAAGCTCGATCACACAAAATGAGAGTAGTGACTGGTAGGAAGAAAAAAAGAATCAATTGTTTAACAATTTAATCTCACCAAAAATGTGGTGATAACACTACAACTAATCAATGTCCTACCACAAAATATCTCTATCAGACTTACTAGTCAAATATCTTAATATGCGTTTAACCGAATTATATTACTAAACTTATCACCCAAAGGTGAACCTCAAAGTTAGATTAATACTGGCCAGCATGAATAAAACACCTATGTAACGGTCTATATCTAGGTGACTGAACAACAGGTCAACTGTTTATCGCTATATCAATGTCTCGACCTAAGTCGTTTATATTCTCAGATAACTTAAATGCTACGGACTAACCTTACATAACAGTCTAAGATGTACAGTGACTGTGAACAAAAGGATATTATGGGTTCTCAACCAACATTCACTCTTCAACCCTCGTAGAAAGGAAATTGGGTCAATACGTACTTCAGGCTCTTCGTAATACAATAATTCACATTACTTCCACAAGGCAAATGGCAACCAGGGTGTCTATTGTTCGATCTTCCAAGTAGAATGTGTTCAGATAGCTAGTACAGATGGTTTGTACAGAACGTAGATCCTACGTAGACTCACTTATTTCAGACAACCTCAAAACCGCCTCAGACAGCTCGCAGACAGTTTGCAGATAGTTCACAGAGTTCACAGACAGTTCGAGATCCGCAGCACAACAAACATAAGTACTCTCAACATAAAACGGAGCTAAAATAAAAGAAGTTGCAGGAAATGGGCAACGTGACCGAATATAGGTTATCTTACCTAATCTTCTCCATCGAATATCTTCCCTTTATAATCCGCATTAAGCGTTAACCTTTTCCATAAACCAAATAGAAACAGGTCTCTATTAGGGCTTAAACCATAAATCTTGTTCAATCCGCAATCAATACGATAAAAATCCAAGAGTTTAATGGTTTGATACTCGCCAGAAAAAACGGAGAAAAAGCAAAGTGACACGCTCCAGCTGATTTGCGTCAACCCGACATATACGACCACAGACGCAATCACAGAGCGGAGAGCATTCAGTAACGCTACCATCAACAGTAGTGCCACGGGTCGGAAAATGTACTATCTAGATAGCGGCGTTGCCAATAGTTGGTCGGAACTAACGGAACGGAAATTTTAAACCGTGACAGTATCCTTTTTCCCATAGGTCGTTTTTCAGTTCGACTATCTTGCTCTTACTGACGGCTGTCGTCAGGCTATTGACGGTTTCTTTGTAAGAACTCTCGTATATATGTGGGTGTAATCTGAGCTTCCTTCTTTCTGTGTTGCATGTTTTTGTGAGCGTTCTTATCTCCTCGTTCCACCAGTATACGGGCCTGCTTTTGGTTACTTGTGTATTCCTGAAATCAATCTCGTTAAAAATGTCCTTTACCAGTTTAGTAAAGCTCCCAGTGTACACTTCAGGGGCCCCTTCTCTTAGCCTTGGGTTGCTTCTGAATCTCTCTTTTAGTACTTCCAGTGTGTTTGTGTCAATTTTCCATGTTTTCCTCTTGTCCAGATTCTTTTTGCTGTTGTTGCTTTCTATATTGAACGTGATATTGTCGTGGTCTGATAGCGCGTAGTTCAATGTCGCCTTCCATCCCGTGATCCGGTCTGCGAGGTCTTCTGTGCTAAGGGTGATGCTGATTCTGCTCTCCTGGTTTCCTCTCTTTAATGTTGGTACTTTGCCGACGTGGTGGTTCACAAGTCCCAGTTTCTCTATCCAGTCCATGATTTCATTTCCTCTGCGGTCGGTGCATTTGGTTATTCTCAATAATGGAGATCCTCAAAAAATTGATAACTTTGAATGGAAACACAAAGATTCAACTGTTTAATCTGGTGCTTTGAACATTATATTTATATGATATGATATATGATCCATTATTGGAGGGAAGAAGAACCCTTCAGTGAGGAAAACTATGTCCGTACTAGAATTAGACATTTCTACAAAATCGATATCGGATAGAAAATCAGAAATTTAAAAATAGAACACCATTAATAATGGGAACATTGCGGTCAAATGCGTTCATGAGGGCTCACAAGGAGTCATTGTCCTACTCCCGTATCTCGCGCTTAATACTGAATTCGAGGGTTTTCTGTAGTTCCTGACCGCGATGATTCTATCTGCTGAATATAGATGTGAGAAGTTCAAGTCAAAGTAACCTATTATTCAGGCACCATAGAAATCAATCTCTCCTTTCCATGTTCTGCCTCAATTATTTGTATTGTATTGAATTACGCTCTATGACCTGAAGCGCACACTGAAGACAGTTCATAAAAATCGAAAGCAAAGTGTATATCATAACAAGCAGAATAAACTCAATATCTTGCAAATTAATAAAATACAGTTTTCCAAATAACTTTCTTGGCTCGGTGGTATTGTTTGCTTCTTTTGATTTTGATGTGGTGATTGTGGCTGAACATTGTTGCTCGTGAGAAAAAATGATGGGGTTGGTACTTGAAATTCTTACCTCTGAAATCAATTTAGATTGGTTTGCAGATTGGTGAAGTTACCTTTATTAATTTATCGTTTCACACCTGCTTGCAATAGCTATACACAGCTAACGTAGGCAAGCCTACTCAGGCATATTCTGTCTGTTAAAAACCACCTATTGAATTCATTCGGTTATCAAAAGGATGAAGGTTGTGAAACAAAAGTTATTGAAATTAATTCAATTAAAATAGCTATGAGCACTCTTTGGTATAGGCAAGTTATTATAGGCATGTTTGTACATAAACTATATTTGATAAAAAATCTAGAAAAGCATTAGCGTGTGTTCATAAAATCTGGAAAGTCCTTTATATAAATTCAAAACAAAATAGGTCCCAATATCGAACCTTATGGCACTCCAATAGTATTTTCCGTTTTTCGTGACCACTCATTATTAACGAATACTCTTTGTAATCGATTAGACAAAAATGATCTAATCAAACCACAACTACTTCCACAAAATCCATATCTATGTAGTTAAGCAAATAATGCTGCATGAGGTACACAGTCGAACACCTCAGTTAAATCTAAAAACAGGGACAAGGTACATTCTCCTGACTCAAAACATTCTAAAACAAACTGGCGTATACCCAATATAGCACCGATTTTTGGCGCTCTTGTTCACCCGAACAGAGTGCCTATCATTTTGCCCAAATGTCTGTAATTTTGGAATATTGAGCCGAAAATGGTCTCAATCGATTGGGTTCGACTCCCTGATGAAGAATCCGTGGCGAAAGTTGAGTCTATCCGGCCGGCCGTAACCTCTCTAACATCCAAAAGAGATGAGCTAGAGTTTTCATATTTTCAGAATAGGTTAATTGTCCAAATATCTCGGTCAATTTCGTTATTGAACCAAATACGTCGGATGGTTCAGTAGTTATGAGTATCTGAAATTTTGTTCCTCAATAGCTACTAGAATATCCATCCGATCAAGTTGATATTTAAAATATCGTTGAGGGAGGCTGAAACAAAACGGCTCGAGAAATTTCGCAGATATCCTCACGCTAAAAACTTTTTTTTTAATTTCCAAAAAAAAATTTTTCAATACTCACTATTTCATAAGGTATTCTTCGGATTTCAATGAAAATTCGTGAATATATTGAGGTGATCGATATCTTACTTATCCTCAAATTTCATGCTCGTAGCTCTTTTTCATCTAAAGATATGATCATTTTTTTCATTTACCCAAGAGAAATGACATGAAGTCCCGGTGATTTTCTCTGAGCGATGGCCATCACAGATCGATATTCTATTGACAAATGCCGGGCTCATTAATCAGTGTCAGTTGGCGTAATATTAATCAAAATTTTTCATAACGGGAAATCATAGAGATAGATTTCAATCTCGGTGGCTGAAATGATATACGTTGTCAAAATTCAAAAAAGGTTTTAAGGGAAGCGATTTATAGCTTCGAACAAAACTATGAGTAATTATTTTTAATTTCAGATAGAGGTTTGTTCATTCATTAGGCGTTCATATTTGCATCACATTGTCCCATAGTACGAGAAAAGACTATTGTTTACCTGATCAGAGTGTTTATAGATTAGCTTCTGGTTTGAATATTTACTCGCAGGTAGCTCAACAAGAGCGCCAAAGCAATCTGACCTCACGTTTGTGTTTTTTAAATTTTCTCTTTCTGAAACCGAATTGTGAAGATGAAAAAAGTTTATTTCTCTCAAAATACTCCACAATCTGAACACAGATAACCTTTTTCAGGACTTTAGAAAAGACTGGCAGTACAGAAATTGGTCTATAATTATATATATATATATATTTATATATATATATATATATTCTTTTGAACTTTTGGCTGACAATATTTAGTTAGCAAACAATAAAGCATATAGATCAGGGTTAGTGACGGGGTGTCATACAATTCGGCGTATGACATAAAAGCCTAGGAAAAAAACCCAGTAAAAAAAAAAAATTTAGAAAGCACTGACGTGTTCCGTACTATGGGACAATGTGATGTATATATGAAAGCCTAATGAATAAACAAACCTTTATCTCAATTTGAAAATAACTACTCATAATTTTCACCAAATTTTGTTCTCCTCTCCTAAAAACCTACGTCATTGTTTTTTTTAATCTGAGTTTTGACAACTCCATCAAATTCTTTCTCTATGATAAAAATTTTTTGATTAATATTACGTCTGTGCTTTTCTGAATTTTGACAACGTCATCGACATCGAATTCTACCTCTATGAATTCTATGAAAATTTTGACTGATATTACGCCAACTGACACTGATATCTAGGTCCGCAAGTTGTCAAACGAATATCGATCTGTGATGGCAAATCTTTCAATGACAAAACTCGGACTTCATGACATTTCTATTTTTCTCTTGAGTAAATGAGAAAAATGATCATATCTTCAGAAGGGGGAAAGCTACGACAATGAAATTTTAGGATGAGTAAGATATCAACATGTAACCTCAATATATATACGGATTTTTATTTGAATCTAAATGAAGTCTTAGGAGATATTGAGTATTGAAAATTTTTTTTTGGGGAATTTTTTAAAATTTTCTAGCGCGACGATTTCTGCGAAATTTTGCAAGCCGTTTCGTTTCAGCCTCCCTCAATAACATTACAAGTATTAACTTGATCGGATGGATATTCTAGTAGTTATTGAAAACAAAATTTCAGATGCTCATAACTACTGAACCATCCGACGGATTTGGCCCAATAACGAACTTGACCGAGATATTTGGACAATTAACCTATTCTAAAAATATGAAAACTCTAGCTGATTCCTTTTGGATGCTAGAGAGGATACGGCCGGCCGGCCGGACAGACTCAACTTTCGCCACGAATTCTTCATCAGGGAATCGAACCCAATCGATTGAGACCATTTTCGGCTCGATATTCCAAAATTACAGACATTCGGGCAAAATGATAGGCACTCTGTTCGGGTGAACAAGAGCGCCAAAAACCCTGGCTCCCACTCTAAGTGTGAAAATACAAAAATAAGTTGAAATATATTTCAGGAACTTCTTTCTTCAAGAGTGATCTTCTATTGATGGAGAAAGAGACTTCTTCAAGGTGCTCACATTGAATGTGGAAATAAAAAGAGAAAAGCAGAAAAAAGAACTGAATAACAAAAATACGTATCATATTCGTTTGAAATTTATAACCCATTCCAAGAAAGAATTGGAAACATCATGAATAGCCTAAAACCATCTTGAAATTTATATATGGGACAACTATTGATGAGATGAGATATTGTTTCTTCTGCTTCTCCACATTCACAACTTGCGCTAGGAACTGAGTTCCATCTAAATAGCTAAGATGACTGAAAAACAAAAAGGCACCTGCATACGACCTCATAACGGCCGAAACTCTGATAAAACTACCCAGGAAAATTTTTGTACTGCTCACAACATTATTTCATGGATTGATGAGTATATTCTATTTCCTCATTCCTCACCAAACAAAAAATTGTTCATATATCTATAAAAAATAACCATAGCTTTCCATAATCGCGGTTATGACATCATACATATGAGTAACATAAACACATAATTCCTGTGACACATAATGTAAGCACCTCTGGTGATCATAATATTCCTTAAACATTGTAAACGTATGAAACTCTGAAATTTGATTCATCAAAAGACATTCTTTGCATTGATGACACATAAAACCAAAAATTTTTTTTACAAAATGACCGCTAACAAGAGCTTGGTCATCCATTTCGCTCACGTTATTGGGAGGCTTTATATCTTTAAATTTCGATAAATCAATTGAATTAGATATCTGATTCGGATGATTACATCTGTATTTTAAAAAATTTTTAAATCTTCAAGAATGTCTATGCCATCGTCCTCACAATGTTTTCCTCGTGTCCTAGACGTAACAAGGCGATTTAAAATGCAGGTCTCCAATGCAGATATGAATTGATATTAAGTGGGATTTGCGTGAGCACTTCCATGCTGTCTGATCAAACTAAAGAGCTTTACGACATCCATCCCACACCATGATGACACTTGAATAATCATTATCCATCCTTCTTCACATCTGGAAGGCTTGTTTTTAATCCTGTAACACGGTGCTAACATTTCCATTTGTTGATCCTCTCTAAAATGTTGTGCCAAAATTCAATATCTTCAGTTTTTCTATCAACACATCTCCTCAATTCCTTACCCTAAAATCGGGAAGTCGACACAGCATTCAAAGAATCAGAGTTGAGCAATATCTTCTATGAAATCAGCTGTATGAATTGTCGATGAAGGGAAATCAGGTTATAATGACGTGTACTCTAATGCTGAGCAAACTGCGTCTTAGCAGCAATGGAGATTTTCATTTTCAATAGCGAGAGTTGCAAAGCCAAATATTCTGCTTCAATTTTGTGCAATTTTTTAAACCTTTTTTTTTCTATCAGAATCCAAACATTGAATAACGTGCTCCCATTTAGCAATTTTGTGGTCCCCAAATTTAATATTATTTACTTTAAGGCATTACGTGTGTTATTCAATAAATGTAGAGGATCATGAAACACAACAAATTTCTGATCATTCACAACGATTTAAAGTCCTGATAGATTAGTATGGCAGTCATTGATCAATTGCTTAATGCCAGCTGCGTTGGTAGTGCCTTGATCACAAACTGTATAAATCACCCGAATTTCTTGCAAAGCTACAATGACTTCTTTAATAAGGATTTTTAGATGACTGGTCTTTACCTGATCTTTAGTGAAGTAGTAGGCTATCGGTTGTTTCCAAGACTTAAAAATTCTGGATATCATAAAAACTAAAGCATGATTGGCGATTTCTTCAAATCGTCCTAGATTTGCGCCTAAATCTACATATCGTACTACTTTACTCAAGGCATGGTCATAATTTTAGGAAGTTATTTGAAAACCTGTATGATCGAGGACAACGCTAAATGTAATGTAATAATTTTATCCTCAAGTGTCCAACGCTCCCCATGTTTTCTAGAGTTGGAATTTCTGAACTGAGAAGATATAAATCGAACCTCATTACCGCCAATCGACTGTTTAAGCTGCAAAAATAATTTAGAATCACTAATCTTCTCAGATTATTTTAACTTATGTTTAGAATTTTCAATGTTTTTCTTTAATTTAGACTCTCTTCGCCATTTATTAATGTAATAAAAAAAAATTTCTATAGAAGACAATTGGCTTACTCGATGAATATTGACTTTTTTTAATTCCTGTATTCTGGTCTGCGAAAGGTTTATCGATTTTTATTGTATCTGTCAAAGTAGTACTCGGCACAAAATTTGGAAAATCTGATAATATCTGAGCACAAGAAGTTTTCAAACCTTTATTTCCGAAATCAAATTTATTATTATTGTTATCATTATGATTTTGAGATGTAAGCATTTCATAATTTGAAAAATCTGGCAGAGCTCAAGGAAAGAGTTTATTTTTAAATGAACTCGAAATGTTTTTGACATTAAAATGGTCCTCACATATTCTAATATTTGAAGTTATAAGACAGTTGGAATGGACAGCTCTAATTGCATAATCCCATTCTGGAATTCTACTTGCAGGAGGTCGAAAAAAGTGCTCATTATTGGTTAAACCCGTGTTATATTGATTAGCACACTTTGGGATGCAACAAGAATACTGAAATTTGAATGATGGCATACTGTTCAATTACGACAAGAGGTGCCATGAATTTATACGTACCCTACTTAAATTTAAAGTTTGTTTTTTTGTAAGTATACTGAAAGATATGCAGGGTAAGTCTAATTTCATAGCACCTCTTGTCGTAATTGAACAGTATGTCACCACCATTCAAATTTCAGTATTCTTGTTGCATTCCAAATTGTGCTAATAAATATTACACGGGTTCAACCAATAACAAGCACAATCTCCCACAGAACACTTATAGCTGCTATCACAAAATTTGGTCGATCTACAAAACAAATAGTGTAAACGTTCCAAACGAATCTAAGGAGTCGGAGGTCTATATCTTCTTTGTCTATTTTCTAGACCATTGTTAAAAAACTACATATACATTGTGGAAGGGTCGTGTACTCGTCCTCAGAAAAATATCACAGCGATTAATGGTCCAAGATTTTTACTAGTTACAACACCAATTATGAACTCAACAAATAATTCAAACCAAAATCAGTATGACTGTGAATGACGAGCAAGGGTGCTGGCGACTAAAACAATAACTATCTAATACCCACTAAAAGAAAGCCGATAACACACATAAAGAAAATACAAGATATATTAAAATATATAACACTACAATAATATAACAACCCTATTACTATCAGATCGGACCCTCCACTAGAAAAGCATGTGTTATGCAGGGCATACATGCTACGGTAGACCGGAGAGGAAAACTGTACAGGCATACCTGCGCAGGTGGACCGGAGCGTCTGTGTCGTAGTTTTTCAAGCCTGCACAGGTCGAAGGAGCAAATTCGAGATTCGACTCGGTCTACTGGCACCGTACGGTCGCAGCTAACGTCCCCACACACGAGACAGGGTATTTGTGAATTATTTGAGTATGATATTCCGTGTAGCTCCATCTATTGGCAGTATCCGGTAGCATAGCATCCCCTTATAGTTCAAAAGGGTAGCGAAGCTTTGAGATCCATTTAGTTAGTTGCGTGATCTGTTGGCGGTATTAGGTTACTGTGCGTCTTTTTCATTGAAACTATTTGAAATTGGTTTAGGTTGTTGCGCCATCTGTTGACAGTTTTGGCTTACTATGCGTCTTTTTCATTGTAACTATTTGGGATTGATATGGATTACTACAAAATCATGAAAATTCAATCTACTCTGCAGCGTTTCTTTGAGATATGATCAACAATTCCGCTTCAAATAAGGAGAAAATATTTTAATCCATTACACCTTTCACATAATATTTATCATTTTGTCTGTTTGATATTTATCGAATGTTTTTATGAAAAAAAAAACTCCATAATCAGACCGAAAGTATTTCGAGAACATATGTCAACATTTTTCTTTAGTCTCAACTGTTGAACCCAATAAAAGACACAAAACAGTCGAAGCTGTGACCTTTCCCTAACACCGGCACCGGCTGGTATCAGCAAAATGAATTCAATGGCACTACCAATAAATCACGATGACCTAAGCGGAAAACGATAGGGGATGACGTACGAATAAGAGGCAGAGGCCTTGTGAGACATCGGAAAATTCTTTGCTTAGCCCCGATTTTCCAATTTCCGTGACGTGATTGGAAAGATTCTTAGAAATCGATGGAAGCTAACGTTCCCATCATGTGTCGGGAAAGCCATAAACATGAGTAAGGATTTAGGTATGCTCCTTTTCATTGGTACCCTATTTTTCAACGATTTCAAGAACGCCTCCGCATGTTTGAAGCACATCAAAACAATCCTGTTTTAGATGTCTTCGATACTGTAATTACAAATAATGACAAATGATGTCTGAAAGTCAAATTTCGATTATCGATATGTGAAAACTTGAATCCTCTAGAGATAAAGTGGATCTCTCTCGATTCTCAAAATTTCTCGAATGTTTTTTTTTCAACTCTTTTCTTTATTCTCATTTAAATGCCATAAAACAATGAAAGTACGGAAACAGATTACATTTCAACCAAAATTTTCAAACCTATTGGCAATTCTATTTCTGGGTAATTTGCTTACTCGATGAACATCTCCATATTTTCTGGTAAAGTACCAGTGATCTTCAAAGATTCAACGGTTGTTCATCTTCCCAGCAATAACATAACCAATTACCGTCCAATATCCCCCTTTTCATTTACTTTTGTGAAGTATTCGAACTAATAGTTATCATCAGATTACTAAGTTTTTTAATATAATTCGATGTCATTACCACATCACAAGATGGTTGCCAGGCCCAAGTGAATACTGCAACGGCGGTCTCTTCTTTGGTTCAGGTAGCCTATAAAGCATTGGATGAAGGTGTACATTTTGCTGGAATATTTTTCGATCGATCTGTGTCTTTGATTGATTGAATTTCTATTTTATGTATGGTGAATCCTATGACTTGGGTTTTATGGGTGTATTTTCAGATTGGTTTATGAGTAATATATTATTATAGGTTCGGTGGTGTATAGCTTGAGTCTAGGGGCTCCTCAGGGCTCTTTATTGAGAACTTTGTTATTAGTTTTGTTTGTTATTGATTTGCCGGATCATGTTATTGCTAATTTGATCATACTCTCTGAAGATCATTCGTCATTTTTGGTAACTGCGGGGAGCTTTGAGGATTTCGCAGACGTGATAGCTTACTCTTTCGATTGCTTACTACTTGGTGTCCTGACAATAATTCAACAATTAGCACTAAAAAATGGTTTGCATTCATTTCGAACTATCAATATCAGTGAAAAACTACCTAGTATAACTTATTCAAACTCACCAATCAAAATTTAGAAAGCATTTAAGTAATGTCGAAAGGCTTTGGCGCCAAAGCTCCTGACGTCACATCAGTGCTTCTTTACATTTTTTTATTGAAGATTGCCATCATCGAATCGTGAATTGGCTGATGTTTGCGACCAATAGCTATACGAATTCCACTCTCGTGATCCCGAATCGACGCTAGTCTGATGTCGAATCATTGCTCGATCAATTTCCAAATGTTGCTGATCAGGCTTTTCGAGTTTTTGACTAAGTTGACTGAACTATATACGTCTTAAGTCTTCAAGGCCCAAATCTTCATGAAAAGTATGTCGTAATGCCTTTAGGAAAGGCGAAATTTCAAAGAAAACGAAAAATGAACGAACCCCTGTTTTCTTCAGCGACGTTTTTCATAACTCTGAAACTATTGAGCCGATTTGGCCGAATAACGAACTCGTCTGAGAACATAATTCCTCAGACCGACCCTGAAAATTTCGGAGCCCAAGCTCATTCCGTTCGGGCGTAATCGTGCTTACTGGTAGAATCAATTTTGGCCCTGGATTTTTGATCAGTGAGTTCAAACGAAACGATCGATACCACTTTCACCCAAATATTCGAAAAAACAGACACTTTGGCAAATCTATAAACACTCTGTTCAAGTGAACGAGTGCCCCAAGAAGTCGCATTTGAATATGTAGGAGCCCTTCTGCTGATAACATATTATTAATACTATCTGGACGTTTATGGTCTGATAGATTTGTTACCAAAAATAATATTTCTGTGCGGAAGCTCGAAGATACTAGCATTAACTGGGTTGCAGCATCCAACAGAACCGAAGATTTGACAATTCTACTTGCTGCTAGATGAGCTAATAGAAAAACACAAATTTTACAGGGTTGAGATAAAGTTTGGCACCAAATTAATATCTTTAAAACGAAACGGGCGATATTTTCGAAATTTGGCAGCTGAGATAATGGACCACATTGCATCTGATGAGCATACTTTCTTTAAAACCAGCTTTGACCTTGAAATGCCCAAGCGCGCTAGTAAGATTGCGCGAAGAACGATACAAAAAAATTTATTTTTGACGAAACATTAGATCGAATTCAATTCTTTTGTCTGTATTGAGGACAAAAAGGACACTTTCAGAGTATATAGGGCATTATCCTACACTTACGGGGTGTCGAAGGGGGGCACAAAGAGTGACAATTTTGCGATTTCTCAAAAACTGTACATAGGTTCGCGATCAAATTTTGTAGTATTATTGAGGATCAATAGCAACCAGGATTTGTACATACGGCATGTACTTTCTTACATCTGAAGGGGGTCGGAGGGGACACAAAAAGTGACAATTTTGCGATTTCTCAAAAACTGTACATAGGAACGCGATCAAATTTTGTAGTAATATTGAGGACCTATAGCAACCAGGATCTGCACATACGGCATGTACTAACACCTAATGGGGGTCGAAGGGGAGCACTTAAAATGACAATTTTGCGATTTCTCAGAAACTGTACATCGGATCGCGATCAAATTTTGTAGTAATATAGAGGACCCATAGCAACGAGGATCTGCATATACGGAATGTATTTAATCCAAAAGGGGGTCGCAGGGGGGGCACTTAAACAACAAGACAATTTTGCGATTTCTCAGAAACTGTACATAGGATCGTTATCAAATTTTGTAGTAAGAATTTTTCCTGTAATGGAATTGATTTCAGGCACTCACTATACAAGAGATCTTCATTAATTCTTTGGGGATTTCAAATATTTTGCGAAACAGCATTCGAACTGGCACACTTTCAGTGGTGTAGTAACAGATTTTTGCTTGGCAAGTTTAAATGCATTAGTACAGGGGTTTTGTGAAATGCAGTTAATTGACTACATAAACTTCTGTTATAATAATTTATTCGTTGTTCCCGGAAATCAAAAAAAAAATATGATTTCCCTTCATTTATGTTGTGCTCATTTTGTGAAGATGTTGATCAAACAGTGAACCAAGTTGATATTAAGAATCAATTGAAGAATTTGATGGCAGCTTGTATAAAATTTCAAAAATTCAGCCAAATCGAGAATTGGATGAAACAAATTTCCATTTTGTTATGCCATCCAAGAAATAGTTCTGTAGTTGAAAGCTCGTTTGAACAACTCCTACAAATAGCTTGTGAGGAGCACAGTATGCCCACAGAATATAAACAACTGAAATCGACAGAAATGTCTTCAATTCGAGATATTCCAAGCCATTCTCTAGCGAAGCAGAGCCTCTTCTATCAGCACTTCTACACAACGCATTGTATGTAACATTGAAAAAGTATGAATGTGCCGAACGAATCAAAATATCCCATTATAACCCCAAATTGTTTGATTTGTTATTTAAGAAATATATTCCGTTCTTGCCTCTGTGGTCGGCTATCATGCTAAAAAGATTTGATAAAAATAGAGTAAGTAATGTTCCCATTGAAAATTATTTCAACACTGTGAAACATCGAATTTTAGAGGGGAAAGGAATTAGAAGTGCTCACGATTTGTGCGAGCAATAAGGGAATCAGTTTTGTCATTGTACAAAGAAATGCTTTGCGTCATTCCAAAGAGTAATCTAACCGGACATCGTTCTAATAGGGAGGATAAAGTGATGTGGAATCGTAGAAGACCAATTTATAAGGGACATTTCGAAGGACGTTATTTGAAAAAAAATAACATCGACGTAAGGTGATCAGAACCACAATGAAACAACTACACCAATTTGTCAATATTGTTCAGAGGAGTCTTTGGAGGCTACAGCCACTGATTGGGTGCAATGCGATGCATGTAATATGTGGGTGCATCAAACATGTGAGCCTGATAGAACTTTCACAGGACAATTTACCTGTAAATTGAGTAAAAAAACCAAAAAGGGGGACTCCCTGAATATTCATTACTTGAATCTGACAAAACATTTTTTTTAATAATGGTCTCATGAAAGATCATACCTTTTACAAGCAATTCCACAATGGAAGAGGCTATATAGTTGCTATTCTCGATCATTCACTTAAAAAATTAACAGTTTCGGATTACTTGATGTTGTAAAAACTGGCTGAGTGATGCAATTATAGACTTCATATTGAACATGATAAATAAAAGGACATTTTTCGAATAGTTGATGCTGGACTTCACGCTCAATAACCCTAATCACTTATTCCTGAAGAATTTTAAGATTGAGAAGGAAAATATGTTCATTCCCCTGCTAGTAAATGGAAACCATTGGTGTGCAGTTGAAGTCAATATCCCGAAAAGAGAATTAACTTATTTGTATCCATCTGGAGAAGACATCTCCACCAGTTTCTCGTATTTAAAAAAATTCGTCACTTACTTAGAGACGAGCGACCAACTGAGCAACCTTCAAAATTTCCACTGTTGGAAAATTATTAGCAGAGAACATATCGAACCAAAGGCTGCCTATAATTGTGGTATCTTCATTATATACTTCTTCAAACAGATTATAGAAAACAAATCTCTCATTGAATATGCTGACATGGATGAACTGCGAATAGAAGTTCAAAACTATGTCCTCAAATCTTCAATGTCTATGGAGAACATTTGTCTAATCTGCGGTAATGCCCGAAATGAACCATACAGACGGTGCAAATGTTGTTTAAGAATATTGCATGAAAGATGCTTATTCGAAAACGGGAACGATATGTGTGCGCTCTGCTTCCAGTATAAATTCTAAAGAAAAATTTTGCTTCTCCAATACTATAATCTTTTCGACATTTGGATGAAATATACAAATTGAACTGGACAAACCTAGGATTTTTTTCGATGTGTAAATATGGTGAATATATCCGTTTGTGAATTTTTGTGAATATAAACACTAACATTTCCGGGATCCTAGCTTCATATGATATTTATATTTCTAAACTTTTGATAGTGATCTTGTGCTACAATATTTCTGCACTGGACAACTTTATAAAAACAAAAGGTGTGGAAAGTGCGTCTATTTTTTAATGGTGCTGCTAATGCAACAATCGCATCTTGGAATGTGAAGGGATGCCCTGGATACCCTTCATTTTTAGTTGCTGTACTCAATGACTCGTGAATTATGAACATTCTAGTTAGTCACAAAAGCCACTTATGAGTGACTTATGAGTTGAGTTTCTACATTTTGTGTATATTTTATTTTTTGTATATATATATATATATATATTTCTGGTATCAATTCTATATTTTTTGTAAATAAATATATTTTATCATTTTTTTAATATTTTTCCAATTAATTATTATCCTTCAGGTAATTATCTACGAATAACTGATTGATATTTTTCCATTGAACTAGAAGGCGTTGAGGTTTATTTTATATGAATGAAGTACTGTTATTAGAATAACTGCCTAGAACTCCACAACCTACTCGAAATGGAATCACCTAGATAACTTCTAAAACCGAAAATTCCGCTTTGAAATTATTTTCAATTAGTCTCTCAACCTGTGAGCTCCAGGTGGCCATAGATCTTCAAGTACAGAACCTAATGTCAACTTGATTCTCTGTAAAATTAACGAGAAGTCGCAAAATTGACACTCTAAGTGCCCCTTCGACTCACTTTGAATTCAAGTACATGCCGAATATGCAGATCCAGGTTGCTATGGGTTCTCAATAATAAGACAAAATTTGATCACGATCCTATGTATGGTTCTTGAAAATCGCAATCTTTGTCACTTTTTGTGAAGTTGTTTGATATTCGAAAGGACATTGCTTTAATCGTTTGGACGCTGGTTCAACATTTCAAAAGAATTAAGGAAGGTATCACAAAGAAGTAATTTTGAATCTGAAGATGTAGCTAATAAGGGAATGGTATATATTAATGTATGCAGAATTGGAACAGAGCATCTCACTTCTATGAAACACTTCGATTTAATTATCAACAAAATAAGATTCAATACAAGCTTGTATTCTGAACATGTTCTAGTTGATCAATGCATAAAAGTGATGGTAGGCACATTTAGTTTTTCAAATCTCTTATTTTTCCTCATAAAAATACTTTCATTGTGATCTTCTCGATGAGAGCTACACATGCTTCGTTCAGTAGGTATTTTCTGCAAATCTCTTGGTGATTATGTGAAATGAAGGTTTCATTTTGAGTCACTGACGAAAAGAGTTAGTTCTTCCATTCCATCCATATATATTTTTTATCGTGATTGTTTCATAGTTTTGTTGGTCTGGGATATACTCAGCTCTAATCACATCCTCAATATTCAAAATTGAAATAATAGCTTTTAACATAAAGAATCGAATAAATGTTGATTACTTCTAAAGTTCTTTCAATCCGAATAATATCTCTTACAGGTATGTTATGTATACAACAGAATATTTTGAAGAATTCATAAACACATTCAGGAACATTCACAATACTGAACGCTATGGAAAGTGATGTATGTGTTCATTTCTTCGTTTGCCTTTTTTTTCAAATATGAACGGAGATATGAATAAATTTCATTTACTCAACCCTTGATCACTGAGTTAGTCAACAATTCAGTAGAGATTGTGAATTGATCATACTTGACTTAAGTGGAAGCATAAAGCACAATTACGAAAAATTATACAATACTTATTCACATATAATAAAAAAATATTGAAAATGCTTTTTATTTCTCTAACAAATAAATTTCAATAAACTTGAATTATACAAATAAGGATAGAACATTAATGATCTGAAAACGATGAAGTATAACGATCTACCATAATCAAATTAGATATAATTCAATTATTAATATTCAATGTGTAGACTTTTACTATTATCAAATAACTTCCAATCATTAATGAAATCAAATTAGATATTTGAAAACTTAAATGAAATATCATATGATTGAAATTTGTCAAATTATTATTAGGATTTTACAAATTACACAATAAGTATTTTTCGAAAAGTAAAACAAAATCTTTGTGAAAGAAAGAGAAGAGAGAAATTAACTTTATTGATAATAAAAAATCATCAAATGGCTATCGACCGAAGTCGTCCTGGCAATTTTACATTTATAATTTATTAATTGTATTTATTGTATAAAAGATAGTTATTCCAATGATATTAGATGTTAATAAATTGGTAGTGCTTGTAGTTTGGCCTTTCGTGGGCTCTCTGTGTCATATTGGTGCACTAGTGAAGAAGCTCGGTATGGGGGAAGGGCCTATTAGTCCTGGTTGAGCTATCCGATTGATGATTCTTAACAAACTTATCCACCTGTAGGAGAAAAATCTTCTTTTAATGCCAACAGATTGTGCTCCTTTTACTAAATAAAAATGAGTAGCATATCCACCTAATAATAACTGTATATTAGCATGTAACAATAATTTACCTACAGACATTTCAAATAATATCCTTAAATGAAGTGACAACTTGAGTTCTTCTCGACATTATTCCACATCCATTACTACAGTGAACGAATCAGACTCATCATCAGATAATTCTGGATCTGAATCACTTTCCTCCAATGAAATAATAAATGAAGGAATATTATCTATAGGTAGGTTACCCATATGTTTCGTCCAGTCGCCTTCAATAAGTCGTTCGCAATGTAAATAAAAATTTTGCCACATTTCAGGTGTACATTTTGAAAGAGCCAGAGTCCATAAATTGAACACTCTATCCCTTGTGTAAGGATGAGAATTTATGTTCTTGTTGTAGAAGTTTTTACAAAACGCCCATGCCATTTCAATAGGATTATATTGGCAATGGTATGGGGGTAATCTAAGAACTTCATGTCCATGCTCTTTCAAAAGTTCATCAATAACGTATCGTCTCTGCCGGTCAGTTCTAAATGGTAATATTAAAATCCAAAGTTGTTTTTTATTTAAATTCCGATCTAAATCAATTTTGTTATTCACCAACCAATTCTGCATATCAATTTTCTTGCTTGAACTAGTTGGTGGCTTATCCAACTGCACTGAATGATATGGTGCATTGTCCATTATGATCACAAATTTACCAGCAAGCTTTGATAAAGCTGGAATTAGTTGATTAATAACCCAATTTTGAAAAATTTCACTGGTCATAGTCTTGTGATAGTCACGGTCATTATTCTTCGAATCTAAAATGAAATCACAACCCTCCAAAAATCCAAAATTACTTTCTGCACTTTTACCTTCAGATTTAATTTTTGATGGATTTCCTCTCATATCAGATTCGTGTGTCCATCGACGAACAGATGAACCATTTTGGTAAATCCAAGTTTCATCAAGAAACACGAATCTTATATTTTCATCCATCACTTAAATTGCAAAAATGTTCTCAGGAAAGTAATTTTGGCTGCAACGACATGTTTTTGTTCACATAAATTTTGCGTCCATTTACCTTTTTATATTAATAACCCATTGATTAATGGGTTAATAATAATAATAATAATGATTAATAATATTGAATAATGAAATGCGTTTTCCTTTATAATCCAAATATTCCGTGGCGTAAGTCAGTAGTGTGTCGATAGAAAAGTGTTCATTTTTCAAATTGTAATTCCAAATTTGTCGTTGCAGGTCTTTTCTAAAAATGAAATCGTCTACTTCTTATGTTTTTTTGGCCCTATCAATAGAAGGAAACTCTTTATCGTCGTCTTCATTAAGAATTCCTCTGATTGAATTAATATGAACCTGTAATGAAATTTCGATTAGAATAACACATAATATTTACATCTCACTTACGTTGAAAATGTTTGATACACTTTGCTGTATCGTTGAGTCCATAACTTCCTGACCACTATGCGCAGATTTGAGTGCAAGATAGCATTTTTTGATGCTAAGTCTTTGTTCTTTAGTTATTACTTTAGGCATCTTGAAAAAAATTCTGAAATATTTTGATTCTCTTCAAAATCAAATGTGACAGATGACAAGTGAAAATTGGCTTAACTGCTTGACATCGGCAACGTCGAAATCCGAAGAAACACTGATGCCAACTCAAGAAACTTAAATCATGGCCACCCGCGATACAAATAAACTTTGAATGGAGTATATGTACAAATCCTGGTTGCTATATTTCCTCAATATTACTACAAAATTTGATCGCCATCCTATGTACAGGTTTCGAGAAATTGCAAATGTTGTACTTTTTTGTGCTCCCCTTTAGGTGTAAGTACATGCCGTATGTATAGATCCTGGTTGCTTTGAGTCCTCAATATTACTACAAAATTTGATCCCGATCCTATGTACAGTGTTGGGGAAATCTCCAAATTGTCACTTTTTGTGCCCCCCTTCGACCCCCTTTAGGTGTAAGTACATATCATATATGCAGATCCTGGTTGCTATGGTTCCTCAATATTACTACAAAATTTGATCGCCATCCTATGTACAGTTTTTGAGAAATTGCAAATTTTGTACTATTTTGGGCCCCCCTTTAGGTGTAAGTACATGTCGTATGTATAGATCCTGGTTGCTTTGTGTCCTCAATATTACTACAAAATTTGATCCCGATCCTATGTACAGTGTTGGGGAAATCTCCGAATTGACACTTTTTGTGCCCCCCCTTCGACGCCCTTTAGGTGTAATATATACCATATATGCAGATCCTGTTTGCTATGAGACCTCAATATTACTACAAAATTAGATCGCGATTCTATCTACAGTTTTCGAGAAATCTCAAAATTGTCACTTTTTGAGCCCCCCTTCGACCCCCTTCAGGTGTAATTACATGCCGTATGTGCAGATCCTGGTTGCTATGGATCCTCAATAATACTACATAATTTGATCGCGAACCTATGTACAGTTTTTGAGAAATCGCAAAATTTGTCACTTTTTGTGCCCCCCTTCGACACCTTGTAAGTGTTGGATAATGACCTATATACTCTGAGAGTGTCCTTTTTGTCCTCAATACAGACTAAAGAATTGAATTCGATCAAATGTTTCGCCAAAAATAAAATTTTTTGCATCGTTCTCCGCGCAATCTTTCGAGCGCGCTCGGGGATTTCAAGTTCAAATTTTGCTATCTCGGTTTGCTGTTTTCACACCAGTTATATGTGATATGTGTTGATCTCCATTGCCCACATATTGATCACTATTGCTACTGATGTTGACATAGGTGATCAAACTTATTTGTTTATATTTGTGACTACCAAAAGTAAGACACTTATGTGATTATAGTTGATCACAGTTGATAATCAAGGAAGTGAAATTAATGACTAGAATAGGAGAATTTGATTAATAAAGATGTTTTTTTTTTGTTTCTGCTGAAGCCTATCTCTACCATCTTCATATTGTCTATATCGTTGCATTTTCATCAAAGGCGTTAATTTTCATTGCCAAATGACAGAGAGTATAGGTCCAATAATTGACAGCTACCGAAGTAGCAGGATATCCGAAGAACTCTTATTGAAAAAGCCACTATTCGAATTAGTTTGGTGTATTTTTAAAAAAATTCAAAAATAGTTCTCGATAGTTTCGATAACCTTTCGTAATCGTTTATCAAGATATGTTGCCCTCTTATCCTTCTATTCATTGTGAATATCATCAATTCAATTCTGCTCAGTTCAAAGTTTTCTGCATCATGGAAGCATGCTCAGATTACACCTATTCTTAAAATTGGTAGTCTTCATGAGCTCTCCGATCTTGAACCGATCAGCATTTTGTCAAATTTAACCAAACTATTTGAGAAAATAATGGCTGACCAGCTTGCCGAATATCTTGAGAAAAATTTTATCTTGTCTAAAGTTCAATCAAGTTTTCGTCCCGAATACAGCTCCACTGGTGCACCGCTTGAGGTAACTGATAATATTCTGCCCTCGCTTGATCATTCAAATTATGTGGCCTTCTTTCTCTTTATAGTTTTTCTCTTGATGGGGAGGTTTCCATACGGATCTAGTGTGTGCAGAACTTCTGTATTAAATTCATTTATGGAATTAGGAGGTATGATCATGTGTCTCATAAGTTGGGAAAGTTGAGTTGGCTTTCGATGAATATTTGCTTTGAGTTTCACTCCCTGTATCTATCTCATAATATAATTTTGAGGAGAAATCCAACATATCTCTTCAATAGATTGGTATAGAGAACGGATGCACATAACATCAATATACCTCGGAGAAGTGTTCTGTCATGTCCCCGTCACAGGACATCCATTTTCAAAAGAAGCTTCAGTTATAATATATAAGCTGTACAACGGCGTTTCTAAAAATCTCAAACTGTTCAATCCAAATATGTTCCAGAATGATATCAAGATTTGCCTTTTCGATTCATTATCAGCATAGCTTCTGACTCATCTCTTTGAATTTTTTCTGTTAAAAGGCTAATTAAGTTATATATTCTTCTTGTTGCCTTTTATAAAACTTTTTAAAAGTGGTAGAGCACCTTTGGGTAAACTTCCCTTGAAATTTCTTGCGAAATGAAGTCCTTCTAATAATTATTATCATTTATATTCTTTCCAGAAGCAAGCAATGTTAGTGAGACAACTGGAGGAGGAGCTCAGGATGAGAATGAGGGGACCGAGTATAGAAATGCAACAACAGATGGAGGCACTGTATCAAGAAAATGAACATCTGACGAGGGAAATAGCAATACTTCGAGATACCATCAAGGTGAGTGACTATTCATAAAAATTTTCATCGAAATATACACCTCATCAAGCATTAGTCTATCATTCAAATTCGATACTTTGTATAAATAATTTTAATAGAAACAGGTTTAGGATTGAAATGAAAGTTGAAGAAAAATCAAAATTTCCTTATTGCTAATTTAAAATACTGTAATAATTGCAATTTGGCAGGAAAAGACTTAAAAACAAGCCCAAATAGATCTCAAACTGACGTAAGTGCTTATCATCTTTTTGCGCTATTGTATGTAATTATGTAGGGACTTTCAAGAACATAATAAGGAAAATGCTGCTTCGATCGGAAACGTATAATCTTGATGAATATCTTTATTCCAATAGTCTGTCGTAGGATATATTTTTTTCTGTATTTTGACTTCATTTCATTTCTTATGTAACAACTATGTAAACTCTGAAATAAAGAAGATATATCTATCTATCTATCACTTTTCTGATACGATTTCTCAGTATTGAATATAACTAGTTATGTCTTCTAATTTTGGAACAAAACAGAATTTACAGTAGTAGTAGCTTATCTATACTTCTTTCCAGTAGCGATTTATCGACTCCCAAATCAACTTTCACGATGATAATGTAGTGGTTTAAGTTTTCGCAAATCATCGGCTATACTGATTCTTCAGTTTTCCTCCATTTAAAAGAGAAATTAATAATATTTTTGATGATAGTATCAGTAAAAATCAACACAAGTGTACCATAACTGTGTGGATTAATTCGCACAAGAATAGATACGAAAATCAGGGCTTACTTTCTTCCAAATCTCCAGTTTTATTTTATATTGATATATATATATATATATATATTTCAGAATACCCATCCCAAAATTGTCTTAATCGAATGATCCCGACTTCCGGCCAGCCGTCCGACCTTATACTCTCTATCTTCCGAAGGAGATAAGCTGGAGTACCCATATTTTCAAAATATGTATTTGTCAATTTCGTTATTGCGCCAAATCTGTCGAATTGTTCAGCATTTATGACAAGATGACTTCAACATTTACCGCTTCCCCTTTACTTGATCAAAAGTAAAGGTCACACTCTGTATATTGAAACACTACAATTCATTTATCAAAAGAAGGAAATGTTGTTCTTCCCATTCCTGATGTTGCAATGAATTATAGACGATTTCCAATCCTAATGTCTGGATAAATAACTTTCAAGGCCACTTCCCTCGACGAAACAACGACCGGTATCTTGACGATGGAACGAAGGATGAAAATTCTCTAACAAATGTCAAAGATTTACGTACTTGAATGGAAACGGCAAAGTAGAAGCGACAATATCAAAATTGATCGCTTAGCCAGCATTTATCCACCAAGGGTACTATATTGCTTATATCTCCAAAATGTTGTCAGACAAAAGTTCAAAAGAATATATAAATATATATCTCCAAAATATTTCAATCAGCCAATATTCTCAAAATTGTAGAAGATATCTTGATCCAAATAATTTTGTTATTTTCAAAGAAACTTTTTGGGATAATCCTGCATTGTAACCATCTTCTAGCATTCAATTTTCACAATTGGGAAGAAAGAAATTAATTATTTCATTATCTCCCACGCCCACATGTGGAACATATGAGGTGAATAAAATAACAGGGGAATTGAATCGCAATCAAGATATCGAAACTTTCAAATAGGCAACCAACAGAACACCCTAAAGTTTTATGGACTAAACACATTGAATTCGAAATAAATCATTTATCTAAAATAAATCGCAAAATGAACGTTACACAATATTGAAACTGGAAGCTATAGGCTATAGATGATTTCAAATTATCGTAACATTCTTGCAATATTTTCCACATTTTTTTAAAGAAAGCTACAAATAACTGTCGAAAGTTTTAAACAAAATCGAAACAACAAAGAACACTATTCTATTGGGAACTACCCAACAGAGAGAAGTTATAATATAACTTTAATGTGGTAATAATTCACTCTAGTTATTCTGAGAACAATTATAACTGAATATCAATGATGGTTACAGATATTAGCTATTATTTTAAAAAAATAATTGTAATAATTAATCTTTTCTCTCCTGGGGTTCGGAAATAAATTAATATTCTATGGTGAGGTATAAAAATTTGACATAATCTATGAATAACCATTATTCTATATTTATGTATTTGTTTATTCACATAATTAAAACAAATACTCTGATTATAAAAACCAGAAATTTACGTTCTCGAATTTCTCGGAAGTCCTTGAAGTAGGTACCAATGTCGTCCGCCCTTCCAGTGGCGTAGAGTTTCACAGGGGCACATCGTACAATCCCCTCCCCCTTGGACGGTCCTAGGCTGAGCTTTCAATTGAAAGTGGATATAGCTCCATCAGTGCTCTGGATACGACTCCCATAGACTACCTATAGATAGGCAACTCTGGCATGAATTTTGGTCCCGATTTCGAGAACTCCACTTACAGCGCCATCTTTAGTTATTCCCCACTTTATTACAGATTCCACTCGAACAACGTTTCGACTTGTGGCGCCCTCTAGGGCATTTTAGATGAATTATCATATGATTCCACGCTAGCCCAGGTTGAATCCCATATTTTTGTTGGATTTGAATACAAATCATTTGAAATTACCATTATTTTAATCTGCTGTAGATTGTTACAATTTCAATAAAAAAATAGCATTTGATCAGAAAATTGTGACAATTTGACAGATTGAAAGAATTATGGTCATTTCAAATAGATCTGTCCTTCAAATCGAAGATACTAATCTTTAGTGGATGAAAGGAAATAAACAAAAAATAAACTTTGGAAATATATATAATGCAGTATATAATCAATTTACAAAAATTTCAATATCGAGGGAAAGAATAAACGAACCAACACTAATTATGCAACAATAACTCATCAAATTTGAAAAGTTTATTAAAAGAATAAATTAGAATATTAGTGACAAATATATGAATTTGAGCATGAAGTGCATTAGATTTATTCTTTTATGACAGAAACAATTTCTGAAAGTCTATTTTCATTTTCTTTTCGATACTTTTTCGGATGCCATCTTCATTATTGGACCATAAGATCTAACTGTTTTTATCTCGATAAAATTTTAATAATAGTTCTGTTAAGAGAACTAAAGAATACTAAGATTTAGAGCCAAAGCTGAAATTCCATGAATTTGGTGTTCCAACGGTAAATCTCATATATCCGTTGAAGTATTCTAGGAATCTTCTGATAAACGATTTTTATGAAACCTACTATTAGTGGAATACCCAAAACTATAATGAATGACCATGATCAGTTCACTTATATATAAATACCTTGTTGCCTCAAAGTTTCGTCAGGAGTTCTGGATGGTAGAAAAAATATGTCATCATTTTGAGGGTGGCTTACATAATCTGAAAGATTATTGAAATTACAAAAGTGATAATCGTAGGGAGTAGAATTAATTACGTGGCAAATTAAATGTTGGTAGAGCAAATCTTTTCAGCTTTCCATGTGGGTCTATACAACCCATATGAAAACGCTTTATGCAAATAACGCTTTTGGATGAATGAAGACATGGATTTCCGATTCTTTCCAACCAAACATTTCTAACACCCTAAACTTGTGTAACAAAAAACCTAGAAAGAAAAATAATCTGAAATTACTACACGAATATGAAATTGCTACAGAAAATATTAATTCACAGTTAATTTTTAGTGAGTTATAAGTTAATCCAAAACCACTACTTAAATGAATGCAATAATACACATAACTTTTGACATTACTATCACTGCAATTGGGAACACAGCAAAAATAAACCTGTTACTGCAACTTATTATTATTAGTTGAATTCATTCATTTTTATTCCAAGTTGCTTGCTCGTTTCGTGCGGCCCACGTATGTTAATTTCATTCCCGATGGGCGCGTAACATATGTTGGAGCATATGACCTATGTCGAACAAAGACAATAGTACTGAAGCCGCGCTCGTTCGGTAAAAGTGCAACACTTTCTTCGCAATCAATGAATTTCTCAATTTCTACAAATTCGAACTCTAGTGAAAAAGTGACTATTCTCGTTTGAGTGCTTGGAAACGTTGATTCAGCCGTACTATGAAACCAGGTAGGCAGCAGTCGATGCTCCAGCGTTCGATTTTCTTTCGAGTCATTTTTTCATATTTTTTCAGAATTTCATTGTTAATTTCTCTTTCGTTTTCGTTTAATTTTCATTTCGGTCCTTCTTGAGCCGCATATTTTCGGACCGTGTTTTCAAAATTATTGCGATCAAGCATTTTGGAATTTTTTCATTTAGTTTTTTCATTTGCATTTATTTCAATCTGTCGATATTCACGTAACCTCCAATACTTGACAAGATATCGAACACATTCATAAATTCTGTAATCACGGATAGATTTTTGCGCATGTTATAGAATTTAGCTTTCATTACCTGAGAACATAGACAACTCTTCATTTGTTTTTCTCATCTATGCTCATAACCTTGATTCAAAACATAAACAAAGATAGACATTCTTGTTTTTGTTTATTTTCATGATTTCATTATTCTAATTAATATTCGATTTTCAATTCAATAGAATCAATCTTAATTATTACTTTATAAATTAATTTAGTTCTTTTCAATCGGTTAGTCTATTTACTCTTTTTTCAAAATTACTCAAAACAAAATTCATATTGTTTTCTGCAGTATACCTTGAATAATAATAATGACGACAAAATTGAATCAACTCAAAGCTCGTCGTCAAATTGCTTTGATGATCTCGAGGAAATTCTGAATGTAGCACAATTCGCTGTCACTGATGAAAGTCTCCACGTAAGATTCAAATTAAGATGTGAAATACTTGAGGATATTTTCGAAGAATTTCAAGACCTACACACTTCAATTGTCTCTCTGATTGTATCTTCCGAAGAACCGGAATTGAACACTGAGAAGGTTATTCGAACAGCCTTTATGGATAATTATTACACCATCAGAACGACTTATGTTAATTTATTTCCTGTAGTAAACATTCCAGTAAAAAACCAAGACAGTTGCTCTATCAGTTCGCCAAATGTTAAACTTCCAAAGATAGTATTGCCCATTTTCAATGGGAATTATAAAGAGTGGCCTACTTTTTTCGATATGTTCCAAAGTTTGGTACATGAAAATTCTAACTTGAGTCAAATAGAAAAGTTTCAATACCTCCTTAGTTCACTTTCTTCTCATGTTTTAAGTTTAGTTAAAGGGTTTCCATTGACTGCTGAAAATTATGAAAGCGCTTTTCAGACATTGGCGGAAAGATATCAAAATAAAAGACTTCTCGCTAATACGTGTTGGAAGGAAATCTGTAATGTTCCAAAGCTACAGGGTGATTCAGCTAAAGACCTTAGGCGAATTCTAGAAGTTTTTTCGGAGAACTTATCGGTATTAAGGAATTTAGGTTTACTCGTTGACCAGTGGGACTTTGTTTTATTTCACATTCTCATTCAGAAATTAGATTCAGCAACGATCAAACGTTTTGAATTACAAGAATGTTCAACCGATATTCCGTCGTTTGTCAATTTGCGAAATTTCCTGACAAATCAGTGTATAGCCTTGGAGGCAGTAGCTCTTTCTCTTCCGTCGAAAACTCATTCAGTTTCGAATTCTCAAGTTTTAAAATCTAGTTCTCTCTCAATGAATAGAAGAAATTCGACTCTTCTCGTTCAAACGGAAACTGAATCATTCAAGAAATGTATAACTTGTAATTATTGCAAGTTAGCTCATAATATTTACAAATGTCCATCATTTTTGGAACAGACTGTTCAAGATCGGTTAAAGACCGTGAAGAACAAAAATTGGTGTATCAATTGCCTCCATTCTGGAAATAAGATAAACAATTGTTTTTCAAAGTCAAATTGTCGTGTTTGCAACGGAAAGCATCATACCCTGTTGCACATGCGCAATAATGCGGATAATGATTCTTCAACAGAGACGTTTCATTTCAATGCTGCAAATCCATCGGATTCAGGCTCAGCTCAGGTTTTAACCAATGTTTCTTCAAATTCTACCGTTCTCTTAGCAACCGCTGAGGTCGAAATTCGTGATGCTTGGGGTAGATATCAGAAGGTCCGAGTTCTGTTAGATGGAGGCTCTCAAATAAATATTATAACTCAATCGTGTGTAAATAGATTAGGCTTGAAAATTTGTGATGCTTCATTTTCGATAAATGGAATTTGTGAAAGCTCATCTTCTGCTAATTGCAGCACTGAATGTACTATTCGCCCATCAGGTCAAATAAATCCATCTTTTACATTCGATGCCGTCGTGATTCCGAAGATTTGTGCGGAGATGCCGAGTTCTTTCGTAAATCATTCGTTTTGGAATCGTGTCTATAACAAGAAGTTAGCAGATCCGAACTTTTCTATTCCGAAATCAATAGATCTTCTTCTGGGAGCGGATATATTCTCTTTAATAATTCGACCGGGTCGTATCGAGGGTAACGGTTTAGAACCAACAGTACTTGAGACAGTATTTGGTTGGGTTTTCATGGGAAAGATTCAATCACCTAACATATCAGTTAACAATTTTCATTTGTCATTGTGTGAATCAGGTTTAAACTCCTCGTTGAAAAGATTTTGGGAACTTGAAGAAGTTTCAGAGAATGTCATTGTATCACCAGAAGATCAATTTTGTGAGAACTTATACACTCAGAACTATTCTAGAAATACATCTGGACGGTACACTGTGGCATTACCATTTAAACCTGATCAGTCAACACTTTCATTCGGTGACACATATTCTCTCGCACTATGTCGTTTTTTATCCCTTGAACGTAAACTTATTAAAAACCAGAATATATACAAGGAATACTCTGCTTTCATGAAGGAATATTTAGAAAAGGATCATATGTCATTGATTTCTACGAGTTCGGATTATGAAAATACTTTCTATATCCCTCACCATTGTATAATCAAACCAAACATTCCATCCACAAAGTTGGGGGTTGTTTTCGATGCGTCAGCTCATGTACCCGGTCATTTATCTTTAAATGATGCTCTATTGATAGGTCCTAAATAACAAAAGGATATTATTGTCATTTTGATGAACTTTCGTGTTCATCGGTTCGTTTTCACAGTTGATAACAAACAAATGTATCGTCAAATATTAGTTCAAAATTCACATCGAAACTTTCAAAGAATATTGTGGCGGTTTTCCCCATCCATACCTCTGGATCATCAATATCACCATTCTTTGGATTTTGATATAGATCCGATAGTCAAAATTCTCGGTTTGAGATGGTTTCCTTCGTCGGACGAATTTTCTTATCTTGCAGAAACTACTGTGCAGGTATGTACCAAACGTACCATACTTTCCGAACTTTCTCGAATTTTCGACCCTTTGGGGTTCCTTTCTCCATTTACTTTTCTTGCTAAACATTTGATACAGCATCTTTGGACATTAGGTTTGCAGTGGGATGATACACTTCCAGACGATGTCAGCCGTCGCTGGAATCAGTGTAAATCCGAATTAACCGAATTGGGTAAATTAAAGATACCTCGGAAACTTGCATCGAAACCATTTTATCGTTCCGAACTTCATGGTTTCGGAGATAGTAGTGAGCGTGGTTACGCAGCCGTGGTATATTTCAGTTTTTTCAATTATGACGGCTCCGTTGACATCTCTTTCGTATGTGGTAAATCGAAGGTCTCCCCATTGAAGAGAATTTCACTTCCACGACTAGAATTGTGTGCTTGTCTCTTATTGTCAAAACTCATTAATGTGGTTTCCTCTGTTTACCAGTCAGCCTTTACAATGGACGACATTTTTGCTTGGTCTGATTCTATGGTAGCTTACATTTTCAGATTTGTTCACTTCATGAAGAACTCTAAGGCTCCTAGGATATATAGATTTTCCGCAGTTCATCTCAAAGATGCACTTTTCTTCATTATAAAACAGGTTCAACGGGTTGTGTTCAAGGAACAGATCGATAATCTCATCTCGGGAAATCCCATATCTAAATTACTTCGAAAATTGAATCCATTTATTGGAGAAGATGGTGTTCTCAGGGTGGGCGGTCGTCTGTCTTTTTCTGGTCTGGCTTATGATCACAAACACCCAGCTTTACTTTCTTCATCTCATCGTCTTACTGAGCTCCTTATTCAGCATTTCCATAGAATATATCTGCATCCAGGTGCTCAGACTTTACAGTCCACTTTACAGTTAACTCGTATCCATCAGGATTTTTGGAAAAGATGGAATTTAGAATACCTGAACACACTGCAACAACGAAAAAGGTGGTTCAATAGTGACTCGCCTCCTTATTCAATAGGTGCACTCGTCTTGATAAAAGATGATTAACTCCCTCCATTGCGCTGGCAACTTGGACGCATTGAGAAATTGTATCCTGGCGCTGATAAAATAGCTAGAGTAGCTACTGTTCGGACTACTCAAGGTGTACTGCAGAGATCAGTGGTTAAATTATGTCCATTACCAATTCAATAATTAAGACGTATGTTGATGTATATATGTATATATTTTTCTTGCTTTATGTTCGATATCTTTTCAATTTTATATTTGCTTTGTTTCATAAAATATTCTATTTTAGGTGGGCGGTTATGTTACTGCAACTTATTATTATTAGTTGAATTCATTCATTTTTATTCCAAGTTGCTTGCTCGTTTCGTGCGGCCCACGTATGTTAATTTCATTCCCGATGGGCGCGTAACATATGTTGGAGCATATGACCTATGTCGAACAAAGACAATAGTACTGAAGCAGCGCTCGTTCGGTAAAAGTGCAACACTTTCTTCGCAATCAATGAATTTCTCAATTTCTACAAATTCGAACTCTAGTGAAAAAGTGACTATTCTCGTTTGAGTGCATGGAAACGTTGATTCAGCCGTACTGTGAAACCAGGTAGGCAGCAGTCGATGCTCCAGCGTTCGATTTTCTTTAGAGTCATTTTTTCATATTTTTCCAGAATTTCATTGTCAATTTCTCTTTCGTTTTCGTTTAATTTTCAAAGGCCCTTGTCGTGCCAAAACCATTTCAATGAAATTAAATTGAATAAGTTGAAAATGAATACCTCTCTAGCTGAATAACACTACTTTTTGAATAAAAAATGAGTAGTCTATGTATGGAATAAACCTAGAACACGACATGGGAGAAAAGAAATGGCGTTAGCATAGATATCATGAAAGTCATAAAGTCCATCAAGACCGAGATCCGATGAAATCCGTTTGTTCCGATCACTACTTAGAATTCCTAATTTACCGATCTGAGCTTTGGGAGTAACTAAAAATGTCTCTGCCGTTCATTGAAGAAAAACTTGACTACCTTTGTAGCAGGCCAGTTCCCACCCCCTGACGACTCCTTCAGCTGTTTTGATTCTTGTCACCCTAGCAACACCAACTTTGCCAGGAAAAAGATCCAGAATGCGTCCCATGCGCCATTTCATGGTAGGTGTGTTGTCTTCTTTGATAAGGAACAGTTCCCTGAGTTTCAAGGTGGCTGTGCTCTTGGTCCATTTTTTACGGGTCTGCAACTCGCTTACGTATTCTCGATGCCAACGACTCCAGAATTGCTCGAATATGCTTTGAACCAGTTGAAATTGGGACAGGTGATTTTCCTTAAGGTGCAATACTGAACCTTCAGTTATAGTATTACCGGCTCGTCCAAGTAGAAAATGCGCAAGCGTTAAAGGGCTTAGATCGTCAGGGCAAGATGATAAAGTACAAATGGGACGGGAGTTCAATATAGATTCTATTCATATAAGAAGAGTTTGGAAATCGAAAAAAAAATGTATATGAACATAGTACTCGTTTTAGGTGATGTTTGAGGCTCTTCACTCCTGCTTTCCAAATTCATAATCCAAAATCGGTAGTAAGAGCGCAAAAAACAGGGTCCTCCTCGTATGGAATGGCAGAAAGTTATTCAAAAGACGAAGCTGATGAAGGCATTGGTAAAACTTTTTACTCGTGATGGCAATTTGGGGTTTCCAGGACAGCGTCTCATCGATTATTAAACCCAGACTCCTCACCTCCGAAGAGTAGGTAATCTTCTCACCCCAGAGAACTACTCAATGAGCGTGTCTATCCACAATGTTCAAGTATCTCCTAGCACCAATGATGATTGCTTGCGTTTTCGCAGTGTTCATAACAAGACCCATGCGCGAAGCCGCGTCGGCAACTGCCGAAAGATCTCTGTTCAAAAGTTGGACAGCCTGTGCGAACTCCTCAGCGCGGGTCCGAACGTAGATCTGTAAATCATCAGCATAAAGGTGAAAACTACAATGGAAAAGATCAGCCAATGAAGATATATAAAGTGAAAACAGAAGCGGACCAAGAACGCTCCTCTGCGGAATAACTCTTGTCAACGTATTTGAATGAACTCTTGGAGCTTTCTGATAAAAATGAATGCACCTTCTCGGAGTGGTCGTTCTCGAATTTTTCGGAAGTCCTTGAAGTAGGTACCAATGTCGTCTGCCCTTCCAGAGGCGTAGAGTTTCACAGGAGCACATCGTACACATGTTTATCAGAAGAATATTTGCAAAAATGTAAATGAATTTTTGTTAAAAGAGAGATGTTAGATGTCAATAGAAATTATGCGAATGAAATTAAAACAACATATTATAATATCTGTAAATAGAATAATGCCTCAAGTTTTGTAAAAATCTGGAAAAAAGTTTCATTTTATTATGCTAACACTTCAACAACCAAAAATAGCACTCTTATTAAATGAATGATGTTCGTAGTGACATCATTCATTGTTGTTGAAGATTCCGAAAAAGATTTTCATATTTTTAACAGTATATCAAGAGACCTCATAGACCTGTTCACTGATCAATACTCAAGAACGTCTGTCAAGGAAAAGAAACTTCAGAAATATCAGTGTTTGGAAAATCAAAGATGATTTTTTCTGGCTTTGGGTGAAAATAAATGTGGCAACCTCATGCCTTTGAAGTTTCCATAGAAACGATGGTTTTCATGATTTGGAAGTCTTAAGAAGAAAATTACAAATGTATGATGATAACATCCAATAATTCTATGTTTTTTTTTTTGGAATTTCTCACTAGAAAGGGATGGTTTATAATCTTGAAGTAGAAAGATATTATAGTAGAACAACAAAAATTTATATTTATAGTGTTGAATTTTTTTTACCAGAAAATTAGTATTTTGTATCTTCTATCTGAATATGGACCTCATATGATTAAACATTAGTGAGTGAATCATTTCTTAGAGGGGAATATTTTGTTTTCAAATAATTTAGATTCAATAGTAGATGCTGTGGAAGGTATTTTTCATTCAAACTAAACTGGACTACAGAGGACTATTCGCCCAATGTGAAAATTTAAAATGCTTATAACTTTTTAACGCAGATGAATATGGGTAAACAGTTTGGAAAAAAGGGTTTCTTTCGATATCAAGAACCTATGGTTTAGACTAACGCAGTGGTCAAGGACTCATCCTGAATATTCAGGATTTTTCGGAAAATGTGTGGTATGTCAATGAAATCTACCTCAAAACTCAGCACAAGTACGAGTATACCACAAATTTTCACACTCTTGCGAAATTATCTCAGAAATTCGAACAACACAACTCGGTAGGACTATCGCACAATTCAGCTTATTCTGAAATAACTTGTTCGTAAGGTCAACCAATAGGAACATACGGGGTGTCTCAAGTTCGAGTGCCTATTAGATGTTTCTGGAGAACTAGACATATTTGAAATCTGAAAATTGGGATTATGATATTGTTCGAAGTTCTCTACAGAGCGAAAATATTTTCGAAGCCCAAAAACTTCCGGATATACAGGGTGTGAAAATAAATTCAACGAAAAATTTTTTTTCGAGTTTTCCATTCCTGGCATGAACGAGTATTCAATAGTGAATACATATCTGTTAAAACCATTGTATTAAATCGAATAGTTTTCAAAATATCCAAAAAAACCTGGAAAAAAAGTTAGATATGTTCAGTCAGTAATATGTTTTTATTTTAAATATCCCGAGCGTAAATCGTTTTCACAAAATCGAAGAGGAAGGATGTGAAGAGGCCATGCATCTTTTGGATTTCAAAAATATCATCACAGGCTGTTTAAAATTTTGTGTTGAAAATTGTGATCTTAAATTGGTCATAACTTCTGTTTTTCAAATTAGAACCCTATTTTCTTATAATTGTGTTGGATTCTGCGATCAAAAACGATGATTGTTTTCTAACATGATTATGCTCCTAAATTCAATAATTTCTGAGTTATTTGAGATTTTCTGGATTTATGTAGTACGTAGAGTCAAATTGATTGCATCTAAAAAAATTCAATGAATATTCTTTCGAAACCATGGGAACACTATGTACCCATAGAAGATAAATTATCTGTTAATAATTCACAAGTGTCAGGTGTTATTGTTATTCGTTATCTTCATTTCTCGATTTAACAAAATGAACCATTATTCTAATTACGAAATTCTGGATCTATATTATATACATGGTGAATGTGACAGAATTATTAGTAGAATCTGCCGGGCCTTTAACGAGAAGTATCCCCATTTACCTTTCATGACGGAGAAGATCTTTAGAAAATATGTTTCAAACTTTCAATATAAAGGAAGGGTAGTTGATGAGGAAAATGAAATTAGTGTTTTGACTTATTTCTAAGTAAATGAAAATGCATCTATTCGAAGTGCAGCTCATGAAATCGATTTAGACAGAAATTCAGTGCACCGAATTTTGAAAAAACACAACATGCATGACAACAAATAAGGTAAAGTTCATGCATTAGAACCAGGTGGCTACATAAAAAGGTTAAATTTTTGTAGAGGAATATTAGAAAAACTTGAAAATGATGAAGATTTTTTGAAAAAGATCATATGGACAGACAAAGCAAGATTCAATAATGAAGGACTATTTAATAGAAAGTATTGCCACATTTGGAAAAGTGAAAATCCTCATAGAAAAAGACAAAGAAACCCCGAGAACAAATTTAGTTTTAATGTGTTTGCTCTCTTGATGAACAATGAAGTGCAGTACTACATTTATGAAGAAACATTTTTGGAAATCCTGAAAAATTTTGTTTCTGAGTTTTTGGATGAACTGCCGTTGAGTATGTCGACTACCGCATATTATCAATTGGATGAGGCTCCGGCACATAGTTCGCACGAGGTGTCTGAAGAACTGAATGCAATGTTTGGTAATCGGTGGATCGGACGCCGTTCTTCACTATTTTGGTCCCCAGGATCTCCCGATCTTACTCCCTTTGATTTTTATTTATGGGGTAGAATAAAAAACATAGTCTATGAATCTCCTATTAAAAGCAAAGAAGATTTGAAAGGGCGTGTGGAGGATGCTTTCCACTCACTAAAGGGAGAGGAAATTGAGCGAGCGACTAACCGAGGTGTTTCAAGACGTATTCGAAAGTGTGTGGAACAAAATGGGTACCATATTGAGAATCTTACCTGATCATTTATTTTGTTAATTTGAGTTTTGAAACGTATTTTCATTTTTATTATCATAATTTATTTTTATTCATAATTCGGTGTACTGAAGTAGCGAATCTATTTAATGTGTTTCCTATTGAAGAGATGAATTCTCATTCGCTTCGAAATGAGTCGAAATACTAATTTCATCAACTGCCCTTTTTTGTATTCTTTAGGGGCTCTTACATTCCAAAATTTGGAAAGTTTGAAACATCTTTTCAGAAATTGTAAAAAAAAATGGGGATAATACAATATAAGAAAGAAATCCAGAATCTCATTATTAGAATAGCAACGATTCATTTTGTGAAATCAAAAAATTTCATAACTACTAACAATAAGACCTGTCTGACACTTGTGAATTATAAATGGGATGATTTATCTTCTATGCTCACAGACTAACAGAATATCTTTATGAGTTTGATTCTACGTATTACATAAATCCAGAAAATCTCAAATAACTCAGAAATTATTGAATTTAGGAGCATAATCATGTGAGAAAATTATCATTATTTTTGACGCAGAATCCAACAAAATTTAAAAAAAATAGGGTTCTAATTTGAAAAACAGAAGTTATGGCCAATTTTAAGATCACAATTTTCAACACAAAATTTGAAAGACCCTGTGATGATATTTTTGAAATCCAAAAAATGCTTGATCTTTTCACATCCTTCCTCTTCGATGTTGTAAAAACGGTTTACGCTCAGGATAATTAAAATAAGAATAATGAACATATTACTGACTGCACATATTTGACTTTTTTTCCATTTTTTTCTGGATATTTTGAAAACTATTCGATTTAATACAATGGTTTTAACAGAAATGTATTCACTATAGAATACTCGATCATACCAGGAATGGAAAACGTCTAATAGGCACTCGAACTTGAGACACCCTGTATATGAGTTTGTTGATGCGCTATTATTTTAATTTACCTCTTATTTTGATTTAACTAGTAGAACAGCATACTATCCTTTCGAGAGAGTACATAAGTGAAGTATCGATTGGGAGCGATTTCATGATGAAGAATCCGTCATCAAACTCGAATATGTGTCCGGCCAGACGTATACTCTTCTTCAAATATTTCGGGAAATCAATGAGCTTCTGAGATTTGGTTTCCTAATATCGATTCAATCAATTTGTAACTTGAAAGATGTTTGATGTTTGAAACTGGTTGAAACCAGTAAGTTGGCTTAATATTGTGTAAATTGTCACGCTAGAAAATTCTCAAGAAATAGCAAAAAACTATTCCTCAAATACTTGATATCTATATCATAATATTTTCATCAGATATAGGTACACAAAATCTAAAGTGTATATCGCGGTTATTGCTAATCGTTCTTTGAATTTTAGCAATTGTTGACAAGAAATTTTTCATGATATAACCCGTGTAGAATTATTATTTGGTCAATAACCATCATTTAATATTGTTCTTTTTCCCAAAGTTTCAACAGATATCCTCTGTCGTTATCAAGGTGAAAAATTAGCTTTTTAAAAAGCTAGCAACTTTGGGAAGAAGAACAGTAATTTGATGTTGGTTATTGCTTAAATCATAATTCTACAATGGTCCATATCGTTCAAAAAACTAGAAATTATTCATGTTTGAAAATCTTGAAACATAAAAAATTTGTTATTGGCTGCCTCGATTGAGATCTAAAATTGGTATTTCTATGTTTTCGTTTTTTTCTTGGCAATTCAACGAAAATTTCCTTTCTCTTTGAGAAGATCTCGATTAATTTGCATTTGAATGAATTCGGATCTCAAAGGACAAACCTTACTGAAAGGAAATTATCAATTTCTATCAAATTTTTGATGGAGACGATCAACCTAATTTTAGTTGGATTTAAGGAGAAAGGAATTTGAGCTTCGAATAAAACTGAAGGAAAACTGTAATTTTCAATTTTTTTAAGGTATGGGTTTGTCAATTATATCATATTTATCGTGACAGTAGTTTTGGTATCACACAATTCCAGAGTAGTGAAAAAGATTTTGAAACAAGCATGCAGAAGATCCTGACCTCACTCCAGTGGTTCTTTCAATTTTTTTTATATCAATTCAAACCCAAATATCAGGACACGAATAGTCAAACGTACTGAAAACAATTTATCCAAATAAAAAACTGTATATAATCACGAATAGAAATGGCTCGAAATGAGAAATATATGTAACTCATAATGAATCACGAATATTTCAGTGAAGATTATTCCATTTAGAGTAACTCTGGAAGTGGCACCTTTCGCTAATCGCTCTTTCCATATCCCTGGATTTTCCTTGATATCGTTAAACGAACCATAAGCCAGGCGTCCTTTGCGTTCTGAAAGATTGGGAGATATTTAATTCGGAAGTAAAAAGCATAAAATGTGATGTTTCAGGGCTTCTACCAACCGAGGAGCTTTTGTAGAGATCATAATTGCGAGTACGTACAATGTATTTCATATGAGACGATGATTAGTAAATGTCGTAAAGCGATAACGTGAAGTCGTCGTTTGTACTCTGACTGACACGATTCTAACACGAATTGGTTCGAACGTTCATAAGGTGAACTATAATCCAGTGCGTTCCTGATATCTCAACACAAGATGACCCAAAATTCAATGAAGACCTGGTTGCATCTGTTATGGATTCAAAAAAAAGTCCATGTCACTAAGTGAAGCGTTAATAGAAATTTTCCGAAAAAGTTTATATCTCAACTTGGTTAGTCGCTTTTTTATGTACTTTTAAATTTACATTATGCATCAGAAAATTTCAAGTGTATCGATTTTTCAAATGAAAAAGGAGTTTTTTCATTTATTCTTAAATGTAGAGGGTTGGCAAATTTCGATTGCGATTCCACAAGAAGCAAGCTCTCACTCAGCAGCTACCATCATGATTGAGAGGATAAAAAAGTTTTCGAGCATGGAGAATGCCAGTTTTGCTCATTTTTAGGCAATCCACTCCAGGATGATATCACAGAGTGGGCCACCTTTAAGTTTCCACCCCAAGGTTTTGAGCTTTGGGATGGAATAACGAAGAAATGTTAGGACAGGGCATATTTTGTTGAAAGGGAGACAAACAAGAGTGTTCAAATGAGTTTGATATCACTACTCCTCTTGCCGCAACCCGTAACAGCTTTCATTTTTGAATGAGGAATAGGGATCGAGCAGCACATTGTTGGAAAGACAATTCAATGATCTACATGAGTGTATTTTTTCCAATATTTTTATTGTAGATATCACAAAAAAGGAAGTTCGGCAATTATGAATGAAAAATGATTGGATCACTTTTTGGAAAAATATCGAGACTATTTCGACACATCACAGTTTTTGAGTTTTAAGGCTACAATCGATTCGATTGGCACCGTATAGACTCTGTCCTTAACATAGCCCTACAAACAATAATTCAGGGGTGTTAAATTACATGATCTGGCTGGCCCTTTGACAGCTGAATTTCGTGAAATTATGCGATCAGCAATTTTGACTTGCAATAAATTGATCGTCTCATTGATTGTGTGACAAGTGACACTGTCTTACCACATGTGAGTAATATCCATGTCATCAATGATAGGCCAAAATTGAGTCGTTAACATCTCGCGATTACGTGATCCATACAAACGTTGACCCCTTTTGACCCCCTTAAGGGTACAATTTTGATAAATATTTTATGCTGAATGTTAAACCGGACTTCAGACTACAAAATTCAAGGAGATTCATGTAAAAGTGCCCAGTAGTTTTTGCGTGATGTTCATTCAAACAAACAGACAAACAAAAAATTAAAAAAAAACCTAATTCTACTCAGTTACTCATCTTAAGCCATCCTAGCGAATTTTTTTTCGAATATCTTTAATGTACAGACTATTTTAGGTTTACGATTTTATTATAGTATAGATTACACGTATAATTATAAAAAAAAATCTGTAAAAAAAAATTTGCTAAATTTGCCGCCCCTCTAAATCTGCCGCCCAAGGCACCGGCCTACTTGGCCTATTGGTAAATCCGCCACTGATGCAAAGGATTCTCAATAATCGCTCTCGGATTTTCAGAAACCCAAATGCGGCAATTTTGGTCGTAGACGTACCCTGACAAAAAAATTTGAGCTTCGCCTGATAAATTGCTTTTTTTTTCAGAAAAACCAGCGGGTTGTTACAGAAAAATTGAGCGATTTTACGGCGATGTGAATGGTCGGTAGGCTGCACTAGTCGAACCTTGTAGGTTTTAAAGCCAAACCCTTATGCAAAGTTAGCCATGTGGTGGTTTGAGATAACCCCAGTTGTTGAGAACGTCGAGGAATTGACAAATTTGGATTACCTTCCACACTGTGGCTCACGACTACGATTATTTTCAGTTGAACGGCCAGGTCGAACACGCGTTGCTGTTGGTACATTTTGTACCGAACCCGTCGACTCAAATTTAGCGACCAAATTCTTAATAGCTGTCTCAGAAGATCGATTATGTTGTCAGAAAATATCACGAATTTTACGGAATGTAATTGTAACACAACAAATTCTCATAGTGTGTTTTAATTATTTTAATGCGATTTTCGAGCGAAATTGAATTCATCGTTACAATTACCAATGCATCTAATACAAATAGGTATGTCAAAAAACTAACTGTCAAGGCTGTCATGTGGTACGTGTGGCCATAATTAAAAAACAAAGTTCTTGTTAAAAGACCCTTTATAACGTTATAAGACGTTACTAAGGGTGTTCGATGAAAACACAAGTTGATGCCATGATAACAAGAGTGAACAGCTTTTGACTTCAAGTCAGTGCTTTCTGAAATATTATTATTATTCGAGGCCATTTAATATTTCTTATAGATGCGATAATTTTCAACTATGTAGATACTACGCTGAAATTTCGTTAAATATAATAGTGATTTCATCGAGAGGCTCGATAGTTTCATCATAAAGGTGAATAACTGGAATTATTCTTTTCTCTCGCCCTGTAGTGAAACTATCCTAAATTCATATTGAAATTAGCTCAACTAACCAAAGTAATATTGAATCAGTAAAGGTTTATCACTGATAGCTAATTTAAGAGGATAACAGTTCCAGCATTAATTAGGCATTTAGGAAATTAATTTCAAGAGATTAATGTCGAGAGATGTGGTTACTTGTTAGGAATTCTGAACTGGCTAGATGGAAGTGAGGATGCTGAATTTAGGTTTCGTATCAAGTTTCTGCATATCATAACAACCGACAAAGTTTGTGTAGTTCGAAAAAATTTAATTGTGTTCTTTCATTTGTCCTTTTGAAAAATTTTCATCACCAAGAAGTTTTTTTTTCATATAGCGAGAAAGTGAGTAACTGAATATGTAAGGCATTTTGCATTCGAGATATTCTGTGTGCGATGTATACTTCTGTAATTTTAATTTAACTAAATCGATTATAAGAGAATTAAATCACATTTTTTGTAGCTCTTGTTCACCTGAACAGAGTACCTATAGGTTTGCCGAATGTCTGTAATTTTCAAATATTTGGGTAAAAGTGGTATCAATCGTTTTGTGAGAACTCGCTTATCAAAAATCAGTGATCCAAATTGAGTCTGTCCGCCCGTCCGTGGGCACCATTACGTCCGAACGGAATGAGCTAGAGAGCTGTCGGAGGATTGAATAACTCACCGTCAATTTTCTGTGCGATTAAGGGTTGCTGAGATATCGGAAATGAAAAGCAAAGGATCTTTTTCTATTTGAGGATCCATATTTCGGCAGGAAATGAACGAATGAAGGTCTATAATATATATATATATATATATAATGCAATCAAAGCTGAATAAACAATGTATCCTATCCTCATAGTAATTACACACAAAAATTTGCTTGCAATTACTCATTCAAGTAAAAAAGCTGAAAAAATTTTGAAAATGTTTTTGTATCTAGTATTTCTCAAAAACCACTGACGTTGTAAAATTCTGAAATTACAATCTCAAAATTTATTTAAAATCTGCCATCTCTTGATCTATTTGAAAATAATTTATTTCTAATTCATTTACTATATCATCTGTTGCCAAAACTTGTAATTTCCTTCACATAAGGTATTATTCTTGATAAAAATTCATACAATAAACTTGTCGGTGGTGTCTGGAATTGGATATTGCACGTACTCAATGATTAGGTAAAACAAAAAAAAGTGGTTACCGCGAAGGAATTCATTCCATCTTTGAAATTGACAGCATGCAGAATCTCTATAAGGATTTGATAAAATTGGCTTTAACATATTATCAAAGGAATTTTATAGTATTTTGTTGTGAATCTCTTTCTAGAAGGTGAGTTCAATATGTTGTTTTGCTAATCATAGGTATTTTTTAGGAATTATTTGATTATACAGGGTGTAACTAAATAAGTGTAAAATATTTAAGGAGGTGATTCCTCATCGAAAAAAAGATAGGATCTTTTATATAAAGAAACTTCATTGGAGCATCCCTTGTTAAGATACAACCCCTCAAAGGGAGTACATAAAATTTGTATAGCAATTTTTTTCATAAGCACCAAAAAAGTTACAATATTGAAATTAACCTAACGTTTCCTACTAGCAAAAAGACACTTATCCAGTTATTTATTGGGTTTACCCCATGGTTGTAAGGGTGGAAAACGCAACCCCTAAAGTTTATTTCCAATGTAACTTTTTGTCTTATTATTTGTTTACCATTTAAAAGTTTATTTCCGATATCCTGTTTCATTCTAAACAAAAATGTATCATGAGTTTTTTGCCCAAAATAAACCAGTTCGCAGCAAAAAATTATTTTACATTCAACTACAGAGATAGGTACATCGTCATGAATGTGAACCATGGGGTAAACCAAATAAATAACTGGATAAGTGTCTTTTTGCTAGTAGGAAACGTTAGGTTAATTTCAATATTGTAAATTTCTTGGTGCTTGTGAAAAAAATTGTTATACAAATTTTATGTACTCCCTTTGAGGGGCTGTATCTTAACAGGGGAAGCTCCAATGAAGTTTCTTTTTATGAAAGATCCTATCTTTTTTTCGAGGAGGAATCACCTTAAATATTTTACACTTATTTAGTTACATCCTGTATATTATTAGATTTTTCGCTTCTTCAATTCGACGACTCATTTGATAAGTCATTCATTTATTTCTATTTTTCGATTCACTCTTTCGATACCCGACAACTTCGACAACCACTCAAGACATTATCACCGAAGTATTCTCAAAAACTAACACCATTTGAAGAAAAGTGAGTACCTCTATATTGAAGTTTATTGCCTGATTGAATAAAGAGATTGTTCACCAGAATGAAATTACTCCCTGAATTTCGTACACAGTCATCCTGATATCATATTTGTGTATTTACATTGAGTATAAATCTACCTAGAGGGGTTCACGCAGTTCAAAGAAATGAAGCTGGAAATTTACTAGTTCGACTTCTGGTTTATACATGGACTGTATGTTTCTGGAAATAAATGTATTTGTTCTTTACAGCTTCTAACGGAGAGTTACCGAACTATTAGACTATCGCCAGGGCCGGTTTCAGAAAATATGTTGTTCTTCACGAAGATTCATAGTTTTTTCATTTCGATATTTGTTCTAACAAGATCTACTAAGATTCAAGGGGAGGACAATAGTAGCATTATAAATTGAATCCCTCATATCATGATTTATCCGAATATATCCCATGTATGTTATGTCATTGGATCTTCTCAGTTATGAATCTATATATTATACTTGTGTTTTTATAGAATTTCAGGAAACACCTCTTTGATCGAACATAAGATTTCGATCGTTTACATTCGGCTATCATTTTCAACCTAAAAATGAAAATCGTGAGAGTTTATTCACAATGAATGTAACGTAAACGCAACCATAAAATATCTTCACATTAATGGAAGTCACACATTTTAGGCAATTATGTAACTTAATAGACAATAGACGGTCCCATAATAATTTAACTCGCGCTGTATTTTGTAATGAATATGAACTTGAATATTGATTAAATAATGATTAAACTTGAAAATATGTTATAAGCTTCTATGCGTTATATTCATTGTGAACGAGAGCTAAAATGCAGCTCTTTCTATACTATGTAATTTAAAATACTATGACAGACTTTCTGCTGTCATTACATCTTACGAAAATTGTTTGAGAGCAATAGCGTGAGGACGGCGTTTTAGGGCGCTAGTTGTCAAAATGATACATTTTAACAAGAATTTATACTACTATTGAAGATGTAACATTATATCAATGTTTCTGAATATATGTCTATAACGTCTCAAGTATGGACTAACTTAACGGAAATGGAAAATTGCAGAAAACTATAAGATCAAAACCATTGAAAATATTTGATTTCTTATTTCATCTTGGAAATTATAATGCTGAAATTCATTAGGTTTATTTAAAAGGTGAGTGTAAACGAATGGACGAACATCCTCGCATTAATCTCAGAATTCTTGATTATTGAGTCGATTTCAATTGTAATCTCGGTTAGACATTCCAAAGTTATAGATACATTAGGACCTCTTTAATCAGAACTCTGAAAATTTACACCCAGTTCGGATTAGTGTTTAAAGGATTTTTAAGCTATTTTTCAAATAAATCCAATAATTAAGTTTATCAGAAGGTATTCAATGACAAATTAAAAGTTTTGTCTCGCAACTTAGGTACGTGTGGGCGGGTGCGGGTACAGATTATTGGGGGTACGGATTCAAGAGGTCCTACTGCATTTGGTCAGAACGATAGGACGCTCTTCAGCGAGGAAATACCACTAGAAAAATAAAAATAATAATTATGAAGTTCAATAACGATGTATTTCGAGAATCTTCTACATAAATAAATTCAATGGTCAATTGGCCTTTATGTATTCCATTGCAGTAAACCACCGAGTTTGCGGTCAAAATTAATGAGGAGTGCGATTTACCAATGAGCAGCCTAGAGGGGTTGTGAAGAGCATCGGATATACATACTGACACAATTATTCAGGGTTAAATTATTTAAAATCTATATTAATGTATATCTAACACTAAGCATTTTTCATAATATCAAGTTTTGTTCTTTCATTAAAATTTTCCTTCGTTTTGAGGATAGATCTTTTAAATAATTTAACTCTGACTAATTGTGTCAGTTAGTATATCCGATGCTCTTCACAACCCGAATCGAATTCCGCTAACCGGGTTTTTATCGATTTAGTTTTTTCAATTTTTCTAAAATATATCGTTTTATGCTTATATATACTCTCGATTTTATATGGACCAGTGGACGAATAATATGAGGAGATGATTCAGAAATCAAAGTGGCAACATTGTACGTGATCAATGGTATGACAGCGTTCCTTGTGTTTTTCTGTGTTCGGTCACCATTTGTGAGATTTCGGAGATCTGTACAGAGTTATTTTATAAGAGTTTATTCATTGGCAGATATAAAGGATAGATTGTTTCATGATCGCTGAATGTTGAAATACTGTATGAAGATTGTCTACACCTTCCAAGATAATGAGCTACAAGCTCAAACTAAATGCACGTTAACCTCACATTCGGTAATATTCTAGAAGATTTTTCATGTAAAGATACTAATACTCAAATTTTATTTCATAGCAGCCCTGAAGAAGAAATGAATAATTTCGAAAGCTAGGCAATAGAATAAAGAGCTTTCTTTTTGGTTTCATCACCTAGGCCCTCTATCCCTTACTTAACAAAACTATATTTATATACCCATTTATAGACCCATAATATCGAGTGTAAACAGCCCATTAAACGCTTCATCGAAATTTATTGCTGATATTTTAAAAAATGCTTATGATGTCGATAATGAATATTATGTCAGAGACACATTTAATTTTGCTACATCGATGGATAATTTTAAATTACCGGAGGGGTACTCGTTAATTTCTCTTGATGTTGTCAATTTATTATTATTATTATTAGACAGATGAGAGTTGAGGCCATGCCTATAAACTCACAAAGAATTTAACATATAAGAAAAAAAGTGCTTGATTATACAATAAGAGATAATTTCCAAAACAAAAATACAAAATAAGCAGTCCTTCAAAATCATCCACGAAGAAGCCAACCATCGTAGTTGTTCTTGAATGAATTCACAGACGACGACCCAACCACAGATGAAGGCAAGGAGTTCCACACACCAAACACCCGATTCGCCAAGAAGTGCTGCCTCTGAACCGTCCTGAAGTTCTCTCTTCTCAGTCTTAAACAGTGACCCCGCAAACGGCAATCCGTATTCATCGTGAACAAGCGACGCAAGCTCACACCAAAGAGATCGTGCAAAGCACGGAAAGTTGTTAAAAGGTCACCACGAGTTCTCCGGTCAGCGAACCTAGGCAGGCTCATTATGGATAGTCTTTCATCATAAGAAGGGCGCGAGATTCCGTAGGGAATACGTGTGGCACGACGCTGGAGGTTTTCGAGCAGGGACATATCGCGAGACAGAACCGGACACCACACAGGACCAGCGAACTCGAGGATGGGTCGCACATAAGTTCGGTAAACCAGCGCACATGTATGTGGGTCACACTTGCCAAATGACTTCTGCAGCAGAAACAAGGATCTTTTGGCCCTGCTTACAGTCTGAGAGATGTGTTCAGACCAACTCAAAGTATCCGTCACTATTACACCCAGATCACTATGGCTGCTTGAAACAGGAATGGGGATACCATTAAGTAAGTATTGATGTCGCGGATTCCGAGCACCCATGTGAAGAACCACACACTTATCACTGTTGAGTGGCAGCTGCCAGTCCTGGCACCACCTCGAGATAGAGACAAGATCGTCCTGAACAATGCCGGCACTAGCGGGATTACCAAATAATTTGGTGTCATCAGCAAATTGGGAGATATTCGAGACAACGCAGGAGGGTAAGTAGGATATATATAACAGAAACAAAAGTGGACCCAAAACAGACCCTGGGGTACCCCACTCAAAACCTCTCTGGGAGAAGAAAACGACTCCCCAACACGAACCTTGAAAGATCGGTTTGAAAGAAATGCCTCAATCCAAGAAAGCAAGCGCCCACGAATGCCAAAGTGCTCAAGTTTGTATAGGAGGCGTCTGTGGGGCACACGGTCGAATGCACGAGAAAAGTCAAGGTGAATCACATCAACAGGATTACCCCTGTCGAGGGACATCGACCAGGCATCAACACAGTCGAGCAGATTAGTGATTACCGAGCGACCCGGCAGAAAACCATGTTGGCATCGGGGATAAGGTTATGACCCAGCGCAAACTGCAGCACCTGTCCATGGATAACTCTTTCGCAAACCTTCGCAACAATTGGTACCAGGCTGATAGGACGGTAGTTAGCGGCACAACGCTTGTTTCCTTCTTGAAAATAGGTGTCACACGTGCACTTCTCCAGTCAGCCGGCAGCGATGAAGTCGCAAATGAGCGGGCAAATATAAGAGAAAGAGGCAGCGAAATGGAGTGGGCACACTCTTTCAGAAGTCTGGATGAGATTCCGTCAGAACCAGGTGAGGAGTCAACTTTGAGAGTAGACAAATGGGTCTCCACGATGGATGGAGAGAAAATTACATCACCAAGTTCAGCGGATAAGCGAGGATTAATCATCCTAGGTGGATGGCCAGTTTCATGCGTGAAAGATGCCGCAAAGGAATCAGCTAAAACGTTAGTAGACTCTTCCGGACCCGAACACAGTTTGTTATTCTGGTCGTAGACCAATGGAGTATCCACCTTAGAGTTCAAAGTTGATCTGACATATTTGAAAAATTTCTTGCGGTCTTTCTGGAGAATAATTACTGCATTTATCGTGGTGAATATTATGTTCAAAAGTTTGGCTGTGCAATGGGCTCAAAACTAAGTCCAATACTGGCCCAATATGTCATGGACGACTGGTTGAATATTGTGTACAGAAGTTGCCATTTGAACTGCCCTTTCTAAAGAAGTTTGTGGATGACATTATTACATCAGTACCAGAAGGAGAAACCGAAACCATATTGAACACCTTTAACTCTTATTCACAAAATTTACAATTCACATTGGAAGTAGAAGATTTTGCCCGAAGCGTACCGTTTTTAGACACAAGAGTACATAGACACGAAGAAGGAATAAGACTACAATGGTACAGAAAGTAAACAAATTCTGATAAATTGATACATTATAATTCCAACCATAATATAAAAATGAAAATAAATACAGTAAAACAGATTAAACAAAGAATTATCAGGATTTGTCATGACTCATATCAACAAGAAGGAATAAACAGATTGTCAGAAATATTAAAACAAAACGGTTATCCAAATGGTTCGCTGAATAAATTACTTCATACCACTCACACAACAAACACACAACCCCAAAAAGACGAAAGTACAACAGGAGATACCAAATATGCTTCTTATCCAAACATAAACGGACTAACACCAAAATTAAGAAATATATTTCATGGTGAAAATGTGAAAATCGCCGTGTACAACCAGAAAACAGTGGGAAATTTATACACAAAATTAAAAGACCAAATACCTAATCTACAAAAAAGCAATGTTGAGTATGAAATTGAGTGTGAAAATTGTGAAGGAAAGTACATAGGACAGACTTCTTTCAATGGTTAAAGAGCAGGCTAACATTACATAAATCAGATATAAGAAAACATCATGAAAGATGCGCACTAGCGACACATGCAGTAAACACCGGTCACAGTTTTAATTTCGAGGATACAAAGGTCTTGACAATAGAAAAAAATTATTATAAACGCATAATATTAGAGATGATAGAGATAAATAAACGGGAAAACACAGTTAACAAAAAAACCGATACTAATAAATTAAGTATAATATATAAATAATTGTTGGAACATAGTCAAAGAAACTTGGTATTTTTCGATGGTCCTGTCGATGGTTAATAAAGTTAGGTAATTGTCAAAAAAGATCCCAAACTTCTATAAAAACAAAAAAGAAACGTTGACTTCAAGAGGAAATTTGAAGAAATTAATTTATAGTATTGTCTTTTTAGTTGTTTATGTTGTAATTAAGACGTGTCTTTGCGAGATTTGAGTTTTAAGTCTTGGACGAAATGTCTGCAGCTGCGCCAATTAATTTTTATGCATAACCTCATATTCAGTGAGTAAATAAAATCAAAGAAAAATTTTATATTAGATTCAATTTATTATGTGATTATTTGTATTTCAGAAGCCCTGAAGAAGAGCTGAATAAATGCTCGAAAGCTCGGCAAAGAATTAAGAGTTTTATTTAACATCGCCTACATAAATTACTTAGTCGTTATACCCTTACCCCAAATATTTAATAAATACAAGCGAAGACTATTATCGTATAGACTATATTTATATATATATATATATATTTTGTTAGAGTTTCTTGTGCTTTGATATAAATTTTTTTGTTTAAAATTTCTTGGGTGTTTAGCACTTATTCTACTAATAAATGGTAATTGTTAAATTATTATTTTATTTATTTTATTTTTCCAACATATGTTTCGGCGTGTCTACGCCTTTTTCAAGGAATATAATTTAGTCGACAATTTCCTGTAAATTACATAATAATTAATACACAAATATATCAACAAACAACCCAAAGCTTTTACGTACTTCATTCAAATCGTCCGTCAAGATATTATTTTCTCTTATAATCAAACTTTAAAAGATCTTCAAATATTAAATATTTTCGTCAGCCATGAGTAAAATAATGTAACGATGATGCGCTGTCACGATTTTGTTTTTCCAACTGCTTATTCCAATTTAATGCTGCGACACCTGTACGAATTAACAAGTGATAATCCCAAATCTGGGTTTGAATTGGTTCTTTTTAATCTAGATGGAGTTGGTAGTGGAAGATTGAAAATTTTGTATTTCCTTATTTATGTTATCAGATTGAAATAAATTTGGGCCAAGTTTTTGATGTCCGTTTTATCGTTCATAGCTTCTTTTTTTTTATGTGGATCATTTCTAGTATGTTTCTAGTTTTGTTGTTTCTCTTTTTTTCCAGGATAGAAAAGTTCTCAAAATCCATTTTATGTTTTTCTGTCTGTTCATGCTTTCCTTTATATATTGTGTTTTCTGTCCTATATATACTTTTGGGCAATCCATACAATTTATTCGGTAGACACAATTTGAGATTTTATTATTTTGGATTTTTGATTTTAATTTTGTGTTTATAAATTTCAAATTATTTGTGTTTTTATGTGTAGCACATGAACACACTTTCAAGTCCCAGAAGCTTTGCGATTCATGAAACACGCCTTATATTCAAAAGTAATAATGGCGAATGGTTTTATTGCGATCATTACTTTTTCATTGGATCCTTAGAGCGTAAAATGATATCGTCAATAACATCCACTCTCTATAAAATCTCAGATAAAATTTATGGAACTCCCATAGTCGAAATGTAGTATATCTAGCCCTTGATTCGTGTAACTGTTCTTTGCTTCACTACAGATTTTATTTCCTGTTCCTTATTGAACAATAAATCGAAAGATTCTCAGAAATAGATATGGCTCCATTATATTTATCATAAATGTATCTATACAGTGATTGGCAATTGTGTGGAACCAAGTAGATATATCTGGAATTATAATAGATATCAAAATGGAAGATGGATACTGTAGTAGATTGCCAATTTGTTTTCATATTTTTCAACAATTTCGAACTTCCGGTTTAAACGGAGGTTATGTCAATTCTAAAATAAGCAATGAAACGCACTGTATATTATTTTAGTTCCTGATGAAACATTTCATTACGAGTACAAAAATATCGGGTTCGACATTTTTATTTCAATACTTACCAAGATATCAACAGAAAAGTAACGAAAGAAAAGAAAAATATAATGGTATCTAGTAGTCCATGAAATTCATTGTAGAAGTGACAGTAGTTGTCGAAATATTTTATTAGTGTTCGAATTTGAACGTAAAAATAGCCGAATTAAGTGACAGAAAAAGAATAGAAACATTAATGTTGATTGGGTATGGGGAAAGGAAAAGGACGCATGAAGAAGTTTGTGACCTTTTTAACATTGTTCATCCTGATGCACAAATATCCCGCTCAGTAGTGACGAAAACTTTGCGAAGGTACGATACAAACGGAACAGTAAGCAATGTACTAAAAGTGGACCGTTAAAAAGTAGGACTAATGAAAGTGTAGCTCAATATTTTGCTATATTTTTGGAAGATAATCTTCATTTATCCACTACCGACCTCACAAATATGTATGAAATTATCCGTCGTTCAGTAGGAAGAATATTAAGACGAGAAAAATATCATTCATACAAAATCGCCTCGGTCAAGAACTGTCCGAAGACGATTTCGACAATCGTTCACAATTTTGTTAAACGATGATGGATATTTGCAACCGTGTTAATAATTTTATAAGAAATGTGGTGTTTTCAGACGAAGCTACATTTTGTTTAAACGGTACAGTTAATCGACATAACTGCTTCTACTGGTCACAAACTAATCCACAGTGGGTTCAAGAGGCTCATTCACAATATTCCCAAAAATAGAACGTTTATTATAGCATTTATAACTACAGAATCGTGTTGCCCTTTTTCCTACTAGAAATTTAAACGGAGATAGTTATTTACAGCTGTGAGTGATTCAAGTGTTCCGTCATTGGAGGTAAATGGACAATTACCAAGTAATATTTGGTTTCAGTAGGATGGAACACCACCCCATTACGCTCGCATTCTTCGATATTATTTAGATAGGATATTTCATCAGAGATGGATTGGAAGAATGAGTACTGTCCCGACCTCAATCCCTTGGACTATATTCTGTGGGGTTATTTAAAGTCTAAGGTTTATGTTGATAGACCTAGAATTAGATGCAGGAATAACTCGCGAGATACAGAGAATTTACCAGAAAGAATAGCTAATGTTGGTAGAGAAATAACAAACCGACTTGCTTATTGTCAAGAAGTAATCGGTGCTCAGTTTGAAAATCTGAAACATTGAGTATAGTTAAGTTAAGTTTCAATGTTTTGAAAATACTTAGGTTTAGGTAATAACTGTGCTTAATTATTTCTTTAATGATATTAGATTTTTACATTCTTTAGAACGTTTCTGTTAATATCTCGGTAGGAATACCTTCCGATATTTCAATAAAAATAAAGAATATCGCTACCAATATTTTTGTTCTCGTAATAAAATTTTTTCTTCAGAAACTAAAATATATACAGGGTGTTCCATTGTAATTTTTCAAATTGACATTACTTCCGGTAACACTGGAAGCTCAAAATTGTTAAACAATATGAAAACAAATGGGCAATTTACTGCAGTATCCATTTTCCAAATTTGATCTTGATATCTATAATGATTTCAGAGATATTTACTTGGCCCCACACTTTTGCCCATCACCGTATATCATAATGGTTGGTTCTTGAATTGAATCTTGACACTAAGTTGCAAATTAAATTTCAAAATATCGTGCAAAATACAGGGTGAGTCTGCGTTAATTTTAACCATAGATTCTTGACGTCAAAAGAAACATTTTCTCCCTATAACATTTTGCCAAATTTGGCCCTGTTCAAAAGATATAGGGTGTTGAAATTTCATAAAAAGATTGCATTTTCACCTGTAATATTCAAACGACAATATCAATTGAAATGATCTCTTGTAGAAGGTTTTTGATAACAGTCATGCATGTTTTGGTAACAATAGATATATTCCATTTCTTGTGGGTTTCTCACTACTACTCTATAGATTGGTTAAATTGCATGAAAAACAAATATCGCTTGAACTAAAGGTCCGTATCTTGTACTTCTTGGAATTATTAGTCTTTTTTGCAGATAAAATCATTCTCCATCTTTTCTCCTAAATTGCACCATTTTGAGATATTTGAAGTTGAAAGGAATTGAATCGATATAATTTTGTCCAAAGTTTCTGATTTTCCCAAATCCAACTCTGTGCTGAAATGATTCAATAATCAGATTTGTTCAATGTTGCCATATTTTATGACTTTATTGAATATTTCTACAAGGTTGAGGGAATCTCTCCAGTCTATGGTTCCACCACTAAACGCTATGGATGAAATTAACCACTGAACAATTTTTGTCTTACATTCACTACAAAATCTAAATTGCCATTTGCTGTATTCATTATTAATGATGTCTAGCACCTTGTTAAATATTGAATCCAGAGTAATATTCCATAAAAAATAGAGAAAAGATTTGCATCATTCACATAGGTACTTCGGTATATTTTCATGATGACCGTTGAAATAGGTAATATATTTTCTGTCAGGACCTGTTAAATTGAAGACTCATATATAAGAACTATATCCATTTTAACATAGGAATGCTTCAAATTGAGTTCATATTAGTTTTAAAAACTTCAAACCCAGTCTAATAGATTTGTTTAGTACTTTTATACTTTATATTTTCCCATCTTTATTTCATACACCGATTCCACCTGGTTCACAAACTTAGGAGATAATAGAATTTGACTTAGTTTTAATATTTTAGAATGTTTTTTTATGATGCATGGTTAATTGAAATTCAATCAATATTGAAACTGGAAGCTATCAGCTCATAAACAAGAAAGATGAGAATAGAATGCATTTTCTGACCATAATCATTTCATACTGAATTGAATAATTTCAAACTATCGAAATTATCCTAACAATATTTTCCACATTTTTTTAAAGAAAGGTACAAATAACTGTTGACAGTTTCAAACAGAATCAAAACAACAAGGAACCACAGAACACTATTTTATTGGGAACTACCCACCACAGAGACGTTATAATATTTTAATGTGATAAAAATTCACTCTAGTTATTCTGAGGAAAATTATAACTAAAAATCAATAATGGTTACAGATATTATCTTTCATTTAAAAAAACTTTGCAATTATTAATTTTTTCTCTCCTGGGGTTCGGTAATAAATTAATATTCTATGGTAAGGTATTAAAATTTGACATAATCTATGAATAACCATTATTCAATATTTATGTTTTTGTTTACGTAATTAAAACAGATACTCTGATTATAAAAACCAAAAATTTACGCATGTTCAGTAATTAATTATAGTCTAAACAGAATAGATTCATATTAATGATTTAACAAAAATTTTTATTAAAGTTGACTTTTCAGAATCAAATCTAGGTGATCAAACTTAATTTCTACAAACAAGTATAATTGCACACCTAAATCTGGGAATACTTGTAATCTATCCAAGTAAATTTTTATTGGGATTCAGTACAGAAAATAATCATCAAGCAAAGTAACATCACTTTAAAATAATTATTCGTAGTGACATCATTCATTGTTGTTAAAGATTTTCATATTTTTAACAGTATGATATCAAGAGACCTCATAGACCTGTTCACTGGTCTCTGTCAAGGAGAAGAAACTTCAGAAATATCAGTGTTTGGAAAATCATAGATGATTTTTTCTGGCTTAGAGTGACAAAAAAGCAATGTGACAACCTCTTGCCTTGGAAGTTTTCATAGAAATGATGGTATTCATGATTTGGAAATTTTAAGAAGAAAATCACAAATTTATGATGATAGCATCCAATAATTCTGAGGTGTTTTAGAATTTCTCAAAGGAATTTCAGAAAGGGATGGTTTATAATCTTAAACTAGAAAGAAATTATAGTAGAACAACAAAAATCTATGTTTATGTTGTTGAATTTTTTACCAGAAAATTAGTATTTTGTATCTTCCTACTGGATATGGACATCATCGGATGAAACATGAGCGAGTGAATCATTTTTTAGAGGAAAATAATGTTTTTAAACAATTGAGATTCAATAGTGGAAGCTGTGGAAGGTATTTTTCATTCAATCTAAACTAGACTACAGAGGGGTATTTGCCCAATGTGAAAACTGAAAATGCTTATAACTTTTCAACGCAGCTGAATATGGAAAAACCGTCATGTAAAAAGTGTGTCTTTTGATCTCAAGAACCTATGGTTAAAATTAACGCAGTGGTCAAAGACTCACCCTGTATATTAGTTGAATCCTTCAATGATTAAATTTACGGAAAGGTGATTCTTCATTAAAAATTTGTCTTGGTCACTAGGTATAAACACAATCACAATATTTTGAAATGCAGAAAAGGCTGACCTGCCCTGACTAGGATCCCTAAGATCTCAGATATCAAAGGAATTAAGCTGTGATCCTTTTCAAGTATTCGAGCTGATGGCAGAGGGTGGTCCGGGTTACTTCTCAGCTTCCTTCTGAGGTCAGGTCTCTTATTGGTTATTTTTCTTTCAGTGAGAACAGTGTATTCTAGATTGAGTTTGTGCTTATTGTTTTCTAACACCAGATGGCGAGTACCAATACGTTATAAGTAGCGACATATAGATGTTATTGTATTTAGCTCTAGCGAATTTCTAGCATCCCTCTTTTGATGAGTTGGGTAGTTTCTTGTGTTGAATAACCCTTCGACTATAATCCATTCAAGATATATTGACTATGAGAATATCGAAATTAAGCTGGCAATGGCCGCTCTAGTTACATTTCAAGTGGTAGAATTCGAGTTGTTCGTACTGAAAATCACTACCTACTGCTAAACTGTTATTTGGTTCTTGACTTGATGATAATCTGTAATTTTCACATATTTACATATTGTTAATTTTCTTGACTTTGATCGAATTGTTGGAACAGTTAATCTTGGGTTTGAGTTTTGCACGCTTGTTCTACTGTCCCCTTCCGTCTCGCATGCAAATTTCCAATCCTTCCAATCATCTACTTGCAGTCCTCTGCTCTCCATTGCACAGTTAACCTTTTTTTTCCAGGACTCTCTAGGTCTCCTCCTCGTCCTACGATTAGTAGCCTGCCGTTGTAACAGCCACTTTGGTCATCATTGGTAATTCGTTATTTCGACATGGCCATACCATTTCATTTTGTATTTTATGTTCTCTATGATGTCAACGTCTACACTCATTCTCTCCCTAATCTCAGTATTCCTCATCTTGTGCATTCTCGTGAGCTGGTAAAATCTACGCCAACAATTCATTTTCATTGCTTTTATTTTGGAGGAGTCTCTTTTATTTATTATCCAAAGTTCTGAAACGTATGTAGCAATATTCTCAATTATACTTTGGTATATTCTAATTTCTGTGTTTCTTGTTATCCTGGTTATCCAGAATATACTATTTAGTTGGCGTATTGCTGCATTTCCTTGCCCAATTCTAGATGTTATTTCTTGTGTATTCCAATAATCTGTGATGTTTACACCTAGGTATTTATAACCATTTGAACATTTTATTATGGCGCCCCATAGTTCTGAATCGTTTTCTTCATCCCCTACCACTACATATATGTAGTACAGGGTATACAGGGTATATATGTATACAGGGTATACCCTGTATTTGATGAATTAATTGTTGAACACCACATCTATTTTCCTAAGACGTAGTAGACATCATCGTGAACTTCCGCAAATATTACCTGGTTATCTGCGAAGTGTAAGCTGTATAATTTATACTATACTACTATCACAGCCGTAGGTTCACAATTTTTTCTCCATTCTTTCAAATCACCCTCCACAAATATTTTGAACAGTAAAAGTGCTATGTGTCCTTTGGTCATCTTTATCTTTCTTGTCAGTTTTTGTCCGATCTTTTTTGATCACGCTATAATTCCGTATAACTCTCTAACAGCATCGATGTACAATGGTGGAATGTTTATGTCTTCTAGCACTTGCTGTGCGGGTACAAAATTAGAAATAATAATAATCACCCGCTTAATGAAGGGCAGCGCACTTCCTGAAACGCTGGTTATACTATAACAGTAGATCCAAAAATTATCTTTGGTAGAAAAGAAGTTTGCAAGGTAAATAAAAACAAGTTTGTAGTTATAATAGAATTATGTATTCACAGATAAGAATAGTTACACAATGTTCGGCACTTGAGTTTACACTCACAGAAAGAGTTTTTAGGTGTCTATAATAACCAAGGATTTGAACGTTTCTGCTCAATCTTGGGTACTTCTGGTAATATCAAATGATAAAGAGATCTGACCTTATTTGTTGTTTGGAGTTCACCACAGCTCTGCTTCAATCGTCGAGGGTAGATTTCTCTGAATAAGGTGCAGGCACTTTGGATAAAGCTTCACAAACTTCCACTGATGAATTATCTTGGCGATGTGTAATTGCGTCACAGGTTTACAATTCACAACCTTTTTCTTTTACGTAAAGAATTTCAACTGAGTAATTCACATACACATGAACTAGGGTAGCTAACTGACCCGAAAACAGATTATTTTGAGAGATCTTTAGAGGAACTTGTAGTTCTGAGTGCCTGTTTGCGACTAGGTTCTCGAATAATCGAAATGCACTGTTCATATAACAGATGGAAAAAATGTATTAGGGTTAATAAGTAGGGTTAAGTGTCACTTACTACTTGTCGAGGTCAAATCGGCACCAGATCTTCGGTTGCAACCAGTCGCTGTTTTCTCCATACAGCAAGGACTAAGTAAGCCCTTGTACACGTTCCTGCGAGATAATCTTGTTTTCTCGCCGTTAAACTAAAAATAATTCTTTCGTTCGTTTAAATTTCGTTTTCGCACCTCACACCTTACTCGTTCGTTAATATTCTCTTCTATATTCGTTCTATTTTCGTTATTGTTCCTCCACACGCGTGACATCAGGAAGTAAGGTTGAAAAAAAGAGGGGATTCGAACAAGCGCATCTCGCATTGAATCTAAACCACAGAACAAATTAATAAGAACTAAACATACCCCCACCCAAATGAATATTTGTCCCCTAAAATGAGGATTGAACAAAAAAAAAAAATTATTATTACCCCAATATTGAATGAACTGCATTGACTATGGAGTTCACAACATTTTCCGCCCTTTGAACGGTTGACATTGCCAAATCTTAAAAGAACTATAAAATAAATTGAAAATAAACGAATGTTTGATCAAATGCACCTTGTGCCTATTACATAAAAGAAATGAAATTTTAAAATTACTTCTCACCTTCAACTTAAGGTCCTTTGTTTAAGGTCCGTGTAATTTCACCTGTTGGGGTTCGAATTTTAACTACTCTTACAATACTATCAGCACCTGGTATTAATTGAGTAACTTTTCCGATTGGCCAATGTGTTGGTGGCGCGTCTGGAGAATACCAGAGAACCAAATCACCTTCCTTGACTTTGACACAAGGCTTTGTCCATTTAGGCCTTTTCTGCAATGACTGAACGTATTCACTCGACCAACGTTTCCAGAAAGACTGAACTAATTGTTGGCATAATTGCCACTGTGATAAACGGTTTTGTGGAATATTGGTCAAATCAATCTCGACCCGTGATAATAAAGGTCCACCAACCAAAAAATGACCCGGCGTAAGTGGATCCAAATCTTCATTGGGCGAAGAAGTTTCGTTACAAAACGGTCGAGAATTCAAAATTGCTTCTATGCGAGTTACAACGGTCAAAAATTGCTCAAAATGCAATCTGGTACCACCAACAATACGTTTCAAATGAAATTTGAAGGATTTCACGCCAGCTTCCCAAAGGCCGCCCATATGAGGAGCGTAAGGGGGGTTATGATTCCAAGATATGTTATGAGCCGACAAATAATGAGATATCTCCGGATTTTTCTGATCAAAAAATTTCGTTATCTCTGTAATATCTCTAGAAGCACCTCTAAAATTTGTGCCTTGATCGTTATATATATATTATTCGGTAAACCTCTTCTCGAAATAAATCTATCAGCGCGGCCAAACAAGCTTCGGTAGTTAAAGAATTGACAACTTCCAGGTGTATGCCTCTAGACACCATACAAATGAATAATGCTACGTAACATTTCTGGTATCGTTCATTGCGTAACTTAGAAAATTTAATTTCGAATGGACCAGCGTAATCCAATCCGGTATGCGAAAAACATTTTCCCGGATCTAAACGGTAAGATGGTAAGTCACCCATTGGTGGCTGCACTGGATTTGCGCTAAATCTGTAACATTTTAAACAACGAAAAATCCTACTTCTCAACAATCTACGTAAATTTGGAATCCAAAAATATCGATTTATCAATGATTGCACTAAACGAGGCCCTCCATGACCAGAGATGAGGTGAAAATGATCACAAATTAAAATTGCTAAGCGACTTTCTTTCGGAATCAAATAGGGATGCTTTTGTCTCAAGGGAAACTTGGACTGTCGTAAACGACCCCCCACCATCAAATAACCCCTTTCCGAAATGAATGGTGATAGAGATCTGATCTTCTTTGAAGCCACAACGCCTCGTTCAATTGATGTCATCTCATGAGATAAATATTTTGACTGCGTTAAACTAATAGCTAAAAGTAAACCGTTTTCACATTCGTTAGCAGTTAAGGGACCGCTTAATTTTTGTTGTGTTAAACATTCATTTCGTTTCCTGCAGTTTATACTAAATCTCAAAATGTATGCAAGAACCCGTTTTACCTTTGTAAGTGATGAAAATTTATCCAAAATCGTAATAAGCTCACTATCTTCGATTCTTTTCGCCGTCGTTGAAATATTTGAAACTATATTGATCTCAGGTAATTTTGATGGAATTTCATACTCAATTTCCACTTAGATTCATGTTCTGAAAGAAAACTAGGACCTTTCCACCAGAGATCACAATTTTTAATTCTTTTGGGGTTAAACCCTACTAGCAGGATCCGCAGGGTTGAATTTTCCCGGCACGTAAGACCAGCGAACATCGGGAACGTTTTCGTGTATTTGTACAACTCTATTTGAAATAAAGGTTTTCAATTTATAAGGCGGGGTTTAGAGCCAACCCAATACTGTACTTGAATCCACAAAACAAAATAAATTGGTTAAATTTATGAATGATCTGAGAGCCTCAATAGTAGCGTTCATTAATTTTGATAAAAGACAAGCAGCTCCTAGTTCTACCTTGGGAATTGTTAACGTTTTCAAAGGTGCTACACGCGTTTTGGAAGCTACTAAATGCGTTATATAATTCCCTTCTGATGTGACCCTTAAATAAATAACTGCTGCCATTCCCATAATACTGGCATCAGAAAAGCCTATTAACATACAAGAAGACATTTCAGAACTACACATATACCTAGGAATCTTTATTTCCTCGAGCATTGATAACTGAGACCTTACTGATAACCACATCTCCTGGAGATCATCCGGAAGTGGATCATCCCAGTCAACCTTCAATAACCACAATTTCTGTATCATCGATTTCAATAAAAAAGTAAATGGGCTTAAATAACCATTTATGTCATAGGTTCGAGCTACCCTAGATAATATTCCTCGTTTAGTTGATGGTTCGTTCATATCATTAACTTTATACTGAAACGTATCTTCTGTTTTGTCCCAAAACATTCCCAAAACTTTCGTTATTGACTTATCATTTCCCATTGGTAGTTCCTGCGATTCCGATAATTCGCCCACAACATCAACATCAGAAGATGACCACTTTCCTAAATTAAATCCACCGGCTTTCATCAAACCAATGAGCTGATTTTTGAGTTCAAGAGCTTCAAATTTTGATCTAGCACCCGTCAAAATATCGTCTACAAAAGTTTGCTCATTCAAAGCTTTAGCTGCCAATGGATATTTCGCGCCCTCGTCCTTCACGAGCTCTTTTAAGGTACGATTTGCAAGAAACGGTGATGTTGTGACACCAAAAACTACTCTCGTATGTTCTAACTCCATTATCGGTTGATTAGAATTAAATCGCCAAAAAATGTGAAAATATTTTCTATCTAATGGATTCACAGTTACACATCTGAACATCTGACAAATATCACAAGTCAATGCTACCGGTTTTAGTCTGAAACGAGTTATAATAACAGAAATATCCTGATGTAACTTGGGTCCCGACAATAAAATATCGTTTAAGGAAACTCCATTTCCATCACGTTCGGTTGGATTGAAAACCACTATAATCTTAAAGTCATCAGACGTTCGTTTAACGACTCCATGATGAGTCATAATATATGGAGATTTTTCAGTAGCAGGAATAAGATGTCCCTGTTCAATATAATCTCTTATATTTTCCGCGTATTTTTTATAGTAGTTCGGATCCTTTTTAAAACGTGATTCCAATTTGTAAAATCTATTTGGGGCAATTTCTCTGTTTGAACCTAACTTTACATTCTCGTTCCGAAATGGAAAACTTACAACATACTGACCATTTGTATTTCGCCGAGTATTTTCCTTATAATGCGATTCACAAATTTGGTCTTCCGGTGAAATACGTTTCGGTAAAATTACCTCCTCTGACTCCCAAAATGCACGCAAAATTTCATTAAGTGACGGTTCATTCTCAATTGAAATGTAAGAAATCATCCCATCCACTGAAACAACCGATGGTGATACATTTCCCAAAATCACCCAACCGAGTGATGTCAAATAAGCGCTCGGATTTCCCCGAATAATTGATGGAACCGTTGGCGTTAAATCTAATAGTGCTTGAGTTCCCAACAAAATATCAACAGAAGATGAAATGTAAAATTCCGGATCCGCCAACTGTAATGACTGGAACTGGCTTCCGACATCACTAGACATATCTGTGATCGGTAAATTTGAAATAATTCGAGATAAAACAATCGCTTCAAAATTATATACAAAATCAGAGTTATGCACAGAAATTATTTCACAATCCAATGCTCCACGCGGTTTCACACCCCTTGTTTCTCCGATTCCGGATAATTCATAACTACATGTTTTACGTTTTTTGCCCAAACAGTTAGCCATTCTCTCAGTAATAAAGTTCACTTGTGAGCCTGAATCTAAAACTACTCTACATGGATACAGTTCGCCCAGTTTATCTTTAATGAGTACCCTTGCCGTAGCTAACAAAGTATCCGATTTTTTCGATTCCAAAGAAGAAAGAGTAACTGAACTCGAAGGTTGCAAATGTGATCCATAAACATCCTCTTTAACTATCTTATTTTTATATTCTTTATCATGAAGTAAGCTATTATGTCGAGTACTAGAACAAAATTTACAATTTATTTTCATTCTGCAATTTGCTATTCGATGGGGATATAAACATGCATAGCACAAATTATTATTTCTTACAAATTCATGACGTTCTCTCGGTGACAGTAAAATAAATTTAGTACATTGGGTCAATTTTTCATGATCGCCCCCGGTACAACAAAGACAAAACCTATTTTTCCCTTGTATTAAATTTGTATCGACCTCTTGGGATAAAATCGATACTTTCTTTCTGTAAGCACCGGTTGATCCTTGATTTTTCGAATAATTCACCTTGAATTCAACATCATGTTTCTTCATCTGCATATCCAATTTCAAACTTTCGCCTACTAATTGCGAAACCGAGCATTTACTACGTAAAAATTCTATCAAATTGTCAAAGGATGGAAATTCTGTGTCTATAAATTTCTTCTCAAATTCCTCCTTAGATTTATTATCCAATAATGGTAAAGAAAACTGAACAAATATATAGTCAGTCAAATTCGGTATTTTCCTATCGCCCAATGCCGTTACGTTCGTTTGTAAAATCTCACTTAATTCTGATATACCTTCGAAATTATCATTACGTATGGGTTTCAATCCAAATATTGTACGCAAATAATGATTCGCGATAATGCGTTTATTCGTATATCGTTGTATCAATTGATTATAAACAACAACATAATTTTCCGGTGAAAATCTAATAGTCTGCGCGAACTTCAACGCTGAACCTTCCAAATGATTAATTAACACGGTAAATTTCTCGATATCAGAATAATTGGTGTTGTGTACCAAGGCGTCATACATTGCCCTGAAAGCAGGAAATTTTTCAGGACTTCCATCAAATTTAGTTATGGTAATATCGCGTAAGGACAATTCTTTCTTCATATGCGGACTAATAACTGACTGGGGGTCACTGACCTTCTCACTGTATTTTCCGGCGCATGCTAATATTTCGAAATAAATCTTATCGAAATTTGATTCCAACTGAATGACGTCGGTAAAAACTCTTCATGTTTACCTGATAAGATCTGAAGATTATCAAGAGTTGCGGCGAATTTTTCTCTCAACTTATCGACTTGAGATAATCTTGACTTAAATTGAGTTAGTTTCTGGGGTAGTTGTTTCGTCAACTCATAACAATCTTATAATTGACGCCAAAAACGTTCTTTATATCCAGTTACCTTTCTAAACAAAATTTTATCCTCTTCGCTAGCGGAGGCCATATTAAATGTTTATTTTTTATGAAATAATTATAGACCGATAATTTAATAATGTAAGATGGAATATCGAGAATAATACAATGTACTTAAATAAACCAAACAGTAAAAAAATGAATATTTATCGTTATGACAATAAAAATATGTATTCCAATGTTTCAAAATTGTTGGCAATTAGATCAACCGTTCGCCGTTCGAAAAATATCCCAAACTGAATGAAACTAAAATCCGTTTCTCTTAATATTGACAATAATGCCACGTTGAAAACCACGTTAAAAACCACGTTCAAACCACGCTCTGCTACCAATGTTTGCGACTAGGTTCTCGAATAATCGAAATGCACTGTTCATATAACAGATGGAAAAAATGTATTAGGGTTAATAAGAAGGGTTAAGTGTCACTTACTACTTGTCGAGGTTAAATCGGCACCAGATCTTCGGTTGCAACCAGTCGCTGTTTTCTCCATACAGCAAGGACTAAGTGAGCCCTTGTACACGTTCCTGCGAGATAACCTTGTTTTCTCGCCGTTAAACTTAAAATAATTCTTTCGTTCGTTTAAATTTCGTTTTCACACCTCACACCTTAGTCGTTCGTTAATATTCTCTTCTATATTCGTTCTTATTCGTTATTGTTCCTCCACACGCGTGACATCAGGAAGTAAGGTTGAAAAAAGGAGGGGATTCGAACAAGCGCATCTCGCATTGAATTTAAACCACAGAATAAATTAATAAGAACTAAACAGTGCCGTTATAGACTCGTGAAAAATAAATTGATAAAAGAGAACTTACTTGAGTACTGTGCACGAGAGCGTCTTGAGAGAGAATGAATTTGACTAATTGAAAGAGGTCGGACATGTACAAAATTTCAGGTAGCTAAGTTAAGGAATTTCCAAAATTCCGTCCGACAGAAGGCATTCTTGGAAGTAACGGTGGCTGCCCCAAATTCCAAGAACTGTCCTTTGTTGCGAGAATATCGCAACACTTGCCAGAGTTTGTTTAGTTCTTTCTTTCAACTCTGGGCCAATGAGATACTAAAACAACCTCCACCATGAATGAACAAACCTTTATCTCAACTTATAAACATCTACTCAGTTCTCCTTAAGTTTTGTTAGAAGCTCGAATTCTCTGTTCTTTTAACCCAATCAAAAGAGGGCATATAAACTCCACCGAAAACCCATTGGAATATCTTTTTTTTTTCCAAACTTTTATCTTTTGAAATTTCCAATATATACAGGGTTTATGATAATGTAATGCACAAAATTCATAATACGTACAACGATCACATTTGAAAAAAATGCAAAAACATGTCAAACGGTGTTTTATATTCCGCATCTCTTGACATTAGTTACAAAAATAACAAGACAAATTTGTCAAAGTTATGACGTCATCAACATATTCCTTTATTGGAAAGCTAAGATTTTTATTACATTATATGATACAGCATGTTTTTTTACACTCTGCAGTAGAGCTAACATGAGAAAAAAAACGAGAAAATAAATAAAAAACGAAATAAACGTAAGTTTCATAATAACTTAATTAACTAAACAGTCCATTAAACCAAAACTATTTCTTATAGGAATTGTTCAAACTGTGTTCAGTTTACTAACTGACATAGGCCAAGACGATGGTAGACCGCATTTACAGAGTTTTCGATCATCTGCGGAGTTATAAGAGTAATTTCGTGTCTAATTACGTCTTCTAAATTGTCTGGCCGGTTAATGTAGACCCGACTTTTCAAATGTCCCCACAGAAAAAAATCGAGGGGGGTAAGATCAGGTGACCTAGGTGGCTACTTCATTGGTCCACGTTTTCCATTCCACCTTCCTTCAAACTGGTTATCCAGAAACCTCCGAATGGTAAGACCATAATGTGGTGGTGCGCCATTTTCTGGAACCAAATACTGGGATCCAAGTTTTCCCCATTATTTGGATCCGAAAATGCCGCAAGAAGGTCCGGAAGCACTGCCATACGATGATGTTCCAAATATCGTTCAGCTGTTAAATTCCCGCGAAAGCAATAAGGACCAATAAATCTTCCCCTGACGATTCCTACACAAACATTAATTTTTTGAGGGCGCTGGGTGTGTTTTGTCTGCATCCAGTGGGGAGTTTCCCAAGCCCAGTAGCGACAATTGTGTAGATTCACAGAACCACTTAGACAAAACGTTGCCTCATCGGAAAATACTACACTATTGGGAAAATTTGGATTTTCGTCACAATGCCGCATAAAGATTTCATAAAATTCCGAACGTCTGTCCGGATCATCCTCTGAGAGTTCGTGAACAAGTTGAACTTTCTATGGGTGTAGTTTTTCTTTTTTTAACATCTTTACTACAAACGACTGACTAACATTTTCATGTAGGGCAATTTCTGTTGTAGTTGCGTGAGGGTTGTCTTCTACTGACAGCAAAATATCTAACTTCACATCGTCGCTTATTCCTGGTCGTCCACATTTTGAAGCATCCCTCACGCTTCCCGTTGCATTAAATTTTGCAACAATTCTGCTCACTGTGCTTCTAGCAATTGGAGGTCTTTCCAAATGTGTTGCGGTTAATAAAGCACATGCTTCTTCATGACTTCGAAGGCGATCGCCGTAACCTACCATCATAAGAATTTCTATCCTTTCTCTTTCGTTAAAACGAGCCATAATAATAAAACTGGTGTCACACTAATTGTACGACTGACACTGACATACCGTTGTTTTAGTAAATCAATCGAAAAAATTGATAAGAATAGATGTACTTACTAGATAAGTTCAAGTTTGACCTCTTTTTATAATTGGTTTTGTTATTTCGTTTTTCATTCATTTTCTCGTTTTTTTCTTATGTTAGCCCTACTGCAACTATTTTTCCCTAGTGTAAAAAAACAAGCTTTATCACATAATGTAATAAAAATCTTAGCTTCCCATTAAAAAAAAATTTGATGACGTCATAACTTTGACAAATTTGACTTGTTATTTTTGTAACTTCTGTCAAGAGATGCAGAATATAAAACACAGTTTGACATGTTTTTGCATTTTTTTCAAAAGTGATCGTTGTACGTTTTATGCATTTTGTGCATTACTTCATCATAACCCTGTATGAGTCCTAATTACAGAGACCTTGAATTAAAAATAACTTACCTAACAGTTTTCCTTCAGTTTCATTTCCGCCATAACACAGGTGCATTCAAAACTGGACTACTTCGATATTTAATCACTTGAATGCACAATGCAACATAATCAGGAAAATTTATTTGTTGGTAAACAAGGTCTTCTTTAACCACCATACTAGATAATCGGAAGAGCAGAGACTTGTACTTTGGAATACCATATTTATGCAAATCCAAATTACACAAAAGTGATGATTCTTAGGAATCTATTCTTTCGACACCTCTAAATGACTTATACAAGCATTGTATTAAACTTTTTCAGGACACGAATCTGGCTTGTCACTTTTCATATCATACATTATATTACTCTAAATGAACCATTTCATTAATTTGAAAACTTAACTATCAACTGAATTAATGAATTTGATCGATGTGAATCTAATACGTATTTGTGAAAGCACTGAGCATCGATATTCATGACGGACCTTTTCACATTTTTTTTACGATATTACGAGAAATTCGTGAAGGACGAATAATTTGGGACTTTTTCTATACGTGAGAGATGAGAAATATTTTGTAGATTCGTTTTCGAAGAGCGTTCCATAGTTTTATTAGGCCAACAGTTGACATAAAACGTAAATGTTAAGAGCAAAAGTTAACATTGACATTAACTTCTGCAAATGCTTGAACTCCAGTAAAAGCAAAATAGTTATATTATTTTATGAAGGAAAAATACGTCAATGAAATTTGGAAATATATGATATCAATAACGTCTATACATTCACAAATTTTGTTTGATTACGTTGTATATTTTATGATGTATAAAAAATTGGAAACTTTTTTTTTAAAAACTTTTGAAGAAATTTCTAACTACCTATTCTATTTTTTTTTAATCCGAATTCAAATATCTTTCAAGTTTCATCTAGATGTGATGAATTCATAAGAGTTATAAAGGAAACTTTTCAGATGCTCAATACTAACGAACCATTTAAACGGATTTGTCTCAATAACGATCCTTGTTCATTCCTTTGGAATATAGAAAGTATACGGCCGGTTGGGAAACTCTAGATTGAAAATGGATTCTTCACCTGGAAGTCGAACCCAATCAATTAAGACCAATTTTGACTTGATATTCGAAAATTCAGATAGTTGGACGTAACGATTGCACAGTTCGACAGTTCCAATATTACTTTTTTTTGCCGTCACGGTACACAATCTACTATTGCGAGGAACTAAACCTTGAATTTTTGTTACAGGAATTGGAGCTGAGGATCGAAACCCAGAAGCAAACCCTTCAAACTAGAGATGAAAGCATCAAAAAATTATTGGAGATGTTGCAGAACAAAGGAATGGGTTAGTATAAACCACTAAATGATCTATATATATCATTCATGGATGGGTATATACAAGAGGAAACATGCTTGAACTAATCAGAGAATTCAATACTTCTAGACTAGGTTTATCTTCGATACCCCACTCCATCTGATGCAATAAGGGTATCAGTTTCAGCCTAGAGTGAGAAATATCTAAAATATGGCAAACACATTTCTGAATCGTCAGCCTATATAGATTCTGATTATGAATATAGCTCAAAGTAAACTTTGATTCGAAATTATGAAAACACGAAGTCTTTGATTCACAACAACCTCAATTTTCTAAAAAGTGTTGCGTTTTTGCGACCTAAAATCGCTAGGTTCGATTTCTATAGACAAAATGTCTTTAAAATATTATTATGGTCCATATTTAGGTCTGGTGAAGTATATCTAACACACATACTTATAAGAACACTACATTGAATGTAATAAAAACTTTGAAATCAACATAGTAGGCAACGAGTCAACCCGAATACCGTGTTCGGAAACATGTTTCGCTCATTTCAAATTTCGATTGTCATTTATATTAAAAATGCTATTATGCTAGACCCACTAGTAAGAATATTATGAAAATACTCGCCTACAACCATCATAAGGTTACTCCCCGAAAAAATATAATATTATATTAATTTCAAATAGCGGCTATCTTCACTTTTAGTTTTGCACATGCGCAGTAGCGATGGCTCTACGTGCTCCTTCTGGCATCAATTTCCAGTGCGTTTGAACTGACACTCACAATAAATGTCTAATGTAAATATCATACTATTACTTTTACACCTAAAGGAGAGACGAAATCTGACTGATATGAAAACAGCCGAGTAAGATAGCCGAGTTTTGTACAGAATTTTTCGTACGCCACTGGAATATTGGTCGGATAGCGATGCAAACAATTTTGATTCGCCGAGATAATTTGAGATTTTTCTATTTTCACGTTGGAATCTGGATACGGTACGTTCTCTACTACGATGGCCCATGTTAAATCCATCACCAGCACTCATTCCACAGCACCCCCGGGTCGAATATGCCGAATGACGAACGAGTTTTCAATAAGGAAATTCTTATCTGGAAAACTAGACATAGGATTGATGTCAAATTTGGCAATAGCGTACAGGAAGATAAACAGATGGCTAGCCGAGTTCCAACCGAGTTTTCTGTGAGTAATTTATACCTGGGAAACTAGACGTAGGATTGAGGTCAAATTACACAATAGCTGTATCTGCTTGATTAATCATTAAGCCGTTATTTTAGCCCCCCATGGGGTTGCAAGTCAGAGATAAGTACTGAATTATTTTTTTTGTCTATATGTAGATAATTCTGCAGGAGTTTGATGGCATTCTCATGTATGGTTGATTTTTTATGAATTTTTAAAAATCAGGCCGAGTACCTACTGACCCCCTGGGGGGTACAAGTAAAAGTGGCATATGGAGTGAATATCTGTTTATCTTCCTGGACGCTATTGTCAAATTTGACATCAATCCTATGTCTAGTTTGCCAGATAAGAATTTTTTTATTGAAAACTCGTTCGTCATTCGACATATTCGATCCGGGGGAGCTGTGGAATGAGTGCTGGTGATGGATTTATCATGGGCCATCGTAGTCGAAAACGTACGGTATCCAGATTCCAACATGAAAATAGATAAATCTCAAATTATCTCGGCGAATCAAAATTGTTTGCATCGCTATCCGGCCAATATTCCAGTGGGGTACGAAAAATTCTGTACAAAACTCGGCTGTTTCCACATCAGTGAAATCTGATACCCCATTATCGTTTTTGTTTTTGAGAAATTAACAAGAATAGTATACATTTTTGGCTTCTTTTTTGTTCTTTAAAAATGACGATATCTAAAAAAATTTTATCTACGCTAATACTGATGACAGAGCTTTAATTTGAAACATAATACACTTTCGCTCGTAGAATCCAGTGGCGTGGTTTTCTTCCTTTGTAGTATCCTAAATTACGAAGCTAAGACATAAAGTGAGCTTCTTTTGAATGGGTTCACTCGATTTCTGTGCCATTTTCTAAAAGTTTTTTTTTATTTCAAAACTATCTAACATCGTATAGTTTGTATAAATATACGTGATAGAAAATGGTCAAAACCTTTTTTTATCAGACTCTCATTATCTTTGAGGTTTCAACTGTTGATGACCACAGAAAATGGAACTTCCTATAACAAAAGCAGCCTCGTTTCATCAAACTCATTATTTCTATGCTCTCAACTAATTTCTACAACATTCGAACTTGAATTTATTCCATAACGTTTTGAATCACGAAATGTATTATGAAATAACGAAAAGATCCACCGTTCAATCGATATACTGAGTTAAAATGAGATGGGTGCAGTAGAATATTTTTATTGATTTTCACAATAAATACGCACAAGTACCAGTCCATTGCAAATCGCATATGAATTAACTCATAGAGATACAATTAAACTCATTTATTTTATTAGAAAATCGACAAAGGAAAATATGTTTTAACAACTAATGGTGGTAATTGGTCATTGAGTAATAATTTGGAATTAATTCTCTAAATTCTCTAAAATTTTATATCTGGAGGCTATCCACATTTTGTTAATAGAGCTGTTGATGATAATAATACATTAGTAATGTAATAATGAATTCTAGTAGTAATCTCATCTAGTTGGAATCTCATCGCATGTATCGTCTCGACTAGATGTTAATTTACCGCTACGATGAGCTAAGTTTCTGGTATTACACATCGCTCTTGAAAATAATAAAAATGGGATTAACCCTAGAAAATAAGGCGGAAATAAAGGAAATTGTTAGAGAAACCGTGATCTCTGTACTTGATTGTTACCTGGATAAGTTGGCTGATCAAGTTATGACGAAGATTAAGGACAGAATGGAAGAGGAATATAAACAACTCTTGTCTAAATATAAAGATGATTAATCCGTTAGAGTTCAAGACGATTTCCAAGAATTATAGTTGAAACTTCAAAAGGCTGAATCAAACTTAGAACAATTACAGCAAGAACATAAAAGGGCAAATGTAATTATATTTGGGATTCCCGAATCCGAAAATAAGACGGGGAAAGAAAACCTTATCTCCATGTGTCAAGAAAGGAACGTAAACATCAATACGAATTCAATAAGATTTTGTTTTCGGTTAGGAAAAGGAGATCAAAAGAAAAAACGTCCCATTATCGTTAAATTTATGGATGAATTTTATTCGGCGAGAAAACTATTTGTTAAGAACAAAATTTTTATATGTGAAGACTGTACCTGAAGACTGTTTAAGTATGCTAAGGAAAAATTCCATAAAAATGTTTAGTTAACAATGGATTATTGGAATTGAAACTGGCCGACACGTATTTCAGCTGATTGACTTCGTTAGGGCAATAAGGAGATGGTTAGAAGACAAAATACATAATAGGGGTACAAAAAGAGTCAATGCGTTAGATTTTCTTTCGAATGGGAGGTTCTAGTGCTGAAGACATAAATTGGCCACTCGCTCCTGTTTGTGTACCCCCATTATCTATTTTGTCTTCTAACCATCTCCTTATTCCAAAGTTTACCTTGCCCTGGCGAAGCCATTGTTCAGATGAAAATAAGTCGTTCAACGACGAAGTTTTTAGTTCACTCAAGAATATTGACAGTCAAAGATATTTCAACACAGTCCCAAACATGCTACCCAACTTCGTCTTTACTAGATGCTATCCTAAATATGCACCATAATAGATCAAAGCTGAAACAGTTGTAAAAATTGAACCTTCTCCTATAATCTCCTCGAAGTTTTAAAATTATTAGCGAAATCGTTCGATAGGATCTATTTATATTTTGAAACCAAGAGCTTCAGTGTTTGTCGTATTTTATAATATTGTTGAAAAAATTCTTTTTCAATAGAAAGGCAGAACACTTCATTCAAATTCTTTTGATATAAATCAAAATGTATATTCTGATCGAAAGTTAGAACTTATTTCTTCAACTTCATAGTTTGTCTTGAATATATCCATCAATCATTCTTTTGAGCACGAACCTTTACCCACGCCAATAGATTTTCGGTCAACTCTTCCGCTTTTCCATGCACCATTGTTTTTTTCTTTTTCACCACATAATTACACAGAGCGTTTATTTTCTTACAAACGAGCGAAGAGTCTTAATCAGTTACAGCGTGAATGTTGGACAATGCAATCAATATGTTTAGAGGCACATTCCGTTAACCTTTAGATGTGGTGCAACTAATGGCCTGGATGTTGGATTTGTTCCAGGTAAGGAAGAGGAGAGGCAGATGTTCCAACAGATGCAAGCGATGGCCCAGAAACAGGTGCTTATGATATTTTATCGATATGAATCAACAGGACATCCAGCAGATCGTGTTTTTATTCCAAGCTCCAGTTTTATCGTTTGTTCAGGATCTTTTCAATTAGGATCTTGACAAACGTGGCTTCACTTTCAGTCTCATTGTGAACACGATATTTCGGAATTGTGTATTTAAAATGGTATCAGTGGGAGTATTAGACTCACTAACTGAGAAATCGAGGCCAAATTTAATTTCATCTTTTCTTGGATTCATCGTTCCGATCGTCCGTAGTAATAGATCAAGAGCTAAGAAATTTTCGAAATATGTAAAGAATCTGAATGTTTCAACTAAATTCAATACTGGCCAAAATCTAGACAGGATTTTTGAAGTCGCAGTATGTGACATTTCTAATTTAAAAATTATTTATCTGGTTGTATTGGATTTCGAGAAACATTTTATATTATTGAATTACCGTATTTTAGAATTTCATCGGAATCACTAGATACATACTTCGATATGAACTTTTTCGAAAAATTTCAGAATGGGTTTAGTGAAGTTTCGTAACTTCATGAAATGGAAGCTAAATCTAAATGAATTTTTTCTGAATTGCAAAAATTTTTGTACACTGGTAATGAAATTTTTCAAAATGTTATATTATAACGGCCTCAGTAATATTTGCTTTAATCATAAATTAACAGATCAACAGGTCAATGGTTTCTAGCGCCTCCAGGAATACTGGGTGTTCATGTGGACATTGTAATTGGGTCTAGCAACTCATAATTGACCTGAGTAAGATATTGATTTGTCATTCAACACTTGAAACATAATTTTCGTACGATACAAATGCAAAGATATTATTGGTTAAGAAAAAATATTTTTTAATATGTCTACGAGAGTGGAAAATTTTTTTTCGCTTAAAGACTATAAGGATCGGATATCTGCTTTATTCAGCTTTGATTTTTATTATTATAAACCTTCATCCTTCGAATGGAGAAGAATCCTTGTGTCTTTGATTTTCCATATCGCACAAATCAATGATCGAACAGAAAGTTGAAACTGGGAATGTACAACTTTCAATGCCTAGCATTTCATTTCGTCACATGAATTTAAAAATGCACAAAAATATGCAAGTTGTGGTTTTTGGGAAAGCAAGCGCCTGATCTAAAATATTGAGGAAACTAATTTAAGAGTCAATATGGTCACAAAAACCTTACGAAGAGCCAAATTAATCCATCTTAACATTTTTTGTTTTACTTTTGGAGGAAGGATCACTTTTTTGCTATGAAAAGCTCAAAATCTTTAAAAACTCAGTAATTTTGTTTCTGAGCTTCTTTCACATTATTAAAGAAGACAGTGATTGAATCTTCAAAAAAAAAAAAAAAATTTTAAAAATGTGTTTTCAGAGAAACTTCTGGAAATTTGAGAAACTAAAGTCCAATAATTTTGAACTCGCCTTCGCCTCTAGATTCTATGATATAACTGATCTCGCGTTAATTCAATTTAAGAAAGGTATGAACCTAAGTGAGTTTCGACTCAGGCTTTTTATATATTGCTCTTTTTCATACCTTTAGACCTTTCAAAAATATATTTTTCATTTCGAGTTTGAAGTCTACGGTGGAGCTGACTAACGTACGGGTCTCATTTCTCCTGAAGAACTATACACTGCGCAACCTCCACGTGATACATTCAGGATAACGCTTCTGCCGGCAGTTTTCAACAAAAATTTCCAGCAAAAATTTTTTTTTTCAATAATTAAAATTTTTTTTTTTTTCAATTTAACCACTGTCTGTAGTGCAAATGTGGAAAAAACCTAGACTTTTTTCTCATTTTATTGAAGAAGAGCATTTCAGAGCCAATCCGTGATCCTAATTTCTCTAAAAATTCGATCAAGTAAAACAAAAAAAAGGCTGGATGGATTCATTTGGCTCTTCATAGTATTTTTTTTTGTTATATTAAACTGCAAACGGCACATTCAATAGTATTCGTTTCCTCAATATTTTCGATGAAGTGCTTGATTTTTCAGTCACCAGTAATTATCTTTTTGTTGCATTTTTGAAATGTGTGACAAAAGCAAAACATTTTTTCTCAGAATTGCAATGCCCAGTCGTTGAAAGAAGTTTCTGAAATCTACCGCCAATTTTCTGTGCAATCACTGGTTGCTGAGACATCAAGAATCAAAGGCGAAAAATATTTTTTATTTAGAAACCGATATTTCGGCAGAAAATGAACGTTTCAAAATCTATAAAATAGCAATCAAACTGAATGAACATGGTATCCTATACTCATAGTAGTTACACAAAAAAATTCCACTCAAGTACTTAAATCAAAAAGAGCTGAAAAAATAGTTTTTTTCGCTAGTATTTCTCAAAATCGACTAACGCAAGTTCTAATCCAAAAACTAGACTGTTGAAATTCAATTTAAAGAGAAAAAAAAACTTGTTTTTAATTTATACGTATTCAAACAAAAGTTTTTGCATGTATGGAGGTAAGTGATATCTCAAATATTCATTTACTTCATTGTCGTAGCTATCCTACACCAGAAGAGATTTTTTTTTCATTCACTTAAGGGCGAGCAATCGCATAAGTAGAAGTTAATTTTAAATAATTACGTTGAGATTTATGTTCTATGTCAACTCTTGGCTTATTGAAACTTTGGAGCGGTGGTCCAAAAAAGAGACTACAGTAAATTACTCATCTCCTGTCACCCTCCATTCTCCTCGATTTTATAAAAATAAGTGCTAATTATTCGTCTGAAGATAAAAATTCTCCGTATAATCGGAAAATGGAAATGTCAAAAAGTTCGTCAGAAATTTGAATGCTTGATGATTTCACAGATATGTTTTCGATTTACATCGGTTGGGCTTATTAAATCAGTTTCATTTGGTGGGAAATTAATCGAAATGGTTCATTTGCAGTGAAATGATGTTGGTTGACAAATTTTAGAGAAAACCTGGCGTGAGTTTTTAGGAGAAGGAAATTTGAACTTGGAACTAAACTTGAGGAAAACCATTTTAATTTGTGTGAATTCATTAATTCATCCTGGTGGTTGTATTAGAATCACACTACTCCTGAGTACGGGAAAAGACTCCAGAAAAAGTGCGCAAAAGCTCCTCACCTAACGTCAATGCTTTTTCATTTTTGTCGTACATCTCTTCAACTCCAAATTGAAAACTATCGCAGGCAAATTTGGAATTGATTTAGAAATCAAACCTAATCAGAGGATATTAGTGTATACGCTTGCTCCTAATGGTGGAGCAAGTTTGCACTTATTCTAGTTTAATAAATAAGTAAATCAGCGTGCTATCATTTTGCCCAAATGTCTGTTATTTTCGGTTATGGGGCAGAAAATAGTTTCAATAGATTGGCTTGGACTCTTCTATGAAAAAACTGTGGACAAATAATATATCTTTCCGTCCCTTTGATGCTGAAGAATATTGGGATCTCAAGATATCCATATTTTACTGTAATGTTCTGAGATGAAAACAACCGATTAAAATAAAAATGGAATAATGTGCTCTAGGTGAATTAATTTTTTCCCTAGATAGCGTAGATAATGTCAAATCGAATTCGAGATTTTGTCCAATAAAAATGGCGGAATATTTCTTGAAATTCAAGAAGAAACTACACGTTTTTACCTTCAGTATGTATTATATCTGAATTAACACATGAAGGAAACTTGACATTTTTGGGAATATTCAAAAGTTTATTCACTGGAACGTAGACGTTTCGAGAATTACCCTTTTTCAGTGTTTGGTCCGAAATTGAAGTCTCATCTAACTTCTGAATTGAAGTAACATTACTTTAAAATACTTAAAAACAATTAATTACATTTGAAACAACTAGAAGTCTATACCTCAATACCCAAAAATATTTTTATCGAAACTCCACCTGACCAGCGAGCGGTACTTGTCTCGATTATTTTTATGCTAAGAGATGGAATCCGGAAAGTACTCCAGATAGCATAAGTGGCCATATTATAGACTGTTTGATAACTGACCACAACCCTATTATTCTATCTTGCGACAAGACAGCGGTACACAGACGGTTAGACCATACGAAAAAAAAATTACATAGGTAAATTATGAACAACCTAAAAAAGACTTATTGAAAGAAACTTGGCGAGAAATGAATTTGAAAACGGACTCCGATTCAGTTACTGAAACATTTATTGACATCCTTATAAACTATATAAAAAAAATATCATTTATTTCAAAATTGGAGGAAAAATTTCAAATGTTAGTCATGGATAACACTTTCTTCATTGAAATCAATAGATATAAAAATGAAATGTACATGGAACTGAAAAAAAATCCAGAAAATCTCGAGAAATCGAATTCATAAGCAGAGTGATGCTGCAAAACAGAAGGGATCGAAGGGATATTGCTGTAGCATTCAATGGCCATTATAGTACTGTAGGAGAACGATATGCATCGAATATTCCAATTACTGAAAATTATGAAGAAAAAGATATTTTTCGAAATGAAACTTTCTTCATCGCACCCACAGATCCGAAAGAGATCGAAAATATTACAGAGAATTTGTAAAACGCAAAGTCACCTGGAACAGAAGGCATGCGAGCGGAGACACTGAAACAGATTGAGAAAGAAATTTGCAAACCTCTATCCGATATTATTAATTATTGTTTCGAGAATTGTTCTTTTCCAGAGATATTGAAGGTGGGCGTAATGAAGCCTATACAGGGTGAGTCTTTGACCACTGCGTTAATTTTAACCATAGGTTCTTGAGATCAAAATAAACACTTTTTCCATTACGGTTTTTCTATATTCAGCTGCGTTGAAAAGTTATAAGCGTTTTAAGTTTTCACATTGGGCAAATACCCCTCTGTAGTCTAGTTTAGTTTGAATGAAAAATACCTTCCACAGCATCCACTATTGAATCTGAATTGTTTAAAAACATTATTTTCCCTATAAGAAATGATTCACTCACTCATGTTTCATCCGATGAGGTCTATATCCAGAAGAAAGATACAAAATACTAATTTTCTGGTGAAAAAAATTCAACACCATAAACATAGATTTTTGTTGTTCTACTATATTTTCTTTCTACTTCAAGATTATAAACCATGCCATTCTAGTGAGAAATTCCAAAAAAACCTCAGAATTATTGGGTGTTATCATCACACATTTGTAATTTTCTTTTTAAAATTTCCAAATCATGAAAACCATCATTTCTATGAAAACTTCCAAGGCAAGAGGTTGTCACTGTGCTTTTTTTCACTCAAAGCCCAAAAAAATCATCTATGATTTTCCAAACACTGATATTTCTGAAGTTTCTTCTCCTTGACAGAGACCAGTGAACAGGTCTATGAGGTCTCTTGATACAGTTAAAAATATGAAAATCTTTTTCGAAATCTTCAACAACAATGAATGATGTCACTACGAATAATCATTTTAAAGTGATGTTACTTTGCTTGATGATTATTTTCTGTACTGAATCCCAATAACAATTTACCTGGATAGATTACAAGTATTTCCAGATTTAGGTGTGCAATTATACTTTCTTGAAGAAATACCTAAATTTGATTTTGAAAAACCAACTAGGTGTTCTTTAATAAAAATTTTTTTGTTAAATCATTAATATGAATCTATTCTGTTTAGACTATAATTACTGATTTTTATAATCAGAGTATCTGTTTTAATTACGTAAACAAGAACATAAATATTGAATAATGGTTATTCATAGATTATGTCAAATTTTAATACCTTACCATAGAATATTAATTTATTACCAAACCCCAGGAGAGAAAAAATTAAAATTTGCAATGTTTTTTTAAATGAAAGATAACATCTGTAACTATTATTGATCTTTAGTTATAATTTTCCTCAGAATAATTAGAGTGAATTATTATCACATTAAAATATTATAAAGTCTCTGTGGTGGGTAGTTCCAAATAAAAAAGTGTTCTGTGGTTCCTTGTTGTTTTGATTCTGTTTGAAACTGTCAACAGTTATTTGTAGCATTGGAAGGATAATATCGATAGTTTTGAATTATTCAATTCAGTATGAAATGATTATGGTCAAAAATGCATTCTATTCTAATTTTTCTTGTTTATGAGCTTATAGCTTCCAGTTTCAATATTGATTGAATTTTAATTAACTATGCATCATAACAAACATTCAGAAATATCAAAACTAAGTCAAATTCTATTATCTCTTTAGTTTGTGAACAAGGTTGAATCGGTGTATGAAATAAAGATAATAAAGGTATAAAAGAAATCTAGGAGACTGGGTCCGAAGTTTTAAAACTCATATGAGCTCAATTTGCAGCATTCTTATGTTAGAATAGATATAATTTGATAAACTCTGGAAGCCTGAAGCTATAAAAAACCAGCTCTTCATAAAGACAAGTCTTCAATTTAACAGGTCCTGACAGAAAATACTTTACCTATTTCAACGGTCAAAATATACCGTAGAGTGATGGAAAACTTTCTCTATTTATTATGGAATATTATTCTGGATTAAATATTAAACAAGGTGCTAGACATCATTAACAATGAGTACAGCAAATGGAAATTTAGATTTTGTGGTGAATGTAAGACAAAAATTGTTCAGTGATTAATTTCATCTATAGTGTTTAGTGGTGGAACCATAGACTGGAGAGATTTCCCCAACCTTTTGTAGAAATATTTAAGAAAGACATAAAATATGGCAACATTGAACAAATCTGATTATTGAATCATTTCAGCACAGAGTTGGATTTGGGAAAATCAAAAAAATTGGAAAAAATTATATCGATTCAATTCCTTTCAAATATCTCAAGAATGGTGCAATTTAAGAGAAAAGATGAGGAATGATTTTATATGCAAAAAAGACTAATGATTCCAGGAAGTACGAGATACGGACCTTTAGTTCAAGCGATATTTGTTTTTCATGCAATTTAACCAATCTGTAGAGTAGTAGTGAGAAAACCACAAGAAGTGGAATAAATCTATTGATGCCAAAATATGCACGAGTGTTATCAAAAACCTTCTACAAGAGATCATTTCAATTGATATTGTCGTTTGAATATTACAGGTGAAAATGCAATTTTTTCATGAAATTTCAACACCCAATATCTTTTGAACGCGGCCAAATTTGGGAAAATGTTATAGAAAGAAAATGTTACTTTTGACGTCAAGAATCTATGGTTGAAATTAACGCAGTGGTCAAAGACTCACCCTGTATATGTAACTATGGGCCGATTACATTAATTTCCAATTTGTCCAAATTTATAGAAAAATCCTAAAAAAAATGACGAATTTTTTGGAGCAGGAAGGTATATTCAATAAAAGTCAATATGGTTTTAGGAAAGGTAGGTCCATGGAGTATGATAAAGGATGTCTTATCGGAAAAATTTACAAATGCTTGGATGAAAAAATTCTAACCTTGTGCATATTTGTGGATTTCGCTTAAGCTTTTGACTCTGTCGGTCATGAAAAGCTTCTAAATAAAGTATGGAACTACGGCTTCCGTGGAAAGAGCTTTGACCTACTAAAGAGTTATTTAACAAATCGCCAATAGATTGTGGATATAGGAGATTCCCCAAGGAACAGTGGTTGGTCCTCTTCTGTTTTTGGTGTAATTAATAGCTTGTCATGGTGTACGAGTGAAACCATTATAATTAGTTTTGCAGTTCACGCTGTCATATGCTATAGATCTAATAGATGGGAAGAACTAAAACATAAAACAGAAAATAAAACAGAAAATTTTAGGCAGAAAATTTTAGGAGCAATTCTTGAATTAAGTCAGGACAAGAAATTGGATTTCAAGAGAGCTCAAAGTATAATGTTTGATAAAAAGTGCTCCCTTCCAAACTCACCTTGAACCCCGTCAAGACAAAAAACATTCCTTTTTCATCGTATGCACTGGAGCCAATCGGACATCTTGAATTAAGTCAGGACATGATGATTCCAGAGACAAGACGTATTAATTATCTTGAGATAATGATTGATGATAATTTGAAATGGGACCAACATATTGTTCATGTGGTCAAAAAACTTAGAGAGCTCTTCTTAATAAGTTTAGTATAATGGAGAAGTATTCGAATAACTCACAATATTTGATAGTATTGTTCAATGCCCTGGTTCAGCCTCAAATTAATTATGGTGTCTTGGGATGGAGTCCATCTGAGGAATTTGAATGTGGTGCAAAAATTTTGAGAATAATGTATGGAACAATATATCCCAGTGAACCACTCTATCAGATATCTAGGATTCTAGATACGAGACAGCTCTACATGCTCAAGATAGTAGTTAATATTTTTAAAGGTGGAAATGGTGGAATACGGAAGTTAAAAGCGCAATCCAAGTTTAAAAACGAGCTCTGAATAAATATAAAAAGCACCCTTCTTCCAAGAAGGATTATCTTGGAAAGTAAAAGAAATTCCTGGAATAATTTCACATCTTCAATAAAATCTGATTCAGACGTTCAACGTGTCTGGAAGAAAATTAACTCTATATCAGGAAAAAATTTCGAGAGTAGGCCATCATGCTTACGTATCCCACTTAATGACATGACTAACAAACATCAGGAGATGGTTGATTTATTAGCTGATCATTTCGAAAAAGTAAGTAGTACATCCAACTATGATTCAATTTTCCGTGAAATGAAAGAAACAAGAGAGAGCACTTTAGATTTTTCAACGGATTGTTCCTCATCTTCAAAACTTCAGTACAACTTGCCTTTCAATATAACAGAACTAGTGAAGGCCATGTCCCAGCTTGACTCAACATCTCCTGGACCAGATGATATCAATAATGACATGCTCAAAGAGTTATCAACTGAGATGAGGGAAGCACTACTCCATATGTACAATCAGATGTGGAAGAAAGGCGAATACCTGGATAAATGGAAACAGGGAACTACTATTCCCATACTGAAACCCAATAAGGATCCATGCTTAACAACAAATTATAGACCTATTAGTCTTACGAGCTGTTTGGGAAAATTGATGGAGAAAATGGTTACAAACCGTCTACAATGGTATCTGGAACAACATGACAAATATGTTCCATACCAGGCTGGATTCAGAAAACATAGATCAACAATAGATCACTTGGTGCTATTAGAAAACTTCATCCTGGAATCTTTCAGGCAGCGAAAAACCTGTGTTGTTGTCTTTTTTGGTTTAACTGAATGAAGATTTAAATATTTCTGAAAATTGCATGTTAGCTTTAAGTGTTAATAAAAATAATCAGGGAAGAAATTTAAAATAACAATTATATCTTAATTGTTATAGGCCATATGTGAAGTTCAAATGAATTTAATGAAAGCCTATATTCGCAGTAACAACACATAATGTAAAAACTATAGCAATATGCAAAATTTTCATAACGTTAGAGCCTGAAAGTGAGAAATTATTTTTATGCTGAATGATTATATGGGTTAAATCAACTATCTGTTAGCCCAGTCCTACATTGGAAGCGGATTTAGTCTGGCCAGCCAACCCGACCCGATTTGATTCTCTTCAGAGCAGTCAAGACCAGATCGAACACTGCCTCCAATGTAGGAGGAAAGTACGTTTTCTTTGTTTTTGTTTCCTTCAGACCCAGCCAGACCCGTCCAGACTGTCTGATCTGGAGAAATTCCGCTTCCAATGTAGGACTGGCCTTACTCATCTTCTTTTTAGTGGTATTTCAATAAGCATCTTCTACCGATCTCAAGACCATTTCACTTTGTAGAAAGGCTCAAATTATTTAAATCGATGTCGAATATTGTCAAGAACTCTCAAGAATTCAATTAAAATCAACTCATATAAAGTAGAAAGCATTTCATTCATACTGAAATCAATTTTTCACAATTACTCACAAATTTCTCATTCAATTGTATGATTGAATGCTTGCGTTTCGTTTATAGGGTTTAAAAATTCTGAATGAATGATGGGTCTTTAATGTCGGTATGCAAAAGTTGGTAGGTATACGTTTCATTGCCGCTGTCGAAGTTGTAGGAATAAATCATTCCACTTCAATATCTTTCCAAATCATTGAGCTTCCTTCACGAAATTTTGTAATTTGGGTGGATATAAAAACGTTAAATTCAACTCGTTATATCAGTAAGCTGTAAAACTCTTTTTATTTTAAATAAATCACATCTGGGAACTCGTGAGAATAATGTACAGTATGACAATCAACTAGCGGAGCACACCTGTTACTTCATTTTCCATTTTGATGAACCATTATTCAGCGTGCTGTGTTAAAATTGCTCCCACAAATCCATGGATCCTAAGATGTCTGGATTTGAGCAGCTAAATTCATTCGAATTTCTGGAAGATAGTGGTTTGCTTATACAGGGTGTTCCTGAATTGAACGTACAAAAGAAAAGGGGAGATTCCTTAACTGAGTTTAAGAAAAAAAGTCCCATAAACAAAAACGTTTCGTTTTTGAGATACAGTGTTGAAGTTTGAATTTTTTCTTATATTATCTACACTTCACAAGATATTCAACTGAAATTTGGCATAGATATTACATTTAAGAGGTTCCACCACGTGACATGGCAATTTCGATAGAAGATCTACAGGGTGATATTTTTTCTGGAACACTGCCACCTGTTCTTCTGCAGAACTGTTTTTTGGTGAGCAAGTGTTAATGTGAAAAGATGATTGGTTCTTATACCAAACTTTTCGGTCTCATGTAGTTTTGTCGTAACTACCAACGATTCGAGAAAAAAAAATTTGAACGATTCTCTTGAAATTCTCGTAACTATGATAGAAAGGCCACTCTGTAAGCTGTGGTGAATGAATTCAGTGTCAGTTTTTATGGAAATTCTTCTGATCTGTATCGATGATTCATAAAGATCCGATAAACTCGTATAATCAACACAAAATATGTATTACAACAAGAAACGTAAAACTAACAAAAATCATAACGAGAAAACTAAGTAACCGCAAAGGACTGAACTACAGCAAATGTTGAAAATGTCCTCCCCCAACTCTTATACAAGCTTCTGTTCTTCGTCTCATAGACGATCGAACTCTTTCAAACACTCCCGGAGTATTCCTAACTGTATCAAATGTGCCTATTATACGATTTCTCAGTTCTTCTACGGTGTCCACGGGTTTCGAGTATACTAAAGATTTCAGGTGGCGCCATAAAAAGAAATCCAAACTATTTAAGTCTGGGGATCTGGCGGGCCATGGCTGAGGACCCCCCTCCGTCCAATCCACCTGTTTTCATAATTTTCGTCCAAATACTCGCTTGCCAAAACTGAAAAATGAGCAAGAGCATCGTCATGCATGAACCACATTTCTCGTCGTAGCATAAGAGGTATATCTTCCAATAACAAAGGCAAATCATTTTCTAAAAACTGTCTGTATGATTGACCTGTTAGTCGACCTGGCAAGAAGAAAGGACCAATCAAATCATCACCAATATTACCACCCCATACAATTAGTGAAAATTGCTCTTGAAAATGGGTTTCAACATTTCCATGCGGATTCTCCTCAGACCATACTTGTTCATTATAAAAATTGATAATTGAAGTTCTTGAGAAGCAGGCTTCATCAGTGAATAGAAATTGGCAATCAAAATAAAGATTCATCAATAGTCTACTGAGGTACCACTGACAAAAACTAACCCTCGGATGAAAATCTCGAGGCAGAAGAGCTTGCACCCTCTGAATGTGATAAGGATATAGCAGAGAATCCCGCAAGATCCGCCAAACAACTTGATGACTTGCATTCAAAAGTATACTAAATTTTCTTGTACTGGTTCTTGGATGTTGTTCTATTTCGTTTAAAACTGCCTCTTCGAGTTGTGGTGTTCTCACACTGCGTGGTCTCCCAGCATTAATTCTTTTCGTGGAAAAAGAACCAGCTTCTGAAAGACGCCTATGAATATCAGAGAACATTCGATGATTTGGTATCACTTTATTGGGATAGAGTTCCATGTAAAGACGTCTAGCTTCTCTTGCATTTCCATTTGCAAGACCATACATAAAATGCATATCAGTCATTTCGGAATTCGTGAAATTCGGCATGTTTTGATATTTAAATGTGTAGAGGTTCTAATTTCAGATCAAATTATTGTTATGACAGTCTTAAAAATCGTAATAAAAATAGTAGTCTAACTACATTCAAAAAAATAAATAGCCAGAAATGCAACCACCTTCACTTTTAAAAAAAAACAAAATTTGATGTGTCAAAACTGTCACTGAATTCATTCACCATAGATTACAAACTGACCTTCCTATCATAGATACGAGAATTTCGAGAGAATCTTTCAAAATTTTTTTTCTCGAAATCGTTGGTAAATACGACAAAACTACATGAGTATAAAATCGAAAAACTATTCAGATATTCAGTACTTTGCGATTTTAATTTTCAACTCAACATGTTTCGAGCTAATTCAGCTCATCTTCAGGAGTACAAAAATCACACAAGTGAAGCTGAAAAACAACAAAAACTCATGGAGAAAACGCAAAAATTCTCTACAGCAAAATACAGGGACAAAGCATAGAAAAATTCAAGTATAAAAAACAAAAAACGATACAAATAACAAGCTGAATCGAACTAATGAAACTTTACAAAAGTCAAAAGACTATCAAAAAACAACAGTCAAGTTATGAAGGTCAATTATATAAAATAAAACAAAGTCAACAATATGAAAACGGTTTGAAAAAATATAATGTCATAACTAAAAATAGCGAGTGTAAAAACCGCTATGAACAAAGCTGTATGGAAAAGGTAGAATGTCATAAATAAAAAACTTACATAAAAATCTTCAGGAACAATTCAACGAAAAATTATCTGAAGTCATGCTAATGGTCTAAAAAATGTTCTTTCAAATTATTTCAAGGGGGAGCAGTGGCCTTTAAACACAAAATATCCCGTTCTTCTAAAGAATGAGAAATGTCGTAGATCGATCGAAGAAAAAATTTTTTTAGAATAGTTATAATAACAAATGAAGATACATAATCATATCATGCGTGCTCCCATTCTATACTACTACCGCCATCCAGCTAAAAGAACAAAAACGAAAGTTATATAAAACAAAGTTATCTATAATGAAATAACCGACAATAACAACACTGCCATCCAACGTACAGAAGACGAAAAAGAGCACTCCAAGATGAAGTAATCCGCAACAAACAAATCGAAAAAAGCCTCAAACGAGATCAAACATCATTGACTCAACTGTCTGCTCCATACCAGTCCTGTTCAACAAGTTAACATCGGAACTTCTCGAATATTTACTAATGAACATACCCTCTAATATCATTTGTCTCATGCCAAAGTCACAACGCTGTAAGATTTTCGAATTTACCGATTTATCAAATTGGTGACCCGTGTCTCTCAGATGTACTCCAAATGCCGAGCTATCATTAGAGAAATTAGATCTACTCCGCAAATGCTCACTTATTCTAGTGGCGAGAGCTCTACCTGTTCTACCCACATAAACAGAGTTGCAATCATCCGAACCACACTCCAACATATACACACCAGAACAATCAAGCGAATTTATTTTATCTTTGTTTCTCACTAAATGGTATTTCAAGGTGTTGACGCTTTTGAAAGAAAAAGTCACGTTATCTCTCTTTAGTATATTAATGATGGAGTGGGTAATATTGCCACAGTAGGTAAATGGAATAAAGAGAGTGGTGTTAGTTCTATCTGGCGTATAAGCATGTTCAATGGGAACTATAGGTGACACAAAATCTCTGGCAATGGAAGCATCAGCTGTCAGTTGCTGAATCAACCATTTCTGAGAAAACCTATTGAAAAATCTGTCTATAAAACTAACTGTATAGCCGTTGTTCACTGCTATCTGTTTAATAGTGAGTAACTCTCTAGTGAAATTCAGTGGAGACAAAGGTATGCTAAACAACCGGTGGAAAAGGAAATTAAAAGAAGCTAATTTATGTGAAAAATGATGAAAAGAATCCTGCGGAATTACGTGATCGGTTTGAGTGGGCTTTCTGAAAATATCAAATTCCAACCTGTCACCTGATCTTGTCAATTTCAGATCTAAAAATTCAATACTGAATCATCCTCAACCTCAATAGTGAACTTTATCCTGTCATGCAGGCAATTGAGCCACGTTAAAAAGAACACAATTCGTCATCATCACCAGTCCAAACCAAGATTATATCGTCAACATATCTTGCGTAAAATTTTATTTTACTCAAATATAAATTATCATTTGATCCAAACAATAGAGTTGACTCAAAAACTTCATAAAAATTTCGGCCAAAAGTGGTGAGAGGGGTTTCCCATTGGAAGGCCTTCATTTTGTATATATATTTTATTCTCGAAAGAAAAATAGTTCTGTTCAACACATAAGTTAATAAGTGAAAACAGTGACTCACATATTTCATCATTAAATGACGAAGATAGAAGCAAATCCTTTAGTATGTCAAGCGTCTGCAAAACTGGGATATTAGTGAACAAATTCTGAACATCAAACGAAATCAACCTGCAATTCTCGTCGAGTGAAATTCTACTGATCCTATCGACCAATTCTTTACTATTTTTGACTGAATAGGAGACAAATAATCAACATTCTTCACTAAGAAGTCTGAGAGAAACTTAGCCAATTTATGAGAAATACTCCCAATATACGAAACGACTGGCCTGATAGGAACACCAGTTTTATGCAACTTAGGCAAACCATAAAGTCTCGGGACGTGGTAATTCATTGGCAATAGAATTTTATAATTTTCTTTCAAAATTGGGGCAAAATTCTCGAAAACTATCTTGAACGAACTATAACGCTGTTTTAACGATCCTGTGAATTCAGTGACACCATTTTCCCTTAGGAAAACGAGTACTTTATCCACGTAAACGGAACGATCAATAGCAACTAGACAGTGACCCTTATCCGCCTTCGTCAAGAAAATGCCACTATCCTTAATCTTTTTCTTTAAATTACCAATAACGTTAATGAGGGGTGAGTATAATGTTCTTTTCTCTTAAATTTCTCGATTAAGCGGTAAACTAGACTTTTAATAACAGTGGAATTTTCGTATCTAATTTTCCTAAGTGCAAGTTCCACATCACAAACAAGAGACCATACTATGGATAGTTTACTAGGTGAAAATGAGAACTTTAGTCCCCTCTTTAGTATGTTCTTCTCTTCTGTTGAAAAATCATGAGATGAAAGGTTGATGAATCTATCATGAAAATTATGATCACTGAAATTTTGGCCAAGGTTATTCTTAAAACTCTTTTTGCGCGTATGCCTGATTTCAAGCAACTTACTTAGTAACTTCGCTCTTCTGAACTCTTCAAAACGTTTGGATCTATTATTTGAAGTCTCAATAAAATCACTAAAATCTCTGGGCGACATTCTACCTTCCATAACATTCAAAACCAATTTTAACTTTAACTTAACATGAAATAATTTGGAATAAGCCTTTTACGCTCTCTCCTGATGACAGCATCCTGAATCTTCTCGTCAGGCCACCAAAACTGCATTGTCTATCGTTAAACAAATCCGTAACAAACTTAGGGTGAAGATCTTCTCTAATACATGCAGTAAGGAACCATATTCTAAGACCAAGTAACACTGAGCTTCTGTATAATCTCCTATGTGAATTGAGGACGAAAGCCAGTCTCGCTGTGTATAGTTTAGAATTGAATGTCCTAATATCTGGGAGATCCATGATATAAAAATCGAAAAACTATTCAGATATTCAGTACTTTGCGATTTTAATTTTCAACTCAACATGTTTCGAGCTAATTCAGCTCATCTTCAGGAGTACAAAAATCACACAAGTGAAGCTGAAAAACAACAAAAACTCATGGAGAAAACGCAAAAATTCTCTACAGCAAAATACAGGGACAAAGCATAGAAAAATTCAAGTATAAAAAACAAAAAAACGATACAAATAACAAGCTGAATCGAACTAATGAAACTTTACAAAAGTCAAAAGACTATCAAAAAACAACAGTCAAGTTATGAAGGTCAATTATATAAAATAAAACAAAGTCAACAATATGAAAACGGTTTGAAAAAATATAATGTCATAACTAAAAATAGCGGGTGTAAAAACCGCTATGAACAAAGCTGTATGGAAAAGGTAGAATGTCATAAATAAAAAAACTTACATAAAAATCTTCAGGAACAATTCAACGAAAAATTATCTGAAGTCATGCTAATGGTCTAAAAATGTTCTTTCAAATTATTTCAAGGGGAGCAGTGGCCTTTAAACACAAAATATCCCGTTCTTCTAAAGAATGAGAAATGTCGTAGATCGATCGAAGAAAAAATTTTTTTTTAGAATAGTTATAATAACAAATGAAGATACATAATCATATCATGCGTGCTCCCATTCTATACTACTACCGCCATCCAGCTAAAAGAACAAAAACGAAAGTTATATAAAACAAAGTTATCTATAATGAAATAACCGACAATAACAACACTGCCATCCAACGTACAGAAGACGAAAAAGAGCACTCCAAGATGAAGTAATCCGCAACAAACAAATCGAAAAAGCCTCAAACGAGATCAAACATCATTGACTCAACTGTCTGCTCCATACCAGTCCTGTTCAACAAGTTAACATCGGAACTTCTCGAATATTTACTAATGAACATACCCTCTAATATCATTTGTCTCATGCCAAAGTCACAACGCTGTAAGATTTTCGAATTTACCGATTTATCAAATTGGTGACCCGTGTCTCTCAGATGCACTCCAAATGCCGAGCTATCATTAGAGAAATTAGATCTACTCCGCAAATGCTCACTTATTCTAGTGGCGAGAGCTCTACCTGTTCTACCCACATAAACAGAGTTGCAATCATCCGAACCACACTCCAACATATACACACCAGAACAATCAAGCGAATTTATTTTATCTTTGTTTCTCACTAAATGGTATTTCAAGGTGTTGACGCTTTTGAAAGAAAAAGTCACGTTATCTCTCTTTAGTATATTAATGATGGAGTGGGTAATATTGCCACAGTAGGTAAATGGAATAAAGAGAGTGGTGTTAGTTCTATCTGGCGTATAAGCATGTTCAATGGGAACTATAGGTGACACAAAATCTCTGGCAATGGAAGCATCAGCTGTCAGTTGCTGAATCAACCATTTCTGAGAAAACCTATTGAAAAATCTGTCTATAAAACTAACTGTATAGCCGTTGTTCACTGCTATCTGTTTAATAGTGAGTAACTCTCTAGTGAAATTCAGTGGAGACAAAGGTATGCTAAACAACCGGTGGAAAAGGAAATTAAAAGAAGCTAATTTATGTGAAAAATGATGAAAAGAATCCTGCGGAATTACGTGATCGGTTTGAGTGGGCTTTCTGAAAATATCAAATTCCAACCTGTCACCTGATCTTGTCAATTTCAGATCTAAAAAATTCAATACTGAATCATCCTCAACCTCAATAGTGAACTTTATCCTGTCATGCAGGCAATTGAGCCACGTTAAAAAGAACACAATTCGTCATCATCACCAGTCCAAACCAAGATTATATCGTCAACATATCTTGCGTAAAATTTTATTTTACTCAAATATAAATTATCATTTGATCCAAACAATAAAGTTGACTCAAAAACTTCATAAAAATTTCGGCCAAAAGTGGTGAGAGGGGTTTCCCATTGGAAGGATGTTTGATCTCGTTTGAGGCTTTTTTCGATTTGTTTGTTGCGGATTACTTCATCTTGGAGTGCTCTTTTTCGTCTTCTGTACGTTGGATGGCAGTGTTGTTATTGTCGGTTATTTCATTATAGATAACTTTGTTTTATATAACTTTCGTTTTTGTTCTTTTAGCTGGATGGCGGTAGTAGTATAGAATGTGAGCACGCATGATATGATTATGTATCTTCATTTGTTATTATAACTATTCTAAAAAAATTTTTTCTTCGATCGATCTACGACATTTCTCATTCTTTAGAAGAACAGGATATTTTGTGTTTAAAGGCCACTGCTCCCCCTGAAATAATTTGAAAGAACATTTTTAGACCATTAGCATGACTTCAGATAATTTTTCGTTGAATTGTTCCTGAAGATTTTTATGTAAGTTTTTTTTTTTTTTTTTTTTTTTATTTATTTATGACATTCTACCTTTTCCATACAGCTTTGTTCATAGCGGTTTTTTACACCCGCTATTTTTAGTTATGACATTATATTTTTTCAAACCGTTTTCATATTGTTGACTTTGTTTTATTTTATATAATTGACCTTCATAACTTGACTGTTGTTTTTTTGATAGTCTTTTGACTTTTGTAAAGTTTCATTAGTTCGATTCAGCTTGTTATTTGTATCGTTTTTTGTTTTTTATACTTGAATTTTTCTATGCTTTGTCCCTGTATTTTGCTGTAGAGAATTTTTGCGTTTTCTCCATGAGTTTTTGTTGTTTTTCAGCTTCACTTGTGTGATTTTTGTACTCCTGAAGATGAGCTGAATTAGCTCGAAACATGTTGAGTTGAAAATTAAAATCGCAAAGTACTGAATATCTGAATAGTTTTTCGATTTCATATCATGGATCTCCCAGATATTAGGACATTCAATTCTAAACTATACACAGCGAGACTGGCTTTCGTCCTCAATTCACATAGGAGATTATACAGAAGCTCAGTGTTACTTGGTCTTAGAATATGGTTCCTTACTGCATGTATTAGAGAAGATCTTCACCCTAAGTTTGTTACGGATTTGTTTAACGATAGACAATGCAGTTTTGGTGGCCTGACGAGAAGATTCAGGGATGCTGTCATCAGGAGAGAGCGTAAAAAGGCTTATTCCAAATTATTTCATGTTAAGTTAAAGTTAAAATTGGTTTTGAATGTTATGGAAGGTAGAATGTCGCCCAGAGATTTTAGTGATTTTATTGAGACTTCAAATAATAGATCCAAACGTTTTGAAGAGTTCAGAAGAGCGAAGTTACTAAGTAAGTTGCTTGAAATCAGGCATACGCGCAAAAAGAGTTTTAAGAATAACCTTGGCCAAAATTTCAGTGATCATAATTTTCATGATAGATTCATCAACCTTTCATCTCATGATTTTTCAACAGAAGAGAAGAACATACTAAAGAGGGGACTAAAGTTCTCATTTTCACCTAGTAAACTATCCATAGTATGGTCTCTTGTTTGTGATGTGGAACTTGCACTTAGGAAAATTAGATACGAAAATTCCACTGTTATTAAAAGTCTAGTTTACCGCTTAATCGAGAAATTTAAGAGAAAAGAACATTATACTCACCCCTCATTAACGTTATTGGTAATTTAAAGAAAAGATTAAGGATAGTGGCATTTTCTTGACGAAGGCGGATAAGGGTCACTGTCTAGTTGCTATTGATCGTTCCGTTTACGTGGATAAAGTACTCGTTTTCCTAAGGGAAAATGGTGTCACTGAATTCACAGGATCGTTAAAACAGCGTTATAGTTCGTTCAAGATAGTTTTCGAGAATTTTGCCCCAATTTTGAAAGAAAATTATAAAATTCTATTGCCAATGAATTACCACGTCCCGAGACTTTATGGTTTGCCTAAGTTGCATAAAACTGGTGTTCCTATCAGGCCAGTCGTTTCGTATATTGGGAGTATTTCTCATAAATTGGCTAAGTTTCTCTCAGACTTCTTAGTGAAGAATGTTGATTATTTGTCTCCTATTCAGTCAAAAATAGTAAAGAATTGGTCGATAGGATCAGTAGAATTTCACTCGACGAGAATTGCAGGTTGATTTCGTTTGATGTTCAGAATTTGTTCACTAATATCCCAGTTTTGCAGACGCTTGACATACTAAAGGATTTGCTTCTATCTTCGTCACTTAATGATGAAATATGTGAGTCACTGTTTTCACTTATTAACTTATGTGTTGAACAGAACTATTTTTCTTTCGAGAATAAAATATATATACAAAATGAAGGCCTTCCAATGGGAAACCCCCTCTCACCACTTTTGGCCGAAATTTTTATGAAGTTTTTTGAGTCAACTTTATTGTTTGGATCAAATGATAATTTATATTTGAGTAAAATAAAATTTTACGCAAGATATGTTGACGATATAATCTTGGTTTGGACTGGTGATGATGACGAATTGTGTTCTTTTTTAACGTGGCTCAATTGCCTGCATGACAGGATAAAGTTCACTATTGAGGTTGAGGATGATTCAGTATTGAATTTTTTAGATCTGAAATTGACAAGATCAGGTGACAGGTTGGAATTTGATATTTTCAGAAAGCCCACTCAAACCGATCACGTAATTCCGCAGGATTCTTTTCATCATTTTTCACATAAATTAGCTTCTTTTAATTTCCTTTTCCACCGGTTGTTTAGCATACCTTTGTCTCCACTGAATTTCACTAGAGAGTTACTCACTATTAAACAGATAGCAGTGAACAACGGCTATACAGTTAGTTTTATAGACAGATTTTTCAATAGGTTTTCTCAGAAATGGTTGATTCAGCAACTGACAGCTGATGCTTCCATTGCCAGAGATTTTGTGTCACCTATAGTTCCCATTGAACATGCTTATACGCCAGATAGAACTAACACCACTCTCTTTATTCCATTTACCTACTGTGGCAATATTACCCACTCCATCATTAATATACTAAAGAGAGATAACGTGACTTTTTCTTTCAAAAGCGTCAACACCTTGAAATACCATTTAGTGAGAAACAAAGATAAAATAAATTCGCTTGATTGTTCTGGTGTGTATATGTTGGAGTGTGGTTCGGATGATTGCAACTCTGTTTATGTGGGTAGAACAGGTAGAGCTCTCGCCACTAGAATAAGTGAGCATTTGCGGAGTAGATCTAATTTCTCTAATGATAGCTCGGCATTTGGAGTGCATCTGAGAGACACGGGTCACCAATTTGATAAATCGGTAAATTCGAAAATCTTACAGCGTTGTGACTTTGGCATGAGACAAATGATATTAGAGGGTATGTTCATTAGTAAATATTCGAGAAGTTCCGATGTTAACTTGTTGAACAGGACTGGTATGGAGCAGACAGTTGAGTCAATGATGTTTGATCTCGTTTGAGGCTTTTTCGATTTGTTTGTTGCGGATTACTTCATCTTGGAGTGCTCTTTTTCGTCTTCTGTACGTTGGATGGCAGTGTTGTTATTGTCGGTTATTTCATTATAGATAACTTTGTTTTATATAACTTTCGTTTTTGTTCTTTTAGCTGGATGGCGGTAGTAGTATAGAATGTGAGCACGCATGATATGATTATGTATCTTCATTTGTTATTATAACTATTCTAAAAAAAAAAAAAAAAAAAAAAAAAAATTTTCTTCGATCGATCTACGACATTTCTCATTCTTTAGAAGAACGGGATATTTTGTGTTTAAAGGCCACTGCTCCCCTTGAAATAATTTGAAAGAACATTTTTAGACCATTAGCATGACTTCAGATAATTTTTCGTTGAATTGTTCCTGAAGATTTTTATGTAAGTTTTTTTATTTATGACATTCTACCTTTTCCATACAGCTTTGTTCATAGCGGTTTTTTACACCCGCTATTTTTAGTTATGACATTATATTTTTTCAAACCGTTTTCATATTGTTGACTTTGTTTTATTTTATATAATTGACCTTCATAACTTGACTGTTGTTTTTTGATAGTCTTTTGACTTTTGTAAAGTTTCATTAGTTCGATTCAGCTTGTTATTTGTATCGTTTTTTGTTTTTTATACTTGAATTTTTCTATGCTTTGTCCCTGTATTTTGCTGTAGAGAATTTTTGCGTTTTCTCCATGAGTTTTTGTTGTTTTTCAGCTTCACTTGTGTGATTTTTGTACTCCTGAAGATGAGCTGAATTAGCTCGAAACATGTTGAGTTGAAAATTAAAATCGCAAAGTACTGAATATCTGAATAGTTTTTCGATTTTATATCATGGATCTCCCAGATATTAGGACATTCAATTCTAAATTCTAAAAACTACATGAGACCAAAAAGTTCTTTTTACATTTTTTCAAATTAACAGTTGCTCACCAAAAAAAAGTTCTGCGGAAGAAAAGGTGGCAGTGTTCCAGAAAAAATATCACCCTGTAGATTATCTATCGAAATTGCCATCTCACGTGGTGTGAACTCTCAAATGTAATATCTCTGCCAAATTTCAGTTGAATATCTTGTGAAGTGTAGATATTATGAGAAAAAATTCAAACTTCAACACTGTATCTCGAAAACGAAACGATTGCGACCCCATGTACATGGGACTTTGTTTTCTTAAACGCACTTAAGGAATCTCCCCTTTTCGTTTGTACGTTCAATTTAGGAACACCCTGTATAAAAAATTGAGAAGAGCACTGACTTGAGGTCAGGATCTTTTGAGCGCTTGTTCTAGGGTCTTTTTAGTCTAGCCATTTTAGGCATTTTAAACACCAATCTAAGAAAAAATTCCTAGTTGGCTGATTTTTTTTATACACTTTCAATTCGATAATATAATGAAGATGTGAAAAATCGACATCGATATCGTGCCGGATAAAAAAGTTACAAATATTTCGCAACCTATTGCTCAGAGGTCAATGGAGGTCATTATAAAAATTGTTCCTCATGAAATTATCAAAAAAAATATCTTACAGTTTTTATGGAAATAAACGGTTTTCGGATTGAAGCATGGAGAAAGCGGCTATAATTAACTCACGCTATTTTATACCAAGGCTTATACTCTAATGTTTTATATTAATTTCTTGTAGTAAGTTATTGTCTTGTAAACTTTCATCTTTTGTTTGGACGTTTCAATCGATTTAATCAATTGTACAGAAATATTCCAACAAGAAAATTGCTCTCGAGATGTCATTATCAATACTGGAATGCAATTTCTATTAGTAACGGTGCTCCAAAATCAGAACATTGGATAGATAATTACAGATACTGTAGCTTTGGTAAGTTTACGAAACAAGGTACTGCTGTAAAATTTCCTTCATTACCACCTACTTCTTCAGCAGCTCAACAGCATATTTATCTAGTGTCCAGAACAGTGGGGTTGGGAGTTGAAAAATAATATACAACATTCAATAACATCTTCATTACCACCAGCACCCAATGATCTCCTGAACACAATCTTTTGAATTTGCACGAAAGGTTGTGGTGGGAAACGTAAATATAAAAAAATTGGTTTGCGGTGTTCAAAAGCTTGTGAACATTGCCGTGGCCACTCATGTTTAAACGTAGAGTCGACAAATGATGAAAAATTAGATCTAGACGTTTTGTCAACATCTTATAACGATAGTGAAACTGAAAATATCGACAATGAATAAAAAAAATAGTATACCCGATAATTAATGTTTTTCATACAGGGTGTGGCAAAAGTCAGTTTACCGTTTTGTATATGAGGGAAAAAAGCGAAAATAATTGCAAATAAATTTATTTTCGAGAAAAATATAACATCAATAATTACCTACTTGTGGCCTCACATTTTATGTTCGAATTGTTTCCCGCTCTTCAACACACATACGGCATCGTTTAGTTACGGTAAAACAAATTTTACGAAAACACAACAGCACTACTACACGCGGACAACTCAACTCGTTACGGATCAGCTGCCTCCTTCCGCCATAATGATACTGGTCGAGTATACGCGCATGCTTGAATACCGGACAGTGTAAACTGACTTTTGCCGCACTCTGTATTTTTCAAAAGTTTAATATAAAATTATTTACTCTCGAATAAAATAAATAACCTTTTATTACATATTGTTAATTATGCATATAAGAGAATCTTTGAAAAAAAAACTCTCCTCACATTCTACTTCGATGGTGGTAAGTAAACGAGTGCTTCGTCATAACGTAGCCTCTTTCTCAGCGCTTTGATCCGAAAACCATTAATTTAACATAAAAACTATATGAGACATACTTAAAAAATAATTTTATGAGGAACAGTTTTTATAATGACCTCTATTGACCTCGGAGCAATAGGTTGCGAAACATTTGGAAAACTGATTTTCGTGACCTGTTGACCTTTGTAAATTTTTCAGCTGGCACGATATCGATGTCGATTTTTCGCATCTTCATTATATCATCAGGTGTATGCAAAAATTCAGCCCACTAGGAATTTTTCCCCTGATGAAACCTAAAATGAATGGACTATTTTCCTTACCCTGGAACAATGTGATACCAATACACCCGACACCATTAATGTACGTTATATCTCAAATTGAAAATAACTACTCAAAACATTGAGTTTTGTTGGAAACTCAAATTCTCTTCTCCTATAGACCTACATCAGTGCTTTTCTAAATTCTGATAACGTATATTATAACCATATCGACTAATGTTCCCCAACAGGCATTGCATTAGTAAGTCCGACCGATGTCAATCGAATACATATCTGTGAACGCACCGAGTATTGATATTCCTGACGGAACCTTTGACATCTCTTTTCTCTTCAGTTCATGGAAAAATAATTATATATTCAGTTTGGAGAAGGCTATGACAATGAAATTTGGTAAAATGTGACATATCCATGACTTCCATACATGTATGAATTTCTATTTGAATATGTCCGATATCTTATTAGGTATTGAAAAAAATTTTTTGGTAATTTCTGCTAGATTCAGCAAGCTTCTTTGTTTCAACCTTATTCAAATAACAACATGATCCGATTAATATTCTGAGAGTTATACAGGGTGTCTCAAGTTCGAGTGCCTATTAGACGTTTCTGGAGAACTAAACATATTTGAAATCTGAAAATTGGGATTATGATATTGTTCGAAGTTCTCTACAGAGCTAGAATATTTTCGAAGCCCAAAAACTTTCGGTTATATAGGGAGTGAAAATAAATTCGACGAAAAATTTTTTTTTCAAGTTTTCCATTCCTGGTATGATCGAGTATTCAATAGTGAATACATTTCTGTTGAACCATTGTATTCAATCGAATAGATTTCAAAATATCCAAAAAAAAATGGAAAAAAAGTCAAATATGTTCAGTCGGTAATATGTTCATTATTCTTATTTTAAATATCCTGAGCGTAAACCGTTTTTACAACATCGAAGAGGAAAGATGTGAAAATGTGTTGAAAATTGTGATCTTAAATTGGCCATAACTTCTGTTTTTCAAATTAGAACCCTATTTTTTTATAATTGTGTTGGATTCTGCGGTCAAAAATAATGAGAGTTTTCTCACTGTATTATGCACCTAAATTCAATAATTTCTGAGTTATTCGAGATTTTCTGGATTTATGTAGTACGTAGAGTCAAATTCTTCGAATCTGATTCATGAGGATATTCTGTGAGCATAAAAGATAAATCATCCCATTTATAATTCACAAGTGTCAAACAGGTCTTATTGTTAGTCGTATGAAATTTTTTGATTTCACAAAATGAATTGTTGCTATTCTTATAATGAGATTTTGGATTTATTTCTTATATTGTATTTTTTCAATTGTATACGCAATACACATTCAAATGCTCTTAATAATATTCTTTATTTAAAATCCATGGTGGATGACACAAAATGTTGAGTATTCCCATTTTTTTACAATTTCTGAAAAGATGTTTCAAACTTTCCAAATTTTGGAATGTAAGAGCCCCTAAAGAATACAAAAAAGGGCAGTTGATGAATATAGTATTTCGACTTATTTCGAAGCGAATGAGAATTCATCTCTTCAATAGGAAACACATTAAATAGATCCGCTACTTCAGTTCACCGAATTATGATTATAAATATAAATTATGATAATAAAATGAAAATACGTTTCAAAACTCAAATTAACAAAATAAATGATCAGGTAAGAGTTTCAATATGGTAACCATTTTGTTCCACACACTTTCGAATACGTCATGAAACACCTCGGTTAGTCGCTCGCCCAATTTCCTCCCCCTTTAGTGAGTGGAAAGCATCCTCCACACGCCGTTTCAAATCTTCTTTGCTTTCAATAGGAGATTCATAGACTATGTTTTTTATTTTACCCCATAAATAAAAATCTAAGGGAGTAAGATCGGGAGATCCTGGGGACCAAAATAGTGAAAAACGGCGTTCGATCCACCGATTACCAAACGTTGCATTCAGTTCTTCAGACACCTCGTGCGAACTGTGTACCGGAGCCCCATCCAATTGATAATATGCGACTACCGCATACTCAAAACATCCTAAAACTCATAAACAAAATTTCTTAGGATCTCCAAAAATTTGTCTTTATTTAAATTCTCTTTATAAATGTAGTACCGCACTTTATGTTTCATCAAAAGAGCAAACACATTAAAACTAAATTTGTTCGGGGGGTTTCTTTGTCTTTTTCTATGATGATTTTCACTTCTCCAAATGTGGCAATTCTTTCTTTTAAATAGTGATGGGGATACTTCTCGTTGAAGGCTCGGCAGGTTCTACTAATAATTCTGTCACATTCACCATGTATATAAAATAGATCCAGAATTTCTTAATTAGAATAACGGTTCATTTTGTTAAATCGAAAAATGAAGATAACGAATAACAATAACACCAGACGCTTGTGAATTATGAACAGATAATTTATCTTCTACAGAGTGTTCCCATAGTTTCGAAAGATTATTCATTGAATTTTTTTAGATGCAATCAATTTTACTCTACGTACACCATAAATCCAGAAAATTTCAAATAACTCAGAAATTATAGAATTTAGGAGCATAATCATGTGAGAAAACTATTATTATTTTTGACAGCAGAATCCAACACAATTATAAAAAAATAGGGTTCTAATTTGAAAAACAGAAGTTATGGCCAATTTAAGATTACAATTTTCAACACAAAATTTGAAACACCCTGTGAAGATATTTTTGAAATCCAAAAGATGCATGATTTTTTCACATCCTTCCTCTTCGATGTTGTAAAAACGGTTTACGCTCAGGATATTTAAAATAAGAATAATGAACTATTACTGACTACACATATTTTACTTTTTTTCAGTTTTTTTGGATATTTTGAAAGCTATTCGATTTAATACAATGGTTTTAACAGAAATGTATTCACTATTGAATACTCGATCATACCAGGAATGGAAAACTTGAAAAAAATTTTTTCGTCGAATTTATTTTCACTGCCTGTACAACCGGAAGTTCTTGGGCTTCGAAAATATTTTAGCTCTCTAGAGAACTTCGCACAATATCATAATCCCAATTCTCAGATTTCAAATATGTTTAGTTCTCCAGAAACGTCTAATAGGCACTCGAACTTGAGACACCCTGTAGTGATAACAACATTTCGGATCTTCATAACTCGTAAACCATTAGATGGATTGGGTTCAACAAGGAACTTGACCGAGATAAATCGACTGTTAACCTATGCTGAAATATGAAAACTTTAGCTCCTTTTTGGACTATGAAGAATATACGGTCGGAAGGACGGACACCCTCATGTTTGCACCTGTATTCTTCATCAAAAAGCAAAACTCAAAAGGTTCAGAACATTTTCTGCCCGATATTCCATTATTAAAGACATTTGGATAAAACGATAGCAAGCTCTACTAGAACAAGCTCGCGAAAAGAATCATGATTAGTAAAATAATTTGAACGTCATTTCAACATCCTAAAATCAAAGGAATAATCATAACGTTAATCAGTTACGATATCAAGATATTATTAAACTATCAATGAAAATTCTTATAATTTTGCGTTTTAAACCACACTCAGTGCTCACGTAATTCAAGCAATTTTTTCATGGGCACTTCTGCTTTATTTTTACTCGCCGTATTGTAGACTGAAAGTGAAGCCTAAAAATGAATCTTGAATGCAATCGATAAGAAACACCAATTTTTTTCTGTAAATTTGTTGTCCATGAAAAACCTGCTGCATGATCCTGAATCTTAGATCGATACCAAGCAACGTAGGAAATTCGAATAAGTTAACGAAGCTTTCATGCACATAAACTGAACTAAGTTCACAAGCATCTTTGCTCTTTAAGATAATAACCAGTCCACGACCTATGCAAATTAATGAGAATACATTAGACTTGAATCAAAACAGCACCGTTAGAAATAACACTCGGAAACTGAATAGCAATTCGAAACTTAGTGATTCGACGGGTTGAATTCCATTTTGGCAGCTGAAACGATAATGACGTTTGTGCCGAAAATACGAGACAGTTTAAAATTTCTGCATATCTTGAGTAAAGTTCGAGAAAACTTTCAATAAAGGAAATCTGGAATGGTAATGCTAGAGTTCATCATATCGGCAATTCATCAATTATATTATCTATAGCAAAAAACTGAATCAAGCAATCTGCAGCCAGTCTAGAGGTAAGCAGAACGCTTTCTGATGATCACAGCCATCTCCAGATCCTTTGAAATTAATGTTCTGGGAATATATCTTCATGCAGTTGTAAGTACTTTTTCTAATATAAAATGATTTTGTTCCAAGTTTTCAGCGCAAATTAGGACATCTTACCGGGAATTGACGAGAAGTTTTTGATGATGGAACTCGTATTATTTAGGCATTAACCAATAATCATCTCTTATTGTTCTTGCTATCTACATTTCTTCAAAAATCTTCTATTGCTTTCAAGGCAATTAATTAGCTTTTACAATAGATGATAATATTTAAAAATTTTTCAATTTTCTTCTAGTATCAAGATAGACAGACTCTGAGACTAGATCAAATGTGTTCTATCAGTGGTTCTTCAACTTGATTCGAACAATCGGTCGCCAAACTTTCGGTTATTCAATTGATGGTACACTTATCGGATCAAGAGCGATTTTCACAAATCTGCTTCGTTAATTCTTTTTTTTGTAGGTGTCTTTTCTTTGGATATTTGGATATGATAGATGTAACGCTCCATTTCATCTAGTGATAGTCATTCGCAGCATGTTGGAGCATCTTTGATCTGTCGAAGTCTAATACTTGAGGAAGTCGTTGATTATCTTTTTTTTCTTACTTCAAGGAGCGCTTTGTTTCTCCGTTTTAAGATCTTCTACTTTCGTTTATTTCTTATACAAATCTTCGTTCTTTGTTTCTCATTATCAAGTTCAAATTCTGGCCTGATTCTCATTTTTCCTGATAATCCTGTTACATAAGGAATGATGCTTTATATATTATATTCCATAGTTACATAAGTACTATGTAACTACTAGTACTTAGTATACTTAGTACTTATTAGTAGAGTAGGTGATTGCTGTATGTCAATTTATCGTTTTCAATAGTTCTTCTACAGCACTCATGAACTAGATCGCCTATTAAATAAACTGTTCAAAAGATATTGCGAGATTAATATTTTGCGCTTTACCATTCGAAATTCTGAGGAGTAGGTTATTGCCGTATGTCCATTTACTGTTTTCAATTGGTCTTCCACAGAACTCATGAACTAGATCGCCTATGAAATCAACTGTTCTGGAAATAAAGCGAGTTTAATATTTTTCGCCTTACCATTCAAAATCCCTGAGGAGTAGGTGATTGCCGTATGTCAATTAATCGTTTTCAATAGGTCATACAGAACCCATGAACAAGATCGCCTATGAATTCAACTTTTCTATAGATATAGCGAGATTAATATTTTTCTCCTCACCATTCGAAATCCCTGAGGAGTAGGTGATTGCCGTATGTCAATTAATCGTTTTCGATAGGTCATACTGAACTCATGAACAAGATCGACTATAATACTAAGTAGTAGTACTAAGTACTACATATATAGTATTTAGTTAACGGTTGAAAGTAAGAGCAAGATATTGACCGTTTTTTTATACACACTAGTTCTTGAGATTCTGTACTATATCTCTCTATTTCCATTGTGAATTTAATAGATTTTTCCTGATTGTGAAGGTGTTGAAGAAATCCATCTATAGTGTTCATTTCATGTTGCCAAATCATGGATCTCTTCCATAATTTTGGTTCTACTACATATTGGTCGAGAGCTTCTTGTTCGACAATCTCCATATGGTGGATGGATATTGTCAGAATAATAATTCTACAGGTGTTACGCTGATTAGATGGAGAAGAATATGAAACGTGGCATTAACATTCTTTGTTGGATATTTAAAAACAATTTCGACTTCCTTTATGAGATTCGAGTTGAAAGAAAAAATTCAGAAGAAATGTTCATTCTTTGTATCATAGAATGGCCTTGAATTTCGATAATGTTTCTGCTTAGTGATGAAAGACAGAAAATAATAAAACTCTAACTTCAAATCGGTTTATTTCTCCAGATATGTTCAGCAGGGACTTGAACTTAAATTCTCGCTATTCAGGTCTTATTCCTCCTTATATAATTTTCTGGTTGAAAATTATTTTCAATATATATTGCTGTATAAAAATAAGGTTAGAATTGAAACTTATACATTCTTAAGAACTCAATCGAGGCTGATTTCATTGCTTATATATATATATATATGTCGGGTTCAGAACGTCTTTCGACGTTGTCCGACGCCTTGCCTCCATCTCTGTCTATTTTCCCAATCAAGATCTTGCAGGTCTCTAGCACTCATGGCCTTAACTACACCCTGCTTCCAATTTGTTTCGGCCTACCTCTTTTCCTGCGTTCTGTTGGTTGCCAGTTCATTATCTGCTTCGGGGGTCTTGTTTCTGACATACGATGTATGTGGCCATACCAGGTTAACTGCCTCCTCTCAATATCATCCATTATGGTTCCTTCAATACCCATCATACCCTTAATACCGTCATTCCTAATTCTATCTCTCCTTGAAATCATCAGTGACCTCCGCAATGCATCCATTTTAACCGCCTCCAATCTTCTCTTGTATTTCTCGGTTAATCTCCAATTCTGAGAACCATATAACAGACTGGACTTTACCAATGTCTCATATATATTGAATATTCTTTTTTTTGTGATATTTTTGTTCCATAGTATGCCATTGAGACAGGATATTGCCTTTTTCGCCGTTGATATTCTTCTCTCTATTTCCCTGTTGTCCATTCCAGTTGAGTCGAAAATCACTTCAAGATAGCTATAGTCCAGACAGTGGGTTATCATCTCATGCCTGTCATCATCCAATACCAGATCACCCGGTTCTCCGCCAACACAAAGATATTTGGTTTTCTTTAAGTTGACATTTAAGCCCCACTTCTCGTATTCTTCAATCAGCTTGCACATCATGTATTCCATGTCATCTTTATCACCGGATACAGCCGCCTGGTCATCGGCAAACTGCAAAGTATAGAGGGTCATATCATCGAGTTCTATTCCCATGCCATGAACTTTTTCCTTCCATAGCCTTAAGGCTGCAGCCACGTATACTTTAAACAATGTTGGGGACAGACAACACCCCTGTCTCAGACCCTTAGTAACAAGAAATTCATCAGTTATACACTTTCCAATTTTGATTCTTGATTTTGTCCCCGTGTAATGGACTTTAATAGCTTTTATGAGGGTGTGGTTGATGTTCGTGCTCTCTAATACTTTTCGGAGTATCGTAAGATTTATGCAAGTCTACAAATGTGATATAAACTTCACGGTTAGTTGCAGTCTTTTTCTCGATAATCTGTTTGAGGCAGAATACATTGTTACTGCATGTTCTACCAGCACGAAAACCGCTTTGTTCTTCCTCCTCCCGATCCTTAATTTCCACCTCTATAAGATCTCTTAGCACTTTTCCATACAGTCTACTAAATGTGCTTGTTATCGATAGTCCTCTGTAGTTATTACATCGCTTTCTACTACCTTTTTTATGAACTGATATTATATAGGCAGATTTCCATTCCTCGGGAACAAGGTGTCCATTCACGCATAAGTTGAACAGATAAGTGATCATATTGTACAATTTTTCAGTTTCATTTTTCATAAACTCAACGTGTATACCCCCAGGTCCACAGGCTCCACCATTTTTCAGTCCCTTTATAGCTTTTTTGACCATATCTTCAGTTATTTCAATGGTCTCGCCCTGTATACCAATTCTTTCCGTCGTTGGTTCCCTCAAGTATTCTTGTCTGTCTTCAGTAAACAATTTCTTGTAGTAATTCAACCAAGTTTCGGCTTCTATTATTTGTATGTTTTCCTTTCTTTATGGGATGTTGGAAAAGATTTTATGAACCTCCAAGCATCCGTATTTTTCAGTCCGCCAATGTATGTATTCATCTCATGACATTTTTTATCCCAAAGTTCATTCTCTTCTTTCGGTATCAGCTTTCTCGTATCACGTTTAGCTATCTTGTAACGTTGGAGGTCATTTGGATCCTTTGTGGTCAGCCACTTCAGATATAATTTTTTTTCTCAATTTCACCAAAGTTTCTATCTCATCATTCCACCATAGATTTTTACCCACATGCTGTTCCCTTATACCTAACGCTTCTTTAGCCGCTTTTAGTATACTCGACATGATATAATCATAGATTTCATGGAATGTGAGGTCTCGAAAATTCTGTAACAGGCTACTATCAAGTGTTTGCTGGTATAATCCCACTGTACTGTCATGCACAAAGCTATCGACATTATACTCGATGTGTTCCAGTTTCTGTAATAGTTTGATAGTCTGTATTTTTCACCTGATATTTTGGTGGAAAAAATACTTTGGCTCGTATGAGGAAATGGTTTGATCCACCACCAAAAGCTTCTCTTAATGCTCTGACATCATTCACTTGAATGCTCGGCTTTTGTTTCATAATGAAGTAATCTATTATTGACTTGAGATCACGTGTTGGCTGTACTCAGGTGTATCTATGGAAGAATCCATTGGCGATTTTCAAGTGGTTGACTTCACACAATTGTATAAGTCTGTTCATTTCATTACTTTTGGGGTACAAATTGGTTCCTCGCTCTTATTAGATCTCCTTGTAAAATTGTGACGATTTCACTATATCCTCATTTTCGAAGTTTCCTTGTCTTGAAAAATGAACTAGGCTGAATTTATTCCCAGAAGGTGAGAACTCATGCTGTAAATTTTACACTTCCTCCTCATGATTTTTCATCACCATTTTACCATTTCTCTAGTCAATACTTGTTTTTTTTTCCTGAAAATCTGGCAGAAAAATGGCCAACTTGGAGTTTCAGCAAGATGTTATGTTTCCTTAGTCGTTAACATTTATTGAATTGGAAATCATTTCTTGATAAGACTCATTCATGAATATTATTGCAGTGAATTAATTCAATTATGGGCCTAGGAACTCAAAAACCTAGGTTTATGATGATATTTCATATTGATAAAAATAATATATTTTATGTTATTAAAATATACTCTCAAAATTGAGTCATTTGAATTTGAAGGAGAAATAATAATCTCGTACATCCACTTAATGCCTTTTTTTGTCATAATTTTATGTGAACCTTCAACTATTGAGAAGATATACTTTCATGGCCTATTCAGCCAACCCAATGATAAATATATATATATAAATTAGGAGAAACTAAGAGTTATAAATCGAAGCAAGCTATGGAGCCTTCCAGGAAAGAATTGAAATTCAGTAAAAATACTTTCCATTCGATACTCTCCCGAGAAAAATTCATCTTCAACAATTATCGGGAAATACTTTCTCAATATATGAACCCAAGGATGGGTAGATCCCTTTTCAAATGATTAATCAACTAGATGCCGCTCTGAGCAAAGATTAATATACAAAGTTATCTGGAAACCTACAACATCATAGTGAGATCACCATAATTTTATTGGAAGAATTGAATATATTCAAGAATTATTTCTAGAATTTTTTTATGTGTTTATGCAAGAACAGTATCAGAAGTTATCAATAATAGAAATGAAGATCATCATCAAAAAAAATTTTACAATTTCCTTGCCGAATTCAAAATTGATTTCACGAAACATAATATGATTCAGAATATTATTCATGATCAGAGTTTTGTAATCATAGGTACCTGCATTATGTAATTCAACCCTTCGAATCTTCGCGATTTATATTTACAGTGTCACGGCTATTCTGCCATAAACATCGACATTCCAGAAAGTGTTGAAGAAATAAAAATTCCAATGATCGTATGTGCATGAAGTTGATAAAAATAAGAAACAAAGGTATTTTCAAAATTTATGTGAGACCAGAGACAAATGAGGCCATTTTCATAGCAACCTGACCTCTATTCAGCATTAATTGACATTGAACTTTGTTGAAACAAACTTGAACTCTCGAATTTGAATCGCAGCCTTCTATTTGTGATAAAATTAGCTCTTCAAGAATCTGTGCTATATGTTCACCACTTGCAAATTATGATTGTAGTCCTACTTCATTGAAGAAGAAACTGTCTCAAAAGTATGGAAGAAAATTACTGATATAAACGACTCTTATAGGCTGATTATCAGTCTTTTACTTTTTATTTCAATTTATTTCAACAACAATAATGGCAAACATTTACTGTTTGTTGGCTAGAACCTGTGCACAATTGTTATTTGGAAAAATATCTATTTTTCATATTATTATTTCAATTACAACCATCAAGTAAAAACTGAATTGAGAAAGATGACCAGTTTGTATAATAGAGCAACAAATATATGCTACACCCAACAAGATTTAAATGGTGAAATGATGAAATCACGAAAACAATTAGAAGTAATGGCGATCCCAAAGAGATATTGGCAATTACGAAAAAAAAATAAGATAAAATCAACTTCAACCCCATAATGATATAAGAAAATTGGGACAAACCATAAAATGTGCGTTCCTTTTGTGAATGGTTTCTCAGAAAAAAAATTAGAAGAAATCGAAATAAATAGGTACGATATAACAACTGCATTCAAAACACAAAATACTTTAAGGTCAAACTTACTAAAAGTTAAACCTGACAATAAAAATCAAAAACAGAATATTACCATATATGATATATTAAGCAAATACGGAAGAACTTACATCGGATCGAAGTGAAAGTAAGAATAAAAGAACATCAGAAGCTTTCTCAATTGTTAGATGCCGATAGATCGAAGTTGGTTGAACATGATGTGGATTATGAGATAAAATAATATGTCACATTTAGATGTTTGCATGTGTTAACACACCTTTCACAAGCTTTTCGAGATGTTTGTAACTTCAACTAGGTTTGTGAGGGTCAAAAGTTCTTGCTCACACTATAAGTTCGTAAGAGACAATGAGGAGTGATATTCTCCGCAGAGAGTTTGAAGCACTTCATTCGTAGAAAACAAAAATAGAATATAGTTAACGGTGGTAGCTGCTAACAAGTACAAGATAAGGTAACTGCACCATAGAGCCATCTATTTCTGTTCATCATACCTACAGTAAATCTAGCGTTGATTGAAAAAAATTGCCTGTCATAATTTCTTGACCATCGGTAGAGAGTCAATCGAAGAGGTAACTTTGAGGCCGCGATCGCCACCTTCTTTTGGACACGTGCCCAACCAAAAAGGTGTTTGGATTCCAGTAACATCTGAAAGAAAGAGAAAATTTTGAGGGACAGAAAATGTAGAGGATATTTTAGTGATCTCGTACGACATAAAATTGGCTGTGAAATTCGATGCGAATGTCTCGTTGCAATATTAAGTATAAGCTACTATTTTACATTTCAGGAATTGAAATAAAATTTTTACTGTTTCAAAATCTTTTTCAATCGATCTGAACAAATTATATTTTCAAGGAAAAGGTACAATTGAACTTCTTGGTCAGCGATGTCGTCTTTGTTACTGTCCAAATCAGTTTAATAGGCATCTGGAAGAGATAAAACATTTCTGTTGCAAGATAATGTTTTATAGTGGAAATACTTACTGCAAAAACCAAATTCAAGTAAGCGTCCCCTACCGCTCACATTTCAAGTCCTACGAGATCACTTCAATGACATTATTTATGGCTAGATTATCCTCTACAGATATCGTCTATTGAATTCAGTTTCAAAGAGAAGTAAATCCAAAAGCTTTCTGAGTTTTAGAGATAGACAAAAAATTGGGAGATCAGTGTACTATATGGTTGAGAAGTTAAGCTTCATGGGGGGCTTAGTACCTATATATATATATATATATATTCTTTTGAACTTTTGGCTGACAATATTTAGTTAGCAAACAATAAAGCATATAGATCAGGGGTTAGTGACGGGGTGTCATACAATTCGGCGTATGACATAAAAGCCTAGGGAAAAAACCCCAGTAAAAAAAAAAACCCTGGCTCCCCGTCTAAGTGTGAAAATACAAAAATAAGCTGAAATATATTTCAGGGACTTCTTTCTTCAAGAGTGATCTTCTATTGATGGAGAAAGAGACTTCTTCAAGGTGCTCACATTGAATCTGGAAATAAAAAGACAAAAGCAGAAAAAAGAACAGAATTTATAACCCATTCCAAGAAAGAGTTGGGAACATCATGAATAGCCCTAAAACCATCTTGAAATTTATATATGGGACAACTATTGATGAGATGAGGTATTGTTTCTTCTGCTTCTCCACATTCACAACTTGCGCTAGGAACTGAGTTCCATTTGAATAGCATGCCATTGGTACGACCATGACCTGTTCTCAAACGATTAAGAACTGTCCAAATTTTTCTTGGAAGATCAAAACTTAGTACCTATGTTGAAATAATGAATGGTGATGTTTTTTAAATTGGACTTGAAATTTTCCGTTAGTAACAGATAGAAGGCTGGGTATTTGATCGAGGTTTCCTCCATGGTTCAACAGAAGAAATGTCCATTATTTCTGAAAAAATATTGAGTTGGCGCAACCGCTGATCTCCCTGTCTGTGCAGGAGCTTGACGCGGCCAATGAGACATTGCGCACCCTCCAATCACAGCTGGAATTGGTTCCCTCCCCCTCCAGCAGTACGGTCCGCGTGCTTCTCGACACGAAAGACGCTAGAATAGCGACGTTGGAGCGGGAGGTCAATCTGTTGGAAAGCGAGGTCAGGAGGCTGGGCGGGAACTTAGACCAACCCCCCACCCTTAGCCTCAGTCAATCGGAAATAGCTCAAGCCGCGCCGTTCAAACGACAAGTAAGTTTTCTGTTGAACGATGTGCAAATCGGAAAGGATGGCGTTATACTTGGTAGATTGTGAGAGAACGCCAGAGGGGTTAATCATTGCGTCATACTGTCTGTGTTTGCTTCCTCCCACCCCCTGCCAGATGTTACTCCGATGGATATCCTTAGAAATACTGGAACACCTCTCGACCTGATCCAATTTTCTCTTCAGGCTTCTGGACGAATCTCCATTGAAGTCTAGAGACCTCGTTCGGACACTGTTCGTTGATATGCATTGAAATTATACTGCCAAATAGTCAATAGTATGTCAATTAAGATATCGAAGAATGTTTTATCGGGAATTTTTGAATTAAATCACTTATGAATTTGACGGAATTAAGGCTTTACAAATGGGAGATACTGGGATGACATGCTGAAAATTGAAAACTCATCTTCATATTCATTCGATGCATTGAACTTGTTCAAATTTGATGAAGCGCGTTACGTCAGATGGTTCTTAATAGAGGTTTTTTTTTTAATTAAAAAATGAACAACTATAGGTGAGCTGGAGGTACGTAGTCGAGAAATTACAGTTCTCAATAGCACATTAGTTTCGAAATACTCCCCTTGTTGAAACTTGAGCTGTACAAAAACTGAAGTTCTTCATTAAGTTCCTTATTTGCTAAGGGAATGATTAAGAGTTATTAAGGATTGGCAAGATTTCATTAATGATCAATAAATCATGGAACAAGACAAACTCCGTCCACTATCGGTCTTCGACGAGATGTCAATCTCAATGCAATTGGCCTATTCCTCGACATGAGTTATTTAGATACACGGCAATAACGATATATTTTGTTTATGAGGTTGCACTTTTTCAACTCATTAAAACGAAAGTCATGAGTCACACAAATGTTGTCCTGGTCTAGAAAGAATTCAACATATAAACAAGAGCTTCAGATTTAAAATATCAAGCAATAATCAATTGATTTCATTGGATTGAAGTCTTATAAGGCAGACGATCAATTGAAATACTAGATGGAATCAATATCTATTAAAAATATGGGCTTTCACTTTATTTCAAGTGAATGACTCCTGAATGAAAATATTCGACTTCATCATCTTACTATTCAAATCCAACTAAAAAAAAATCCTCCCTGCTCATTTCAGAGAGAAACTCAACAAACCCATCCGAAAAGTATGCATATTCTTGATATCTAGACCTGTTTCTCTCTGTCTGAGTTGTGAGGCATTCTGTAAGCACTGCTGATAAAAGTGACTTACTACTACTAAAGGCAAAACTACAACTTGAACTCTGTAAAATCTCTACAGAGTTACTACAATTGTTCATAACATCGCAAGTGGCTCTACAATTGTATTTTCCACTACAAAATAATGGTTAAGGCATGGTTTATTTATCTCTCAATGATATGACGTCTAGTAGGTACCAGAGGAAATCAATAAATTAGTGAATATAAAAATATATATTTTTGATCTAGAGCTCATTAGTAAATATAATAAATATAAAAATGTCCTGTTCAATGTTTCATTGTATAGTCAGCCTAGTGAGAAGCAAAAATAATAAACAATTCCTTCATAATTAAATGTCCAAATCTTAATTTCTAGTTATTATTATTCATCTCGGAAACTGAGGATGAAATAGTGTACCTAATATAATTAGTTATTTTGAATAGTTGAAAGCATTAGGCTATTTATTTTCATATATCTGCACAAATTCTTAAGTTTCTTATTTAGGCGCATTCTGCTTGAGTTGAATGAATTGAAAAATATTGTTTTGTTTTTGAGCTGATCCTAGAGAATCACGAGTGAGAGGTCGTCCACGTTCAGTTTCAGGAGAGGAATGACAAACTCCAACATTGTAATGACAAAATCCAAGCCTCTACAAAGTTTGCGAATATCGGACTTGTTGGTGATCCCATTGCTGTGTCATATTGAAAACCTTGTTCTAAAACAACCTTTCTCCAAGTCTTCTTTATTTAGATAAGATCTCCTTTCTTTAATTTGAGATTATTAAGTGCTGCATAATTTTTCTCTGTTTTTATTCGGTCGTCTAATTCGATAATGAGGTATCATTATTGATGCAATGAAAATACTACTTGAATTCTAATTGAACGTTTTGGAATAGACACCTTTTATTCCCAGGGTTTGTGTTATTTCTCAAGCACTCATTTAGTTTCCTACAATGAGTTTAATATTTAATTAAAATATTTCAATATTATTATTCAAATGATAATTGCCTGATTCATTTCGTTTCTATGCCGATATTCGATATATGGGAAACTAAGTATTAGAAGCTTTCGATTCTTCCCAAGGTGTTACTTGGCAACTTAATTGCTGAAATATGCTGTCACTACCTATGATCAAAAGTAAAATCTTTCTAGATTCAATTAAAATTTCAAACATTTATACCTGAGAAGTTATGAATGCAAAAGTTTGGTAGGAGTAACAATACTATGATTATTCTCTCTCGTCTACACACTAGAAAATGAAGCATAGGACACGGATACAATCTAACATAACTCTAGCTATACACTTACTTTTTATTATTATATTGAACATTTTTCAGCCACAATAACTGAGTTTGTCTGGTCCAGGGCTCATTCTTGGGTATATGCAAAAGGGAATTCAGACGACTCCGTTGATTATGAAAAGTAATTTCAATTTATACATACAATAATATAGTTTCCTAAACATTGTACTCTAATCGGCTCACGTTCCTCTGGAGCTAAGGTACAAATACTTGGGCCACGATATCGAGCTATAATATTGGCAATAAACTAAAGAATGCTCCACCGTTCAGTTGAATAAACCGGCCCTTAGCCTATAATGAAAAATGTGAATATTGATAAGCAATCAAATTCGATGGTTGAATCACAAGTCTGAGAATTTTGCATAAGAAATGCAAAACTGCTCGCGCTAACATCATTTAGGAAGACTCTTGAAAAGATACGATGCGATTGTTGTTATTGCGCATGTTGTCCAAAGTGCGGATGGATTCAAACAAGGTTGTACAATATCAATACTAGTGTAGTAGTATTCAATACTGTACTTATATTTGATGAACCAAATACTCTTATACGGAAATACGTCGTGAAATATACAAAGTGCATAAAAAATACGGCTATTCGGCAATCATTGAAGGGAATTTTCATTTTCAGCATGTCTTATAGTATCTTCGAGTGAAATTTCATTAAATATTTTTGGAAGCAAGAGCTGAATATGCAATCTAAGCCTAATTTAATTGTGAACCAATTATAACTAAACAAAAAACACCATACATAAGACTGCAATCACTTGAGAATGATAATAAGAATAGGAACCAGCAGAATGTTGAAATAAAAATTCGAAATGATGAAATGTATAAATCTTCGAAATTCAAGATCGTACACTTTTTTGACTAGATCCTATTTTGCTGGTTCTCTTCACTAGTATATTGAGGAAAGTTTTGTCAAATCACATTTGTGTATTGAAAATTATATTACTGTTTCATGGCTTTCGAGAGTTTAATAAAATAGTTGAGAATAAATCAGTTTATCAAGCACTTTGTTTTTATCTTTTGCCTTTCCTTAGACTGAGCCATAAGTGCCTTATTAGATAGTGTTTCATCGTTTCGATAAAAGAGCAGAAAAGATTCACAACCACAATATTGAGAATTTCAATAACACAAACTCTGTAATGAACGGTTATTTATTTATCGTTTCAATAGTCCTCTCAAGGAAATCAAAATTGTGAAAAATTAACTAAGAGATCAGAAAAGTATGAGCGATTGCTCACTAGATTCGGAATCACTTCCAAAAAAATATTTCTGAAGGATTTTCGGTCAGGTAGAAAATAAAAATTTTTAGTAATGATATAAAAAATATGAAACAAGTTTCAGCTCTACTTTTCAAAAAGCTAATCAATTACTATCAATTGAAATTGAAATTCAGCTAGGGTTGTTTTTGAATCGAAAATTGTTGCAACTTACATGGGTGAAGATTGTTTTATGTAGGTAATTGAAATAATAGCAATTGCAATCAAATATTTTCTGGAAAAACTTTCACTTTTTGCTGTCCAGGGAGAATTATTATGGTTGAAGATGTGTTTTCTTTAAACTCAATTTATTTTTGTTCAAATTCGTTATTTTTTATATTTCAATTGTTTCAATAATTGGAAAAGAAATTATTCTGCTTTCAGCAATCATAGCTCAGGATTTTGTAAGGATCACCGGAAAATAATTCCTTGTTTTCAAATTCAATTATTCATTGAAATTATAGTAATGAAATTCAGTATGAATAATAGCAAAAGGAAGTTACAAAAATCGATATGTACAAAATCATTAGGTCAAAATATCTATGAAACAAATTGTTGAATCAATAAAATTTTATTATATAATATAAAAAATGTTTTTCTAGTTAACTATTGAAATAAAAATTAGGATTTTCAGAGCTAAATAGTTTCTTCAGTTATTATTAGAAACATTGAAAGGAAAAAAACGTATTCCATGGAAAAAAATCCTTTATTATTTCCATTTCAAGAAAATTTTTCTCTATTAGTTCAAAACTATTTCATTATCGAATAAGGTGAACGTTCATAACTAATGTTGAAAAGTGCCATAATAGAATGTCAAAACAGTCATATCTAAATTCGAATGAAGAATATTATCATTGTCCTTCGGATATCATTTAATCATACAGTAGCCATAATAAATCATTTATAAGAAGTAAATAAATTTTGTGACATAAATATTCCAAATGGGCTTCGAGAAATTCAAAATTCACAGATCAATTTTCAATACCCTTCATCCCATTATTTATGTCAACGGAGATTGGGGAAAAATAAGTCAATTGAATGAGTTTTTTAAAAGTTGGGATAGAACTTAATTGTGCATATAAACAATTTAAAACTCTCGAAAAATGTAATTTTTCTGGAATTTTGATTAGTAATGTTTATTAAAAAGTAATAAATTCTGCGAAAATGATCTTCAATTTTTCATTTATCCTATAGTTTCAGGATAATTGGAATGATTCTTGAAGACTACACTTTTGAGAATTACACAAAAGAAAGTTTCGAGCCACGACTTTCTCTTATTTAATCATAAATTTCCGTGAACAAAAACAAGATGAAACCGAGGATGAAACTCTAACACATGTGAGAGAAAGAATCCTCAGTATCATCAAGACTACCTGAAATATCATCATATAAATACCGTATTACGACATGTCGTTCGAACTATACTTCTAATCTCATCGTTCATTGAATTATATCCAATTTATTACATACTTGAAAACAATTAATATGATACATGTTTCCAAAAGAAGCATCTGAGCTGGACTTTTTGCATCTCAAATTTGTCAAGCTAAACACATCACTGGAGTCCAAAAAATCGACTTTTATGGCCGGTTGTGAATCGCTTCTGAGCAAAAGAATCATTTTTATAAAATCAAATCATTTCGAAAGTAAATGAGATTTCATGAATTTATACCATTCCACAAAATCGTTCATTATCTACACGTAACTTCCACTAACAAGACACATCGTACGCTACTGATTAACCCCTCGTCTGTAACTATATGTTAAGACTCTCCGGCTACCTGGAGATCAGGTTGACCACTTTGCCACCTCTTTGTCTCTGGCACGCATGAATTTCCCGCATGGAGCAAAATAGAGTGCATGCATGTCCTCAGCTGGACGAGTTCCGCGTGGAGATACAGCGTAGAGATCAGGAGATCTTGGCGATGGGAGCCAAGATGAAGACGTTGGAAGAGCAACACCAGGATTACCAGAGGCACATAGCCGTTCTCAAGGAATCCCTCTGCGCCAAAGAGGAACATTACAACATGCTTCAGGCTGACGTGGAGGAGATGAGGCAGAGGCTAGAAGAGAAGAACCGGCATATTGAGAAAAAAACGCAGCAAACACAACAGGAGAGGGCTCGAGCTGGAGCTGAGATTGCAGAGATGAGAGAACATATGGATATCAAGGATAGAAAAATAAACGTTCTGCAGAGGAAGGTGAGTCAATATTTTTCCGGACTATGTATATGATTTTTTGGTATTTTCAGTTTTATATGGTATGACTCAAACCGTTTCCCCCTTCCTTTTACGTGCTCAAATATTTTTATATTTGCGATTTATTGATCTTTCAAACCACATGATGATGATGATGACTACATGGCTAATATATTTTCCGCGGTTCAAGGTCTTTTCAAATTACATTAAAGATATTTAATAAAATGTAGCGCATCAAGATGATGAAAACTGATATTTGCTAATGGATTGATATAAAAATTTTATGATTCTTTTAGTATTTTATTTTCTTTTGGAAATCTACTGTGAAATCTTGTGGTCCGGCTGCGATTTTCATTGGCCCAGTACGAATAGATAAGTATCAAGAAATTTTCAACTGATTTCAGATATTTGAAAACAACTAGCTTCAATTTTTTTACTACTAATATCTTCCCGGCAGGTGGAAAATTTGGAAGATCTTCTGAAAGAAAAAGATAATCAAGTAGACATGGCAAGAGCAAGATTATCTGCAATGCAAGCTCATCATTGTTCATCTGAAGGAGCTCTCTCATCCCTGGAAGAGGCAATTGGGGATAAAGAAAAACAGATGAGTCAACTCAGGGAACAGCGTGATAGAGCGGAACAGGAAAAACAAGAAGAGAGGGAATTACATGAAAGAGAGATTGCAGATTACAAATTAAAAATACATTCTCTGAATAGCGAAGTTGAAAAACTAACTGCAAGATTAGAAAGGGCTCAAAATGATAGAGATAGGTTGGAAGCGAAATTGGAGAGTTCACAATCCGAGCTTGGCAAGAGTAAAGCAGAACTCGACAAAGCCACCATAGAAGTTGGAAGAAGCGGACAAGATTGGGAACAAGCAAGACAGAGACTGGCCAGGTTAGAACTAGAGAACGAGAGGTTAAAACAAGAGGTAGATAGACTGACACTCGATAGGGATAGAGAAAGACCAAGAAGTACAACTTTCGGCAGAACGACCTATGCGAGCAGTCACGAACTCGATAGGGTTCAAGAACAGGCCGATAAAACTTCTTCTGATCTGAGAAGATGCCAAGCAGAATTAAGGGTTACTCAATCTGATAGTGAAAGAGCCAAAAACGAAGCGAAAGCATTGCAAGAGAAACTGGAGAAGTCGCAGGGGGAATTATATCGCCTCAAGGCCCGTCTAGAGAATTCTCACCAAGAGCAGGATCATCTACGAGAGGAGCTGGAAAGATTCCAGTCGTCGACAACCAGGCTGCACGCCGACAAAGATCGAGTATTTGCAGAACTGGAAAAGCTCAGGGAAGAACTGGAGCATTCGCAGGGGGCCTTGGGAAAGTCACAATCATCGCAGGACAAACTGCAGAGCGCTCTGGACAAAGCGCAGACAGAGGTCGACAAACTACAAGAAAAGCTCGACAAGTCCATTGGGGAGACCAGGAGAGTAAGTCAAGTTTATGATTTTACTATTTCATTTATCGGATAAGGATTTGTTTCTTCTATTATTTCACTGTCAGAGATATGCCCAGATATTGTGCATAGAAGTTTTACATCCTCTTGGGCGTTTTCGAATGACTATGCTTATCAATGTTATTTTTTACCAAAATATTGTGTGTTTGGTAATTTTCAAGCTGCTCGAGAACACATCTGAGTATAACTGAGCTCTGAACACCACAAATACATTAATTTCATTAATTTCACACTTGATCAAATAAAATGTGCGGATTCCAGATAAAAAATTATCGATGAAATTTAAAAAAAATGATTTTCATGCATGCTAGTTCAATAATCAAAGTATTTTGATTTTTGTTTAGAGGAACTTTCATCTTACTCTATATATTTTTTTCTTTTGAAGTAAACAGTTTTCTTTTAATTTCCTAGTTTTATTCGAGAGTTCCAAAGATTTAATTGTCATGAAAATCCAAAAAATCTACTATTTGAAGCGTTAAAATTGATATATGAATAATAAGGTAATTTTTTGATGAAAAAAATTGTGTTTCTCATTTTCGATATGTGACCTCAAAACTAGCACATTGAGTTAGTTTATTATATCGAAAAGGACAAACAATATAATAATACAAATTGTCAGCAAGAAATTTTTGATCATGGAGTTATTACTTGGACAATAAACATTATATCTATTGTTCTATTTCCCAACGTTTCAACATACGTCTTCTATCAATTTCAACGTAAAAATTCGCTTTTAAAAAGGCTAACAAATTTAGAAAATTGAAGAATTTAAAAGCTTATTTTCACCTTAAAAACGACAGAAGATGTCTTATGAAACGTTGGGAAAAATAACAATAAGAGATGATGGTTATTGTCCAAATAATAATTCTACACAATTAATTTTATTGTCGAAAATTTGTAGTGTAAACAGGCAAAAAAATTACCTCAATATGCTAGTTACAAATCTAAAATAAAAAGAAAATTACTGAAAAAATGTATTTTTTTTTAACAAATATATTGCTCCAAGTTATGAGTATCTCTAAATTCATTACAAGTAAAGTTTTCAACTAGAATAACTTCAATAAAGAGACAACATTTACTTGAAGAGAAAAAAATAAAATTGAAAGATGGAAATTTCAGTAAAAAATTGAAATGCCTTGATTTTTGAAATAGTTTACATGATTAGAGAAAAATCTATAATTCCGAGTAGTAATTTGATACAAAAAATAAGACAATTCTCTTGTTGAAAAAATACTTTTTTTTAAATTTTGAATCTTGAAAACTAGCACATTGAGGTAACTTTCTTGGGATGTTTAATTGAACCATATAATTTACTCAAAAAGTTCTACAATAAACATGGATTCTATCTCTTTCCGTTCTTAACATAATGCACATCGAAGAACGCCATCAGATTTAGTGATTATTCATTTTAGTTTAACAAGGACAAGAGACGGTAGGACTCAATGGGCTATTTTCGAGTCTATCAAAAATTTAAAAAAATTTCAACAGAAAAACGACTTTATTATTCATTAATAATTTTACTATTCGAAATTATAAATTTTTAGAATTTTTTAGTCCGAGTAAATCTTTCTAGTCTCCGCACATTTCGTTTGATCAACTGTAAAGTAAACACATTGTATACATCTGAATACGATTTCGCAGCAGTATCTTATATTGATATATCGTGGGAATGAAATGGTTCTACCAGTTTTACATGGTTTCTGTCCATGGTACTAGAACTACAAGGTATTCTCACGCGCATATCGGTAGTGACGTCATCAAGAGACCCCTGGTTGGTTGTTAGAACTGATCAGAGATGTCTCTACATACTGTATAAAACCGGAGGTCGTCTATGACGTTGATATTCGTGTTCTGTGACGTTTAACCTTAGATATAAATAACTTTGCTTTTGACATCTGATATTTATATGAACCTTCATATGTTAATATACACTTAATAAGTACATTTATTTATTTACTGAGATATCTACAACTTCAAAGCAAACAATAATAGCAAACAAAATTTTCATTCAAATAACTTGGATTCATTTTTCATCATATACTATATTTTGTTGTATTGTGAAAGATAAATTATATTCACATTATTCGGCGAATCCAAGAAAACGATGATATCGAATAAGCCAATAGGCTTCTTATCTCTTGCTGACGTCATGCGCGAAGTTTACAAAACTCGTTCTTCTGTACATTATAATTAAACTATGCAATGTAAATCTATGCTGGAGACATCTCTGTCTCATTTAACGAACCAAAGGGGTCTCATGATGACGTCATGCGCGATTTTGTTCAAAACTCATACCCCAAGTGAGAATACCTTGTAGTCCTAGTACTATGGTTTCTGTCTAAGCACATCGTGTGCATCTCGATATTTTTGAAGTTTTGAATCCTCTTTTTGGTGTTTAATATGGAAATTCATTTCGTTTTCGAGTTGCCTGCAAAAGTTAAGGAAGCTTTCTGAATCATTTCAATTATTCTGTTGAATGAAATTGAAATTGTATGACCAATACTGAATGAATTTATTTCGATGAAGTTTTCAGGCCTGAAAAATCCAATTGATTTCCTCCTCAGTTCTTCATAGCCGCAATTCTTTTCTGGAAACATTGAACTTTTATGCGGTGCACGACATACCCTCTAATTAATTCGACTAAAAGATAAGGGCATGGTGCAGTGACGAAACAATTGATTTCAATTGATTGTATTGATTGCTCATTTATTTTGTTAAAATGTTGAAAAAAATACTTGTTTCTTTCAACCGTTACGATTGATTTCATTTAATAACTCAGAAATAGATCATGTTCACATTGCAGTTTTTTCATTTTAATTATAATATTTCAGCTACAAATAGAAAAAGAAAAAGTAGCATACGATTTAGAGAATACCCAGTCGCAATTGGACAAGGCTCTAGGACAGTCTGCTCGTCTTCAGAAAGAGAAAGAGACCGCCCAAATAGAAGCAGATCGACATAGGGACAAATTGGACAAAGCACAGGTAAACTTTCTAATTTGTAGGAAATTATTTCTAATAGATAAGATCAATTTATGTGTCAATACAGAATACTTCATATGATGTCCAGCAAGTGTCAACTCCTGAACCGTGACCATCAATAACTTTTTTTTTCGTGTTTGCTATAGTTTATTTAAAGACTAACAGAACATCGTGCTATCGTTTTGCCCAAATGTAGGTAATTTTCGAATATTGAGCCGAAAATGGTCTCCATCGATTGGGCTTGACTTCCTGATGAACAATACGGAGTCAAACTCGAGTATGACCGACTTTCTACCACCCATGATATGAATGGTAAGGAATGATAATATCGGTTTGTGTAGACTTTCTATAAATATCAAAAGAGAAGTCATTGCCTCTATCGAGAGTAACTGTTAAATGGTGAAAATTTATGGTGTTAGAAAACGAGTGTTCAATGGTAAATTTTGTCTTGAACATAGAATTGATGGTTTTAAAGAATTTTTCAAGTTCTGTTTTAGTTCCATGCAAAAAATGTCATCTACGTATCGTTTTCATGTAACTATATTCTTCTTATATGGTAGTTGCATTATTAGTTCTTCTATATGGTCAACGTAAAATTCCGGAATTCGGCAGCTGGATGGTGAACCCATATGTAATCCATCTTTCATTGTTTATATGATATCATCGAACATAAAAAAATGTTGTTCTGTTACAAGATACTATATATTTCCTGAACACAACACACTACGTGTGAAACTCGATAAATGACGCCCAAATTAATCTTCTAATATGGCTCCTATTTCTGCTGTATTTTACATATTGAACTCGACGGACCTTCGACGTTTAGGTTATAATTCCAGACATTTTTCAAAGAATAGAGTAGAGAAAAATTATTTCTGGAAGTCACATATTTCATCTTTTATCTTTTGTCTCATCGTATAAGTTTATCAATTTACCTCCAACACGGTAAGATTGTACATTCTCAGTCTTTTAAAATGACCACCTTTCACATAAAAAAACATTATTTAAATTGCGGAAATGTAATTTCAGCTGGCCTGATGATGGCGTAATCAGTGCCGAAATCGATCGCCAAAGAATTATAAAATAATACAGTATAAGATGGAAAGCACCATTAAGGTTGTAAAGAGAATCAAAGACGTAGTATATCGCATTCAGAAATTAGGAAGAAGAAAGAGGAGTAGTCCATGTGTACCGCTTAGTAGGATATGAAGCCGATAAATACCCTCAGGACGAGACTGAAGTGGAAAAGACTACTACTCTGGCCCCAGAACAGGAGGAACTGAGCTTCGATTAGTTCATTGATATTATACTATGGAATGAAATCTTAGATATTGACAGAAGCAACACAAAAGAAACTCGAGGCCCTCGAGAAGTGGCTCTACAGAAGGATTCTCAGAATATCATGGGTTGATCGAGTGTCCTACGAAGCAGTGCTGGAAAGAATGAAGAAGGAAAGGAAGGTGATGAACACGATTGAAATAAGGAAAGTAGAATATCTGGCGCATATCATGAGGAATGATACTAAATACAAACTCTTAATAACCATCATTCAAGGAAAAGTATGTGGAAAGAGAGGTCCCGGAAGAAGAAGAATATCAAGACTACGGACCTGATATTCGAAAAGAACCACAGAACTGTTTAGAGCAGCAGTCAATAAGGTGGTCATAGCTAGGATGATTGACAATATTCGAAACGAATAGGCACTTAAAAAAAAAAAAAACCTCCAGGTTAGGAACCACTGACTTAGCCGAATACCGAAGCTGACTTATGGCCATTGTTAGCCTTTCTATATGGTTACCAAAGGGGAATCTAATGGAGAACCAACTTACCAAGCCATGTGGACCACCGTCCTGAAACTAAGGAACGAGTTGGCCAACCTGGGTATGAATAAGCTTACAGTTTACAAGCTGGGTTGTGGACTGGATCGTGTGAGCTGGGTAGTAGTTCGTAATATGCTGGAGATATTTTTCCATGATACCGATGTGCAAATACTGATTTATAATTTCAATCTGAAATCCTGTTATTTGATGACGAGATATTGTTGATGATGGAGCTCGTGTTGAATGATTGTTTGGGCTATTACCATCATCTATTGTGGATGTAATGTTTTCCGACGTTTCGATAGACATCTTCTATCTTTATCAAGGAGAAAATTAAGAAACTTTTTGAAAATTATCAATTTTCAAAAATCGACTTCTGTCAATTGACTTTTTGAAAATTGATAATTTTCAAAAAGTTTCTTAATTTTCTCCTTGATAAAGATAGAAGATGTCTATCGAAACGTCGGAAAACATTACATCCACAATAGATGATAGTAATAGCTCAAACAATCATTCAACATCCTGTTATTTGTACTAACAGGAATACAGAAGAAGTGTAAGCACTTGCAGATTCAGTCATAAAGGCATGGTTTCGAGGGCCGAACGTTTTAAGGCAATGGGGCAATATAACGATTACGAATACTGGATTGATTAGCTAGCATCGACATAATGATAAAAAAAGCAGTAAAAGAGGGATGGTGCGCCAAAAAAGTGACTGAAAGTGCAATAAATTATGACATCTATGATACAGCCGTCCAACAACATTCAACAACATAAACATACATACGCTTCATCAAATCTTACAAAATGGCAAAATATTGTACCAAAACATGTCATCAAAGTGGATTAACTTAACAGGTTTCAAGAATATAGTGCATAGGTTTCAACGTTTCTTCTATGCCATAGTCACAACCCTCAAAGAAATACTTTCACAACGGATAGATGTCTCAGAACTCACCGTCAAGCCATTATGTAAAATCATGAAAAAAATATGAAGAATAATCTATCCCATGCAGTTTGAAAATTATGGACATTTAAGAAAGGCCTAGAAAAATAAAACTTGAAATTTAACTGAAAATTTTTTCAGTTATGTTTAATTATTTTTATTAATTCAAACTTTGAAACCATAACCATCAAAAACCATTTTTGAATCATAGTCAAAAGTAATGACACGATTGCCTCAAGTTTCCTAGAATTAAGACGGTTTTTAAACTATGAGTTCAAAATTATCAAGATTAGGCTATTTTGAAAGCTTTTGCGCTCTTGTTTTGCAGTCTCTCTTCAGAATTTGGAACAGTGTGATTCTAAAACAACCGCCACAATGAATGAAAAAGCCAAATAAAAAATAACTTTCTGCGTAACTGTCCACGAGTAGTTTCTTGGTTATATTCAAATATCCGCATTGATCAACTACATTTATATTCACTTGTTTCAGGATCGACTGGCATATCTGCTCTATGGCAACTCTCTAAGTTTCCTACAATTAAGACGATTTTTGAACTATGAGTTCAAAATTACCAAGATTAGTCTATTTTGAAAGCTTTTGCGCGCTTGTTTTGAACTCTTTCTTCAGAATTTGGAACAGTGTGATTCTAAAACAACCGCCACAATGAATGAAAAAGCCAAATAAAAATTACTTTCTGCGTAACTGTCCACGATTAGTTTCTTGGTTATCTTCAAATATCCGCATTGATAAACTACACTTATATTCACTTGTTTCAGGATCGAATGGCATATCTGCTCTATGGCAACTCTCCAAATAAGGATATTCAAGGGTAGAAGCCATAATTTGTTCGTTCGTACTTTCTGTGGTCCTCTGGGTTATAGATAGTTCTCTTCTATTCTTTCCTCTTTCCGTGCCCAGAAATATTGTTTGATTATTTTTAAATATCCGCATTATCTTCTGCCGTTTCAATTTTCATCATTCAGTCCTCTCTCACTAATTAATTTTCTTGTTCCCCCAACAACACGGCAACACGAAAAATGAAATTGAATTCATCCTCTCCAATAACAAAACATTAGGCAAGGATGTGACAGTACTGAACAGATTTGATACTGAAAGTGACCACAGAATGGTGAGAGCAAAGCTTGTCATTAACATCAAAGCCAAGAGGAGCAAGCTTCTGATGGAAAAACGCTATCCAACCCTCGACATCATGAAACAGAAAGAGGAGGAATATCAAAATGATCTACATCAGAAACTGGTAAAGGTTGATGCTGAACAACTAGGCATCGATGAATTGGCTGATTGAGTTGTGGGAGTGGTGAATACATCGATAAGAAAGATTTGTTCAAGTTCCCGATTAAGCCAGAATACAATTAGACTGTTGGAGCTGAGACGAAATACAACTGACAAAACTACAGACGAATATAAAAAAATCAATAGGCGAGTAAAAAAGGTAATAAGAAAAGATAACAGAGAATACAGTTCAAAGCTTATAGAAGAAATGACAGGACAACTGCAAAATGAAGATCCTACGTAGGAAACTCTCGAAAGGAAAAACCAAAATATCAAAATTACGCAACAATAATGATGTCATAGTACACGATAGAGAAGACATAATTCGAGCCGTGGAATCCTTCTACAATGACCTATATTCGTCTAGATCACGGAACTCGGCGAAAAAGTTGAACATCATGTAGGTCGGTTCTGAAGATGAAAAACAATAGATGCCCAGGAGAAGATCGAGTGACTGCATAAATGTTGAAATGTGGCGGAGGAGCACTTGGAGAAAAAATCAGAATACTCCTGAATAAGTGCCTATCTAATGGCAAAATACCTACTAGTTGGCGTAATTCGGAGGTTGTGCTTCTATTCAAAAAGGGCGAAAATACAGATATAGAAAATTATAGACCTATATCCCTGTTATCACACCTATACAAGCTCTTGACGAAAATAATAACAAACCGCTTGTCCACGAAACTAGATTTTTACCAACCTACAGAACAGGCAGGTTTCAGAAAGGGCTATAGCACAATAGACTATCTCTACACGGTTCGCACCCTCATAGAAAAATGTACAGAATTCAACATCCCATTATATCTTACCTTTGTCGAATTTAAAAAGGCATTCGACACTTTAGAGATCAGCTCTGTTATCACAGCTTTGCAAAATGCCAGAGTGGATTCAAGGTACATCAATATCATCGAAAACATCTATGAGTGGGCATCTATACAGATAAGATTAGACAAATCATCTGTAACCGGACGGATACCTTTGGGTAGAGGTGTACGACAGGGAGACACTATCTCGCCTAAGCTGTTCACACTGGCTTTGGAGGACCTATTCAAGTAATTGAAGTGGGACACTAGAGGTATAGTTGTGGATGGCATTAGACTCAACCATCTGAGGTTCGCTGACGACATTGTCCTCATATGTAATAACATCAAAGAACTGAGGGAAATGCTGACTGAACTTGACCTAGCAGCGTCTAAAATAGGACTCGAAATGAATTTCAATAAAACAAATATCATGAGGTCAGACAATATCAACATAAATGTCCGGAACAATACCATCGAATACGTTACAGAATATATATACGTCGGTCATACCATCAAACTAGGGAAGGACAATCAGCATGCAGAGATAACAAGACGCATAAGGATGGCATGGGTAGCTTTCGTTAAACTAGGTCACATCATAAAGAACATGATTCCTATAAATTTGAAGCGCAAAGTATACAACACATGCTCGTGCAAACATACGGATTGGAAACAATGAGTCTCACTAAAAGTTTCGCAAATAAACTCTCAACAACTCAAAGAGCTTTGGAACGCCGAATGCTGGGTATCTCTCTCCGTGACAAAATATGAAACGAGTGCATAAGACAACGTACCAAAATCAGAGACGTTTTATGGGAGGTGGCATAGATGAAATGGAGTTGGGCTGGTCATGTGGCAAGAATGACCGAGATCAGATGGGCTCATAGAATAACGGTATGGAGACTTAGAGAAACCAAAAGAAATGTTGGGCTGCCCCAAAAACGGTGGGTGGATGATATTAGGAGGATGGCTGGTAAGAGGTGGATAAACGTGGCACAGGGAGACATGGAAGCGGTTGAAAGAGACCTATGTCCAGGAGTGGATGAATGCAGGTTGAAGAAGAAGATTCCCCCATTTCATGCTTTCTTCGTGTTTTCCCACTTTCTATATTCGGTGGTTTCCGTTTAATCACTCTCTTTGGTAATCCTGTGAACATGTCCATACCACAATAACTGTTTCTGTTCAAACAGGTTTGATACGTCTTTTTTGTATTCATTTTTTTTTTCTGCTTTTGTCTTTTTATTTTTAGATTCGATGTGGGTAACTTGGAGAAGCTTCTGTTTTCATCAATAGAAGACCCACAAATATATTTCAGCTTCGTTTTGTGCTCACATGCTGAGAGCCAGGGTTTCCTTTACTGGGATTTTTTTCCCTAGGTTTTCATGTCATATGCCGAATTGTGTCACCCCGTCACTAACCCCTGCTAACTCTACAGGCTTTATTGTTTGTCAACCAAAAGAATTTTAAGGCCATTTTCCAATACTCTGGTGTAGGTCCGCCGTTGACGCCTTTCTAAATACGTGGGACAATGCATTGAATAATTTTTCGGTTGCATGTTTTAGTAGTTTTCCATTTATCCCACCTGGACCCGCTTTCTGCTATTTTTCAGTTGTCTTATGTCATTTTGACTATGAATTGGTCTATATGTATTTCTTCTCCTTCGATTTGTATTCCTGCCTCTACTTCCGGTTTGTCCCCCATCTTGTGTTCACTAAGGAGGTTTCCTTAGAGATTGGTCCTTTTCTGAGTTGGTATAAATGGAAGTGTACTCTTCCGTTTCTCATCAGTTTCAACTATATTCATGATCTTCCATGGTGCACTAGATTTTCTACCTCCAATATACATCTTTATCTCATGATACTTCTCATTCCATGTATTTCTTTTCCTATCTGATAATTTGTGACATGTTTTGCTTTTTTTTTTTATATTTCTTATAGTCTCCATCGACTATAGTACTCAGAATCAATAGGAGTTTTTGGGAATGAGTTCTTCCGTTCCACCGTTCCAACAATATTTCCTACTTTTAGGTGTCTTCTTGATGCCCAATGCTTCTCCTGCAGAATTTGTTATGCTTTTGGTTGAGTTTCCATAAAGTTGATACACTGCTACATTATGCAGGTCGTTTAGGTAAGCATCCAATCATTCTGTTGGCTTTCTATATTATATATTAATCTATCATATCCACTGTTCTTTGGTCACTTTCCTCACTTGGTGGATTCGTATGCTGTATTTAGAGAAATATCCTGGCCTTGACAAAATGATGGTCAGATACTCCGCAGATTCCTCTACAAGCTTTAAAACTCTGAGTCATTGATCCTAAATTTTTCGTTGGTTGGTTCCATGTTTACTTATGTATGTCCTTGTGTCGAAGGTATCCAATTTTTATTGGTAGTGTATTCTGCTCACATACATCTGTCAGCCATTCTCCACTGTCATTTATGGTATCCTCTACGTAAGGCTCTATCCTTCCACTGGCATTTCTTTATCCAGTTCCACCATTTAGATCTCATAGTATTAATAATCCTCTGATGTTACCTATCAATACTGTCTCTTGGTACTGATGTGAAAACTGCCGAGTAAAATAACTGAGTTTTGTTGAAAATTTTAGAACGCCACAGGAGTAATGGACGGATAGTGATGCAAATAATTTACACTCGCCGCAATATTTTGGGATTTTTCGTATAATAACTTAGAGATTGAACATGGATCATGCTTTTTTTCATCGTTATCATTAATTGACACAACTGACACCACCCTAGGTCAAAAAAGCAGGATGGAAGCCAAGTACCCAACAAAAAAATCATCAACTGGGATACTATACATAGGATTAATTTCAAAATCGGTATATACATTCAGTTAACCAACCTCAAAATAACTGCACTTGCCCCTTTCAGGAGAGACGGTAAAAAGTCAGCCAAATAATAAAAACTTCATGAAAAATCTACCTAGAATGGTAACGCTATGTACAATTCGGAAAATTATCTTTGAAACGATAAGAGAATATTTCATTTCTTATCTCCACCTTGAAACCCCATGATACCAAATTTGATTTCAATTTGTGCTTCAAGATACCCAAGATTAATATATGATTCATTTTCACTTGCACCATCTGGGAGGTTAGCCGAGTTTGGCCCAAGTTTCATTGATAAAATTCATAACTACCAGAGTATACATTGAATTGATTTCAACTTCGGTCCATATATTCAGTAAAATCACCTCAAAATTATTGCATATGTCACATCCACTTGCAACCCTCAAGAGGGCCAATAGGAACACTCCAATAATAAAATAGTTATAAAAAATCAACCAGAAATGAGAACTCTTTATTAGCTGCGGAAAATTATCACTAAATATATAAGAAAATATTCCATTACTCATCTCCGCCATGCAACCCCATGGGGCGTCGAAATAACGTTATCAATATAATAAAAGCGATAAGATCGGGAACCAGAGAAAAAAAAATTTAAATTGGTCCCGTTAGGGACCCGCGAGGCGTAGCCGAGCGTCAGGCCCGCAGGGCCGAACCCGGGGCAATCTTACAACAGATCGAAAAGGCGTATCCTCCTCTAGGAGAAACAACCCCGAAACGACCCCCGAAAATCGGCGATTTTCGCGAAATCGCCGAAAGTGTCCCTAAGGGGGAAGATCTCACGGACGAACGGGGCCATTTCTCCGGCCGAGATCGGTCGCTTTTTCAAAAAAAAGACATTCCTCATAATGTGGTACCGGTACGCACCGCGGAGCCCCTCGAAACCTATACGAAAATTATGCATGTAAAAGGGCAATTTTTCGACCCGCGAGTACCGAGAAACGTCAAAAATCCCTATGATGCTTACGCTCCGTGCGGGCGCTACGAGCATCTAAACGCATTTTAGGCGGTAGAAAATGAAACTTGAGGAAATTCCCCATCTCTGGGTACCAATTTTCATATCCAAGTAGCGAGTCAAGGCCGGGCATATTCATTCCAAATTCGGCAATTTTTACGGTAAAATGAGGCAAAATGTCACAATTTCTCATACGATTCCGATGATAGCCGAACGCGAGCTCCAAATTTGAAAATACGGCATCAATTTTTCGCTCGATATGGGCGGTGGAAGATTTTTCAGGCCTTTCAAGCACTCGAATAAGAATCTACAGGAGATTCCGAATCTCTAGATACCACCCGCGATTCACGAATCGCGAGAAAAACACCTCAAATATGCGTTTGAAAATCGTCATTTTCGACTCTATTTGCGCGCGAATTCATTGCCCTCACCGAACTCGGACCCAACTTATAATAATAATAATAATAATACATTTATTCTCAACAGGTTACACCCAATAACAGAGAAAAATAATCAAACAAACAAATGCGATTGAAAAACTTAAACCAGATTACATATGAGACCCTTATAATAGCATATAAAATTATATCCAACAGTGCCTTAAAATTACTACATGAGATTTACAAAAAAAAAATGTTATTCCCTCAATACTCGAAAAAAAATCAACAGCATACCAATCACATCCTCATCCTAAGCGTACAAAATAAACTGAAAAACTTATGATATTCTATGTCAAAATCCGACACACTTAGTTTATTCAGGGAAAAACGGCTGAGCACTCTGTTCATGAATACACGTTCAGACCTTTTTCGAATAATTTTCATTTTACCTTTGTGAAATTGATGGAGTTGAAACGATATTCTTTGGGTTTATTTTTTATGGAAAAATTATTTTCGATTCATATACAGGGTGTTACATGGGAGCAGTATCGAATAATGTTTATACTACCTTTGTGGAATGCACCGATTGCGATCGATTGATATACGTGCTGTGCACATTGGAAGCACTGACTTTCACCAGAGTCTCTCTTCGAGAGTTTTTCCGTCTGAATATTTTATGGAAAAAGCACCCACTGCGAATCAATTATAGAGTGGGTGTCCCAAATGCATTTTTCTTCAGGTTTTTTCGCATATGGGCTCTAACTTCGATAAAATGGCATACAGGGTGTGCGATTTACAATTAATTTACGATCATGTGATATACGGGGTGTGCAATTTACAAGTTATTTTGCTGATTTCGATAAAATGTCATACAGGGTGTGCCATTTACAAGTACTTTTGTTTTTTTGCGCGCTTTCGGTTTTTTTGTATTTCTCCGTGGTGTTTCGGGTGACTTCGAGTTTTTTTGCGCGCTTTCAAGTTATATGTATTCTCTCGGGATTTTTTCAGGTTCCTTTGGATTTTTTGTGTTACTTGGGGTTCTTTCGTGTTTTCTCGCGTTGTTTCGTGTAATTTCGGTTTCTTTCGTGTACCTTCGGTTTCTTTCGTGTTTCTTCGGATTCTTTCGTGTTTTTTCGCGTTTCTTCGTGTTTTTTCCAGTTCTTTCAAGTTTTTTCGCTTTCAACGGGTATTTTGACGTGTTTCGTGTTTCTGCGCGCTTCATTGATGTATGGGCCCTATTGATTCATGGTCTAAATTGGTCCATGGGCCAATTGAACTACTGGCCTATTGAACTACTGGCCTATGGATCTACGGGCCTATTGATCTACCCGCTTACTAGTAAGCAATATTTAAATAGCTATCAACATCACAAGAACTTGACAATAGCAACAAAACCAAACTTGGTTATATATTAATTTGTGCCTTATGTTTCTCAAGATGAATAAACTCACTTTCACTTGCATCCTGGGGAATAGTGGTAATAATTTTAAACCAAAAGTTCAAAAGAATAGATATATAGTTGAGTTCCAGCCGAGTTTTCAATGAAAATATTCATAAGTACTAAACTACACATAGATTTGATTTCAAATTTGCTGCATATATCCAATCAAACTACCCCTTCATTACAGCAAATGTCACATCAAATTCTTTTCATTCTTTCTGAGGTCAAAATTTTTTTTGGATGCGCAGATCACTTTTTGTCCATACAAATTTTGATGAGCATACAGAGGTCCCCGAACGATATGTTGGTAATTTCTTATGCTATATATCTACGAAATGTTATAACTTTTATCACCAATATATCTACATATTTGAAATCTGCCTCAAGAACTAATAGAGATAATATCAGTTAATGATTCTTTCACGAACTTCAACATTTCTGTATGATCCAAATTGAGTGCTCCCACGATTCAGTTGAAAACATTCGTGATACTCTCGAAGAGATGAAAATTTTCTATTTGGAAAATAAACCTTGTGAGGTCAGGTTTTATTCCGTATACTTCTCGAAAATCAGATAGAATTGAACCGATGGAACCAAGTTCTATGAACTTAGTTTCGAAATCAAAATTAATCCCAACTTCAATGCAATATATTGATGTCCAATCGCGAAGCAGGCAATTTCTCATGTTATTTTATAAAAATTAATTAGTAAGCCAGTAGATCCATAAGCCTGTAGATCAAAAAGCCCGTAGATCAATATAGGCCAGTAGATCCATAAGCCCATAGATCAATATTAACCCTAGTTAAATGAGGCCCGTAAATCAATATAGGTCAGTAGATCCATAAGCCCATAGATCAATATAGACCATAGATAAATGTGGCCCATAGATCAATGAAGCGCACACAAAAAACACGAAACACGGCAAAAAATCCGTTGAAAGCAAAGAAACATGAAAGAACGCAAAAAGCCCGAAGGAACCTAAAAAAAACTTGAAGGAACGCAAAAAAACCGTTGAATGCAAAAAAACACGAAAGAACTGGAAGAAACACGAAAGAACGCGAAGCAACACGAAAGAACGCGAAAAAACACGAAAGAACGCGAAAAAACACGAAAGAACCCGAGAAAACACGAAAGGACCCGAAGAAACACAAAAGAACGCGAAGAAACACGAAAAAAAGCGAAGAAATATAAAAAATCGGGAAGAAGAAATACGAAAGATCGCAAAAATCTCAAAGGAACCCAAGAAAACACGAAGGAACGCAAAAAAAATCCGTCGAAAGAGAAAAAACATGAAGGAACTGAAAGAAACACGAAGAAACGCGAAATAATACGAAAGAACCCGAAGTAACACGAAAGAACGCGAAAAAACATGAAAGATCGCAATAAGCGCAAAGGAACCCGAAAAAACTCGAAGGAACGCAAAAAACCCCGTCGAGAGCGAAAAAACATGAAAGAACTGGAAGAAACACGAAAGAACCCGATGGAACACGAAAGAACGCGAAAAACACGAATGAACCTGAAGCAACACGAAAGAACGCAAAAAATCCAAAGGAACCCAAAAAACTCCGAAGGAGCGCGAAAAAACCGAAAGGGCGTAAAAAACTCTAAGGAAGGCGAAAAACCCCGAAGGTGGACAAAAAAACCAGAAAGAGCGCAAAAAATACCAAAAGAACATATAAATCTAACACACTGTATGACATTTTATTGATCTAGCTCCCGTACGCGGAAAAACACGAAAACTTGAGGAAAACTCTGGTGAAAGTCAGCGCTAGGAATGCGCAACTCAGATGTGACACCCTGTATATGAATCGAAAATATTTTATCGAATTAAGAACCCGTAAGCAGAAACAGCCGAAATAACTCGATGGAAAGTATTTGTTAATAATAGGCAACGCATATGGGACACCCTGTATATAATTGATTCGCAGTGGGTGCTTTTTCAAAAAAAAAAAAACCAAAATAATACTAATTCAACTCCAGCATCGATTCACCCTCCGTGAATTTTACTAAAGTTGAATAAAAAAAAATATTATTATTCGATAAAGCTCTAAAGATGTACACATAAATAGAGGCTACTCAATTTCCAGGTGTTCCCGCATAAACCGAGTGGAACGGATTTATTCTGTGATTCTATACAATTGCCGCAAGGTCTATGTTTTCAAGACGATTCAATTCGAAACCCGTTCGGGTTTCTTCGTGGAAATTGTGACAGAATGGAATAATTCTCGACTTTCAAAACGGAAAATTTCGGTCTTATCTCTCTTCTTGAAAATGAAAATGGGTTTCTACTGCCCGAATGAAACAGAAATGTCAAGATTACGTTAGATAAAAATTGAGGGAATGGAATTTTAAAAACACTATTTTAGAAATATAGTTCGTTTCTCTGTGATTTCTGAGGCCGTTTGAACTGAATTAAAAGAAAGATTACACTATATGTGAGGAAATCCTTCCTGCAAAAAGGTTTTTATGAAAATATCCATTGATTTCGAATGATGAATATAGGTAGTCATATTTTGATAGATCCATTTATATAAATAAATACAACCAAGCACGATGAATTGTACACGGTCGTTCCTAAGTTTCTTTGTGGAGTGAAAATTGAAATGTACAACCCGAATAAATATTCATTTTGATTTGTTTATTGTTTGGTTGCGATTACAAAACATAAGATTAAAATGTCAACGACAATTGTCATTTCAGAGTAGGAATCGACAGGGGTGAAATGAATTTGCTAGGGATTGCCAAACTGGATATATGCTGGGTACATTTTTGAATTTCATAAATACATATCGTAGACTGTTAAACAATAAGAGTATACCTCACCAGGGCTCTTACGAATCGTATGAATTGAAAAATTTTTAAAATATTATACGGGGTATGTAATAAAATTGTAATTGAAATTATGTGACAATGTTCTGTGAACGTCAGACTTGACTGATGATCTGAAAATTTGCGTTTGAGTCGAAGTAAGCTATTTTCAGCAATTAATTTAAAATATTTTTAATTGCGATTGGAAGATACGAATAGCCCTATCCAAACGACCGATTCTTGGGGAGAACACATATGAAAACGGCTTTTCCTGATCGTGTCCGTGGAAAAAGCCTTTTTGAACTTTACCGGACCATCTTTCGCGAAAAACCGGGAAATCGGTGTTTTAGATGATTTTTTTGAAAATGTTAGCGTGGTCGTAAAGGCGTGTGAAATGCACCTAACGAAAGTCCGTCTTATGAACTTTACGGTGCTCGCTTCGCTCGCGAGATCGCCTTCCCCTTTCTACCTCGAAATATCGCATTTCTAAACCCCTCGCCGACCCAAAGTTTTTTGATCTCATTCGGTGGTTACCTGTATCGAACCATCGATTACCACAGAAATATTCCTTATTGTTTTTAATATATTGGGATTAATTTGTCAATCTCATACTCGGAAACTTGAACAAGCGCACAGAAAAAGCTAGAATAGAAGCTGATCTCATATAACTTCATGTGAGGTTCCTCAGAGCCTTCTTTCCATATCTTAAATTTCATTTATACCTCAAATTGTGTTCCTCCAAACAAATATCGACGTGTCTTGGCGGTTCCAAAAACTGGGACAAACGGCTTATTAATGGCGCTGCTTCGTTATGTGTCAGTTACGAACAATACCAATATGTTACGACGAATGACAATATGTGTAAATGTAATTCTAATTTTAATTGATAAGATAATGGATCATTTTAAATTCTTAGTTTTGCAGACTGAAAGACATGTAGCTCTATTCATTTGTGCACCTGAACGTAAAAAAATCATTTGACACAAATATTTAGAGGATTTATTTCATCATTCATTTTTCCCACTGCACAGATATTAGGAATTCTCGAGAGAATCTGTTACTTTTGAATTTAATTTTTGTTTCTGTTAATCTCTAATCTCTCTTAATTAGCTGGAAAATCTTCTTTCGATCGGAAAATCTCACTTTCATTACTTTTATGAGAAGTGCTCATGACTTAGTGCTCGAAATAACGAAGTACTTTCACAAAAGTGCTCGGTATTCCGGATTCTTCTGTCAAAATCGGTGCTCATAACTCAAGACTCGATGCACTCTTTTGCTTTTCAATTGATCAATAATTCAAAAGTTCTCTTGAAATTTGAATTCCATTCATGTCTTATAGTCAATACAAACAACCCAAAACTTCAATGTCGAAATCTGGTTTCAGACTCAAATTGGCCGTCTCCAGAAAGAGAGGGATTCCTTCTACGACGAGTGCGAGAAACTGAAAGAAAAAGTGGAACAACAATTAACGCAAATGGCCAAAATCCAGAGAGAAAGGGCAGACATCGAGTCCGAAGCCAACATCCTAAAGGAAAGATGGGAGAAGACACATATGATTCAGCAGAAACTCCAAATTGAACGGGATGATGCAATAACTGAAATAGACATCCTGAAAGAGAAGTTGGACAAATCGATATACGCCTGCCAGATGGCTGAGAAAGAAAGAGATTCGCTGCACAGAGAGTTCGAGAAGGTTCTCGAAAAATATGACAAGTAAGTGGATTATGTCAGATAAAATGTAGCTATATGGACTTCCGAAGAAGAGCCGCTTTCAACAGTTCTTGGTCACTGGAACTTCCGCATTTAGCGGAAAACCTATAAATTCATTGTTGAAGGTTTATTTTAAGATGATCAATGCCAAAGTAAGAGTTCAGTAAAGGATGCGAAATATCGGACTATCTAACGAATATAACTGAATAGTACAACTTTATGAAAATCTAGGAAATCGCTCGGTCCCATCAACTTCTGCTCCGGGAGAACCACTTTTCCTCCTCTTTCATGCCCGTAACTTAAACCCAAAACTGGGTGTAGCAAGCACATTCCGTTTATTATCAATAGACATTATACAAAAAAAATTCTACAATAATTTATTAAAATTAACATTAAATGTATATATTAGACATATATTGTGAATGTCATTTCAAACTCACAGAAAATGAATGCCAGATTGAATGTGTAGGACCATCACTACTACGCATGTGCCAAACTGAAAGGTCTAGATCACCGCTTTTTGAAAGTGGTGCGCATTTCTCAGGCGAACTTGACAAGTAGTATAATTCTTTCAGGCAATAACCTTATGATGGTTGTGTACATGTAGGTTAGACTATCCCAAATGTTCGAAGGCGTCAAAGCCTACTATGTTTGCATCAAAGTTTTTATTACATTCACAATATTTTCTTATAAGTATATGAGGTAATTTATGTCATAATCTGAGAAATACGAAGAATCAGAATTGATATATAATATAAAACAAATTGAAGCTATAGAATTATTATTTGGGCAATAACCATCATCTATTATTGTTCTTCTTTCCAACGTTTCAAAGGACATCTGCTGTCGTTTTCAAGGTAAAGATGAGCTTTTACAAATGCTGACAATTTCAGATAATATCCAATTTTCATATATGTCAAATAGACAGATCACGAAAACTAGATAAAATGAGCACTTATCTGTGGTTTGAAGACTTCTTCAAGGTACTTCAAACAATTGATCTCCAAACTTCCTGCAACTCAAATGACTTATGGGATTGAGAGCGATATTCATGAATATCGATTGATCCAGTTGGTCCAACATACAGTGGATGAAACTCACCTAATAGAATGGAACAAAAGATTTTTGATATCGAAAGAAGAGAAACCTACAAAAAGAAAAAATTAAAGGCAGCATTCATGAATATAGCTCGCAATCCCATAAGTGCACCTTCAATTAAGTTGCCGGAGGTTTGGAGGCCCATTGTTTGTAGTAACTTGAAGAAATTTTCAAACCACAGATAAGTGCTAATTTCATTTTGTTTTGGAGTCGGTTTATTTGACGCTCATGAAAATTGAAAATTTTCTGGAAATGTCAGCTTTGGTAGAAGCTAATCTTTACCTTCAAAACGACAGAAGATGGTTGGGAAGAAGAAGAACCATAGATGATGGTTATTGCCTAAATAATAATTCTATACGAATTTCATCATCAAAAATTTCTCGCCAACAAGTCAATAAGATACACTGCTGAGGCAAATCAAAACCAAATAAAATTGAATAAACATTGCGAGTTCTAGTAAAACAGCCTGCTATCGTATAACCCAAATATTTATAATTTTCGAGTCGAAAATGTTGTTAATCGATTGGGTTTGACAGTTTGACTTCCTGATGAAGATAACAGTATCAAACTAGAATATGTCCGGCCGGCCGGCAGTATGAGTTCTATCTTCCGAAAGACGTGAGCTGGAGTCTTCATATTCTCAGAATAGGTAAACTGTCCAAATATCTGGGTCAAGAGTTAAGAGGATATGAAATTTGGTTTTCTCTATAACTTCCAGAATATTCATCGGATCCAGTTGCAACTTGAAAGATGAAGCAACTAAAAGTATAGGATTATTAGGGCATTAATCATCATCTATTATTGTTATTCATCCCAACGTTTCAATAGACATCTTCTGTCGTTTTCGAGGTAAAAATTAGCTTCAAATAAAGCTGACAAGTTCAGAAAATTCTTCCATTTTCACTAATAAATGTCAACTAGACAGACTAAGAAAACTAGACAAAATTAGTACTTTCCTGTAGTTTCAAGACTTGTTCAAGTCACTTCGAACAATTGATCTCCAAACTTTGAACATATCCAACCATTCTTTTCAAATAACTGGTTCGTATTATATAATTGAGAAGTGATTCGGTTCATCTTAACAGAGAAGAGATATATTTATGGAGCCAATAGGAATGCTAGCCAAGATATAATAAGGTCATTTGATTTTATCCCAATAAAACAATTTTTTCGATACAACTTAGGAATAGGGCAATCCGAGTGCCTATGAAGCACTTCTGAAGAACTTGACTTATTTGAAATATCAACATTGAAAAACCTTAACACAGACTCTGATGAATATTCTTGAAGTCTGAATATTTCTAGTTATCCAGGTAGAAAATGAGTAATTTGAAAAAGTGTTCTCTTTGATGTTTTCTCTTCAGAAATGATATCTTAAAGATCTAGTTTCATATAGGCATTCGTCAAATTTGTTTTCAAAATATCGGAAAAAAACTGAAAAACTGCAAATATTTCGCAATTTCTGAATTTTTTTAAACACATCACAGTGTGTTCCAAATATTGAGCCCAAAATTGTTAAAAAAAATTACTCATAATTTTTGTTTTTCAATAATGAAAAGAGTTTTATATTATTGTTATGTCGTGAAATATTGAAAATTTTTCTTAACAAAAACCTTTAAAGGGAGATTGAAATTTCTATTAGTTTTTCAAATATGATTCATAGGTCAGTTGTTATCGAAAATTTTTTTTATGCAGAAAATTTCTTACATACAATCTGTCTGTCTGACGATGAGCAATTGTACCTGATTTTTATGAACTTGAATGATAATTTGGTTGAAGATTTAAATACCAGTGATAGATTTTGGTAGAATTCAGTGGAAAGATTTCATGTGACCTTCTACTGAAAAAAGCCATTAATCCTCATCAGTCACTTCTCAATATAAGATATGCAATTAGAGTTATTTGCTGTATAACTAACCGACGCGGTCAGTCCCGACGATCTGACAACACCCCAGAGACTGAAAAGTCAAAAAAATGCAATAAGGAGATTATTCAGCCTTCTCGAAGATAATGGATACCCCAGGATAATTTTGGATAGGTGTCTAAGTTCATTGACCCTCGGACAAATTGGAGGGATAACACTGGCAGAGGGAAAAGAAATTGTGCACCCAAGGGAACAACCGAGATATGTGTTCCTGCTCGTCATTCCATCCCTAACACCAAAATTGGAGAATATTCTAAAAGAAGTAGAGAATATAAGAATAACAAGGACAACCCACTAACAGTAAGAAATATTTTCAGTAGAATTAAAGACCCAGTCCACAACTCGTCTAGAGCTGACGTTGTATATCGTATTCCGTGTAGTGGTTGTGATTCCGTATGTGTGGGACAGACATCCCAATCCCTGAAAAAACGTATGTCCATTCATAAGAGTGACGTCAGACTGAGACCTGACAGATGCGCATTGGCGACTCATTCTTAGACCACGCATTTAAATTCGATGAAGTTGAGATGCTGTGTACCAGCACGAATTATAACAATAATATCAATAATGAGACCGACTCAAAAAATCTAAGTGTAGTTTACAGTTATCTGTTGTCCCTCGACAAAAATTCTAATGACGACCGTATTGTGGATGTCATAACTTGAATTGTTATTTTCTGTGGTTCACCTTGTCTTTTGTGTTTTAACCTTTTGATTGTATGTCAAATTATTCACGCTGCGATAATAGAGGATTATTTAGAATTTATGTTAGAATTTTAACTGAGATGTTTTTCTGATGCTCTCTTTGCTAATTTGAGTAATAGTCTTGTCAGACGTGAGTTATCCGGTTTTTATTTTTCTGGTTTTTCACACTGTATATATTTCAACATCCAGATGAAGAACTGCTAAAAGTTCGAATTATAGATGTTGATGCCGATTGATTATTGATACCTGCCAGATATTGCCTTGTACCCAAATTCATATTTTTCTGTTTCATTTCGGCAAATTTCATCTTTTCTATATATATATTGAGGAGAGAAAACTCCCATAGGACTCCTCCCCAGGTGGCGGATAGGAGAACGCCTCCCAGATATGAGTGGTACTGGGGCGAACTAAATCCACGCTGCCTTGCGCGTAGGGAAAGGATACCAACAGCTAAGGAAAGAAGAACCCTGCAATAAAACCACATAACTGCAGGGGAGCTTCAGCCTTCGGGGGGTGACGTCCCAGCGTACTTGAGTCACTCATACCACTAGGTTAGCAACCTATGGGTGATGTATGAGATGCTCCTGTTACTAGAAGTCAAAAACAAGGTAGAGGGTTTCGGAGCCGTCCAGAGGATCAGTCTGTTGGAGGGACCCGCGGGGCAAGCAGCGTAGGCCTCCGAGATGGTACCGTAAGGCTGATATCTGGAACAGGGGGAGGAAGTTTGGATGAGAATTTGCCAGTGGAGATGAAAACAACTGAAAGATACCGCCAATTTCTAACCGAAATATGAAATACACCCTAACAGACAGACTTATGCAAACCTTTTATCAAATAGAGTGGGGTGGTTACTCGAGAGCCAGAAGTTCCTCAAAACTGTATAATATAGAAAGATGCTACATGCCAACAGGAGCAACCGAATGGGTGGATAACCCAGAGCTGATAATAAACGGGTGAATAATGCGAGTGTAAGCCTTTGGAGACCTCTAAACTCAATTGATCTTGAGACCAATACAATACTCAAGAAAATTCTTATGTTATACGGTGGCATAGCCCCAGAAAAGAGGCCGAATATTCCAAGAATGAAAGGATACGAGGAAATGCTACTGAAAGTGGAATTGGTAGACTGAGTACTAGTTGGCCATATTGGCTGCTGAAGACCATAGCTGCATGGCCTGGTGTACTACGTCTACACGGGAGTGGTGCCGATTTGTTAAAGCCTGGGTCGTAAGATAACCTATGGGAAGGCAATGAAAACATCTCAAAGACCACCGTGGACAACCGTGGACTGGAAGTAAAGATAGTGAAAGCGAGGAGAAATATAGGCTTATTCTACAGATTTTTGAATGTTCCGAATCCATCCAGAAGGCTGAGGAAGTCCATCAAGAAGGTTGCAGCTGAGTACCGAATCAAGACCAAGGCAAGAACTTTGTGGAATAACTAACAGTGGTGATGGATTAAATGAAACAGGGAATAAAGCCTCTGGGAAATAGGCTCAGGCGTTATTACGAAAGAGTTTGCGAGTTAAGAATAACCAGCTGTTTTATAAAAATCATAGGCAATTCTACCTTAGCCTTAAGGCTGGACCTAGTGTAAATTCAGAACCACCAAAACCTGAAGAGATGCACGACTACTGAAACAACATTTGGGCTGATTATGAACTTCATATTGATGGATTTCTTACAGAAAACATCGAAGCTTACACGCCTGTACATCGTATACACTCTATCCAAATATCTGAGCAAGACCTCAACTGTGTAATGAAGAAATTGAGTAATTGGTCGGCCCCAGGAGTGAACAAGCTCCACAATTACTGGTGGAAGCATTTCCTTGGCTTGCAATCTTTTTTGAGGTTGGCTTTGTAAGAGGTATTGGATAACTCAACCACGTTAATGCAAACAATATACTCGCAGAAGAGCAGAATGATTGTCGTAGAGATGCTGTGTGCTGTAAGGAGCTCCTGGTAGTTGACAGCATCGTTACCAAATACTCCAGAAAAAATTTGCGTAATATATCCATGGCTTGGATAGACTATAAAAAGGCCTTCGATTCCATGCCTCATTCTTGGCTGCTCAAAGTCTTAAAACTTAACGGGGTATCTGATAAACTAATGAATTTGCTTAAACACCTTATGAAAACCTCGCGTACGAATCTCATAGTTAAATCACCTTACGAATAGTACAAAACAGCTGAGATCAAAATTAGGAGAGGGGGATACTCTAAGCCCCTTGTGGTTTTGTCTAGCGTGTAGTGTTATCAGGGATTAGTGACGGGTTGTCATACAATTCAGCATATGACATGAAAGCCTAGGACGCTGGCTCCCCGCAAGTGTGTTGTTGTGTCTACAAAATTGTGGTGAAATATATTTGAGGGACTTCTTCCTTCAAGAGTGGTATTCTAATAATAAAAACAGAGGCTTCTTCAAGTTGCCCACATCTGAAAATCAAAAGCAGAAAAAGAGAACTGAATACAAAACTAGATCGTATCCCATTTCAAGAAAGAATCGGAAACTTCATGAAAAGTCCTAAAACCATCTTGAAATTCATTTATGCGACAATAATCGACGAGATGAGATATTGTTTCTTCTGCATATCCAAATTCACAACTTGCACTTGGAACTGATTCAGAGCTGTGCAAAAGCATTGTGCTTAGTGCTCGTGAAAGCACTCTAAGCACTTTAGTGCTTCCGAGCACTGTGCTCGCGAGCACTTTTCAAAGGCTAGTGCTTAGTGCTTGTTTTTCGAGCACTCTCGCGAAAATCTTAGTGCTTAGTAATCCGCTAAGCACTAAGCCTTTCCGAATTCTTGAAGTAGGGTCAATATAAGCAGGTACGGTATTTGATATTTTTATGTGCGCAAAGATAATATGATCGTTTTGAATTAATATTCAGTATTTCTTCAGTCACCATTGATTTGACTTTATGGTTATGAAGGCCAGAAAATTTTTGTTTTTGCGCGCTTGTTACTAGTGGAACAGGCGGGCTATCGTTCTGTCCAAATGTCTGTAATTTCCGAATATCGAGCCGAAAATGGTTTCAATCCATTGGGTTCGACTTCTTGATGGAGAAACCTTGGTCAAATTTAAGTAGGTCAGGCTGGCCGGCCCTCCGATCGTAAACTCTCTATCTTCCGAAGGAGATGACCTAGAGTTTTCATTTTTCAGAATAGGTTGATCGTTCAAATATCTCGGTCAAGTTCGTTATTGGGCCAAATCCATCGTTAGTTATTAGCATTCAAAATTTGATTTTCACCTAGAATATTCATCTGATCAATTTATAATTTAGAAGGTGTTTTAATGATGTTAAATTAAATAGTTTTCCAAATTTCGCGATAATCGCCACTCTAAATTCCCAAAAAATCTTTTATTAAAACCGATTCTTTATAAGATATTCGTCAGATATCTATGATGTTTCTATGGACATTATTGATTTCCTGAATATAATTAAATTTCATCAATCCTGAAAATATATTATAATTTTATGGAACCGAAAGCGAATAGATTGGAAATTTTGAATTCTCATTCCTTGTTACTGTAAGCCTTCGTGTCTCATCACAAAAAGGGATCCAAAATAGGAAAATTTCTATAAACAATCTGATTATCAACTACATTTGATTTCATAACGATTTCTGGATGAAATTATATGGTATTCATCAAAATGTGTTTTGTGCATTGTAGGTCAAATGCTTATTTTTCAATAATTTATGTTTCCATTGATGACACTTCATGAGTCTGAAGTTGTTTAAGGGCTAAATTGTGTTCGTATAAATGCATGTTTATATCGTATCACTTAGATAGAACAAACGCGTTGAGACTGCTTTGCAGCATTTTCAGATTTTTCACTTATATGCTCCATCCACACTAAAGCGAACAATGCATCACATCAGTAGTCTCGAACGTCAGAGAGCGAAAACGGTAGAAATACTTTGAGCAAATCTGTAGATTCCAACTGAAAAATGGTAAACGAGGAAAACCATATTCTTAAATAAACTTCATTCATTACTGGTTCAAATGGTGGGAATTCGAATAGATGTGAAATAAAACGAAAATTCGAACTAGACTAGAATGATTTATTGCACAAAATTTTCTGTACTCTTTTTCACAAAATCATATCACTGATTAAAATGGATATTACACCATAATAAAAGAAGATTGATAAGCTCTTTTAAAATATTGTAAACAAACGAATATTTTCACAAAAACGTTAGACCAAACTGCCGTTCCCAATTGGGAATTTTTAAGCCAGATGTTCTTGTGCATATTTTTTATGACCCATCAATTTTAGCACTCTTCGGAATTTCCGTCGGCAAATTTGTTGATTATTTGGAAAGTTTGTGAAACGTTCAATTGGGCCCTAAACTCACGGAGATTTTAAAATACACAAAACCAGTACAGGGTTCAATAACTACCTTATCAGTGGCACTCGGTGGGTAACCGGTAGTTGTAAAATTCGAAAGTTATGGCAATCCTTGAAACACAGCTCTCATTTTTGCGCGCTTGTTTCTAGGGGAACAGCGAGCTATCGTTTTACCCAAATGTCTCAATCGATTGGGTTTGACTTCCTGATGAAGAACATTTGAGTATGTCCGGAGGCGGGCCCTCCGGCTGTTTACTCTCTATCTTCCGAAGTAGATGACCTAGAGTCCTAGAGTTTTCATAATTTCAAAATAGGTTGATTGTCCAAATATTTCGGTCAAGTTCGTTATTGGGCCAAATCCATCGAATAGTTTAGCATTTGAAAGTTGATTTTCGCAATAATTCCTAAAATATTCATCCGATCAATTCGTACCTTGGACGATTTTGAAATAAAAGGGTTGGCCAAATTTCGAAGAAATCGACACGGTAAAAAATTCTTAAAACATTCCCAAAAACATTTTTTTCAATACTCGATATCTTATCAGATATTCCTTCGAAATCAACAAGAATTCGTACATAAATCGAGATTACCGATAATTTGTATGCCCCAGAATTTTACCGTCGTAGCTGAGTTTTTGAATAAAACAAATCAGTTCTAGTGTGAGATTCAAACCCGGGAGGGTGGAAAAATATTAATATTAGGTAGTAATGAAAATGTCGAAAAAGAAACTACTTCAATAAACAATTCGAAGTGACATTTTTCAACTACATTGGAATGCGGAAAGCACTAACGTATTGTCACTCAAATCCCAATCAGAATATCTAAAGCATTAAAAAGCATTGGCGTGTCAAGATTTTTTTACTAATAAGGAATAATGCATAATTTTGGTGCTCCAGAAAAACTGAAAACTTCATATTTCTTGGGCACTGAAAGCACTTCTAGAGAAGTAAAATTCATTTGCCAGGACATTTTGACATTTTCAAGCAAAAAGCTCACCCAAATTATCTTCTGAGAAACCATACTTCTGGGTAATATTCCACTGGACTAATAAATAATATTGAACAAGCACTCAAGGAAAAGATCATAATTGAATGCAATTTGAACACTCTGTGATAAAGAAAATTTCATCCTAAAATGTTTTGCAATCAATTTTGTTCAGTACCAAAGAATACCGAATGCTGAAAATAAAGTTTCAATATTTTAGTCTGTGATTAAAGACCTCAAAATAAGTAAGACATTTCAGAAAGTGGTTTTGAAGATGAAGCGATATTCTGTAGTCTAATTAACTACAAGCGTAACCAAATACAATATTCGATTTGATTTAATTTGCCAGATGTCCTATCAACATACAATTCAAATATTCCTCAGTCAGTTCACTGGAAGAAATCTCAGCTGGTCACAGACAACATATCCCTTGTTAATTATGAGGGACCTAGAGTTTTCATTTTTTCAGAATAGGTCGAGTGTCCAAATATCTCGGTCGAGTTCGTTATTGGGCCAAATCCATCGAATAGTTTAGCAGTTAATAACATTAATTTCTTGAATATTCATCCTATCAATTCATAACTTAGAGAATGTCTAGATAGCGTTAAAAGGAAGGAGTGTGTCAAATTTCGAGAAAATCGTCACGAGAGAAAATTTTTTAAAAATTCCCAAAATGTTTTTTTTTCAATACACGATATCTCATAAGTTATTCGTCAGATCACAACAATTTAGGGCATTTATGCAGGGTATAGGTACCTAAAATATTTTAAAATTTCATCATCATAGCGTACAATCTCCAGAAGATATAAGAGTTTTTCTGAAAATGAAGTCACAGATTATATTTCTATCTATGAATTCACATCACATCAACTATAAATCTCTATGAGGATGGTTTTAATTTTATGATAAGTTGTCATAATGAGTGAATATTGAGCCGAAAATGAAACTAATTCTGTGGGTTCATTTTTATGACAAACATGTCTAAAATACTGGGGTGTGCAGTTGTCATATTTTGAATGGAAATGTCATTATGAATTTTGCGACAAGAGGACTATTTTTTCCCAAATGTCTTTAATTTCTGAATATCGAGCTGAAAATGATCGCCATCGGTTGGATTTGACTCGTGATGAAGAAACGGTGGTCCAATTTGAAAATGTTTGGCTGAATATTCTCTATATTCCGAAAGAGATGAGATAGAGATTCCATATTAATACTCGTAGAATTACTTTATTATCCAAATATAAGTCGAGTTAGTTATTGGGCCAGACCTGTCCGATAGCTCAGCAATTATGAATCTGAAATTCGGTTATAATTGATGACACTTAACTACAACAACTTATAGATGGTATAGAAATGGGGAAAGAATGCCAGATCGAAGAATTTGCTGAACTGTAAGTTCACTCAACTTCCATTTAAAATATATGTTTATTGATTCTTTCACACTCATTGTGCTGGCTGATTTTAAATCGCACTCTTTTTAAGTCTGAGAAAAGACTTTAGAACAAGCGCGTAAAAGCTCCTGATCTCACGTCAGTGCTTTCCACATGTTTTCAGTAATGTGTTCTCGCTTATAAAATAATTGGTCCTCGATTATTAATTCAACTTTATGCATTGATTAGGAACAGACATTCAGATTCAGATCGACGAATAAGATTAACTAGTACCAGAATTTAAATTGAATGCATGCGTTTCACAAAACAAATAAAATGGCTTTTGAGTTTTTCCCAGTCTCGAAATCATAATTTTAGATATGTCGATGAAGCTAAAGAGTTCTCATTTCAATCAAACAACATTACATAAAATAGTTCCCACTAAAGTGCTTAGTGCTTAGTGCTCGAAATATTCAATTACTTTTGCAAAAGTGCTCGGTAATCCGGAGCCTTCTGTCGAAAGCGGTGCTTAGAACTCGAGACTCGAAGCCTTTTTTTCGAGTGCTTAGGGCTTAGTGCTCGAAGCACTTTTTTCGGTGCTTAGCACAGCTCTGAACTGATTTCCATCTGAATAGCATGCTTTTGTTACGATCACGACCAGTTCTCAAATCATTAGGAATTGTCCAAATTTTTTTTGGAAGATCATAACCCGGAATTGTTTCAGAAGGATCAGAAATGATTTGAACATTTCATTCTTTATCGCTAATGTTTATATTGAACAACGTATTATACCAGAATGGTTTACCTGGCTTCAAACTGGGAATTCTGTTTTGTGAAATGTATGAAATAATTGGAAATAAAGTAGGAAAAGAACGATATTTGCTCCAAGAATTCAGAGCTGCACTCTGTCTGCGAATATGGGGATGGACAATGTTAGACAAAACTGTTAAATTTTATTTAGGATTCAAAATATTTTTCTTATAACTTGAGTAAAACTGTGCACAAAATATAACTTTTATTTTAGTACCTCACAACGTCAGAACGTATGACAACTTGTACAACTTATTGTTATTGGTTAAGTCACAGAGATATATTTTATGTTATATACTATGTTGACCATAGAATAAGCATATGTCAGTGTCAGTGGTGGGTATGTTTAACAAAAACTGGTTACCAATAAATCGGTGTAGATTTTATGGTGCCAGTAATTATTCTCATAAATGTATTCAATTGCGCATAGATTGTTTATGTATGTGCACTACAGAGCAACAATACTCAGCTACAGAAAAGTCTAAGGCCAGACATGAGTGGGAGCATCAGCACCCCATGACATGAAAGCCTAGGGATAAAACCCTGGCTTCCCGCATGAAAGTTATTGTATGTACAAAATTAAGCTGAAACATATTTGAGGGACTTCTTCCTTCAAGGGTGGTATTCTAATAATGAACACAGAAGCTTCTTCAAGTTGCCCACACCGAATCTGAAAATGTAAAGACAAAAGCAGAAAAAAGAATTAAATACAAAAACTACGTATCATGTTTGTTCGAAATTCATATTCCATTCCAAGTAAGAATCGGAAGCATCATGAATAGCCCTAAAACCATCTTGATATTTATATATGTGACAATTATTGATGAGATGAGGTATTGTTTCATCTGCATATCCACAATCACAACTTGCGCTTGGAACTGAGTTCCATCTGAATAGCATGTTATTGGTATGACCATGACATGACCATTAAGAACTATCCAAATTTTTCTTGGAAAATAAAAACCAGGCATTTTTTCTGAAGGATCAGAAATGAGATCTTTATTGAACATTTCATCTCTACGAAGATGAACTTTTAGAATAAAGAATATTTCAATAACTTGCTTGAACGCACGATATTTCGTTGAGATCTGACGAATATCCTGTGAGCAATCGAATTAAAAAAAATTGAATATTTCAGAAATTTTCTAGCCTGTAAATTTAAAAAAATCCTTTGTCGATAAGAAACTAATTCGATTGTTAGGATATCGAAGAAGTCGTTGAGGACACAAAATATCAAACTGCTGAGCGATTCGATGGATTCGGCCCAATAACGATCTTGACCGATATATGAGCCGCTCAGTGCACACATCGATTAACTCCACTTTTTGAAAAATATTAAATTTAAGTGTCAAAGCCCTTCGTATAGTCATAACTTTTTATATTTATAATAACTTTCCTGAATGATAAAGATTAGCACCGTTAAATGGCAAAATTTTTTGGCCATTGAATAATAAGTAATTTATTTCAGAAGCCATTTCGATTAACTCCATACTCTAATTTAAACCGTTTCAGTAACGCTGTATCTGTTCTGGCCGTGCATCGACGCTTATTTATTTTTAAACAACCGAAGATGCTCCTCCCTGTTAATAATTATCGTAACAAAATCGCATCGGTAACCAGATAAAATAAAGTGCAATGCAAACGCTAGTTTGCTGAATCATCTCAAAAATAATGCCGCTAGCATAAAGCTGCTATGAATTAATTACAAAATTATATTATAACAGAACTGCCAACATCAATTTTTATGGAAAAGCTATGATAAAATTGTATGATAACTAACTTTTTGTAATAAAAAACTTGAAAATGTAAAAGCTAAATTAAACTTCATTACGTTTTTCAGTTTCAGTTGCCAAATCGATTAACTCTACCAGTCACATAGAAACTGTAACATTATTGAGGATTGTTTGTTGGCTATTCTTTTTTATTGATTTTATATACCGTTAGATGAAAGCTTTATCTGCAATTCTGCATTCTACATTATCTATTTGAATTCATATTATCACAGGAATTTTCAGAAAAAATATACAATACATCATCGCGTTTCTCAACTTTTCGTTTTATGGAGTTAATCGATGTGTGCACTGAACGGCTCATATTTGATCAACTAACCTATTCTATTATGTACTTCGGATGAAAGGGAGCATACAGTCGGACAGACTGCCGGTGGCATATACCTGGACTATGACTATGACCCTGGACTCAGGAAGTGAATTCCAATCGATTGAGAACATTTTTGAGTAGATATTGGAAAATTACAGACATTTCGGCCAAACGATGGAACGCTGTTCTACTAGTTTTCAAACTAGAACTGGTGCGCAAAACATTTGTTGAATATTGACACCCGCTATGCCAAAAATGAACCTTTTTCAATCCCATGTTTATAAAAGTTCTTTCTCAAAATTACTGGAAAAATCTCCTCGCTACGTATGTTTCTTCAATTTTATGAAACTATGTTTATTCAAGTTTATATCACTAATAAAGTCGACATCACATACCTTTCGGTAGGTCCTATATTTTCCTTTATTTATGTATTTCCATTTTCATCTCAGTTATCAAACTTTTACCATTATTATACCAAGAATATTCTTCTACCTATTCAATCACCGATTTTTATAAATCATTCTTAGTTTCTCTTGCCTAAAATGAGCTCTAAACCATGAAACAGTAACGATAACCCGAAATAAACCTTATATTTTTTTGTTACAGGTCCCAGAATGATTTGTACAGGATACAAAGCAAGATCGATAATATACAACAAGAGAAAGACAGGCTAGAGATAGAAAACGAAAAACAATTGATTCTCACTTCCAAACTGCGAGAAGAGCAGCGAAACGTTCAGGACAAACTTGATCATCTCCAAGAGATGTATGATAGAACAGCCCTACAACTTGGCAGATCTAAAGAATACGAAGAGAAGTCTAAGGAAGAGATCGAACGATTGAATATTGATATTGAGATGGTCAGAGATCGATATGAGAAGGCTCAGATAGAAGCCCGAAGAATACAGAGTGAAAAAGAAAAGTTCCAATCCGAAAACGAAAGGCTCCAATATGAACTAGATCGTGCGCATACGCAGAGTGCTAAATCCCAAGCCAGCTACGAGAAATGTCAAGAAGAAATCGCTAGGTTACAAATAGAAGCGGAAAAGGCTCACGAAAAACATGACAAACTTCAGAACGAATTCAGGAAGGTCGTTGCTGAGTATGACGCACTGCGAGAGACAACTTCTGGATCTACTAGTAGATACTCAAGATATGAGAGAGAGGAGATGAGAACGAAAGAAGAAAATGAAAGACTTCGATCAGAAATTGACAGACTGAGGGAAAGATTAGAAAAAACATTGACCGATCTTGATAGATCGAGAAAAGACCTAGCACTAGTCGAAAGTACCAAAGGAAAATACTCTTACGAAGATGAAAAGGAAATGCAGAGGTTGCGTGAAGAGTTGCAGCGAACGGTTAGCAATAATCAACATCTAGAAGGTAAACTTCACGAAGTCACCCTGCAACTTGAGCTAGCTCGATCGGAAGTAACCAAGGTTGCCGGAGGTCATGACAAACAACGAAATGAACTGGAGCGAGCCATGATAGAATGTGAAAAACTCAGAGACCGACACGATAAACTAAAAGCACAATGTGATAAATTAGAAAAAGATAATGAAAAACTCAGAACTGATATAGCACAAGCAGATAGAAGACAAACTCTTGCAGCAGATAAGGTAAGAAATGACGAAAGATTAGAAATAGAAAGATTAAAGGAAAAACTTGAGAAAGCCATACAAGCTAGAGACGCCACTGAGAGAGAAGCAGGAAGACTAGCTCAAGAGCTCGAAAAATCCCAAATGCATTTAGCGAAAGCACTCGAGACAAACGAAGCAACCAAAATCGAATTCGAAAGAATGGCTACTGAGCTCACAAGAATGCATGAAAGGATCGAAAGAGATTCTCTAGACTGGAAGACTCTAGAACAAGAACGGGACTTACTTCGTGCAGAACTCCAACAAATAAGAACAGGATTCGAATCCCAAAGGAGAACTATGGATCATCGAACGCAAGAAACAATTGTAAAATTACAACAAGAGCTAGCTCAAGTCAGCAGGGAAAGAGAGAAAATGGCTGCAATGTTCGATAAACAAGGAAGACAAGGTGAAAGCATAGAAAAGCAAATAATCAAATACGAAGCAGACATCAAACAATTGACTATGGAAAGAGATCAATTGGTAGTACAGTTAGAAAAGAGTCAAGATATGCTGATGAACTTCCAACAAGAACTCAATCAAAGCGAAAGTGAACTAGAAAAACAAAAATCCGAAGTTAACAGATTGAAAAATGAACAGAAGAAGATGTCGCAAGACATGGAGCGGGGAACAAAAGATATATTAGAAAGTAGAAATGCAGAAATTCAAAAAATGCAACAACAACTACAAGCAGTTCAAAAGGAAAAAGATACTCACAGAAACAGAGCTGATAAAGCTGAAAAACGCCTTCAAGAATCTGGCGCCCGAGGAGATTCTGAACTTGAACAATGGCGGAAAGTTGTCGAACAAGAAACAAACAGAGCAGATATTGCAGAGAAAACTTCACAAGATCTCCAAAAACGGATACAAGTTATGGAGAAGCAATTGCAACAGCAGCTCAATCAAATGGCTCAGTACCAGAAGGAAAGAGGTATTCAACCACAACCAACCGTTGATGATAAAGAAGTGAACCGACTGAGGAAAGAATTAGAAAAGGCTCAAACAGAGGTGAGAAATAAGGATACAGAGAAAGAAAGACTTCAAGCTCAACTCGAAATGTTAGTACAAGAGTTGGAGAGGAACCAGGTTAGTTATTTCTTTCTGATTAATTCAGTGATTCTTCGTCTGATTAATTTTTATATTATCTATTTCAGTTTTTGTATCAGATATATTTTAAGAAATATATTTATTATTTTGTTTGTTTTCGTTTCATTTTAACAGTCTTCCGTTATTAATCCTTAGTGATATTTTTTCTATCTAGACCCCGTTAGCTTATTTGTCCATAAAAAAAAGACAACTGTAGTTTGAAAGAAGTATGATATTTATAGATGGAGTTGATGGAAACGCAGAAAAAGCTACAAAATGCATCTGTCCAAAAGCCAACGGAAGATCTCTCTGGACAAAGGAAGAAACTGGAAGATGAGAAAAAACGATTGGATGAATATAAGAGGCAAGTTGATGAGCAAAAGAAAGCAATAGATTCCAAACACAGGCAAGTAGAAGAGAAGGAAAGGCAATTATCCGAATTAGAGAAGGAACTGAAGAGAAGGAAAGAACAGATGGACCAACTAGAGCAATCCCTCCAGAAGGTAATGTATTATGAACTTCGTATTGGAGTTATTATAATAATATGTGAATCAGATCTATAAGTAATAAATGTTTTAAATTCAGCACACGACGACCATTGTACATTCAGGGAAATCATGCTCAAATAATTTCATCAAAATTTCATTTTCGATTACTATCAGTTTTGAAATATCGAATAAAACTTCTTATTGGCGCTCTTGTTCTTCGAATAGAGTGCCTATATATTTGCTAAAATGTCAGCATTCTTCGAATATCTAGGTAAAACTGGTAGCGGTCATAATGTTCGGACTTACTGATGTAGATACCGCGGCCAAAATCGATTCATTGCGTCTGTCCGTTAGCCCGCTTACGTGCGAACAGAATGCGCCAGAGGGATGGATTGTTCAGGGTGAATTTGAGCGATACATATCTAGCTTAAAGGATTTTTTCAAAGTGCACTTCGCAAATATTTTACATTGACAACATTTTGATTTCGAGAAACTGATACTTACGTAAATATGACTTTGTAAGTTAGTAAGTTAGTAAGCCCATTCTGCTGAAGGTTCAGTATTTTAACTATACTGGCTTTCTTATGATAGAAATATATATATGGTGTCGCAAAACTTTTCATTGATTCATTTATTTTACACATTTTCAATATACGTTATACACAAGTTCAAATGTCTATTAGACGTTTCTGCAGAACCGTTTGAAATTTGAAAATTGAGATTATGATATTGTTCGCTATTCTCTATACTGCTCAAATATTCTCGAATCTCATGCACTTTAGGTTGTAGTGGGTACGAAGTATGTTTGTCGTAAAAACTTCGAATTCCCTTGTTCTCCTGAACAGAGTTCTTTCAAATTTGCCAAAATGTTTGTAATTATCAAATTTTTGGACAAAAATGGTGTCAACTGCCTTGGCTTAAATCGATTGCATCCATCCGTGAGCACGATGACTCCCGAACAGACTATCCAAAGAATTTAAATGTGAGTGTTAATTCGAATATATAAAAATATTCGCAAAATCAATCGGTACAAACAAGAAACAATATTTTATTCGAATATCTCTTTTCAAATTAATGTTCATTATGAAAATTCATCATACCCATTGGTTCCTTTTTTATTACGAATCATACTGATTATAAAATCAGCAAGTTTTTTTTACTGGAAATAGATTTCCTCTCGTACTAGCTACACACATTCTTGGCGCCCTTGTTCATCTGAGTGCTTATAGATTTGCACAAATGTTTTTTTCGAATATTTGAGTGAAAGTGCTATCAGTCGTTTTGTATGGACTTACTGATGAAGAATCCGTGGCCAAAATCGATTATATGTGTCTGTAGGCAAGATTACGTCTGACCTGAATGAGCTAGAGATCTGAAATTTCCAGGTCAGCTGTTACGAATGAATATCTAGCAGTGGATCGTTATTCGGCCAAATCGGTTCAGTAGTTAAGGAGTTATGAAAGAAATCCTCACACTTCTCGAATAAAATTTCTCTTGTGATGCAGTTCCATCATACAAATGAGTTGATACCCTTTTTATTCTCAAGAAAATAATACTTCTGGAGACATGATTTTTCAGAATTTCAAATATAGGAGGAAAAATTGAGTGAATCGTAATGGTCACTGATATTCAATAACTTTCTTTCCTCAAATAACGTATGGGAACACCGTAATCCGCGATGTGATACTGACTAAAATAACATTCGAATTCTTGGAGAAAGATGTCCCCGTTGGAATAATGTGTCTCCTTAGTGGCCCAGGGTGGCCAACAGACCGGAAATCTGGATATGCTGGTTCTTGCCCCGTCCGTGGAGGCACTTTTTCCAGAATGTAGAAATTCGTCTACGTACCATTAAGGATAATTCTTGATTTGAAAAAATACTCGTTGATGAACACGGTGAAATTAGAAGTGTGTCGATGCAATGGCAAGTTCGAGAAATCTTTCCTTTATATAATCCCAAAAACTAGGACTAGGATAATCCTATTTTTCAAGTTTCAATCTATTCAAATCGAACAAAGAAGAGTAGATAATTTTATTGGTTTTTCATTTTCAAAGGTCAGTTTCCAAAAACAGAATATTAATCGAGAAACTTTATTTCATCAAGTCACTAACTTGTAAAACTGACAGTTAACTTGCAATATTTCTACAAATTAGTAGTATTGTTCATATCAGAAAATTTTGTTTCATCATCATATATGTTGAAAATCATGGCACAATTGTTATTACCAGGAACACAGATTTTTGATGATGAAAGAGTTTATACTGACGATGATAAACCATCTGTTGACTCAGAAACTACTGAACTCGGGGACTGCTGAACATTTGTACTCTCCTTTCTACCAAATAATTTGCTAGAGATTTCGATTTTTTTTGTTGACCCAATCATCGACATAACTCATCGCAATTTCGGTGCTCATCCACCCTTTAGTGCTAAAATATCTCTAGCCGAATCCGCAACCATAGTGGCTCCAGTTCTGCGAAAAGAGTGGCCGATGTATAAGTCTGGGTCTTTCAAACCTAAATATTTCGCTATTTGCTTTGGGACACCACCAATAGTATGCTGGCCAGCATTAAGGGAAATGTACTTTCCATGTCGGTATGTCAAAAAAAATCTTAGGCTTTCTGTTCCAGGAGACCGAAGATTTACATATTTTCTGTATAACATGCAGGGCTTGAAGCTGCAGCCATCATCGGTTATGGAGAATCTTCTTGTTTTTAAATTTTTTGTTTGCCGCAATGTCACAATAACGTATTTTCTCATATCTTCTACATCATTCATGTTTAAGGAGAGAATTTCGTCACATCGACAACATCCAAAAATCCAAAGTATTGTAACAATTTTCGCCGGCAACCACTGGTCATCAGGAGCATGTAAAAAACATTGTTCAGCCTCTTATTTACTCAATACCTTGGCGTTTTTTGGCGTATAACGCTCATTTTTTCATTTCAGAAATGATACCTCTTGAAATCTGCAAATGACCACTAAACGTCATATTTTTCAATAAATTATTTAAGGAAAACAAACCTGCAAATAGGGGCATTTTCTTTCATTTCCAAGCAGCTTTTCAGTATAGACCATTTTGCCCATAAAGAATTAGGGCTGAATCTAGCTGATAGTTGATTCAAGTAGACCAACAAAACATCTTCAGTTACCCCAATCACACTATTTTTGTTTTGCCACTTTTTGCAGTCGTCGTATTTTCGCTCGTACCTTTATTTCTTCTGGTACATTGATTTTCGCTTTCGCCAAAACAAATGTAAAGAAAAATAAACAGACATCTTCATGGCAACGCTTCCATAGCTTACGACATTAGCGATAAATTATTGAGATTTTTTTGGAATTTATCTAATCTTCTTGCAAATGAGAAACAAGTAAAATATAAAGCATTACACGCAAGCTAATGCCCAATTTACACTCAGCTCAAGTGGGCAGGGAAGTGAGCAGTGAAGTGAGCAGTGCGAGAGTGTAAATACGATACTTCCCATGACATTGCCGCTGCCACTCGCACTGCCCGACGCTCCCTCAATTGTCGGTTTTTTGTGCGCGAGTCAAAGAACTGACAGCGCAAGTAAGAGCGTGTGTTTACATTCAGCCCACTCGCTCACTTGTCGCCCGGCGTTTTGAGCTGAAGGACATGTTTTTTTTTCTGTCCAGTTCAAGTACAGTGATCAGAGGTCCAGTTGTAGACGTCAGCCTTAACTATGCCTACGCCACCACCACCAGAGTGGAGTTTCGATTTCTTTTCAAAACGTTTAAATAATTCATTACACTAAGCAGACATACAGCTGTCACCGCAACAACCTCGACGTCAGCCATGGTTGCGAGTCGCCCGGTAAGGAAGTATGAGGACTGAGTGTAAAGGACAGTCACTCGCGTCGACAGCGTCGACTCCTGTCGACGCTACCGCGGCAATTTTTCCGGCATAGCGAGTGGCCGGGGAAGCGGCTGAATGTAAACGTAGCACAACGGGTTTTACTGGCTCCAGAAGGTAACTGTTATATCCTCCATTTGCCAATAAAAACCTTCTTACCTTGCTAGTAATGTTATATACAGTGAAATCTCCCATGGGAGGACACTCACGGGACCGCTTGATGGTGTCCGTTTAAGAGGGATGTCCGCTTAAAAGAAATGCATATGTACAAAAAAAATTTCATTGAAATAATAATTGGAGAATATTGAACATAAAAATCAATATTATATAAAGGTATAAGAAAGTGAACATTTTTCAAATTCAACTATAACTGAAAAATCAATGTGATGAATCATTAGGATAAACAAAAATTTTGATAAAAAAGAGACACTTTAATTACGAAAGAATTCCTGAATTTTTGTTTGTCTCATTTTTTTCCTGAATAGACAATCAAGAAATCTCAATTCTAATTTGGACAGAATATCTAAACTCTCTGAATCTCCGTGATTCTGGGAAAAACTTTTTAGCTGCTTGGTTAAAGTCATAGCTTCCCCATAATTTTGGACAGCATCTGTTTGTCCTGGTACTTCATCGATATCAGAATCTCCGGAAAGTTCTTGAGTGTCATGTGAGTTCCCAATTTCATGCTATGAATCAGGATCTTCAAAAAATAAATCGTTGAGGTTTTCATTGAAACTCATATCCAAGAAATTCTTACTTTTGAGAATCTCTGCAATAACACTGAGTGGAAAGTCATCTTCAGGATCATATGTAACAGTCTGAGCCTGACTCAATAGGTCAGCACCTTGCATATTTTCATGTTTAAAACCGGCTTTGCGAAAGCAATTTTTGATGGTTTCCTTTGCTTGTTCCCAAGAGGTTTTGGCAAAGTAAATTGCGTCCAATGGCTAGATTTTTTTTGTCAATTCGAATGCTCTACTAACAGTCTCAATGTTTACTAGCAGGTGTTTCAGTATGAGACTTCGGTAGTGGGTTTTGAAATGTTTTATGATTCCCTGGTCAAGTGTTGACAAGCTGATGTACAATTAGGGGGTAGAAACAAAAGTATAATATTTTTCAGGTGAATATCTTTTGGATGAGATCCAACATTGTCCAAAAACAACAAAATCTTTCTATTTTGTTTTGCCATTTTCCAATCTAGTTCAAGCAACCACTCTGTCATAATTTGTCTGGTCATCCAAACTTTCTTATTCCACTTCCAAGTTACAGGCAAATTGTTTATGTTTATATTTTTGAATGCTCTAGGTTCAGCTGCTTTACCGATGACTAAAAGTTTTTCTTCTTCCCCTGCCATATTTGCACAATGCAAAATTGTAAATCTCTCTTTGGGATATTAACCACCAACACATTTTTCTTTTTTGAATGTTAGCGTTTCATTAGGCAGAGCTCTGAAATAGAGACCTGTTCATCAGCATTAAAGATATCCCTGGGTGAATATTCTTTGATAAGAGAAGGACATTTCTTTCTCTGAGACAACGTCAGAATTCAAACTAACACTAGTTAAATTCTCAGGAGTTTCGTGCAGCAGTTGGGATCGATAAATCCCCGGTTCAACCGGAGAAGTCCGAACTGAAGGCTGGTACTAATGTTGGCGCGCGACACAGAAACCTCCTCTTCACCTCCTTTCCACAGATAATTGAAACAGAACCGATATTTTTTGTTTCGGTTTTGTCCGGTTAATAGAACATACCTTAGTGTCCGCGTCCGTTCAAAGGAATGTCCGTTCAACAGACAACATACCCAATGTAAATTATATGGGAGTCAATTGGGACCACGTAGAACTGTCCGTTCATGGGAGGTGTCCGTCTAAAGGTGTGTCCGTGAGGGGGAATTTCACTGTACTATAAATACAAACTTGAATTATGTAAATTATGAAATTATAAATTACTGATGATAATTTCGCATTCAATTTCTGTAATAAGATGTTTCAATAAATTTCGATAGCGGTTAATGGGAGTGACTCCTAATTTACAGAAGACGATGAACGTAAACCGTTAAACATCTTTTGGTATATAATAATAATAAAGTTTGATAAAGCGAATGAAAATTATATCGTATGAAACAAAAAGAACTGAAAACTATATCTATAATGGATCATAAACTTCAACAAATAATTTAATTCAACAGTCATATTGTGAAAAGTGCAAATCAATTGATCAAAATCAAAAAATTTTCGACTATATCAGCCGCACCGTCAGTTTGAGTACCTTGTCGTTATTTACGGTTCTTATTCCATAATTATACAATATCTTGTACATGCTATAATTCGGATTGAATAAGTGTTCAAATGGGTATAGCATAGAGTAATTTTTCTTCTTCACCAAGCGAAACTGAAAGCTATAACTGTATTCTATGGTTTTCTATAGAATTGAATTTTGTCATAGAAGAATAAAAATTGGCCAAAGTGGAAATGCTCCCTTTTCATTAAATATATAGTTGAATGGAAAAAGTCGTTTCTTGAAAAGTGAAAATTGATTAATAAAATTTGAAGAATTAAATGAATATGACCTTCTTGAATAAATCAGACCCAATTAAATGTGGTCCTTCAAAAATCAAGATTCCGTGACCTTTTCCATTCTTTAATTTTTCCAATGAATTCTTATTTAGACTTTTCTGCTTTTATGTTTTCGGGAACAATATTGTATTACGGTGGAGTCAGAAATGTGAATTTTCGTAATCCGAAAGTCTTATAAGTTGGTGGTAGCCCCTGATTTCATAAAAATTTTTATTTGTGGTGATGATTTTTAGATGTTTCTGCTGATATGGCAGGATCAATTTTTCATATGCTTATTTGTCTTACATGAACAACTTCCGCTTTCTCGTATAGCTCCTTAGTAGAATACAGCATATCGTTTCTGAATAAAATTTTCAGAATTCATTCCTGAATAACTTCCAATTTTACTGTATGAACTTTTACTGAGTCCGCTGAACCACCCTTAAAAGGTCATGATTAAAATATGGTGTGTTTCAAAATTGTGAATCGGGGAAAAGAACCGATAGTTTTAAACTATAAATTCGGAATGTATTTATTATTTTAGGTGACTATCAATGACTGAATGTAACAGTCTATTACGTATTCAAATTGAATCCAAGCAAGATAAGCGCTCTGAGGCAAAAAACCATACGCAGGCGATAACAGGAGAAAATGTAAACATCGCAGGTAATCAACTTAACCAGAATCAAATTCTTCCTGCAAATGTCAAAATCAAAACAAAGGATAAACATACAGGTGACAGCAATCAAGTGGAAACACCGAGTGCAAACAAACTACAAAACATAGAAGAGAATCAAATTACCGCCTATGTAATTAACCTAAACATGAAACAAATATGAACAAAATAAAAGTTTTCTGCTGTGACTAATTTAGGAGGAGAAACAAATAACAAATCTGAATCAGAAAATCTGAACGAATTTAAGACAGTTAGATATAAAAACAGACGTAAAAAAGTAAGAAACGTTGGTACACACACAGCCGAAGATGAAAATTCATTCAAATCGACCAATCCAATCAAGAAGGACAAAAGACTTTGGCTTTTCATCTCAAAGGCACAAGAAAGTGTTGAAGAGAAACATATTCAAGAATATATTGCAAATAAAAGTAAATACGAAAATGAAAATATATCAGTATCAGCTCTAAACACAAAACCAATGGAAGATAACTCGAAGTGTTTCATGGTGGGTGACACTGGATATGAAAGAGACTGTATACAGTAATGAGTTTTGGCCAGTAGGGATCAGATTTGAGAGGTTCAGTTTTTACCGTGGCAAACATTTTTTAGAACATAATGCAGGGGAAAAGGAACCTCACACCCAGTAGTGAATACAACAATCACAAACACTATACCTGAAAAGTCATCCATAACTGAACACTGGAGGACTGAAGAAGAATTAAAAGTCATGGCAATCGAAAATTTCAAACTAATTTCAAGTTTTTGTAGGGACAAAGCTAAACATGGAGGATCAGCAGTCTACATAAAGGAAGACATAAAATATAAACCATTAAAAAAACTAACAAACTTGAGTATCAGTGGAATCTTTGAATGTGCTGCTGTTGAGTGTAATGTTGATGGTACTGTCTGCATAGTGGCTTCAGTATATCGTCCAAGTGGCTCAGATGTCAATATGTTTTTTGATAGGCTGGAATTGTTCTTAATATCCACAAGAGAATATAAATTCGATTGCATTCTGTTAGCAGGTGACTTCAATATACATATCGAATATACAAATAAGGACAGAACCGACTTCATAAACCAGTTAGCATCGTTTGGATTACATCATACTGTGAATGAAATGACCAGGATAACACCAGAGTCAGAAAGTTGTTTGGATAACATTTGTACGAACATAATGAAATTTAAAAGTAGTGTTGTGAGAATGCATCTTTCAGATCACACAGCGCAAAAGTTAACTTTTGCAGTGCAAACAACAAAAGGAAACGTAAGAGAGTATACCAGATTTTTTTACGAAGAGGTGAAGCAAACTTTCATATCAAGACTAAGAGAACAAAATTGGAAGACAGTGTATAGTGTAGATGAAGGTGAAGTGAATGAACAGTGGAATAATTTCAGCTCTGAATTTTTCAGGGTGTTTGATGAATGTTTTCCGTTAAAATTGAAAATTAGAAAAATACAGACTGCAACAAAAACTAAAACAAGACCAAGGTGGTAGAATTTAAGAATACGCTACATATTTTGTTGGTTTTAAACAATCAAGATAGTGGATACAAACAAAAAAAAAAAAAAAGAAAATGATGAGCTATTATGCGGGTTGAAAGCAAAACATTTTTAGGAGGAAATTAAAAAATCTGGCAACAAAAACAAAACTATGTGGAAAATATGTAACCAAATCAATGGTAAACATAAAATAAAAACAAATTGTGAAATTGAAGGCAATGCTCTTGATGTTGCTGAGAAATTTGATTTTCATTTTGAAGACAGTGTGTCTAAGATACTGCATGGCTTTGATTGTTTTTCAGTGAATCATTGCAGTAATGATACTGGGAGTATCATTAATCAAAATTTTTTTGAAGCCTGCTACTCCGGATGAAATTGTCGAGCTGTCGAGATCTTTAGAGAACAAAAAGAGTAGTGGGGAAGATGAAATTCCTATATTTATTGCAAAATTCTGCATAGAGGAAGTCAAATATATTTTATCATATATAATTAATAAGTCACTCAAATATGGGATATATCCAGAAGGTTTCAAAACTGCAATAATCAAACCCTTACTAAAAACAGGTGATTCAACAGATATAAATAATTATCGTCCAATTAGTTTATTACCGAGTTTTTCAAAGATTATTGAACGTGTGATTGTAGTCAGGGTACTTGCTTTTTTTAATGATAGTGGTATTTTTACTGAAACACAGCATGGCTATCTGGCTGGAAGATCAACTCAAACTGCTATTTTTCAATTCACAAAGAATATAGTCAACTTAATTGAAGATAATAACATTGCTTTGGGACTATTTTTAGATTTATCCAAAGCAAATGATACATTAGATCGAAATAAATTGTTAGAAAAACTTTACATGTACGGTATTAGAGGAGATGCTATGGCATGGTTCAAATCCTATCTTTGAGCTAGATGCCAAAGAGTTTAAATACGAAGTGTTAGAGCGAGATCAGAGAAAATAAAAAACACTGTGGGTGTACCACAAGGCAGTATTCTGGGTCCGATATTATTTATAATCTTCATAAACGATTTGTGTAAAATCGCACTTAACTCAGATTCAACTATTTCAAGTATTGCTGATGACACGAATTTGTTGGCAGAAGCAAAAACAATGGCAGAATTGATTTATAAAAGTGAAATTTTCTTTAACAGAGCACAATCATGGTTTAAACAAAATAAGTTGATGTTAAATGAGAAAAAAACGAACGTTGTAATTTTTAGTACTAATCGATGTAGATTAGAAAAACCAGAACAAATAACCATAAATGATAATGGAATTTCTCTCTCGGGATACACAAAATTCTTAGGTGTATACATGGGATTTTGAAATCTGACCACCATACAGATATTGTGTAAAAAAACTCAGTGGAATTTGTTATGCTATGCGAATAACCTCTAGGTATGTTGGAGTAGAATCACTTAAAATACTGTATCATGCTAATTTTGAGTCTATATTAAGATATGGCATAATTTTTTGGGGACGTAGAGAAAACTTAGAAACAATGTTCATAATTCAAAAGAGAATAATAAGGATTATGTATAAAATGAAATACAGAGAAAGTTGTAGGGGAGTATTCAAACAAAAAGGTATTTTAACTGTAAGTGGCTTATATTTCAATATAACTCAAAAATACTCGTCTAGATCATTGGATATAAATTATCCTATACATAGACTAACATTGACAGAGAAAAACCCATCATATATGTGTATAAGAATATTTAATAAACTGCCTAATAGAATAAAATGTATAAGTAATCTCAAAAAATTCAGAAAAGAAGTGTATTCTTTGCTGACAAACTTGGAGCCATATAACTTGGCAGAATATTTTGGTGCACAGTTAGACTAGTGTACATGGTTTGTTATACTGTACTGTGACGTCATTTCATTTATTGTTGCATTGAATTATGTAGCGATCAACATTATTTGAAATAAAGTTGTTGTTGTTGTTGATTCACACGAGAAGGTGAGCTGAAGATGATATCTTGCAGTATCATCGTTCTGTGATATACAGGGTGTTTCAAAAAATGGTGACCCCCTCTCTAGGATAGGTAGAAAACTGAAAAATAATTTGAGTTCGCTGAGTAAAAAATTTTCGTTACGCCATCCGTATCCGTATTCAAAAATTATTTTTTTAAATTTGGCAGAAACTACTGGCAACATTGTAATGAAATTTCATAGGAATATGTTTTGGAAGCTGATACATCCAATGAATTCGTTTTTATGTCCTACCCTCGTAGAGGGTGCTAGTTACACGGTTCTTATCAAGTAGTATTGAACATAACTTTTTTAATATTAGATTTATTGAGCAAAATTTCAAGCGTACTTAAACATCATTCAATTTCACACAAAAAAGGTACTACTATTGGTAAAACTCGAATCTGTGTACCGTTTTCGGAGTATTTTGATTTGAAAATTATGAAGTAGGTAATAACCGATTAATTCTACACGGCAATAGCATTTTCCCTGATATTTCAGTTGCCGTGGAAAACTGTCTTTCATTTAATAGTTTTGACGTAGAGTCAACAATAATTACATTTCTATTTGTTAAATTAGATATTGTTAATCAAAATGTACTCAAATTTTGAATACACTGACATGTTATTAACATTAGGAGAGTGTTTAGGAAACGCTAGTGCAGCTGTTATGTGTTATGCAGAAAAGTTTCCTCGAAGAAATTTTCCAAGTAAAAATACATTTAGAGCAATTGAACGACGTTGTCGAGAAACTGGGAGTGTGAGACCTACAAAAATAAATTCTGGTAGGCTAAGAACAACAAAAACCATAATAAAGAAAATATGATTTTAAATTTAGTTGATCCAACAGTTAGCGTAAGGGATGTTGCAAGACAAACAAATACGTCTTCTTCCAGTACTTGGAGGATACTTAAAAAGCAGCAGCTACATCCTTATCATTACAGACAAGTCCAAGAGCTCTTCCTAGACGATCTACCGATTAGAATGGATTTTTGTTAAACATTACAAGAAAGGACAGCCCTCAATCCAAATTTTTTTAATTGTACTCTTTTTACGGACGAGGCCATTTTTACGCGACAAGGTATGTTCAACTTCCATAATGCACACTACTAAAGTGATGAGAATCCACATGTCAATAGGGTAGCACATTACCAAAACTAATTTAAAGTAAAGATGTTTGGGCAGCAACTTCAGGCAACAAATTAATAGGTCATCACATTTTACCTGGAAATTTAAATAGTGATATGTACCAAGACTTTTTAAGTAATCACTTATTCGAGATATTGGAAAATTTAACGGTAAACGAGCGAAGATATCTATTTTTATGCACGATGGAGCTCTACCGCACTTTGATAGAAGGTGTCGTAATTGATTGAGTAACCATTTTCCGAATCGATGGATTGGTAAAGGTGCAGAAGCTCCGATTCATTGGCCTCCTCGGTCATGTGATTTTAACCCCTTGGATTACACAGTTTGGTCGTATCTTAGAGAAAAAGTTCATGATGCAAGATTTGAAAGATAGAATACAACGTCACTTTAATGATCTCACAGCTGACTCCCAACCATCTAGAAGATTAATGGATTCTTTAAAAAAAGGATATCCTTGTGGATTCGTGAAAACTGAGGACATTTTGAACACCTACTCTAAATGAAATCATATTTATCCTGTATTTCACCAATTATCAGTCCCACTTAACTTACGGTATAGCGGCATGGGGCGGTGGCTCTGGGGTTGGACGGATTTTCGTGGTGCAGAAGTCCGTCATTCGAGTAATGTATGGATTGCCATATAGACAATCGGGTCGAGGAATGTTCAGGGAGAATAATATCTTATTGAATGATTGTTTGGGCTATTACCATCATCTATTGTGGATGTAATGTTTTCCGACGTTTCGATAGACATCTTCTTTCTTTATCAAGGAGAAAAGTAAGAAACCTCTCGTCATCAACTAGAAATTCGGTATGGGCCCGAATTGTTTCAAGAAGTTAGAAGTTATGAAAGAACCAGCATAAAATTGGCAAAGGAATGCAACCATTTGACATTCATCCATCTTGCAAGAGATCGAAACCTAATTCCTAAAGGTCTCAGAGTGAAACTTCCTGTCAAAAGTTATAGAGCAGATAGGATTTCAAAACAGACAAGTCAAGCCCTTATGAGAGAAAGATTGAATCAACATCGATTCAACAAAGCCAAATTACTTACAACATGCGAGAACCTTAGATGTAGCATTCAATCAAAAAGTTATGCTGAAGATTACGAAAATATTCTGGGAGCTATTAAACATAGCTATGAAAGAATATATGAACAACAAAAACAAGTCCAACAAAGGAAAATGGAGAAACCTATGAAGGAGTCAAGAAAATATGAACCCTTAGGTCATTCAAAAACCGTGATCAATTTATCTAATAAGAACTTAAGTGAAGATCAGATATCTCTCCTCAACAAGGGTCTCAAGTTCTCTATAGCCCCTAAGACGATACCAAAAATTGAAATCATGTTGGCGGCAGAAGAAACTGCACAGAAAATTCGAGAACCTGAAAAAGCCGAAGAGTACAGATGAAAAATCAGAACCTTGTTAGACAGGAATAACAAAACACCTCTACCCAATATAAATAAAGCTGAACAGAGGGCATTAAAAGATCTTAACTCGGATAGTTCCATAAAGATACTTCCAGCAGACAAAGGAAACGCCACTGTAATTCTAGATGTTGGCTCTTATAATCAAAAAACCAATGAATTATTAGAAGCAGGAAAATACAAAAGACTAAAAAAGGACCCTACCACCACAGTTGAAAACAAGATTTACAAAATCCTTTATAAATATCGAAATGAATTTCCAGATCAATTCGTTAGATCAAGACTTACACCTCACTTCAGTAAACCACCACATTTATATGGTCTACCAAAAATACACAAAGCAAATATTCCTCTAAGACCAATTGTGAGTTCAAGAAATTCAGCATGCCACCAATTGGCTAAATTTCTGCTGAAAATTATATCACCATTAAAAAGTAATTCAACATCGATGATAAGAAACACAAAACAGAAAATCGATAATTTTCAAAAGGTTTCTTACTTTTCTCCTTGATAAAGATAGAAGATGTCTATCCAAACGTCGGAAAACATTACATCCACAATAGATGATGGTAATAGCCCAAACAATCATTCAACACGAGCTCCATCATCAACAATATCTCGTCATCAAATAATATCTTAACCCTGACCAGCCTATACATTTTCAGATGTCTTTTGTTTCTGCATCGACGAAAACATATTTATTTCAGGCAGCACGCGAATACAAATAACACTAGACCCAAACTTCCATTCCACTATCCACTGCACTCTCTCACTCTCACCGAGAAAAACTCAGAATATATGAGTATCACATTTTTCAATCGGATTCCTAAAGATCTACAGGATGAAGAAAGATTTAATTTTTTCAAAACTAAATTACAGAGGTATCTTATTGACAAAGAACCCCACACTGTCCAGGAATTCCTTGCAGAATAAGATCTGAACGTTCCGTGCAAATTCATCATTTAGTTAGGAATGTATATATTATTTTGCTGTGTTTTCTATACCGATTGACTTGTGTATGAAGTTTATGAGAATAAATATATATTATTATTACTATTTTTTATGATATTAGCCTTTTTTTGAATTTTTTGATTTCTTGTTTGATAAAAACAATTTTTATCATTACTTCATATAAACATCGGTTATCACTTCATAATTTTTAAATCAAAATATTCCGAAAACGGTACAAAGTATCCAGTTTTACCAAGAGTACCTCTTTTGTGTGAAATTGAATGATGTTTGCGTACGCTCGAAATTTTGCTCAATATATCTAATACTGAAAAAATTATGTTCAATACTACCTGATACGAACCGTGTAACTAGCGCCATCTACGAGAGTCAGACATTCAGCGAATTCATTGGATGTATCAGCCTACAAAACATATTCGTATATAATTTCATTACAATGTTGCCAGTATTTCCTGCAAAATTTTAAAAACTGTGTATAAATTTTTTTAAGGTATCTTTATTACGGATGGCGTTACGAAAATTTTTTACTGAGCAAACCCCAATTATTTTTCAGTTTTCTGTCTATCCTAGAGAGGGGCTCACCTTTTTTAGAAACACCCTGTATAACTCGTGTAAAAAGAAGATAATAATTTCTTACTCTATTTGAATGTCAAACAAACTATTGATATAGCGAAAATTAAAACTGGTCCTTGTATTGAACCTTGAGGTACTCCTCATGTTACTGTACTTTTATCGCTACCTACTCCATCTTCATTCATTGCTTCCTGTTGGTAAGATCTTCAGCCCATAATCTCCACTTTTTAGTTTATGATTGCCAATGTTGAAAGATTTTTTCACGTCAACATACTTACATATTTAGGAGTATTATGATTAAATACTTCTGATATTTTATTTATCAATTTTGCTATTACATCTTGAGCAGATCTTTTTTTTGGAATTAACAATAAAGAGTCTTTTGTAATTTGGAATTGAATATATGAGATCTGTCAGAGGACAAAAGCTACTAGGAGAAAGAGTTTAATTTCTAAATGGTTTTGAATTGCTTTGATATACCTTCATTTGGTTGGTTTTCAGGAGAAGTGAATTTGAGCTTAAAAAAAAATTGACACTATCAGTTGTTATTTTCAATTTGAGATTCATTATGGTGGTTGTTTTAGTATCACATCGTTTCGAAGTACCGGAAAATACTTCAGAACTAGCGGACTAAAGATTCTGAACTCACTTCAGTGCTATTCTATAATTTTCTTCACCTCGTTATCAAGAGGCTCCTATGAAGTACCGCACTTCCGCATTCTTTTTTGAGGGTATAAAGCGTTCTCTTTTGAGTGATTGCTCCTCTGAGGCGGAACACCTTGTATATCGTAACTAAAAAAATTATATTTTTACCAATTTAAGCCGCATATTTAATTCAAATATTCTTCAAAGGAAATCATTCAAGTGTTTCCAGATATTTTGCTAAAAATTATGGGATAAGAAAGACTCGTCTGAGATATAACACCCTGTAAATTACAGTTTATTTCCATTGTGAGTTGAACTTACAAACTTGTGATTGGCATTGTCGTCCCTTCAATAACCACAAGACTGAACATCTATCTAGTCTTTGTTATCGCCAAACAAAGAGGATATCTATATGAACAAATAGATAATTAAATTAATAATCTTAACATGACTCGTTGTGAAGATGAATAATTTGTTGTTGTTCCCATAGTAGTCTTCTGTGTGTGATACCCAAGTTATGAAAAAGATATAGATATGTTCAAATCTTCTGCGAATGAGAGTGTACCTTCAAGTTTAATGAAAAAAATATATCGAAAATTTCAGGCTGGTGGTAGTGCAGCAGCTGCAGGTGAATTGAACAAAAAGTTAGCTGAAGCGGAAAAGAACTTGTCAAAAGCACAAGAAGAGGCCAAGAGGTCGGCGGGAGAAATGGAAAGACTACTCCAATTGGTTCAAATGAGTCAAGAGGAACAGAATACGAAGGAGAAACAGATAATGGAGTTACAACAGTAAGTTCATCCACAGAATTTAGAATCTGAAAATTATTTTAGACAATTTTTATTCTATCTGTCCAGAGTGATACGTTATCGTTTAAGTGATTGCAAAAAAATTCGTACAAATATGGAATAGGAAACGTTTTTGCTTCAGAAATAAAGAGTTGAGAAGTTTTATTTTTGCATGCCTTCTCCTTGTAGAACAGCTTATCAGGTTTAAATTCGTCCTGCTTGAATATGTCCGAAAAAGTTATTCGGCGAAATAACCGAGTCGAACCGAATGTTTATTTGCATACATCAACACTGAAGATGTGCGTGAAATTCGCCCCTGAACCTGTTCTTTGTGGTTTTCGCTTCTTGTATCGAGTTCAGACTTTTTTATTAGCTTTCATTTGTTACTGAAATCTTTAGCGTGCTGATGAGGGGGTTTAATTCAATCTTGAACCTGTTTTTTTGATAATCAAACTAATTTCACGTCAACAATTCAGTTATGGAGGACTTTTTGCGTAAAATTTGGCTGTCTCGAAAATATAAACTTTTTCATAAGCTGTTCTAGAGTTCCTCGGGGTTCCAATTTTATTGTTTTATGAATTTTTAAAAACAATTCATGCGATACAGTAGTATCGATTAAGCTTCTTTTCGCGGATCATCGCAAGTTCTTCAGGGAAGTTGTTAACACAGTAAATTGTCGTCTCTTAGAAGACGATATCCAACGCCTCTCGGAGTGGTGCTTTTCAAATAGATTGCTTTAAATGTTGAGAAATGTAAGGTGATGAGCTACATCAGAAAACTGTCTCCTATAGAGTTTGAATATGAACTTTAGGATAGGACACTGAAGAGAGTTGTTGAGACTAGGGACTTGGGTGTTTTGTTCGACAATAGGCTTTCGTTCGGACCTCATGTTGAGAGATTTATTCGCAGTGGTAATAAGCCAGTGGGTTTCCTCTTTCGCAACTGCCGTGACCTTTCAATTCGAGAGAATGGCTGCATAGATTAATTTGGATTTTCGTAGGGTTTTTATGGACATGCTGAGTTGTAAAAGGTACACTTAACATTTATTCAATTACATTATCAACATTATCAACAATGTTGAGTTAATTACACAGGCCTACAAAAAAATATTTTTTTGGAGCCTAGAATTTTTGAGCTGATTCTAACTACATTTTTATTGCTGAATCTAAATATGAGAGCAGTTTTACTGTATTAGCTCTAGATTTTTAGATAAATTCACTCATCTATCAATGCTTTTTCCTATTTAATATTTTCAAGTATGAGTGTTGTAAAATTTATACAAGTGATAGGTTCTTGTATATTTTCCTTATTGTCAGTCTTTATTTGTAACAAATTGAATTTAAAATAATAATATTAATTATAATTATTATTTTAATTCATTTATTACAAATAGAAGACTAACAATATGAGATATATAACTGATTGGTTGACAAACTGTTAACAAGTGGGATTTAATCCTATTTAGTGTCATCCAGTTAGTTCCATAGAAATCCGATATGGAGCTGTCCAGTCTGAAGTGAACTTCAACTGCAGTTGAGAGTTGAGGTTAGTTTGTGGATTCCCGCGGTGCAGATAGATAGAACTTAGCGTCATATGAAATTTCTCTTTCGTAACGAGTTGTTGAAAAGTAAATCTAAAAAGTTGATTGTTAATGTGAATTGTTGTATTTGTGTCGTTGAATAGAAATGAGTTCAAGTAGAAGAAGCTGTTTACATCATCCTGATATTTTGTGCTACATATGCGGAGACTACAAGTTCTTGGAAAACAAAAAAAACTATTAGTGACTTTGTGAAGAGGGCTTGTCTTGGATATTTTGGTGTTAAGCTTGGTGATCAGGATAAAACCTGGGCACCACATATTGTCTGTAAAACTTGTACAGAGCATTTACGACAGTGGACTACCGGGAAAAGGAAAAGTCTGAAATTCGGAGTACCAATGGTTTGGAGAGAACCAAAAAATTACTTCGATGACTGTTATTTCTGCCTAGTAAATATTACTGGAATCAATCGAAATAACCGTAACAAGTGGACTTATGCAGATTTAGTCTCTGCAAGACGCCCTATCCCTCACTCAGAAGAAGTGCAAATTCCAACTTTTCAGCAGCTACCAGAACTCTGCGAGGACACATGTCTCTCTGATCAGAATTCTGACACTACTTAAGGTGACAGTGATTTTGAAACGATGTCATCAATTCTCCAATGTTTCAACCAAGATGAGTTAAATGACCTCACTAGAGATCTCAACCTGTCGAAAGAAGCTTCTGAATTACTAGCTTCCAGGTTGAAAGAAAAAAATTTACTTGAACCAGGAACGAAAATTACATTTTATCGTACAAGGGAGAGAGATATGTTACCTTTTTTCTCTGAAGAACAAAATCTTGTATTTTGCCATACTATTAGAGAACTCCTGGTAAAAATGGGTCTTCCTGAATATTTTCCGGATGATTGGTGCCTATTCATTGACAGCTCAAAGCGAAGTTTGAAATGTGTTCTTCTACATAATGGGAACAAATATGGCTCAATACCAATTGCTCTCTCAACGAAAATGAAAGAGCAATATGACAACATAGCTTTGATTTTGGAAAAAATGAAGTATCATGAACACCAATGGGTGATTTGTGTAGACTTAAAAATGGTAAACTTTCTCCTTGGACAGCAAAGTGGCTACACCAAGTATCCTTGTTTCTTGTGCCTCTGGGATAGCAGAGACAAAACGCAGCACTGGTTAGAAAAGATAATGAAAATTCCTTTATTAATTTGTTTCTTTAAACCTTGGTTTTTCTTTTAAAATACTGTAATGTATAATTCACAAAAATGTTGATATATTGAAAATTCGAGCTGACAGGCAAAAACAAATAGCATATTTCAGGGCATCAAATTCATATGAAATCACCTCCAAAATCTTCCGCACCAAAACCACTGTTGACCAGTGTTATTGATTTCCTCAATATTTTCGATGCAGAGCTTTTGCAAAAGAATGCACATTTTTGTTGCATTTTTACATTCATGCGACGAAAGGAAAAAACCTGTTCTTTCAAAAACAAGGGCCAGGCGTTAAATGATTTCATTCAAGTTTCTGAAATCCATCCTCAACTCTCTTTGCGATCATTCGTTGCTGAGTTATAGAAAATTGAAGGATTCCATTTGAAGACCGATATCTCGACAAGAAATAGATGTATAAGCAATTTAACCTCCATAAACAAGGTACTCGATGTTCAGACTTCTTGAACAAAAAATGTTTTTTGTCGCTGATATTCCTAAGATTACTCAAAAACTACTGACAATAGGTACACAATTTTGACGTTCTAATCCAAGAACTAGACACTTGGAGCTACAATTTTCCCCTTTTAATTTTTGTACGACCTCTGGAATTTATTGCCTATTGAAAATTGCTCAATAATTTGAAGTTTGTTCATATTTAATTTTTTTCCAGTAATCTTTATGCTTTTGTGGCTATTGCTACCATCTATGATCTCCTTTCTTCTAACCAGCATTTCGGTAGAAATCTGTTATCGTTTTCAAAGTGAATTAACCTTGCTACGAAAAAGTCAGGAACTACTTGAGAATGCTTTTGTTGAAATCTGAATAAAATTTAAATACTTAATGCTTTTTTTTAACTTAAATTCCCTGTGCAAACGTTAGAAGAAGTTTATCAAAACGTTGCTTGCAGAACATCTATGAAATATGGATGCTAGTCATTCAAAATGTCTCGTTGTCATCAAACAACTGTTATTCACGATTTTTTTTGCAGAGCACTGAAAGCAGCACAGGCTAAACTTAAGAATCAGCAAACAGTAAATGCACAATTAGAAGAACAGAGGAAACAAGCCGAGGTGAGTGAAAACTATTTTCGACTTCTTGTTTGAAAAAAAAATGGTTGGTTGAAATATTCCCGAATGAAATTCAATAAAAACAATTTATAGTATTTTTCAGTATGATTTTATGAACGCTCGACACATTCAGCCCAATGCTCTTTCCAGATCATACATACCATTTTCTTGATGATTTTTCAGAAGCTCTACAAAATGCTGTTTCACAGTTCTAATATTTTCTACATTCGATCAAATTCAGTTGTTGACGAAAACTACTGTAGAATCATTATTTGGGAATATCCACCATCTCTTATTGTTCTTGTTACCAATGTTTCGACGGACATCTTGTGTCATTTTCAAGGCAAAACATTAGCTTTTGAAAAAGCTGACAATATTTGAAAATCTTTTAGTTTTCACTTACGAGTGTCAAATTGGAGAACTCCAAAAACTAGATCAAAATTGTACTCAACTTTTTCAATGGATGATAAATATAAATTTAATCTAGTTTTCGGAGGCTCGATGTTTTGCCTTGCAAACAAGAGAAGATATCGGTCGTAAATTTGGTAATAAGAACAATAAGGGGTGGTAGTTGTTACCCAAATAATGAGTCTACATTGGTTTTCACTTAATGAAAAATGATCATTTTTTGGCGCTCTTGTTCACCCGAACAGAGTGCCTATCATTTTGCCCGAATATCTGTAATTTTGGAATATCGAGCCGAAAATGGTCTCAATCGATTGGGTTCGACTCCCTGATGAAGAATTCGTGGCGAAAGTTGAGTCTGTCCGGCCGGCCGTATCCTCTCTAGCATCCAAAAGGAATCAGCTAGAGTTTTCATATGTTCAGGATAGATTAATTGTCCAAATATCTCGGTCAAGTTCGTTATTGGGTCAAATCCGTTGGATGGTTCAGTAGTTATGAGCATCTGAAATTTTGTTTCCTCAATAACTACTAGAATATACATCCGATCAAATTGATACTTGAAATATTGTTGAGGGAGGCTGCAACAAAACAGCTTGCAGAATTTCGCAGAAATCGTCGCGCGAGAAAATTTTTAAAAAATTCCCAAAAAAAATTTTTTTAATCCTCACTATCTCATAAGATAGTTTTCGGATTTCAATAAAAATTCGTGAATATATTGAGATGATCGATATCTTACTTATCCTCAAATTTCATTGTCAAAGCTCTTTTCCATCTAAAGATATGATCATTTTTTTAATTTACTCAAGAGAAAAGAGAAATGACATACGTCCCAATGATTTTCTTTGAACGATGGCCATCAATGATAGATATTCGATTGACAAATGCCGGGCTCATTAATCAGTGTCAGTTGGCGTAATATTAATCAAAATTTTTCATAACAAGAGATCATAGAGATAGAATTCAATCTAGGTGGCTGAAATGATATACGTTGTCGAAATTCAGAAAAGCACTGACATAAGTTTTTAGGAAAAGGGAAATTATAGTATATAGTAGTTATTTTTAATTTGAGATATAGGTTTGTTCATTCATTAGGCGTTCATATTTGCATCACATTGTCCCATAGTACGGAAAAAGACTATTGTTCACTTGATCAGAGTGCCTAGAGATTTGTTATGATTTGAATATTTACTCGCAAGTAGCTCAACAAGAGCGTCAAAGCAATCTGACCTCACGTCAGTGATTTCTAAATTTTTTTTCTGTAAATCTGGTCTCTACTCGCGAATTTCTTCATCCAGGGTAACAATTTGAGGAGTTGATTGATTATTTTCAAGACAATCAATCATCCACTTCCTTTACACCCCAAAAAACTCATTCCATTAAGCTTTTTGCTGTGAGTGTATTCTTCACCTACTTTGTAGCTGAAAAAGTTCATTTCGTCTCATTTTTGATGGTTCTGGTCTTTATTTCAATTCCTTCAAAATGAATAAGAGTAGTAATAAATCAAATATAATTAAATTAGGTTTCACTTTTTTCATTCTGTTTCCGAAATATTCTAGAAAGCATTCATTTTTAACAATTTTTCTTGACAAGTCTTGGTTTCCTGCTGTTTGAGTTTTCGTAAGAACAAAGTGTCAATGTCAGCAATATGGGTATATCGATAAACTTCTCGCACATTCATTTTTTTGCAAAAAAATTGAAATTGTTTTCACTCGCTGTGCAAAACCCATTTTGAAAGGCACAATGATATTATCCATCATCGTTTCACAAAATTGTTAAAGTCCGTCGAAATCGTCTTCGGACAGTTCTTGAATTTGGCGAATTTTGCATGGATTATATTTTTCTCTCCTTAATATTCTTCCAACTGAACGACGGTTTTTTTCATGCATATTGGCGAGGTTGGTAGTTGATTAGTGAGGAATTTCTTACAAACACAAAGCAACATTTTGAGCTACTCCTTCATTAGTTGCACTTTTTAACCTTCCACTTTTTGGTACATTGCGAACTGTACCTGTATTTTACCTTCGCAAGGTTTCCATCACTACTGAACGGGATATTTGTGCATTAGTATGAATAATATTAAAAAGGTCACGAACTTCTTGATGCATCCTTTCCTCTCCCCATACCCAATCATCATTAATATTTCTATTCTTTCTCTGTCACTTGATTCGACCATTTTACGGTCAAATTAAAATAATACAATCTATCACATTCAAATTCATACAGAAATAACTTATTTTGACAACTACTGTCACTTCTACAAAAAATTTCAAGGACCACTAGATACCATTAAATTTTTTCTTTCTTTATTTACGTTTCTGTTAATATCTCGATGGATATCTAATAAAAATATCGAACCCAATATATTTGTACTCAAAATAAAATTTTTCATCAGAAAGTAAAACAATATACATTAAAATTGACATTACTTCCAAATTTCATTTGAAATCTTCAATAATTCCAAAGATATTTACTTGTTTCCACACATTTGCCCATCACTGTATATTATATTATACAGGGTTATGATAAAGTAATGCACAAAATTCATAAAACGTACAACGATCACTTTTGAAAAAAATGCAAAAACACGTCAAACGGTGTTTTATATTCCGCATCTCTTGACATAAGTTACAAAAATAACAAGTCAAATTTGTCAAAGTTATGACGTCATCAACATATTTTTTTAATGGGAAGCTAAGATTTTTATTACATTATGTGATAAAGCTTGTTTTTTTACACTAGGGAAAAATAGTCGCAGTAGAGCGAAGTCTTGGTATCGTCAATAAATCATTGAACAATCTCTTCTTCTTCTTGAGCAGTGTATCTTCGAAGTCTTTCAGCATTGCTCTGTCTTCTTTGAACTGAATCATTTTCACGTATACGACGATAAGTTGTTGAAAAAAACATTCACATGAGTAATTCGTGGATCCGGGAAACCTCGTTCATACTCTCTGCGAGCTTTAGTGGCGTTCGTAACAGTACATTATAGCGGCGTATTCAATATTGGAGTACGCAGCCATAGTAGACACAAAAGTACAGCGAAATTATGGAAAAAAGGGTTAAAATCAGCGATTTGTCAAACTTAACGTGCTTGGACAGCGTACAGTCGACATTTACTAAATTAAAAAAAATCATACCCCATCATTTTAAGGGAATACAAGGATAAAAAACCAATCACAGAGCAGGCATGAAAATCCTTTTTCAGGTTGTCACTCTAGGTATGCGTATTTCCGTAGGTAGTAAAATTTTATTTTTTTTTATTTCATCCAGAGGAATACCAACTTTTATACATTTTCAGATAGTTTATGAAAGCAACTATTTCTTCTAGTAATTCATACATACAGTGTCATAGTATTTTTAAACGGTGCTAATTTTATTGTCCAGTAAAATTTTTCATAAAAATAAATCATGTTATTAACCCTAGCGTTGTAATTTCTATCATTTTCAGGTGTTTAATGGCTGATCTCGGTTTGTTTCTGACTTATCTACAAATCAGGAATTATTTGAACCACATGCTATTTAGACTTTTTTTTATTTAGACTAAAACGCATAAAATTCAGTTTTTTCCTAATAAAATGCTATTTCTTCGATATGTCAATTACTATTAACTTTCGGCCCAAATTTTTGCATTTGAGCAAATTAGCACAGTGGACTTGATTACCAATGTCTTCAATGAATGCTGGTCGAAACGTGCGAAATTGAAGAATGTTTATTTCGGCGTCAAACAATTAAAGTTTAAACTGGAACTATCGTTAGGCTTTCCACTTCAATGATATACTCGTTAAACTCGTCACTGTGAAATAATTTTCACAATGTTATTGGTAATAGTAATGTTATACAATGGAAGAAGCCCTTGTCATCTCTATAATAATAATAATTGCCAAAGGTTTCACGCTCATGACAATTAGATAGCTCTCCGAGAACATTTCAACCAACCAATGTTAAAATACTAATGAAGTCTTCTTTTCTGCTTACTAATGTGCTTGTGGTTTGCAGGCTGGACCAGCCGGATTCCTTAAAAGCTTTTTCTAGATATACTCGTATAGACTCATAGCGATCATCTTAACAATATTGCCTCATACCTTACTAATCCTTTTACATCACTTGAATAGATTTCCATTTTATTTTGCATTATGTTTTTTTTTGCGTATCGTCAGAATCTCAGAAATGATAAGAAGAAATTGGATGATGAAGTCGATTATAAAAATAAATACATAGGGGAATTGAAAGAAACGAACGACGAAAACAAGAAATTCATTGAACATAAGAACGATGAAATACAAGAATTGAAGAGAGAACCTCTAGTGAATAACCACAAGATGTCTTTAAAAATAAACGAGGATACTATAAAATTCGAAAAAGTTAGACAGGAAATACAAGGAAGCCTAGAAAATTCCGTCTTGATTGAACAACATATTGATCCAGAGGAAGTGTGTGAAAAGTCTGATTTAAGTGAGAAGAGAATAAAAGAGCTAGAAAATGCACTGAGGGAGACTATTCTAATATCTACTGAGAGAGAAAAGGTTCTTCAGGCTGAGGAAGTACAAAGGAAAAAAATAATACAGAAGGTAATACTTTGAAATCTTATATTATTCTAAAATGCTATACTAAAAATAATGCAGTATTAAGCTGGCCAGTTGAAAGCAGTAGGTTTTCATTTCGGAGTATAGATTGAAGGACGACATTTTGTTATATCCAATATCTTGAAGTTATTTCTGAAATGAAACTATTAAAAAATACGAAACGACAAGAGCTTTCTCAAAATTATTAACTGAAATACCTAATATAGTAATGAAAATATGTGAAATAATTAAAAAGGGTTTTGCACAAACTTTTATTGATTTTAATCTAACCAAACGACATGATATATAATATTTCTTTAAAGGAGAAAAGTTCTTGATTCATGATTTTTTATTGAGAAAGCCACTTCTTAAAGGAGATGGCTCAAATTTGGATTTGGGAAATTTGAAGAAACGGATCGAAGTAGACTAATCTTACTTTAGAATATCTTCGATTCGTAATAATAGACATGAATATTTCCTAGATGTCAATTAATTTTATCATTGCTGACGAGAAATTTTTGATGATGGAACTCGTATAGAATAATTGTTTGGGTATAATAACTATCATCTATTATTGATCTTGTAATAAATGTTTCAACATACATCTACTGTCGTTTTCAAGGTAAAATTACCTTTTACAAAGGCTTTTGATTTCAAATTTTATGAATGTCAAATAGACAGACTATTTTATCAAGTTTTCGTAGTCTGTTTATTTGACATTTATGAAAGTTGAAAACTCTTTTGAAATAAAAAACATTGCATAAGCTAATTTCACCTTAGGAACGACAGAAGATGTCTGTTGAAACGTAGATTGCAAGAACAATATTAGATTATGGTTATTGCCCAAACAATTCTATATATTTTTATCATTTTGAAACTATTTTTTCTTAAATATAAAAATTAAAATGAGAAGGCCACATCTCAGTGGGGTGGCTAACCCTCTAGAATTTTCAATAGGACGGATATGGTGGACTACAAATTTTTCAATGAAATACAATTCAATTTTACGAAAAATTGAAAATTTTGAATAGCAGATAAATGACTAAATGATCACGAGGCGAGTTCTCCCGATTAAATATGGAGATGTTGTAATACCGAGTAGGAGTAGTTATATTCTATATTTGAGACGTTTTAGAAAAAAAATAGAAAGCTGTTGTCATAAACTTTCTTATGAGTTATCACAGAAAATGGATACTCTTCCGCATTTTCTACATTTTTTATCTGTTATACTTAAATGTGGTTTTCAGGACTCTTATGGGGAAAAAAACCACTTGCCGGATCCCGTAATAAGTATCATAGAATCAGGGTCCATGAAATCCATATTAGAAACCGCCAATGAAGCCTTTATTTGGTTTAATCGAATTTTGTAATTCCATCGAAGATCTCTCTGAAGTGTCAAATGTTCCATATTTCTATATTTTATTTTTAATATTCATTAAGTATTTCATTTGCTTTTAGTTTGATGTTATGGATATATTATTTAATAGGATATTATTCTTTATTCTCAAATTGTGTGGATAAAAATTTTAAAAAATCATGAAAACACTTCCTTGGGGAATTCGGCGATTATAAGGTTATGTCAGCTTAGGTCTCCTGTGAATAACAATTGTTACTTTGCTGTTTTCTTGTTGACGAGAAATTTTTTATGATGGAACTCGTGTAGAATTAATACTTGGGCTATATCTACCACTTTTTATGGTTCCTGCTACCAACGTTTGTTTATTTTTCGCTTATACTAGTAGCTATGCTTGTTTCTCAATGTTTTCAACCTAATATTGAGTAAATCAATAAAAATACAATCCAAAAACTAAATGTTAGTTACATTTCCATTTGTATTTCAGAAGCTCTAACGAAGAGTTGAATAAATACTCGAAAGCTTGGCACAGAATCATGATTCTCACTTAAAAATGCTTCAACGAACTTATTGTTATACCTTTATCCGGCAAACCTAATAATTATAAAATTATACGATAAAACCCATATAATGACATTATAATGACTATATAGTCAGTAAATTTAATTTTCATTCAATCTTATGAACCGAAAAAAATGAATAAAATTAAATGTGTAGCGTTGGATATATAGGTATGAGCAAGTAATAACCAAAACGCGTCATGGAGTGCACTTTTAAAAAGAGAGATTCAAAATTGTAGGCATTTCTTTCTAGGTTCGTTTCGTATTCACCTAATTGTTTAATAGTTTTATATTAATCAAAAAGCAGAAAATGTCAAAAAAATTGATTTTGGCGCCATTTTTTCGATATCCAGGCGTGACCGACAATATTTCGAAGTGCCAAAGTAGAAGTTCGGAATGAGCACATGGAATCCTGTGAAATTACCAGTGTGCAAAACTTCTAAAAAATCTTGACAGTCGAAAAGCCAATAAATCGAATGATAACTGTCGAAGACGATTACAGTTTTCAACTGTTCTCAAAACAGGCTATTAGTCCTCAATTTTCTCTTGTTCACTTGTTGTCTCTTATTCCTGTGTTAGCAAAATTTCACTAAATTTTCATACTATTCTCTGTCTGAAGGTTCACAAACTGGAGCAACGACTTCTGTCAATTCAAACTGCTCAAGCGCTGAGATGTCATTCTTGCAATCAATATGTTAGGAAGATGACGAACTTGGAATCCCGATTGTCGAGGTTATTGGCTGAACGAAGAGAAAACCTTAAGGAGGTCAACAGAATGAAGTAAGTATTCTCGTAGAGATTCTAATACAGGGTGATCCAATTAGTGACATCAACAATATATTTTATATTCCCCGCACCTGGGGGTATGGGAAAATACTCGATGTATTGTTTGCGATTTATCCTAGTTTTCGAGTTATAATTCTTTTCTCATAGTAGGTGCCATGATTGTCTTGAATGTGGTTTTAATGAAAAAAATAGCTCAGCTTTCTGAAATAACAAAAGTTGATCATAAAAGGCTTGAAAATTTGATTTTAGTAGGATCTATACAAACATTCAACTTCAATATCTGGGTAATTCTAAAAATCGAAAATTATCCCTTGATCTCAAATTACGCAAAATCATCAAAAGTAATGCCATAGACGCAGTAATTAATATTCTTATTTTTAGTACCTAGTCGGTGTGATACTGAGCGCTTTACCTCTGGGCCACCGAAGCGCTGTGAATTAGAATAGACTTAAATCATTGAAACACACACACTAACGACGTTTTTACGAAATAATTTAATTTTTCTTTTTTTAGTGGCATTGTTATAGTAAATTTGAAACTCAAAACGCGTAATTTTTCTTTCTTTTTATCAATTATGGTATTTAAACTCAAAAATGTAATTTTATAACGGAAGCATATTCATTTCATAATAATTTCATAATAATTTCGGTTTCATCACTATGATTTATAATGTGACTAAGAAAAAAAATCAAAATTTCTGTCTGGTTACTTGTTTTTTGATAACAAATGAAAAACCCTAATTACTAAAAAATGACTATTAGAGTAAGCTACGACATTTTTCTCAAAATAATCTCATTGGAGTGATAAATATCCAGACTCGACAAAGGATTTTCCAACAATAGGTATAAAAATATGGTTGGGACGTCTTTCGCCAGTAACCATTTGTAACACAAAAATTTTCGTTAGTTTTCTTACCTGTAATTATAGAAAGTAAGCACTCACATTCTCGAAAATAAAAATCTTTCCAATGAATTGTTACTGGTGAGTAATTATTTGCAAATCAAACAACAATAAGTGGTTATCACGAGTATCCTTGATTTGTAATGTTACGATAGTCACATTTTCATCAATACAGGGTCTTTCACGAGGAAACTCACCCATATTTATACGGGAAACTACTGAACGTATTTTCATGAAATTCAGTACTTATAAGTATTTCACGATGCTGATGAAATCTAAAATATTTTCGTGGCATGAGCACCTCCTCCGGTTTTTCCGGATTCCTTAGAAAATTTCAAGTTATTTTGATGTAAAATTTTTCAGTTTTGGTTGGAAAATTCTCTCTGAGCGGGAAAATTCGAAAAAAAAAATCGAAAATAGAGCTCTGCTGAAACAAGCATAACTTCGAGGTTTTTGGATGAAAAATTTTCATTTTTGGGATTTTTCAAGATGTAAGATTGATGTATCCACTTTAAAAATCGAAATCGCGATTCATGATACAGGGGGTGAAAAAATCGCTTTCAAAGTTAGGGATGACAAAATCATGGATATTCAATTTTTTCAAATTAGAACCCCATTTTTCTATTGCAGATATTGAAGCTACGTTAAAAAATAATGTGAGTGTATACATCACATCATTGTCCTAAAGTGGATATTTTCTGAGTTATTCACAAAAAACTGTTTTTCGTCTTGAATTTTCAGCTATTTCTCTTCCCTTCACGCCAAAAAGATGAAATTTTCAGCTTCAGTTGCTTTTTTCATTGACCTCCACATGATGCTTATGTCATGATATCAGTCTTCAAATGGAGAAAAATCCTTACGTCTTTGTTTCTCCGTATGTAAGCAACCAATGATCTCATAAGAAGAAAAAGAGGATCTCCGGAACTTGAATAAATCATTTTTATCGCCTAGCTATTGCTTCTTCGAAAAAAACTTTTCTCCTGTCGTCTCATGAATTTAGAAATGCAACAAAAAAGGGCTATCGTCTGGAAAGAAAATATTGAGGAAAACAATAATGCTGAATGATACTCTTATAGGTAAATATGTCCACAAAATCACTAGAAGGTCCAAATTAATCCATCAGACCATTTTTTCGTTTCAATCGATCGAATTTTTGAGAAAATTGATATGTCACGTTTTTTGCTCTGAGAAAAAAATCTTTTTGAGCTTTTTCCACATTTTTACTGAAGACAGTGGTTGAAATTTTTTTTCTCAACTCAGTTAGTAATCTGTTTCAATACTTCTGATATAACGGAAAAAGGAATAATCGAAGACCAGTAATTGCAGTAATTATAGGTTGGTTCTACTGGATATATGTACCGAATTTGAAATCAATTCAATGAATAGTTTGATCGTTATGAATTTTTTCATCAGAACACGGCTGGTACTCGGTTAACCCCCAAGGGGGTGCAAGTGAGAGTAATCATATATGAATCTTAAGTAATATGAGTCACAAATTATTACCAAATTTGGTATCGTTTCTATGTGGAGTTCTTGAGATACTTATAACTTTTCGAATATTCCTTATGCCGTTATTTAGCTCATTATGAGTTTTTCAGTGATTACCTAGTGTCCAACCCGCTTTTTGACCCAGGGTGGTGTCAAGTAAATGATAATAATGAATATATCATGAGCCATCCTCATAAAGCATGCTCCATGCTCAATTTCCAAGTTATTATAAGAAAAATCTCAAAATATTGCGGTGACAGAAATATTTGCATCGTTATCCGTCCATTAATCTACTGGCGTACTAAAAAATTTCGTCAAACCTCGGCTATGTTACTCGGCTGTTTTCACATCAGTAAATAGACGAAAACTTCAATATTTCTCTCGGTATTGAGAAGGGAATCATGATGCAACGCTTCTCAATATTTAAGGTGTTTTGTTCAACAAAATAGAATTTCAACGGTTTGATAATACTTGCAGAGATATCTTATAAAATTTAATTCGCTACAAAAATCAACCTGACACTTTGTGATCAATTGTGAGAGCGAGTGAGCAAAAGTGATATATATCTATACGGTGATACGAGGGTCGCCTTTTATATTTCGGGATTGGACAACCCTAGTGTTGCAACTTGCCAAATGACAGCTCTATCGTAAAGCTTGACATTTTTGAGGTTATACGAAGTTAGAACGTTTAGACATACGAGCGCTATTTGTGTTGTTCACAGGAACTTAAAAGATTCATCTCACCCTAAAAATTGAATTAAATCGTGAACATTTTCGTGCGATTATTTTTTTACAACTTCCAACGTGGATTAACTCAACAACAGTGCATCGATGAAATTGATACAATTTTTGGCGATGAAGCTCCTTCAAGGACCAGTGTTTATCGATTGTATGGTGAATTCAACCGAGGTCGTAGTTCACGCCAATACGAATTTTGTGAATGTCGTGAGACCTAGATTGACAACCTTAGGCATTAGTGTGACCAGCATACATTCAATAATACATGAAAATTTGACCGCCAAAAAACCAACGTTCTCGTTGAATCCCACAAAACTTATCAATCGCTCAAAAAAAGGCTGGTGTCGGTTGGTCGGGAGAAATGCTTCAAAAATATGATCGCGGTGCTTCGAACCATGACATCGTGATGAATCGTGGATTTCCGCGTATGAGCCCGAAAATAAACAGCAATCTACTGTATGGGTGTTTCAAAGTGAGCCAAATCCAACAAAAATTGATCGTGCAGGAAGCACTTCCAAGCAAATGGTCACCTGTTTTTTCGGAAAAACTGAACATAATGCAATCGTATCACTAGAACAATGCAAAACGGTCAATTCTGAGTGGTAAACAACCATTTATTTGCCAGTTGTCTTCCCAGAAATCAGGAAAACCAACCGCCAAAGACGGATCACCTTTCACCACGACAATGTGAGCTCTAACGCATCGGCTCCAACAACTGCATTACTCAAAACGTCGATTTGATGAGTCATCCGCTGTATAGTCCTGACTTGGCACCTGACTTCTTTTTATTCCCGTATGTAAAAAATAAAATGAGAGTATAACGTTTTTCGAGACCTGAAGAAGCGGTTGATGTGTTCAGAATGCAAGTTTTGGAGATACCTCAATCAGAGTGGCGACAATTGGTTCAAACGCATGCAAAAGTGTATAGATCTTAATGTGGAATATTTTGAAAATCAATCAAGCTATTTTCGATTATTAATATTTGTTTTTGTTGTCTTATCCCGAAATATAGAAGGCAACCCTCGTTAATATGCAATGAGGTGTATGAAAATGCAGTTTTGATGTGTACAAGGTGAGAACCTCACTCTCGAACGGAGTGTCCACTAATGGCAATTTATCGCCTAAATACTATTTGATTATAATCTGCCACGGGAAAATGGGGTTTATAAACTCGATAACATCGAAACGTGGTACAAAGAATGGAATCTAGACGAGTATTATTTATTGAAGATTGCAGCCAAAAGACGATTTGATAATAATTCATCATCAGAAGAATTGGGATTACATCCTCATTTTCGTCAAAACACTACTCTCTTTCCAATTTGAGAAATGAACTGGCCTTCGAAAGATTAGAAGAAAGGCAACTGGACGCGTATTAACTATGGTCAAAATATGATAGGGTAATAATCTGTCGCGGGTAAAATCAGGTTTATTTCCTCTCGACCGTCAAAACAGCCCTATCGTTCCAATCTGAGGGATAACCTCGCCTTTAAACGGTAAAGAGAATGGCATCTAAACACGTTTTAACTACTGGCGAAAATGAACAAGTCGAAAGTGATAGATACTAAGAAATTATATCCAAACGGTAATCTCCGAAAATACGGTTTCTTACTAATCCTACGGTTGGTATCTCAACGGCCCGATACAGCTGTGATCGACAAAATCGCGCCTGGAATCGCCGACCGTATTAAATAACAAAACGAATGAATTGAATGATTATTTGGGCTATTACCATCATCTATTGTGGATGTAATGTTTTCCGACGTTTCGATAGACATCTTCTATCTTTATCAAGGAGGAAAAGTAAAAAACCTTTCGAAAATTATCAATTTCCAAAAAGTCAATATGACAGAAGTCATGAAAGAAAAATGAACAATGTTATATACTCATCTGTGATATGATGATCTTTTTAAGTTGGATCGAACTATCGGCGTCCAAACTTCTGGCAGATCTATAGATGGAGCACTTATGGAATCAGGTGTTATTTTCATAAATGCTGCTTCTTTGATTTTTCTTCTTGCAAGTTTTTCTTCTTTGGATATTATTGATGCTTCATCCCATTTCATACGATGATTCTCATCTACAGCATGTTGGACTAACCTGGATTTGTCGCTGTCTAGTACTCGTAGAAGCTTCTGATGTTCTTTTATTCGTACATTCAGAGGGCGTTTAGTTTCTCTGATGTAAGATCTTCCGCACTCGCAAGGTAATTCATATATGCAGTTCTTTGTCCTTTGTGTCTCATTATTAGGCTTAACTATTGTAAGTTTAGCTCTGATAGTATCTTGAGTTTTGAATGCAGTCGTTATGTTGTATTTATTTCCAATTCTTCTCATTTTCTCCGACAAACCTTTTACATAAGGAATTACGGTTTTAATGGTCTGATTTATATCTGTTGGTTGGTTGTTATTTGGGCTATTACCATCATCTATTGTGGATGTAATGTTTTCCGACGTTTCGATAAACATCTTCTATCTTTATCAAGGAGGAAAAGTAAAAAACCTTTCGAAAATTATCAATTTTTAAAAAGTCAATATGACAGAAGTCATGAAAGATACCAAAAATTGAAATCATGTTGGCGGCAGAAGAAACTGCACAGAAAATTCGAGAACCTGAAAAAGCCGAAGAATACAGATGGAAAATCAGAACCTTGTTAGACAGGAATAACAAAACACCTCTTCTCAATATAAATAAAGCTGAACAAAGGGCATTAAAAGATCTTAAATCGGATAGTTCCATAAAGATACTTCCAGCAGACAAAGGAAACCCCACTGTAATTCTAGATGATGGCTTTTATAATCAAAAAATCAATGAATTATCAGAAGCAGGAAAATATAAAAGACTAAAAAAGGACCCTACCACCACAGTTGAAAACAAGATTTACAAAATCCTTTATAAATATCGAAATGAATTTCCAGATCAATTCGTTAGATCAAGACTTACACCTCACTTCAGTAAACAACCACATTTATATGGTCTACCAAAAATACACAAAGCAAATATTCCTCTAAGACCAGTTGTGAGTTCAAGAAATTCAGCATGCCACCAATTGGCTAAATTTCTGCTGAAAATTATATCGCCATTAAAAAGTAATTCAACATCGATGATAAGAAACACGAAACATTTCATAGAAATAATGAAACATCAAGAAATCATGGAAGAAGACGTTATGGTCAGCTTCGACATCACCAGTTTGTTCACTAATATTCCGACAGATAAAACACTTATCATAGTTAGGAAAAAGATTGAAGAAGATCAAACCCTTAGTGAAAGAACTACACTAAGCGTCAATACAATTATGGAAATGCTTTCTCTTTGTATTGAAACAACATATTTCCAATTCGAAGACATCTTTTATCAACAAGAATTCGGAATGGCCATGGGTTCACCACTATCACCAATTTTAGCTGATTTATATATGGAAATTTTCGAACAGAAGGCATTAGAAAAATATGTACTTAAACCCAAACTGTGGAAAAGATATGTAGATGATACTTTCATTATTTGGCAACATGGAAGAGACACTATAGATGGATTCCTTCAATATCTAAACAATCAAGAGGAATCAATTAAATTCACAATTGAAATCGAGAAGGACAGACAACTTCCATTCTTAGATGTACTCGTACATAAACAAAATGGAATCCCAAGAACCACTGTGTATAAAAAGCCAACGAACACAGGACAATATCTACATTTTGAGTCAAACCACCAACTAAACACTAAATTGGGAGTAGCAAAATGTTTATTTGATAGAGCAATAAATATTTGTTGCACTGAAGAAGACCAAAATGAAGAAATAAATAACATCTCGAAAACTCTTAGAAGCAATGGCTACCCCGAAAAGATATTAGAAAAAGCTAAACGAACAAGAGAAAGTCAACCTGAACCAACAGATATAAATCAGACCATTAAAACCGTAATTCCTTATGTAAAAGGTTTGTCGGAGAAAATGAGAAGAATTGGAAATAGATACAACATAACGACTGCATTCAAAACTCAAGACACTATCAGAGCTAAACTTACAAAAGTTAAGCCTAATAATGAGACACAAAGGACAAAGAACTGCATATATGAATTACCTTGCGAGTGCGGAAGATCTTACATCGGAGAAACTAAACGCCCTCTGAATGTACGAATAAAAGAACATCAGAAGCTTCTACGAGTACTAGACAGCGACAAATCCAGATTAGTCCAACATGCTATAGATGAGTATCATCGTATAAAATGGGATGAAGCATCAATAATATCCAAAGAAGAAAAACTTGCAAGAAGAAAAATCAAAGAAGCAGCATTTATGGAAATAACACCAGATTCCATAAGTGCTCCATCTATAGATCTGCCAGAAGTTTGGACGCCGATAGTTCGATCCAACTTAAAAAGATCATCATATCACAGATGAGTATATAACATTTTAATTTTTCTTTCATGACTTCTGTCATATTGACTTTTTGAAAATTGATAATTTTCGAAAGGTTTTTTACTTTTCCTCCTTGATAAAGATAGAAGATGTCTATCGAAACGTCGGAAAACATTACATAAACAATATATGATGGTAATAGCCCAAATAATCATTCAACACGAGCTCCATCATCAACAATATCTCGTCATCAAAACGAATGAAGTAAAAATTTATTTTCTACTCAACAAAACTATGAACTGAAAAATATGGTAATTCTTTAAATCGTTCTAAATCTCAACTCGCTACCAATTACTTCGAAAACTGATTCAAAAAAGAAGTTCCTTCGGAGAGAATACTTATACCTACCCCTAGAAATTGGGGATCGTCATGTGACCTCAAAAAGTTAAATCACGTATTCTAATTGCTACAAGCAAACCTCGTTGTAAAAAGTATTTTCTGCGGAGGAAATACGGATTTTACGGCGTTGTCTTTCGATGCCCTGGAGTCGCAAAAAAAACTCAAAAATAACATCACAAGAACTCTTATCGCGATCGGAGCACTGAAATACACGTTTTTTATACACATGGTTGCACGAAGTTTGATCACTTCTAAACTGAAAGATGTTTATTTGATTCAATAAAAGTAATATCTCACGGATTTTGCTCGAAAATCACAGCGGAACCAATTGAACCAAGTACAATGAAAAATTTGTTTCTAAACGATATGAAATGAATGCACCCGGTCAACGGAAATGAAAAAAAAAGTCAACTATACAGGGGGTGCCATAACCCAAGACACTCAGCCCCACAGTGGGCAAAATACTTGCAGATTTGTGGAAAGGCAGTGTAAATAAGTGTTGTCTTCTAAATTTAGAATTGAATTCTTGACTATAGAAATTTATATCTCACCCTGCATAACATAGCATTGTGGAGAATATCCAACAATATCATACTAACTATTTTCAGATTTGACATAGGTCTAGCTTTTCAGAAACGCTTAATAGCAACAAAAACTTGAAACATCCTATATTGTAGCGTATTCCACATAATCCTCATTATTCAAAAACGCCAAAATGTTAGTGTAATATTTATTTTAAAATATTTAAGTCATTGATACCTCTTTATTTATGTTGCCATTGAATTCTTCTTGTTTCATTGTGGTGCAATATAGACTATTTTTTCCCAGAATAGATGCTCTGGAGTCAGCAATCAGTGAAAAAGATGCTCATTTGGCGGTACTGGAAATGAATGGAATAAAAAATGCGAAACAGGCTGACATAGCTGAAAAACTGCAACTGGACAAAAGATCGCTGATGGAATTTTTAAAGAAAGAGGTATGTTGGTTATTTTTTTCAAACGTCCTCACAGCGTTAATTCATGAAATTAAAACGTTCTCGACTTTATTCCAGGCAGTACTACCTATCCAAGTTCTTCAGGTTTCTATATCCCATGTATCTGAATTATTCTATAGTTAAATTGAACTATTGATAACTGAAACGTGTAAATTAAAAAATTATATGTATATATACAGGGTGAGTCTTTGACCACTGCATTAATTTTAACCATAGGTTCTTGAGATCAAGAGAAACACTTTTTCCATTACGGTTTCTCCATATTCAGCTGCGTTGAAAAGTTATAAGCATTTTCAGTTTTCACATTGGGCAAATACCCCTCTGTAGTCCAGTATAGTTTGAATGAAAAATACTTTCCACAGCATCCACTATTGAATCTGAATTGTTTAAAAACATTATTTTCCCTCTAAGAAATGATTCACTCACTCATGTTTCATCCGATGAGGTCCATATCCAGAAGGAAAATACAAAATACTAATTTTCTGGTAAAAAAAATTCAACACCATAAACATAGATTTTTGTTGTTCTACTATATTTTTTTTCTACTTCAAGATTATAGACCATGCCTTTCTAGTGAGAAATTCCAAGAAAACCTCAGAATTATTGGTTGTTATCATCACACATTTGTAATTTTCTTCTTAAAATTTCCAAATCATGAAAGCCTTCATTTCTATGAAAACTTCCAAGGCAAGAGGTTGTCACTGTGCTTTTTTTCACTCAAAGCCAGAAAATATCATCTATGATTTTCCAAACACTGATATTATTTAAGTTTTTTCTCCTTGACAGAGACCAGTGAACAGGTCTATGAGACTGTTAAAATATGGCAATCTTTTTCGAAATCTCAACAACAATGAATAATGTCACTACGAATAATTATTTTACAGTGATGTTACTTTGCTTGATGATTATTTTCTCTACTGAATCCCAATAACAAATTACTTGAATAGATTATAAGTATTCTCAGATTTAGGTGTGCAATAATATTTGCTTGAAGGAATTAGGTTTGATCACCTACATTTGATTCTGAAAAACCAACTACGTTTTTTTCGTTAGTAAGAATCTATTCTGTTTAGACTATAATTAATTACTGAACAAAGTTTTTATAATCAGAATATCTGTTTTAATTATGTAAACAAAAACAGAAATATCGAATAATGGTTATTCATAGATTATGTCAAATTTCAATACCTTACCATAGAATATTAATTTATTACCGAACCCCAGGAGAGAAAAAAATTAATAATTGCAAAGTTTTTTTTAAATGAAAGATAATATCTGTAATCATTATCGATCTTCAGTTATAATTTTTCTCAGAATAACTAGAGTGAATTATTACCACATTGAAATGTTATAATAACGTCTCTGTGGTGGGTTGTTCCCAATAAAATAGTGTTCTGTGGTTCCTTGTTGTTTTGATTCTGTTTGAAACTGTCAACAGTTATTTAAAAAATGTGGAAAATATTATAATAAAATAATATAATAATTTCGATAGTTTGAAATTATTCAATTCAGTATGAAATGATTATGGTCAGAAAACACATTCTATTCTAATCTTTCTTGTTTATGAACCTATAGCTTCCAGTTTCAATATTGATTGAATTTTAATTAACCATGCATCATAACAAACATTCAGAAATACTTAAACTAAGTCAAATTCTATTATCTCCTAAGTTCGTGTAGGTACCAGGTTGAATCGGTGTATGAAATAAATATGTGAAAAAACTATAAACCTACAAAATAAATCAAGGAGACTGGATTCGAATATTTTAAAACTCATATGATCTTAATTTGAAGCATTCCTATGTTAGAATAGATATAATTTGATGGACCCTGAAAGTCTGAAGCTATAAAGAACCAGCTCTTCATAAAGACAAGTCTTCAATTAAACAGGTCCTGACAGAAAATACATTACCTATTTCAACGGTCATGAGAATATACCGAAGTACCTATGTTAGTGAAGGAAATCTTTTTCTCTATTTCTTATGGAATATTACTCTGGATTAAATATTAAACAAGGTGCTAGACTTCATTAATAATGAATACAGCAAATGGCAATTTAGATTTTGTAGTGAATGTAAGACAAAAATTGTTCAGTGGTTAATTTCATCTATTAGTTTTTAGTGGTGGAACCATAGACTGGAGAGATTTCCCCAACCTTTTGAAGAAATATTTAATATAGACATAAAATATGGCAACATTGAACAAATCTTGTTATTGAATCATTTCAGCACAGAGTTGGATTTGGGAAAATCAGAAAATTTGGACAAAATTATATCGATTTAATTCCTTTCAACTTCAAATATCTCAAGAATGGTGCAATTTAGGAGGAAAGATGGAGAATGATTTCATCTGCAAAAAAGACTAATGATTCCAGGAAGTACAAGACCTTTAGTTCAACGATATTTGTTGTTCATGCAATTTAACCAATCTGTAGAGTAGTAGTGAGAAACCCACAAGAAATGGAATGAATCTAACGATGCCAAAATATGCATGACTGTTATCAAAAACCTTCTACAGGAGATCATTTCAATTGATATTGTCGTTTGAATATTACAGGTGAAAATGCAATTTTTTTATGAAATTTCAACACCCTATATCTTTTGAACGGGGCCAAATTTGGAAAAATGTTATAGGAAGAAAGTGTTTCTTTTGACGTAAAGAATCTATGGTTAAAATTAACGCAGTGGTCAAAGACTCACCCTGTATATATTAGTCACTCCTACCTAAAACATAATCAGTCGTTATACCCTTATCTAGAATATTTGAATATAAAAATTTAAAGACTATTAATATTGAAACTATACAGGGTGTGTGTCTACTATAATAGGTGCCAAACTTCAGTAGGTGACAGTACATGTCATTTGCAACAAAAAATGTCCTGAACACTTTTTCGAAAAGTTGATAGTTATCAAGTTATTTAACACTTCTTGGTTTTTCGAAATTTTTTGCTCTCCCCTTTAAAAACAAGAATATCTCTGTTATTCTTACAGCTACATAAAATCTGATCATATCATCAGAAAGGGCAGTAAACACGTTATAAAATAGATACTCATTAATGTTAAAAAAATGTTTTATACCGGCTTTTGTAAAAGGGGTAAAAATTGAAAAAGAGTGCAAACTTATTGGTATTTTCTTGTAAGCTGTACCATTGAAAATTGGTGAATAAGTAGTGGTTTTTTTTCTAGGAAAAACTAATACGTGTAATAGACTTTCAAACTGTATATCAACTTTTCACTTCACCTTTTGTTTTTCCAACAATATCGCTGTTTTAAGTCAGAAAAACATAAAATTCAGATACGCAAATTTGATAACAATTCATTTCGAAGCATTGTAGGTTCGAAACAGTCATAAATATTACTAATAGTAACATGAAAACATTAAATAAACTTTGAATGAAACTGAATGAACGTTAAAATCAATGTTATTGCAAAACCGAAATAAAAACTATAAAAACTGTTCAAATCGCCTACCCCTTTGCTCAATGCATTTTATACATCTCTTTCGTACAGATTCCATAACCTTTCGAAGTTCATTACGTTTTCGACGCATTGTATCACAACATTCCTGAATGCTGTTGATTAGTTCTTCTCGTTCATTAATGCGATTTTTATACACATTTTCTTCCAAAGTGCCCCAAATATAAAAGTCTAATGGGGTAAGATCGGGGCTTCTAGGTGGCCATCTCAAGGGATCATATCTTCCAGTCTATTTCTCCCCAAAGCATTGATGCATTCAGTCCCTCACAATTCGACTATTATGGGCAGAGCATCCGTCCAGTTGAAAATAAAGTTCATATCTATCCGCTATGGAAATATCTTCAAGAATGTCAACTACGTTATTATTTATTAAATTTGTGAATTCATTGGAATTAAGGCGATCGGAAGTATTACCGGCCCTAGCCGCCCTTTCATGAATCCCAGCCAAACATTGACTCTTAATTCATAATATATGAATGAATATGATAATGAGATATAACAGTCGCATGTGAATTTTCCGTTTCCCATATATGGGAATTTCGTAAATTTATTATTCCATTTTTAGTGAATGTTGCCTCATCTGTCCATAATATTTGATCACATCCCCACTCTTCCAACTTATTAAGGTACCACCTATAGAATTCTAATCTGACCTCACCATCCACAGGTAACAAATTCTGGACTTTTTTTTAAATGATACGGGTGTAAATTATTTTGTTTCAAAATTCTGTGTGCTGTGAAATGGTGAAGCCCTAATGTGGCACCAACACTCCGATTGGGATCTTCTCTAATAGCGCGAAGTATGGCTGGTGTTTGCCTCCAGTGCTGAGCATTTCGACCACCATCTCAATTTCGTATACCTTCTCTATTTCGTATAACTCGAAACGATCCAGTTTCACCTGAGCGCCTTGAAAATTCTACAAATGCCTTTCTGCTAGGTTGTTGTCTATTGGGGAAACGTAATGCGTACTCCCGCACTGCTGCTTGCGAATTTCCGTTAGCGAATTTAAGTTGATTTGCATATCCTCGAACCCATGCAAACGTCAAGTTTGCTCAGCTCGAGATTAAATTCCGCCATATTGTTCATTTTCATTCGTGGTATTAATGTCCGGCGGCCCCTGCGGGGCCGCTAGATACGCACTAACACACGCTCCAACCCGTCTCCTCCTCAAACTTTTGTTTACAACTTTGCTGTTTTTATGTTACTATTAACATTGAGTATAAATCTTCTCTACCACTAGATTTATACTCAATGCCATTTATAATATTTATAACTGTTCTGAACCTACAATGTTTTGAAATGAATTATCATAAAATTTGCGTTTCTGATTTTTATGTTTTTCTGACTTGAAACAGTTATATTGTTGAAAAAACAAAAAGTTAAGTGTAAAGTTGATATACCGTTTATAAGTCTATTACATGTACTAGCTTTGCCTAGAAAAAGAAAAAAAAACAACTACTTATTCCCCAATTTTCATTGGTACAGCTAACAAGAAAATACCACTAAGTTTGCACTTTTTTTAATTTTTATATTTACCCTTTTACAGCAACCGGTACAAAACATTTTTTAACATTAGTAACTACCTATTTTATAGCACCTCTACTGCCCTTTGCGATGATATGGTCAGATTTGATGTAGCTGTAAGAATAACAGATATATTCTTGTTTTTAAAGGGGAAAGCAAAAAATTCTGAAAAACCAAGAAGTGTTGAATAACTCGATAACTATCAACATTTCGAAAAAGTGTTATAGGACATTTTTTGTTGCAAATGACTTGTACTATCACCTACTGAAGTTTTGCACCTATTATAGTAGACACCCTGTATACGAGTATATTTATATATACTCTCTTTTATTCATCAATGAACTGAATTTTCTGTTATAAAAATCGTATGTATCGAAGATACTTCAATCGAAAGTGTACGACTATTATAGTCAGTTTTTTTATTTTTATAAATTATTCCATTTTTTTTATTTTAAGAAACTGCAAAATTTTAATTGATGAATGATTAATATGTATCAATAATATTGTTCTTTGTGAATTGATACATGTGCTAGACATATTGTATTGAAGACTTTTTTATTTCGGGAAAATCCATTAGAAATATTGAATGAAACAAGTATTCACTTTAACTTTTACTTCATCGATCTTACGTAATGAAAGGTTTCATTTCTCGAACAATCTGCAGGTGGTGGACACAGATAGAGAAAATTTTTTGTTTTCAAACCTGTGGTTAGGTGGCCTATAGTTGTGTATTAACTGATGAAAGTTTGGGGTTGTTATACAGATTTTCCACTTCTATCGATTCCTGCAAATTCAATGTCATGCTTTTCTGGCATTTGCGAAGGATCTCAAAATGAATACGTATACATTCAGAAAAACACTGACATGGAAGAATGTGATACAAATAGAATCGCAACGATGAATGAACATATTAATATTTCACATTGAAAATAACTACTCGAAATTTTCGTTAAATTTTGTTCGTAGCTCAAAATCACTTCTCCGATAAACCCACTTCAGTTCTTCTATGGATTTTGACAACGCACATGATGTTATCGTAATGAAACATTTCGATTAATTTTCCTCCAACTGAAACAGCATTATTAAGGTCAACTGAGGTCAGAAAGCTACGTCAGTGCTTTTCTAAATTTTAGCAACGTACACCATTTTACACTCTAGATCATCTCTAGATGATAGGGTGTATACTACTGTGCGTACAAAATCAAGTTTGACCCTGTATTCTTCATCAGAATGTCAAACCTAATCGATTGAGACCATTTTCGGCTCGATATTCGAAAATTATAGACATTCGGGCAAAACGATAGTACGCTGTTTTACTAGAACAAATGCAGAAAAGCAAATGATCTATCACAAAACACACAATTTTTGGTTCGATATGTCGATGATATTATCGTAGGAATCAGTGAAGCAGATGGTCAAACAAGAATATTCCTTGACTTCCTTTATTCAATTCACACCAAAATCAAGTATAAGTTGAATCCAACAACGCGATTAACTTTTAAATAAAAAGATACAATGCTGAGATTGAAAGATGTCATGGATATCAAAAACCTCGATCTGGGAGCACGGTAGTGCTCCGCAAAGTCGAGCGCGAAGCAAACGCTGCCTTGCAATCCATTACTGGAACGAATTCCACCCAAACTAGTCGAATCACGAAAATTAATCAACAAACTTCTAAATTGAAAATAATGCAATTGAATGTCCAAAGTCTTGCAAATAAGTTACTAAGTTTGGAATTATTACTTGATTCGATGAAACCAGACATTGTAAGTGTCGAACACTGGTGTCTGAAAGAGAATATTGAACTCATGATGCTTCCTGGTTATACGTTAATCTCATATTTTTGCCGTGCTTCACATAGGGGAGGTGGAACTGCCATATATGCCAGAGATACCATTCAAACATCTGGAATTAGTATTTCTCATCTTTCGGAAGAGATGAATTGTGAGGTATGTGCAGTGAAGATATCAAGTGACAACCTGAAGGTGTGTGTTATTAGTGCCTATAGGTCACCCAAGGTCGATCTCAAATTATTCTTTGAGAAACTCACTTACGTCGTCCAAGAGTGCGCAGATCAATCCAAGTCACTATTTGTGTGCGGAGATATGAATGTGGATGTCAATGACTCAAAAAATAGATCTCTATTCGATGACTTCATGCAGTGCTCCAATTTGAGTATAACATCATTTGAGCCAACACGAATATTCACTGATATTTCTGGTAAAACCTCTTCTTCTCTGCTAGATTATATTTTGACAGATGTAGATTTAACGTTATGTAAAACTAATGTTTTCGAGGGTCATCTTGCTGACCATAGGATAGTTTCATTGATCTACTCCTATACAATGAAAAATATTGGATCTTGCAATTCTGTTGACAAGGTGTGCTATGTGAGGGAGATTACTGATAGTAATTTAGATAAACTCAATAATCAAATTAAAAACACAAGCTTCACGAATATTTATTTAGGATGTAACGTAGATTATTGCTTTGATGAATTTGTCAAGTTCATTGGAGATGCTTTTGCTGATTGTTGCCCTTTAAAGAGAATTCTAAGAAATAATGTTTCTAAGCCTTGGTTAACCCAAGAGATAAAGTTAGCTAGCCTTCATTTGAAAAATATTTATTGGCTTCATTCGAACGTGAAATCTGTAGAATCCTTGACAATGTATAAAACCGCTAAATTAGACTACAATCAATTGCTGCAAACTACGGAAAGAAGATATTACGTAAACATAATGAACAACTCTTGTCAGAAAAACAAAACAACTTGGAACCTAGTATATAAAGAAATCGGTAATAAAAATAGGGAACAGAAAAGAATAAATCTACTTTTGAATGGAAATTTATGTACTAACCCTACAGAGTTAGCAAACTCATTTGGTGAATATTTTTCAACTGTAACATCTGAAATGCTAGCAAAACATTTCAGAAATTCTTTATCTATTTCATGTACAACTTCAAAAATGCTAGATGTAAGTTTCTATTTTTATCCTGTAACAAAACATGAGGTAGCTGATAACATCAAATTGTTGAAAAACAAAAAAGCACAGGTGTTGATTGTATATCTTCAAGAACTCTGAAGGCGGTCGGCGATTCTATTTCCGAACTTTTCGCGTACCTGCTAAATCTTTCTATTTCTTCTGGAAGGTTTCCTTCAATTTTGAAAGAATGTATTGTTGTGCCCATTTTTAAAAAGGGAGATCCTCACAGCATCTCAAACTATCGTCCTATATCCCTTCTGAGTGGTTTCTCCAAGATTTTTGAGAGAATAGTTTTGAACAGAATGCTTAGTTTCTTGAATAGGTTTAATGTGATTACCAGTTCCCAGCATGGCTTCAGGCCTGGCCGTTCTACTGAGACTGCTGCTATTACATTCGTGCAGACCGTTTATGAGAAACTGGACGATGGGTTCTTCGTGGCTGGTCTGTTTTTCGATCTGTCAAGGGCTTTTGATTCCTTAAGGTTCACATTCATGCTGAGCAAGTTTTTCAATCTTGGATTTAGGGGTTTATTCCTTGATTGGTTAAGAAGTTATTTGGCGGAGCGCAGTGTGAGGGTTAGAGTCGATGGTGCTGACTCCGGGAAATATATGCTTGGCATGGGAGTTCCCCAGGGCTCGGTTCTGGGTCCATTGTTATTTATTTTGTTCATAAATGACCTACCTGAACACATCATCGCACTTGTAGTAGCGCTTTTTGCTGACGACTCATCTTTTTTGATTGCGGCAAGGAGTTTTGAAGAGCTAGCTGCTGGAATTTCGGCTTTATTGGATATGTTTGTATCTTGGTGCAGCAGAAATGGCCTAGTAGTGAATGTCGATAAGACTGTGTGCTTACACTTCAGTCTTAGGGATATGGGTAGAAATCAGGTGCTGACATATAGGAATCTATCTCTTTCCCCAAATGATTCAACTAGATTTCTTGGAATTCAGATCGATAAATTTTTACGTTGGAGTGAACATGTAGAAAAGGTTTGTAAAAAATTAAATAGCGCCTACTACGCTCTCAACAAAATTAAAAACCTATTTCCTCTCCAATCCCTTCTGGATGTTTATTATTGTCTTGCTTACCCACATTTGTCATACAATATTCTGATCTGGGGTAGTGCATCTGACTTGGACAGAATTCTTGTGTGCCAGAAGAGAATACTGAGAAGTATCTTTAGAATACCTCCTCGGGTCTCCTGTCGACCTCTTTTCATAACTAATGGGATCATGACAGTTGCATGCTTGTACATATACAGATGCCTCCTACATGTAAGGTCCAACGAGGGATCTTTCAAGAAGCTGTCAAGTTATCATCAATATTCGACGAGGAAAGGGGATGTACTGCTTATACCCAAGCATAGAACATCAAGATTTGAACGCTCGCCTCTCTATCAGAGTATACGAGTATACAATCACTTGCCAACAAGTTTTAAAAATCTTAAAATAATTCAATTCAAGAAAACCATCAAGAAACTACTACTGTGCAAAGGCTACTATTCAGTAACTGAATATTTGTGTGATTTTTCACTGTTATCTTGGTCTTGTGACCATTAATGATTTGTTTTCTATTTTGTATTGTTATGATTGACTTGTCCCATACTGTATTGTCCAACGGGATCAATAAAGTTTATTATTATTATTATTATTATTTCGCCGCATTTCAGGACCCTATTTGAGATCCTCTGGATAGGACCAGAACTCAAAAATTTTCAAGTCTGTAGGTCGTTCAAAGCAAAGTTTGGCGGCATTCATGAAACTTTTTTATTCACTCATGATTATTAAAATAGAACTGTTATTTCCCATAATTTCAGAGAGCTGAAATTTGGTACAGTTAGAGTCTAATGGCCACATAAAGGGTAAACTACAAGAACTAGGATAATTAAAGATCTGGAGTACCTGATGACCCTGGTTAGAAATCACTAGAGCTCAACCAAACTATTAGAGATTGAAATGTACTTAAACTATCTAAAACACCTAAAAGAATAAATAAAGAATGCGAATAGGCAATACGAAATACTGTTGATACTGTACAAGAATCAGAACCGGAAAAAAATGAAATATTTGTAATAACAACAAAATAACTCCTAAAATAATAAAAAAAGTGTTGAATAAAAAAATAATATGAAGAATCCATGTGCCTAAGTTTCTACAAAAAGAAGTGAAATCCAACCAAAAATTTGTTCATCTCTAAAAATAATAATAAAATCTAGACAGATTTTCAATTATTTGGAGTGACTATTTCCATGAAATTTTGCAAACTGATTTGTTTCAACCTCATTCAAATCTCTTTCAAGTTACAAATTGATATTTCGACAACAAACCTATTCTGAAAATATGAGAACTCTCGCTCTTTCGGATGAGAGAGTAAACTCGCCAGTTATACTCAAGTTTTTCATCAAGATGTCGAACCCAATCGATTGAGGCAATTTTCGGCTCGATATCCGAAAATTACAGGCATTTGGGATAAACGATAGCACGCTGTTCTAGTAGGAATAAGCACGCAATAAGAGCCAGATCGACCAAAAACTCTATTTCGGCCATCAGGATAACGTTTTCACTATTCATTCATTCATTCATTCATTCATTTTGGTCTAAAAATTGCATTTGGAAAACATGAATATTCAACTTTTACTGACAACTGCAGTTCCTGAAACAGAGACTGCGTCGGTTCATTATTAAGGTATGAGAATAATGTAACTTGACTCATTTTCGCCTAATCAAATTGAGTTTATATCTAGTTGTTGTGAATATTTTGAGGCATCTTATGAAGAATTTGTGAATAAAGGCTAGTATCGCCTTCTCCTAGCGGTGCAAAATTATTATGCCTTTGTTATGATCTACATTACCAGTCATTATTCATTTCTATAACCCGAAAGAGTTTTTATCGATATCTAATCTCTTTATTATCTTTTACAGAATGAAATCAGCTTATCCTTATGCCAGAAAATAGATGATATCGAGGATACAGGCTATTATCAAAATTCAGATGAAGACTAGGTGGTGAAAGTTCCTTTGGAAAATTCCTTCAGCAATAATGTTTGATCGATGCTTGGTCATTTATCGTTTTTGCTTAATAGTGTCATGCAAATTTTTTTTCGAATCGAAATCATCGTGACATCAGGTCGACTGCACTGCCTCAAATATTTGTGTAACAAATGTAACAAAGACCAAGGACAATGTGTATTGAAAATTTTCTGACGTTTAAGTATGACAATAATGATTCCAAGGAATGGGGCAATATCCTTTTGGATTTCATACGTACATTAATTATTTTCAGAAGGCATATCTTCGAATGGTTACCTCATTTAATTGAATGAATATGTAGAAATTACGACAAATTAAGCATCTATTCCCTTTTTGCATTTTTCTGGAATTATGTTCAACTAACGAAGAATGTCCAATATTGAGTTTCAATGTAATAATAATTTCCATTTTTTTTTGGAAATTAGTATCCTTGAGTATTGAGTTTTATGTGGATTTTTTCAAAATATTGTAGCATGTTAATATTTTTATGCTCTTCACACATTATTGAACAACCTTTATTTGAATTTTTTGAGGTAACCATGTGAGCCTCGATCAAGAGAATTGCGTAGAAAAGCGGCTATAATTTTTATTACTATTAAACCTAGCATAATGTAAGATATATTCAATAAACTTTTAAGTATTACTCTAAGAATATGATTCTCACCGATATATTATCAGTGGGAAGAATAAAACAAAGCACTTATTGTCGGACCTTGGTATGTCTTCCACTCAGAAGACTTATCATTCTGTAAAAAGTTTATCCTTCTCTCTAAAAGATTCATATATTTAGCCTATGTACTCATTCGTGCATATATGTATGTAAACTTAAGGCATACTAGTTGATTCAAAAATGATTATTTGAATGCCTTTGTATATCGAGTAATGTACATTTATTGTCATATCATTAAGGCCGAGCGACACTGCCATTCTCGTGCCATTATCATTAAACGGCATGGTCTTTCTTTCGTGTACATATTTTCATTAGTTAACGACTTATTCTGTGGAGGTTTGCTTATCACGATAGGAAAGCTGATCCGTCTAAACTGTCTTTCCAACAAATTTCGGCGTTTCATAATTGAAATTTTGTGACTCTTAGCATTCCTTCTTAATGACAGATTGATGCAAATATAAAACAAAAGCTAGAATGGTCAAAGTGACTTATTTTTCCTTGGAATGCAAAATATTCCAGGCCATAGGAAGATGGACAAAGCTGCAGATCATGATTCAAATGTTGCAAGAAGTCATATAAAAAATATCGGCACCTTCTGCTCATATAATGAATTTGCGTTTCAAGAAGAGTTGTTTCTCAAATTTGCATAATCAGTCCAATCTTAATGTAAACTTTAAATACATTATTGATCACGGGTAGACCCATGTCTTTGCTTTCCGATATGTCAAAAATAATATAAAAGGTTATTGTAAACTATCAGAATATCAATGATGACAAGAAACTTATAAATTATTGGAGATTAACCTCAGATGATGATATAATAGTGTTGTGTGATAAATCACATCATGACGTTTATATAAAATTGCTTCGTTATATATTTTAGTCGATTTCTGAGGCGTTTGATATTGTATGCAACACTTGATTAATGAGAAAACTTGAGATATATTTATCAATTCAAGAAATCATTCACTAATTACCACAAAGCGTTTTTTCGAATATGATTCAAGTTACAGAATAAGAAAAAGTCAGGAACTCATCTGAGGGAAGTTCCATTCCACTTCCATCAATGATTTATTCAAAGTTAAGAAGTCTCAGAATGCAATTCGATTTCCTGATGACTCATTTGTTCATTATCAAGCGATGTTATGAGTGGAACTGCAGGAAGATGACCAAACAAAGTTCTGAGAAAAAAATGGTACAGATTTAATTAGCTGACACCGAGTGTTGATAAAACGAAATGTTTGGTTGTTCGTTGTCTGCCGAAGTAATTCTAGAAATCAACAGAACCACATCAATTATGTAGACAAAGGATGTCCGGTATTTTGTTATTATATTTCATCAAGTGAATTCGTTCTAACAAGTGTTATTTGGGTTAGGAGGAGCATATTAGAACAATAAGAAAAGGTTTTGAAAATAATTCTCAAGAAAAAGCGTTATTCAGGAGGAGTCCAAGATGTGATTCATGTGCTGTAAAGTTTTGTTTGAAATCAAGAAAAACTGCAATGGGTGAAAAAAAAATTTTAACTTTTATATTCACACAAAAAAGGAAAGAGGTAATCTCAAATGCGTTAAGAGTACCGGTCAACAAAAAATTCACAACTGTCACATAATTCAGAGCAACTCATGTTAATTATGAATATTAAAAATGAGGGTTAACTGCTTAAATGATATTAACATCAATGAGTAGAAAAAATAGTTAATTAAGATCTTTGATATTATACAGAAATGATAACAGACGTATTCCTCAACCAGATTATGTGAAATGATGCAAAGGTATTATTCAGTCGGGATTTTTGTTTTCAGTCCCTGATGATTGTAAATGCTTTTTCTTGTAAAGAAGTAATATTCAACGGGAAATAATTCCCCACTACTTTGAACTCTTGAATCTTGAAATAAACATAATTTTGCTTCAATCGAGTTGATGTCAAATTAATTTTCTTTTAAATATTTATTTTTCGATTGAGACTTTCACATTCCAATTCGTTCCAAATATCATGCAGTTAATACGTACTTTAATCAATTGAGTGAAATTTCGGTTAACCAAAAGATTAGTTCTCTACTTTAGGAGTGATTTATCACCTATATTCGAGAAACCAGATCTAGAAATTTTGAATGCGAAGATAATGAAGCCATAGGTTCAACTCTTATCAGGGCAGATTCGAGAATGAATCGATGCCATCCGATAGGGCATCAAGTCGTTAATTCGAATTCTTCTGTTTAATACATTATTTCGAATTACATACATAAAATTCAACATCACCGAATTCTCTGCAAATACTTATATACACCTTCTTCGAATCATAAAATATAATATGAAATAAAACTTGTATTATCTCTAGTTCGGTATTCTGAAAGTGTTTCAAGAAATTTCCTATTTATAATGAAGTTGAGCGGTCACAAGAAAATTCACCCAGATATATCACTTTCAATTGCTGGAACGCTATTGTCGTTATCTTTCATCAACTAATTTATTATACTTGTTCAAGTCTGTTGGGTCATCAGTACAAATAGTGAGTTTCATTGCAGCCATTAGTTCTGCGAGGAGAGTGAAAAACTGTGAGCTGTTTCAAACTGCTTCAAACTCTTTACGAATCCTCCTACAAATTTTCCAAGAAAGGAACGCATTAAGAAGCATTTAAGTAAGGGTTCACTTTCTATAATCATTTCAATATTCATAGAACTTCATTATTCTGAGCTTTCCTCGTAAGTATTATTAACACGGAACAAGTCTATATTCTGAACCGTCTCGTAATACTTGAAAAGTAGTAATTTATTAATATGAACTGAATTCATGAGATACCTACTGGGATATCTAAAATTGCATAATATCACACACTATACCCACGTTCAATGTCATCATTTCTGATATCACATTTGAGAGCAGCACAATAAAGAAGCAACTTAGTTTAGTTTCATTTGATAATTAAATTCTTGTATACGAATTTTCTTTTCGATTCCAATATTGATAAAGACTATAATTTTTCACATGATTAATTTTTTGATTGTGTATCTTTTTCAATATCAAATTATTCTTGCGAAGTTATAAGAGCATCTTTTTAAATTTTCTTCTGATGTTCGTCATAACATCAATCATCACATATCTCTCATATCATTGAAAAAGAGCTTTTTATAAATATGAAATCGTAACATAATATTATACTTTGATAAATTCTCAGGTTATTGTTTTCAGTCAATGTCTCATCTAATATGAAACCATTATGGAGTCAATCAATTTTTTTTCTGTATTGTAATTTCTAATGGCTATTGTCCTTTTTTTGTATTGCTATTAGCAACTAAGTTTTCGTCTATGTGAACATAAAATGAATCATAGTTCATTTCGATAAATTGTACGAATAATTTTTTCGAACTTGCGAAATACGTTATTGAATCGTGAATTCGAAAAATGTATAGAAAATTATATAGTTAAGTAGTACATGTTATTTTTAATAAGTTGTTTGATATTTCAGTTACGCTGTTGTAAAAAAATTGTTAAGTATGATGTATGAAAGTGTGAAATGAAAGTGATAAAAATTTGAGTGTTGTTCATTTATAACTATAAATGTAATGTGGACAATGTGGACAGCAAAACCATACTCCTGAACGTTTTTCAAGTAATTGTCATGGTGAAATATAAGGACATTAGTAAGAAAATAATCACAGATAATAGAGGTTAGCAAAGTAAGATAGCGTCCATGTTTTCCTTATAAATGAAACGAATGATCTCGAAAATATTCAATTACTGTGCTATCTATGTTGCAAAACAATTAAATAATGTGGTGCGATTGAAAGTATCAGTATACGTAAATGTGATGATATATTGAATATCTACTAAAACCTATTGAGTAAGCTTAGAATCTGACTCCAAAGAAGTCTAGAAGATCGCAGAAGTATTTCAATCTATTCGTAAAACATTCGTCAGAAGGAAGAATTCTCGATGAATACTCAAGGAAAACAATGAGGTCAATATTTAAAAATGCTCTACACTCAATCCTCGAGCATCCATTTTTCCTCTTTGTCGTCATACCACAAATTAGTGAGAGCAAACCAAGAACTGTGTGAAACAGAGAACGGATATAACATACAACAATTGTTATCATAAAATGCACCTGAATTCTCCTTGAAATTATCTTTTCTTTTTGATTTTGTCTTTTATAATCATAGAATATGAAAATCAGCGTACGTTGAACTTCTTCTGAATAAAACGACTCAAAAAATAAAATAATTCCGGTTTCCCTTGAATGAACAAAACGAAGATTATCCGTAATAGCTAGAGAAATAAGAATCTTGAATTTTTGCAGTCGTCTGAACTGACTGGGTGTCATAAGTCTCACAATAAGATATATTTCATCAAAAAGATTGCAATTTCTCGAAATTATTCGAGTATTTCTTCGTGGCAAAAAAAAATGAAATATGATCTCGTTTACATAATCGAAATAACGATGTTTTATTTATTTCAGTGGAGTACATGACAGGACAAACCCAAAAGTATATACTCACTAATAGTGGTGCTTAAAGATTAGAATATACAGCTATATATATCGAAACATAAAAAAAAACAACATTAATTCGTAAGATGAAATCTGCTCAAAAAGAATCTCCTCAGAGCAACAAAAAAACTCCCAAATGATTGTGAAAAAGGATCAATATTCACTAGATTGGATACCGAATTGAATGACCTGAGGCATCTAGTCAAAGGCGAATTTAGGTGATAATTGGTGGAACTTTGACTTATGTGAAATAAAAATTTATTTCGTGTGTTATATGATGGGACATTGAAGGTGAGCATTTCAACAAGTTCGCTAGAGTCAGAGATATTAATAATTTTATACACGAACTTCACATCTCTCATCATTCGTTGATCTGTAAGACTTAACAATTTCAAATTTTTCATAATATGTTCTCTGTAATTAGCACTATTTTGATTAAATTTCCTATTAACATATCTTAAAAACTTATTCTGAACATTTTCTAACCAAGCGATATAAACATTATAGCACGGGTTCCAAATTACTGATCCAAATGCAAGAACACTTTGCACGTATGCTAAATACAGAACTCGGATAGATTGAGTATCACGGCAATCTTTACAAACTCTTATTATGAAGCCAAGCATCTTATGAACCTTCTTGGAAATAATGTGATGATCAAAAATAAGTTCAGAGTCATACAAAATGCCTAAATCTTTAATCGCGAAGACTCTGTTCAATATATTGCTATCTATTGCATATTGGGCACTGATAATGTTTCTTCTGCGTGAAAATATTATGAAATGACACTAACTGAAGTTGAGAAATAGAAAGTTTTCTTGGCAATATTTTTAGAGCCTATTCAAATCTTCCTGGTGCCTAGTCGCATCCAACAAATTAGATATGGTGCAAAAAATCTTAAGATCGTCAGCATACATTAGAAATCTAGCATATCTGAAGCACCGCACAATGTTGTTGACATATATATCGAGAAGCAACGTTGATGATTTTTTTAACTTTACTATATAGATGGTCATATATGAGATATTCAAAGATTTTTGCTATAATGCATAACTTAGATATTGGTCTATGGTTCTCTAAATGTTGTTTATTTCCCGATTTATGAATTGGCACAGTTAAGGCAGTCTTCCAGATTGTCGGAAAGCAACCTTCACTCAGAGACTTATTGAACAGCCTGTGAAGAGGAGTAACAAAAGCAGTAGCACAATTCTTGAACAGACATGTAGGCAGATTATCGGGCCCCGCCGGTTTATTTGGTAGTTCTTTAATTTTTTTTTAAATAATTTCAGGTGATATGAGATAAGATTCAATGTCGTGAACAGACTTTCTCGAAAGACCTTGATTATATTATAATTACCAAAAAAGATTTCGAACAGCGAAATACCCTCTTATTTTATGGACTTACCCAGCTTGTGGTGTCGTAATCCTTGAGAGCGCTCTCACCATAAACTGCTAAAATCCACTTCCAATTCGTTGAGCAATTAACGGAAAGAAAATTATTTCTCGAAAATTTGTAATCGTTAAGCCGTCGATAGCTGTATATACGTGCGTACTCAAAATCTCGAAGCATACTACTTGTTCCTTGGCCTTGCGTATCGAAACACCTGTTCGGTCCACAAAAAAAAGAAAAGCATTTCGCATGTGATAAATAATAAAGCCGAAATTTAAAAAGACGAATAAATGAAAATAAGGGAGTAACCCAGTTCACAACATTCAACATTATGATAATTCTGAGTAAATTTGGAAGAGTTCGTTACATTTGACGGATTGAAGACGGAAGCAAAATGAAAAATTCCTCCGCAATATTCTTATGATCAGTTATTGTTTTCCCTGTGAACTTCTCTTTTATTGAATTCATGAAATACGGAGCACCTCTTTTATTTTTTACAAATTACCATAAAGATTTTAGATTAGAATTAACCGAGGACTCCACAGAGTCCAAGTATTTTCTGTAATCGGATTCAATTAGGTGATCTGAACGACTCCTCAAAATTTTGAATTCTTGATAGATAAGAAAATTTTTAAATCGTTTCCACTTTCTCTGAGCCTTTTTTTTTTCTTCTATTGCTTTTATAGTTGATAAACTCAACCACCTAGGAAAATTCAAATAATTGAACGATGATTTTGGTACGTGAAGCTCAATTATTCTATTGACCTCACCATAAAACACATCAACACACTGCTCAGTACTCAGGCCCTCAAATTTCTCATCCCATTTAACCTCATTCAACCCATTCGAAATTTGTATATAATTGGCCATTGAGTAATTTAAATTCGCCTTCAGTAGCCTTTTTCCAGTAGAAGTAATCCCCCTTTCTCCAATATATTCAAACTCTAGAGTATTGTGAAACCTATCCTCATTAACCAAAGGTTCATTAGAAATTTTCACCTCCCTGATCGAGTTATCATTATTCAAAATCAAATCTAACGTATTATGGGATACATTTTTATAGTGATTGAATTGTGAGAGACCGCAAAACGAAATAGTGTTGACGAAAAGATTAGTATGAACATCAGTAAAATTAAAAGGTGTACAACTACTATTCACAAGGTCATTTTGCCATTTAATAGAAGGCAGATTGAAATCCCCGCAAACTACAAAAGTATCATTCGGATGGTCACTTGTTATAATCTCTAAACTCGAGCAGAAGGTTTGTAAACTTTGGTAGTCACCTGGAGGTAGGTAAACACAGCATAAATGAAACTTGAACGAATTGCTTAATATTGTAAGCCACATATCTTCAGCGTCTGACTTTCTGACCATTCGGACCTTAAAATAGCACATAAATTTCTGCTGACAGCTATCAAGACACCGCCACCATCACGCTTAGTAGAGTTACCCTGATCACGACCACGACGAAATATCTCGAAAGAATCACAAAAAATCCCACCATTCGATATAGAGCTATTTAGCCAGGTTTCTGTTAGACACACAATGTCACTGTCACAATTCAGGGAATTTCCGTAAACATCGGATAGCTTAGACTTTAATTCGCGCACATTCTGATACAGAAAAAAATACCCATCACATAAGAAACCTCTCAATGACCGAGTTAAATCATTATTTTATTGGAGTCACTTTCAGATAATATATTCAACACCTTGGCTTTTTCATCTTTTCTGGCATAAATGAAGCCTTCCTCAACCCAAATGAATTTATAATTGCGAGTCCTGGATAATTCCTTCGTTTTTCGTAGCAACAATTTGTTCTGGTCAGATGTTCGTTTATAAAGAATTGGTTGGAGACGTCATCAACTTTAAGTCCGGGAGATGACGATGCGTTCGATTTCCGCTTGATCCTGGATGCTGCCAAGAATTCGTCCCTCTTGATTTTTCGACTGAATTTAACAATAATTGGTTTCGGTTTGTTTTCAAGGGTAGTGTTGTTAGCCCTGAATAAAAAATCAATATCAGAAAGAGACACAGGACAATCAATATGCTCGGAGATCTTCCGCAACACATTCGGCAAATTCTCATTTTGTTTCTCCGGTACACCAAGATTTTCCAGGTTCTTCGACTTCAACTGCTGTTCCAAAGTATCGACCTTTTTGGCTAAGTTGAGAACATCCCTCTTCAGAGAAATATTCTCTTGGGTTAATTTTTCTATCAAGTCCAACTTGTCGTTGACCTTGGTAATGATTAACTGAAACGATGTTATTTGATCACTGCAGAAAGAAACCGAGTGCATGATATCTCTTTTTTTTTTATTTAAATCACATATATCATTTTGAGTCTTCTGAACAATCTTTAAAGTAAGAGCCGATGTGGGCGGTTCAATATTTTCCTCGTCATCGTCAGAGGTAACCGCAATGGTCGGTCGATTCGGATTTTTTTCAAGTCTACATTCTGGGCACGACCATGAAGCACCAGGTAGTTGAAAATCCCCAACAGATTGCTTACTGAGACCAACGCACTTCCCATGGTAGAACGACGAGCATTTACCGGCTCATTTCAATCCAGGAGTTTTCTTCGTTAAACCCGAGGTGCAAATCCTACAAATTACAATGATTCTCCCGTACAGTATATTTCTATCGATAGAAGTCACGTCCAGATGTCCAATATGGGATGTTTCCTTACCTCGATAAAAGAACTGTCGACGAGAAAATAAACTAAAATCCTAAATTGAACGAAAAATTTCACCTCCTGTTCTATTTGAAGAACAAAAAATTTAGAAAGCACTGACGTGAGGTCAGATTGCTTTGGCGCTCTTGTTGAGCTACTTGCGAGTAAATATTCAAACCTTAACAAATCTATAAGCTCTCTGATCGGGTGAACAATAGTCCTTCTCCGTACTATGGGACAATGTGATGCAAATATGAAAGCCTAATGAATAAACAAACCTTTATCTCAATTTGAAAATAACTACTCATAATTTTCACCAAATTTTGTTCTATGCTTCTCCTAAAAACTAACGTCATTGCTTTTCTGAGTTTTGACAACGCCATCAAATTCTTTCTCTATGATAAAAAATTTTTTGATTGATATTATGTCTGTGCTTTTCTGAACTTTGACAACGTCATCGACATCGAATTCTACCTCTATGAATTCTATGAAAATTTTGATTGATATTTCGCCAACTGACACTGATATCTAGGTCCGCAAGTTGTCAAACGAATATCGATCTGTGATGGCAAATCTTTCAATGACAAAGCTCGGACTTCATGACATTTCTATTTTTCTCTTGAGTAAATGAAAAAAATCATATCTCCAGAACTATTAGCTTGTCGAAGTCGAGAGTGGTATTTTTGTATACGTCTGATAAAACTGCACCATAAAAAATTTTTATTTGAACAGTGTCATTTGAAAAAAAAATTTTTTTTTGTTACTCCGAACCTATTCGGCCGATTTGACCGAATAACGAACTTAGCCGAGATATTTATACCTCAAACCTATTCTGGAAGTTTCAACTCTCTAACTCCATCCGTTCGAGAGTTATCGTGTTCACGGAACGGACGGACGGACGGACAGAATCGATTTTGACCACGGATTATTCATCAGTAGGTCCAAACAAAACGATTGATACCACTTTTGCCCAAAAATTCGAAAGTCACAGACATTTGGGCAAATTGATAAGCACTCTGTTCAGGTGAACAAGAGCGCCAAAAACGACAGCCTTATGAGCTTATCACTAATTCAATGTAATTTTCACAACTTAAAACACCCGTATAATGGTCGAAAATCGTCAAACTCGAGAAAGCGATGTTCGCCTTTAAGGCCTGGACACACCTGTCATACAGCCTTCCGATCCGACTACGGTCATACAGCGGGCCGACTGTATGATATGGGAAAAAACAATGGTTTGGAATGCAGTAGGTCTCACCTGTCCTGTCGGGTCGCGTGTCGGACAGGTGAGAGCTACTGCATTCCAAACCATTGTTTATTCCCATATCATACAGTCGGCCCGCTGTATGACCGTAGTCGGATCGGTAGGCTGTATGACAGGTGTGTCCAGGCCTTTATGATCGATTACAATGATCAATAATGATTAATATTATTAATAATTTCATATAAAAAGAGTGCACTTACTTCGAAATCCTTCAAAGAGTATAGAATTATTATTTGGGCAATATCTACCATCTCTTATTGTTCTTGCTACCAACATTCCAACACAACCATTCTTATAGTTTTCAAGATATATTTATTAGCTTTTCAAAAGCTAAAATTGTTTGAGAACGTATATATAGCCCAAATAATAATAATTCTACAGGAGTAACGTCATCAAACATTTCTTGTCCACAGTTAAAAGATTAATAATCTAATTTCACCGCATAATCTCCTCTTCTGCAGATCAATGATATAATAATAATGTTCATTTACTCAGAAAATAAAATAAATTCAAGAATTTTTCGAAGCGATTTTCTCTTGTTCCACTATAAAAAAGACCCAAAATACCAAAGATGTCCATGGGAAATGACATTAATTTAAAATGAGAAAAGTGAAGATCATAATGACAACAATGGGAAAATCAGCCTGGCAATAAAATTTTTGAAAATTTCCAATTTGGAATAACCTGATTTCATATGAAACATACAATGCAATATGAAAAATGTTGATTCCATTAGAGATATTAAGGATTTTTCCCACATTTGGGGAGTTTTGGGCTTGAGAGCAGAGTTATGAACTGACTAGGGGTATATTGACCCTGGACCATGTTTTTTCAAATTTTACGTCATACTGTAGTGTATTAGATGTTCATTTTCCGGATCACAGAATGGTTTTTCGTCAGACGGAGGTTAGGGTGGATGTGGAGGTCTTGACGGAGATAAGGAGAGAATTTTGTTCTGCCAATGTTGAGGCGTTTGTAGCTAGGAGATCATCTATCGACAGACGGATCTAAATTTCTCATTCGATGCGTTTTCCGATACGTTTATGTAATATTTTCACAAACATTTTCGACTCGAAATATTTCATATTGGGCTAGGCAAGTCGTGGGTTTCGAGCTACGTTCGGCGGTCTGCTTCCGAGGTTCGAGACCTTTCCGTTTTGGCTTAGGATATCCCTTAGTCAAGGTCCCATTATTTGAGTCTAAAACGCAGACACAACAACTTGGTTCAACGTTCGAAGCGAGCCTTATTTCAAAACAACGTGAGTGGCATTGAAGTGTTGAGGCGCTTCTAGCCTTTCGGCATTAGCTATTTTGTCCTTGCTACAGCTTGTTGGTATACTGTAACATTATGTCTTTGTAAGATTAACTTGTGTCATCTATTGCCGTTTCCGCCCATTCATTCACTCTCCCAATATCAACCGCATTCGCAATCCCTCCCTGTCTGAATGTTAGTTGTAAACTTCCATTCTTGCCCAAAATTTTCTATCTGATTAGTTTTCTACTTGCCCTTATACAATGATACATTATATGTTGTGAGTTTTCCACTTCACCACCGCATTCGCATCTACCGTCCGTATCCGTTAAATTAAACCTTCGCATACATCCCTTCATATTACCGTGATCGGTCAACAATTGTATCGCTTTAAATGATAAGTATAGTCTACTCGTTCCTATCTGTGTTTGTATAACTCGCTTCCCTCCGTTTCCTCAACCCACCATAATTTCTATCCAAAATACTTAGGAGTTAAATTAGATCCATATCTCAATTACAAGGCTCATTTAAATGATCTGAGCATAATACGTTCTTCAATATCAACATAAGTCATAAAGAATTATGGAAGACTGAGTGGAACTCTTACGAAATGTTCAATAAGTATCTCGTTTCTGATCCTTCTGAAAAAGTTCCTGGTTTTGATCTTCCAAGAAATATTTGTATAGTTCTTAATCGTTTGAGAACAGGTCATGGTCGTACCAATAGCACGCTATTTAGATGGAACTCAGTTCCTAGCGCAAGTTGTGAATGTGGAGAAGCAGAAGAAACAATACCTCATCTCATCAATAGTTGTCCCATATATAAATTTCAAGATGGTTTTAGGGCTATTCATAATGTTTCAGACTCTTTCTTGGAATGGGTTATGAATTTCAAACTTATATGATGCGTATTTTTGTTATTCAGTTCTTTTTTCTGCTTTTATCTTTTTATTTCCAGATTCGATGTGAGCAACTTGAAGAAGTTTCTGTCTCCAATAGGAGACCACTCTTGAAGAAAGAAGTCCCTAAAATATATTTCAGCATATTTTTGTATTTTCACACTCAAACGGGGAGCCAGGGTTTTTTTTTACTGGGGTTTTTTCCCTGGGCTTTTATGTCATACGCAGAATTGTATGACACCCCGTCACTAACCCCTGATCTATATGCTTTATTGTTTGCTAACTAAATATTGTCAGCCAAAAGTTCAAAAGAATATTTTTTTTTTGTTCTCCACCTTTGTAAGGTTTGGCCATGATGATGCCGGTTCCTTAAGAACAAGGCATTTCTTATCGTTATCCTTCGGTCATCTCTCTTCCGATGACCTTTACTATGGACGCCCGTCCATGTTCTCATCGCTCCGGAGGGATGTCGTCTATCTTTCGTCTTTGTTCGCTCGTTTATTATGTCCGCCTTGTTTTGTGACCAATTTATGTATCTTTATTTAGCGATCAACCACCAGGATGTTGTTCCGGCCAACATTTGTAACGAGGATGTAACGTACGGTTTATTCACGAGCAATAATAGTGGTCCTTGCATGGCGTCCGTTTGTTTCTTGTTCTGACTTCGTTCCGCATTGGCGCCCTATATTTCAGAAGCGTATAATGCTGCCGGCTTCATTACTCCCTCAATTATTTCCCTTATAATCTCTTTATTGTGTCCATAGGTTCTACTAATTTTTTCTAACCGTTTAGCTGATATGTTAATTTTTTGATTAATGTCTTTCAAGTGTTGTAAATAAGCTAATAGTCTATCAATTGTTCCATGTATTTGATTGTATCCTTATTCTGTTAAGTTTTATCGTTTGTTTAAACTATAGGAGGTCTAACATTGCTTCCGCCGTATATGAACATAATCTCAGTTTTATCCCCGTTATAACTATATCCGCTCTCCCGTTTCCAGCTCATACATATTTGAATTTTCTTCCAATTTCCTTCGATAAATCCCCCTCTGTAAATATTGAATTTCATTTCAATGTCTCATCTTTGTGCTTCGTCCGCCCTCCAACGCATGTCCGCTTCATCTATCTTCCTGAACCACCCCTGCACGAGTAAAAGCTATAGAGTCGGTCAAAGACATTATCCTTGTGGATATCCTTTTGTTATTTGTCTCGTCACGGTTCCGCTAACTATGCGTCTGTCCATCAGAAAATCTTCGCATAGTCTTTGTTTTACTTGGTATGTTTGCTGTTATCATTTCTTTTCTGATGTATGTGGTCCACGCTCCATTGAAGGCATTTTGTAAATCGATGGTCACAAGTAGATGGTGTCGTTTGTTGTTCTTGTTTATTTTTATTTGTTCAACCAATTCGTCAATCGCGTCCGTCGTTGAGTTCCCCTCCCTGAATCTGTACTGTCGTCTGTTTATTTTGTTGTTAGTTTTGATTCAGTGTTGAAGTCGTTTATTAGCGATCCTGTCGAGTATTTTTCCAATGTTGAGAGAAGGCTTATCGGTCTTTTTAGGTATCGATACTAATTCTGAGATTTTCCACACCTTTGGAAAGCGTCCGTACATCATAGAGTGATTGTAGATGTCTGTTATTAATTCTTTTGTTACTTCGTAGATATGTAGCAGCGCCTCGTTTGGTATTCTGTCGTAGTTGTTCTTTCAATTTTCATTTTCTGTGTAAGTTCCATCTTCTTTCCGTATGTTCGTATTCTGCGGTATATTACTTTTACTAAGGAATTTCTACACCTTATCCCATGGATTTTCGTAGTCATATACTTTGTATTTAACCTTACTGACCTTTGTATCTACATCGAGCTCGTAAGTGATGTATTTATGTAGACTGAGCGTTTCATCGTCTTGAACTTTCTGTTCTGTATTCTGAGCCCTTTACTCATTGTCGCATCTATATAACTGCTACCTCTTGAGCTTTGAAATGTAGGCTGCTGTGTGCCATCAGCATGTATATTTTGTCATTGTCCAATCTAGCAGTTTCTCTCCCCTCGTGTCTGCGACTGTACCTCCCCACATCGTATTATGTGCACTTATGTCCCCTTCTAATAGATGTTTACTTGTTTTATGTTTCATCTTCCCTGTTAGCTCATCTAATCGCTTATTTTCGTTTCCCCAAGGTTCATAATAAATAGACGTGATGATATACTTTATTTCGTTATTGATTCCCGTTGTTAATTCAATAGTTTTGTAGTTTTTATTAGTCATGTCTAGTCTGGTGGTTATATGCTTAAGCGATCGCTTCGTTAGTATCTGTGAGTTTGCTATCTCCTCGTTTCCGTGTGTAATGTAATCAGCATTTTCAATTTGTTTCCTGTACGGTTCTTGTATTATAGCAATTTCTATATCATCCTCTCGGAGTTTTTGATGTAATAACAGTGTCGCTTCACGTCCTATATATATATTAATTTGCATGACCTTTATAGCCATAACGTGCCATATGTTGTCTTAGGTCACGTCTAGTACCTTCTATTTTGTAGTTAATGCAGCATTTGTGACACACACTTTGTGCCTCGCAATATTTCGCCATGTGTCCATACTTGTGATAATTGAAACACAATGCTACGCTTATTTCTTCTACAACTACTACTCGTTTAAGCTCCCAGTATAGCGTTCTCTTTTTTAGTAGAGAGTTTGCCAGTATTGTATCTCTTTGTATGAATATGTTTTCTCTATATGTGTTTCGGCATGTCTTTCTTGTCACTGTTTTATTTGTAATTCTAAATGAGTCTCTGTCTATGTCATGGTTTCCTTCATTGTCCGTGTATCCTTAAATTATCTCTATTGTTATTGATGTGGGCTTCTTTCTTTTAACATTTCGTATTTCAAAATCTTTGTGTTTTTGTAGATCTGTGTTTAGTTTATCATGTTGAGCCTTGTGTGTGCTCTGTATTATCCCTTTTCCGTCTTTTATCGGAATAATATGTCACACTCTTTCGCCCTTCAGTGTATTTTTTGTTACTTCAGTAAGTTTCGTTATTAAGTCTATGTGATTTGTTACATAATTCATGCTTATAATTGTTGTGTGCCTTGCTTTCTGTTTTGGTGTTATCCATCCGATAGATGTTTGTTTATTTGATTCATCTTGCCATTATCTGTGCATAAGTTCTTGTTTTATTTTCCTGCAGTGCCCAATCACTGTCAGTCTCATAGTCTGTGCACGTGCCTGTATGTCTTCCTGCCTTTCTCTTTCCTTCTGCTTGTGCCCATTTCTTTACTACTACCTTCAGGATTATTATGTTTCTCTTGGTGCATTATTTCTATACTCTGTCTGTCAGAGGTATCCGTCAATTCCATATTTCTGCACTAAATTAGCCTTTTTATGATTTCTATTTAGCGTGTTAAATTTTGTAGTTGATCGTTTTGCCTTTTGATTTGTTCGTTTTGCGATCTTATTGTTGTTTTATATGTTTTCATTATTCCTTGTTCACCCTTGCATTTACTTATTTTGTATGCCATCTTTAACATGATGTCATTTGCATGTCCATCTGATTTCTCACAATTCCTAGTTCTTCCCTGTTAAATTGTATTTTTCTCCCTGACTGTCTGTTTGTAGCCTTCTATAGGTTTTCGTTGGCCGTTAATATTCCATTTATTGATTTCTGACTTGTATGCTTCAAATCTTGGTGCATTTTCTATTTTGTTTGTCAGATCAGTTGACTTTTTTCGTACATTTGTTCTATGTTTCTTAATATCTTTGTGGTTTGTTTCAATTATCAGTGAACGCTATTTCTAAATCGTTATTCTTTCTCATTTCATGTCTTTGAGATCTTGGTAGAGAATAGGTTCGTGGTATCGTTCCCGTTTATTCTATTTGTCCCTTTATGAGTTTCCATTTGTCAACTTCGTTTCCGCTTACTTGTCCTCTTATGCTTCTCCACTAGTTTTTGTCTGTAAATTAAAATTCATGAATAAATATAGCTTGTCCCAAGAGTTGGGTCGAAATATAAATCGCCTCCCAGCAGTGCGCCCTTACTGGGAGGAGGGCTATATGTTCTACAGGGTGCGCAAGGTGCCCTGTGATGAGAAAGCTAGCGTCAGCCATGCATCCTATCGGCACTTGTCTCACTTTAGGATTCGGGGTTTTTCTAGTGGTTTTCTCCACGTTGAGCCAGGCGATGAAACCAAGCTACTAAATACAGGGACGATATGTTCAAGGTGTATACACCAAGTCCATCAAGTACCTCAGGATAGGCCTGTTCCTGTACCGTCCATCAAGAGATGGAGGGACCCTGAGGTGTGCTCAACTTAGTTTCCCCTAGCGGACGCCACCGCACGAGGTCGTCCCTTTCCGATTTATTATTCGCGGATCGATATTCTAATAGAAGAGAAGTTCCGACAGAGATCGAAGTGTCACGAGACTTAGCCCTCTGGAATGCCTTTCGCTTCCTGCACGAGATGGAACGGAGATTCGAGAGGTCGCTATTCCACCTGACAACGCTCGCGAAGTCGCGAGAATAGACCGGGATTGATGACAGCGCGGATTTTAGTATGGCAGAAGACACGGAAATTACCAACTGCTCCAGATCCTCCAGCGACCTCGGTTCGGAGAAGGATTCGCGAGTGCTAGTCACCAAGAGTGCATCAAAAAGTTCCCAATCTGGGATGTATGAAGTGAAGCCCTTGATGCAAGGGATAGATGTTGTGGGACATAGGATCCACCAGAGTGAGATCAAAGGAGATTGGCCTATGATCCCCGACCCCCAACCGGTCGTAAACGTGCCAGTTGAGCACCTCGAGTGACGGATCAAGAACAACAATCACTGACATGGGCAAGTCCTCACGCGAACCTCTAGTCCCCGAAGGAGAAAAATGGCTCTTGGATGGCGATAAGCCAAACCGACCATCGGCCAGCAAGATGAAAGACCACGAAAGGGGTTGCAGCGAAGCGTTGGGCGTTTAATTGAGAAATCTTTACAGAGGTCATTGAAAGTCAATTAAGCTTCGATACCTGGCGAGCCGGTTGGAGAAGATAGAACAGTTGGGGGTGACGATCTTTTCTACCCGGTGGCGACGACCGAAGCAAAGAAAGGCGGACGAGCTACCAGAGTGGAAGCATCCTGACTCGCAGAAGCTGACCTTTGGGCTAGACGCCACTCGAAGTACGAGATCCGAAGCAGTGCAGAGTAATGCAAATGCTGGACCTTGGAGAATGCCTACAATACGGACTTTATTACGGTCTTCGGGATTTCAGAGGCCGAATTAAAAAGGAGCTCTTCAAGTGACGCCCTAACCTCCGCGTCATCTGCGAGGGAGGACAGAGTAATCCCGAAAGGTGCGGAAGTAACCGATGCTGCAGAAGTATCGAAGTATTAGAGGTTGTACTGGATGATCTGGAAACTAGCTGAGGTTTAGGAGATGGACACGGTGGCGTACTTGGAGCAGTAATCGATGGAGACCCCAGAAAAGGGCGCGACGAAAAAACCGAAACTGAACCTGAGTGGTTACGAACAGACGAATCAGACGAAGTCGACAGAAGATTTTGTGGTTTTTTAAATTTCTCTTCCATATTGAATCCCACGAGAAGGGTCGAACTAAACGTCGCCTCCCGGCAGTGCGCCCATACCGGGAGGAAGGCCAAAATGTCCCACAGGGTGCGTCTGGTACCCTGTGGTGAGAAAGTTAGCGTCTGAGCTGCCCGCCAGCCGTGCATCTCCTCGGCACTGTCTGATCTTGAGATTCGGGGTTTTTATAGTGGGTTTCTCCACTTTATGCCGGGCGGTGGAGCCCAGCACCCCGACTCTGCCTAAGCAGGATCGTACATGCAAGGTGAAAGCTCCAGGTCAATCGGGTACCTTGGGTTAGGCCTGTTCCCGCACCGTCCATTGAAAATTCACCGTGGTCAGAAGTTCGTGTTTTTCGTCAGAGTACCGAGACAGACTTGTAGACATTGGGAAATGCTGTCTCTGAATTCGGTATCTGGGACAATGAAATAAGACGTGCGTTGGGGTTTCATCAGAACCGCACATGCAGCCAGGGTTTTCCGCCAGATTTAGCTTGGATAGATTGGCCTTAAAACGGCCATCAACGGTAATTATGCACGTTAAGTGATGATTCGAACTGAAATAGTCATGAGTCAATGCAAAATTGACTCTGGGTATCCATTGATGGGTACCACTTCCTCTTTCCTCTATGTTCCATTGCATCTGCCAGATTCCCATTAGGTGATCCTTGAGAACACGGTTGTACTTTCTGATAGTACTCTTAGCAATGAATGTGGTAATGTCATTGCTGGGAAAACTTTGGCCTGGTATTCGTACATTATTCCTCTCCTAAAATGGTACCTTGCCGTCTCCTGGACAGTAGCTAGGTCCTGTGGTATCATGCTTGTCAGTACCTGTAATGCCGTAGTGGCAACGGTTCTACAAGCTGAGGTCATCAGTAGAAGGATTGATCTGTGGCAAGCCATCAGATGCCTTCTAACATGGCTGTTGTCTACCCTGTGTACCCACACAGAACTTGCGTAGAGAACAACAGGTTTATAAACAGCCCTGTATATGAGTTGCCCCAAAAGGGACGTTCTCTTCACCATCATGTTGAAGCACGTAGTCATCATTGCTGGCAAAGTCCGTTTTATTTCAGCTCATGGTCATTCCCACGAGCATATGCGCTGGACTGCAGCGGCGCAGAAGGAAGACAAGGAGTCAAAGTGACTCCTTGTCGTGGAGAGTACGTCCATGCGTACGTTGGGATGCACTGAGGGATCGGAGATCGATAAGAAGAGGACAGGGAAGGAGTGCGTACGTTGGGATGCTCCAACTAAGCACTAAGAGTGGGAACTATGTAATGGATCTCTTTAGCTTCATCGAGATCGATAAAAACTCAAAAGATTTTATTTGTTTTGACAGGTTAATCTTATTCGTCGATCTGAATCTGAATGGCTGTTCCTAATCAATGCATAATGTTGAATTGATAATCGAGGACCAATTATTTTATATGCGAGAACACATTACTGAAAAAATGTGGATCATCACGAGTCAAATCCAACCGATATCGATCATTTTCAGCTCGATATTCAGAAATTACAGACATTTGGGAAAAAATAGTCCTCTTGTCGCAAAATTCATAATGACATTTCCATTCAAAATATGACAACTGCATACACCAGTATTTTAGACATGTTTGTCATAAAAATGAACCCACAGAATTAGTTTCATTTCCGGCTCAATATTCACTCATTATGACAACTTGTCATAAAATTAAAACCACCCTCATAGAGATTTATAGTTGATGTGTATTGAAAAAAAAACATTTGTGGAATTTTTAAAAAATTTTCTCTCGTGACGATTTTCTCGAAATTTGGCACACTCCTTCCTTTTAACGCTATCTAGACATTCTCTAAGTTACGAATTGATAGGATGAATATTCAAGAAATTAATGCTAAACTATTCGATGGATTTGGACCAATAACGAACTTGACCGAGATATTTGGACACTCGACCTATTCTGAAAAAATGAAAACTCTAGGTCCCTCATAATAAACAAGGGATATGTTGTCTGTGACCAGCTGAGATTTCTTCCAGTGAACTGATTGAGGAATATTTGATTTGTATGTTGATAGGACATCTGGCAAATTAAATCAAATCGAATTTTGTATTTGGTTACGCTAGTAGTTAACTAGACTACAGAATATCGATTCATCTTCAAAACCACTTTCTGAAATGTCTTACTTATTTTGAGGTCTTTAATCACAGACTAAAATATTGAAACTTTATTTTCAGTATTCGGTATTCTTTGGTACTGAACAAAATTGATTGCAAAACATTTTAGGATGAAATTTTCTTTATCACAGAGTGTTCAAATTGCATTCAATTATGATCTTTTCCTTGAGTGCTTGTTCAATATTATTTATTAGTCCAGTGGAATATTACCCAGAAGTATGGTTTCTCAGAAGATAATTTGGGTGAGCTTTTTACTTGAAAATGTCAAAATGTCCTGGCAAATGAATTTTACTTCTCTAGAAGTGCTTTCAGTGCCCAAGAAATATGAAGTTTTCAGTTTTTCTGGAGCACCAAAATTATGCATTATTCCTTATTAGTAAAAAATCTTGACACGCCAACGCTTTTTAATGCTTTAGATATTCTGATTGGGATTAGAGTCACAATACGTTAGTGCTTTTTGCATTCCAATGTAGTTGAAAAATGTCACTTCGAATTGTTTATTGAAGTAGATTCATTTTTGACATTTTCATTACTACCTAATATTAATGTTTTTTCACCCCGGGTTTGAATCTCACACTAGAACTGATTTGTTTTATTCAAAAACTCAGCTACGACGGTAAAATTCCGGGGCATACAAATTATCGGTAATCTCGATTTATGTACGAATTCTTGTTGATTTCAAAGGAATATCTGATAAGATATCGAGTATTGAAAAAAATGTTTTTGGGAATGTTTTAACAATTTTCTACCGTGTCGATTCCTTCGAAATTTGGCCAACCCTTTTATTTCAAAATCGTCCAATCGTCCAAGCGAAAATCAACTTTCAAATGCTAAACTATTCGATGGATTTGGCCCAATAACGAACTTGACCGAAATATTTGGACAATCAACCTATTTTGAAATTATGAAAACTCTAGGACTCTAGGTCATCTACTTCGGAAGATAGAGAGTAAACAGCCGGAGGGACCGCGTCCGGACATACTCAAATGTTCTTCATCAGGAAGTCGAACCCAGTCGATTGAGACATTTGGGTAAAACGATAGCTCGCTGTTCCCCTAGAAACAAGCGCGCAAAAATGAGGGCTGTGTTTCAAGGATTGCCATAACTTTCGAATTTTACAACTACCGGTTACCCACCGAGTGCCACTGATAAGGTAGTTATTGAACCCTGGTTTTGTTTTGTGTATTTAAATGTCTCCGTGAGCTTAGGGCCCAATTGAACGATTCACAAACATTCCAAGTAATCAACAAATTTGCCGACGGAAATTCCGAAGAGTGCTAAAATTGATGGGTCATAAAAACTATGCACAAGAACATCTGGCTTAAAAATTCCCAATTGGGAACGGCAGTTTGGTCTAACGTTTTTGTGAAAATATTCGTTTGTTTACAATATTTTAAAAGAGCTTATCGATCTTCTTTTATTATGGTGTAATATCCATTTTAATCAGTGATATGATGTTGTGAAAAAGAGTACAGAAAATTTTGTGCAATCAATCATTCTAGTCTAGTTCGAATTTTCGTTTTATTTCACATCTATTCGAATTCCCACCATTTGAACCAGTAATGAATGAAGTTTATTTAAGAATATGGTTTTCTTCGTTTACCATTTTTCAGTTGGAATCTACAGATTTGCTCAAAGTATTTCTACCGTTTTCGCTCTCTGACGTTCGAGACTACTGATGTGATGCATTGTTCGCTTTAGCGTGGATGGAGCATATAAGTGAAAAATCTGAAAATGCTGTAAAGCAGTCTCAACGCGTTTGTTCTATAAGTGATACGATATAAACATGCATTTATACGAACACAATTTAGCCCTTAAACAACTTCAGACTCATGAAGTGTCATCAATGGAAACATAAATTATTGAAAAATAAGCATTTGACCTACAATGCACAAAACACATTTTGATGAATACCATATAATTTCATCCAGAAATCGTTATGAAATTAAATGTAGCTGATAATCAGATTGTTTATAGAAATTTTCCTATTTTGGATCCCTTTTTCAGACACGAAGGCTTATAGTAACAAGGAATGAGAATTCAAAATTTCCAATCTATTCGCTTTCGGTTCCATAAAATTTTTATATATTTTCAGGATTGATGAAATTTAATTATATTCAGGAAATCAATAACGTCCATAGAAACATCATAGATATCTGACGAATATCTTATAAAGAATCGGTTCTAATAAAAGAATTTTTTGGGAATTTTTGATAAATTTTCTAGAGTGGCGATTATCTCGAAATTTGGAAAACCATTTAATTTAACATCATTAAAACACCTTCTAAATTTAGAGAGTATACGATGGGAGGGCAGCCTGACCTACTTAAATTTGTTTCTGGGACTCCATTTTCGGCTCGATATTCGGAAATTACAGACATTTGGACGCATCGACACGAGTCCGACTCAAATCAATGCTCAGGTCCAATCGGTGAAGATTAGCCTTAAACGGGCCATGACCTGTGATGAAGCAGGTGAGATGGGAGTTCGGAGTGAACCAAGGGTGGTTATTCAAGTGGTTTACCGAAGGGAGCCATTCAAAGGTCTTACGACCGACGACGGCTGGAGAGGATGCGGCTGCAAGTTAGAGAGAAACATTGTACTTACGGATCGATGTGAGAGATAACTGTGTAGAAGACGCAGTTGGTCTAAAGGTAGATTCATAGAGTGAGCCCGACGGAAAATGCTCGGCCACCAAAGTGCTTCAAATGCACCTTCGATGTCGAGCAGCAGGGCCGCGACATATTCATGCGGCGACTCGCGTGTGAATTTAACTAGTCTTAAAACTGCGTCTTCGGTTGAAAGACCTGGTCTGAAACCGAACTGCGAGGTTGAAATTTTCCTGGGGTCTAGAAGGTCTCGAGAGAGTCTGGAGAGCATAAGTCGCTTCAGAAGCTTACCCATAACGAAGAGTAAGCTAATCGAGCGGTAAGACTTGGGGTCGTCCGGCGGACGGTCCCCTGACTTATTTATTAGACAAAGAGAGGCCGACTTCCATGCGTTGGGGAAGTGTCCCGTTCCAGACAAGAATTGTGTAGTAGCAGTAGCGTGGTAGGAATGACAAATATCGCGCGTTTGAGAATTCGGCCTGAAATCAAGTATGGCCCCGGAGCACCGCAGAAAGGGGTTGCGGCGACGGCCGCTTCCAGTTCCTTCAAGGTGAATGGGGTGACCTGTTCGACCGGTAAGTCTCGAGGCCCGGAGTGGTTTTCTCGTGTAGTGGTGTGGACCGCGGTGTCCTGACTAAAATCGTCGGAAGAAAAAAGGAGCGTAAGAATAGCGTCAATGGTTTCAGAGGGCACCTCGTAAAAGGACCGTCGTGTCTCCTCACCGTGTGAGGGATGCGATGGCCATGAAATTTGTCGGTCGCCACTTTGTACGAGACCCCCCAGGGTGTTCTCGACATCTCGGAACGAACAAATTTCGACCAATTCTCAAACTTTTCGCGTCGGATAGAACGAACGTATTTATTTTTAAGACGTTTAAGGTCTTGAATAAGTGAGTTGACAGTCTCAGGAGGCAGACCAAAGCGTCTACCTCTGTAAGTATAAGCTCGTTGTCAGCAAACGCTAGTCTGTCTACGAATTTTATATCAATGCGCTTCGTCCGCCCTCCAACGCATGTCCGCTTCATCTATCTATGTGGATATGTGGATTGTTATTTGTCTCATCACGGTTCCGCTAACTATGCGTCTGTCCATCAGAAAATCTCCGCATAGTCTCTGTTTTACTTGGTATGCTTGCTTTTATCATTTCTTTCCTGATGTATGTGGTCCACGCTCCATTGAAGGCATTTTGTAAATCGAGGGTCACAAGTAGATGATGTCTTTTGTTGTTCTTGTTTATTTTTAATTGCTCAACCAATTCGTCAATCGTGTCCGTCGTTGAGTACCCCTCCCTGAATCTGTACTGTCGTCTGTTTATTTTGTTGTTAGTTTTGATCCAGTGTTGAAGTCGTTTATTAGCGATCCTGTCGAGTATCTTTCCAATGTTGGGAGAAGGCTTATCAGTCTGTTTAGGTATTCATACTGATTCTGCGATATTCCATACCTTTGAAAAGCGTCCGTACATGTACATCAAAGAGTGATTGTAGATGTCTGTTATTGATTCTTTTGTTACCTCGTAGATATGTAGCAGCACTACGTTTGGTATTCTGTCGTAGTTGTTCTTTTAATTTTCGTTTTCTGTGTAAGTTTCATCTTCTTTCAGTATGTTCGTATTCTGCGGTATATTACTCTTACTAAGGAATTTCTACACCTTATCCCATGGATTTTCGTAGTCATATACTTTGCATTTAACCTTACTGACCTTTGTATCTACATCGAGCTCGTAAGTGTTGTATTTATGTAGACTGAGCGTTTCATCGTCTTGAACTTTCTGTTCTGTATTCTGAGCCCTTTACGCATTGTCGAATGTTTATATCTGCTAACTCTTGAGCTTTGAAATGTAGGCTGCTGTGTGCCATCATCATGCATATTGTGTCATTGTCCAATCTAGCAGTTTCTCTCCCCTCGTGTCTGCGACTGTACCTCCCTACATCGTATTAGGTGCACTTATGTCCCCTGCTAATAGATGTTTACTTGTTTCATGTTCCATCTTGCCTGTTAGCTCATCTAATCGCTTATTTTTGTTTCCTTCAGGTTCATCATAAATAGACGTGATGATATACTTTATTTCCTTATTGATTCCCGTTGTTAATTCAATAGTTTTGTAGTTTTTATTAGTCGTGTCTAGTCTGGTGGTTATATTCTTAAGCGATCGCTTCGTTAGTATATGTGAGTTTGCCATCTCCTCGTTTCCGTGTGTAATGTAATCAGCATTTTCAATTCGTTTCCTGTACGATTCTTGTATTATGGCAATTTCTATATCATCCTCTCGGAGTTTTTGATGTAATAAAAGTGTCGCTTCACGTCCTACGTCTATAATTTGCATGATCTTTATAGCCATTACGTGCCATATGTTGTCTTAGGTCACGTCTAGTACCTTCTATTTTGCAGTTAATGCAGCATTTGTGACACACACTTTGTGCCTCGCAATATTTCGCCATGTGCCCATACTTGTGACAATTGAAACACAATGTTACGCTTATTTCTTCTACAACTACTACTCGTTCAAGCTCCCAGTATAGCGTTCCCTTCTTTAGAAGAGAGTTTGCCAGTATTGTATCTGTTTGTATGAATATGTCTTCTCTATATGTGTTTCGGCATGTCTTTCTTGTCACTGTTTTAGTTGTGTTTCTAAATGAGTCTCTGTCTATGTCATGGTTTCCTTCATTGTCCGTGTATCCTTAAATTATCTCTATTGTTATTGATGTGGGCTTCTTTTTTTTAACATTTCGTATTTCAAAATCTTTGTGTTTTTGTAGATCTGTGTTTAGTTTATCATGTTGAGCCTTGTGTGTGCTCTGTATTATCTCTTTTCCGTCTTTTATCGGAATAATATGTCTCACTCTTTCGCCCTTCAGTGTATTTTTTGTTACTTCAGTAGATTCGTTATTAGGTCTTTGTGATTTGTTACATAATTCATGCTTATAATTGTTGTGTGCCTTGCTTTCTGTTTTGGTGTTATCCATCCGATAGATGTTTGTTCATTTGATTCATCTTGTCATTATCTGTGCATAAGTTCTTGTTCTATTTTCCTGCAGTGCCCAATCACTGTCAGTCTCATAGTCTGTGCACGTGCCTGTATGTCTTCCTGCCTTTCTCTTTCCTTCTGCTTGTGCCCATTTCTTTACTACTACCTTCAGGATTATTATGTTTTTCTTGGTGCATTATTTCTATACTCTGTCTGTCAGAGGTATCCGTCAATTCCATATTTCTGCAATAAATTAGCCTTTTTATGTCTTCTATTTAGCGTGTTAAATTTTGTAGTTGATCGTTTCGCCTTTTGATTTGTTCGTTTTGCGATCTTATTGTTGCTTTATATGTCGTCATCATTTCTTGTTGACCCTTGCACTTACTTATTTTGTATGTCATCTTCAACATGATGTCATTTGCGTGTCCATCTGATTTCTCACAATTCCTTGTTCTTCCCTGTTAAATTGTATTTTTCTCCCTGACTGTCTGTTTTTAGCCTTCAATATGTTTTCGTTGGCCTTTAATATTCCATTTATTGATTTCTGACTTGTATGCTTCAAATAATAATAATAATAATAATAATAATAAAGGTCTTTATTCAACAAGTTTCATATAAACCAAATACAAACTCTTACAACATTTGAAAAACTAAGTTGAATAGGCGAGATTCAGATCACCATTTCAGGTGTACTGTTCAATCTAAATAAGATCGTTTTACCACCCAGAACAAATCAAATCTTGGTGTATTTTCTATTTTCACGGTCCCTCCGCCTGGTTTGTCAGATCAGTTGACTTTTTTCGTACATTAGAACTATGTTTCTTATTATCTTTTTCAATTATCAGTGAACGATCTTTCTAGATCGTTATTCTTTCTCTTTCCATGACTTGGAGATCTTGGTAGAGAATAGGTTCGTGGGATCGTTCCCGTTTGTTCTATTTGTCCCTCTTTGAGTTTCCATTTGTCAACTCTTTTACTCTTTTATCTGTAAATTAAAATTCGTGAATAAATATAGCTTATCCCAAGAGTTGGGTCGAAATAAAAATCGCCTTCCAGCAGTGCGCCCTTACTGGGAGGAGGGCTATATGTTCTACAGGGCGCAAGGTGAACGCTATTTCTAAATCGTTATTCTTTCTCATTTCATGTCTTTGAGATCTTGGTAGAGAATAGGTTCGTGGCATCGTTCCCGTTTATTCTATTTGTCCCTTTATGAGTTTCCATTTGTCAACTTCGTTTCCGCTTACTTGTCCTCTTATGCTTCTCCACTAGTTATTGTCTGTAAATTAAAATTCATGAATAAATATAGCTTGTCCCAAGAGTTGGGTCGAAATATAAATCGCCTCCCAGCAGTGCGCCCTTACTGGGAGGAGGGCTATATGTTCTACAGGGTGCGCAAGGTGCCCTGTGATGAGAAAGCTAGCGTCAGCCATGCATCCTATCGGCACTTGTCTCACCTTAGGATTCGGGGTTTTTGTAGTGGTTTTCTCCACGTTGAGCCAGGCGATGAAACCAAGCTACTAAATACAGGGACGATATGTTCAAGGTGTATACACCAAGTCCATCAAGTACCTCGGGATAGGCCTGTTCCTGTACCGTCCATCAAGAGATGGAGGGACCCTGAGGTGTGCTCAACTTAGTTTCCCCTAGCAGACGCCCCCGCACGAGGTCGTCCCTTTTCGATTTATTACGCGTGGATCGGTATTCTAATAGAACGGAAGTTGTGACAGAGATTGAAGTGTCACGAGCCCTCTGGAATGCCTTTCGCTTCCTGCACGAGATGGAACGGAGATTCGAGAGGTCGCTATTCCACCTGTCAACCCTCGCGAAGTCGCGAGAATAGACCGGTATTGATGACAGCGCGGATTTTAGTATGGCAGAAGACACGGAAATTACCAACTGCTCCAGATCCTCCAGCGAACTCGGTTCGGAGAAGGATTCGCGAGTGCTAGTCACCAAGAGTGCATCAAAAATTTCCCAATCTGGGATGTATAAAGTGGAGCCCTTGATGCAAGGTATAGATGTTGTGGGACATAGTTGCCACCGGAGTGAGATCAAAGGAGATTAGCCTAAGATCCCCGACCCCAACCGGTCGTAGACGCGCCAGTTGTGCACCTCGAGTGACGGATCAAGAACAACAATCACTGACATGGACAAGTCCTCACGCGAACCTCTAGTCCCCGAAGACGAAATATGGCTCCTGGATGGCGATAAGCCCAACCGACCATCGGCCAGCAAGATGAAAGACCAAGCAGAGCGTTGGGCGTTTAATTGAGATATTTTTACAGAGGTCATTGAAAGTCAATTAAGCTTCGATACCTGGCGAGCCGGTTAGAGAAGATAGAACAGTTGGGGGAGGCGATCTTTTCTACCCGGTGGCGACGACCGATACAAAGGAAGGCTGACTCTTAGGCTAGACGCCACTCGAAGTACGAGATCCGAAGCAGTACAGAGTAATGCAAATGTTGGACCTTGGAATACGGACTTTATTACGGTCTTCGGGATTTTAGAGGCCGAATTAAAAAGCAGCTGTTCAACCGGCGCCCTGACCTCCGCGTCATCGGCGAGGGAGGACAGAGTAATCCCGAAAGGTACGGAAGTAACCGATGCTGCAGAAGTATCGAATAAGTATTAGAGGTTGTACTGGATGATCTGGAAACTAGCTGAGGTTTAGGAGATGGACACGGTGGCGTACTTGGAGCAGTAATCGATGGAGACCCCAGAAAAGGGCGCGACGAAAAAACCGAAACTGAACCTGAGTGGTTACGAACAGACGAATCAGACGAAGTCGACAGAAGTTTTTGTGGTTTTTTAAATTTCTCTTCCATATTGAATCCCACGAGAAGGGTCGAACTAAACGTCACCTGCCGGCAGAGCGCCCGTACCGGGAGGAAGGCTAAAATGTCCCACAGGGTGCGTCTGGTGCCCTGTGGTAGGAAAGTTAGCGTCTGAGCTGCCCGCCAGCCGTGCATCTCCTCGGCACTGTCTGACCTTGAGATTCGGGGTTTTTATAGTGGGTTTCTCCACTTTATGCCGGGCGGTGGAGCCCAGCACCCCGACTCGGCCTAAGCAGGACCATACATGCAAGGTGAAAGCTCCAGGTCAATCGGGTACCTTGGTTTAGGCCTTTTCCCGCACCGTCCATTGAAAATTCACTGTGGTCAGAAGTTCGTGTTTTTCGTCAGAGTATCGAGACAGACTTGTAGACATTGGGAAATGCTGTCTCTGAATTCGGTATCTGGGACAATGAAATAAGACGTGCGTTGAGGTTTCATCAGAACCGCAATTGCAGCCAGGGTTTTCCGCCAGATTTAGCTTGGATAGATTGGCCTTAAAACGGCCATCAACGGTAATTATGCACGTTAAGTGATAATTCGATCTGAAATAGTCATGAGTCAATGCAAAATTGACTCTGGGTATCCATTGATGGGTACCTCTTCCTGTTTCCTCTATGTTCCATTGCATCTGCCAGATTCCAATTAGGTGATCCTTGAGAACACGGTTGTACTTTCTGATAGTACTCTTAGCAATAATTGTGTTAATGTCTATGGCCGGGAAAACTTTGGCCTGGTATTCGAACATTATTCCTCTCCTAAAATGGAACATTGCCGTCTCCTGGACAGTAGCTAGGTCCTGTGGTATCATGCCTGTCAGTACCTGTAATGCCGTAGTGGCAACGGTCCTTCAAGCTGTGGTCATCAATAGAAGGATTGATCTGTGGCAAGCCATCAGATGCCTTCTAACATGGCTATTGTCTACCCTGTGTACCCACACAGAACTTGCTTAGAGAACAACAGGTTCATAAACAGCCCTGTATATGAGTTGCTCCAAAAGGGACGTTCTCTTCTTCATCATCATGTTGAAGCACGTAGACATCATTGCTGGCAAAGTCCGTTTTATTTTAGTCCATGGTCATTCCCACGAGCATATGCGCTGGACTGCAGCGGCGAAGAAGGAAGACAAGGAGTCAAAGTGACTCCTTGTCGTGAAGAGTACGTCCATGCGTAAGTTGGGATTCTCCAAGGGCGGGAAATGAAGGGATCGGGGATCGATAATGAGAGGACAGAGAAGGAGTATATGTTCACTCGTCTGGGACTCCCCGCATCGACACGAGTCCAACTCGCCTAGGTCCAATCGATGAAGATTAGCCTTAAACGGGCCATGACCTGTGATGAAGCAGGTGTGATGGGAGTTCGGAGTGAACCAAGTAGCTTACCGAAGGGAGCCATTCAAAGGTCTTACGACCGACGACGGCTGAGTCCCAGTCAGCTTGCCAGCGCAAGATTAGAGATTGTCTTATTTCCGCCAGATTTCCGTTCTCGATTTTAGGGAAGTCCCTGTGGTAGAACGGGAGATCGTGTCTTTTGAAGTAGCACGCTGCTCAGTAAATAACGTAGAAGTGAATTGGATTATGCCGGTTATGACCTGAAGACGTTGAGCGGATAGTAGATTTCGTTTGACGTGCGAGTGCGTAGCCCGGTCGTACCAGGCTGCAGCACAATAAAAACCATTGGTAGGAATACTACATTATAATATATTGCAAAGGCGTGCTTAGAGGAGCCTCCAAGCGGTTTGATGAGTCTTGAGAGTTTATTCGCGATGTTGCTGGTTTTGTTGCGGAGTTCGTTCACGTGAGGAAGTAAGGTGAGCCCGGCGTCGAGTAAGACTCCCAGATATTTCAACTCGGAAACCCAAGTGAAGGATCCAGAAGTCGTTCTTACGGTCGGGGGGCGATCCGCGTTTAAGGACCCCTTGAGGAGGAGAGCCTTTGATTTAGGTATAGAAATTGTGAGCTTATTAGCTTGAAGCCAGTCCACGACGACGTCAACAAAACGTTGGAGCTGGACTTGGAGCGCGCGTCGGCTGTTGGCTGAGACGAGTAGCGCAAGATCGTCGGCGTAAGCTATAGCTAGACCCTCCTCGTTCGCGAGGAGGAGTAGTAGTTCGTCCAAGACCAGGTTCCAAAGCGAAGGGCCCAAGACGGACCCTTGCGGGCATCCTCGGGAGAGGGTGCGGCTGCAAGTTAGAGAGAAACATTTGTACGTTACGGATCGATGTGAGAGATAACTGTGTAGAAGACGCAGTTGGTCTAAAGGTAGATTCATAGAGTGATCCCGACGGAAAATGCTAGGCCACCAAAGTGCATCAAATGTACCTTCGAGGTCGAGCAACAGGGCCGCGACGTATTCATGCGGCGACTCGCGTGAGAATTTAACTAGTCTTAAAACTGCGTCTTCGGTTGAAAGACCTGGTCTGAAACCGAACTGCGAGGTTGAAATTTTGCCGGGGTCTAGAAGGTCTCGAGAGAGTCTGGAGAGCATAAGGCGCTCCAGAAGCTTACCCATAACGGAGAGTAAGCTAAACGGGCGGTAAGACTTAGGGTCGTCCATGCGTTGGGGAAGTGTCCCGTTGCCAGACAAGATTTGTATAGAAGCAGTAGCGTGGTAGGAATGACAAGTATCGCGCGTTTGATAACTCTGGCCCCGGAGCACCGCGGGAAGGGGTTGCGGCGACGGCCGCTTCCAGTTCCTGCAAGGTGAATGTGGTGACCTGTTCGACCGGTAAGTCTCGAGGCCCGGAGTGGTTTTCTCGTGTAGTGGTGTGGACCGCGGTGTCCTGACTAAAATCGTCGGAAGGAAGAAGACGCGTAAGAATAGCGTCAATGGTTTCAGAGAGTGCCTCGGTAAAAGTACCGTCGGGTCTCCTCACCGTGTGAGGGATGCGATGGCCATGGAATTTGTCGGTCGCCACTTTGTACGAGACCCCCAGGGTGTTCTCGACATCTCGGAACGAACAAATTTCGACCAGTTCCCAAACTTTGCGTGTCGGATAGAACTAACTTATTTATTTTTAATACGTTCAAGGTCTTGAATAAGTGAGTTGACAGTCTCAGGAGACAGACCAAACCGTCTACCTCTTTCGACTTCTTTACGCGCGCGGTTGATTCTAGACTTCTGTCTGGCAAGGTCGGAATTCCACCAACCGACATGATGTTACCGGGATGGCCGCGAGTGTCGATTTGAAGAAAGCAGAAGTGACAAATGACGAAAGCGCCTCCACTTCTTCGTTAGAAGAGGGCGTTGAAGTTAGACTTGAAGCTAAGATGCGTGACTCTAATTCAGCGTCAAATAGCTCCCAATCGGCTCAGGAGTGTACGAAATGGATCCGGTCATCAAGTCGTTGATGTTCCGGGGATGAAAAGGAACTAAATGAAACCTCAAACGTTATTGGACGGTGGTCGCCCAAACCCAGCTCGTGAACTCTCCAGTTCTAATTGTGCGGAGCCATGCTACTAGACGCTAGGGTCACATCTATGTTACTTTCGCCATTCGAGGAAGAAAACGTAGGTAACTGTCCAGGGGCGTTACATATCGTCAGACGATGTCTGGCGATGAACTCCTCTAGGCATTCACCTTTGTGATCCCGAAAGCCGGAGTACCACAAGTGTGACTTGGTGTTGGCGTCAAGACAAACGATGTACTTGTTGAGTCTAAGCAATTGAATGATTAGCTCTGCCCTATGCAGATACGGTTCTATTGGGTCGGCGAATTGACAGTAAATATTTATTAATGTAAAAGATTGATTGGCGTGAGTGATTTGTACGGTAGTGAAGTGGGAATTGCAAAATTGTGATAGGGCAAAGACGTCTAACGAGGTGAAGGTGTAGGTATAAACAAAATCTCATCTTCGATGAAATATCTAGCATTTGAAAAAGGCCTCGACTCCGGAAAAAATATTAGAAAGCATTCTGGCCACCGCCATATCCAAACTGGCCAGAAACCGATTCCAAAGGAGCTTTGAGTTTAATGTCTGCTTTGATTCTTTCCCCAGAATTCTTATGAAAAAACTGATCATAAAGACAATTGGAAATAAATTTCTTATTGTGATCTGGGTGTAGGATGATTCGAAGATTTGCTCGAATCGATGATATTCAAATGTATTGTGGTAGATATTTCAACATATACATATGAAGTTGAAATATACATATTTTCTAATCGAGCGCAGAATCAGACCAAAATTATATAACTATATTATATTATATAACTAGCGAGTTATTAGAGTACCTAAAAATTGATATCAAGCTATCTACAAATGGATTCAGATCATTACCAGAGTATAATCGAACAAATGAGAGAATATGAAAAAGAACCCCTTTAACGGCATATTTAGTTCTAAATCAAGCAGCCCAATGGAATCGCCTACATCAGCACATCAAAATGAGATTGTGATTAACAATAATACTTACAAAAATTGGAACTTTTATTATACAATCATTATTGATTGTATAATAAAAGTGAACAATGAACAAAAATAATATTTTGATAAATATTCTTAACAATTTCTTGCTACAATGTCAATAATAAAAATTTTTAATATGGATTTCTTTGTATTATTTGTCTTTTTGTTAACCATTTGCTATGACCTAACTCTCAGGGGGTATTAATTCTAGGAAATAATTAACAAAAGCGGGGTGATTAAATTCTCTATTTGGAAACGTATCTACAAATTTTAAAAGGTCGACCCATAAACGCACGTGCCCTTATAGTTCTCACAATATCTCATAATTTGTCAAAATAAATGATTTTCTTTAATTTACAGAATTACCAGGATTGGCTTTTATCGGCCAAATAATGATAAAAAAGAAATAATTATGTTTTCAAGCGATTCACAAATCTCTATCTTCGTTTATATCGGGTGAATGGTCTGGATTGATATTCCAAGATCCTGTCAACAAGAGTGAATAGATAATTAAAAGGTTGGATCTGACCTTGCAGAGAGTTCTCGGTGGTAGTACACCCCTTCAGTTGCGTAGTAGTACGATCTCGCGTTCACTACAGGCTGTCTAATTCTTTCGTCCAATTTTCTCGACCTATCTCCTCCTCTATTCCAATTTTCCTCTATTCCATTCAGATAGTCAGGAATTCAAGCGACCTCCGGTAAGAATTATTCACGTCCTCGCCTCGTATCCAATACGACTTGAAGTACAAGCAAAAGAAAAAAGCCTTCTGCAAGATTGAGAATAATGAAATTTACGATATACAACTGAAAGTATATATCAAAAAAACTTACGAGATGTTGTGCGGCTTTGAAATGATCTGAAGACCTTAATACGTATTCAAATCCCTCTAAGGAAATAATTTCACCTGATGAAATTATTATATTTCGTACTATCGTGAACTTGGAAAACGAAATCCGATTTCTCGATAATTTTCCACACAGAAAATCTAAAATAATCTCTTCCAAGAGTCTTCGTTAATCGAATAATCGAAATGAACCGCGCCAGCTGTGAAGAATTGCGATAAGAACACCGGACAAAAAATATTCGCTCGTCTACGGCATGCGTTCGCCATCTACCAACAACAAGTAAGAATTATGCTAAAATAATAAAATTTTTACTGAAAGTACCTTCGTTAGAATACAGAGGGCCATCGTAATCATTTTTGAATTTTCATTTTCTTCACAAGAAAATCGAACCGTAACACACCACTTCTCCTTAAAAGAAGTTTTGAAGAAACTGTAAAATAGCCAATCTCCAACCGACTGCTTCACAGATAGAGAACTTTCATCATTTTTTTTTGTAAATACCAACACATAAACGAACAACCACACACTCTTTACTCTGGCGGGTGCGCTTTAATGTCCTTAGCGTGCCAAACCCCCAAAGAAGAACCATTCTCATCTATCAATTCATAGGTCCACGGAGAAATAATTTTTCCAATCTTGAATGGACCCACAAACTTTTGCGCCAACTTAGCATTGAAACCCTTCGCCTTGTCCGACAGTACGTATTGTCTTTTCCACACTTTCTGTCCTTTCGGAAACTTTTCATCTCTGTGTCGTAGATTGTATCGAGTTTTAGATTTTTCATAAGATTTAGCCAACCTCTTCCTGACGCTGACGAATAGTGACTTGAGTACAGATATGCGGTTATGCAAGTCAAATGTTTTTGAAGGAACGTCTTGATCCTCGACGCTATTCAGATTTATCTCTCTTCCAAAGTTCACCAAATTTGGAGAAACGCCGGTAACGTCATGCTTAGCGGATCTCATTGCACAAGTAATTTTTGGTAATATTTTAACCCAAGACTTCTGATTGTCGGATACTTATGCCGAGAGCATGGTCCTCAAAACACGGTGTGTTCTTTCTACTGGATTAGCCTGTGGATGATAAAGTGCCGTAAACTTTATTTCCACTCTATAACTGGCCATAAGTTCTCTGAAAGCCTTGCTTACAAATTGCGAACCATTATCTACAATTATTTTCTTAGGTGCTCCATAAACAAGGATAACTTGGCTTTCCAACGTCTCGACTATTTTACCTGTCTTGGCAGAACGAAGAGGAAACGTGAGCAAAAACTTGCTGAAACAATCCAACACTCAATATATATGAGAATCCTGACGAGCTCCTTGGCAAAGGTCCAACCAAATCAGCACTCACTAATTCCCATGGTCGTGAAATCGTTGGCTGCAAAGATAACATTTGCCCTATAGGTGCCTTCTGCTCTGGTTTAATTCTGCAACACACTTCACAATTCCGGACATAACGTGCCACATCAGCTTTCATTTTTGGCCAATACACTCTCCTGGACAATCTGGCGAATGTTTTGGAGATACCCAAATGTCCTGCGGATGGTGGATCGTGATGTTCTTTAACGATCCGCTGTCTGTCGTCTTTAGGTACTACAATCATCCAATCTGAAAAATCCAGATCTAGATATCTGAACTTGCGTTTGAGCAATTTACCATCTACGATAGTCCAGAATGGAAATTTCTCTGGGTCTGCACGTACCTTATTCATCATTTCCTGGTACCAATTGTCAGTAACATCCGATTTATTCCCGGTAAAGACTTCATCTATGCGTGGAACAGATCTCGAAAGGGTATCAGGTACCAAATGTTCTTTCCCCTTTCGATGCTCGATCTCGAAATCGTAGGCTTGCAACCTTAATGCCCATCGTGCTATTCTGTCGATTGAATCCTTTATGTCAAAAAGCCATTTCAACGAATAGTGATCTGTTATTACCTTGAATTTTGTTCCTTCTAGGTAAGGACGAAGTTTCTCTACGGCAAAAATTACGGCGAGACATTCTTTTTCAGTGGTAGAAAATTTTCTCTCAGATTTCGTCAATGATCTCGACAAATAACATATTACACAATCCCCTTCAGGGTAACTCTGGGATAATGCCGCTCCCAGCCCATAATCACTGGCATCAGTTTCGACAGTAAAGGGTCTCTGAAAGTCTGGGCAAGCTAGAATAGGCGCTTTAACGAGAGTCTCCTTGAGTTCGTCAAACGCATGATCGCATGCAGCATCCCAGACGAACGGCTAGTTCTTTTTAGTTAAATTGGTGAGAGGTGACATCAACGTACAAAAACGAGGAATAAATCTCCTATACCAAGATGCCATTCCAATAATTCTTCTCACCTCTTTGACTCCTTTGGGTCTAGGTATGCTCAATATTGACTCCACCTTTCCCGGGTCCACTGCCAATCCTCCCTCGTTGACTACGTAGCCAAGGTACTTCAGCTCTGATCGACAGAAAACACTTTTCTCTCGGTTCATCGTCAGTTCTGCCTGCTTAATACGTTGAAGAACAATCTTCAACACCTCAACATGCTTTTCAAATGTTGGCGTACAAATAATGATGTCGTCTAGATAAACGAAAACATATGGATCCAGATCAGCCCCAATCAACTTGTCCATCACTCTTTGCCAAGTGGCTCCTGCAGAGTGTAAACCAAAAGGCATCCTTTTGAATTGAAAAAGGCCTCTAGATGGCACAGTAAACGCTGTAAGTGGTCTGGATTCTTTGGATAGAGGTATCTGCCAGTAAGCAGATTTAATGTCGATCGTACTCAAAAATTTCGCATCTCTCAATTTGTCCAATATTACACTAACATATGGAATGGGGTAAGCATCTGGCACGCTCACAGAGTTCAATTTCTTATAATTGACGCAAAATCTCCATCTGCCATCCGATTTTCGTACCATAACAATAGGCGAACTCCATGGACTGTCTGACGGTTCCACGATATCTCGTGCCAACATCTCGTCCAACTCTGAATTAACTTCTTTGTGTAAGGCAGGTGATAGAGGATAATATCTCTGCTTTATTGGTGGCGATTCGGTTCGAATAACGTGTTCTACAAGATTGGTACACCCTAATCCATTTCCTACGTTCTTAAAAGCTTTATCAACGATCCTATCCAAAATTTCCCGCTGCTCTGGGTTCAGCGATTCGTGTCCACTCAGTCCTTTGACTTCAACCGCATTCAAGTGATCTTCGCCTCCAAACCACCATTTCCCAGTAAACATGTTTGGTATTAGTTTCATTTGCGACCAAAAGTCTATTCCAAGAATAAGTTCATGTGGTAACGAAGGTACCATTAGTACGTCTATCACCGTGATTTTATCCTCCAAGCGAATTGGCACCGAACACGTTCCTTTACTCCTACAAATATGACCATTCCAAACAGTACACGAAACCTGATCTCTTTCGTTAACTGTACACAATTTCGAAATCAATTCCCAGCCAGGTCCTCCAAGAATGGTACGAGAGGCTCCGCTATCTAATAACCCCAAAAAGTTTCTTCCCAAAATCTCCACTTTTAAGTATGGTCTCTGATCGTCTTTTGCGTGTGCCAAAATGAAATCTAGCACTGCCATACGATTATCTGAACAGGTGCCTAGTTGAGATGACTCCTCCACCAGTCGGCTTACTGGGGAGGTGCACGGGAGTTTTTTGAACAACATGTGTTACTGTATGCCCCCGGTTTTCCGCACCGAAAACAGAATATCTTCCTCGGTCTGGCACATTTTTTAAATTTATGGCCTGATTCCCCGCAATTGAAACATAGCGAAGTTGTTAATGAAGTCCCAGGCTTCTGAGTACTTTGAGATTCTATCGATGCAATCGTAGGTCGGTCCTGGTATTGTGATCTTTTGTAGGCCAACTCCGGCTCCACCAATAGGCGAGTATTGAAAGGTGGTGGGCAAAACTTTTGCACCCTGAGTTCCGTTTCCTCGATAATTCTCGCAATTCGGATAAGTTCGGCGATCCTGTTGACTCTTTAATTGCTCAATTGCCTTTGAATGTACGGCAAAAAATTTCTTGAAATCATAAGAACCCTAGCTTCCTCAGAAGGCAAAACCATCAATTTCTTGAACAAATTTTCCATCACAGCCACAAAGCTGATGACTTTCTCCTGTGCTCCTTGAGTCCTGTGTCGAATTTCATCCCACAGCGAATTTTCATAATCATAAGGCTGAAAGTCTAGGCGCAGTCTGTGTGTGAGCTCATCCCAAGTTCCGAAACTTCCCATCCGGTACCAAAGCAGAGCATCCTTCGTGAGCAATTCAGGCGCTGCCTGCAATAACCGGTCCTTACTGATACCACGTGAGACTCTGAGCTCCTCTACCCTTTCTAGAAAATTAGTCACGCTGCTTTGTCCATCAAACTTCACAGTCCAGCGAGAGAAGTCTCATATGGTCTCTGGGCAAGTAGACGCGAAAATGTAGGGTCGGTGGTCAATCCCTGTGTCAAACCTGTACTGGGCGGATTAACTATCGTAGGTACTCCCTGCGAAGTCCCCTGAGCTGGCAAAAATTGGGTTTGAGTAGGCCCGGTCCCTGGCCGATGTTGAACCTGTAGGATATTATTTTGATGCAAAGATGTAATCCCGTTCACATTGGTCTCTGAATCCTTAATTTTTTTGTCTGCAGCTCTACTCTCAAACAGAGCCTTCAGAGTCGACACTCTGGGCAGATTTGGTTTGTTCGAGGTCAGATCCATGGAAAACTTTTCTTTGGTTCGTCGAGCGGGGATCACTTGAGCATCTTCCCAACCTATATCATCGCTGTCCGGAGCCACATCCACTCCCGTTTCTGCTGTGTCCTGGACGACAGAGCCACCATGAAGAACTTCAGGGAGCAATTCATTAGGTTCATCCAAAAGAGATCGCTCCTCATCCACTCGGGATGTCTTATCGAAAGCTAATGCCAGTCTGGCCTTCAAATCCTCGCATAAACCTCTTAGATCTAGGTAGCTTGCCATAATGGACGAGTCCGGATCCAATCTTTCTAGTCGGTTTCCAATGTGATGAAGACGTGAAGAAATCCTCTTAAATTCATTTATCCTATTTTCGGTTCTAAAGTTTACAATATCCTCCTAAAAGTCCCATAATTTGAACTCGCATGTCATCATTTCATGTCTGACATCCAATTTCTCTGCACAAGGAGGATCACGTTTTCCCCCCTTTCATCCTCAAGGCTTCGCTGAGCAATAAGCGCTGTACCCTCGCTGGGAAGTGCTCTTATTTGCAGCTCATATGTGACCTCATCACCAAGAAGTCTATTAACCTCCATCTTTCCCAACTATTCCCAAAATCGTTAAAAGCTCACGACTTTTTTTTTGAAAAAATACACGCCTACTTTATAATTCGCCGATAAAGGGAAAGGTGACAAAAAAAACACCAAAAAGTATCAAAATACCAAATATATCAAAATTTAAAAATGTATTGAAATACCAAACATTTCAAAATTTCAAAATGATCGACACCAAATATATCAAAATATCAACGCATTCCAGAAAAAAATTCTCATACGAGGCGCTTAATTCGTTTCTCAATATCCCGAATCACAGGTAAAAAAACAAAATGAGAGGAAAAACAATCAAGTTCGAAACAAAAATGTGTCACCCGACGTGAGTGAGACACCCTGTATATGAAAATTCTGTAAATGTCGACTATCCTTCACCAATTCATATACAACACACTCTTCCCTCCCGAAAAATTCAAACGAAAAATATACTCTATCGGAGCGCCGATAAAAAAACTAAACACATATGGTTAAATTTTGTTGATGGTAATCTACTTCAGAAAAGAAAATGTTATCATCCGCCTTGAATGCGAATGAAAATAAACTCAAATGTGAAAAATCCTGGAATTCAAAGTATAATTGACGAATTGCTTGAACTATTTATTTAAGGGAGAAATTTAATCAGTGTGAACGAAACCTTTCTATCAATGATTGATGTTGAATTTTACTTGTCAAAAGAATCCAATCCAACCCCTTCTAATAAATTTGGGCGTTAAATTCACGTTGGGCGCCAAATTTTTTTGCTATGACCTAACTCTCAGGGGGTATTAATTCTAGGAAATTATTAACAAAAGCGGGGTGATTAAATTCTCTATTTGGAAACGTATCTACAAATTTTAAAAGGTCGACCCATAAACGCACGTGCCCTTATAGTTCTCACAATATCTCATAATTTGTCAAAATAAATGATTTTCTTTAATTTACAGAATTACCAGGATTGGCTTTTATCGGCCAAATAATGATAAAAAAGAAATAATTAGGTTGATTTTTCATGGAATTTTGAGGAAAGCAATTGGTCAAAAACTACATTCAACTAATGCCAACGTTTCGTAGATATATTTCTACTTCTTCAGGGCTACAAAAGAGATCGAATATGGTATAAGTACATCTGATATAAAATTGAATAATGGATTAAGACATGGTTCCAAAATAAACATATACAACAAACGGTAACAAAATCGTACAATTGAAACTATATATTAAAATTACATTCATTCGAATTCATTTGTTATTTATTTTTTTTTTCCTTTTTCTATTTGGATTTGACAGAAACATATATTCAAAATCGAAAAAACCTTACCAAAGTCGAACTTATGTTTTACACACAAAGGATCTTAATATTACTTTGTTGAGCAAATTTAAAAGGAACTTATGGGGAAAATTTGGAAAACTCCGTCTAGAATGTTTTTTAGACAAATTGCAAAACATCACAATCACTTGTTACGGTCAATGAGTGTTCCGAAACTGAAATATTTATTTCTATCTTAACCTGTTCAACAACAGGTGGAGTCTGAAATATGTTGTTAAAAAAGTTGAATTCCTCAATTCGCTGTTATGAATATTTGTTTTTGAAAAGATCTAATATGTTATTATATATCAAGCTCAAATTTTGTGTGTCAGTTCGGCAATTGACGGTATCATTTAATTTTATGTATATCATCTCACTGATGGTTCTTTTAGTATAATTTCTTTCTATGTCCAAAATAGAAACCCCTTGAAAATCAAATTTATGTTTATTATCAAAATGATGGGTTGCAAGGGCTGTTTCAGTATCTTTAGATCTATATTTTTCTTGACAATCATATTTGTGCTGACTTATTCTATTTTTTAGATATTGTTTAGTTTGGCCAATGTAACTCTTCGAACAATCACTGCAAGGGATCTTATAAACCAATTCGCTCTGATCCAACATAGGGTCGACGTCCTTCAATTTAGAAAATAATGTGCTACAAGTTGAAATGTTGTATGAAACTACTTTTATGTTATGAGAAAACGATTTTATGAGCATATTTATTTTGTTAGTGAGTCCAGGGATGTATGGAAATTTTACATAATGTATATCTTGAGTGTTATTCTCATTTTCCGCGCTTGTCACTATCGGTCTAATTTTGATATTGTTGTTCCCAATTATTTTATTAATAAATGATTTCGGGTAGGCATTTAGTTTTAAAAGGTCTCTGATTATTACCAAATTATCTTTGTGAAAAGAGCTGTCGCTAAGATTTTTGATCTGTACATGAGATTTTTAATTGCTGCTACTTTATATGAAAAATTGCAGTGTGAATTGTAATTTAAAATTCGTCCAGAACTATTAGATTTTCTATACCAGTTTGTGATCAGAGAGCCATCATTTTTTTTGTGAACTATGACATCTAAAAATGGTAAAGAATTGTCCCTTTCCATCTCCAAAGTAAATTGGAGGTGATGATGGAATTGGTTGAAAACAGTTAAAAGTTCTTCACATTTGTTGGTCGGAATTATCAAAAACATGTCATCCACGTACAATTTAAGAAATAAGATATTAAAAGGCAATTTTTTTTTACACTCATAAATGAGTTCTGTCATAACTAAATTTGCTAATGAAGGGCTGGCTGGGTTGCCCATTGCCATTCCAGATGTTTGTTTGTAATATTCATTATTGAACTTAAAATAACTGGATGAAAAAATGAATTCAATCATTCTTATGAAAAGTGTTTTTGAAATGTTTGTGAAGGCCGAAATATATTTCCACCATTTTTTCACTGTTTCCACTACTACACTGTGTATAATGTTGGTGTATAATGAGACCACATCTAGGGAAATTAGAGAATATCCTCCGGGACCAAGACTGATTCGATGGAGGATACGAATTCAAATGAATTTTTCACATTATATAGAGAGGTTGACGTGACTTGACTCATTATTTTATGTACGTGACATGATATGTTATATGAAGGCGAGTTTATGCAGCTTACTATCGGTCTTAAATTTAAAGAGGGCTTATGGACTTTTCTGAGACCATATAGTTTAGGTGGGGGTTGAGTTGTATTTTTAATTTTCAACGATTCTCTTTCGTCAATAATATAATTATCCTTTAATTCGTTGATTAGTTCATTCCCTCCCCTTTGGATGTTATTAGTAATATCTTTCTTAATTTTTTTATATGTGGTTTCATCAGATAACATGTTGGTCATATACTGTGAGTACTCGTTCTTAAACATAATTACTGTAGAATTGCCCTTATCTACTCTCATAATAATAATTTCAGGATGATTTTTGATGAACGTTTTTGTACTAATAGATGATTTTAGCAGTGGATCTTTGTTTTTTCGATGTTGGGATTTATGCCAAAAATTTGTTATAATGTTTGTGCCTCTACTACGTAATAAATTTTTTCTATCTTCACTTGAATGAACATTTTGAATGGCGACTTCAAAATCTTTAATAATAGTCGGAATTGGAATATAATTAGATAGTGGAACGCTGAATTTGGGACCCAGTGATAATATTGACTCTACGTTTTGCGGCACAGTCACATCAGTGTAATTATATAAAAATTTGGTTGTAATTCAGGAACAAGTACAGCACTTGAAAAATTTGAAGTTAACGATTGTAATTTTCGAATGTTCGTATTTCTAATTCTATTAAACCTTATTTCGAAGTTGTTACCACATGTTCTAGAAAAATTCTGATATACATTGTAAGGTATCGATGAATATAAATGGCGTTTAATTTCTTCCAACTTATCGTTCAAACTTTTCAACTTCCAAATAGTAATTCTAATTTCTAAATTTAAAACTGATCTTTGGAACCCATGAATGATCCTCTTGGTTTGATTGACAAAAGGGCTGTTATCTTCTAACATTAAAATGTTCAAACAATTAATATTACTAGTAAGCCAGTAGATCCATAAGCCCGTAGATCAATAAGCCCGTAGATCAATATAGGCCAGTAGATCCATAAGCCCATAGATCAATACAGACTATAGATAAATGAGGCCCATAGATCAATAAAGCGCACAGAAACACGAAACACGGCAAAAAAATCCGTTGAAAGCAAAAAAACGAAAGAACGCAAAAAGCCCAAAGGAACCCAAAAACCCCGAAGGAACGCAAAAACCGTTGAAAGCGAAAAAACACGAAAGAACTGGAAGAAACACGAAAGAACGCGAAGCAACATGAAAGAACGCGAAAAAACACGAAAGAACCCAAGAAAACACAAAAGGGCCCAAAGAAACACGAAAGAACGCGAAGAAACACGAATGAAAGCTAAGAAACACAAAAAATCGCGAAGAAATACGAAAGATCGCAAAAATCCCAAAGGAACCCAAGAAAACCTGAAGGAACGCAAAAAAATCCGTCGAAAGAGAAAAACATGAATGAACTGGAAGAAACACGAAGAATCGCGAAAAAGACGAAAGAACCCGAAAAATAAGGAAGAACGCGAAAAACTTGAAAGGACCCGAAGAAACACGAAAGAACCCGAAGTAACACAAAAGAACGCAGAGAAACACGAAAGATCGCAAAAGGGCAAAGGAACCTGAAAAACTCGACGGAACGCAAAAACCCCGTCGAAAGCGAAAAACATGAAAGAACAGGAAGAAACACGAAGAAACGCCAAAAACACGAAAGAACCGGAAGAAACACGAAAGAACGCGAAAAACATGAAAGGACCCGAAGAAAACGAAGGAACCCGAAGTAACACGAAAGAACGCGAAGAAACATGAAAGATCGCAAAAAGCGCAAAGGAACCCGAAAAACTCGAAAGAACGCAAAAACCCCGTCGAAATCGAAAAAACATGAAAGAAATGGAAGAAACACGAAAGAACCCGATGGAACACGTAAGAACGCGAAAAACACGAATGAACCCGAAGTAACACAAAAGAACACAAAAATCCAAAGGAACCCAAAAACCCAGAAGAAGTACAAAAACCGAAAAAGCGCAAAAATACCAAAATGACATGTAAATCGCACACCCTGTATGACATTTTATTGAAATTAGCTCCCGTACGCGGAAAACCACGAAAACTTGAGGAAAACTCTGGTGAAAGTCAGCGCTAGGAATGCGCAACTTAGATGTGACACCCTGTATATGAATCGAAAATATTTTATCGAATTAAGAACCCGTAAGCAGAAACAGCCGAAATAACTCGGAAAGTATTTGTTAATAATAGGCAACGCATATGGGACATCCAGTTTATAACTGATTCGCATGGGTGCTTTTTCCAAAAAAAAAAAAACAAAAATAAAATTAATTCAACTCCAGCATCGATTCACCTTCCGTGAATTTTACTAAAGTTGAATAAATAAATTATTATTATTCGATGAAGCTCTAAAGATGTGCACATAAAGAGAGGCTACTCAATTTCCAGTTATTCCCGCATAAACCGAGTGACCCGGATTTATTCTGTGATTCTATACAATGTAAGGTCTATGTTTTCAAGACGATTGATCTCGAAACCCGTTCGGGTTTCTTCGTGAAATTGTGACAGAATGGAATAATTCTCGACTTTCAAAACGGAAAATTTCGGTCTTATCTCTCTACTTGGATATGAAAATGGGTTTCTACTGCCCGAACATAACAGAAATGTCAAGATTACGTTAGATGAAAATTGAAGAAATGGAATTTTAAAAACACTATTTTAGAAATATAGTTCGTTTCTCGGTGATTTCTGAGGCCGTTTGAACTGAATTAAAAGAAAGATTACACTATACGTGAGGAAATCCTACCTGCAAAAAGGTTTTTATGAAAATATCCATTGCTTACGAATGATTAATATAGGTAGTCATATTTTGATAGATTCATTTATATAAATACATACAACCAAGCACGATGAATTTTACACGGTCGTTCCTAAATTTCTTTGTGGAGTGAAAATTGAAATGTACAACCCGAATAAAGTATAATCTGCTATCTGCAAATCCCTACCTGCGAAATATTCATTCTGATTTGGTTATTGTTTGGTTGCGATTACAATACATAAGATTAGAATGTCAACGACAATTGTCATTTCAGAGTAGGAATCGACAGGGTGAAATGAATTGGCTAGGGATGGCCAAACTGGATCTATGCTGGGTAAATTTTTGAATTTCCTAAATACACATCGTAGACTGTTAAACTATAAGAGAATACCTCACCAGGATTCTTACGAATCGTATGAATTGAAGAATTTTCAAAATATTATACGGAGTATGGATTGAAATTGTAATTGAAAATATGTGACAATGTTCTGTGAACGTCGGACGTGACTGATGATCTGGAAATTTGTGTTTGAGCCGAAGTAAGCTTTTTTCAGCAATTAATTTAAAATATTTTTACTTGCGATTGGAAGATATGAATAGCTCTATCCAAACGACCGATTCTCGGTGAATGCACATATGAAAACGGCTTTTCCTGATCATGTCCGTGGAAAAAGCCTTTTTCAACTTTACCGGACCATCTTTCGCGAAAAACCGGGAAATCGGTGTTTTAGATAATTTTTTGAAAATGTTAGCGTGGTCGTATGGCATGTGAAATGCACCTAACGAAAGTCCGTCTCATGAACTTTACGGTGCTCGCTTCCCTCGCGAGATCGCCTTCCCCTTTCTACCTCGAAATATCGCATTTCTGAACCCCTCGCCGACCCAAAGTTTTTTCGATCTCCTTCTGTGGATTACCACAGAAATATTCCTTATTGTCCATATAATAATCCATATAATAATAGCAATAAGATCGGGAACCAGAGAAAAATCAAAATTGGTCCCGTTAGGGACCCGCGAGGCGTAGCCGAGCGTGAGAATCCTGAGGGCCGAACCCGGGGCAATCTTAAAACAGATCGAAAAGGCGTATCCTCTTCTAGGAGAAGCGACCCCGAAACCCGCCCCGGGCGCTCTTAAAGTGCCCGAAATTTTCAAACGAAAATCGCGAAATCGGCCATTTTCGCGAAATCGTCCAAAGGCGAAAAACGGGAGAAAGTACTCCTATGAAGCCGAAGCATCTCGCGGGGAGGGGGGGGTCGCTTTTTCTGGACGAGGAACGTCCCCATGCGTGGCTAAGAGCTCAGCCGCGGAGCCCTCGAAATCTATACGAAAATTATGCATATAAACGGCAATTTTACACTCGCGACTTCCTGAAACGTCAAAAACCGCACCTACGTTTTCCTCCGTGCCGGTCGAAAACGATATAAATCGCCCCGCGATCGGTAGAAAACGAATCTACGTGAAATTTCCCATCTCTGGGTACCAATTTTCACATCCAAGTAGCGATATAAGGCCGCGAATTCTTCATTCGAAATTCGGCAATTTACTCGGTATTTCGAGGAGAAGTGTCATAGTTTCTCATACGATTCCGATGATAGCCGAACGCGAGCTCCAAATTTGAAAATACGGCATCAATTTTTCGCTCGATATGGGCGGTCGAAGATTTTCCAGGCCTTCCAAGTGCTCGATTAAGAATCTACAGGAGATTCCGAATCTCTAGAGACCACTCACAATTCACGAATCGCAAGAAAAACACCTCAAATATGCGTTTGAAAATCGTCATTTCAAGCTCTATTTTCGCGCTAATTCATTTTCGTCCTTGAAGAATGCACACAGATCCCGATGAATCGCTATACAGGCTGTGCTATCTCGACAAAATCGCTATACAGGCTGTGCTTATGGAAAGCACTGATTTTCACCAGATTCTTTCTTCGAGAGATTTCGTGTTACTTAGGGTTCTATCATGTTTTCCGCGTTTTTTCGTATTTGGTCGGTTTCTTTCTTGGTGGAATGCACTGAACTCGAAACGATAGAGTTATAAACGATATTCTTTCGGTTTGTTTTTTATGAAGAAAGCACCCACTGCGAATCAATTATATACGGGGTGTCCCATATGCATTTTTCTTCAAGTTCTGTCGCGAATGGGAGCTGATTTCGGTATAATGTCATACAGGGTGTGCGATTCACAATGAATTTGCGATCGGGTGATATACGGGGTGTGCAATTTACAAGTTAATTTGATTTTTTTGCGCAAATTCGAGTTTTTATGTTGTTTCGGGAGTTTTGGATCTTAATTCGATAAAATATATTCGATTCATATACAGGGTGTCAGATCTGAGTAGCGCTGACATTCACCAGAGTTTTTCTCCAGCTTTTGTGCTTTTCCGCGTAAGGGAGCTTAATTCAATGAAATCCCATACAGGGTGTGCCATTAACAATGATTTCGCGATCGATTGATATACAGGGTGTGCAATTTAAGAGTTCTTTCATTATTTTTTGCACGCTTTCGGTTTTTTGTGCTCCCTCGGTGTTTTAAGCTTTCCTTCGAGTTTTTTTGCGCGCTTTCGTTGATTTTGTGCTCCTTCGGGGTTTTTTGAGTTCCTTTGGATTTTTTTCGTTCTTTCGTGTTACTTTGGGTTTTATCATGTTTTTTCGCGTTTTTTCGTATTTGGTCGGGTTCTTTCTTGGTGGAATGCACTGAACTTGAAACGATACAGTTATAAACGATATTCTTTCGGTTTGTTTTTTATGATGAAAGCACCCACTGCGAATCAATTATATACGGGGTGTCCCATATGCATTTTTCTTCAGGTTTTCTCGCGAATGAGAGCTGATTTCGGTATAATGTCATACAGGGTGTGCGATTTACAACGATATTCTTTTGGTTTTTTTTTTCACTGCTCATCAATTGTATACTGAGTGTCTAATATGCATTCTCCTTCAAGTTTTCTCGCGAATTGGAGCTGATTTCGATAAAATGTCATACAAGGTGTGCAATTTACAATGAGTTTACGATCGGGTGATATACGGGGTGTGCAATTTACAAGTACTTTTGTGTTTCGGGTTTTTTTCAGGTTCCATTAAATTTTTTGTGTTACTTGGTGTTCTTTCGTGTTTTCTCGCGTTGTTTCGTGTAATTTCGGTTTCTTTCGTGTAACTTCGGTTTCTTTCGTCTTTCTTCGGATTCTTCCGTGTTTTTTCGCGTTTCTTCGTGTTTTTTCCAATACTTTTATGATTTTTCGCTTTCATCGGGTTTTTGACGTGTTTGGTGTTTCTGCGCGCTTCATTGATGTATGAGCCCTATTGATCTATGGTCTATATTGATCTATGGTCTATATTGATCCATGGGCCAATTGAACTACTGGCCTATTGAACTACTGGCCTATGGATCTACGGGCCTATTGATCTACCCGCTTACTAGTCTATATAATAAAGTAATAAGATCGGGGACCAGAGAAAAAAAAATCGAAACGGGTCCCGTCAGGGACCCGGAAAGCGTAGCTTTCGAGCGACTCCCGCAGGGCCGCTCGAGAGGGAATCTTAAAACAGATCGAAAAGGCGTATCCTCTTCTAGGAGAAGCGACCCCGAAGCACCCCCGGGCGCTCTCAAAGTGCCCGAAATTTTCAAACGAAAATCGCGAAATCGGCCATTTTCGCGAAATCGCCGAAAGGCGAAAAACGGGCGAAAGTACTCCTATGAAGCCGGAGCATCTCGCGGGAGGGGGTCGCTTTTTCTGGACGAGGAACGTCCCCATGCGTGGCTACGAGCTCAGCCGCGGAGCCCCTCGAAATCTATACGAAAATTATGCATATAAAACGGCAATTTTTAGACTCGCGACTTCCTGAAACGTCAAAAACCACACCTACGTTTTCCTCCGTGCCGCTCGAAAACGATATAAATCGCCCCGCGATCGGTAGAAAACGAATCTACGTGAAATTTCCCATCTCTGGGTACCAATTTTCACATCCAAGTAGCGAGTCAAGGCCGCGAATTCTTCATTCGAAATTCGGCAATTTATACGGTGAAATGAGGCCAAATGTCAGAATTTCTCATACGATTCCGATGATAGCCGAACGCGAGCTCCAAATTTGAAAATACGGCATCAATTTTTCGCTCGATATTGCCGGTGAAAGATTGTTTGCGCATTCCAAGCACTCGAATAAGAATCTACAGGAGATTCCGAATCTCTAGATACCTACCACTTTTCGTGAATCGCAAGAAAAACACCTCAAATATGCGTTTGAAAATCGTCATTTCAGGCTCTATTTTCGCGCTAATTCATTTTCGGCCTTGAAGAATGCACACAGATCGCGATGAATCGCTATACAGGCTATGCTATCTCGAAAATATCGCTATACAGGCTGTGCTTATGGAAAGCACTGATTTTCACCAGATTCTTTCTTCGAGAGATTTCGTGTTACTTAGGGTTCTATCATGTTTTCCGCGTTTTTTCGTATTTGGTCGGTTTCTTTCTTGGTGGAATGCACTGAACTCGAAACGATAGAGTTATAAACGATATTCTTTCGGTTTGTTTTTCATGAAGAAAGCACCCACCGCGAATCAATTATATACGGGGTGTCCCATATGCCTTTTTCTTCAAGTTCTCTCGCGACTGGGAGCTGATTGCGGTATAATGTCATACAGGGTGTGCGATTCACAATGAATTTGCGATCGGGTGATATACGGGGTGTGCAATTTACAAGTTAATTTGATTTTTTTTACGCAAATTCGAGTCTTTGTGTTGTTTCGGGGAGTTTTGGATCTTAATTCGATAAAATATATTCGATTCATATACAGGGTGTCAGATCTGAGTAGCGCTGACATTCACCAGAGTTTTTCTCCAGCTTTTGTGCTTTTCCACGTAAGGGAGCTTAATTCAATGAAATCCCATACAGGGTGTGCCATTAACAATGATTTCGCGATCGATTGATATACAGGGTGTGCAATTTAAAAGTTCTTTCATTATTTTTTGCACGCTTTCGGTTTTTTGTGCTCCCTCGGGGTTTTAAGCTTTCCTTCGAGTTTTTTGCGCGCTTTCGGTGATTTTGTGCTCCTTCGGGGTTTTTTCGGTTCTTTTGGATATTTTTCGTTCGTTCGTGGTACTTCGGGTTCTTTCAAGTTTTTCCGTGTTTCGTCGGGTTCTTTCTTCGTGGAATGCACCGAACTTGAAACGATAGAGTTAAAACGATATTCTTTCGGTTTGTTTCTTATGATGAAAGCACCCACTGCAAATCAATTATATACTGGGTGTCCCATATGCATTTTTCATCATGTTTTTTCACGTGTGAAAGCTAATTTCGGTAAAATGTCATACAGGGTGTGCGATTTACAATGAATTTGCGATCGGGTGATATACGGGGTGAGCACTTTACAAGTTCTTCTGTTTTTTTGCGCGCTCTCAAGTTTTTTCAGGTTTTTTGTGTTCCTTCGGGTTTTTTACGGAAAAATTATCTTCGAAACATATACGGTGTGTTACATAGGAGCTCCATAGAATAATTTTGATACTTCCTTCGTGGTAATTACTGAACTCGAATAGATGGAGTTACAACGATATTCTTTTGGTTTTTTTTTTTCACTGCTAATCAATTGTATACTGAGTGTCTCATATGCATTCTCCTTCAAGTTTTCTCGCGAATTGGAGCTGATTTCGATAAAATGTCATACAAGGTGTGCAATTTACAATGAGTTTACGATCGGGTGATATACGGGGTGTGCAATTTACAAGTACTTTTGTGTTTCGGGTTTTTTTCAGGTTCCATTAAATTTTTTGTGTTACTTGGTGTTCTTTCGTGTTTTCTCGCGTTGTTTCGTGTAATTTCGGTTTCTTTCGTGTAACTTCGGTTTCTTTCGTCTTTCTTCGGATTCTTCCGTGTTTTTTCGCGTTTCTTCGTGTTTTTTCCAATACTTTTATGATTTTTCGCTTTCATCGGGTTTTTTGACGTGTTTAGTGTTTCTGCGCGCTTCATTGATGTATGAGCCCTATTGATCTATGGTCTATATTGATCTATGGTCTATATTGATCCATGGGCCAATTGAACTACTGGCCTATTGAACTACTGGCCTATGGATCTACGGGCCTATTGATCTACCCGCTTACTAGTCAATATAATAATAGCGATAAGATCGGGAACCAGAGAAAAAAATCAAAATTGGTCCCGTCAGGGACCCGCGAGGCGTAGCCGAGCGTGAGATTCGCAGGGCCGAACCCGGGGCAATCTTAAAACAGATCGAAAAGGCGTATCCTCTTCTAGGAGAAGCGACCCCGAAACCCGCCCCGGGCGCTCTTAAAGTGCCCGAAATTTTCAAACGAAAATCGCGAAATCGGCCATTTTCGCGAAATCGCCCAGAGGCGAAAAACGGTAGAAAGTACTCCTATGAAGCCGGAGCATATCGCGGGGAGGGGGGGGTCGCTTTTTCTGGACGAAGAACGTCCCCATACGTGGCTACGAGCTCAGCCGCGGAGCCCCGGAATCTATACGAAAATTATGCATATAAAACGGCAATTTTAGACTCGCGACTTCCTGAAACGTCAAAAACCACACCTACGTTTTCCTCCGTGCCGGTCGAAAACGATATAAATCGCCCCGCGATCGGTAGAAAACGAATCTACGTGAAATTTCCCATCTCTGGGTACCAATCTTCATATCCAAGTAGCGAGTCAAGGCCGGGAATATTCATTCCAAATTCGGCAATTTTCTCGATAATTCGAGGAGAAGTGTCATATTTTATCATACGATTCCGATGATAGCCGAACGCGAGCTCCAAATTTGAAAATACGGCATCAATTTTTTGCTCGATATGGGCGGTTGAAGATTGTTTGCGTTTTCCAAGCACTCGAATGAGAATCTACAGGAGATTACGAATCTCTAGACAGCACCTGCGGTTCACGAATCGAAAGAAAACACCTCAAATAAGCGTTTCAAAATCGTCCTTTTTCAGTCTATTTTCGCGCGAATTCATTGCCCTCTCCGAGCTCCGATCCAACTTATGATACTCTATGTTAAAATCCGACACACTTAGTTTATTCAGGGAAAAACTGCTATGCACTCTGTTCATGAATACACGTTCAGACCTTTTTCGAATAATTTTTATTTCACCTTTGTAAAATTGATGGAGTTGAAACGATATTCTTTGGGTTTATTTTTTATGGAAAAATTATTTTCGATTCTTATACAGGGTGTTACATAGGAGCTTTATCGAATAATGTTTATACTACCTTTGTGGAATGCACCGATTGCGATCGAATGATATACGTGCTGTGCACATTGGAAGCACTGACTTTCACCAGAGTCTTTCTTCGAGAGATTTTCCGTCTGAATTTCTTATGGAAAAAGCACCCACTGCGAATCGATTATATAGTGGGTGTCCCAAATGCATTTTTCTTCATGGTTTTTCGCGTATGGGATCTAATTACGATAAAATGTCATACAGGGTGTGCGATTTACAATGAATTTGCGATCGGGTGATATACAGGGTGAGCACTTTACACTGTCATACAGGGTGTGCAATTTACAAAGAGTATACGATCGGGTGATATACGGGGTGTGCAATTTACAAGTACTTTTGTTTCTTTGCGTGCTTTCGTTGTTTTTGTATTTCTCTGGGGTGTTTCGCGTGACTTCGAGTTTTTTTGAGCGCTTTCAAGTTATATGTATTCTCTCGGGTTTTTTCAGGTTCCTCTGGATTTTTGTGTTACTTGGGGTTCTTTGTGTTTTCTCGCGTTGTTTCGTGTAATTTCGGTTTCTTTCGTGCAACTTCGGTTCCTTTCGTGTTTCTTCGGATTCTTTCGTGTTTTTTCGCGTTTCTTCGTGTTTTATCCAGTTCTTTCAAGTTTTTTCGCTTTCAACGGGTATTTTGACGTGTTTCGTGTTTCTGCGTGCTTCATTGATGTATGGGCCCTATTGATCTGTGCTCTATATTGATCTATGGTCTATATTGATCTATGATCTATATTGATCTATGGTCTATATTGATCTATGGTCTATATTGATCTATGGTTTGTATTGATCCATGGGCCTATTGATCTACCCGCTTACTAGTCTATATAATAAAGTAATAAGATCGGGGACCAGAGAAAAAATCGAAACGGGTCCCGTCAGGGACCCGGAAAGCGAAGCTTTCGAGCGACCCGCAGGGCCGCTCGAGAGGGAATCTTAAAACAGATCGAAAAGGCGTATCCTCTTCTAGGAGAAGCGACCCCGAAGCACCCCCCGGGCGCTCTCAAAGTGCCCGAAATTTTCAAACGAAAATCGCGAAATCGGCCATTTTCGCGAAATCGCCGAAAGGCGAAAACGGGGCGAAAGTACTCCTATGAAGCCGGAGCATCTCGCGGGAGGGGGTCGCTTTTTCTGGACGAGGAACGTCCCCATGCGTGGCTACGAGCTCAGCCGCGGAGCCCTCGAAATCTATACGAAAATTATGCATATAAAACGGCAATTTTTAGACTCGCGACTTCCTGAAACGTCAAAAACCACACCTACGTTTTCCTCCGTGCCGCTCGAAAACGATATAAATCGCCCCGCGATCGGTAGAAAACGAATCTACGTGAAATTTCCCATCTCTGGGTACCAATTTTCACATCCAAGTAGCGAGTCAAGGCCGCGAATTCTTCATTCGAAATTCGGCAATTTATACGGTGAAATGAGGCAAAATGTCAGAATTTCTCATACGATTCCGATGATAGCCGAACGCGAGCTCCAAATTTGAAAATACGGCATCAATTTTTCGCTCGATATGGCCGGTGAAAGATTATTTTCGCCTTTCAAGCACTCGAATAAGAATCTACAGGAGATTCCGAATCTCTAGATACCTACCACTTTTCGTGAATCGCAAGAAAACACCTCAAATATGCGTTTGAAAATCGTCATTTCAGGCTCTATTTTCGCGCTAATTCATTTTCGTCCTTGAAGAATGCACACAGATCGCGATGAATCGCTATACAGGTTGTGCTATCTCGAAAAAATCGCTATACAGGCTGTGCTTATGGAAAGCACTGATTTTCACCAGATTCTTTCTTCGAGAGATTTCGTGTTACTTAGGTTCTATCATGTTTTCCGCGTTTTTTCGTATTTGGTCGGTTTCTTTCTTGGTGGAATGCACTGAACTCGAAACGATAGAGTTATAAACGATATTCTTTCGGTTTGTTTTTCATGAAGAAAGCACCCACTGCGAATCAATTATATACGGGGTGTCCCATATGCATTTTTCTTCAAGTTCTCTCGCGAATGGGAGCTGATTTCGGTATAATGTCATACAGGGTGTGCGATTCACAATGAATTTGCGATCGGGTGATATACGGGGTGTGCAATTTACAAGTTAATTTGATTTTTTTTACGCAAATTCGAGTCTTTGTGTTGTTTCGGGGAGTTTTGGATCTTAATTCGATAAAATATATTCGATTCATATACAGGGTGTCAGATCTGAGTAGCGCTGACATTCACCAGAGTTTTTCTCCAGCTTTTGTGCTTTTCCGCGTAAGGGAGCTTAATTCAATGAAATCCCATACAGGGTGTGCCATTAACAATGATTTCGCGATCGATTGATATACAGGGTGTGCAATTTAAAAGTTCTTTCATTATTTTTTGCACGCTTTCGGTTTTTTGTGCTCCTCGGGGTTTTAAGCTTTCCTTCGAGTTTTTGCGCGCTTTCAGTGATTTTGTGCTCCTTCGGGGTTTTTTCGGTTCCTTTGGATATTTTTCGTTCATTCGTGGTACTTCGGGTTCTTTCAAGTTTTTCCGTGTTTCGTCGGGTTCTTTCTTCGTGGAATGCACCGAACTTGAAACGATAGAGTTAAAACGATATTCTTTCGGTTTGTTTCTTATGATGAAAGCACCCACTGCAAATCAATTATATACTGGGTGTCCCATATGCATTTTTCATCATGTTTTTCACGTGTGAAAGCTAATTTCGGTAAAATGTCATACAGGGTGTGCGATTTACAATGAATTTGCGATCGGGTGATATACGGGGTGAGCACTTTACAAGTTCTTCTGTTTTTTTGCGCGCTCTCAAGTTTTTTCAGGTTTTTTGTGTTCCTTCGGGTTTTTTACGGAAAAATTATCTTCGAAACATATACGGTGTGTTACATAGGAGCTCCATAGAATAATTTTGATACTTCCTTCGTGGTAATTACTGAACTCGATTAGATGGAGTTACAACGATATTCTTTTGGTTTTTTTTTTCACTGCTAATCAATTGTATACTGAGTGTCTCATATGCATTCTCCTTCAAGTTTTCTCGCGAATTGGAGCTGATTTCGATAAAATGTCATACAAGGTGTGCAATTTACAATGAGTTTACGATCGGGTGATATACGGGGTGTGCAATTTACAAGTACTTTTGTGTTTCGGGTTTTTTTCAGGTTCCATTAAATTTTTTGTGTTACTTGGTGTTCTTTCGTGTTTTCTCGCGTTGTTTCGTGTAATTTCGGTTTCTTTCGTGTAACTTCGGTTTCTTTCGTCTTTCTTCGGATTCTTCCGTGTTTTTTCGCGTTTCTTCGTGTTTTTTCCAATACTTTTATGATTTTTCGCTTTTTCGCTTTTCGGGTTTTTTGACGTGTTTAGTGTTTCTGCGCGCTTCATTGATGTATGAGCCCTATTGATCTATGGTCTATATTGATCTATGGTCTATATTGATCCATGGGCCAATTGAACTACTGGCCTATTGAACTACTGGCCTATGGATCTACGGGCCTATTGATCTACCCGCTTACTAGTCTATATAATAAAGTAATAAGATCGGGAACCAGAGAAAAAATCGAAACGGGTCCCGTCAGGGACCCGGAAAGCGTAGCTTTCCGAGCGGCCCGCAGGGCCGCTCGAGAGGGAATCTTAAAACAGATCGAAAAGGCGAATCCTCCTCTAGGAGAAGCGACCCCGAAACCCCCTCCGGGCGCTCTTAAAGTGCCCGAAATTTTCGAAAGAAAATCGCGAAATCGGCCATTTTCGCGAAATCGCCCAAAGGCGAAAAACGGGCGAAAGTACTCCTATGAAGCCGGAGCATCGCGCGGGGAGGGGGGGGTCGCTTTTTCTGGACGAAGAACGTCCCCATACGTGGCTACGAGCTCAGCCGCGGAGCCCCCGGAATCTATACGAAAATTATGCATATAAAACGGCAATTTTAGACTCGCGACTTCCCTGAAACGTCAAAAACCACACCTACGTTTTCCCTCCGTGCCGGTCGAAAACGATATAAATCGCCCCGCGATCGGTAGAAAACGAATCTACGTGAAATTTCCCATCTCTGGGTACCAATTTCCACATCCAAGTAGCAAGTCAAGGCCGGGAATATTCATTCCAAATTCGGCAATTTTCTCGATAATTCGAGGAGAAGTGTCATATTTTATCATACGATTCCGATGATAGCCGAACGCGAGCTCCAAATTTGAAAATACGGCATCAATTTTTCGCTCGATATGGGCGGTGGAAGATTATTTGCGTTTTCCAAGCACTCGGATAAGAATCTACAGGAGATTACGAATCTCTAGATACCTACCACTTTTCGTGAATCGCAAGAAAACACCTCAAATATGCGTTTGAAAATCGTCATTTCAGGCTCTATTTTCGCGCTAATTCATTTTCGTCCTTGAAGAATGCACACAGATCGCGATGAATCGCTATACAGGCTGTGCTATCTCGAAAAAATCGCTATACAGGCTGTGCTTATGGAAAGCACTGATTTTCACCAGATTCTTTCTTCGAGAGATTTCGTGTTACTTAGGGTTCTATCATGTTTTCCGCGTTTTTTCGTATTTGGTCGGTTTCTTTCTTGGTGGAATGCACTAAACTCGAAACGATAGAGTTATAAACGATATTCTTTCGGTTTGTTTTTTTTATGAAGAAAGCACCCACTGCGAATCAATTATATACGGGGTGTCCCATATGCATTTTTTTCAAGTTCTCTCGCGAATGGGAGCTGATTTCGGTATAATGTCATACAGGGTGTGCGATTCACAATGAATTTGCGATCGGGTGATATACGGGGTGTGCAATTTACAAGTTAATTTGATTTTTTTGCGCAAATTCGAGTTTTTGTGTTGTTTCGGGAGTTTTGGATCTTAATTCGATGAAATATATTCGATTCATATACAGGGTGTCAGATCTGAGTAGCGCTGACATTCACCAGAGTTTTTCTCCAGCTTTTGTGCTTTTCCGCGTAAGGGAGCTTAATTCAATGAAATCCCATACAGGGTGTGCCATTAACAATGATTTCGCGATCGATTGATATTCAGGGTGTGCAATTTAAAAGTTCTTTCATTATTTTTGCACGCTTTCGGTTTTTTGTGCTCCTCGGGGTTTTAAGCTTTCCTTCGAGTTTTTTGCGCGCTTTCGGTGATTTTGTGCTCCTTCGGGGTTTTTTCGGTTCCTTTGGATATTTTTCGTTCATTCGTGGTACTTCGGGTTCTTTCAAGTTTTTCCGTGTTTCGTCGGGTTCTTTCTTCGTGGAATGCACCGAACTTGAAACGATAGAGTTAAAACGATATTCTTTCGGTTTGTTTCTTATGATGAAAGCACCCACTGCAAATCAATTATATACTGGGTGTCCCATATAGTAATAGTAATAGTAATAGTAATAGTAATATATTTCGTGTTTTGGAAAAAATACATCTTTCTTACACATGTCAAAAAAAAAATCCTCACAATATAAAAATTTTAAAAAGAAAATATAAGCTATGTTAACCATAAATATATAAACATATATCTAAATAAAATGTAAAATATCACACAATCATACATACATAGAACCAGAATAAGCTCACAAAATAGAAAACCGTTGTTAGGGGGAAACCAATCGGAAGTCACACTGTAAAAACTCATCGACATCATAGAAAGCACCTTCCAAAAGAAAAGACTTCATTGTCTTCTTGAACAATTTAACAGGCATCATTGAAAAGGAGGGCGGCAACCTATTATATAACTTCACCGAGAAATTAAAAGGGCCCTTCTGGGATTTGGCCAAACGACGGAAATCTGGTCTGATTAATGATCTACTTCGAGTGGGATAATCATGATAATCACCATTCAGTGTCATGTCACTTTTATTCCTGTGTACAAACAACAAAGATTCCAACAGGAAAATGCAAGGAAAAGTCAAAATGCCCAGAGTAACAAACGCCCTTCTACAATCAGCGCGATAAGCAAGAGAAGCGACAATCCTCACCGCCCTCCTCTGCAAGGCAAAAATTCTTGTGCGAGATGATGAGTTACCCCACGCCAACACAGCATATCTCAGGAGGGACTCAACCACTGCAAAATAAGCAGTCCTTAACATATTTGCGGATAGACGATGTGACATATTCCTTAAAAGGAAGATATTTCGGCTGAGTCTCTGAGCAAGGCGATCTGCATAAACATTCCAATTCAGTGTTGGATCTAAATCGAGACCCAAAAAAGTTACCGATTCGTCCAGGCCAACATCATCAACATGCCTCAGCGAAAACACCATTTTGATGGTCTTCTGTTCATTCACCAGCAATTCATTCGAGGTGAACCAATCCATGGCCCTCGCACGCACCACTTCACCCTCCTCAATGGCAGCCAGCAAGTCATCAGATCTGACAGAAATAGTTGTGTCGTCCGCAAACAGAATGGCTTCGTAATCTTTCAAATAGGAAGGTAGGTCATTGATGAACACCAAAAATAGGACAGGCCCCAACACGGATCCCTGGGGAACTCCAAGATCCACCTCACGCAAACCTGACCACGAACCATCGCTAAAAACAGCCTGCATTCTATTACTAAGGTAAGAGTTAATGAGGTCACAGCTGCCATCAGAAAGTCCGTAAGCCCGCAACTTACCAACCAAAAGAGGGCGCGAAACGCAGTCGAAAGCCTTGGCAACATCAAGGAAAAGGGTACAGGAAAAATCCCCACTCTCAAAGCACTGCATGGTGTACTCGACAAACTTCAAAATAGCCTCACGAGTGCTCATATTCTTGCGGAAACCGAATTGACTAGCAGTAAAAAGAGAATTATTTTCGAAATATTCAACCAATTGCGAACACAATAATTTTTCAAATATTTTCGAGATTATGGGTACCAAAGAAATAGGTCGAAAATTTTTTATATCGCTAGTATTGCCCTTCTTGAACAGAGGTAAAACCTTTGACTTCTTTAGGCAATCCGGGTATATATTTTTCCTAACACACAAGTTGAAAAGTCTTGTCAGCGGATATACAAAGCTATTAATATTTTTTTTTATAATGAAAGATGACAGACCATAAATGTCAGGAGTCCTACTGCACTTCAGGGAGCGAATCGCATCCCTCATCTGATTAAAGGACATCTCAGTGAAGGAGAAACCACAAGTTACCTTTGGCACCTCACCCAGCGGATCCATGGACTTATTACCCAACAATTCTCTAGTGATATGTGCTACCGAAGTGAAAAAATTATTAAAGTCATCAGCCGAAAACTGAGGTCGATTTTTTGCTGTTACTGAACTTTTTGTATTTTTTATTATTTGCCACATAGTTTTTGACCTATTATTGGATTCTTTCAAGAGTTTATCGTTTGCTATTATTCTAGCCTCCCTGATTTTGTGCCTATACTGCCTTCTATATGTGACAATATGCTTTTTCAGGACATCATCTTTATAATATTCGTACATATCTTTTAGCAGCCTCAAATGATCGCGCATACGAACCAATTCCCCCGAAAACCATGACACACCACCATCGATGGGTTTGGCCTTTATGGTCCTATATGGAAAACACGAGTTCATCGCTCCAATTAAATAATTATTATATTTTTCAACACAGATATTAACATCTTCATCATCCAAATTAACGATCTCATAGGGAAATTCGGCGAGGATACCATGGAAAGAATTCAAACCCGCTCGAGTGAGAGGCCTAAGCCTCCTGGAAATCATGGTGCTATTCATCTGAGTTTTATTTGCAGGCGAGAGCAAATCTACCCACTGAGCCCTGTGGTCAGAGAAGTCAAACTCAATTACATCAGAAACATAATCAGTCAAAGAAAAATTCACGAACACGTTATCAATCCGATTTTTTCCCCTTGTAGGTTTCGAAATTGTACTCAGAAATCCATTACATTCCAATAAATCACAAAAAGATTTACACTTCTTATCTGGGCTACAAAAATATAAATTAAAATCTCCTAAAATTACTACCTTATCATTACAGCAACATAATATTTGAAAAATTTTTTCAAATATGTCAAAAAAATAACATAAAGTCACCACTGGGTGGCCTGTAACATGCAATTATAATAACATCATGACAATTAATTTTTACAGAAGAAATTTCACAATGAGATTCAACAGATAGTTTATTTATTTCGTTCATTGGCGTAACACTCATATGCGGGGGCACAAGGTCAAGACTCCACCCCTTATTTTTTCTTTACGATTAAAACTGTGAACCACGTCCCAGTTCTCAAGCAGCGACTGCATACATTCGTCATCCTCAGCCAATGCTCAGTTATGCAAACAACGCCAACTCCAACATAACCACCGAGAAAAGCCTCAAGGATACCCTCCTTACCGGAAATTCCCTCAATATTAAGATGTATGAGCCTGAACCTCCTGCAGGCTAGATCTGAGCCCAGTGATGACGGTTCTGGGACGAAAAAACTTTTTGAGAACAACACCCTTAGGCCACTTATTCTCATCAAAAACATCATTTCGGTGATCAGTAGTGACACTTAGTTTGAAACTGCTATTTAAACCTTTGCTCTCAAGTTTTGTACACCGAATTTCGATTCCAGGCCAATTTGTTTTGAGGAATTCATTCATATCGGATTCGTTTACATCTCCCAGTATTCTGCCAACGTAAATATGGGTAACTGAAGGAGCTCCTTTAATATTTCCTATATCACCATCATTTGCGCCTAAGATAAATTGTTTCCTCTTAGTGACTGAATATGATTGTTCAGAATTTAAATTGTGTTTATTTATTTTGATTTCGCTGTCTATAGGCGATGACATATTTGACAGATTGTCAGTCACTCCACGGCGGTTATTAGATCTATTACGTGTTTTAGCTCTCATCTTCACAGAAAGTTTATCTATCAGTACGTCATCGTCAGTTGTCAAACTCTTCTTCTTCCTCATTTTCCCTGGAATCAACTTCCACTCGTCAGACGCCCTCTCTCTCGAGTACTACCTCTCCAGCACTAAACAACGAATCCTTATCAGATACATATTGTTTACTATTCACCGACATACTTGCACTTGCACCTGAATTTACAATGCATTCTGTTTTTGTAGAATTTGTCGAAATTACTCTTTCATGAATATGAGAATCCGTCGATTCAAGAAATCGCTCAAGGAGTGAAACATGTTTCTTAAGGATGCAAATTTTGTCATTTAATTCATCTATCAATATATTCTTTTGCTCTAAAATTATTTCATCTTGATATTTAAACTCACCGTTCACTTTCAGAAGAGATTCTTGGTTTTTATTTCCATCAATTTCTTCGACCTCTGAAACTTCAGTGTACTGTCCAAGAGATTTTTCATATAATGATTCATTAATGTTTGCCAATCTTGACTTGAGCCGTTTTATTTCCTCGTCCTTGTTTTCGCATTCGCAATTCCTCGCATCGCAGCATATAACCGTTCCATCATCACTTACAAATGTACCACATATCTTCAGTATACAACTGGGATGATAATTCGAATTACATTTTGCACAAACAATAGAAATTTTCACCTCTTTTGAGCACTTTCTACAGCACGTATCAACAACAGTGTTTACCTTCGGCGCCATGTTGAAAAACTTTCAATTGCATATGCATTTTTCATCATGTTTTTCACGTGTGAAAGCTAATTTCGGTAAAATGTCATACAGGGTGTGCGATTTACAATGAATTTGCGATCAGGTGATATACGGGGTGAGCACTTTACAAGTTCTTCTGTTTTTTTGCGCGCTCTCAAGTTTTTTCAGGTTTTTGTGTTCCTTCGGGTTTTTTACGGAAAAATTATCTTCGAAACATATACGGTGTGTTACATAGGAGCTCCATAGAATAATTTTGATACTTCCTTCGTGGTAATTACTGAACTCGAATAGATGGAGTTACAACGATATTCTTTTGGTTTTTTTTTTCACTGCTAATCAATTGTATACTGAGTGTCTCATATGCATTCTCCTTCAAGTTTTCTCGCGAATTGGAGCTGATTTCGATAAAATGTCATACAAGGTGTGCAATTTACAATGAGTTTACGATCGGGTTATATACGGGGTGTGCAATTTACAAGTACTTTTGTGTTTCGGGTTTTTTCAGGTTCCATTAAATTTTTGTGTTACTTGGTGTTCTTTCGTGTTTTCTAGCGTTGTTTCGTGTAATTTCGGTTTCTTTCGTGTAACTTCGGTTTCTTTCGTCTTTCTTCGGATTCTTCCGTGTTTTTTCGCGTTTCTTCGTGTTTTTTCCAATACTTTTATGATTTTTCGCTTTCATCGGGTTTTTTGACGTGTTTGGTGTTTCTGCGCGCTTCATTGATGTATGAGCCCTATTGATCTATGGTCTATATTGATCTATGGTCTATATTGATCTATGGTCTTTATTGATCCATGGGCCAATTGAACTACTGGCCTATTGAACTACTGGCCTATGGATCTACGGGCCTATTGATCTACCCGCTTACTAGTTTTTAATATATTGGGATTAGTGATATGTTTCGGGAATACTTGATTTCGTCTGCATTCGAGCAGGAAGATTTTTCGGTTGTGCAGAGATGCAACTTTCTTGTCACATTTAATCCAGTCCTTCAATTGTGTTCTCACATAATCTCCGTAGTTCCGGCCCATTCGCTCGAAGAAATTTCCATTGTTGATATTATGTTCTGATCGATCATTTCCTTGTAGATACATATTAGGTTGATTTCTGAAGATACTAAAACAGCCCTTGCAACCCATCATTTTGATAATAAACATAAATTTGATTTTCAAGGGGTTTCTATTTTGGACATAGAAAGAAATTATACAAAAAGAACCATCAGTGAGATGATATACATAAAATTAAATGATACCGTCAATTGCCGAACTGACACACAAAATTTGAGCTTGATATATAATTACATATTAGATCTTTTCAAAAACAAATATTCATAACAGCGAATTGAGGAATTCAACTTTTTAACAACATATTTCAGACTCCACCTGTTGTTGAACAGGTTAAGATAGAAATAAATATTTCGGAACACTCATTGACCGTAACAAGTGATTGTGATGTTTTGCAATTTGTCTAAAAAACATTCTAGACGGAGTTTTCCAAATTTTCCCCATAAGTTCCTTTTAAATTTGCTCAACAAAGTAATATTAAGATCCTTTGTGTGTAAAACATAAGTTCGACTTTGGTAAGGTTTTTTCGATTTTGAATATATGTTTCTGTCAAATCCAAATAGAAAAAGGAAAAAAAAAATAAATAACAAATGAATTCGAATGAATGTAATTTTAATATATAGTTCCAAATGTACGTTTTTGTTACCGTTTGTTGTATATGTTTATTTTGGAACCATGTCTTAATCCATTATTCAATTTTATATCAGATGTACTTATACCATATTCGATCTCTTTTGTAGCCCTGAAGAAGTAGAAATATATCTACGAAACGTTGGCATTAGTTGAATGTAGTTTTTGACCAATTGCTTTCCTCAAAATTCCATGAAAAATCAACCTAATATGTATCTACAAGGAAATGATCGATCAGAACAAAAAGAAATAATTATGTTTTCAAGCGATTCACAAATCTCTATCTTCGTTTATATCGGGTGAAGGGTCTGGATTGATATTCCAAGATCTTGTCAACAAGAGTGAGCAGATAATTAAAAGGTTGGATCTGACCTTGCAGAGAGTTCTCGGTGGTAGTACACCCCTTCAGTTGCGTAGTAGTACGATCTCGCGTTCACTACAGGCTGTCTAATTTCGTCCAATTTTCTCGACCTATCTCCTCCTCTATTCCAATTTTCCTCTATTCCATTCAGATAGCCTGGAATTCAAGCGACCTCCGGTAAGAATTATTCACGTCCTCGCCTCGTATCCAAACGACTTGAAGTACAATAAAAAAAAAGCCTTCTGCAAGATTGAGAATAATGAAATTTTCGATATAAAACTGAAAGTAAACATCAAAAAAAACTTACGAGATGTTGTGCGGCTTTGAAATGATCTGAAGACCTTAATACGTATTCAAATCCCTCTAAGGAAATAATTTCACCTGATGAAATTATTATATTTCGTACTATCGTGAACTTGGAAAACGAAATCCGATTTCTCGATAATTTTCCACACAGAAAATCTAAAATAATCTCTTCCAAGCGTCTTCGTCAATCGAATAATCGAAATGAACCGCGCCAGCTGTGAAGAATTGCGATAAGAACACCGGACAAAAAATATTCGCTCGTCTACGGCATGCGTTCGCCATCTACCAACAACAACAAGTAAGAATTATGCTAAAATAATAAAATTTTCACTGAGAGTACCTTCATTAGAATACAAAGGGCCATCATAATCATTTTTGAATTTTCATTTTCTTCACAAGAAAATCGAACCGTAACACATTATGTAACATATTATCTCTATTTCAGTGTCGTAATGAATTCATTACAGTACTAAAAACAGTGCTGTAATGAAATTATTACAGCATTGTTTTTAGTTATATTTTTCGTTTTGTGGTTGACAACACTGACATCCTATCCTTTCGAATGTCAACACGCGTCCATTGGATGTCAATTGTCAATAATAAACTATGTATAGATTTGAACGCACTATTCAAATTGTATAATCTGTCAATTTTCGTATCAGTCACACCAACTGCGAAAATAAAATACAAAAAGGCACTAGGAGGTATAATTTGAATATTTCATTGAATTCCAATAAATTTCTCACAATTCTTCACTGAAATAGAACTATCGTCTAATACTCGCTCCTTCGTCGCTCGTTTTCGAATTTTGCATTCATGTTGAAATAGGTGCCGATTCTGCAACTTGTTTTAGAATATACTATTTTAGTCATGAAATATTCTCTCGAAGTACCATGCGTGCTTTAAAATTACTCTGAAAATGTTTAATTATTCGTGTGATTATCCTCAAAATTGTGAAAAATGTTTATTTTAATTTACTTTCAGATATCTTTTAAAACCAATTACCAACGGTCGCCCTGGATAGGACAATCAGAAGAATTGTGTCATAATATAATTTAAAAAGTCAGAAGGCGACCGTATTTGAGTAGAGCTATTTATTGTTCAAGAATTAACTTCAATAAAGACTACTTCGAATAGTTGCCGTACACATTCATTCCCTACAAAATCTCAAATACGAAGTGAGGAAAAAATTTGTTGGTCAATGCAAACAGCAAATACTGGATTTTTAAGAAATGGCTTCAGCAACAGTTGGAGGAACCAAAAGCGATGAAGATCTCTATACTGTATGCGAAAAACCTTATAGGGAAGAAAGAATGGTAGAATTTACTAAATGTAAAAATGGTGTTGTTACGAATGTGTTAATGTCACAGATGACCTGGTCAGAATGAAAATTGAAAATACCCAAAATGTGAATTCCAGAATAATAATATAATGAATTTCGATTAAGACCAACATTCCCAGAAGAAGTCATTTACTCGCTGGCCGAGAACCAGTTTAGAAATTGAGGGATGCAATCCGCCATCTGTATGCATCCCGCCTGGTCCGAAAACCTGACCAAGGTAAATCCTTCAGGTGCTTCTCGGGGAGTGCGGCAAGTAGCCACTTCATGAGAAGCGGGTTCGCAACTCGCTTCTGTGATTGGAGATTCATTCACAGAGCCAGGCTGGGCTGCGTACCCTTGAATGCTACCCGGAGGTTTGGCTACGGAGACAAGCGATGCCGTCGATGTGGCGAGCACAATGAGACGCTACCACACGTGGTCAACCACTGTAAGATCCATTCCGCGGCATGGCAGAGGCGGCACAACGCCGTGCAGGACAGGCTGGTCAAGGCCATCCCTGCCACGATGGGAGTGGTCAACGTCAACAAGCGGGTTCCCAATTCCGACTCCGCACTGAGACCGGATATCGTGGTGGTGGATGAGGTCAGTAGCAGGCTCACGGTGGTCGACGTTGCGATCCCCTTTGAGGGAGGGCCTTTGGCACTCGAGAGAGCGAGAGACGCGAAACTCGAGAAATATGCCGCTCTTGCTGAGGAGATGAGAGCGAAGGGGTGGGAGACCACGGTCGACGCCTTGATCGTGGGTGCCCTGGGATCGTGTGACCAGGCGAACGAGCCGGTGCTCAAGAGGTGCGCGGTTTCGCCGCGTTACGCGACCCTGATGCGCCGCCTGATGTGCAGTGAGGCCATCAGATGGTCCAGAAATATCTATGTCGAGCACGTGACAGGCATAAGGCAGTACACCTAACCAGGAGCGGACACCTCGCGGATGCGATATTCTTCATCCTTTATACCACAGAACTGTTATTCTTTTTATAGTTAATGTTATATTTATATTTTTAGAGGCGATTGTTTATATTGATCATTTTATTCTGTAGACACCCCCTATTGGGGTAGTGATATTATACAATTATTTTTTTTAGTCCGTTGACGGTGTAATTTGTGAGAATATTCCTCAAGAAAAAGCAATAAGTCATATTCCTACACAGCTAAAACCAAACTAAAGCTAAAATGAATTCATGATGTTAGACAACGCCTTCAGGAAGAACGTAGATTGGCTCATGAATCACGAAGACTTCTTGAAGAAGAAGATGATGTATCCAAGAAATCAGCAATGAAAGGGTAGTTAGAACAAATCTCATCGAAAAAAAAATTGTTCTCCATGAAAATTGAAGAATCAGTGGCTACATCTAAGCCTACGATATTCAAATATACTTCACAACTGAATGATGTTTCAAAACAACAAATATCACCTGCAGAAAAGATGGAATTGAATAATGATTTTCCTTCACCTCAGCAATATGCTGCCCGTAAGAGCGCCCCAATTGAATTACTAGTTTTCACTAGAAATCCCTTTGATTCACCCTTATTCAAAAGTAGTTTCGACATATCAACTGAATTGTGTCGGTTCGATTTCAATGAAATCTCAATAAGATTGCAGATATCATTAAAAGTGCAGCAAAATCCAGTGTCTCCAGTTTTTTGATTCACCCAGAATGTGTTCCCCAAATCATTAAAACACTCGAAATTCTTTTTGAAAGACCAGAACAGATTATAGAAGGTCATATAGATGCTATTCGGCGACAACCAGCACCAAGGCCATATAAATTAGAAAGTTTAGTGGAATATGCTTTGGCTGTAAAAAACTTATGTTTCTTTAGCAGCTGCCGAACTGAATTATTACCTCAACAGTTCTTCTCTGATGATGAGCTAGTCTCAAAATTACCTCCCCAAAATAAAATCAACTGGGCTTTGCACAGAAGTTCTATGAAGACATTCAATGAACTAAGTCAATTTGTAGATCGGATTTATCAAGTAGGAATCAACGTTTGTACTTCTCTTTCTACCTTTGAAACGTTTGATTTCAACAAACACTAACGGAATGACGGTGCAAATATTCACAATTCTCCAAGCAAGTCCAAATATCATTCTTATGGGATCTGTAAATGAGATGTCTCGTCCACGCCAACTTGTGAAGAGCGGATCAGAACAACAAATTACCAAAAATTACAGTTTCGAACCGCGAGACTAACAAACCTATTATTTCAAATGCATCCATCCTATTACAGTATTGTTGATTTACTGAAACGTTTGATTTATGAAATATTATTTTAACATTATTTTCATTACTTGGAGCTGATGAAGGTGAAGTACAAAATATATTGCAGGAGTGGCATGCTAGTGGATCCATTGCTCTGTCAGGTAATGTAAATATGATATTTCCAATGAAATATTGAAGATTTATGTGATATATTTAAATGATATAATATTATTATATCATTTTTCATTTACATCTATTGCTGTAGGATGTGGAATCACGAGACTACAGGAATTTTTAAAAAACCATCCCACCCATCCTAAAGTCTGCTCTTCAGGTACTTCGATACTACGTTGTATTTGAGGACTTGGGTTGTTCGGAACACAGGGATCGCATAAGGCATATAACAACTTCTGAGATCTTTGGATTGGCATTCCTTGGTGGTGCAAAAAAGATTTGAAGTTTGAAAAAGAGCATTCGAAAAAAAATTGAAGAAAATGGGCCATGAGTAATTTTTGATTTAGTTTTCATTATTTCAGCAGTCTGTTCTGTTAATACAACCTTTGTTAAGTTCCATATGAAGTCCACTTATTGTTGAAAGTAGATCATTGATAATGACTCCAGCCATATCTCAAATTTATATTTTCAGTTTTTTCCCAACGTCTTCATTCCTAATTATTTCTTATCCCATGTTATTTTTGGCATCATTTTATGTTTATTTTGTGTACGATAGATTTCATCAATTTGAAAGAATAGAATAACTGGTAAAATGTTCATATTGTTCAATAAAAAGAGCTGTAATCAATAGTTGTGTTATAAATATTTCTTATTTTCAAGATGAAATTATCGATATGTAATTTTGAAAATGTATTTTGCGAACATAATGAAAAAATTCACATCTTTGATATTGCAAATGTTTGCCTGAATCATACATTGCATATCGAGTATGAAAGTTCTTCATTATTTCCGCAAAATTCATTTTTGAAATTCAATGATCCTGTGCTATCGATTCAAATTTCCCGCCATTCTTTCACCGGCGCCCATCTCAGCGCCATCTGAAAATAGGTTCCTTTTTGGGAAAGAGATTACATCGGACACGATTTTAGTTCGGAGTTTACTGTCTCGGTTGTCTCTGATCAGAGATATAGAGTGGGAGAATGATCTTCGAGATGCGAAAAGTGGCTAATTTTTCATCCGCCATTTTTATACTTTCGGTTAATTGGCGTAGAAAGCAGTGTATCTGAGGGATAGTTGGTATAAAATTGAAAAGAAAATGAAATGTATAGAGCATATCAATTTCTTAGATAAATCTTGAGCTTCAGAATCTATACTCAGAATATCAGTCCAAATTGTCCTCACATCAACTGATTTTGGGAAACTAAAAAGAATCATATTACTGTGGAAAGTAAACAACACGCCACTGAGCAGATAAACAATGTCATGCGGTATGATCAGTCGGATAATTTCAATCAAAACTTGCGTACAAAATAAAATTCCCTCGACCTTTTTTGTTTTATAGTTTTTACACGTTTCAACAATAAAAGAAATGTTGGAAAAATCGAAGTATCTATCAGCACAATGTAAAATTCGAGCAATTTCTAATTCACCTGAAAAGTATGTCAACCTAGAACAGCTGACTACGAAAGTATAAAAATGGTCGAAATTTTACATAAGAATTTAGCCACCAATTTTAGATGCGCAGTGGTCGAAGCGTATTCTCCCCACTCTATATCTCTGTCTCTGATACGGAGTACTGGTGTGTGGTGGCTGTGCTCATGCTAGAACCAAAGATTAACCTACAAAGATGGAGCGCTCTGGCCTTTTTCTCGTCAACGTTTCAATGACCTTGAGATTTCTATCGTTGAAAAAAGGGGCGGGACTAATAAGAGAAGGGTATATCTCTCTCTCTTCTCCAAATTCGAATTTAAACCGCGAAACAATTCACCGGGTATTTCAGAAAATCATAGCAGATCCTTAATTTAATCAAAACCTTTGAATTAAATGACATATTTTATATAACTTGTCTATGAATTCTTTTCCCTCTATTCGAGAATTTTTAATGATAGTGTGATATATGGAGTAAAAGTTATCGCTGATTTTGTATAAGAAATCTAGAATTTCACTCCGCACGGGTTTTAATATTTGGATTAAGATTTCTCATAGCTCCGCAGAGAAGTCTGGTTTGCAGATAAAATGAGTGAAACCAAGGGAAGATATTCAGTTAAGTACTGTTCGAATGTGTGAGATTCTTCAGATTTCCCAGTTCAGATGACCCTCAACGAGTCCTGCAATGGAAATTGGCCTGCAGCGGTGCGACAATTCTGAGGAAGGAACCGCCTGTCTTGCACGCAGGAAACAGGATTTGCAGTGATCACTTCGAACCTTATTTAATGACTGGCCGCTACTTGAATAAAACGGCTGTTCCTACTTTGAACCTGTTTAAGAGACCGAAAAGCTTTGATATAGGTACACAAACCGATGGAATAGGAATCGATAAGGGAACTCAAACATGTTCCACGATAATGGTAAACTGCAATGTGCAAACATCACAAGACATATCTGCAGGGACACCGAGAAAGAGAAAATTAAGAAGCATTGTTAAGGTATATAGATGTATGAAAATGATTTGAATATTCCATTATGTGTTATTATAGGAAAAATCGAATACAATAAGAAAATTATTTAAGGAGAAAAAGAATTTGGAAGAAGAAATCAAAAGTTTGGAAGAAGTCTTCCTACAGCTTCAGGAAATTTGGCACACAGCAAGGAGATGAAGCAGCATGCTCTTTCACTCTATTATTTAGGTCCAAAGGCTTATAAGAAGATGGTAACAAATTATTGTTTCCCTTCCATATGGACGCTACGGAGAATGACTGAGAATGTCCAGAGAAAGCCAGGACTAAATGACTTTGTATTTCGAAGTTTGAAGTGGAGATTACAAGGAAAGACTAAAGAAGACAGAATTTGTATCCTCTCAATGGATGAAGTGTCCCTGAAATGTAATCTTCAGTATGATTCGAAACATGACAAAATCATTGGATTCCATGATTTGGGTTCGTTATAAAATATATTCTTCAATATGCTGCTCCTTCACAAAAATATTTTTCAGGAAAAGGCAAAATATATTCACCAGCTAAAAATGCTCTAGTGTTGATGGCAAGAGGTGTGCACGATAAATGGAAGCAACCCTTGGGATATTTTTTTTGTCAGTTCTGTTTGCAGTGCAGCAGATCTCAAATTAATTATTCATGAGTGTATCGAAAAAAAATGCAGGATTAGATGTTAGAGCACTAATTTCAGATATGGGCTCTAACTTTGTTCTGTTATCAAAGCAATTAGGTGTGTCAACTAACAATTGTACATTTAAGGTGAACGGTAGGAAACTATTTTATATATTTGATGCCCCTCACTTGATGAAATGTATGAGAAATTTATTGATGAACTATGAGGTGCATTTTAAGAATGACACAGACTTTAGAAATTCCGACTTGCCAAGTAAAATTGTCGAGCAATATATCAGTGGATATATTATAAAGAAATGCCTACAGAAGCATACCTGCTCAAAATGCCAAAATTATGCCACTAAAATGAAGGAAATAGACCCTACTAAACTATTTTGCCATTTCAAAAGTATAACATCTCTACTTTATCATTTTGATTCGAAAATATTTGTTGTACTTGCAGGTGATACAGATAAATATGGACAGAAAAATGGGAAATTTGGAAGGTTGATGATGCCAGATGACCAGTTTGTCAATTATATTTCATTCAGAGCTGTGCTAAGCACGGAAAAAAAGTGCTTCGAGCACTAAGCCCTAAGCACTCGAAAGAAAAGGCTTCGAGTCTCGAGTTCTAAGCACCGCTTTCGACAGAAGGCTCCGGATTACCGAGCACTTTTGCAAAAGTAATTGAATATTTCGAGCACTAAGCACTAAGCACTTTAGTGGGAACTATTTTATGTAATGTTGTTTGATTGAAATGAGAACTCTTTAGCTTCATCGACATATCTAAAATTATGATTTCGAGACTGGGAAAAACTCAAAAGCTATTTTATTTGTTTTGTGAAACGCATGCATTCAATTTACATTCTGGTACTAGTTAATCTTATTCGTCGATCTGAATCTGAATGGCTGTTCCTAATCAATGCATAAAGTTGAATTAATAATCGAGGACCAATTATTTTATAAACGAGAACACATTACTGAAAAAATGTGGAAAGCACTGACGTGAGATCAGGAGCTTTTACGCGCTTGTTCTAAAGTCTTTTCTCAGACTTAAAAAGAGTGCGATTCAAAATCAGCCAGCACAATGAGTGTGAAAGAATCAATAAACATATATCTTAAATGGAAGTTGAGTGAACTTACAGTTCAGCAAATTCTTCGATCTGGCATTCTTTCCACATTTCTATACCATAAATAAGTTGTTGTAGTTAAGTGTCATACCGAATTATACCGAATTTCAGATTCATAATTGCTGAGCTATCGGACAGGTCTGGCCCAATAACTAACTTGTCTTATATTTGGATAATAAACTATTTCTATTAATATGGAATCTCTATCTCATCTCTTTCGGAAGATAGAGAATATTCAGCCAAACATTTTCAAATTGGACCACCGTTTCTTCATCACGAGTCAAATCCAACCGATGGCGATCATTTTCAGCTCGATATTCAGAAATTACAGACATTTGGGAAAATAATAGTCCTCTTGTCGCAAAATTCATAATGACATTTCCATTCAAAATATGACAACTGGAAACACCAGTATTTTACACATGTTTGTCATAAAAATGAACCCACAGAATTAGTTTCATTTTCGGCTCAATATTCACTCATTATGACAACTTGTCATAAAATTAAAACCACCCTCATAGAGATTTATAGTTGATGTGATGTGAATTCATAGATAGAAATATAATCTGTGACTTCATTTTCAGAAAAACTCTTATATCTTCTGGAGATTGTACGCTATGATGATGAAATTTTAAAATATTTTAGGTACCTATACCCTGCATAAATACCCTAAATTGATGTGATCTGACGAATAACTTATGAGATATCGTGTATTGAAAAAAACATTTTGGAAATTTTTAAAAAATTTTCTCTCGTGACGATTTTCTCGATATTTGGCACACTCCTTCCTTTTAACGCTATCTAGACATTCTCTAAGTTACGAATTGATAGGATGAATATCCAAGAAATTAATGTTATTAACTGCTAAACTATTCGATGGATTTGGCCCAATAACGAACTTGACCGAGATATTTGGACACTCGACCTATTCTGAAAAAATGAAAACTCTAGGTCCCTTCCTTCGGAAGATAGAGAGTATACGGCCGGAGGGCCGGCGGGCCGGACATACTCAAGTTTGACCTCGAATTCTTCATCAGGAAGTCAAATCCAATCGATTGAGGCCATTTTCGGCTCGATATTCGAAAATTACAGACCTTTGGGCAAAACGATAGCACGCTGTTCCACTAGGAATAAGCGCGCCAAAAGGTACTGAAAAAAATTAGGTGTATATATTTATATTTTGCTTATCAAGCATAGACAAGGCGATTCACGGGGATGGCCTATTTGGTAGTCGTTTTTGGAAAAGGGATCAGGTTGAAATTTGCATGTTTAGTATTGAGACAATGATTCTTTTTGCACACTTATTCCAAGTGGACCAGCATGCTATGGTTTAGCCAAAACGCTTGTAATTTTTGAAAATGGTCTCAATTGAAGATTGGGTTCGACTTCCTGTTAAAGAAGCCGTGCTCAAACTTGAGTACTCTGCCGGCCGGCCAGCCGTTTACTCTCTATCTTCCGAAGGAGATGACCTTGAGTTTTCATATTTACACAATATGTTGATGGTCAAAATATCTCAAATATCTCGATCAAGTTCGTAATTGGGCCAAATCCGTCGGATGGTTCAGCAGTTATGAGCATCTGGAATTTGGTTTTCGCAATAATTTCTAGAATATCCATTCGATCAATTTCGAACTCTTGAAATGTTTGGATAACGTTAAAAGAAATTAGTGTGTCTTATTTCCAGGGAATCTTCAAGATAGAAATTTTTTTTTAATTTCCAAAAACGGTTTTTTCAATACTCATTATCTTATTGGATATTCGTCATAACTAAACAAAAATTTGGGCATATATGAAGGTTGTTTACATCCCACATATCTTGAAATTTTATAATCGTGGCGTATGATCTCGAGAAGAATTCGAAGTTATTTGCGAACTTGTCCCTAGTGGAACAGTGAGCTATAGCTTGAAATGTCTGTAATTTTTCGAATATCGAGCCGAAAATGGTCTCAATCTATTGGGTTCGACTTCCTGATGAAGAATCTCTTGTGAAACTTGAAGCCTTACAGCCGTATACTCTCTATCTTTCGAAGGAGATGACCTAGGCTTCTCAAATTTTCAGAATAGGTTAATTTTCTAAATATCTCGGTTGGGTTCGTTATTTGGCCAAATCTATCGAGTAGTTCAGCAGTGATGAGGTTCTGAAATTGGGTTTTCGCCGAGGTTTTCGCAATAATTCCCAGAATATTAATCAATATGGATTATTTGAATACTGAATCATTTTGAAATATTACTTGTTCAGCTTCCTTGTTTTTTCTTATCATGTTTATTCAATGGATTGAAATTATTTCAATTTATGTAGTTTTCATTATTAATTGACGATTTTTATTGGTTTCGGCGTTCTGAACAACCCCAAAGAAAAATAAATTACAATTAATGAAAGTCAGATTTAGCTATCGATATAACGAATTCCAGTTTATCTGCTGTATTTTTTTGAAGCCACAGTCTTGTAGAAGTTTCTTCTCATTTTGAGTGAACGGTTTTCTAGAGTATTCCCCTATTTCCACATAGAATTGACAGAAATAATGAAAGGAACGGATGTGATTTAAAAGTTGTTTTCATGAATCGAGTTGACGTAGTTCATGATCTTCTGCTTAACAACTGTAGATTTTAGGTTCATTCCGAAAACAGTTTCAAAATACTACATATCGATATAATCAAAAATGAAATATGTTGTCCGGAAAAAATTTTTGCATTGGAAATATTCAAAGAAATGTATGTCACGTCTTTACCTTTTCATTCATGTGATTCCCCATTAGTCAAAAACATTTTCGTCGAGATATGTCATATTAATGAAATTATGATCAAATAAGCTATTTGAATATGACATAATTCAATAGCTGATCCACTCCAAATAGTTGATAATGAATTGAAATCGAAATTTCAAAAAACCCGAATGCTCATCAAGAAACCTATAACACCTAAATATTAATTAAATTATTCATAGAACTAGAACGGACCAGAAATAAACAATAAAGGATTGATATAAATTTTTATTTATATATTTGATAAAATTTTTTGACATTGAAATATTATAACTGTAACAATAAACCATTCAGATATTTCCATTCTACTTCGGAAGATAGAGAGTAAACAGCCGGAGGGCCCGCGTCCGGACATACTCAAATGTTCTTCATCAGGAAGTCGAACCCAATCGATTGAGACATTTGAGTGAAACGATAGCTCGCTGTTCCCTTAGAAATAAGCGCGCAAAAATAAGGGTGTTTTTCAAGGATTGCCATAACTCTCGAATTTTACAACTACCGGTTACCCACCGAGTGCCACTGATAAGGTAGTTATTGAACCCTGGTTTTGTGTATTTAAATATCTCCGTGAGCTTAGGGCCCAATTGAACGTTTCACAAACTTTCCAAATAATCAACAAATTTGCCGACGGAAATTCCGAAGAGTGCTTAAATTGATGGGTCATAAAAAATATGCACAAGAACATCTGGCTTAAAAATTCCCAATTGGCAACGGCAGTTTGGTCTAACGGATTTGTGAAAATATTCGTTTGTTTACAATATTTTAAAAGAGCTTATCAATCTTCTTTTATTATGGTGTAATATCCATTTTAATCAGTGATATGTTGTTGTGAAAAAGAGAACAGAAAATTTTGTGCAATAAATCATTCTAGTCTAGTTCGAATTTTCGTTTTATTTCACATCTATTCGAATTCCCACCATTTGAACCAGTAATGAATGAAGTTTATTTAAGAATATGGTTTTCCTCGTTTACCATTTTTCAGTTGGAATCTACAGATTTGCTCAAAGTATTTCTACCGTTTTCGCTCTCTGACGTTCTAATTCCCATTTATTTATCAGTATCAGAATTTACACATAGTAAATTAATTAATAAGATTATTTTGGGAATTTTTAATAAATTTTCTAGAGTGGCGATTATCTCGAAATTTGGAAAACCATTTAATTTAACATCATTAAAACACCTTCTAAATTATAAATTGATCAGATGAATATTCTAGGCGAAAATCAAATTTTGAATGCTAATAACTAACGATGGATTTGGCCCAATAACGAACTTGACCGAGATATTTGAACGATCAACCTATTCTGAAAAATGAAAACTCTATGTCATCTCCTTCGGAAGATAGAGAGTATACGATCGGAGGGCCGGCCAGCCTGACCTACTTAAATTTGACCAAGGTTTCTCCATCAAGAAGTCGAACCCAATGGATTGAAACCATTTTCGGCTCGATATTCGGAAAATACAGACATTTGGACAGAACGATAGCCCGCCTGTTCCACTAGTAACAAGCGCGCAAAAACAAAAAATTTTCTGGCCTTCATAACCATAAGTCAAATCAATTGTGACTGAAGAAATACTGAATATTAATTCAAAACGATCATATTATCTTTGCGCACATAAAAAAATCAAATACCTTACCTGCTTATATTGACCCTACTTCAAGAATTCGGAAAGGCTTAGTGCTTAGCGGATTACTAAGCACTAAGATTTTCGCGAGAGTGCTCCGAAAAACAAGCACTAAGCACTAGCCTTTGAAAAGTGCTCGCGAGCACAGTGCTCGGAAGCACTAAAGTGCTTAGAGTGCTTTCACGAGCACTAAGCACAATGCTTTGGCACAGCTCTGATTTCATTACTCGAAGAATTTGTTTTTAAAAATGAGAATTTTTACATAATGAAGTATGCAAATCAAAATTTACAGAGTGATGATAAAGATAAAATATAACTAAAGAAAAATAAAAAAAATAGAAAGCTTAATATACTGCAGCACAAATGTTAAGGAATATTTCTCAGTGTTTTCTTCTAAAAGAGTCAACTGGATATCAAGTTCAGGGCTCTGATCCCTTTGTTCGTAAGAATATTTCATAGAATAGGAAATTGTTTTTTTATGTTTTTTTTATGTTCTTAGAATGCTCAAGATGGAACCGAGATAATTATATAACAAAGATTGATAATGCTGAAGGAAACTCCAAATTTATAATGAATTTCATTAACTTTTGATGTAACTATATTAAATGAATTATAAAGAAAATTTCTTTTTTTGTTGCACTCTTGTTTTAGTCCATTATTCAGATATTCAATACACGAAAGTGAAATTATTGACTGAAATTGGTAAAAATTTGATCAACAAAATTCACAAACTTTTATGATTACAATTATTCGTCAGCTTATTTTGTGTAACTTTGAAATTGGTGAAACAATTCATAAGACAGGAATTAACTTCTTCCTAAGAAGTTTGTCATCAATAATCAAAGGACTTCTAGCTTGCAAACATAATATAATGGTTCTATTAAAATTTTGATGAAAATATATTATACATTTATCTCACATTCTCCTTAGGAAATACATGAAAATTTTTAAGAAATGCTTATTCAACAACTTTCATCCACATATAGTAAGATCAATTGAAAGAATATTTCTTCTTCTCATACGAGTTTGAAAAAGGATATTTCTCATTCGTTTGTTTACAAAACTGCAGTATTAGTTGAACTATATGTGGGTATCATTGATATTTAATTCGTCCATTGTGTCAAATGATATTTTCTTGTTTCTTATGAATTTTCTCTATTCTTCACACATATTCCACAGGAAATAAAATGTTTTGTTATTGAACTCTTACTAACAGTTGTATGGCAATGACCTAAATTTTTAAAAGATATGAACTTTTACAATTTTCTCAGTTGTAGTTGTAGTTGTTGTAGCTTTAAATTATTAGATATTTAAGTAATAAATTAAAATAGATTTTAATTTATTACTTCAGTAAGTTCAGAAACACTTGTGATGAAAGAAAAGTGCTTTCATATTTCTAACAAATAAAAAATGATTTTTACAAATTCATCTTCATGTCGTTCAAAATCCTTTTCTGTTTAGATTCCTGCTACAGGAACTAGGAACCGATTGGCTATCTTATTACACGTGATAACGAAATGTGATTTCATTAGTGTTGCCTCGATTTACATTGCTCTTATGGGATTTTGAGTCAAGGAGGAATCGATTCATGAGATTCTGTGGTTTCGCTTCGAAATACGTGAACAAAATTTTCAGTACTAATCTGACAGAGTGCACCCTCTTGTTTCTACTCTTTGCTAGAACAATATTTGGAATACAGAGATGGGCAGTCAGAGTTTTGGGCGGACTGTGGTATCGCGACTGCTGTAAGCAGGTTTTCAGAGATGTTCGATCGCTCCCATTTCCTTCACTGTACATACTGGAGTGCCTGGTTCATGAACATCTGGAGAATTTTACAACACAGTCTGAGGTTCACAATTATGACACCAGAAATAAACTAGCCATCAGAAAGGACTTTGTGAGACTCAAAAAGTCCCAGTGATTTCCCGATTTCAGTGTGGCCACTCTATACAACAAACTTCCTGTTTGGGGTGAGGGGTCTGACAGCTAAAAAATTCAGGAAGCAAGTATTCAAATTTCTGATATCCAAGATCTTTTATTCAGTAGTAGTAGTACACAAGCATCACAGTTTGCGAAACTTACTTTATGTAGATTTAATGATCTATGATACAACTAAATTTTTACCAATTGATGCTCAGACACATTTTAATTGAACCTCTTCTATGATTTTAACAGCTGATTATGACGAAACATTATCATTGTATTATTCAGAACTTGATTCTGTAGGAGTAATGTTACATATAAATAATATTAGAGTATGTAGAGTGAAGGTTTTAATTAGACGATTAAAACCTATTCGTGTTTTACTATCCCTGTGGGATTCGCGAATTCAATAAAAAAATTCCAACGGAAATCAGTCCCCTAAAGTATTTATATTACAAATTTTTTTTTTTAGATTTTTCAATCAACTTTGCCTCTATACCCAATTTTTTATTCATTGTAACTCACTAACTTGGTAAGCCATGTGCTCAACCTCAATATGGTGCACGGACATCAATTTTCAACGGTCTATCAAAATAATTAATAATGGAGTTACAACTTCGAGGATCGAAATTTTTATCAGTAAATTTGCTCCTCTTTTAGGATCATTTTTCCAAAATCCAAAAAAAATATAACTATTTATTTTAAATAAAGAAATGAACACAACTTTTTTACCATATTGTTCATACCTTTTGAGATTTCAATGTACCTATGAAGTTTTTCTGAACAAATATTTAAAGATTTTCCCGAATCGAATAAGCTATATCGCATGATTTCAGTCAAAGTATGACCTATCAACGTCATCGTAAACTAACTAACTCTAAACTATTTATGCAATTTCAAAAACATTGACCATTTCTTCCGCCCACTTTCTAAACAAAACATGCATCAAGTGGAATTTCTCTGAATTAGGCTACTTGCCAGTTTCCGCGGATGATTCCAAATTAAATCGACTGTTTAATATATAACATTCACTACTTTGGGAACTCCCGCGCTGATGGAAATCTAAAAACAGAAGCACCGGATTGAACACAATCTTAAGATCATCGAAAATGAATATTTCGATTAAGTCGAGTTCTCTTTTCTGTTGGTGTAACTTTTGGTGCCGTTCGAAATTATTTTTTCGCTAGCATTATACCCTCTGCGTGGAGAAGTTTTCTGTAGCTCTTGGATGCTGATATCTGTCTGGTCAGGTATTTATTAAAATTCATAAACATATTCAGATATTTGAGTTTCTATATAATCAAATTCGACCGCAGCAGAAGTCGAACACTGAGAGAAATGTTCATTAAAAGTTTAGCTTAGTGAGCATTCAATAATGCCATTAAATATTCCCTACGATATAGGTCAGGTAAAAATGTTTTTAACTACAAATGAAACCATTTAGCTGAATCTTCCCAAGTGTGGGGGTTAAAAGAAAGTAGCAATAGAACTAACCTCTAGCAAAAAGATAGAAATATTCTATAATGGCAACTGAAATATTCAGATACCACAAAATCAAAAATACTGGGTCGTTTCGACTGAATGAATAAATAAGCCGAAATATTTACACCGTCAAACCTACCCCTTTCAAGCATATGACCGCTACACTAATCCAAGTAGATGATAATTATGGGAATTATTGATTCGGATCATGGGAGAAATTCACAGGTATAATCTTGCTGTCATATTCTGGCGTCATCTGTGTCGCAAAACGAAGCATTTCATTAGGTTAGGGATTTTGGCTGTAAAGAAAGGTAATTAGGTATTCTTCTCACTAATCAACAATAATTAATTCGTATTCCTTGATATTTACTATGATAAAAAAAATTGTCTTTCATTAGATTAACCTTGATAGCAGTTTTTGTTTTGCAACTGAGTTGCGACTCAGATGACGTCACAGCTGACGGAAATAAAAAATTCAGAGATAATACCTGTGTATTTCTATCATTGATATCTTGAGGATCACAAGAGAAATTTTATTCGAGAAGTGTAATTTGAAAAAAAAAAAATTCTTCATAACTCCGAAACTACAGAGCTGATTTAGCCGGATAACAAACTCGTCCGAGATATTCATTTTCCTCGCCCAACCCGAAAATTTCAGCTCTTTAGCTAGGACGTTGGAAAGAGGTGTTCATTACACAAAACCCAAACTTCCGTGTCGAAAAAAAGGCCCTTCGAGATACCTTATTCATTGAAGTCCATATCTCATCTGACATTCCTACAAAGGTATTTACTGATATAACCGGTTATACATCTGTATCAAAAGTTAATTACATTTTAAATAATGCAGATTCATCTGATTTTACAACAGAGGTTTTTGAAGCCTTTATAAGTGATCACCGGGCTATTTTGTTAACCCACACAGTCAACACTGAAAAAAAAATGAAAGCCAATTCTAAATTAGTTAGAAATTTAAGTAGAAGGCGAACCTTGATAAGTTTTAGTTCAGTCAATCTGTCGAAAAATAAATCGTATTGACGGTATAATTACCCGCTCGATGAAATTTGGTACACTTGTTGAAAATGGTGTAACTAAGCTACCTTTGCGATGGCCTCGCTGATATGTTAGCGGTTTTTTGAAAAACTCAAAAAAAGTAAAAAAATGCATTTTTCTCGAATTGTATGCATCGTACAGAAAATTTTAATGAACAAAAAATGTAGAGGACGTTGCGATCTACATTTTTTGACATTGGTGCAATGCTGCACGACTAAAAGCGCACAAAGTAGGTGGCGCTAAAGTATCAAAAAAAGTGTTTTTCATGTTTTTCGCCCTGAAAATGTTGTTTTAATGCAAAAGTTTGAATGTAAGAGTTGTTCCTTACATTATTATCAACAACTTTTATCTAAACATTATTCTTGTACAACTTACCATTTTGAAGCTGCAGCTTGCAGAAGAATGAAAAATCCAAATATACTGTTGTACGCAGTATGAGTACACATCAGTAGTGCACGATTAAATCAAGATTTTACTAATTTAATTTTTCTTAGCAATTAAAATTTAATAAATAAAATTTTAATTTGTTTTTGACAAGTATTATCCATTATTTGATTTTTTGAGTCGCATTCTGTTATGAATTATTTTGTTGAACAATGTTATGAACAAAGACAATTTTTAATGTTTTTCAGTTTTGATTTTCATTTTTTGAAAAATGTCATCAATTAACAGATTTTTGAAGAGGTTTTGAAAATTTGGATAAGGAAACAAACAACAATTCAATTAAAGTCATTATTTGAGTTTTAATTTTCAAGTAAACGTTTAATTCAGTTTTGAATTTGTATTTATTAACAGGTATATAGAAAAAGCATACAAAATATTGCAAAAATACTTACAAATCTAAATCGCTTACAATCGGCCCTTTTGTTAGAACTATGCCAACGTCGCCGGAGAAAGTCACAATATGACCGAGAAAACCGTTAGCAGAACAGTGCTGTATATACAGCGCTATGTATTACTATAACTTGTAAATGGTAAGTTGTACGAAAAAAATGTTGAAATAAATGTTGTTGATACTAATGTAAGGAACAACTTTTACATTTAAACTTCTGCATTAAAACAATATTTTCAGGGCGAAAAACATGAAAAACACTCTTTTTGATACTTTAGCGCCACCTACTTTGTGCGCTTTTGGTCGTGCAGCATTGCACCAATGACAAAAAATGTAGATCGCAACGTCCTCTACATTTTTTGTTCATTAAAATTTTCTGTACGATGCATACAATTCGAGAAAAATGCATTTTTTACTTTTTTTTTGAGTTTTTCATAAAACCGCTAACATTTCTGCGAGGCCATCGCAAAGGTAGCTTAGTTACATCATTTACAACAAGTGTACCAAATTTCATCGAGCAGGTAATTATACCCGCACCAAGTACAGATTGACTGAACTATTTGTTGATGAAATAGCAACTGCTAGTTTTGAAAGTATTTTATCTTCACACCAACGTAGATGATTATTTTGAATCTTTCATGTATACCATATTGAGTACCTTTGAAGCATACTGCCCACAGATGAAACGTTATATAAATATACAGAATAGTGAAAAATGAAATCAGGAGCACAAAACAAGAACTAATGGATGTCCACTGGTTACATACTAATGTCAGAAGTTCATCGACCTTAGCAGTATATAAAAAGTCGAAAGCTTCCTATAATCTTCTATTGAAAAATACCAAATTTAACTATTATTGCGAACTCATCGTAAAATCAGACAATAAGAATAGAACGGTCTGGCGATTAGTTAATTCTATAACAGGTCGTAGGGATCCACAGGAGAAGTCAATTTCATTGGAGATTGACTGTATTTTACATGAAGACCCAAGAGTTTCGTCAGATATATTTGCGCTGCATTTCACCTCTATTGCTGAAATCACCCTTCGACGGTATTACAACTCGTCCATATCTTCTGAGTGCACTTCTTCTGGCATTGTGGCTGCAAGTTTTTTCTTCCATCCGGTTGTTGATCTTGAAGTTCTTGATATCTTGAGAACTCTCAAAAATAAGAAAAGTTCAGGTATCGACATTATTTCTACGTGGGTTTTGAAAATTATAGCAACGAAGATAGTAACGCATTTTACTCATATAATCAACCTGTCTATCACTTCCGGTGTCTTTCCTCGTTTCATGAAGCAGGCTATCATTGTTCCGATACATAAAAAGGATAGCACTCTGGATTCTGGATATACTGAATTACCGCCCTATTTCTATCCTGAGTGTTTTTTCTAAATTATTCGAAGGAATAGCATTTTTGGATAAATTCAAAATTCTTAATGATGCTCAGCATGGTTTTAGACCAGGTCACTCTACCCAGACTGGAGCTTTACAGTTTGTGGACTTGGTCTACAAAAGCCTTGACATTGGTTACTGTGTTGCGGGCGTGTTCTTTGATTTGACTCAGGCATTTGATAGTCTCATAAATTTACATTACAAAAGTGTTATGATTTGGGCTTCAGGGGGCTGATTTTGGAATGGATTTGTGGTTACCTCGGTGACAAATTTGCTTCTGTGAGAATGTGTGAATTTTCATCTGGTCCATATGATGTCAAGATGGGTGTCCCTCAGAGTTCTGTCCTTGGACCGCTCCTATTTCTGTAGTTCATTAATGGCCTTCCTAGTCATTTAAAAGGGAAATTTTATGAATCATCTAGCCTTAATCCAAGACTTTCGATTGAGGCCATCAAAATAATTTTGTTTGCTGATGACGCATCCATCGCTATTTCTGCGGGTTCCTTGGATGAACTACAGCAAATGTGTGAGCTTTTGGTGCGGAGTTTCGTTGAATGGTGTCAGTTAAATGCAATTATGATCAATGTTAAAAAAACGGAATGCATTCACTTTACACTTTCAAATGCAAATCCTAGAACATTCTTGATCCATGTTGACAATGAAATAATTGCATCGAGTGATTCCATCAGATTTTTAGGAGTTAATATTGACAATAATTTAAGGTGGACTCAACATGTTGGTGCGGTGTGCAAAAAGCTTTGAAACTCCTATTATGCAATAGCAAGAAAAAGTGCTCGTTTTCAATAAGGTACCTGGTAAATATTCACTTCAGTTCAGTTCACTACCATTTGTCATATAACGTCCTGCTTTGGGGAAATTCTGTAGATTGTTATAGGGTCTTCATACTCCAAAGGAGAATACTTCGCCTGATATTCAACTCGGCCCCACGATCCTCATGCAGACCGCTGTTCATTAAAAATGGTATTCTCTCATTGGCCTCCATTTACATCTTGAAATGCCTTATATATATTAAGGAGAATGAAAACGACATTCAGAGTCTTTCTAGTTTTCACACCCATAAACCAGAAGCAAGGGAATATTAACGTTTCCCGTACACAAAACATCTAGATTTGAAATGTCCCCTATATATCGGGGTATCAAACTTTTCAACTATTTGCCTGTCAGTTTGAGGTCGTCAGATCTCATTAGTTTTAAAAAGTAATTAAGTCCTTACTATTAAGAACATGTTATTATGCCATCGATGAATATTTAAATGATGATTAAGAAAATGTATAGATTATTTTGTTAATGACTTTTCTTACACATAAAATTGTTATGTATGAAAGAATCAATAAATTATATTATTATTATTATCGTTTTACCCCAAACTCTGTGATTTTAGAATATCGAACCAAAAAGGGTCTCAATCGATTGTGTTTGACTTTTTATGAAGAATACAGGTTCAAACTTGAGGGTGTTTGTTCGAAACGATGGCGCACATTTCGCAGCATTTCTGGAGTGATTTGACGACATTCGTTCAATATACGTCTTCTTAAATATTCTATGGAATCGAGCTGTGTAGAGTAAGTTTCACTCTTCAAGTGGCCCCAAAGAAAGAAATCTAGTGGTGACAGATCTGGCGATCTGGCTGGCCATTCAGTGAGACCCCTTCTTCCAATCCACCGATTTGGAAATTTTTGATCCAGATATTCTCGAACTGGTAAGGCGTAGTATGGGGGAGCTCCATCCTGCTGAAACACAATCTGATCTTCCACATAATTTCCAGCATTGTTTCCAATAATTTCCGTCAAAATTGGATCAATGTGATTTTCCAATAAGTCCAAATACATATCCAGTAAGATTACCAGGTAAAACGAACGGCCCGACAATGTTGTCACCAAATATTCCAGCCCAAACATTGAGTTTTTCTGGTTGTTGAGTATAAACTTCGTGGAACAATCTCGGATTAGCATCGGCCCAATAACGACAATTGTGTCGATTTACTGTGCCAAATCGAAAGAACGAACACTCATCGGAGAAACAAACATTGTACAGATAATTGGGATTAGCAGTTACTCGTTGACTCATTCTATCACAAAATTCAACACGACGGTCAAAATCATCTTCGTTTAGTGCGTGTGAAAGACGGATTTTGTAAGGATGGAATTTATGATGCTTCAAAATATTTGCAATTCGAGTTCGTGTAAAACCATATTTATCTACTAGCTACCTCGTACTCGTCTTTGGATTCAGAGCAGTCTGTCCAATAACAGCTACTTCAGCTGCTTCATTTCTTTCCATGTTTCGTTTTTTATTAGCCACGGACCCAGTTTCTTGAAACTTTGACACTAATTCCAAAACAGACTTCCTATCAACATGTTTATCTAAATGTCGTTGATTGAAGAATTCTGCGGTTCTATTCGCACATTGATTGTGTGAAAAAAAAAGTGAAATTATTTCCACCCGCTCTGCAATTGAATAAACCAGGTCGAACAATGAATTAAAACACATACAAATCTCGATTCAAAACTAAGAATAATTCACATGTCAAAGAACCAGTAAGCCAACTTAATGATCTGTTCGTAATGAATAAAAAATTATAAATTCTCATTTTTTTGAAAAAGATATGAATTTAATAATCAACAAAATGAAAACATATTGAAGCCAACTAAGAAAACACTTCATAATTAAGTCGGAAATCGTTTCACGAATTGGGACTGGAATATTTATGCGGCATCATTAATGATTTGATTTTCTTACCTGGTAATCTGATTAGAGATAGTAATAGTAATAGTAATAGTATCTTTATTCACTTCATCACAATTCACGTCAAAAATGCAGAAAGGAAAAAAAATCAGATCAATGTGACATCTTGAGGGAGCGGCAGTAGTTGAAAAATTCCTGAGTATTGTACACTGTAAAAAATAGTTCCTCATCTCAAACCATATTAATTTGTCTCAAGTACTCCGTACGTTTGAATACAGCCAAATGCATAAAGTACTTGACCCTACCGCCCTCTACGGTTGAGAATGGCGTTTACCCTAAATAAAAGTTTCTTGAGTTAAGAAACTGATTAGTTTCAACCAAGCTCAAAGTTTTTGACTCAGGTGGTAAAAAAATTTGATCCAACGGTAATATTAATTAGTATGTAACTATTGATACTTTTCGTAGAATAAAAATTTTGGTTTCATGTAAATAAATATTACATTTCACTGAAACTCGATTTGTAGTTGAATGGGTCGAGAATTCAGTCGATAAAAATGATTAATATCTCTTATGTCAAGTGAAAGTTTCTTGGGTTAAGAAACTGATTGATTTGAGCTAAATTGAAGGGTTTTTGACACTAGCAAAGGAATAATTTGATAAAACAAAAAAACATTTGTATGTAATCATTATTTTTCTTCACAGAACAATAATTTCTCTTTTATATTAATAAATACCGCAATACCGTGGCAGACCATGAATATTGTACGGAATGGGAAAGGCTTCTAGAGTTTCGTTGGTAGTTGCAGAGAGGGAGCGAGTATACCTCAAGGGTCAACCGTCTGCTTTTCCAAGACACGTCGTAAAGACAACCGTTCCCATCACGTCGGGGACACCAATGTAGAATCGAAGGAATTTATCCCTACTTATGCGTTTCGTCCCTGGCGCACACATTTGGACTCATCAGTATGGCTTGTGTGCGCCATGCCATAGACGCAGGGGTTAGAAGTTTTAAGGAGCCGCCGGGAGTTGAACCCGGTATCTAGTACCTAGTCGGTGTGAAACTTGAGCGCAAACCTCTAGGCCACCGAAGCGCTGTGAACTAAGCTATGCGTGGCTATATAGAGTGCCGCCAAGAGATCCCTATACACTCCCCTGCCGTTGACATAGTGCCGCTACAAAAGCTATAGTCCAGGCAGTGGGTTATCATCTCATCCCTGTCATCATCCAATACCAGATCACCCGGTTCTCCACCAACACAAAGATATTTGGTTTTCTCTAAGTTGACATTTAAGCCCCCCTTCTCGTATTCTTTAATTAGCTTGCGCATCATGTATTCCATGTCATCTTTATCACCGGATACAACAATATTGTGAGTAAAATGCACAAATAATTGCATTTAAATGGGATATATTCAATATAAAAGAGATAGAGTTTTGATTTAATTGCAGCCAATATAAAAAATTGCTACAATTAATTCGTTTTATTAAATCAATTACGCAATATTTTTTTACAAATGTCACTTCATATTGCAACAATTATATGTTCAATTTTATTCAAATATTTATAGTTTTCTTCAAGTAAATGAGGCGAATAATATAATCTCGCGAGATTCTTGTCTCAAGAAACTGTAGTCGTTGCATCAACTGACAGAATTTACGACAACCGTACCTTCGTTCTATTGAACAAATAAAAATGAAACGAACGAATGGTTTCGTTAAAACCTATTTAGAATAATGTATTTGTATCAATCAATTATGGATATTGAGACAAGTGCATAAACAATTTCTTGTAATTGTATGTTTATGTTGAATCAGTTGTTTCTTTCATTTCGCTGAAATGTAAAAAGTTTCAGGCGAATGTTTTAGCTGTTCTCTATAATCAACTAGGTTGTTTTAATCAAGAAAAATAGTTCATTTGGCGTAATCAATTTTAGATTAATTCAAATTAAAATGGTTTGATTGAAAAAAAAATTCTCAAACTCCTGAGGAGTCTGAGCGCAGAATTTTATTTTTTACAGTGTATGGTTCACAACCCAAGATCAAATTACAAATTCTATTCTTGAAAACACTGTCTTTTTCGATTTTATGATATGATGTTGGCAGACTATTGTAGAGCTTCAGTTCCACCTGATGCTGCGATAATGTGAGATGACACTTGGACAATAAATATCGTTTTATTCTTCTCGTATTGTTGCGATTTACATAATCAATGAAGAGTTCTCCATGTTGTCGGACAAACATTAGGTTCTATATATATATAAGCCAGTAAGAGTCATCAGACTATGCTTCTTGAAAACACCTCGACAAGTATGTTTTCTTCATTCCATAGATGGTTCGAATGGCCCAATTCTGATCCAAAAATATCTGCCTCCCCATAAAATAAGGCCATATGACATTTGAGACTCGAAGTTTGCCAAATATATCACTTTGAGAACAGGCACCTTCAAACGATATTTCAAAACATTCAGTGAATATATAACTGAATGCAGACGTTTACTTAGCGAAATACAGTGAGTTTCCCATTTCAAGTTATCATCGATAAAAAGACCCAGAAACTTTGTTGACGGGTGTACTACTATCTCCTTGCCATCCATTTTTATTTCACCGGGAGGTATGAAATTTGCCTTTTTTGTTCGGTAAAATACTGCTTCGGTTTTTTCCAGATTCAATCTTATATTATTTGCTTCACACCATTCATTCACTTTCTTCAATTGTACTTGAGTAGAGGAAATAACTTCATCGATAGTATCACCTATAGCTGTTACATTTGAATCCAGAATTCCAAGGAAATCCGGCAGATCATTTATATACAGGAGGAAAAGAAGAGGGCCCAAAATGCTACCCTGTGGTACCCCAGTCCGAGACTGAGCACCTTCACAAACATAGGTAGCACCATCCCTCTCGATTACTGTCCTCTGAATTCTGTTCTCCAAATATGACTTTATTAGTTTAAGTTGATTGTCTCTTACTCCGCACGCCTCTAGTTTTCCCAACAATATTGCGTGGTCAATAGAATCGAAGGCTCTAGAAAAGTCCATGAATACTGTCAGTGGTATTCTGCCTTCTTCCAAGGCACCCATCACGTTTTTCACCAAGTTGAAGATAGCTGTCTCCGTACCTCTGTTCTTCATAAACCCATGTTGGTGAGTGGAAAAATTCCAAACTTTCTGAAAAACTTCAATAATCTATTGGACAGTATTTTCTCGAATATTTTGGAGAAACCAGTCATGAAACTTATTGGACGGTAATTTGATAAGTCTTCTTTATCACCCTTTTTGTATAGAGGTTTGATTATTGCTATCTTCAGAGAGTCGGGAAATACACCCCCCACATATGCTTGATTCAATAACTGACAAAGCGGCTTTGCTATTGAACAGATAGAATGCTTGAGTACCTTAATCGGTATACTGTCGTGACCGAAAGAATTTTTTGTCTTGATGGATTTAACTGTATTGATGAGTTCTTTTTCTGTGACAGTAAACAGGTAAAATGATTTTTCCAACCGACGGGTATGGAGAAGTTTATTGTTTGTCTTAGTGTTATCATGATTCATAATTGAATTTGCAAAGTATTCACTGAGATCTTCGACTACTTTCTTTGGGTCTCCAGAGGGAATGGGAGGCTGTATATTTTTGTCCCTACCAGTAAGAGATTTTACAATTTGCCAAACTTTTTTTTGTTTTGTTCTGTGCCTTGTTTATTTGATTAGCATAATACTTTTGCTTATATTCTGTTATAGTATAATCATATTTCCTCTTCAGAGCTTTATATTCATTCAAATATTCAGGATTAACAGTAGAAATCGTGAATAATTTATCAAGCTGTGTTTTGAGATTTTTTATTGTAGGGTCACTTCTATACTTTGATGAATGGCTTACCTGGATCTCACGATATTGAAAATTTTCCTCGAAAATTTCTACATACTTCGAACTGAAAGCATTCCATCTAGAGTTCATATCTGTTGGAGCATCGTCAAGAACAATATCCCAATTAACATTGGCTAATTTAGCTTGGAAATTTTCCAACGTTTTTTCGTCCATAGGTCTCACTTTAATTACCTGAGTTTTCAAGGTTTCTTGAATCCTACAAGGAAATGTGAACTTTTGAGCAAAGTGATCAGAGATATGTCAATTTAAAACAGATGCTGTGCCATGTTCTATATTTGTCAATACATTATCCAAACAACTTTTAGCGTGAGCTGTTACACGTGTAGGTTCATTGATCAATATTTTAACTCCAAAATTTTCCAGTAATGACTTGAATTCTTGGGTTTTTTTGTCCTTTACGTCACGTTGAAATCACCACTAATAATGAACTTTGCATTTTCTCTACATAAGATTGCTAAAACTACAATAAATCTTGAAAGAAATAGATCGAAGTCTGCATGAGGTTGAGTGTCTGGTCGGTAAACTGTTATAATAATTACCTTCATCTGTCCAAAGTTGCATTCACACGCTGCACACTCAGAAGCCCTTGGTACTGATAGTCGAGTTAGGTCAATTCTAGGTTTAGCTGGAATATGAGTGTCACATATGTACGTATTTGGACTTTTTGGAGATTTCTACCGATCTAGTGTTACCGCATGTTATTGGAAATACTGCAAATTATATCGAAGATAATTTAGATTGAGTTTCAGCAAGATTGAGCTCCTTCGCAATACGCTTTGTTTGTTCGACATCTTTATTAAAGATTTCTATGTCAGTGGATTGGAGGAAGGAAGCCACAGTCATGGTTGTTTTGAAGCTCAAAATGTCGATTTTTCACAAAAAAACACTACAAGTGCCATGAAAACACCACTTCATTTTTAAATACTTAGTTAAGAATATTTCGAGAACTAATGCATAAAATGAAAAAACAATTACTGTGCTGAAATCAGTATAGAAATACCTTTCAAATAAGGTATCAGCCACCCCCATCTTCCCTATTCAAAATTTTGGGGGTGAAAGTTGTAGTAGCAATGGTTGAAGCGCTATGCGTCCATAACTTACATGTTAAATTGTCCCCCTCGAAACAAAAATCGACCTGTCCGAGCATTTCTATCGAAAAAATTTATTTCGTCTGTTTCGTTTTCAAATGGCCACCCTGTATATCTAGAAGTTCGTCGGTTTAGTCATGGGACACTCTGTACTTTTTAAATAATTCAATTTCTTCAGAAAATCAATTTGTACACTTTTTAGTATGGTGGATATGAATTTAATCGACGACAATTCATTTTACAGAACTCATTATATTGTGACATAAACGGATGAATGAAAATCTGCCATATTTGTGTCTTTCTGTAGAATGATTCGCCTGGATAAAGTACGGAAAAAATCTACTGCATGTCGAAGACGGAAATGGCTAGAACAGGATACCGAATGTGCATCCGATACCATCTCCAGTGAAGATGATGCAACTGATTATGAGATAAACGAAACCGGAACAGAAAGGAAGACCCAGGAGATATGGAATGATGAAGAAATCTGGAATGATTTGCAAGTAAATGGTTTGCATGCCTTACATCCACTATAACGAAATTTATAAATTCATGCTTCAGCCTCTACTATTTTATGAGATAACGTCCTTTTCTGTTGTCCTCTCATTAACTACACCGGCATTTAGCATTTTCAATATTGAAGAAAGTGAAGATCATTAACCTGATAAATTTTTCAACACACAAGCAACATCATTACACACAAATTAAGATATAATTTGACATTTAGATGTGATATATAATTCTGTTTGAATTCTGCTTTCAACCAACGTGATGGGCCTACTAAATTATTATGGAATCTATTCATGCGTTTAATTTCAAATTTTGTAGATCAATATGATATAATGTTAGGTACATTTCTCAAATACTTCCAAATTTCCAGTATTGCCAAATGTTTGCAAATTTTGCAACAGTATGGTTCTTTTTTAAGGGATACCCGATATTTCATTTTTTTGTTATAATTCTCTAGAAATAATTATATTTATTTAGTGTTACTTTCGTATATCTTGAACGGTTTTTTAATCTTAGATTATTTTTCACATTTCAGGTCGGATTTATGCAACGCGAAAATGACTAAATTTTGCTCAATTCAGAATTCAGTTCGGAAGTTGGCATAACGTTAAACGATTTGCGCCACTGTTCTCAAAATTTAGTTATCAGGTTTACAGGGTGGTAGAAAAAATTACCATTTGATTAGTCAGATAATTGTGTAAAACTGTTTGTTTTTTGTAATCAGACAACCTGTATATTTTTTTATCTTCAAAATGAGAAAGAACTTCACACTCTATAATTTCTCTATCCATTTCCCTATACTGCGTTGATCGAATTTTGGATTGATTCAATATGCATTAAATTCTTTTTATTGATATTTCCTCTGTGCTCTTTATGTCATTTATAGATCGACATATATATATAACTCACTTCGACAACTTGAAATTATTTTGGTGAAGTTTTTCTATAACTAATATGAATTTCAATAAACGCAAATAACTTATAATCCAAGCAAAATATAATAATTTCCATTATTTTCATTCCTCTCAAATTGGATCAAAAATGTGTAAAAATGATTTCTATCTCAAAAACCGTGGAAGATAGATGAAAGGAAGTGGAAACAATTGAAATTGATATGAAGAATCATAAAAAATAGAAATATAGTAGACCCATATAAATATCTGAGCTTTTGCCAAATTTGCATACATCTGGCAACACCGGAGATTTGGAAATATTAAAAAAAAATGTATCAACATAACCTAGAATTGTACATCAAAACTTGAAAATATGTGCATGAATAGTTTCTATGAAAATTTAATAGGCCGATAGATAGCAGATGAATAGCAGATTATGCATTTTTTGCACGGAAAGAAAATTCTCGATGTATACAAGTGCTCTGAAAAAAATATTATATCAGCAATTGAAATGACCAACGTTTGCAAGATCACACATGAAAAAATGTTTGTGATAGTCTTAGTGGCATTGAACTTTCCTTTTGTAAGACCACTTTTCCATTATGCATTATATTATTATTATTTTATTATTACTTCAATGTTTTCAAAATCACCATAAAAAAAATTGCTCAATTATCTTTCAATTCAGAATAAGCATGGAATTATAAAGCATTTATAGATAATATTAACACCTTATTAGAAGCAATTGAACAGTTCAGTGGATTGTCACTTCGCTTTGTGTGAACTCTAATTCAATATTTAGGTATATTTATTACGCAAGTTTACTTGATGTTGATGTCTTTCAGTGAGGAGATAAATGAGGCCGGGTTCACTATCGCGAAGTGAGATTTGGGTAAATGTACGTGTGCAATACTTGACGATAGATGTTTGCTAAAATTTGGTATGGATGTAAGATTGAGAATGTGTTTAATGCTCAAATATTTACATAATAATGTTATATTTTCGATAATGGTGTATTATTTCATCTTTCGTAAACGTTTGTATTTTTCTGATTTTTATCACCATCCTTTAAGTTATGAAAAATATTAAGTGTTTTCTTGTCCACTATCACAATTTCATATGAATAGTAGGAACTTGAGAACCTATGTAGCAAGTTCGAAAAAAAATATACAGGGTGATACATTGTTTCGAAACAATGTTTGGTTTATGGTTGGGGGCCTTTAATGAGAGTCTATAGGGTGATTTGTCCGATTCGACCGATTTTTCTTTTATTCATAACTTTGGTATGGCTTGATCAATCTTGATGAAATTTTCAGTGTAGAACAATATGATTATCTTCTTTCAATAATTCCAACACTTTCTCAAAAATACAGGGTGGGAATTATGATAAGTTCAGATTAAGTTTGCAGGTTGAAAAAACACCCTGTACATTCCGTTTTCAAAAATTTTCTACATGCTTTAGATTCTATCATAAGTAAACATTACTGGGGCGTTTTTATTTTTTTTGGCACACGTCCATTTTTCCTAGAAAAATTTTTCAAGGATGAACAATATCGTTATTTCGCTCCAAGGCAGTGAGGATATTCTGAAATAGAATGTAAACCAGTGAAGAAATTTTTTGAATTAAATGATTTTATACATCTGAATATGAGCGATCAAAAATTAATTTCGAATTTGGATTATTTATTTTAGGACTCAGGAAGAGCTTTGTATTAATTAATGGACGATACAGATTTACCATCTTGTTCAGAATATTCTCAATGCCTTGGAGCGAAAAAATAATATTGTTCATCTTTGAAAAATTTTTCTAGGAAAAATGGACGTGTGCCAAAAAAAATAAAAACGCCCCAGTAATGTGAACTTATGATAGAATCTGAAGCAAGTAGAAAATTTCTGAAAACGGAATGTACAGGGTGTTTTTTCAACCTGCAAACTTAATCTGAACTTATCATAATTCCCACCCTGTATTTTTGAGAAAATGTTGGAATTATTGAAAGAAGATAATCATATTGTTCTATACTGAAAATTTCATCAAGATTGATCAAGCCATACCAAAGTTATAAATAAAAGAAAAATCGGTCGAATCGGACAAATCAGACTGTAGACACTCAATAAAGGCCCCGAACCATAAACCCAACATTGTTCCGAAACTATATTGACTACTGTATACTTCACCTGAAATCTGACGGTCTCCTCCGGAATCACCCTGTATATCAGGTAAACTGGTAGGAAATGAGCGTTTTTTTGTGAAAGTAAAACACTAATTATTAATTGGAAAGTAAAAAAACATTTCATTCAAAGTATTTGCCATTGTTTTTTACATATTTTGACCACCTTTCTGGCAATTTGTGGATACCACGCCAATAAAATTGTTCGTCTTTCTAAGCAAACCAACAAGACATTCAATTTTCGATCTCTTCGTAGGAATCAAAGTGCTGCTCAGCCAATGCGTGTGCCATCGATGAAAACAATAGGTAGACGGAAGGACCCAAGTCTGGTGATTATGGAGGGTAGGGTAGCAGCTCCCAGCCAAGTGTTTTGATTGTATCCTGACCGGTTTTGCTTTGTATGCAGATACATTGTCATGGAGCAAAATAACCTTGCCGGGTCTTCTGGCCCATTCCAGTCGTTTCTCGATCAATGCATGGTTCAAATTGATCTTTTGTTGTTGGTAGCGATCAGTATTAACGGTTTCACCAGGTTTCAGGATCTCGTGGTACATCACAACTTTCTCGTCCCACCAAACACAGTGCATTGTCTTCTTGCCGAATAGATCTGGTTTTGCAGTCGATGTTGATGGTTGTCCAGGATTGACCCATAATTTTTTCCGTTTAGCATTCTTAAATAAATCCATTTTTCATCTCCAGTAACAATCCGATGCAGAACCGATTTTTGTTTTGTGCGTTTGAAGAAAAATTTCACAAGTGTTTTTTTGGTTTTCCTTATGTCTTTGATTCAATTCCTGTAGCACCCATTTTCCACACCGTTGGATATTTCCCATAGCTTTTAAACGGTGAGAAATTATTGTTGTACAACATTCAACATTTCTGCCATTTGCTTTTTATTCAAAGTGTCATCTTCATCCAATATCGTTCGCAATTCGGCGACTTCAAACTTTTAAGGTTAAGAAATGAAGAACGTGGACTTCATTTCTCACAACAAAATCATTATTTCTGAACAGTTGAAACCATCTTTTGCATGTAGCTTCTGATAGAGCATGATCACCATATGCCTCGACAAGCATTCGATGCGACTTTTCTCCAAATGAAAACAAAAAATTAATGCTTTTCGCAAATCATCACATTCTGGTACAAAATTCAACATTTTTAACACGATGAAAAAATATGATGTCTGTTCAATGAGTTGATGTATACTAAATATGTTTCACAGCTGTCATAGCAAACAAACAAAAAAAATAAAGGCTCGTTCACAACAAATGTTCCTTATCGAGGCATTTGTACATTGACGCTCACTTCATACCGGTATACCTGGTATTAAACTAACAATTGCGTTACTAAACTACTACCTGGAATATTTCACCTTCCAGCTCACTTATTATATTTACTTGTTGAATCATCCTCATATATTGAATAAACATACGAACAAGAAATTGTTATTAATTATTAATTAATCAATTAATTATTAATATTTCATCAAAACTAGGGTATTCAAAAAATGTGAATCTACGTGTATTCATTTGACACTCTAGCAAATTTTCCGTCTTGAGCTTCTCAAGATGTATTTTCTAATAAAAGGAACGGTAATATCAAAGAAATATCTTTTCAATGGTGCTAGCTAGCCACGATTGAAGTAGGATATTCCAGCGAACCAAGACCCCAAGTACAGAGTGGGCATATTTCAATGTTTCAAAACTACAATTTTTAAACCAGAGAAGATAACCAATTTCTGATACCCCATTATCGTTCTCTTTTTTCTGAGAAATAAACAGTAGAGTAGAATTCATTTTTGACTACCTTCTTCTGTTTTCGAGTTATAAGCAAAATGAAAAATTGGCGATAACGAATAAAATTCATATCTTCGCTAATACTGATGATGATTTTACTTTAAATCCAGAGGTGTGCACATCGTGTGCAAATCCTTTATGCACCATTTTTCATTACGAAGCTATGGCCTAAAGTTATAATTTTTGAATAGAAATACCCATAGTGTTATTATTTTTTCTGATCCGAAAAATGTGCAAAATCGTATGGTTTGTATACAGGGTGTCTCAAGTTCGAGTGCCTATTAGGCGTTTCTGGAGAACTAAACATATTTGAAATCTGAAAGTTGGGATTATGATATTGTTCGATGTTCTCTACAGAGCTAAAATATTTTCGAAGCCCAAAAACTTCCGGTTATACAGGGTGTGAAAATAAATTCGACGAAAAAATTTCTTTTCAAGTTTTCCATTCCTGGTATGAACGAGTATTCAATAGTGAATACATTTCTGTTAAAACTATTGTATTAAATCGAATAGTTTTCAAAATATCCAAAAAAAACTGGAAAAAAAGTCAAATATGCTCATTGTTCTTATTTCAAATATCTTGAGCGTAAACCGTTTTTACAACATCAAAGAGGAAGGATGTGAAAAGGTCATGCTTCTTTTTTCTTTCAAAAATATCATCACAGGGTGTTTCAAATTTTGTGTTGAAAATTGTGATCTTAAATTGGCCATAACTTCTGTTTTTCAAATTAGAACCCTATTTTTTTATAATTTTGTTGGATTCTGCGGTCAAAATTAATGATAGTTTTCTCACATGATTATGCTCCTAAATTCAATAATTTCTGAGTTATTTGAGATTTTCTGGATTTATGGCGTACATAGAGTCAAATGGATTGCATCTGAAATAATTCAAAGAATATTCTTTCGAAACCTTGGGAACACTCTGTACTCATCGAAGATAAATTATCTGTTAATAATTCACAAGTGTCAGGTGTTATTGTTATTCGTTATCTTCATTTCTCGATTTAACAAAATGAACCGTTATTCTAATTACGAAATTCTGGATCTATTTCATATACATGGTGAATGTGACAAAATCATTAGTAGAACCTGCCAGGCCTTTAACGAGAAGTATCCCCATTTACCTTCCATGACGGAGAAGATCTTTAGAAAATATGTTTCAAATTTTCAAAGTTTTGGATGTGTTAGAGCCCCTAAAGAATACAAAACAATGGTAGTTGATGTTGATGATGAGGAAAATTAAATTAGTGTTTTGACTTATTTCGAAGCGATTAAAAATGCATCTATTCGAAGTGCAGCTCATGAAATCGATTTAGACAGAAATTCAGTGCACCGAATTTTGAAAAAACACAACATGCATGACTACAAATATGGGAAAGTTCATGCATTAGAACCAGGTGACTACATGAAAAGGTTAAATTTTTGTAGAGGAATATTAGAAAAACTTGCAAATGATGAAAATTTTTTGAAAAACATCATTTGGACAGACGAAACAAGATTCAATAAGGAAGGACTATTCAATAGAAAGAATTGCCACATTTGGAGAAGTGAAAATCCTCATAGAAAAAGACAAAGAAACCCCCAGAACAAATTTAGTTTCAATGTGTTTGCTCTTTTGATGAACAATAAAGGGTAGTACCGCATTTATGAAGAAAATTTAAATACAGAAAAATTTTTGGAAATCCTGAGAAATTTTGTTTCTGAGTTTTTGGATGAACTGCCGCTGAGTCGACTACCGCATGTTATCAATTGGATGGGGCTCCGGCACATAGTTCGCACGAGGTGTCTGAAGAACTGAATGCAATGTTTGGTAATCGGTGGATCGGACGCCGTTTTTCACTATTTTGGTCCCCAGGATCTCCCGATCGTACTCCCTTAGATTTTTATTTATGGGGTAAAATAAAAAACATAGTCTATGGATCCCTATTGAAAGCAAAGAAGATTTGATACGGCGTGTGGAGGATGCTTTCCACTCTCTAAAGGGGGAGGAAATTGAGCGAGCGACTAACCGAGGTGTTTCAAGACGTATTCGAAAGTGTGTGGAACAAAATGGTTACCATATGGAGACTCTTACCTGATCATTTATTTTGTTTATTTGAGTTTTGAAACGTATTTTCATTTTTATTATCATAATTTATTTATAATCAGAATTCGGTGTACTGAAGTAGCGAATCTATTTAATGTGTTTCCTATTGAAGAGATGAATTCTCATTCGCTTCGAAATAAGTCGAAATATTAATTTCATCAACTGCCCTTTTTTTTGTATTCTTTAGGGGCTCTTACATTCCAAGATTTGGAAAGTTTGAAACATCTTCTCAGAAATTGTAAAAAAAATGGGGATTCTCATTGGATACTCAACATTTTGTGTCATCCACCATTTGAAATAAACAATATCATTAAGAGCGTTTGAATGTGAATGGCGTATACAATTGAAAAAATACAATATAAGAAATAAATCCAAAATCTCATTATTAGAATATCAACGATTCATTTTGTGAAATCAAAAAATTTCATAGCGACCAACAATAAGACCTATCTGACACTTGTGAATTATAAATGGGATGATTTATCTTCTATGCTCACAGAATATCCTTATGAATTTGGCTCTACGTACTACATAAATCCAGAAAATCTCAAATAACTCAGAAATTATTCAATTTAGGAGCATAATCATGTGAGAAAACTATCATTATTTTTGACCGCAGGATCCAACAAAATTATAAAAAAAATAGGGTTCTAATTTGAAAAACAGAAGTTATGGCGAATTTAAGATCACAATTTTCAACACAAAATTTGAAATACCCTTTAATGATATTTTTGACATTCAAAAGATGCATGACCTCTTCACATCCTTCCTCTTCGATGTTGTAAAAACGGTTTACGCTCAGGATATTTAAAATAAGAATAATGAACATCTTACTGACTGAACATATTTGACTTTTTTTCCAGTTTTTTTTTGGATATTTTGAAAACTATTCGATTTAATACAATGGTTTTGACAGAAATGTATTCACTATTGAATACTCGTTCATACCAGGAATGGAAAACTTGAACAGAAATTTTTTCGTCGAATTTATTTTCACTACCTGTATAACCGGAAGTTTTTGGGCTTCGAAAATATTTTCGCTTTGTAGAGAACTTCGAACAATATCATAATCCCAATTTTCAGATTTCAAATATGTCTAGTTCTCCAGAAACGTCTAATAGGCATTCGAACTTGAGACACCCTGTAGATATAATTGATAGCGAATGGTCAAAAACCTTTTTTTATTGTGTCTCAGTACACCTATGGTTTCAACTGTTTATTTATTTATCAATTAATTAACGGAACATGACCTTTGTATGTGAAATAAAACACAAAATAATAAAATCTAAGTAGTATAACACGAAAAAGAGTAAATGTAGAGGTAAAGCAAGTATAAGTACAAATATTTGTGTAATATGAAACAGAAAAACAATATAAAGCACAAATAAAATTTAATTTTAAATATCACAGTCTCATCAGGTACTTCAATTCTCTCCTCAACCTCAAAATAGATACATGAAATACATCAACTCCTAATGAGTAGACGACATTAGCGTTTTGCATTAATCTCTAAACCGGTGAATGAAAACAATAATTGGTTCTTGATTGGGTGAGTAGAAATAAATCAAACCTTCGGATGGGTCGAGGTGGAACATATATGTTGAATTGTGACAACAAGTCTGGGGAGTACAGAAGACCCTGAAAGAGCTTAGCAATGAATATCACATCCTCATGAAATCTTCTCGTCCTTAAGGAGGATAGTCCAAGGCGTTCCCGCATTCGACTGGCTGAGAAAGTATAAACTGAAAAATTACCAGTTCTAAGAGCGGCATACTTTAGAAATTTGTTTTGAACCCTCTCTAGGAAGAAAACGTCGACCGATAAGTATGGAGACCACGCTACAGAGAAGAACTCCAAAATTGGTCTAACCAACGAGATGTAAAGATGGTGAAGAGTCTCGATGTTGAAGTCCCTTGTATTCCTTATTATGAACCCCAGAGTCCTGAGAGATGACGCAGAAACGTCCCGAATATGTGCCCTAAAAGACAACGTGCTGTCATATGAAACACCCAGGTTTTTGTAAACAAATACTCTATCTATAGGCTTACCAACAATATAATAATCGATCATAATAGGGTGCCCCAGACGGGAAATCGTTATGAACTTACACTTATTGATGTTGATAGTCAGGCAATTGGCAAGACACCACTTCTCAAACGCCTGTAAATCCGATCTCCACCGGTCAACATCGAATAACGTTTCTAATGAGAAGAAAAGTTTTGAATCATCCGCAAACAGCAAGAACTTAACAAATCGGATAACATGACTTAAGTCATTAATAAAAATCAAAAATAATAATAGACCAAGATGACTACCCTGAGGAACTAAGTTACCGGTATCGAAAAAGATAATGTTCCACCAATTTTAACGGTTTGGTATCTACCTAAAATATAAGACATCATAAGAACAAACAACCCAAGCTTTATACCTAAAATTTTATGGGACACGCCTTCAAAGGTCTTAGCAAGATCAGTGTAAATAACATGGACCTGCTTGTGATCTTCTGAAGCTTCAAGAACATACTGAGTGAAAACCAGAAGATCGGTTTCAACGCCTCTACCCCGGATAAATCCATGCTGCTCAGGAATGATTCCTTCATAAATTCTCGATTTCACTTGCTCATGAATGATAGATTCAAACAATTTGGGGATTATGCTGAAAACAGTAATCGGTCTGTAATTGGAAACGTCCTCTTCGGAACCTGATTTAAAAATAGGCTTGATGAACCCAGTCTTCCAGGTATTCAGGAAAACACCATCATTTGAGGACTTATTCAATAGGACCTGAAGTGAGAGAGCAATGAATTCTTTGCGTTTCTTTAAAAACGAAACGGGAAAGTTATCAGGTCCAGGACCCTTATTCATGTCTAGATTCGATACCGTGCAACACCTGGTCAACATGAATCATCGAGAAAGAAATGGTGTCACCACTATCACAAAACAGACTATCAGAGGCGTCATAGGAGATGTTGTCATTGTCCGGTTTATAAACTGATTGAAAAAATCCCGCGAAATCATCAGCTATCTCTCTCTCGGTACTACATTCGCTACCCTCGTACCACATAACACTGGGTAGACCATTTTCCTTCTTCGTAGAATCCACAAAATTCCAGAATTGTTTAGGATCACTTTTAATAGATTCTTCGATTTCCCTGATAAAATTGTTATAACATACATTAGTTAACTCTTCACACTGAGACCTGAGGCTACAAAATCCTCTCATGTATTAGAAAACATATATGTTTTATGTGCTAACTTCTTTCTGAAAACAAGAACTTCCAATTCTCTAGAAAACTCTCTCGGGAAATTCGAGTGTCTGATTGCAATTTTTGGAACAAATCTTTCAATGGCATCATTTAATATCTTGTAGAAAACATCAACCTGAGAGTCGATGCTTTGGCCAGTCGCCCTAAACTGCAGTCCAATCTATGCCCGACAAACGCTTATTCAGACCTTCATAATCTGCGGTCTTAAAATTAAAAGTAATAATTTCTTGAATTTGCCCGAGGTTTTGACTAGTAGGAACATCAATGCTGGATGATGAAAGTCCAACCCCGGCAGGAGATCAACCGCAGCATCGACCCTCAGTGATTCATAGCTTGAAAATACTAAATATAACATTCTACCCCCGACATTTAATACAGAATTGTTCTGGTAAAGATTAAGAAAACTGAATGACTCAAGCAAAACCCGAAAACACTGACACAAACCAGACTCAACAGACAAAATGGATTGGTCGTTGGACCACACAATGTAAGGCAAATTATAGTCACCAATAATGATTGCTCCGTCCGGTTCAAACTGTTCAACCGCAGCTTCGACGTTCTCGCAGTGATTTTCATAGTAAGACACGGGTATGTGAGAAGGTATATAAGCTGTCACAAACAAGAACTTCTGGCATCCGATCGTCACAACCACCGACAGATCTTCTACTGACACTTGAAACCGAGTCACGCACTGGATAGATAAACTTTTTCGCACGGCAATCAGACAGCCACCACTGGTTAAAGAAGAACGATAATTCCTGAAAATATTAAAGTCCCTCAGCTGAAGCTCCAAATGAACAACCGAGCCATCCAACCACGTTTCAGTTATCAGGATATCATACGTGGAGACACATACATATTTCATATAATTGGAGAACTTGGTGAGAGGACCTCTTACATTCTGATAATAAACAATCAGAAGATCGTACGCTAATGCTCCATTCGCTCTTTTGCAGGAGGTTGACAATTTTTTGAGAGGGAAACAATTTTTGGTGTACATCGAATATAACGGATATTTCTTGTTATATTTTCTTCACCATTTGATTTTCTGTTATCCAGCTCTTGATGTAGCTGTGACATATAAGCTCTTTGCTTCACTGTGAGATCAGCCCTCACCTTGATATACCCAAACTTATTCGTGTTCCGCAAGATCCTGAGTGCATCCTCGGAATCTCTCAAGCCAACCTTAATAGACATCAGTTCTCCGATCCTTTTCCTGCCGATACGCACGGTATTGATGACTTCTCTTTGTATCATGTGTCGACTCAACCACAAGGACACCGTGAAACATCACGTTTCTGACACAAAGCTTGCGCTCATCGAGCTCAGAATAAAATTCTTCGGCAGAAAATGATTTTGCTGCAGACTCCAAAGGCAGAGCATCAGGTCAAAGAGCCGCTTCCATATCCCTTTTGAATCCGTCAAATTTCTCCTGGAATAACTGACTCAAACGTCTGAACAGTTGATCAGCTTCAGAGGTCAGTTTAGGCGGTCTGAAACACATTATTCGCTCTATTCGAACAGCTGAGATGGAACTGGTTACCACACTCAACCCAGGGTCCACAACCTTTCTCTTAAAGTGACCACACTCTCGGTACTCTCGGTAGCAGACATGGTGACTCAAATTCGGTACGGTACCAATGGAAAATCAGCAGACAGTAAAGATAACAAATAATAAAACAAGGAAAACGCAAAAGTAAGGCCGTTAAAACCACAAAATCATCTCAAAAATAGACAACCTATGCCTCAGATCAGAATAGGCTTCAAAAAAATGGCTTCAAAAACAGAATAAAAGCGAATTTACAAAAAGCACTTATAAACACGTCGTCTTTTCACTGCTTATTATAATGCCTTGCTTTATTTTGCTTTAGTTTAATAATTTTTAACACCAAAATCATAATACCGGAAGTTGACACAAAAATGATGTTGATGAGCACAGATAAATGTAGCTTCCTATAACAAGAGCAGTCTCCTTTTAATTATCTTCCTTTCAATTAATTTCTACAAAATTCGAACATGGATATATTATTTCATAAGCTTTAACCTTTTCTAACTCAAAATGGACCACGAAATAACGAAAGAGCCACATGATCCACTAATATAATGAGATGGCTGCAGCAGAATATGTGCTGGTGTTGAAACACCATCTTGCTGAAAGAAAAAATATATTCTTTCTCGATAAGAGGTAGAAAGTCCAATGGCAAAATTCTACTCTATTGTCAGGTCGGAGAGCAGGCTATTTCCTATGGATATACGGTCGGAATTTTTTCAATTTATAATATTTTCACAATTCACCTTCAAAAAATATCAGTTTCTTTTTCTATCTGACCTCTCAAAATATTAAGATTTGTGGATACAATACCTATGTCTCTCAATATAGTTTCTTCTTCATCATGTATATTGTAACAAACTTATTCCAAGAATTGACGACACCCTAGATACACTCTCAGGCTCGAAATGGTTCTCCACCCTCGATCTGAAGAGTGGGTACTGGCAGGTTGAATTGGATCCCAAAGACAAAGAGAAGACTGCTTTCACTATTGGGACCGGATTATGGCAGTTCAATATGATGCCATTTGACCTTTGCAACGCACCTGCAACTTTCGAGCGTCTGATGGAGACCATTCTACAAGGGTTGTCTTGGAAGACGTGCCTTGTATACTTGGATGATGTTATTGTTTTTGGCCGTACATTCCACGAACCTCTGGGAAACTTAAGAGATGTCCTTGAGAGGCTGCGTACTGCAAATCTGAAGCTAAGTCCGAAAAAGTGTCACCTGTTCAAGAAGGAAGTGAAGTACTTGGGACATGTAGTATCTGAAACAGGAGTAAGCGCTGATCCAGATAAGATCCGAGTCATACGCGAATGGCCTACACCGCAAGACAAACTCCAAGTCAGGAGCTTTCTTGGGCTGTGCACTTACTATAGGAAATTCGTACTAGGCTTTGCCACTATTGCGAAGTCTTTAACAAAACTGACTGAAGAGGGAAAGGACTTCGTATGGGATGTAAAGTGTGAAGAAGCCTTTACTCGATTGAAAGGTGCTCTTACGTCGGCCCCCATCCTGAGTTACCCCCAGATGAAAGCAAGATTCATATTGGACATGGATGCGAGTAACATGGCAATAGGTGGTATATTGTCCCAAATTCAAGATGGCAAAGATAAAGTTATAGGGTACTTCAGCAAAGTCTTGTCGAAACCGGAACGTAACTACTGCGTAACGAGAAGAGAGCTGCTTGCTGCAGTCAAGTCCATGGAGCACTTCTATAAATATCTTTACGGAAGAGAATTACTTCTGAGAACAGACCATGCAGCGCTGAAATGGCTTCTTCAATTCAAGAATCCGGAAGGTCAAGTGGCGCGATGGATAGAAAGACTTCAAGTATACAATTTCACTGTGGAGCATCGTGCAGGAATGTCCCATGGAAACGCTATGTCTAGAAGACCGTGCCCTATAGACTGCAAGCACTGTAGAAAACTGGAGGACAAGAAATGTTGACGAAGAACCAGTAGAACTGATGAGAATTGGCTGCCAGATCACCTGAGACAAGACCAAGAGAACGACCCAGAGCTGAAACTGATTTTAAGATGGAAAGCGGATGGTCGTAGGCCTGGATGGGGAGAACTGTGTCAGATGAATCCAAGGGTCAAATCATATTGGGCTCAATGGGACTCCCTCCTAAAAGAGGATGGGTTGCTAAAGAGGACCCTTGAGAACGAAGAAGGTACCAGATCCAGAAACCAAGTTGTAGTCTCTAGGAGTAGAACACAAGATATATTGCAGAAGTTACATGATGGGACCGCCGGCGGCCATTTCGGCATCAAGAAGACCCTAGAAAAATTTCGAGAGCCTTTCTACTCGGTTAATTGCAAGGAGGACGTCAAGGACTGGTGCAGAAAATGCGGACTGTGTGCTTCGGTGAGTGGCACAAGAGGAAGTCGTAGAGCCCTAATAAAGCAGTATAACGTTGGTAGCCCAATGGAACGCGAAGCAATAGATATAGCTGGTCCGTTTCCAGAAACTGACGATGGAAACAAGGACATCCTTGTTGCTATGGACTACTTCTCCAAATGGGTGGAGGCTTACGCCATTCCGAATCAAGAAGCCGCAACAGTTGCTGATGTATTGGTCAAGGAGATGTTCTGCAGATTCGGCATGCCTAAGAGCTTCATTCGGATCAGGGACGAAACTTCGAGTCCAGCTTATTCCAGACCCTATGCGAGTTGCCAGGGATCAAGAAGACCAGAACAACTGCTCTCCATCCACAGTCAGACGGCATGGTCGAGAAAATGAAGAGGACTGTGGGAAAATACTTGGCCAAGGTTGTCTCCCACCACCTGAGAGATTGGGATAGGTACCTGCATCTATTCATCATGGCCTATAGATCATCCGTGCAGGAATCGACAGGGGAAACCCCAGCATGCATCATGTTCGGTCGAGAGATGAGACTCCCTTGTGACCTGGAGTTTGGGTGTAGGCCTGAAACGGATACTGCAGGTGAGGATTACGTGAGCAGTCTGAAGGAGAGATTGCACTACATCCATGAGAAGGTCCGGAAAAACCTGCAAATTGCAAGTGATCGCATGAAGACTTGTTACGACATCAAGGCGGCAGAAGGTGGATACGAGGTGGGAGATTTGGTATGGTTGTTCAGCCCCAGAGGAGAAGAGGGCTATCCCCAAAGTTACAGAAGGATTGGGAAGGACCAAGAGGATCAACGACGTAGTCTACCGCATCCAAAAATTGCCAAGAGAAAGAAACGTGTAGTCCATGTGCATAGCCTGTCAAGGTATGAGGCCGATCATAACGCTCAGGATGAGACCCCAGATCAAGAGGAAATGAGCATTTTCAGTTCATGGCAAATTATGGAAAAACCGGAAGAGCGAGGTTCGGGATCACAACCGAGGATCCATAAGATCTTTTCGTGGTACCAGTAGACTACTCATTGGCGCACTGTGTAGCTGAAGATCTCAACATGTCCAAAGGGATAGCTCTCCTCTTCAAGAAGAAATTTGGTCGTGTAACAGACCTCATGGGACAACAATCTTCTCTTAGCCGAATCCTGAAGTTGACCGATGGACCTCGTTACCTATTCTATATGGTAACCAACTTACCAAGCCATGTGGAGCATCCTGATGAACCTTAGAGACGAGCTGGCTAGAGTAGGTGTGAACAAGCTTGCAGTTCCCAAGCTGGGTTGTGAACTGGATCGTCTGAACTGGAGAGTAGTTCGTAACATGCTGGAGGTTGTCACCAAACCCACTCGGCTCCATAGAGTGCACAAAGTACCTCCTCGGCTAGCTCTAAAGCTGAGACTACTTATAAAGGGGGCGCCACTCTCTTTTATGATAATACAAAGAAAAAAAAAAGAGAAAGTACACTAAAGATCTCAGGATCGCAAAGGGAGAAAATAACGAACGCACTCTCAGGATGCCAAACGAGCCCGATCACACAAGCGGGAGGTAGCGGCTGCTAGAAAGAATATAGAGCAATTATTTAATAATATAATGAGCCCAAATGAAATGCACAAGGTCCCTCAAACGAGGATATATCTTACAGAAGGTAGATCACTAACTAGTTCTTACTTCACAACCCGAATATTCGATATAATGCTTTATCTCTTACTAAACAAACAGTAATATCACCCCAAGGTATATACTTAGAGCCTCGATGGTAATCGTTACAAATAGCTCTTTACTTATATCTAAGCGACCTTCTCGGTAGGTCGGGTTTATGTACTAAACAGTATTCACTGAATTGGGCCTCGTTGATACTAATCAATCTTAACTAAATTCAACAGACTAACCTTCTATAACAGTCTAGGTCGTGGCTTGACTGAAGTACAAAAGGATATAGTTTCTCAACCCATAATTATTCTCACAGTCTCGTAGATGGAAACTGGGCTCAAATATATTCCTGGGCCAACGTAGTACAATTTCTCACAGTAATGCGCCCTGGGTAGACGACAGGTGTGGTATCTTAGATGGCGAAATCTGGTGGAGGTCCCCAAAGACAGCTACCACGGCAGCTCGACGGTAATTCAAAGACAGCCTAGACAAACAGCTCGAAGACTTCAAAAGACAGTTCAGAATCTGCGGTACCTCGCAACGGTACAATAACAATTCCCAATTCGAAGCAGAATGATGCTAAAATACGAACAAAAATCTAAAATACCTCGTGACAAACATAGGTTAACTCACCAATCCCACGTCGTTTTTCCAAACAAATACGCCACTCCGCTAAAGCGCAAAAATCTCACCAACAAACAAACCAAACCAACATGATAGGATTTCTCTCAGGGCTTCAGTTAAAATCCTGTTCAGATCCGCAAAATTGCGATTAATTACTCCAGGACATTTCAACCAAATATGCGGGAAGAACGATGTAATTGACAACCTACGTCACATGATGACAGAAAATGACCACCGGCAACGGCGTCCATCGAAACGTACGAGATAAGCTGGCTAACTACTGCGACTAACTCCACCAGTTCGGTTTGCAGGTACTAACTGGAGCGGGAATTTTGAAACCGTGACAAGGTAGTTTTCCTGAATACCGATGTCCGAATACGGGTTTGTAGTTTCAACCCGAAAAGCCGTCCCGTAAAGGAAACAGTATCCTGCTATTTCGATCAACAAGGGTTCTGCAGAAATGGGAACGCTTGCAGATTCAGTTATGAAGGAAAAGTTCGGGGACCGAACATTTTTTTTTAAGCTTTTAAGCGCTTCATGCGCCGATAAAGGGATTAAAAACGCGATAAAGGGACCGCTCGCCTTAAAGCTGTCACATAAAAACGGTTAATGGTGGCATATTTATGGGACATAAAAGAGGCAGCTACGATTGTTCTGGAATGTGAAGCATCTTTCTGGTAACTTCTAGACAACAGCGCCGGCTATAATTGACTGAAGCCGATTCATGGATTCATTCATGGGTAGAACTTGCCGACGTTAGTTAAGTGTGAATATAAATTAGTTTGAAGAAGGACTTGTATTGTTTTTTCTTATTTCCCTGAGGAAAAACGTAACAATATCATACTTTTTTGATCTTTTCTTTTCGAAACTTCCATATTCAATCAAATCATTTTCAAGTCGTCTATTGACTTGTGCGGTTGAATTATTTCTGGAAAACTATTTAAATAGTCTTGTGATGCTGCTTCTTCATTGTAATGGTGTAACATTCAAGCATGTTGTCATTATATTCATAATTCATTTTAAAATAAAAAAAAATATATACGTATTTCGGAAAAATAATAGCGCTTATTTCAATTCAGACTTTCAAATGATTTGATGGTCAAAATCTCGAATCTCTATGAGAGCAGTCTACTTTTCTTTATCTTGGAGAAATGCAAAAGGGGCATAGAAATGAGAAGACTACTAGAAGGAGAACGCGGTAATTATACGATGCTGAATTATTCTGTTTTTATCGATAATTAGAACCATGGAAATTATTGAAACTCACACGAAAATAGGTTTCTGACCAATTTCTATCTCTTATGTTGATGAAAACCATGCGATATTGCACATTTCTGAAATCAGAAAAAATTGAACTTTCAGAAATTGATACAGAAATATAGTGTTCCTATTTAAAAAAAAAAACTGTGGGTCATAGCTTCGTAATGAAAAATGGTGCGAAAAGGAAAAGTATGCCACTGCATTTAACGTAAAAAGTGCCTGTATGATGTTTTGAATTCAGAGCTCAACCATCAGTATTAGCGGAAATATAAATTTTCTTCATTATCATCATTTTTTCATTTTTATTTATAACTTGAAAACAAAAGAAGGTAGTCAAAAATGAATTCTACTGTTGTTCATTTCTCAGAAAAAGAGAACGATAATGTGGTATCAGATTTTGCCTATCTCCTCTGGTTTAAAAGTTGTAGTGCTAAAACATCGAAATATGCTCACCCTGTACAACTTTGGACCGGTATCTGGGGCATCCTAAGTCAATCGTGCCTAGCTCGCACCATTGAAATGATAAGTCATCGGGATTATCATTCCTTTTCACTAGCTTGCACAGCTGTTTACCAGCATAATAGACACTTAAATTAGTTCCTTCGCATATGTATGTTTTGCTAATAGATTATGCATAAACAAAAGTCATTTCACATGGAAATATAACCAGGTAAATTAAAATTTCAGAGTTTGGAAGATGCAGAAAGGTGCATTCAGCTTTTGAACTATGATGATCAAGAAACTCTCCTAGAGGAAGCAAACAATGACTCAGTTCTGCTGTTAGCCCTATGGTTAGGCAAAAATTGTGTAGTAAAGAAGATTCTGAACAAATCCAAGAATGGGGAAACAAAAGATTCGGGTGGAAGGTAAGATTATGAGAGAAAAATCTAAAGTTTCCATGCGTGAATACTTAGTTTTACCCTACAATCCATTGTGCGAGTAACAACTGTGTGAAAATATGTATATGCTAGTTTATGACGAGATTTTTTGATGGTGCAACTCGTGTAGAATTATTATGTCGGTTATATCCGCCATCTGTTATAATTCGCATTCAAAAGCCTGACAATGTTCAAGGATTTTCAATTTCACTGATTGTCAAGACTGACAGAAAATCGAAATCATATCAAATCCGTACGCATCTGTGGTTCGAAGAGTTTTCCATGCTAGCTCCAAGAAGCGGCCTTCAAACTTCCGGCAACTCTATTGATGGAGTTCCTATGAGATCAGAGATGATTTCTAAACATGTAGGTCAATTTATACATTTCAATTGCAACCATCAACTCAAGACTAAGTTTGAAGGGGCGAAAACTTTCTGTGATAGAGTAACAAATATCTGTTCTATTCAGCAAGACAAGATTGACGAAATGAGTATCGAAACGAGTTCAACAATTCAGGCAATTATGCTTATCTTCCACATATCCTCTTATACCCATTCACAGCTGTTGCATCTATCGATGGCCAGTATTTAAAACAGTCTCGTAATTTCAAAGAATGTTTTGTTTCTTCAAAACAATAAATTATATTCTGCACTCACATGGATTTCATAATATATGCAATCCTTCATTTGTCAGAAATTATCAGCTATACCGCTCTGAAATGAGCAATTATTGTGATTATTTTTCCGACCCAAATATCGACCAATAGAATTGCACCATTCGACGTCACGTGGTACAACCTACATGGTATTATACTGATAATTTATTGAAAATTTTCTCTGGTAGTTGCTATATATAAACAAAACATGATCCAGGCAAATTAAGCACACGTCAACCTGACAGGTTGAATTCAATTGTGAAAATTGGAGATTTTGCAAGAAAATGAGTCGATTTGGAGTTTGTTCTCTGTCCACCATCGATAAAAAAAGTCAAAGGAAATGTTCCCATTAATACGGAGAAGGCAAAAAAAAACAGTTTGGAACCAATTTACTACTTTTTGTACTGAGAGGGAATACACATTGAGTGCTGAAACGAGTGAAGCGCAATTGGCAAACATTATGACAGATTACGCTTACAATATGAAGAAAATGGATGGAGAAGACTATAAGGAAGGTTCAATAAAAACAATGTGGAATCAGACTGCCAAATTACTCCAGTCGTGCAACAGCCGTCTCCAATCTAGCGAAATCGGGCCTGGGAGAGCAGCAGATAATCAAAATAACTGGACATGCCAACAGTAACTCCATCAAGCCGTATCTCCAACTCGACCAGGAACACCACGAATTAATTGTCAAGAAACTGCGGAGGAGTGAGCCTACTGCAGAAAATGCCATCAACAGCATAAACCTCATGCCATCTACCTTTCTGGGACCATTACCGATAACTCTGACTTGAAGAAAACATGCACCAATGTTTACAACAATTGTATTTTCAATTGCACTACCCTGATTCTTAATTAAATGTTGTTTTATTCATTATGAAATTCTGATTTGTTAACTGCACATTTCGTCTCATGGTGCAATTCTATTGGCCGACATTTGGGACAGAAAAATAATCCCCCGAATACCACACGAGCTTCAAAATTATCTGGTATTCCCCGATAATTTTGAAGCTCTTGTGGTATTATAAGTGATTATTTTTCCGACCCAAATATCGACCAATAGAATTCCACCATTCGACGTCACGTGGTACAACCTACATGGTATTATACTGATAATTTTTTGAAAATTTTCTCTGGTAGTTATATATATATTCTTTTGAACTTTTGGCTGACAATATTTAGTTAGCAAACAATAAAGCATATAGATCAGGGGTTAGTGACGGGGTGTCATACAGTTCGGCGTATGACATAAAAGCCTAGGGAAAAAACCCCAGTAAAAAAAACCCTGGCTCCCCGTCTAAGTGTGAAAATACACAAATAAGCTGAAATATATTTCAAGGACTTCTTTCTTCAAGAGTGATCTTCTATTGATGCAGAAAGAGACTTCTTCAAGGTGCTCACATTGAATCTGGAAATAAAAAGACAAAAGCAGAAAAAAGAACTGAATAACAAAAATACGTATCATATTCGTTTGAAATTTATAACCCATTCCAAGAAAGAGTTGGAAACATCATGAATAGCCCTAAAACCATCTTGAAATTTATATATGGGACAACTATTGATGAGATGAGGTATTGTTTCTTCTGCTTCTCCACATTCACAACTTGCGCTAGGAACTGAGTTCCATTTAAATAGCATGCCATTGGTACGACCATGACCTTTTCTCAACCGATTAAGAACTGTCCAAATTTGTCTTGGAAGATCAAAACCAGGAACTTTTTCAGAAGGATCAGAAACGAGATACTTATTGAACATTTCGTAAGAGTTCCACTCAGTCTTCCATAATTCTTTATCACTTATGTTCATATTGAAAAACGTATTATGCCATAATGGTTTACGTGACTTCAATCTGGGAATTTTGTGGAAAATATGAAATAATTGGGAATAAATTGGGAAAAGAATGATATTTATTCCAAGAATTCAGAGCTGCAGTCTGTCTGCGAATATGGGGAGGGACAATATTAGACAATACTGGTAACCAATGAACCGGTGTTGATCTTATGGTGCTAGTAATTATTCTCATGGATGTATTCAATTGTGCATCAATTTTTGTGTTGTGCACTATTAAACCAAACAGAGCAACAATACTCAGCTGCAGAAAAGACTAGGGCTAGAGATGCTGTGCGAAGAGTGGAAGCATCAGCACCCCAAGACGATCCAGCTAATTTCTGAACAATATTATTCCTTGTTTACAGTTTTAGACTCAGAACATTTAAATGAGCCTTGTAATTGAGAGATTAATCTAATTTAACTCCTAAGTATTTTGGATAGAAATTGTGTTTGATAGGAGAATCATTGAAAGTTACAGCTAATTTTCTATATTTTTCATGATTATTCAGATGGAAACAAGATACCTCTGTTTTGTTGGGATTTGGACATAATCGCCACTCAATAAAATAATTCTTTAAAATTTCCAAATCAGATGACAATATGTTTTCCAGAGTATGGAAATCCGAATGTTGGTAAGCAATAGCAATGTCGTCAGCATAAACAAATTTTTGAGATGATGTAGTGGGCAAATCACTTAGATATAAATTGAAAAGTAAAGGAGCTAAAACTGATCCTTGAGGAAGACCGTTTTTCAATGTTTTGAAGTTGCTACTCTTATTGTCAATAAAAACACGAAACCTTCTATCAGATAACATATTTTCTAATAATCGTACCATTTTCCCACATTTCAGATGAGTATAGAGTTTGAGAATTAATCCATCTTTTCACACAGTGTCATATGCCGAAGGTATATTTGGTAGTTGCTATATATAAACAAAACATGATCCAGTCAAAATAAGCACACCAGAAACTGACAGGTTGAATTCAATTGAGAAAATTGGAGATTTTGCATGAAAATGAGTGATTTGGAGTTTGTTCTCTGTCCACCATCGATAAAATAGTCAAAGGAAATGTTCCCATTAATACGGAGAAGGCAAAAAAACAGTTTGGAACCAATTTACTACTTTTTGTACTGAGAGGGAATACACATTGAGTGCTGAAACGAGTGAAGCGCAATTGGCAAACATTATGAAAGATTACGCTTACAATATGAAGAAAATGGATGGAGAAGACTATAAGGAAGGTACAATAAAAACAATGTGGAATCAGACTGCCAAATTACTCCAGTCGTGCAACAGCCGTCTCCAATCTAGCGAAATCGGGCCTGGGAGAGCCTCAGATAATCAAAATAACTGGACATGCCAACAGTAACTCCATCAAGCCGTATCTCCAACTCGACCAGGAACACCACGAATTAATTGTCAAGAAACTGCGAAGGAGTGAGCCTACTGCAGAAAATGCCATCAACAGCATAAACCTCATGCCATCTACCTTTCTGGGACCATTACCGATAACTCTGACTTGAAGAAAACATGCACCAATGTTTACAACAATTGCATTTTTAATTGCACTACCCTGATTCTTAATTAAATGTTGTTTTATTCATTATGAAATTCTGATTTGTTAACTGTACATTTCGTCTCATGGTGCAATTCTATTGGCCGACATTTGGGACAGAAAAATAATCCCCGAATACCACACGAGCTTCAAAATTGTCTGGTATTTCCCGATAGGTTCCTGCAAACAAATAAAATCGTCAAGTTTTTCAGGTTAAAAAATCACGAGCGCGAAGCGCTCGTGATTTTTAACCTGAAAACTTGACTCCTTCATTTGTTTGCAACGAACCTATCGGGAAATACCTGATAATTTTGAAGCTCTTGTGGTATGATAAGTGAGAACAAAACACCAATTATTATTGAAAAAGTATGAAACATTTCATTCAAAGTATTGGCAATTATTTTCTACACATTTTGACCACCTTGGTAATATGTGGATACCACGCCAATAACAACCAATTTGATTGTATCTAGTTATGTATTTCTCGCAAATATCTGACCCACAAAAGTCACTTTTAGATATTGATTTCAATAATTATATAGAGATGACCGTTTGAGGTTAGCTGCTCGGCCACAGATAATCGGCATAGAACACATCTATACTCTTTTGCAGGAGAAGTAGTTCAAATTTCAAACGTCATTCAGGTGCGCGTATAGAATAATGTCAGTGGCGTGCAAATCGTTGCAAAATTAATGCTTTCCGCAAATAATCACTTTTTGGTATAAAATTCAACATTTTTGATTTGATGAAAATATAATGTTGTTTGTTCAATGACTTGATGTATACTAAATATGTTCTACAGGTATCATATCAAACAAACAAACAAAAATTAAGGCTCGTTCACTACAAATGTTCCCTATCGAGACATTTGTATCTTGACGCTCACTTCATACCGGTATACCAGGTATGATAAGAATTGAAAATTAATACGATCTAATAACATCAGTCGAGGCACAAGATACTATCAGGTCCAACCTAACAAAAGTTAAACTTGATGATGAAAGCTAAAGAAAGAAGTATTGTTTGCAACCACTGCGTTAATTGTTACTATAGATTTTTGAAGCGATACGGAATATTTGTTTCCTTTACCACTTTTTCCAGTTCTGCCCCGTTGCAAAGTTATAAGCTATTTAAGGTTTCAATTTGGGCTATGCCACCAGTGGATACCTTTTGATATTGCACCAAAAATGTGGCTCTTAATTTTTGATAAAAATAATAATAATTTTATTCATTTTGTTAAATCATTACAAGAATGAAATATAAAGCAAGTCAACAAGTTACATAAATGTCTGCCTCCAATTAACAAAAACTCAGAAGCAGAGTAAGTAAGTCTAAATCTAATAGTAAATTGAATAATTGTTTTTTGAAGATTTTCACATCTTTTGCACAGCGAATATTACTAGAAAGGTGGTTGTACAGTCTCGCAGTCATGCATGTGGAACCCCTCTCCATGGAAGGTAGTCGATGCTTTGGATACACTAACATATTGTGGTGTCTAATTCACTTAACAGGGTTGAAGGTCAGGATTGTTGAAATAAAAACCAATTCTCAGACCATTGCCGACATGTTTCGATTTTACTCTAAAATCTTCTTCAGGGCTCTAAAATGAATTACAAGATTGTTTAATTAATAACATCTATAAATACAATGTGTTGGAACATGCAATGAGACAATACATCAGTACAACAAATGAATTAAAATCACATTGACATCTGTATATTACAATGCGTAGATAAATTCCAAATTGAAAATACAGAAATTGACAAAAACATCGAATATAATTCAGCTCAGTATACAGGCATTTGCTTTAAAATTAACAAGGGGGAAATAGCTACTTACAGTCTTTTTGTGGTTTTCTAGTCAAAATCATGAAAGTTATGAAATATACAACACTCTTGGACAACATCAAACGAGAATTTAACCTAAAAATGGACACATCGGAAAAAAGAGAACTGTGACCACAGACATGCCACAAGTAGAATTTAAGTGTGTCTTGATCTACTGAAATGACATTGACATTCAATATTAATAATTCGTTCAAGTTATTTTTTCTTTTATTTTGTTGATAAGATAGTAATAGGCTGTATTCAAACTCTCAATATCTGTTCTTCTGTTAATGGATTTTTCATCCTGTTTTATAGAGATCATCTCATGTAGTAACCTCTTTTTAAAATTTTTTGGTGTCCTAATATTTTAATTGAGTCGGTGTTGAAATCAAAAGAATGGAGTGTATTCGACACATGTTCTGCCAAAGCGGTGTTGTTGTCTTTCTTCTTTTTAAAGGGTTGAATATGTTGAGGAATCTCTTTCATGCTCTGAGATTCTGTCCTTGAGATACCGACTTGTTTGTCCTACATATGTAGACTGACAATCCTTGCAACAAATTTTGTAGATTACATTACTCAATAATTCTCTTTGAGTTGTACCTTTTATTCTTGTGAAAAGCTTTCTGTTGGTGTTTTCAGATCGAAAAGCTACGTCGACACCAAGCGACAAAATATTTCTTCTTATCTGCTCAGATAAACTTTCAACGTAAGTCAGGGCGTAAAATTTTTTGTTTTCAATCATATTGTCTTCTTGAATTTGTTCTCGACTTTCTCTGTAAATAATTTTTTCTATGATTTTGGTGGGATAATCATTTTTCTGTAAAATAGCTTTTATTTGGTTTAAGTTATCTTGGTGAAATTCAGGAGAGGACAGTTTCAGAGCTCTATTTTTCAAATTATTGATAATGTTAATTTTTTGTGTGATGGTGTGCTTTGAATTAAAATTCAAAACTCTGCCCGAAAAAGTCGGTTTTCGATACCAATTATATTTTATTTCATTGCATTGCCTTATTAGCAAAACGTCGAGAAAAGGTAAAGTGTTTTCTTGTGATTCGACTTCAATGGTGAATTTCAATTTTGGATGTACGCTGTTAAACACTGTCATGGTCTCTTCCATTTTATCGCCCGGTATCGACGTGCAGATATCGTCCACGTATCTCTTAAAAATAGGCACGCAGAAAGAAAGTCGACCTAGAGCAATCTTCTGAACCTCCACCATAACGATGTCAGCCACCACAGGAGCGAGACAGTTTCCCATCCCCAGTCCAAAAATCTGTTTATAGTATTTGTCGTTGAAGATGAAAAAACTGTTTTCAACGCAGAAATTAAAAAGCTGTAAGAAGTCTTGAATTGTTAGGGTTGTATGTGGCTCAATTTGACTCCATTTACTCTCTATCAACCTAATGGCAAGATCAACAGGTATATTTGTGTAGAGAGATGTTACATCCAAAGAAACAAGGACAATTAGTTATCGATAACAAAGGTCTCAAACCAAAAACACATTCTGATATTCTCGAGGTACTCAAGTGACTCGAAATGAACAACACTACAACAAGATTTTATGAAAACATCCGAGAACATTATGGTCAAGAAGTGATACATCTCATAAGAAGTTCGCAATCGACAACAAAGAAGCTAGCACGATACGAAAACCATAGGAAATTTCTACTCAACTGTAAGAACCAGAGCATTTTTCACAGCTTTTCACAAGAATAAAAGGTACAACTCAAAGAGAATTATTGAGTAATGTAATCTACAAAATTTGTTGCAAGGATTGTCAGTCTACATATGTAGGACAAACAAGTCGGTATCTCAAGGACAGAATCTCAGAGCATGAAAGAGATTCCTCAACATATTCAACCCTTTAAAAAGAAGAAAGACAACAACACCGCTTTGGCAGAACATGTGTCGAATACACTCCATTCTTTTGATTTCAACACCGACTCAATTAAAATATTAGGACACCAAAAATTTTTAAAAAAGAGGTTACTACATGAGATGATCTCTATAAAACAGGATGAAAAATCCATTAACAGAAGAACAGATATTGAGAGTTTGAATACAGCCTATTACTATCTTATCAACAAAATAAAAGAAAAAATAACTTGAACGAATTATTAATATTGAATGTCAATGTCATTTCAGTAGATCAAGACACACTTAAATTCTACTTGTGGCATGTCTGTGGTCACAGTTCTCTTTTTCCGATGTGTCCATTTTTAGGTTAAATTCTCGTTTGATGTTGTCCAAGAGTGTTGTATATTTCATAACTTTCATGATTTTGACTAGAAAACCACAAAAAGACTGTAAGTAGCTATTTCCCCCTTGTTAATTTTTAAAGCAAATGCCTGTATACTGAGCTGAATTATATTCGATGTTTTTGTCAATTTCGTATTTTCAATTTGGAATTTATCTACGCATTGTAATATACAGATGTCAATGTGATTTTAATTCATTTGTTGTACTGATGTATTGTCTCATTGCATGTTACAACACATTGTATTTATAGATGTTATTAATTAAACAATCTTGTAATTCATTTTAGAGCCCTGAAGAAGATTTTAGAGTAAAATCGAAACATGTCGGCAATGGTCTGAGAATTGGTTTTTATTTCAACAATCCTGACCTTCAACCCTGTTAAGTGAATTAGTTATCGATAACAAAGGTCTCAAACCAAAAACACATTCTGATATTGTGGTGTGTTGGATAAAAAATGGTATCACGAACAAGAATTTTCAACAACTCAGAAGACTTGGCAATTATCAAAATATGGCCTGGACCACTTTTATGTAAAGATAGGAAAGAAAACAGTCGAAAATGTCATATCATCCTTCGTAATTAGAGAAGGAGTCACAGATCACTTTCCCATTGCCTTGTTAATCAAAACTAAATCACTCAATCAGAAATACCATCAAAAATAAACAGCTAGAGTAATGAATTATCATTAATTACGTACAGATCTGAAAAAGGAAAATTGGGATGTAATTTATACAATTCATGATTCAAATAGAGATGTTGACATTTCGGGAAAAAAATAATTTATTACATTGATAAAAATACATCTATATACAATAAACATAAATCTCATACTCCTAGGAAAAAATGGATTACACCAAAAATATTGAAAGAAGTATCGGCAAAAAACAAACTGTACTTGGAACTATTAAAGAAAACCACTGATGTTGTGCTGAAGTCAAGATACAATACATTAAAAATTAATTTGCGCAACGTAATGAACCTTTTTAAAAAACAACATCTCTCATCATATATACAGAATAATAGATCTTCAGCAAAAGCATTGTGTAGGTTCGTGGATGACATCTGTGGTGAACCTGAAAAAAAGGAGAAAGATATAAAAAAAATAATTTTAGAAAATGGAGAAATAGTAGAAAACAAGAATAGAATATCTAATCTGTTTAATGAACGTCTTTTGTCTTTTGGGAGAAAGATATGCTAATAAAATAATTCCTCCAAAATATTTTGTAGATAGAGATAATTTTGTAGATAAAACAATATTCTTACAGCCTACTGATAGATTAGAGGTTAAAAAGATTATCAATGGTCTCAAAAATGGAAAATCTGCTGGTAATGATGGTATAAAGGCTGAAACACTGAAAGAAATCTGCAAAGAAATTTCAGACCCTCTGTTGCAACTATTTAACAACTGCATGTCAAGCGGATGCTTTCCCAACATACTAAAAACAGGTGTCATCAAACCACTTCATAAAAGTGGCTCTATATTCAATATGGAAAAATACAGACCTGTGACAATAGTATCCAACAATGCGAAAATATTTGAGAGGATAATAGCAAGTAGAGTTGTGTCATTCTTAGAAAAAAATAATATTATCTCGGATTGTCAGTTTGGATTCCGCCCCAAGAGGAGTACTGAGGATGCAATAAAGAAGCTGTCAAAAAATATTTACGGCAGCTTAGACAGAAAACTCCCATGCTTAAGTCTGTTCATAGACCTCTGTAAGGCATTCGACACTGTATGTCATGAAACTTTATTACATAAGCTTTATCGGTATGGCTTGAGAGGAATATGCTACGATCTATTAAAGGACTATTTATGCAGACGGGAACAATATGTTGATTTGAATGGCGTCAAGAGTGAAAAAACGAATATTACATATGGAGTGCCCCAGGGTACTGTTCTGGGTCCCATATTGTCCAACATTTATTTGAATTCTCTGTTACGTTTGGAGTTGCAAGGCGAGATTATTTATTATGCTGACGATGCAGCGATATTTTATAGCTCGAGTTCGTGGTTTGAACTGAAAATCAAGGCGGAACAAGATTTGCATCAGATACAACAGTGGTTCAGATATAAGAAACTAACATTAAACGTAGCCAAAACAAAATACTTGCCGTTTAGCTCCTACTCCTTTAGTATTTCTAATATGGGACCCTTGAGAGAAGCCAATGGAGTAGAGATCGAAGAAGCAGATCACATTAAGTATCTTGGAGTAATCATGGACCGTCACCTAAAATGGGATCTTCAGGTGGACAATATAGTACGAAAGATAAGATTCATGCTGGGCCGTTTTAGAAGGATGACCGAAATTTTCAAACCAATGAAGACTCTCTATCAAGCATTAATGGAGTCCCATTTATCATACGGCATTATAGCTTGGGGCGCAGCATATGATTGCCACCTCAACAGGCTGAAAGTAATACAAAAAGCATTCATAAAAATTATTCTAAGAAAGACCAGAACATACAGCAGTGAAATGATGTATAAAGAAGCGGAAGTTATGGATCTGGCACAACTATATGCATTTAAGACCCTAATGGATATTCATAAAAATAAAAACGATATAACACATTCTACTCACAAATATCACACGAGAATAAAAGGTGTTCGTCCCACTACTATCAGAGCTGAAAAGACAATTGGCCAAAGATGCAACCAATACTTGGCTCCAAGGATATTCAGCATTCTACCTGAAAATATAAGGAATATCCAAAATTGTTATCAATTTAGATACAAGCTAAAAATATGGATAAAAAACACCGAAAGAACAGTACTCTACAATATTATAAACTCTAATAATATTGCTTACCTGAATCTTGACAAACTACCTGCTTGATAACTGAAAATTTACCCGAATTGTGACATAATACACGGATTTAGATATGGATCACCTGAATTGCGACACTGAACCTGAATTGGACTGTTCACAGGATCTACTAACCTACACACTAAGGCTAATGTAAAATTTTGCAATTTTGTCATTTTACTCACAGAAAACCATTTCATTTGGTTTTCTCTATTTTTGGTATATTCATGTCATTAGCTCCTCATATAAATCGATAGTTTAATTTGAGTACTTTTTGTTTAATTCATGTATATGTAAAATTTGATTATGATGAATATATGTTATTATTATTATTATTATTATTATTATTATTAGTGTCGTCAGCGAAATCAGTGAAAAATTCAGCAGGAAATGACATTAGGCAGATCAATCACATATATTAAAAATAAAGGGGTTCCTAAAATGCTCCCTCGAGGAACACCCTTATTTGTAGTGATGCTTAATGAGCTGTATGCTTTGCCATCAATAGACAATGAAACAATCTGTGACGGATCCCTCGAATAGCTTCTGAGGATATTTAGTTGTTTATCTCTTATACCTTTTCTTACCTACTGAGAAGAATCTCATGTACAACAAAATCAAAAGCTTTCGTGAAATCTATAAATATGCCCAATGGAATAAACCCATCCTCAAAGGAGCTTCTCAAGAAGCTTAAACATAGATTTCTCTGTATTTCTTCCCTTGACGTAACCATGCTGTCTTTCACTGATAACATTAAATTTCTTTAAGAAATTCAATAATCTGATGCACAATATTTTCTCGAAGATCTTAGAAAAATTAGTTAGAATGCTTATTGGTCGATAATTATTCAGCTCACCAGGATCGTCTTTCTCGAACAGTGGCTTGATAATTGCAGTTTTTAGCAAACGGAGAAAAATTCCTTTTCAAAAACTGTTGTTAATTATGAATTTTCGTGGTTCAGCTATAAACTGAAGAGATTTTTTAATCAAGCTCTTATCTATATCATCAATACAAAACTCTTTTAGTTAGGAAAGCTCTTTAAAACTCTCAGAATTTCATACTCATCGACATCAAAGTAGTAGAAACTAGTATTGTTTCTAGGGCCAAATTTGTTGGAGGTGAAAGAAAAGAAAGAACTTCTCTTGCAAGTGGAAAAATAACGACTAAAATTCTCAACTATAATATCTGATATTCATGCGAATATCAGATATATGTTTAGTTTTTCCAATATTCTCATTAATAATTGACCATAGGGTTTTTGATATATCGGCAGAACTATGAAACCTTTTCATATACAGTCTCCTCTTTCCTTCAATTAATTTGTTGTCATAGTCTTTTAATCTTAGAATAAAATGGTTTTAATTCAGAATTTTTGAGATTGTGTACATAATATCGAGCTGGTTTTTGATATGAGCAGTATTGTTGTTACGAAGTTTAAAATCGATTTATCTGGAATTTTTTTGAAGTTTTTAATCGGATTAGGATAAGGCCATAATATTGTAAGGGTATACTTGTTTGTGCGCCCTGTTTCTCCAAAATACATACCATATTTATTGCTCTTTGGAGAATGTTACGTTATTTTCATCCAAAACAATAGTTCTGCTGAAAATCATACTGAATTCTTTGGTTTTTGATTTTCCAGCAGAGTATCGGTGAAAATACTGAAATTTCTAAATTTTATTGACAATTCAATTGAACATATAAAAGAAATATAGACAAACATTACATCAACTTTTATAACCAATAGATTTCCAGCAGCAGAATCAATTCTATGAAAGGCAGTATTACCGTGTTTTCAAAAACTATTCGGATAAAATTTTCATCAACAGAATAGATTATGAAATTCAGAACATAATAATTTTTCTACAAGATGATTAATTTTCCTTGAAATTGTTTTAAGTCCTCTTAAATATTCGAAGAAATTCCTTTATGTATGTTATTTATTCATTTCGGTTTAGGAACTTGGACCTGTACATAACATAAGAGTAATATTTGCCAAATATCTCAACATATTGGAAGTTTTCATTTTGGGAATGAATGTAGTTCTTCAAAGCATTATGGATCCTACGATAGTTAGTTAGTTACGATAGTTTCAGAAGAAAGATCCTTTGAAGTTGCAGGTGATGTTTTAGAATAGGGTACAAGGTTACTTGAGAATCTTGAGAATGAATTCCGAAACTATGTTTTGGAAATTTGGTAGATCTATGTCCGCATCGTAGCAAGTAGTTCACCTTTTTTATTATGAAATGGTAAAGAATTTTAAAAAAAATTGTACTGATGATTCGTTCATTTTGTGAAAATCAATCATAAATATTAAAAGGAACAAATATATTTTTTTTATTTTCACTTTATTGATCTCACGACACGACCAGTTTCGGTTATCAAACCATCGTTGAGTGCTAGATACAGACTGAATATATTTTCCTTTCCTTAAATTCTATGGGATGTTTAAAAGAGGTGAATAGCTTATCTCTGTTTGAGTGTTCAGTGGTGAAAGATTTGGATTCTTGTACAGATTTGTCATTTCCATCTATTCCAACAAATTTAGTTCCAGGTCTTTCTCGCATCACTGAAGGATTTTACAATTGACGGTATCCATATGATGCTGTTCAGTCAAGATATGATTATAATGATTGTTTATCTGATTTCAGGTGTTGTTTCAATCTATTCTCAAAGATTGTACCAGTTTGGCCAACATGTGCAGCATTGGGACTACTTATTACAATTCTATAAACACCTTAAGTTTTGATGAGGGTTGGTTTAGATTTTGAGTTGTATAATATTTGTGTTGTTGACAGTTTTCCCAAATAATTGATATGAATGAATTTATTTCTAGGGTTTTCCATGGTTGTATGAAGGAGGTAGTTAGTTTTTAGTTTTTGTTCACAATTGGAAAATTATTATCATTAGCAATTTCTTCGATTATATCAATCTCCGACTGGAGTTTATTCTTTGATAACGATATGATAGTTGCTCTCTGTTAATCATAGATTTCAGAGCTGCCAGTTCATGATTATCAAGACTGATTGAATCCAATGGTGTTATGGCATCTGAATTTATGTCTTTCCGTTAGAAGTTAAAACGAATGTATTTTCATATCTACGTTTGGTCAAATCTGAAAAGTTAATGGCATTGTTGGTTTCAATTCCATCGCAAATTTGATTTTGGGTTGAATTGAATTGAGGAAGTTGAGAAATATTGTTATTTGTCAATCTGTTCCATTGAATCCTACTACATTATCGCAACCAAAAAATTATGTGTATTTTTTCATAGATTATTTGTTTTTATGTATTAATTTTCAAGGTTATTCATGAATAAATCAGACAGTATTGGACACAAAGGTAATCTTATAGGTGAATTTTTAACATATAATTCAGACTCGAATTCAAAGACAAATTAATGGGACAAACAAATTGAAAATAATTCTTGAATCTCTGATATTAAGAAGGGGTTAATATAATTTTCATGGAGTGACTTGCCGATTAGGGGTGAATATCATTTGCTGGAATGCTATTTTGTATATCAAGAGATATACTAATTTCATATTTTCTGTTGTTTACTCTAGATAATTTATCAATCAATTCTGTGAAACTTTTAAAACCATATTCGGGAGAAAAACTTGAATTTATTAGATAGAAATTTTGAAAGTTTACTTGTATATGCATTAATATAAAAAACTAATGGTATAACGAGATTTTTCTTCTTTATGGAGTTTCACTGAATTTTACTGGGGGTTGCGGATTCATTGAAATGTGCTTCTTTATTTCCTATGGTGTGAAAAGAAGTAAATTGAAATCTTCTAGAGCGTCTTTTATTTTCTTGTAATATTTGTTGATGGGATCTCTTGGAATTTGGTTGATATCTATTGTACCTATAGTTCTCTTCATTTTATTATACTGTTCTTCTTTCCGAAGATGCACAAAACTGTTTTCCTGATCTGCTTTTGTAATATAGGATTTTATTTCTTCAAGATGAAAAAAGTGGGGATTATTGGATGACGAGAAATTAACAATCAATAATATCTGAAGAAGAAAAAATGACAATAAGAAAAATCAAAGCAGCAGAATTTATGAAAATCTATATTCGATTTCTATGAATTCGGAAATTCCGGAAGTTTGGAGGTCAATTGTTCAATCTAATTCGAAGAGATCTTCATATCATAGAGGTGAGAAATCTCTTTTAATGGCATGAGTTCTGTTAATCTGAACATTTAACGAGAATTGTATAATTATTTTAAGATTCGTAGCAAATTGAACTTGATAAGAAAAAAAGATCTCTATCTAAACTTTGGAAATAAGAATGAAAAATAATTAAAATGAAGCTAAACTCTTCACTACCTCATTCAACACTATTTCAGGTATGCAATCCATCTAGCTGCGTATATCGGTAACGTCGAAGCGCTAAAACTCTTACTACATAACGGTGCAAAAGTTGATTCCTGGGACACAAAATACAAAGTGACTCCATTGCATTGTGCGGCCAGTAAGGGCCACTTGGAATGTATCGAAGTATTGATCAGACATGGTGCTGATGTAAATGCGGGGCTCAAAACTAGTAAGAGTCCTTTGCACTTCGCTGTTTATTCCATGTTACCAGATGTTGTTAAAGAGTTACTGATTAATGGAGCTACACCTAATACAACACAGGTAATTGTGCAATTTCAAGTGATGTAAAAAAATAAATTGTATTACTATAGATATATTGTCATCAAAGCAAACCGTAAGAGTGTACTCGGTGCTTAATTCCTTGTTACAAAAAGTTACTCAAATGTTTTGTGCTTGAACCATGGAAATGAATTATTATCTCGTTTTTTCCCTATCCTATCTTATTGATATTCAGTTGATCACTCAAATATTTATGCATATCTGTTGTGCATTGAAAATTATATCCGCCAAGTCAGGAATGTATTTCAACAAGAGATTTGGAAGGGATAAAGTTCAATTAGTTAAACAATCATAAAAATTATTATTGACGCCTTGAAGTTGATTAAAAAAGTTCAAGAAACCATTATGAATAATAGAGAAAAACGAAAACTAGATATTCTTCTTGATGCATGATGAGAAGTTTCTGATTTACAATCATAAGCTCTTCAATATATTCCAGATAAGCTGTTGTTTCTTATAAAAATATTTCCTGGAAGTAAATGAATCTGATACCAAAATAGGATGAAACCGACAGAAACTTACAGGAATTATTATTAAGACTTATAATCCCATAGAAAGAACAGTCTAGATTAGTTACTTGCCTATAAAAATGTATTATGGCCGGTTGTTCAATAGGGATGACTTTTGGATTTAGGTTTATTCGTGGATTAAGAATTTTGATTGGTTTGTTAATGGAGGATTAAGAGAAAACATTGGCTTAATTCGGGATTAACTTAAGTGGGGAAGGTCCATCGCTTAAGGAGATAATTTCCGGATTATAACCTACCTTTTGAGATGAAGATTATATAATCCTAACAAGATGGAGCTGAGCTGAAACATACTACTGCAATTTCGTACGTGAATGTTTATATGGTAGGAAATTATTCGTTTTCCTCGGATGTAAGCTTTCATGAATTTGACTTCAACTGGCTACTTCTGTTTAAATTTATGGAATGGCTCGAATAACTCTAAGCTCGAGACCTATATTTCAAATGAAAAAAAATATATACAAATGTACATTTTTTGTAACTTGGTATGAATAAATTTATATTAAATTATGTCGAGAATATTTCAAGAATTCTTATATGATTCACGTAACCTCAATTCAATCTTTAATTTAATATTTTAATCGTACACATAATATATATCAACGTATACAAAAGGTTTTTTTTTTCCCGAAGAAGGGACTCAAATTCAGGTATTCTATAAATAGACTTATCAATTTTTGCATTGTTGCCAAACCTACCTAAGGATTAGGTAATCCGGTGTAAATTTCATATTGAACAAGGATATACTTTTTAATCCAGAGTTAACACACTAATCCTGAGATTCCATAACACAGGGGTTAATCTTCAACTGAACAACCGGTCCTTAGAGCCCAAAACGAATTCACATATTCATTCATTCATAAAATTTGTTACTGATGTGAAAACAGCTGAGTAAGATAGCCGGGTTTTGTGGAGAATTTTTCGTACGTCACTGGAATATTGGCCAGATAGCGATGCAAATGATTTTGATTCGCTGTGATAATTTGAGATTGTTCTCTGTTCACGTTGGAATCTGGTTATAGTACGTTGAAAAATTCATATCTAGCAAACTAGACATAGGATAATAGTCAAATTTGGCACTATCATCCAGAAGGACCAACTCATAATTACTGCATAGGCCACATTTACTTGCAACCGCCAGGGGGGTCAGTAGAAACTCAGCCTAATAATTGAATATTCATGAAAAAATAATCCAAATATGAGAATGCTATCATACATACATGCAGAATTATCTACATATTGACACAAAAATATTTCAGTTGTTATCTCTGACTTGCACGGCCTTGGGGGCTAAAATAACGGCTTGATGATTGTTCAAACAGATACGAATATCTCGAGAACTAGACACAGAATCGACACAAAATTTTGTATTTATTGTTCAAAAGAATATAAATATATATATATATATATATAGATGATTCTCGTGGGTTAGCAGTCAAATAAAAAGTAGAAGACTCTTTTATCCTTTACTCGAGCTTTCAAAACAATTTGTTTCTTTTTCAAGAGTGCTGCAAATTATTAAAAATCAATTGGTGAACAGGTTACAGATCTTCAGTACTTACGATAGCGAGATTGATTATGAAATGATGTTCATTAAATCTTAATCTAATTAACATGAATTCAAGACCTTAAATTATGATAGCTCAAAAATATAATAATGATTGACAATTTTGGATGTCATTTAAAGACGTGAACATCGAAGTGGAATCTTGAGAGCTAGGCATATGTGATATACAATACAAGCTTTAATTTAGAATCAGATTACTTAGAATAAGAACATATGTTCGGTGTTAAAAGATTTTGTTATTCACTTATATCTAAGTTTGAAACGTTAGTCACATTTCTTGTTTTTTCTATAGAAATCAAGTAAGAATACATTGTGCTCAAAGAGTTAATATCCTTCCTAGAGTTCATGGAGTTATCATATTGTGATATTCTCACCATTTCCATAAATGTTCTTTTTTGAAATTAGGTTCTGAATCTAATATTTTTATATTTTCATAATCAGGATGATGATCTTCAGAATTCACATGATTGGTAAGAGCACAGGAATTTTTAAGAGTTCTGATATTGCTTTTGTGTAGTGTTATCCTTTGTTGAAGTTTGGTGGAAGTCTGACCTATGTATATTTGATCGCAATCCTTACATGGAATGCTGTAGACAACATTAGATTTATTTAAGATCTTATCTCTGTCTTTCAAATTAGTGAATATAGACCTAACTGGTTTTACATTTTTTGTTGCAATTTTAATTTTATCAGGTGGTAGTATTCTTTTGAGATTATATGTAAGGGTTTCTATGTAAGGTAGTGTTAGGTATAAAAATCTTTGTTGTTCTGATGGTAATAAAGGTTGTATATCAGCATCTAATCGTGGTGGTAGATCATTAGGTGTATTGAATAATAATTTATTGATTAAGTTGATAGGATAACCGTTTTTTATTAAAAGATCTTTGAGAATCAGAAGATTTTTATCTTTGAATTTATTATGCGATATTCTCAAGACTCTTGTTTTCAAATTTTTGATAATGTTAATTTTCATTTTCATTGGATGATATGAAGCGAAATTAATGTATCTTCCTGATGCTATTGATTTTCTGTACCAATCCACTAAAAGAATGTTATTATCTCGGATAACCTTAGTATCTAAAAAAGGAACTGAGTTATTAGATTCAGTCTCAACTGTGAATTGAATTTTTGAATGGAAATTATTGAGAATATCAAGAGATACATGTATTTGATCTTCAGGTATTGCCGTAATAATATCGTCCATGAACTTTTTACAAAATGGAACTTGGAATGTGAAAGATGGTAATGTTTTGTTTAGTACTAGATCTACTACGTATTGTGCAATAATTGGTGAAACAATAGATCCCATTGGAGTACCTTCTTTCTGTTTATAGAACACACCATCATATGAGAAAACTGTTGTATTAAATACAAAGCTCATCAGTTTCTTGAAGTTTTCTCTATCAACTGTACAGTGTTGTTTGATTTCATCCCAATATTCTTCGATGCACATAATTGCGATCTCTAATGTAATGTTAGTAAAAAGAGATACAATATCCCAACTCACCAAAACGAAGCCATCAGGTATGATTTTTTCATTTATGAAATCAACGAAATCAAAGGAATCTTTGATGTAATAAGGATTATTGGTATTGTAAGCCTTGTTAAGTGTATCCTTAAGAAACATTGCAATACCTGTGTTAGGACAATCTATAGATGCAACGATTGGTCTTAATGATAATTGTTCCTTATGTATTTTAGGGAGGCCATAAAATTTACCTGATGTCCCTCTGTAAAAAGTCATAGATTTTGCAACATCATCACTTATTAGATTTTTGGATTTCAGATCTTTAACTAATTTATTAGCATTTTGTTGATATGTGCTACTGGGATCGTTATTCAGTCTGATGTAATTTTCTTCATTATTCAATAAAGACAATGCTAATTATTATTATAATTTTTATCTCGAAGGCAGACAAATCACCTTAAAAACCGACATTCATTCAAGCTTACCTGAATATATTTGGTCAAATTTTGAACAGAAATTGAAAATAAATTACAATAAAATCTTTTACCGAATTCAAGAGGTCAATGTCAATAAACTTAACAGGATGAGACAAATGGTAGTCAATACCCTAAAGACCGAGGACTCCTGGCTGTGTAACCTCACAAATACAATACTACCACAAGAAGTTAAAACAATATTATCATTAGGACCGAAATTCTGCATCAAACCTAAAAGAATGGACATTTCAGTGACTAAATTATTGGCTGAGCTAAACCAATATCTAAGCACAATCGAAGATAAAAAGATGAGAGATATTATGACTGCTAGACTAACCAATGTTGTTACAAATTTTTATCAAAATTCAAATTTTACATGTGACCATTTACAATCTTCATATGATTTTACAAGATTATTCTTGAAGGAACATCCCAACCTATTAGTAACTCAATCTGATAAGGGTAATGTAACAACAATTATGACAAAACAACAGTATCATAGCTTAGCATTGTCTTTATTGAATAATGAAGAAAATTACATCAGACTGAATAACGATCCCAGTAGCACATATCAACAAAATGCTAATAAATTAGTTAAAGATCTGAAATCCAAAAATCTAATAAGTGATGATGTTGCAAAATCTATGACTTTTTACAGAGGGACATCAGGTAAATTTTATGGCCTCCCTAAAATACATAAGGAACAATTATCATTAAGACCAATCGTTGCATCTATAGATTGTCCTAACACAGGTATTGCAATGTTTCTTAAGGATACACTTAACAAGGCTTACAACACCAATAATCCTTATTACATCAAAGATTCCTTTGATTTCGTTGATTTCATAAATGAAAAAATCATACCTGATGGCTTCGTTTTGGTGAGTTGGGATATTGTATCTCTTTTTACTAACATTACATTAGAGATCGCAATTATGTGCATCGAAGAATATTGGGATGAAATCAAACAACACTGTACAGTTGATAGAGAAAACTTCAAGAAACTGATGAGCTTTGTATTTAATACAACAGTTTTCTCATATGATGGTGTGTTCTATAAACAGAAAGAAGGTACTCCAATGGGATCTATTGTTTCACCAATTATTGCACAATACGTAGTAGATCTAGTACTAAACAAAACATTACCATCTTTCACATTCCAAGTTCCATTTTGTAAAAAGTTCATGGACGATATTATTACGGCAATACCTGAAGATCAAATACATGTATCTCTTGATATTCTCAATAATTTCCATTCAAAATTCAATTCACAGTTGAGACTGAATCTAATAACTCAGTTCCTTTTTAGATACTAAGGTTATCCGAGATAATAAACACATTCTTTTAGTGGATTGGTACAGAAAATCAATAGCATCAGGAAGATACATTAATTTCGCTTCATATCATCCAATGAAAATGAAAATTAACATTATCAAAAATTTGAAAACAAGAGTCTTGAGAATATCGCATAATAAATTCAAAGATAAAAATCTTCTGATTCTCAAAGATCTTTTAATAAAAAACGGTTATCCTATCAACTTAATCAATAAATTATTATTCAATACACCTAATGATCTACCACCACGATTAGATGCTGATATACAACCTTTATTACCATCAGAACAACAAAGATTTTTATACCTAACACTACCTTACATAGAAACCCTTACATATAATCTCAAAAGAATACTACCACCTGATAAAATTAAAATTGCAACAAAAAATGTAAAACCAGTTAGGTCTATATTCACTAATTTGAAAGACAGAGATAAGATCTTAAATAAATCTAATGTTGTCTACAGCATTCCATGTAAGGATTGCGATCAAATATACATAGGTCAGACTTCCACCAAACTTCAACAAAGGATAACACTACACAAAAGCAATATCAGAACTCTTAAAAATTCCTGTGCTCTTACCAATCATGTGAATTCTGAAGATCATCATCCTGATTATGAAAATATAAAAATATTAGATTCAGAACCTAATTTCAAAAAAGAACATTTATGGAAATGGTGAGAATATCACAATATGATAACTCCATGAACTCTAGGAAGGATATTAACTCTTTGAGCACAATGTATTCTTACTTGATTTCTATAGAAAAAAACAAGAAATGTGACTAACGTTTCAAACTTAGATATAAGTGAATAACAAAATCTTTTAACACCGAACATATGTTCTTATTCTAAGTAATCTGATTCTAAATTAAAGCTTGTATTGTATATCACATATGCCTAGCTCTCAAGATTCCACTTCGATGTTCACGTCTTTAAATGACATCCAAAAATTGTCAATCATTATTATATTTTTTGAGCTATCATAATTTAAGGTCTTGAATTCATGTTAATTAGATTAAGATTTAATGAACATCATTTCATAATCAATCTCGCTATCGTAAGTACTGAAGATCTGTAACCTGTTCACCAATTGATTTTTAATAATTTGCAGCACTCTTGAAAAAGAAACAAATTGTTTTGAAAGCTCGAGTAAAGGATAAAAGAGTCTTCTACTTTTTATTTGACTGCTAACCCACGAGAATCATCTATATACTTTATATTCAGTCACGAATTTTCTCAAATTATATATATATATATATATATATTCTCTAATCCCGAGATATAAAAAACAACCCACGTATTCATAAATCTCGTTTGACAGCCGATGGATCAAAGATATTTAAAAGTCACGTGTCTAACAACTGCCCTAATATTATGAACTTTTTAAGATTCTTTTTAATTTCCCAACTTTCACTTGTCCACTACTGCCAATTCAATTAACTTATACTCTCTTTTAATGATTGACGTCTTAATAGTATATCCTAAAACAAGTTACAGA